>OX941086.1:70582142-71852857 GCA_954870635.1 Arctium minus
TACGGGGTGCATCCTCCTTGTATATTATAGGAGCACCACCTTAGAGTTTTAGAATGCGAGCCCACACATATAGTCTGAATTGAGATTGTATTTTCCCTGAGAATATTTGCACACACCAGTGTGTGCTCTTGGGGTTCTTCAGAAAATCAATGAAACATTGTTTTGAGTAAATTTCTTGCAATACTTTACTATTTTGTTTATTGATTACTTGTGTTTCTACTACCTTGCATGTTCAAACTTTTCTACATATCATAAACGCTTCCGCACTCACTTCATTCAATCAGTGTGTAGTAAAAGGTATATCAAGTTAAGAACATCATTATTGGGATCAACAAGAATTCACTGAAATTTTCTTTGAAGATAATTTGCTGAAGCAAACTGAGCTGAATTTGAAGATAATTTCTTTCTAGAGTCTGAAAGAGGTTTTTACAACCTTGGGGGAGATTGTTATATTTCTTGAAAATCATTATCACAGACTTTAGGGAGATTACAGTAAGTCTGAAGACTGTTGTTGAGCATAAAGAGGAGATTGTGCTTCAAAGATTATTTTTTCTATAGATGATCTTTGTGAAAGAATTCTACAAGAAGGAGATTGTATAAATTTGTGCTAAAAGGGGAGATTTCATTGCATATCTTTTTGAAGAAGATCTTGAATCCAAAGGGGGAGATTGTTAGTGAAAAAATATGTTGGATACAAGATCCTAGAAGACGGAAGACTGAAGTCAAGGCAAGTTGTTGGGAACTGAAGAATTCATCAAGTATGGTTAAGGCTGCTGGTTCAAAGTTAGTACTGCTTAGTAGTTAATGCTGCTAAGACCAAGTTAATGCTGCTAGAAGAAATTAATGCTGCTGAGCATAGTTAGTACTGCTTATGACTTAAAGAACCGGATGGAAAGGATGACAGCTGGAAAGAATCAAGATATTCATGGAAGGATTGAAGATAATGATGGAAGATATACTGAAGATATTTTATTTATTGTAATTATCTTTTTATTCAGTATATGTACAGATTTGATTGAAATAGTTTAAAAGAAGATTAATTAATTCATTTTAAGTTTCTAGAGAGAATCAACCTCAAGGCATAGTTCCTAATTCTAGAGAAGTAGAATTCGTCTTGAAAGAGCTTGTTCTTCAAGATTGAGGTTGAGTGTGTAATCTTGTGATTTTAATCATTCAATACAAGTTTACAAGTTGTTGATTATATACTGTTTTGATTACTGTTACATTGAATATCAAAGTGTTATTCCGCAACTTCTTTGATATTAGTTTCTGAGAATTTATTCTTGTTGAGAATTCGATCCTGACAAGTGGTATGACACTCTATCATCCTATCTCTTGGAAAATGACTTTGAAAGAGGAGTCATTGACAAGACTCTATTTATCAAGAGAAAGAAGAAGGACATCTTGCTGGTCCAAATCTATGTTGATGACATTATCTTTGGATCTACAAGAGACAACATGTGCAAGGAGTTTGAGGATCTAATGCATCAAAGGTTCAAAATGAGTTCCATGGGGGAACTTACTTTCTTCCTTGGACTCCAAGTTCAACAGAAGTCAGATGGCATCTTCATCTGTCAATCCAAGTATGTGCAGGACATTCTAACCAAGTTTGGTTTCTCAGAGTCAAAACCTGCCAGCACACCTATGGAAACACACAAGCAGATAACAGCAGATCTTGAGGCGGAGGATATGGATGTGCATCATTATAGATCCATGATTGGCTCTCTCATGTATCTCACAGCATCAAGGCCAGATATACTGTTTCCAGTCTGTGTATGTGCAAGATTCCAAGTTAGGCCAAAGCAATCTCACTTTCAAGCTGTTAAGAGGATATTCAGATATCTCAAAGGGCAACCCAGATTGGGACTTTGGTATCCTCATGACCCACCCTTTGACCTAATAGCATACTCAAACAGTGATCTAGGTGGAGCAAACTTGGACAGAAAATCTACTTCTGGAGGATGTCAGTTTTTGGGTGCAAGACTAGTTTCATGGCAGTGCAAGAAACAAACCACAATATCCACATCTACAACAGAGGCAGAGTACATAGCAGCTGCAAGTTGCTGTTCTCAAGTCTTATGGATTCAGAATCAAATGTTGGATTATGGGGTAACCTTTCTACACACTCCAATTTTTATTGATAATAGCAGTGCTATTAGCATTGTGAATAATCCTGTTAAGCACTCAAAGACAAAGCACATTGAGATCAGGTATCATTTCATAAGAGACTGTAATGAAAAGAAACTTATTCAAGTTGTAAAAGTTCACACTGATAATCAGTTTGCTGATATATTCACTAAAGCTTTTGATGTGGGTAGATTCACTTTCTTGGTAACAAGTGTGGGAATGATCAACTCTGAATAAGCCCCTTCTCAAAAAGTGGTTCTATACCTGTATATTGTTTATTCTTGGTGTTACTAATCTTATTTTTCAGGATATGTATAGCAGTACTCAGTGTTTCGCAAGATTAAAGGAGTAAGTTAGTTAATACTGCTAGTTAGTTAATACTGCTAGTAGTTAATACTGCTCTCAGTTAATACTGCTAGTTAGTTAATACTGCTAGTTAGTTAATACTTCTAGTTAGTTAATACTGCTAGTAGTTAATACTGCTCTCAGTTAATACTGCTAGTTAGTTAATACTGCTAGTAGTTAATACTGCTCTCAGTTAATACTGCTAGTTAGTTAATACTGCTAGTAGTTAATACTGCTCTCAGTTAATACTGCTAGTTAGTTAATACTGCTAGTAGTTAATACTGCTCTCAGTTAATACTGCTAGTTAGTTAATACTGCTAGTAGTTAATACTGCTCTCAGTTAATACTGCTAGTTAGTTAATACTGCTAGTTAGTTAATACTGCTAGTAGTTAATACTGCTCTCAGTTAATACTGCTAGTTAGTTAATACTGCTAGTAGTTAATACTGCTCTCAGTTAATACTGCTAGTTAGTTAATACTGCTAGTAGTTAATACTGCTCTCAGTTAATACTGCTAGTTAGTTAATACTGCTAGTAGTTAATACTGCTCTCAGTTAATACTGCTAGTTAGTTAATACTGCTAGTAGTTAATACTGCTCTCAGTTAATACTGCTAGTTAGTTAATACTGCTAGTAGTTAATACTGCTCTCAGTTAATACTGCTTTCAGTTAATACTGCTCAAGGTTAATACTGCTTATGTTCCAAATACTATAAATACTCTTTGCCCGCCTAAAAGCTCATAACGACTCTTTGCATACTGTTCACTTGCGCTCTAAACCCTTTCTCTCTCAAAGTTCAAAGTTTTCAGGCAAGAATCTTCAAGGTCAATGGCATCCATGGCATTCATCGACGAGCACAATGAGATCGCAATGCTACAAAAGCCAAAGCAAGCTGCAGGATTTCATCAGATTGTGGATTTTCTCAAGTCAAGCCATATTGCTCATGCTCTTACTGTATCTCCTACAATCTATATCGAGCATCAAAGGCAGTTCTGGGCTAATGCCACCATTGTTGCTGAGAATGGTGTCCAAATGATCAAGATAAGCATATGTGAACAATCACTAACAGTTACTGAAGAGGTTATTCGCATCAGTCTACGTCTAGACGATGCCTCTGGTATAACTTCTATCCCAAACGATGAACTGTTCTCCAATCTTACAAGAATGGGGTATGGAGGCCCATTGGGTGTATTCAAATTCTCAAAAGCCAAATTTTCACCCCAATGGCGTTTCTTTGTCCATACTCTTATGCACTGTATCTCCAAAAAGACTACTGGATGGAGTGAGTTCAACAGCACCATTGCTTATGCTTTGGTGTGCTTGGCCACTGCCAGAAAGTATAACTTTTCTAAAATGATTTTCAGTGATCTTGTCTCAAACATGGGAAACAAAAAGAGCTTCTTTATGTACCCCTGGTTTATCCAAGAAGTTATTACTCATGAATTGACGGATATACCTCAACCTGTTGGGATATATGTACCTAAACCCCTCAAAGGCAATGTTTTCTCAAATATGAGAAGATCTGCTGGGGACTCGGAAGGAGTTGACACCCCATTGTTCTCTACAATGATGGTGGTGTCCCAAACCAATGAAGGTATGGTAGCAGGGTCAAGGCCCCCATTAGACCAACCCACTGCTAGCCAATCCCAACCTTCCCTCTCTAAATCAATTCCTCAGTCTCTTCTTGACAAACCAACTTCACCAATCACCCAAACTTATCAAAGAAAACAGGTAAAGAAGGCTCCTTCCCATCTTGTACCATCACCCACTCAGCCTTTAAGCCCTTTATTGGAGCACTCACCAGTAGAGAATATCCAAAGGGAATCCACAAGGGTGTCTCCCAACCCAAAGGAGGTGCTCTCTGAGGAGGAGGTAGAGCATATTGGTACTGAGGCTGCCACTACTTCTGCTAGCACAGAGAAGGACAGTGGTAACATCAATAAGACCTACCCCATGGCAACTTTGAATGAGCAATCATTCAAAGGTACCCGGTGCCAAGAAACAAAGGGGGTGGACAGTGCTTCTGCTAGGCAGAAGACTTCCACTAATAAAAGATCCCATGATCCTTCAAAAGAGGGTAACACTTCTGGAGAGGGTGAGGACAGATATACTTACTATGAATTGATGGAAACAATGGGGAACATCAATCAAGATGTTCTCAAACAAGGCAAAGAAATTGAAGAAATGAAGCTGGTCATTCTGTCACAACAAGTACAGATTGCTAAGTTAAAGAAGATGGTGATCAGTCTGGTACAGAGGAAGAAGAGACAGCAATTCCAACTAAGGAGAAGGAAATCTGAGAATGATGCTCCCAAAAAGGGGGAGATCAACATGGAAGAAGACACAAGAGAGGGGGAGCTTGATGGAGAGAAATTTGATGTTGAGGGGGAGCAGGAAGCAGAAACAGAAAGAGATTCAGTGCCAATAGAAACACAAGAAGCAGCAGAAACGGTTACTACTGCTGACATAAATAAAGCAGCAGAAACAGTGAAAGAAGTATTAACAGATCTTGAGATTGCAGAAACCTTACTTAAAGCCAAGAATGATACTCCCAAGGTCACTTCAAAGACCAAAGGAGTAATCATCAAAGAACAAGGTGAAGTGATCAAGAAAGATAACAGTAAGAAGGCAATGGACAAAGACAAAGAAAAAGCAAAGATGGTGGAATCTGATCAACCAGTCAAGAAGCAAAGGTTGGTTGAATCAGATGAAGCCTTAACCAGGAAGATGCAAGAGGATATTGAAAAGGAAGAAAGAGTTCAGGTGGAAAAAGACAGGGAGATGGCAAAAGCTCTAGCTGCTGAACTGAATGAAGCTTATCAACTGAGTCTGGCAATTGAAATTGCACAGAAGAAAGCTGCAACTATGAATAAATCAGTAGTGAAAACAGTTGTAAAGAAGAGACAACCCTCAAAGACTTTCCTAGGTACCCAAGAGAGAAACAAAATGATTATATTTCTCAAAGGTGCTGTAGGAGTCAAAAAGGAGATGTTCTCCAAAATGTCTTTTGAGAAGATTAAAGAGCTGTATGATTCAGAGATGTTAAAGCTGCAGGGGAATGAAACTGCAAGGGTGGAGATGGAGAAGAGGATGAAAGAAAGTAATGATTTTCTGATACAAAAGCCCTTTCCATATGAGCAGGAAACACCATCAAAGAAAGAAGCTACTCTGGGAGAAAGTCTAAGGACTTTAAAGAGAACCAAGATGATGGCAAGGAGAAAGTCAATCAAGAAGCCTAGAATAGCTGAAGAAAAGGCTGATAAGGTGGTTGAAGAAGAAGGGGTACCTGAGTCATCTAAAAAGAAAGAATCTTCAAGTACTGATGATTTAAAAATGTACATGGTAGTGATGGACAAAGTTCCTGAACCAATTTCAGCAGAACCTGTTGGTATAAAGCCTCCTGAAGTTATTCACTGGGATACATTGACATTGGATGGAAAGGAGTACATTAGAATCAAGAGGAAAGATGATAAATATGAGGTATTCAACACTTGGGTCAAGATTGTCAGAACATGCTCTAGGTCAGATATTGAAGAAATGTTTGAGATAGGAATAAAGTTGTATGCAGATATACTGAAGGCTTCAGGGATTTCACTTACAAAACTGGTGATGGAGTATCTGTATATGATGTTCAAGCCTGATGAAGTAGAGCATGTGATCAAGAATGTGTTCAAATCAGTCAACAAGTGGACTCTATATGAAACTAGTGGAGTATATGCAGTGACTTTGGATTTAAATCACACTGAATACTTTCTAGTGGTTAGAGTATACAACCATAGCAGATTAAAGCTTCATGCCATGCTGAAGAAAAAGCTAGTGTGTGTTCAAGATTCAGAAATGGCTAAATACTTGATTCAAAGAACAATTAATCAGAGTTTGGGATTGGATGCAAACACTGGAAATTAGGCCATGATAGAGTTTTGGGAGCATCTTGAAGAAAATTTGAAGAACTTGACTTCTCTTCCTAAAAGTCAAGTTAGGGGGAGATTGTTGGGAACTGAAGAATTCATCAAGTATGGTTAAGGCTGCTGGTTCAAAGTTAGTACTGCTTAGTAGTTAATGCTGCTAAGACCAAGTTAATGCTGCTAGAAGAAATTAATGCTGCTGAGCATAGTTAGTACTGCTTATGACTTAAAGAACCGGATGGAAAGGATGACAGCTGGAAAGAATCAAGATATTCATGGAAGGATTGAAGATAATGATGGAAGATATACTGAAGATATTTTATTTATTGTAATTATCTTTTTATTCAGTATATGTACAGATTTGATAGAATAGTTTAAAAGAAGATTAATTAATTCATTTTAAGTTTCTAGAGAGAATCAACCTCAAGGCATAGTTCCTAATTCTAGAGAAGTAGAATTCGTCTTGAAAGAGCTTGTTCTTCAAGATTGAGGTTGAGTGTGTAATCTTGTGATTTTAATCATTCAATACAAGTTTACAAGTTGTTGATTATATACTGTTTTGATTACTGTTACATTGAATATCAAAGTGTTATTCCGCAACTTCTTTGATATTAGTTTCTGAGAATTTATTCTTGTTGAGAATTCGATCCTTACACAAGTCAAAACTCAAGTCAAACTCTCAAGCATAGTCAAAGTCTTTGTAATAAAAGTCAAAGTCAAAATGTAATGTAGTGTGAGTGTTTAGTGATATAAGTGTTTCTCTAAATAGGGATATAGCTACAAGTTGTGCGAATGAGTACTATGCACATATGTTCTAGAGAGAGAAAGTATCTGAGAGTTCTCTGTTGTAATCAATTCAAGAGTGAAATAAAATCGTTCAAATTGGAATTTGATTGTCATTAGATTGTTTTACACTGATTGTGGGACACACAACAACCTCAAACCATTACATGCCTTTATTGCCTACTCCGTCGAGTTACACCTCAAGGACTTATGGGAAATTATTGCCTACCCAATCTAGAAGAGTTACACCTCAAGGACTTCTATGTCTTTTGTTGCCTACTTGCTAGTGGCCCAAAGTGGCCAATAAATATGATCATATAATCTATACGGTCTAAATTCTCATGCACAAGGAGATAGACATGAAAAATCCACAATATGATCATAAACAAGTTTAGATAGTAATGCCAATGTATAATTCATTATTAACTCATAGACAAGATATTAACCGTACAAGGTTTTCTAGTTCTCGTCATTCCACATTCCGTATTCATAATAAACTCAACATATATCCAATTCCAAGAAAACCATCAAAGTAGATTGATGAAAATAAAGAATAGCTACAAGTAAAATTCACTTAGGTTTTGAAACCTTATTTTATAAAATGTGGCATGTAAAGAGCTCCTCATTTTCACAATCATAACTTCCACCTCTTTGAGATGACAATAGTCAAATATTATCAATAGATGCATTTAAAGTTGAACAAAACCCATATTTAACCAAAACTCATAAAACCCTAGTTTTAGGTCAAAACCCACTATATCCAAAGAAATTCGTATTTAAGACAAATAATAACATTTAAGGGAATTTGTAGGTTAAGAAACTAACCAAATAGGTTTGTGATGTAAAAACCCTAAAGGTGGCAAAACCCTAGAAACGGAATGGATGGCTTGAAGCTTCAATAGAGCTAGATGTCACACTTGCACTCTAAAACCCAAGAAGAAACATAAATGTTACTAGGATGGGGTTGCATTAGAATTCAATGAGGGGAGAGGAGGAGGAATAATGTAAACCTTACCTAAAACTTGAGAGAAAACGTCTCCTTCAAAAACCTTTAATGCAATAAATGAGCTTCATCTAATTAGATAAGGCATTTATAAAGCCTCAGGACCCGACGACGACTATGCCATGCGAGAGTGCCCATGGAATTCTCGCCAGTCACTCTCGCAGAGAGTGTATCGCGGCCTCTGTCCTACCTGCGACTAGGCCTCGCGAGTATGCATATGGCATTGTTGCCGTGGCATACTCGCCCTATACGTACCGAGACCCGGGGTTTAGGTTTGATTGTGACGCACGACAATGCCTAAGGGCACTGTCGTCGGGAATTATCGCTCCCTCCCACGTTTTTCGAATCTAATAATTCCATTCCATGGTGATAACTTTAGCATAACCCGTTCACCTACTTGGAACTCAACCGGTCTTCTCTTTTTAGCTGCGTAGCTCTTTTGGCGGTCTTGGGCTGCCTTCAACCGTTCTGTAATGCCCTTTAGTTTGTCGGCCATTTCTTGCACGATCACCGGGTTGGAAAATTGTTTCTCTACCCCCTCTAGCCAACACATGGGCGACCTACACTTCCGGCCATACAAAGCCTCGAAAGAAGCCATGCCAATGCTCGAATGGTAACTGTTGTTGTAGGCGAATTCCACCAATGGAAGGTGAGAGTCCCAACTGCACGCCCTTCACATGTATTTTAGTGTTTGAATGGTCCCTTCACTTTGTCCATCTGTTTGAGGGTGATATGCGGTACCCGACTTCACCTTTGTACCTAACTCCTTTTGTAGCTCGTCCCAAAAGTGTGAAGCGAAACGACTATCACGGTCGGACACAATGGATAGCGGTACCCAATGTCTCGAGATCACTTCATCAATATATAGATTTGCCAATCTATCCATCGGTAGAGTTTCCCACATAGCTAGGAAATGCACACTCTTGATCAACCGGTCCACCACTACCCATATGGTATCGTGACCTCTCAAAGTCTTTGGTAGTTTGTTCACGAAGTCCATAGTGATGTGTTCCCATTTCCACTCTATTATTTCTAGGGATTGCAGACTACCATAGGGCCGTTGGTGCTCGACCTTTACATGTAAACAATTTATGTACCTCTTTACATAACTAGAAACATTCAGTTTCATAACCGACCACCAATAGTTTAGTTTTAAGTCCCGATATATTTTCGTTCTCCCAGGATGAATCGAGTACTTTGATTTATGCGCATCTTTCAATAAGAACTCTCGACACTCTCCAAACTTAGGCACCCAAATTCTCCCTTGGAAAAGCGTTAAACCTCTACCGTCTTCCGTCAGTTGAAGATGTTGCTTCACCATGGAGTCTTCTTTGAGGATTTACTCGAGTAACACTTCGGCTTACGCAATCTTGATCCTACCTATTAGGCTCGAGACAACTTCGATCCTTGCCAAGGATGTTAGCACCATTCCACTATACTTCTTCCGACTTAAAGTGTCCGCCACCACATTCGCTTTATCCGGGAGGTAAAGAAGCTCACAGTCATAATCCTTAAGCAACTCTAACCATCTTCGTTGACGTATGTTTAACTCCTTTTGATCAAATACATACTTTAGGCACATATGGTCGGTGTAGAGTGTATATTCCGCACCGTACAAATAGTGTCGCCACAAGTTCAAGGAAAACACTACCGCTGCTAACTCAAGGTCGTGAGTTGAATAATTCTTCTCGTGTTCCTTGAGTTGCCTTGAAGCATACGCTATCACCTTGCTCCTTTGCATTAGGACACAACCCAAACCCATATTGGATGCATCACTGTAGACTACAAAGTCTTTCGTACCCTCGGGTAGGGATAAAATTGGGGATTCACAAAGTTTCCTTTGTAAAGTCTGGAATGTTTTTTCTTGCATGTCCGTCCATACAAATTTTACATTCTTCCGGGTCAGTGCCATGAAAGAAGAGGCAATCTTGGAAAAGTTTAGAATAAATCTTCGGTAGTATCCGACCAACCCAAAGAAACTTCTTATTTCAGTGGGACTTTTTGGAGGTTCCCAATTCATCATGGCCTCGATCTTAGAAAGGTCCACCTTCATTTCCTCTCGGGTCACTACATAAACCAAGAACTGAACTTCCCGTAACCAGAATTCACACTTAGAGAACTTAGCATACAATTTTTTCTTCCCTTAATACCTCTAACACTTCTTTAAGGTGCCGCTCGTGCTCCACCTCGTCCGTAGAGTACACAAGAATGTCATCAATAAACACGATGACCAATTTATCCAGAAATGGCCGACATACTTGATTCATTAAATCCATAAACATCGTTGACACATTAGTCAATATCAACGACCTGACTAGGAAAGTGCCCATACCGGGTCCTGAATGCCGTCTTGGATACATGTTCTTCTCTAACCCTTACTCGATGATAACATGAGCGAAGGTCGATCCTGAAGAAATATCCGGCTCCTTGATTTTTATCGAGGAGATCATCTATTCGGGGAAGTGGGTACTTGTTCTTCACGGTCACCTTATTCAATTCGTAGTAGTCAATGCACATATACATTAACACATCCTTCTTCTTGACGAATAGCACCGGAGCTCCCCAAGGTGACGAGCTCAGTATAACAACCCCTTGTTAAGAAATTCCTGAAGTTGTGTCATCATTTCTTGCATCTCGGTCGGTGCAAGACGGTATGGTGCCCGGGCTATTAGTGCTGCTCCTGGAACCAAATCAATCTTAAACTCCACTTGGCGATCGGACGGTAAACCCGGTAGATCGTCGGGAAAGACTTTCGGAAAATCGTTGACGATTTTTACATCCTCTACCTTCATCTTATCCGTTTTGTCATCCACTATGTATGCTAGGAATGAGGGGTATTTCTTTATCAAACACTTTCTTGCCTTTATGGAAGAAATGATAGCCACTTTGCCCTTCCGCTTGTCCCCATGGACTAAACAAAGTCTCTGCTTAGTAAAGGTACCCTTACGAGTTTCTTCGAACACAAAATTTTCGCTTTCTGTTTCGCTAACCAATCCATCCCAATGACCATGTCAAAACTCCCAATCGCCATGGGAAGCAAATCTACTTCAAAGAGTTGGCTAGTAACTTCTAGACGACATTTTTCTAAGATTTCCCGCAATATCACTTGCTACCCATTTTCTACCTCTATCACAAAGGCATCACTAAGTGTACTAGTAGGCACATTCAACGCTTTGCAGAACTCATTTGACAAAAACGAAAAATTGGCACTAGAATCAAACAACACTCTAGCGGGTATGGAGTTGAGTAAAAACGTACCTAACACCACATCGGCAGTCTCTTTGGCTTACTCCACCATTATTTTGAAAGCCCTCCCTTGAGGCCTAGGAGTAGCTTCCTTCCTCGATTGACTCCCCGTGCTTGCTCCCTTCGTGTTCTCCCTTCATTTGGGACACTCCCTTCTGACGTGCCCCACTTCTTTACATTCGTAACAAACTGTTCCTCTTATAGAGCAATCCGAGCTAGTGTGACCCGGTTTACCGCACTTGAAAAATGTGACTGGGTTGGGGTTACAAGAGACAGAGTGTTTGCTCTTGCATCGCGGACACCATCTCGCTTCTCGACGATTGTCCATTCCCCTATTATCCGGTTGGAATCTTGTCTTCTTGAACGAACTTGGTGAGTTCTCCTACTTTCTCTTCTCTTCGACTCTATTCTTTTCCTCTTTCTCTCTTGCATAGAATCTCTCCATAACCTTGGACTCCTTGATTGTCTCTCGGAAATTGGTAGCCTTGGAGGTGCGGACCATTGCCATTATATCCACGGGCAAACCCTTCAAGTATGAATTTACCTTTTCCATCTCAGTTGGGGATACATGCCCCACAAAGTTCAGTTTTTCCATGAAAAGACAGGTGTACTCCTTTATCGACAAGCTCCCTTTCTTAATCGCTCTAACTTTTCTTCGATCAAATCCATCTCCTGTTCGTTACAGTATTCTTCCAGAATATTCTTATTGAATACGGCCCAAGTCATCCTGGCCAACACTGAAGTCTCTAAAGTAGAGGTAAAAATGATCCACCATGTCAAAGCCAAACTTCTGAGCATCTGAGAACCAAACATCACTTTCTATCTCTCCTTACAGTCACAAGCTCTGAGGGCTTGCTCGGTTTCTTTGATCCAGTTCATACAGGCCACAGGGTTATCAGAACCAGCAAACTCCGGTGGTTTGCAACAAAGGAAGGTTTTGTACGAACAACCTATACCCGCCTGCCTCGTCTCCATAGTTCCCAGCTTATCAGTGTAGTTCTCATCTTTAGTACCCCCGGACCCCGCTACCAAAATTTTCTCTTCAATTGTCACATGTCGGCGTAGGTTAGCGTCCCTGTCTTCCAGTAGCTTCATGAACAATTCTTGTTCCTTTACCATGGTCTCATTCATGGCCCTCATCATGTCCAACATTTGTGCTTGAGTAGTTACCTCCGTCACAAGAGGATCGGCGGAGGCAATAATGGTTCGTGGGATGCGTTCCACTGTCGCGGTTACATTCGGTTGGTGGACCGTGGATTTTGTCACAGCATTGCCTTCCAGTGAGGATTGGAGTCGACTCCGAATGTTTACCATCTCAGTCTGTCACACAATCAAGAATGGAGGAAAGAGATAGGCTATACGAGATTATACATAAGGAAACGTACTAATACCTTTCATCGATCATCACAATCATAGTAATTCAACCATGCTCACGTAATAATATATTCTCGCTACCACTTTCATAATTCTCAATGGTGTAGTTTCTGTCGACTCTAAGACTATCCCATCGTAAAAGTTCTACCCAATTCTCAAAATTCATAACTTAATCGCCTCAGCTTAAGTCTAGGTACCAAACCTACATACCTAGTTCATTTAAACTAGGGCTCTGATACCAACTTGTAACACTCTATAATTTAGACATCAAAATAGGAAAATTTTAGAAATGGGTAAAATAGAAATTCCAAAATATGCTAACTAAAACCCATAAAAATTGGGATAGTTTGCACAACTTCCGAAGTAGCAAAGTTGAGATGTATAAAATACGACAACCTACTTAATCTACAAATTACATAAACTAGATTAACATTGGGTGTTGCTATATCCCCAAAAATATCTGATAATCCCAAAATCAACCAAATCTTAGAGAGAGAAAATAGAGAGAGAGTTGAAAGCGCAAGATGTAAATATATTCAAAGTATGCGTGAGTTTCTTACAAGACACAAAGCCACAAGGGACTTAAATACCCTGGCCAATACTACACAGTATAAGCACCTTAAACATAGTATTAGACCAAGCCTATAAATACAATGATTACTATAAAATCTGACTTAACAATCTCCCCCTTAGTAATCATTGGCGCTGTGGTCTTCAATATTCATCTTCTAAATCAACACAGACCATCTAAGCAACTTAGCGAAGCTTCTTGACTTTTAAAAAAAAATTCTTCTCAGCATCTTTCAATCTATGTTGCCTTTGTTGCCTTGACAAGACTGGACCTGTTTGTAATTAGTTTGAAAGAACAATCGGTTCATCAACTTGTGCTCTAGACGACGCACGTCTTTCAAATGTACTTGAATAAGCTGTGGTGGTCGGAGCTGGAACAACAAAAGAATTAGTAGCTGAGAGAATAGAATCTTGAGCAGCAGATAAACGTTTGAACTCTTTGTCTCTTTATCTACTCCTTAACTTCTCCCCCTCGTGACCTTGATGATCTGGATCAACTTGGTCATGCAAATGTTGGAGACAAGACAACTTCAGATCTGCAAAATTTAGAATAAAGGAGAAACAGGAAGTTTTGCGATACCTGTTGGTGGCGCAAACTTAGTTTTGTGCTAGCTGAAGGTGGCGCAAAGTTGAGTTTTGCGCTACCAACTATTGGCGCATAGCTGACTTGAAATCTTAAAAAAATTTCACCTGTTAAGCTCTTTGACTCCCCCTACACAAATACACTAAATATGACAATTCAAGTTAACATTCGCATATAAAATCAGATACTCCCCCTCGAAATGAGATATGATCTTTTCAAAAAAATTTCCTTATTCACTCCCCCTTGAAAAATTCAGAAACCCATTAACACAGATATGAGAACACAATGATCAAAACATCAATGTAGAAAGAAAAATATACTAAATATGTATTTTGAAACAACTAAACATATAAAATTTTAAACACTAAACAAATTAAATTATACTCAGTAAAATATCACAGATTAATCCATTAGTTGAAATCAATTGTATGTTGTTGGATACAAATACAAGTTTCATTGCATATCAAGTTAAGACATGTTCAGTTTCAAAAACTTTCATCAATCTATTCAGTGTGCTAGCATGCGAACTTCGATTAGCTTCAAGAAAATGCAATTCTAAAAATATAATAGAGAACTTTGCCTTTACTCACATTAAGTTGTCAAAAATTAAGATTTTCATAAATTTATAGGTTTATCGCAATTCAAACATATCACCAAGTATCATGAGATGTGTGCTCATTGACATCTTTTAGCATTATGCACATTGGCATCTTCACATGAGTGTGCTCTTTGGCATATTTTAAGCTTGTGCACTTTGGCATCTTTTAATCAAAAAGTTTGGTAAGTAAAGAACATGTCGTAAACGTAACTTTCTATCTGATCCTATTGCAGGATTTGGGTCAGCCGCTCCCAGACCAGTTGGCCTTAGGGGACTAGGTCTGAAGCACCCCTTGGAACTTACTCTCCCAGATTAGAAAGGCTACATCGACACATCCTAAACCCATTCATACCAGTAGAACATGACTTTCGATCTGATTCTATAGAAGGATTTGGGGTCGATCACTCTCAGACCAATTGACCTTAGGGGACCAGATGACAAACATCCCACAAAACTTACTTTCCCAAACCAGAAAGGTCACAGGTACAAACTTTTAAACTTAGAGATTTCTGTATTTTATATATATAATTCATCTCAATCACCCAGTTTTACATCTAAGTGCTTAGCCCATATTTTCATTAGGATCCATAATTCAGACTTTTTAGGATTTCCAAGCATTGTAAACTATAAATATTCCGAATCACATAACTTTAAAGCAGAATGCAAAAGTTTCAAACATGTTGCTGACCTTTCGACCTTTGTAAGACTTGAAAGTTGAACATATAAAACTTCGATATAAACAAAACAACTTGAAAATTTATCCTAGACACACATTTTATTCAAAAGAAAGAAAAACTGTAAAACGTTTACTTTATAGAATAAAATTTGTAAAGATTTAAAATTTTAAATTCAATATGCCAAGTTTTAAAAGTAGAAAATTAAAGCAATTTTCATGAAAGGCTTTTGTAAAAATATTGCCAAATTGATATTTAATCGTAACAAAATAAAACTCAATAATGTCATCTTCCACATAATATATAATGAATTTGTATCTCATATCCAAGTTTTCGGTTGAACTTGCTCAGATTCTTGAAAAACATGAGAAAAAAAAAACTGGAACAACATCATAGTCAGAGATAAATGCAGCGGAATCAAGTAGATGCACTCACAGTTTCTTATTCGTCCAGCAACTTCATAGCATTGAAGAACGAGTCCTAAACTGAAATGTTTAGAAGTCAAAGTCCATTGAAGTACGGGTTTTAAGCCGATGTACTTAGAAGCCATCTTTCTCCTACTCCCCCTTGAAATTAGGTGCCTGCAACTTAGAATCAATCTTTGATTTTGGTACCCACTTGAATTTGGGTCCATGTTTGTTAGTTGCAGTTCTTATGGGAGAATATTTGTTAAATTTGACAAAGAAAGCATGAGAAAAATTATCAGATGAATTAACAGAATCATCAGTAGAGGACGAAACATAATCATCTGAACTTGAACCAGAGGAGAAATAGGAGACATCTTTTGAAATTCGAATCATTTGCTTTATTGAGTATTTTGAAATTTTATTACAAGTAGCAAATGAATCACTTTTACAAAATTTGTCTACATTTCGATCCTCTTCAGTCGCAGATTCATCAGATGTCCGCTTGACCCTCCATATCTGCCTTGAAGGTGTGCTCAAAGTCCTATCTGAAATATTTGAATCACAAGAATTAGAACTGTCAGAAATGACTTTAGCTTGTTTCTTTGACTTCTTTGACCTTCTTCTTTTACGCTTTGGTTTATAATAATCATCATTTAGCGTAAAAGATTCATCAAGAGTTTTCGATTTTAGAATTGAATCAGAAGAAACAATTTTACCTATGAAACCCAACTGATCAGTTAATAAATCTGAACTGGCCTCGGAGTCAGAAATTTTTTGAGAAAAGTTTTCAGATTTTAGAACTTTCGTTTTGTTTTCTTTAAAAACAGAAGAAGGAACAGAAACAGATAGAAAATCTTGTTTTTGAGAAATTAATTTTTCTTCGAGACTTGAAATCATGAAAGAAAAAATAACATCAGATTCAATTTCTCTTTGAATATTTTGATCTTCCATTTTATCTTCAAGATCAATGATTTTGCTTTCTAACACTAATGGAGGAATATCTCTTAAAATCATAAGAAACTGGAGATATATTTTATTTATTAGTGTTAGTAGCACAAATATCAAAATAATCATCAGATAATGAAGATTTAATGGGAGAAATGTCATCTAAATTTTTTCTGTTCTTCTTTGATTTTTCGGGAAAATATTTGGCATTTTCACTCGTGTAAACAAAAGAAATTTCCTTTTTGTTATTATTCATCCTTTTCTCATTTTCGATTTCTAACACTTGCTTTTCATTCATCCAATCAATTTTAAATTGAGGAGCATATTTAGCAAAAGATAGATAATCGAATTTATATAAAGTAGGGGATTTTTCGATCGCATTGTTTAAACAATGTGGATTTTCAAAACCAAGTCCCCATTTTTCTTTTATAGACTCATAACTCCGCGGTTTGTTCAAATAAATAGTTTGTTCAGTTTGATTCCTTCGATATAATTTTTCTTCCAACTCATTTATTTTATCCGAAAAATTTTCTTTTTGTTTGGTCATTTCAGTCAAAGAATCAAGATAAGTCATATTTGATTTTTCTAAATCATCCAATTTCTTTTCAAAGATGTCTTTTGTATGATCCAAAATAGATTTTTCATCTTTCAAAGAAATTTGTAATTTATCAATCAAATTTGACTTTTCTGAATTTAATTGTTTTTCAGATAATAACTTTGAGCGAAGATCATGTAAAGCAGTTATAATAATGTTCATCTGTGAAGAAATAAATGTGTAATCAAACTCAGAAAGAACCTCATCTTCATCAGTGGAAGAATCATCATCATCACTCTGATCATCTCCGATGAAGCACATATGAGCAGTCTACACATTATCAGCTTCATCATCGGAGTGATCTAGCCAAAATTCTTCTTCAGCTAGCAAAGCAGTTCCATTCTCTCTCTTTTCGGCCAGTTCCTGTAAATCCATGATCTCTAAATCCTAGAGAGAGAAAGTAGAGAGATAGAGAGTTCAAAGCGCAAAGTAACAATTGTATTTAATATATGTGAAAGTGTTACAAGGAACAAGGACCAAAGGGACTTAAATACCCTGGTCAGATAAAACACAGTGTACGACACTAAACACTGTATAAGACCAAGCCTATAAATACAATGATTACTATAAAATCATACTTAACAATCTCCCTTTAGTAATCATTGGCGTTGTGGTCTTCAAAATCCATCTTCTAAATCAACATGGACCAACTAAGCGACTTTGCAAAGCTTTCTGACTTTTTTAAAAAAAAAGTTCTTCTCAGCATCTTTCAGTTTGAGTTATCTTTGTTGCCTTGACAAGACTAGACCAAATTGGAATAAACTTGAACGAACAGACGATTCATCAGCTTGTGCTCTAGATGACACACCTCTTTTAAATGACCTTGAATGAACAATGGTGATCGGAGCAGGAACAGCAAAAGATGTAGTTTAACTAAAAAAATAGAATCTTGAGCAGCATAATCTTGATCAGCAGAATCTTGATCAACAGATAAACGTTTGAGCTTTTTGTCTCTTTAACATCTCCTTAACTTCTCCCCCTCATGACCTTGATGATCGGGATCAACTTGGTCATGCAAATGTTGGAGACGAGACAACTTAAGATCTGCAAAATCAGAATAAAGGAAAAATAGGGGAGGTTTGTGCGACACGCTGGTGGCGCAAAGTAAGGTTTGCGCTAGCCGAAGGTGGCGCAAAGTGAGGTTTGTGCGACCAACTGTTGGTGTAAATCTGACTTGAACTCAGAAATTTTTTACCTTTTTAAGCTCTTTGACTCCCCCTACACAAATGCACTATATTTGATAATTCAAGTTAGCATTCATATAGAAAATCAGATACTCCCCCTCAAAAACAGATATGAACTTTTCAGTAAAATCTCCTTTTTCACTCCCGCTTGAAAAATGCATAAACCCATTTATAAAGAAAATATTAGAACACAAGAAATGAAACATCAATGTAGAAAGAAAAATATACTGAATATGTATTTTGAAACGACTAAATATATAAAAATTTAAACAGAAACAAATAAAATTCTACTTAGTAAAATATCACAATTAAAATCCGTCAGGTGAAATCAAATGTATATGTGTGGATACAAAAACAAGTTTCATTGCATATCAAGTTAAGACATGTTCAGTTTCAAAAACTTTCATCAATCTATTCAGTGTGTTTGCATGTGAACTTCGATTAGCTTCAAGAAAATGCAATTCTAAAAATATAATAGAGAACTTTGCAAATAATCACACTAAGCCATCAAAAATTTAGACTTTCACAAATTTATAGGTTTATTACAACTCAAACATATCACCAAGTATTATGAGATGTGTGCTCATTGACATCTTTTAGCATTGTGCTCTATGGCATCTTTACATGAGTGTGCTCTTTGGCATCTTTTAAGCTTGTGCACTTTGGCATCTTTTAATCAAAAAGTTCTGTAAGTAAAGAACATGCCGTAAACATAACTTTCTATCTGACCCTATTGCAGGTTTTGGGTCAGCTGCTCCCAGACTAGTTGGCCTTAGGGTACTAGGTGTCAAGCACCCCTTGGAACTTACTCTCCCAGATCAGAAAGGCTACATCGAAACATCCTAAACCCATTCATACCAGTAGAACATGACTTTCGATCTGATTCTATAGAAGGATTTGGGTTCGATCACTCCCAGATCAAATGACCTTCGGGGACCAGATGACAAGCATCCCACAGAAGTTACTTTCCCAAACCAGAAAGGTCACAGGTACAAACTGTTAAACTTAGAGATTTATGCTTTATAAGAATTTAATAATCATCTCAATCACAAAGTTTTATGTCTAAGTGTTTAGCCCATATTTTCATTACTATCCAAAATTCCAACTTTTTAGGTTTTCTAAGCGTTGTAAACTATAAATATTCCGAATCACACAACTTTAAAGCAATATCAAAAGTTACAAACATGTTGCTGACTTTTCGACTTTTGTTAGACTTGAAAGATGAACATATAAAAACTTTAATATAAACAAAGCAACTTGAAAATTTATCCTAGACACACATTTTATTCAAAAGAAAGAAAAACTGTAAAATTTTTACTCTATAGAATAAAGTTTGTCAAGGTTTAAACTTTTAATTTCAACATGCCGAGATTTGAAAATATAAAAAATTTTGATCGACAGGTTTATATTCAGTTGAAACAAAATATAATATAATAATATCATCTTTCACATAATGTATAAACAATTTGTGTCTCATGAAAAAAAATTTGGGTTGAAAAATTCAGGAGTTGATTTGAAATGCTCAGATTCTTTTAAAAACATATGAGGAAACTAGAACAACATCAATATCAGAGATAAATGCAGCGGAATTAAAGTAGATGTACTCACAGTTTCTCATTAATCAGAAGCTAGAAGCTTTGAAGAACGAGTCCTAGACTTAAATGTCTAGAAGTCGTAGTATTTTGAAGCACGAGTTCTGAGCTGAATTACTCAAAAGCCATTATGTTGACAATGAAGTCCGGGTCTTGAACTGATTTACTCAAGAGCCATCTTTCTCTTACTCCCCTTGACATGAGGTGCCTGCAACTTTGAGTCAGATTGAGATTTTGGTACCCACTTGAATTTGGGCCCATGTTTGTTAGTTGCATTTCTTATGGGGATATAATTGTAAGATTTGACATTAGAAGTACGAGAAAGATTATCAGAAAAATAAGCACAGTCATCAGATGAATACAAAGCATAATCATCTGAACTAGAATCAGAAGAAAAATATGACACATTTTTTGGAAATTTGAATCATTTGCTTTATTGAATATTCTGAAATTTTCTTACAAACAACAAATGAATCACTTTTATAATATCTGTCTACATATCTATCTCCATCAGTCTGAGATTCATCAGATATCCGCTTCGCTCTCCAAATCTGCTTCGATGACTTGTTCAAAGTCCTATCTGAAAAATTAGAATAAGAAGAATTAGAATTATCAGGAATGACTTTATCTTGTTTCTTTGACTTCTTTGATCGTCTTCTTTTACGCTTAGGTTTATAAAATTCATCATTGAGCGTAAAAGAATCATCAAGAATTTTAGACTTAATATTTAAATCAGAAGAAATAATTTTACCTAAGCAACCAATATGATCAGACAATAAATTTGAATTTTCCTCGGAGTCAGAATTATTTTGAGAAAAGATTTTAAAATTGGAAACTTCCTTTTTGTTTTCCTTAGAATCAGAAGAAAGACCAGAAATAGAAAATGAATCTTGTGTTTGAGAAAATAAATTTTCTTCAAGACTAGAAGTCAAGAAAGAAAGAATAACATCAGATTCAATTTCTTTTAAAATATTTTGATCTTCCATCTTATCTTGAAGATCAGTGATTTTACCTTCTAATACTAACGGAGGAGTATATTTCTTAGAATTATGAAGGATTGGAGAAATATTTTCCTTATTAGTTTCAGTGGCATAAACATCAACAAAATCATCAGACATTGAAGATTTGACAGGAGATATATCATTCAATCCTTTTCTGCCTTTTCTTGATTTATCAGGAAAATATTTTGCATTTTCACGCGTATAAACAAAAGGAATTTCCTTTTTCTTGTTATTTGTTCTTTTCTCATTTTCGATTTCAAACACTTGCTTTTCATTCATCCAATCCATTTTAAATTGAGGAGCATATTTAGCAAGTGTTAGATAATCGTATTTGTATAAAGTTGGGGATTTTTCAATAGCATTGTGTAAACAATGTGGATTTTCAAAACCAAGTCCCCATTTTTGTTTTAACGCTTCTTCACTCCTTGGTTTATTCATAAAAAATGTTTGTTCAGATTGGTTTCTTCGATATAACTTTTCTTCAAACTTATTTGTTTTATCTGAAAAATCATCTTTTAATTTGGTCATATCAGTCAAAGATTCAAAATAAGTCTTATTAGAATTTTCCAAATCATCCAATTTCTTTTGAAAGATTTCTTTAGTATTTTCCAAGATAGATTTTTCATCTTTCAAAGAAATTTTCAATTTGTCAGTCAAATCTGACTTTTCAGAATTAAATTCTTTTCAGATAAGAGTTTTGAACGAAGATCAGATAAAGCATTTATAAAAATGTTCATTTGTGAGGTAATGAAATTGTAATCAAAATCAGAATGTACCTCATCTTCATCAGTGTCAGACTCATCAATTTGATCATATCCGATGAAGCACATTTAAGCAATCTCTACATTTGCAGCTTCATCATCGGAGTGATCCAGCCAAAACTTTTCCTCGGCTAGCAAAGCTGTTCCATTCTCTTTCTTTTCAGCCAGTTGCAGTTTCTTCCGATACTATGCTGAATCCCTAACCTTCTTTACTCGACACTCTTTTAAAAAATGACCCGACTTACCACAGTTGTAGCAGGCAGCAGTCTTTGGCTCGGGCACTTGAACATTCTTGGACCCAGAAGTGAAGCGAGAAGTGTTGGAACTCGAACGTGGTTGGAACTTTTTCTGATAATGCTGTGAGAGAAGGATCATTGCTTTCTGCAGTGCCTCACCATCATCATCAGTTGACCCGTCATAAGCATTATCAGACAATGCTTGATTAGCCAGATGGCTCGTTAGAAGTGCAACCGGGTCCACTGACTTCTTGTTCTTCTTCTCCAGTTTGGCCTTCTTTTCAGTTACAATGCATTCATCAGTTAGCAAGATCTCAAACATCTCTTGGATTTGCATGGAAGAAATTCTGACATCATTCCTCAATCTGTGGCAGGATTTGTTCCATTCTGGTTGTAATGCATAGAGGAATTTCAGATTTGTCTGAAACTCAGTCTTTTCCACTTTGATTTTCCTCAAATCATTGATCACGACACATAATCTATCGTACACAGTTTTCAATGGCTCCCCATCCTTGGCTTTGAATTCTTCAAAATTATTCATGTAACGAGTATGTCGAAGTTGAGTCGCAACTGAAGAGCCAAGCAAAATCTTCTCAAGCTGTTGCCACATAAGATTAGGATGAGTTTTGAAACAATCAATCCTGTTGTAGATAGAGTTTGGCAATGCTAGCATCATATTTGCCTTTATATCACGATCAGCTTGATACTGCGATAACTCATTAGGTGAATATTCTTTAGTAGGCTTATATAATCCAGTAGCCAACTTGGGTTTCTCAAAAGGTCCTTTTGATAGAATATTCATCATGTCATTTCCGTTCTTTTGACGCTCAATAAAATTCAGAACCCTATCTTGCCACTGTGTAAACTCATTTTCATCAATCAACACCAGTGGACGATTTTCTGTACCCAAAGACATCATAATATTACTTTTGTATAACTGAGATTGATAAGCAAATTTGTCAGAATCCATGTTTCAGATATTCAGAAAAATTCGAAGTGTTGATTGAGATGGCGCAAACTTGAGATTTGCATGAGAGGCATAATACGCAAACTGAGATTCTCTCGAGCAGAAGGAAACGCAAACTTAGATTTGCGTGAGCAGTAAGTGACGCAAATGAGACTTTGCGTGAGAAGAGCAAGACGCAAACTGTACTTTGCGCGATACACGAGAGAAACGAACTGAACTTCGCGTGATGCTTTGATGAGGAAAACTGAACTTTGCGTGAGCAGAGACTAGCGAGAACTTGCACTTTGCGTTAAATGAAACTTCTCGTGAGCTATATAAATCGCAACGATTACTTTGCGTGAGCAGAATGAGACGCAAATCAGACTTCTCTTGATGCACGGGAGACGCAAAGTTCTTTTTGCGCGATAAAGATGTAGCGCAAAGCTAAATTTGCGTGAGTCTGACAACTGTAGATGATGAAAACCTGAAACAAACTGAGACAAAATTAGGAAGATCGCACAAACCAAATGATGAACTCGCGAAAACCACGATGAACTGGCGCAAAGTTTAAATCTAGCGCAAACCGAAGGCAAAACACAAAAAAAACTTTCAGAAATCGATTTCAAAACAGAAGATGATAAGATTTTCTTACACACTCAAGTTCGAAAACAAATTTCTAACACATTTTAATCAAACTTTTCGATTAAAAAACGACAATTTTGAAAATTCGTTAAAAGAACAGAACGTGAAAAACCGATTTTCAGAAACCAAAATTTTTCAAAATTGAACACTAAAACTTGTTTTTCTTGCAAATCGATGTGAATTAAAAGAGTTTAGCAATCAAAATCGAATCCAACAAATCAATTTACAATGAAATTCGTTCAAAAACACATCCGAATTTGATGAAAAATCAAGAAAACGAGATTTTCTTGAATAAATTCAAGAAAATCAATCAAATTTTCGATTAATCTACAAATTCAGAAACGAAAAACATGATCTCTCAATCCTCTCAAAATCTAGACTGTCTCTAATAACAATTGTAAATCCATGATCTCTAAATCCTAGAGAGAGAAAGTAGAGAGAGAGAGTTCAAAGCGTAAAGTAACAATTGTATTCAATATATGTGAAAGTGTTACAAGGAACAAGGACCAAAGGGACTTAAATACCCTGGTCAGATACAACACAGTGTACGACACTAAACACTGTATAAGACCAAGCCTATAGATACAATGATTACTATAAAATCATACTTAAGAGTTCCATTTTCTTCCGATAATATGTCGAATCCTGAACTTTCTTCACTTGACACTCCTTAGCAAGGTGACCCAGATTTCCACAGTTAAAGCATGCATCTGCTTTCTTAACCTCGGGCACTTTGACATTCTTAGACCCAGAAGTGAAGCGAAGATTGTTGGAACCCGAACGATGTTGGAACTTTTTGTTGTAGTGTTGAGAGAGAAGAATCATAGCTTTCTGTAGTTCCTCACCATCATCATCAGTGGCCCCGTCGTAAGCATTATTAGTCAATGCTTGTTCATCCAGTTGACTTGTGAGGAGTGCAACCGGGTCCACTGTCTTTGTTGGATCCCAGATTTAATCTTATAACAATAATGATATAAACAACAAGAGTATTAACAGCGGAAGCAATATAGTTTAATATCAAAACCAGATTCAAATATCACAGTTCATATATATAAAGCAAGTAGAAACAACAAGATCTTCGTGAGATATATTCAGTTGATTCTTCTAATACAAGATATCAAAAGCACACTTTTGTCGAAGGAGTGATGGTCCTATTTATAGGACCATAAAGTAAACAATGTACTATTCTGACAAATAGAAGCATGCTTGAACAGTGTCTTACCTAATAGGTAAGTTCAAGACATGCTTGAACAGTAACCTACTCTATAAAGTAAATCTTATCATTAAGTGATTGGTTATCTATTCTGATACTTCAGAAAAAATGTCTTCAGCGCCTTCTTCAGAGAGAATGTCTTCAGAGCTCTGATGTAGTCTTTAGAGCCTCTGATGAAGCCATCTCTGATGTCTTCTGCTGAATGTGTTCCTCTGATGTGTACTTCAGAGACAGGTATGTCCTCTGAAGTCGTTGTCCTCTGAAATCTTTGTTCTCTGAAGTCCGTCTCTGGAAGTCCTCTGAAGTAGGACTTAGATATTTTCAACACTTTAAACAAATGAAGATCTGGAGCTAACAATCTCCCCCTAAGTGTTGAAAATAGAAAATGCAAGAGTTGCAGAGAATAGAGAATTTAAACTAGAAAGCATAGAGGAAAAAATCATCCTCTTAAACATTAGTAATAAGTTTGAAATTCATTACAGAGAAAGATAACATTCAAAAATAAACTAGAACCTATCTCTAGAACAGATGTTGTGAAACTTCATGATGAGCTCTCTGAAGTTAATCATCGAGTTGATCTCTAAGTTCATTTTTGCTAGTAGATCTGTTTTGTGCCGTTCTTTCTTCGTATGGATCATCTTCTGTATTCCTCTTAATGTGTCGTCAGAGTACTTCGATACTTCTGAGGCTAGAAAGATCTTCTTCACTTGATTGACTCTGTAAACGAAACCAAGAGGTTCTGCTATAATGGATCCAGTCTTCTGTTCCTCAAGTTTATCGATCGATTCTACAAGTTCAGTTACCTCCAACTTCTCTTCTCCCAGGTTCAGAGCAATTTGGAAGTCACGTTTTGCTCTGTGTTTGACATAGGCATCCATTGCCCATCTGATTTCAACCATGCCCATTATGATTTCTCTTCTTCCATGATCATATCTGGAAAGAGCAATAGGCATATAAATGTAGTAAATCATATGGATTTAGATTTACGAGATCATTATCATTGAACTCGTAAATCTTCTTATCAGATCGAGTTACCACATAGTGCCTATAGACTATCTTGTTGTAAGCAAAAGTCTTCTCAGAGATTTTGTTGATCTTGATGATTGGATCATCTGAGAGGACCTGTGCTCTTGGTTTGGTTTTATCTCTGACAAATCTTCGCGCATAGTCCGGCATGTCCTCTCTGATCCTTGGATTCAAGGGGATGACTAGAGTATCTGTCAAACTGAACTCACAGTAGATGTATCTGAAGTGATCTTCAATGGAGGCTTCGGTATTTGATGCAAGGAATGTTGGAGGTTGAGAAAATACTTTGGATGATAGACCGATGCTTGCCTTCTGAACAGGATTCTCTGAAGGAGCTTGTTCATTAGCAACCATGGCCTCTGGTTTTTTGTCTCTGGTGGATCTTCTTATGTAGGTTCAGAGATGTACCCATCTATCTCTGTTGAGTCTCTCAATTCTGTTGTTTTTGAAGTATGATGAGGTTAAGCATTTTTTAAAACGTATTCGTCGACATCAATTACTTCGATTTGATCTCCAGCAGCCTCTTCCGTTCTTTCAGAATCTGCCTTCTGTTCTTCCTAAGACTCTGATTGGTAAGCATCTCCCATCACATGAGTTGGTCTTTCTGGTGATGAGAATGCATCTTCTCAAAAAGAATAATCTATCAGTTGTTCGTTCTCTTCTTCTAGAGCTCCAATCGTTTCTTGAGTTGCATCTAAGATTGGTGTCATTGGAGCTCCCGAAGTTACTGGTACAACTTAGTGTTGAACTGTTTGATTATCATCAGCAGAGGTTGTGTTCCTCTCTGATTCCTTCTCTTGATCTCCTTCGCCGGTTGCTGTTGATGGAGCAGAGGTATGTGCTGCTGTTGTATCTCTGATCTCCCCCTTTTGTGATTCAGAGGCTTAATCATCATCTGAGGCCTCTGAATCTTCAAATCTGGCTCTCTTCGCTGCTTCGCTACAAGTCTCACCAGAAAACTTGCGTTTGTATTTGGGAGAGTCTGGTGCAGCGATGCCCTTTCCTTTGGGGTCAAGAGCAGCCTTCTGTATTAATTCAATTGCCTCTGAAGCCGCAGTTCGGATTTCAGCAACCTGGACCTCTGATTTATAGCGATGAAGTTCCAGAGTTGCTTTAACCTGCTTCTGAGTGATGGTAGAGATCTTTGAAGAGCATGTCAGGATGCGACTCATATTTGCAGACTTAAATGAGGCCAAATCATTTTTGGTGACGAGGTCCTCAGCAGAGTGTATTCTTGGAGTGGGAGGCTCTAAAGATGCTCCTGTGGAGGGTAGAGAGGTTTGAATGGTTGTTTTGACGAGGCCAGAGATAGTAGCCAATTGCTCTGTAGAGAGTGTAAGGGATCTGTTGGCTACCACCTCGTCCTTTAGCACCTTGATATCGCTCTTTATGTCCTCAACGAAAGAGGATTGCATATGTAGGGTAGCAACCTGAGCTTTTAGTACTGCAATTTCCAGAGAAGAAACTGCTCTGAGCTGAACCAGGTCCTGTTCCAACCTTTGAACCCTCTGAGAGGAATCAAAAATTTGGGTCTTTAGAGTGGAGACCTCTGCTCTTAGTTTGGCATTTTCAGAGTGTAGAGCAGATGTCTCTGAACCGTCAATTCGCTGAAAGTTATGCTCATTCATGGAGCCTCTGATTTCCTCACAGAATCTCTGGAACTCAGATTTAGTGAGATGTTCAGAGAGGGGTACATTGGTCACAATACATGTAGCCAATTTTTACTCGAGTTCAGAGGAGCCTTCGTTCAGAGATGTTTTGATGTTGTCTCTGGAAGGACTTCCGCTCAATCCTTGATGTTCCGGAGAATCATCTCTGAGCGTTCTGTTCTCAACCAAGTCCTCCTCCTCAGTATCATAGGACTGGAAGTGAATGTGGGAGTTGACCTTGCGATCCAGGTAAGTCAATCCTTGTGTTTGTAGGTCAAGCCATTATCCCTGAGTTGGACAGCTTCTACGAGATAGCCTAAAGGGTGAGAGATCAGCCACAGAGGCATCATCATGTGTAGAAATTGCTGTTGTAGTATGAGGCGGCTGAGTACTGATCATATTGGCTAAGTCCTGTGAAGAGAACTTTTCCAGAAACTTGGTATCCTCAGGTGTGTGAACTTCAGAGGTAGAAAAAGGTACCTCTGAAGTGGCTGGCTGGTTTAGGTTCGAGGTGTGCACCTTTGATTCAATAAACTTTTCCTCTGGATCAGGTAGGTTAGATTGTGTGGTTGCACTGGGAGATAGGGTAGGGGTCCTAAAATAGACGTACCTTTGGGCATCTTTTTGTGGTGAGGGGGAAGAACTCTCAGGTTTCTCCAAGTCCATAAAGGACTTGCTCTTCTCTCTCTGAGAATCTTCAGAGCTAGTCTCTGAAGATTCATCCTCACTTTCCTCAGAGCTAGTAGAGCTATTCTCTTCACTAGCAGATGAGGTTTCTTCCATATCTCCCTCGTTGACAGCCCTTTCAGTTGCGCTGTCATCTCTCTAAACTTCGGTTTCTCTGGAAAGAGTACCCTCTGGTTTATTCTTTGGAGAACTTTGTACTTCAGGGTCCTCAGATCCCTCTGAAGTAGAGTTGCTCTCACTCTCCATTTGAGGCTCAGGACCTAAGTGTGTTGGGGTTCCCAGGACTGGCTCTAGTCCTTGGGCAACACTGAGATAAGAAGCTAAGGCTAAAGATTGAGGATTTACTTGATGCAACATGTTGTGAGGGATCCACCGTGCTTCTGGATAGCCTTCGGAGAGAATCGTTGGTTTGAAACTATTCATTATATAGAATGGAGTCTTTGGTTGATCAACGTTGGTTGTTATATGAAGTTTGTCGATGGCAGTAAGGATGATCAAAGATAGAAATCTGGGGAACATTATTTAAGGAACCTTGGATGATTGGGTCGTTTGTTCAGGGTCCTTTGTCAAGCATTTGTTCTTTTTCTCTACGGATGTGATAATTAAATCAAAAATGATGCCGTCCATGTCCAAGTTGCGATTGAAGAATAAGGCATACAATATTGACAAAATTTCGGGTGTCGCTTGATCCATGCTTCCCAGTTTGTAGGTGAGAGTTCGGTTTAGTACAGAGAACATGAAGTTCTAGATTGGTGGTAGATGTTGTCGTCGGAAGTTGCTCAATCTGGTTATTTCAGTATAGTAACCTAGCATACGGATGAACTGGAGCAGGGTTTCAGAAGTTGGGAGTTTTTCAAAACGCTGGATTTGAAGTTCTTCAGTGGTGAGAAATGGAATGACGTCTCGTAGAACAGAAGGATTGATGAGAACTCGACATTTCACATCTTGAGAGATGTCGAACTCTCCGATGAGTCCGTGATGTGCATCGCTGTAGTGACTGGAAGAATACCATTCTTGAACAAACGAAAGGGGGCATTCAGTGGTAAAGGCAGTTAGGGCTTGAGTAAGTTCACAGTTGGAGAAGAAGTCGCAAATTATTTTGTATTGTTCTTCAATTTTGGACGAATCAAGCTGAATCATATGATTGTTGTCTTTGATCGGAAAACGATACAGCCTTGAAGGTTCACAAATTTTGGGAAAAAGTTTGCACCATTCACTGGAGGACGCCATTAGAGAGTTGAAGCGAAGAAGATGAAGTTCAAATTCTTATAGAGAGAGAGAAAAAGTTCTCGAGAGTAAGTAGTAAAAATGGATATTCGGATGTAAAATTGTTTTTATATCCAAATTTAGAAATCGAACACTCGAGTGCATAATGTGAAACGGCGGAGATTTAACCGTTTTTGAAAAAAGTCGTTTGACCTCTTACGCTGCCTTTTTGTGACACGTGGCATTAGAAACTGTTGCATTTACGTGTGTAGTTACCAAGAAAATAGGAAGGGGGCGCCAGTAGGGATTTTGAAAAGACACGAATGGTTATCCAAATGATTTATTATTAAAATAATATCCTGGAATATTCGTGTATTGAGACAAGATCACTCTGATATAAGTATCAGAGGCTCTGATATGAGTATCAGAGACAACATCACTCTGATATAAGTATCAGAAGAACTCACTTGCTCCCCCTGGAAAGATGAAAGGTTCTTTGTCTCCCCTTTGACCAAAGAACAAGGTCCTTTTATTTTCTTCCCCTCTACTTATGCGTAGAGATACAAAAGGATGATTTTTACCATTTGTGAAAAGTTTAGAGGCTCTGAAGTTGGCTTCAGAAGCTCGGGTTGAACATGCTACGCATGTCAGAAGCTCTGATGAATAGATCAGAGACTCTGATGTTTTCCTGTTTTAGGGAGACATGTTCAACATTCCCAACTTGCTGATTAAAAAATTGAACCTTCGTTCATCTAAAGCTTTTGTGAAAATATTAGCAAGTTGTAGATCAGTTGGTACAAAATACATCTCTATTTTTCCCTTTTCAACATGATATTTCAGAAAGTGGTACCTTACATCAATGTGCTTTGTTTTGGAATGCTACACTGGATTGGCAGAGATGGCTATGGCACTTTTTGAATCACACAGAATTGGAATTCTGTTATACTGTAAACCGTAATCTCTGAGCTGAGTTTGTATCCATATGACTTGAGAACAACAACTAGCAGTAGCAACATATTCTGCCTCTACTGTGGAAGTTGAAGAACAGTTCTGCTTCTTGGATGTCCAACTTACCAGCTTATTTCCCAATAATTGACAACATCCTGATGTACTCTTTCTGTCTAGTTTGCATCCTGCATGAGTTGCATCAGTGTATGCTTTTAAATCAAAGCTAGACAGTTTTGGATACCAGAGACCTAAATAAGGTATGCCTCTGAGGTATTTAAAAATTCTTTTGACCCCAGACAAATGAGATTCTTTTGGGTTTGCTTGATATCGAGCACAGAGACATGCTGCGAACATTATATCAGGCCTGCTTGCAGTTAAGTATAGACGTGATACTATCATGCCTCTGTAGGTTTTGACATCTACAGATTTTCCCGAAAGATCAGAATCAAGCTTGACTCCTGTTGCAATAGGTGTTTTCATAGAGGTTGAATCATTGAGTCTGTATTTTTTCAAAATGTCAGAGACATACTTAGATTGAGTTATAAAAGTACCCTCTGATGTTTGCTTTACTTGTAAGCCTAGAAATAATTTAATTCTCCCATGAGACTCATCTCTAATTTACTTTTCATCAACTCTGAAAACTTATCACAATACTTTTGATTTGTAGAGCCAAATATAATGTCATCAACATATATCTGTACTAAAAGCATCTCATTTTTGTACCTTTTTATGAACAAGGTTGTATCTATTGTACCTTTTTCAAAACCATTATTTATCAGAAATGTGGACAGAGTAGCATATCATGCTCTTGGAGCTTGTTTAAGTCCGTATAGAGCTTTATCAAGATAATAAACATGGTTAGGAAACTCTGTATTTTCAAATCCAGGTGGTTGCTGGACATAAACTTCTTCATTTAATTTACCATTTAGAAAGGCAGATTTAACATCCATCTGATATACTTTGAACCCTTTGTGTGCAGCATAGGCTAAGAAGATTCTAATTGCTTCTAGCCTAGCTATAGGTGCAAAGGTTTCATCATAATCAATACCCTCTTCTTAGCAATATCCCTTAGCAACCAACCTTGCTTTGTTTCTGATTATAATGCCATCCTCATCCTTTTTATTTTTGAAGACCCATTCAGTTCCAATTGTAAATTTTTCTTTAGGAAGGGGAACTAAGGTCCAGACTTTGTTTCTTTCAAACTCTTGAAGCTCATTCTGCATTGCAGTGATCCAATGAGGATCTTTAAGAGCTTCATTTACCTTCTTTGTTTCAATGATGCTTAAAAAATTTACAAAAAAACATTCATTGATTGTGGTTGATCTGGTTTTGACACCCTCTGAAGGTGATCCAATGATCTGATCATGGGGATGATCATTTGTCCATCTTGTGAGTGGAGCATGAACATGAGGTGGAGTTTGAGCTTCAGAGATGATTGTTGGAGACATCTCTGTTGTGCTATGCAGAGGCTCTAAAATTCCTTCAAGAGAGGTCTCTGGAAATTCTTCAGATGTCTCTTGTTCATCTTCTGCTTCTGAAGAGAATTGTCCTTCTGTTTGACTTGATTCATTTCTTGGACCTGTATTCAAGGAAGCAGAAGTTGTAACTTCAGAGGGACCAGAGAGATTTGTACCTGACGTTTGTGGTTCCTCTGAAGTTGCTCTATGAATATCTCTGAAAAGAAACTCTGAGTTTTCATCATCAAAGAAATCTTCGAATATTTTTTTTAGTTCAGATTCTCTTATCTTTGATGATTCAGAGATATTTTTGGCAATTTGATTGATATCTTTGTTGGCCAGACTTTTGTCATCATCAAAAGACACATTGATACTCTCTTGTATTGTTCTTATTCTTTGATTGAACACTCTGAAAGCTTTTGAGGCTAATTAATAGCCAATGAATTTGCCTTCATCTACTTTCTTGTCAAACTTTCCAAGAGACTCTCTATCATTTAGAATATAACATCTGCATCCAAAAACATGGAAATATTTAAACATTAGGTTTCCTAATGTTAATGAGTTCATAAGATGTTTTCTTGAATCTTTTGACAATGGTAGCTCTGTTTTGAGTGAAACAGGTTGTTGCCACTGCTTCTGCCCAAAATTTTGTGGGAAGATCTGATCCTGTAAACATAGTTCTTGCAGCTTCAACCAGTGTTTTTTTTCCTCTCAACAACACCATTTTGTTGAGGTGTTCTAGCTGTAGAGAAGTTCGGAGTTATGCCTTCCTCTAAAAGATATGAGTTGATTTTCGCATTTCTAAACTCTGTTCCATTATCACTTCTCAACTTTTGAACTTTGGTATCAAACAGAACCTGCAATCTTTTTATCAATCTTATTAAAATATCAGGGACATCAGACTTGGTTCTGATGAATTCTATCCATGTATATCTAGAGTATTCGTCAATCAAAACAAGGATATACTTTTTACCTAACAAGCTTTGTACAAAGATAGGACCACAGAGGTCCACATGAAGCATATGCAGAGGTTTTGGACAATTATTATCACTTTTGGTCTTGTGGGAAGATCTTTTCATTTTTCCCATTTGATAAGCAGAACAAAGATGATCTTTGTTAAACTTCAGAGATGACAATCCCTTAACCAGATTTATTTTGACCAATTTATCAAGTGAACAAAAGTTCAGATGTGAGAACTTTTTATGCCAGAGCCAAACATCTTCACTGTTCAGAGATACTAGACAGAGTTTCTCTGAGTCAGTTTTTATGTGTTTGGAAAAATTCATTCTGTATAAATTTCCCTTTCTGTCAGCTCTGAGCATTTCTTGACCTGTTTTTGAGTGAAGTAGTGAACAATGTTTTTCTTGAAATTTCACATCAAAACCATGGTCACAAAGTTGACTTATGTTGATCAAGTTATGCTTTAACCCATCAACATAAGCAACCTTTGATACTGAAACATTACCTCTTGTAAGCTCACCATAACCCTTAATTTGTCCTTGCATTTTTTCTCCAAAAGTTACTGCTCCCCCAGATTTAGCTTTGAAAGAGGATAGTAACTTTTTATCTCCAGTCATATGCCTTGAACATCCAGAATCTAAGTACCAGATCGGCATACACTGTTTCTGCAAGAGAGATTAGATTTTCTTAGGTACCCATCTCATTATGGGTCCTATTTTGTTAGACTTTTGATTCTCTCTTTGAAATTTTGCCTTCTCATCTTTTGATGTTTTGGCAGAATTGTCCTTTTCCCTTTGAGGCCTTGTCTCTGAATTTTTATTCAAAGATTGATTAAGAAAACAGTGAGAACCTCTAAAGTGATTTTTCAGTTTCATCAAGAGTTGGATGCAATTGCACTTTACAGAACAAGAAGAAGTAGAAGAAAAGGATTTCATTTCATTAAATGCATTTTATACATTATGATTCCTTTTTCAATTAGTACTAGGAATATTACAAGTATTCCTAACTACTTCCTTTCTTCTAGCTTGAAAGACAACCTTCTTTTCATGTTGTCATTTCTTGTTCAGAAACATCCTCTTCTCTCTGTTGCTCACTGCACAACCAGGATCAGAATGGTTAATTTCTTGCCATTTTCCTTTTTGTCCAGGAGTAAACTTGATTGGTTTATAAGTGTAGAGTTGAGAAGTGATGGTTTTATTCTTTGCTTTTACTTTTAATTCTTTTTCAAGATCCAAGAAGTTTTTGCTTGAAGACACATTTCTGCAAAGTCAGGACATATTGGTATTCTAGGTTTATTTTACAAAACAGAAATAGGAATATTCAAAATTCTAGAACCAATAGTCTCTATTTTTTTATGAATTGCCTTCTCTGATCTGCAGAAAATCTGTTCATCTATCTCTAAATCAAATTCAGAATCAGAGTCAAGAAAGTCTCTTTCAGTCTTACCAGAGATAACTACCTCTGATATTTTCTCAATTTTTTTGGGTCTTGAGACTTTGTTGATTCTTCTCATGCTCTCTTTCTTCTTCAAATCAACTATAATATTTTCTTTATTTATTCTTTTGATGTCATCTGTCGGTCCAACAATACTTTCAAGTTTTATAGAAACAACAACAAAATATGATTACCAACCTGTATTGATATATAACAAAGGTTACAAGGTTGATCGATTCAAGTTCTAGATTGTGTTCTCTGTATTTCTCTCTTTTACACCTTTTAGTGTGTGTTTGTATATGTCTATGATCTGATCTGATTGAGAGAGTTAGAGATAAACTTGCTTAAAGATCTAGTGTGTCTAACACACTACCTAACATAATATCTAGATTTAATATCTAGATATTATTTCTAAATAATATCTATTACAAAGATATTAAATAACAAACTATAATATAACTAATAACTAACTAAGTTAACTAATACAATAACAAACAATTACTTTGACATTTATTACAAACAAACATAGACTTTAATATCGAGAGTCAACGTTCCGACTTTAGCTTCAGATTGCGATCTTCAGTTTGGATGATCTTGAATCCAATAGATATGTGATCTAAAAATCTCCCCCTTTGGATCAAGATCATTACTAAAAAGATTTTAGCAATTCAGTCTTCTTGTTCAGCTCAGAAGATGCAATCTCTTTCTCTAGCTCTGAAATCTGCATGTCTTCAGAATACTTGCTTTTGAAGAGTTCAATCTTGGACGTGATTCTTGAAACATGTGATCTTTGCCATTTCTTGTGTAGTCATTCTCCCCCTTTTTGATGAAAAGTGTAACGACATCATCAAAACGTTTTGTAAGAAATGTCGTTCAGTTAGAGCCTCTGATTCGTTAATTCATAAGATATTCATCCAGATCTTTGCAAATCTAGACAAAGTAGTCGTGTAACACCTGAATCAACTAATGAATCAGTTATTATGCCTGTCAGTAACACTAAGTCACTGTGTGTAACGAATTCACATTGGAAAGGAGCTGTTTGATGTTGACTCCCCCAGGGCTTCCATTTAATCATCGAAACACCACAAAGGTAATTTCTATAAACGTTATGACAAAGAAACAAATTCCTTGTGTGTTCGTGCTTGTGATAGAAAGAATTAAGCACTTGATGATTGCTTATTTGGCTCAAAATTGTGTAAACCACTTAGACAACAGTAAGTTAAACACAGACTCAATGTGCATGATTGAAGTGCGAAGGTGGGGTAGACTTCCTTCTTTTCAATTTCTAGATTTTCCAAATGAAAATCATATAGCAAATGTGCTGCATCCCCTTAGAAAATGTGAAACACTTTCTATTTGAGAAGAAAATGAGTAGTTGGTGAGGTTTGATCAAGAGTTGGCATGGGCTAGTTGCCTGTTTCAATAATGTTCACCAAAGAATTGTGAAACACTAGTAATGTGGCTGCCCGACTCAGAAAAAATTGGTGCAGAGTTGTGATATTCTTTTAACTCTGTTCTCACATGCTCTTTCTTTTAAAACCTTTATCATACTCTAATCAAACTTTCTTTCTTTTTGTGACACACTCATTTCTTTTCGACTTGTCACACTTAATTCCTATGGATGAACTTCTTGGGTAGAAATTACTGGTTAAGATGATTTCATAGAAGTTGTGCTATGTCTTAGCACAATGATTCCTTGTTTTGCTATGATGCACGTGATGCTCAGATTGGTTTAACTATTTCAGTTAAAGCACAATTTATATCTTCGAAAACATTTAAAGTCACACTTCCAATTCATGAATTCGTTTTGAGAATCAGGAAGTGGTTTGAACATTTGATAACAATGTTTTCAAATGATTGAAAGTTATCCTTCTTTCAACCATTTATGAGATGAAGATATAGAATTATACCTTTATGTACGATGTTCCATCTCATGAAGCTAAGCTTAAAGTCATAAACATATGAACTTGTAAGCATCTCTCAAAAATTCTACAAAAGTCCTATGTCAATTCAAAGTAAAATTTATTCACTTAAATTGAAAAGACAAAAAGCAGTAAAACTTTTTAAAATACGAGTTCTGATCAGAAATAATCAGAAGTCATATCCGTACTCCCCTTTTGTCTTGAAGAGCTCCCCCTAAATTCTTGCATTACAAAAAAAATTTGGCATAAAAAGTGTTAGCTCCACTCACATTGTATAGAACTATTGAAAAATAGGCTAAGCATGGGAATCGCAGAAGTCTGCCGCTAAACACTCAAGTACACCACAGAAGGTGCAAAGCTCAGAGGTTGCTCCGCAGAAGATCTACCCGAAGTCAAACCTGATGATGATACTCAGATCACATAGCCTCTGTGATCACTCACAGAGCCTCTGTGAAGTCTAACCTCTGGAAATCAATGTTGAAGCTTTTCTAAGAGTTCAAGACAAGACCACGTGCCAAGCACGTGAGACTTGCTGTACGAAGATCCGCATGATCAAGTAATGGGCGTCCCACGATGTTTACTTTACAGGTGGCATTCAATTTATGGAATGTCAGTTTCTGTCTTGTACTAAGGGGTGCATCCTTCTGTTATATTAAGTAGCACCACCTTAGAGCACAAAAAAAATGAGAGAACACACAAAATAGTAGTCTGTATAATCCTTGAGCATTTTTGCACACACCAGTGTGTGTTCTTGGTGTTCTTGAGTAAACAATGAAACAGTTCTTTGAGTAACTTTCTTGTAATACTTTACTTCCTGTTCATTAACTACTTGTGTGTTTACTACCTTGCATGTTCAATCTTTTCTACACATATTAAACGCTTCCGCACTCTATTTATTTAATCTGTGTGTAGTAAAAGGTTAAATCAAGTTAAAGAACATCACAACTGGGATCAACAATTGGTATCAGAGCAGTCTTTGATTTTCAATATCAAAGGATCCTTTTCTATACTTGTTTCCAGTACTCAAGGTAGTAGTTTGAGTCTGTTCTTCGTTTCAAACTCCATTCACAGTCACACTCTGTTTTTCTGAAGCTATATCAACCTGTTTGGTATAGTAACAGGTACAAGTGTGTTCTTCATTCAAAGACAAATTCAAAGCTAGTTCGTTGATCATCTGCTCTTACTAATTCATATTCTCATCATTTCAAAAACCATTACTGTTATACTCTTTCTGATTCGTGCCATACCTTGTTCTCCTCTCTAAAACTAAAATGGCAAACACTGTCAACTACTTCAGTGCTGGATCTCAGTCCAAACCTCCCACTCTTCTAAGGGATGAATATCCTCAGTGGAAGATCAGGATGGTACACTTCCTTGAAGGTGTGGATCCTGGTCTGGTTGAATTTCTTCACAATCCTCCTTTCATCCCAATGACAATTGTTCCTCGTGTTCCTGCCACTGCCAATACTCCTGAAATTCCTGAATATCAACACCCCAAACCTGTCCTTGAATGGAGTGAAGAAGAAAAGGCACAACATGAGCTTGCAAAGAAAGCCAAAAGACTAATCATAATGGCTATCCCAAATGATATCTTTCAATCTCTTGACTCATGTGAAACTTCAAAGGACCTATGGTTAGAGCTAGAGAAACAACTTGAGGGTGGTGCCAAAACCCTCAAGAACAACAGAGCCTTATGCATAAATGAGTATTTTGCATTCAAAGCTCTGCCGGGTGAATCCATTCAAAGCACCTACAACAGATACAACTCTTTGATAAACAAGTGTAAGAGGTATGGCATACACAGAACCTCTAAAGAAAACAATGTCAGATTTCTACAGAGCCTGAATGATGAATGGCTTCATCTAACCATGTCCATGCAAGCCACATTGGATCTTGATGTTTGGTCCATATCTGATCTCTTTGGAACACTGATTAGCCAAGATAACAGAATTTCCAAACTATCAACCTCTGTCGGAGGTCCTCTGGCTCTTGTGAGAAGTGCCTCAGAAGGCAAAGATAAGGGAAAGAAGGATAAGGCAACTGAGGAGGCACAAAAGAAGAAGAAGAAGAAGGTACTTGTGGCACAGAGTGAAAGTGAAGAAAATTATGAGGAGGAAATTGACATGGCTGCTCTGGCCAAAACACTTGCACTAATGACCCGACAGTTCAATCGTGGTCTCAAGAAGAAGCCGGAGTACAGAGAAAGAGAAGAAGGAGATGACATAAGCAGAGGATATGGTGAGGCAAAAAGAAAGGAGTGGTCTGAAGAACCAAGGCAAGAAGAAAGGAGTGGACAGAAATCAGACGGCAGAGCTGGTGACAAATTCCCGAAGCAAATTGAAGTCTGCTTCAAATGCGGGAAACCAGGCCACTATGCAGCAGAGTGCAGGTCCTCTGCCAACACAGGGAAACCGACAAGGGACGCTGCCTTCTATAAAAAGAAAGGAGAGTACTACACTCAGAAATCCCTAATGGCAGAACAAGAGAACGTTGTAACCGATGAATCATCTGATGAAGAAAACAACGCACTCTTCTGTGGAATGGCTGAAGTCCACTCTTCTGACAACGAGAGTGAGGTGTCCACTTCTAACTCTTGCGACTCAGACTTTGAAAACAAAATTCTTGAAATACAAAATGACCTTCTAGCCTATAAAAACACATGCTCAGATCTTGAGAAAAAGCTTGCCTTCTTTGAAAGAGAAACTAGGCTTCTCACAGAAGAGAAGGATGAGCTTTACCTTGAAAAAAAAACTCTTATCTCTGAGCATATTTCAACAAAAAGGGGTTTTAAGGATAAAATCACAAATCTCGACAAAGCCTTGAAAGAAAAGGTCAAAGAGCTAAAGAAATGTGAGAGTGATCGTTTAAATGCCATTTCTTTGAAAAACTTTTTTCAAAAAGAAAGAGAAGTTCTTCATCAAGATCTGTTTGACAGAGATCTCCAAATTAAGAGGTATCAGGATGCTCAAAAAGTTCATGAAAAGGTTAACACCCAGATAGGCAGAAGAGGATTAGGGTTCGAGGATATTGACCCTTACACAGGAAACAATAGAAACGAATCTTTATCAAACATCTTCTGCCCTGGACGATTTTTAAAACCAAGCTTTCCAAACCTCTTATCCACATTTAAGAGACGCAGAATCTCTGAAGGACCACATCTGAGGAAACCTCTGCAGATGGCAAATGTATGGTATGAAAACAATGATTTACCATCTGCACCTTCCTCAAAAGGAAAATCAATACCAAAGAAATATCTGTTTCAAAAACAGATAGGGGTCTTCAGATTTGGCCACCCAGAAACGCAAACTCAAATGGCTTTTGTGTGCATAATGATTCCTGAAAAGGAACTCTCCTCTGAAGCACCAGAGTTTGTACCTGCCTCTGTGGAAGAAAAACTGTTTAAAAGGTTTTTAGAAAATGACTTGAAGAAAACTTATGAAAATCATTTTCTCAACCATCCTGATTTAACCTCTGAAATAAGAGAAATCTTTGAACAAGATCTACAAAACTGTCTTAATGTTCCTATGGTAATTCCGTGTATTTCAAAAATTCTAAATACTTCAGAGGACACCAATGGACAAAGCAAGGCAATTACAGAAGGTCAGGATCTCATTCACAGAGACTTTCTCGATTTAGACTCTGAGTCAGAATCAGAGTCTTCTGTCGACAATGGGACAAGTTCTGTGGAACTTGAGATAATCCCCTGTGGTCCAGGGAAGAGTAAACTTACCTCTGGCATTCTTAATAGAACAGTTCTTCCCAAAAGGAAAACCACAGGTGTACCTATCAGTCCCGATTTCCTGGACATATGCTTGCAAGCAAAGACTTCTCTTGAGCTTGAAAAATCTAAAAAGAACAAGATCCCTCATGCTTAAAGAGCTCCAAGACCATTAAAATCTTTTCAAGAAAAATTCACTTGGCAACAGAAGAATAAATGGCCTAAAATTGATAAACTTGATGCTTCTGTTGCAGTGAAAGCAAGGAAAGAAGATCACGGGAGAGTACAACCAAAGATCCACTCAAGAAGAGTTTTTAAAAAAACTCAATCTAGATTAGACAAAGCTTTCTGTAAAAAGAAACCCAGATCTAAAATGGGTTGTAGTAAAATTTGCTCTGTACCCTCCTTTGACAAATTTAATGAAATTTTTAAGAAGTTTGCCTCAAATGTTCCTTATTGTAAATGCTTTGATCTTATGCATTCTTTGAATCAACATTTCTCGAGGACCTCCTGTCTTATATCTCACCCCAAGTCCAAGAATGCAAAATTCAAGGGTGAGAAGAGACAATCTGGTACCTCTGCAAATGAGGATAAATCGAAAACCAAAGGTGTTAAGGCATCTTCAAAGTCTCCTAACAAAAATGGACTCATTTGGAAATGGGTACCTAAATCTCTCTAATCTGTTCACAGGAGAAACAACATGTGCCAATCTGGTACCTAGACTCCGGGTGCTCAAGACACATGACTGGCGACAGAGGGTTGCTTTCCTCCTACAAAGAAAAACATGGAGGATGATCTGTGACTTTTAGAGATAACAAAAAGGGACAAATAAAAGGCTATGGAGTCATTGCCAAAGGAGACATCGATGTCAACAGAGTTGCCTATGTGGATGGCCTCAAGCACAACCTTCTGAGTGTAAGTCAACTCTGTGACAATGGACTCGATGTAATGTTCAAAAGACAGTATTGTTCTCTGTTGAAGGAAGATACAATCACATAGCTTCTGCGAGCCAAAAGACGAGGTGATTTATACCTCATGGACTTTAAATCAACTAACAGAGAAGAAAAGCTCTGCTTAGTCTCAAGTAAGAATGAAGAAGCTTGGCTCTGGCACAACAGGTTCTGTCATCTAAACTTTCACACACTTGACAAACTTGTGAAACTAGAACTTGTAAGTGGTCTACCAAGTATTAGATTTGACAAGGATTATCTATGCTCAGCTTGTGAGATGGGCAAACTCAAAAGGGCTGCCCACAAAACCAAGTCCGACATATCTTGCACCAGACCTCTGCAGATGCTTCATGTTGACCTCTGTGGTCCTATTTCTGTGTAGAGTCTTGGTGGCAAGAAGTACATCCTTGTACTCATAGATGAATTCTCTAGATATACTTGGGTTGAATTTGTTCGAAAGAAATCAGATGTTTCTGAAGTACTAATCAATCTTATCAAGAGAATACAAGTTCTTTATGACTGCAGGGTACAGAGAATCCGAAGTGACAATGGGACAGAGTTTAAGAATTCAACCATTGAAGCCTACCTTTCGATAGAAGGCATATCACAGAACTTCTCTGCTGCAAGGACTCCACAACAAAACGGTGTTGTTGAACGAAAGAACAGAACACTAGTGGAAGCCGCAAGAACTATGCTCACTGCTTCAGGGCTCTCTATTTCTTTCTGGGCAGAAGCCATTTCAATCGCATGCTTCACCCAAAATCGATCCTTGATCGTGAAGAGACATGCAAAGACACTATATCACTTACTACACCAGAGGAAGCCAAACATTAAGTACTTCCATGTCTTTGGCTGCAGATACTTTGTACTGAACGACAGAGATCAGATAGGGAAATTTAGTCCCAAAGCCGATGAAGCCAAATTTGTTGGCAATTCATCAAACTCCAAGGCATACAAAATCTATGTACTCAAATCCAAGCATATACTCGAAAGTATTAATGTTTCATTTGATGATTCTTTTCAGGTGACTTCTGAGCAAATCAGCTCATGACTCAAACTTCAAGATGATGATTCTGGTGGATCATCAAGAACAAATGATCTTCATCATCTGTTTGAAGAGATGTTCAATGATGATGGACCCTCTGAAGGTGAGCACATAGCCTCTGAAGCCGAACCCTTTGAGGACCAAACAACTACTTCTCTAACTGGTCCTAGCAATGCTTCACCCACTTCCAGTAATGCTGCAGGTGCAGCCATCGAGGGGGAGCACTCAGAGGACAACGCGAATCAAGGCCCCAAGCTCAGTAAAAATCATGGTCATCTTCAAAATCTTTCTGAAGGGTCAACACCAGATCAAGGATCTGCAGAGGTCTCTACCTCAATTCATGATGAACAACCAAGTCCTGTGGCAAGTACGAATGATCAATTCCTCTCAACAGAGAATGATCTAAATCAAGGTGAACATGCTCCTGAGCTAACCACAGAAGATTCAAATGATCACCTGCCTCGAATGATCAAATGGACCAGAAGTCACCCACAGAGCCAAATTATTGGTGACACTTCTGACAAGGTCCAAACTCGATCGAGTACTGCAAATTTTTGTTACTATACAAATTTTGTGAGTATCATCGAACCCAAAAAGATATCTGAAGCTCTTAAAGACCCAAACTGGGTAGACGCTATGCAAGATGAGCTTCTGCAGTTTGAAAGAAACGAAGTATGGACCCTATTGCCTCTGTCGAAAGGCAAAGCCGCAATAGGGACCAAATGGGTCTTCAGGAACAAAAAGGATGAAGACGGTGTGGTGATAAAAAACAAAGCAAGACTGGTGGCCAAGGGATACTGTCAAGAGGAAGGCATTGACTATGAAGAAACCTTTGCCCCTGTGGCACGACTCGAAGCAATAAGAATCTTTCTTGCTTTCGCAGCCCACAGAGGTTTCAAAGTATATCAAATGGATGTCAAGTCAGCCTTTCTGAATGGGCAGATTCAAGAAGAAGTATATGTCCAACAACCACCAGGGTTTGAGAACTCTAAGTACCCAAATCACGTCTACTTTCTGGACAAGGCTCTGTATGGACTAAAACAAGCCCCAGAGCATGGTACGATAGACTTTCAAACTTCCTCCTTGCAAACGGTTTCGAAAGAGGTACTACTGATACGACTTTATTCTATAAGAAGAGAAAAGGTGAGATTCTGCTTGTACAAATTTATGTTGATGACATTATTTTTGGGTCTACAAATGATTTATATTGCAAAAAGTTCGAGTCAGTGATGAAAAGTGAGTTTGAAATGAGCATGATGGGAGAACTCACATTCTTCTTAGGATTGCAAGTCAAACAAACCACAGAGGGTATTTTCATAAACCAATCAAAATATGTCTCTGACATACTTGAAAAATACAAGCTCTCTGACTCTTCACCAATGAAAACTCCTATGGTCATTGGATCCAAGTTCTACGCAAATCCAGAGGGCAAATCTGTGGAGTGTAAACTCTATAGAGGGATGATAGGATCTCTGCTATACTTAACCGCGAGTAGACCTGATATAATGTTTGCCACATGTCTATGTGCAAGATTTCAAGCTAACCCCAAAGAATCTCATCTTCATGCTGTCAAGAAGATCTTCAGATACCTAAAAGGGACCAAAAATCTTGGTCTCTGGTATCCGGAGAACTCTGGCTTTGATCTCATGGCTTATACAGATTCAGATTACGGAGGATGCAAGCTCGACAGGAAGAGTACCTCTGGGAGTTGCCAATTCCTAGGAGGGAAACTGGTAAGTTAGACTTCCAAGCAACAGAACTGTGTTTCGACCTCTACGGCAGAAGCAGAATATGTTGCTGCTGCAAGTTGCTGTTCGCAAGTTCTGTGGATGATGACCCAACTTAGAGACTATGGATTTGATATCGAAAAAATACCCATCCTCTATGACTCCAAAAGTGCCATTGCGATCTCTGCCAATCCTGTGCAGCACTCTAAGACCAAACATATCGATATCAGGTATCACTTTCTGAAACATCATGTGGAGCATGGGACAATAGAGATGTACTTTGTGCCCACAGACTATCAACTTGCCGACCTTTTCACAAAGGCATTGGATGAGAAAAGATTCACTTTTCTAGTTGGCAAAATTGGTATGCTCAACATGAGTTGACCACAGAGCCTCTGTTGTACATATTTGTATGTAACTTATTTCTTGTTTGTAAATACTCTCTTCGGCTTTCTTTATTATATCATTTTCTGCGAATCTATGTCTTGTGCAAATATTATCTTGATATGATCCAAGCATAGTTGAAGGGGGAGCAGAACGAACCATCAAAGACCAATAGTGACTAGTCAAGGGGAAGCAAGACAGTTCTGCACAACAGACTACAGAGTGAGGTTAGTCCATCTGAACCAAGGGTCAAAACTCTTTCTCGAGCACTATGCCTTCAGAAAGATCCCACTTTGTACTAATTTTTTCTGTCAAAACTTTGAATGATCAAATCTTTGAAAATCTTTCCTAAAAAGGAAAGTTTTGGTCTCAGAACCTCTGAGGTCGACCACAGAGCCTCTGTGATCTATCACAGAGTCTCTGCACCTCTAAACCGAGGGTGCTTGACCAAATGCACTTTAAAAGGAACAACCTCTGTAGGATCTCATAAAGGGAAGGTTAGCGTGGGCTCTGAACAGATAGCAGAAGGACTCACAAAGTTTGTAGAACCCTCAAGTCCTGAACTCATGCCCACTACACCCGCACCAGCTGTACAGTTTCAAAGCCTTGATCTAGTAAACGCTGCAGATACTTCAGAGACCTCCCCACGGAAGAAAGATCAAAACCTCTCTAAACCTGACAAGAAAAATCCCTTAGAAAAGTCCCTAGAGCAGAAACATCAAGAGGACAGAGTTAAAGAGATAGTTCAATCGATGGACGCCATGAGAGTTCCAATCCCAAGGCCTCCACCGAAAGAACTTAAATTTCAAGAGAACATTCATACCTATCTTTACAGCGCAGAGCCCGAAGCTGTCTTCTTAGCACCAAATCTGCATCCCTTAATCAAAGAAGACATCAGAAGACGCTTCGAGCAAACTGCACTAGAAACGGATGAAGTGTTTTCCACAGAAGATATCAAAACCGTGATGAGGATCTCTCTGCACTCCTTCGCCAACAAGTCAATCATGTATGCAAAATACTTAGTTGAGAGAAAAGATGGGAAGCAATACACGTTCACAGATGCAGACTTGAAGAACCTCTGTGCCTACGATCTTTCTCAACTACATGCCTTCACAGAGCAAAGACTTGAAAAGCGTAAGGAGTACATGATAGCGAATGGCAGGATCAAGGAAGTGATGCGCGAACATGTAAAATATCACAGCAAAATGGACTTCGAGGTAGCTTTACAACTCGGAGTCGAGAAGCTGTCTATCACCAAACCTCATGACCAATTCCCCGGAATCGAGAACGTTTCTTCAAACTCCTTAATCACAGATTCTGAGTTCGGATTGATCTACAGAGACGATGATGGGCTTAAAAGGATGTATCGGCCAAATCAAAGTCACAAGTATTCAAACAATACTCTGCAGAAGATAAAGAATACGATTCTGAGGAAGAAAGGCTCTGGGTTTATGCAAGCGGGACATGCAGATACAATGATCGGACAGATTGATGCACAACTTAAGTACAGGGAACTCATTCTATCGATGAGAAAAACTCTAGTTGAAAGCTTTACCAACCCGATAAATGATTTTCCTCAATGACTTATGTAATCTTTTGTTGTTCATTCATGTATTTCGATGCATAATGTAATTGCCTTTTGGCATTTTTCTTTTACGAATGAATATCACTTTTCAGAGGTTGAGTTCCTTTCACCTCTTTTGCTTCTAGCTTAGCCATCGTTCTAAATTCCAATTTTTTATTTTTCAATACTTAGGGGGAGATTGTTAGCTCCACTCACATTGTATAGAAGTATTGAAAAATAGGCTAAGCATGGGAATCGCAGAAGTCTGCCGCTGAACACTCAAGTACACCACAGAAGGTGCAAAGCTCAGAGGATGCTCCGCAGAAGATCTACCCGAAGTCAAACCTGATGATGATACTCAGATCACAGAGCCTCTGTGATCACTCACAGAGCCTCTGTGAAGGCTAACCTCTGGAAATCAATGTTGAAGATTTTCTAAGAGTTCAAGACAAGACCACGTGCCAAGCACGTGAGACCAGCTATACGAAGATCCGCATGATCAAGTAATGGGCGTCCCACGATGTTTACTTTACAGGTGGCATTCAATTTATGGAATGTCAGTTTCTGTCTTGTACTAAGGGGTGCATCCTTCTGTTATATTAAGTAGCACCACCTTAGAGCACAAAAAAATGAGAGAACACACAAAATAGTAGTCTGTATAGTCCTTGAGCATTTTTGCACACACCAGTGCGTGTTCTTGGTGTTCTTGAGTAATCAATGAAACAGTTCTTTGAGTAACTTTCTTGTAATACTTTACTTCCTGTTCATTAACTACTTGTGTGTTTACTACCTTGCATGTTCAATCTTTTATACATATATTAAACGCTTCCGCACTCTATTTATTTTATCTGTGTGTAGTAAAAGGTTAAATCAAGTTAAAGAACATCACAACTGGGATCAACAAAAAGGTACATGCAAAATTTTATGAGCTCCCCCTCGAAGTAATATTGACCACTTGTCAATTTCTTCTCATACACCCCCTTGGTTCATGAACATAATAGAGAAGTGCAGATATCAAACAGAGTTAAGAATGAAGAAATGATGAAAAAGTATACAATTTAGATAACTTTGATAGGTAACTACTGATTAAATCTTAAGATTTAGCATACCAATCTTAGAGACAAGAAAGGTAAACCTCTTTTCGTCTAAAGCTTTGGTAAACAAATCGGCAAGTTGATAATCAGTTTTTACAAAGAAAAGTTCAATTGTTCCTTTTTCAACATGATCTTTAATAAATTGATACCTGACGTCTATGTGCTTAGTCTTTGTGTGTTGAACAGGATTCACTTTTATTGCGATGGCACTCTTGGAGTCACAGTATATCGGGATTTTGTTGAAGTGGAAACCGTAGTTGCGCAATTGAGTTCTCATCCATAAGACCTGAGAACAACAGCTAGCAGCAACTACATATTCTGCTTTGGCCGTGGAAGTTGAAATACAAAGTTGCTTCTTTGATGCCCAACTTACGAGTTTATCACCGAGGAACTGTACATGTCCTGACGTGCTCTTCCTGTCTAACATACAACCTGCATGATCTGCATCTGTGTATGCTGTTAGTTCAAAAATAGTATCTTTAGGATACCACATACCAAGATCTGCAGTGCCCTTTAGATACCTAAATATGCGCTTCACAGCAGACATATGGATTTCTTTAGGATTGGCCTGATATCGTGCACATAAGCATGTTGAAAAGATTATATCTGGCGTACTAGAAGTAAGATACATTAAAGAACCTATCATCCATCGATAAGTCCTAACATCAACAGCCTTTCCCGAAGGATCGGTGCCAATCTTAGTTCCTGGTGCCATTGGTGTACCAATTGGTTTTGAATTTTCCATTTGGAACTTCCGAACAATATCCATAATGTATTTTGATTGATTGATAAAAATACCCGATGAAAATTGTTTGACTTGTAAACCGAGAAAGAAATTCATCTCTCCCATCAAATTTATCTTAAATCTAGACACCATAAGGTTTGCAAAATTCTTACAGTAATTAGGATTTGTAGAGCCAAAAATAATATCATATACATAGATTTGAATTAAAATGATATCGGATTTTTCCTTTTTGATAAACAAAGTGGTATCCACCGTTCCTTTTGAAAAACTAGACTTGACTAGAAAATTGGAAAGGACATCATACGAGGCTCGAGGAGCTTGTTTCAGACCGTAGAGTGCTTTGTCGAGAATGTAGACGTGATTCAACTTCTCTTGATTGACAAAACCTCCTGGCTGAGAGACGTAGAATTCTTCCTTTAGAATTTCATTCAGGAATGCTGTCTTCACGTCCATTTGAAAGACCGTGAAGTTCTTGTGGGCTGTGTAGGCTAGAAACATTTTAATTGCCTCTAATCGCGCCACAGGAGCATATGTCTCGTCATAGTCGATTCCTTCCTCTTGTTTTTATCCTTTGGCTACTAGTCTTGCCTTGTTTCGGATAACGGTACCATCTTCGTCTTTCTTTATCTTGAAAACCCATTTCGTACCTATTATTGTTTTACCTTGAGGTTTTGGTACGAGTCTCCAGACTTTAAGTGCGTCGAACTGATTCATCTCTTCTTGCATTGAGATCACCCATTCTGGATCAGCAAGTGCCTCTGATACGCGTGTTGGCTCGAACTTGCTCAGAAAGGATGTCAGGATCGAATTCTCAACAAGAATTAATTCTCAGAAACAATATCAAAGAAGTTTGCGGAATAACACTTTGATATTCAATGAAATAGTAAATCAATACAGAAAATATGAGGAACAAACTGTAAACTTGTATTGAATGCTTTGAAGTTACAGAATTACACACTCAACCTCAATATTGATGAACAGGCTCACCAATACGAATTCTACTTCTCTAGAATTAGGATCTATGCCTTGAGGTTGATTTCTCTCTTGAAAAATAATTATCAAAAGTTCTTTCTATCTATTCTAAACATTCTATACATATACTGATAAAAAGATAATTACAAAGAATAAACAAATCTTCAGTATATCTTCCATGTATATCTTCTAAGTATATCTTCAGTATATCCAGCTGTAGTATTTTCCATCCGGATCTCTTTAGCAGCACTAATAATGCTCAGCAGCATTAACTTCATCTAGCAGCATTAACTGCAAGCAGTACTAACCACTAGCAGTACTAACTAGCTAAGCAGTACTAACTTTGTTCAAGCAGTACTAACTTTAACTAGCAGTAGTAATTCTACTAGCAGTAGTAACACTTAGCAGTATTAATCTTCAACTTGTTCTGGCAGTAGTAACTACATTTATACTAGCAGTAGTAACTACACTTAGTAGAATCTTCAGTTCCCAACAATCTCCCCCTAACTTGACTTTTAGAAGAGAAGTCAAGTTCTTCAGATATTCTTCCAGATTCTCTTTTTAATGCTCCCAAAACTTCCAAAATCATGCTCCTAAGTCTGGATTCAGTCCCAAACTCTGATTGATTATCCTCTGAATTAGATACTTGGCCATTTCTGAATTTGGTGCACAACCCAACTTCTTCTTTAGCATGGCATGAACCTTCAGTCTGGTGTGATTATATACTCTATCCACTAGGAAGTATTCTGTGTGATTTCTATCCAAAGTCACTGCATATACTCCACTAGTTTCATATAGAGTCCAACTTGTGACTTCTTTAAACACACTCTTGATGACCTGGTCCACTTCTTCAGGTTTAAACATCATGCATAGATACTCCATCACCAGTTTTGTAAGAGAAATTCCTGGAGTATTCAGATGATCTGCATACAGCTTAATTCCTATGTCAAACATCTCTTCTATATCAGATCTAGAGCATGTTCTGACAATCTTGACCCAAGTGTTGAATACTTCATACTTATCACCCTTCCTCTTGAGTCTGATGTAATCTTTCCCATCCATTGTCAGTACATCCCAGTGAATGATCTCAGGTGGCTTAACTCCAACAGGTTCTGCAGAAATTGGTTCAGGCACTTTGTCCATCACTACCATATATAAGCTTACATCATCTTTGATTGATGACCCTTGCTGGCTTGATGACTCAGGTGCCACTTCTTCTTCAGCAACATTTTGTTCTTCTTCTACTCTAGACTTCTTATCTTTCTTTCTTTTGGCCATCATCTTGGTTCTTTTCAAAGTCTTTTGAACCTGTACTAGAGTAGCTTCCTTCTTCTTTTCTTCCTTTTCCTTTGCCATTTCTTTGATAGGAGTTCCCTCTTCACTTTCAGGAGATGGTTGATTCATATCTATATCATTACTCTCCTTGGCCTTCTTTTCAAACTCTACTCTTTTCTTTTCATTGCTCTTCAGATTCCCCATTTCCTTTTCATAGAGCTCTCTGATTTGATCAAAACTCATCTTCACAAACATTTCTTTCTTTACCCCAATTGCATTCCTCAAGAAAGTTATCATTTTGTTTCTTTCCTGAGTGGCAAGGTAAGTTTGTGAAGGTCTTCTTTTCTTTAGATTTGTATTAGCCATCATAGCCTTTCTCAGACTTATAGCCCTTTGTTTAGCCTTTTCAGTTTCAAGCCCCTTTTGATAAGCTTTATTTAGCTCAGCAGCTAAAGCCTTTGCCATTTCCCTGTCCTTCTCCACCTGAGCTCTTTCTTCTTTTTCCATCTCCTTCTGCATTTTCCTTGCTAAAGCTTCATCTGATTCAACCAACCTTTGCTTCTTGATTGGTTGATCAGATTCCACTATCTTTTCTTTTCCCTTATTCTTTGATTCTGCAGCTTTGTCTTTCTGTTCTGATTTTCTGTCTCTCCCTTCATTTATGACCACTCCCTTTGCTTTGGGAGTGTCATTCTTAGCTTTGATTAGCACTTCAGCTACTTCAATTTCTGTTGGTGTTAACTCTGTTACTGCTGCTTGTGAGGTTTCAGCAGCATTAACAGTTTCTGCTTCCTTCTCCCCCTCAACTTCAACTCTTTCTTTATCAATCTCCCCTTCCCTTGATGCTTCTTCCATGTTGATCTCCCCCTTTTTGGGAGCATCAGTCACTGGTTGCCTCCTTCTGAGCGCAAATTGTTTCTTCTTCTTTTGCAGAATCAGTTTCCTTACCATTTGTTTCAACTTGATGATTTGTTCTTGTTGTGACAGTACAATGAGTTTTAGCTCTTCTATATCTTTGCCCTGTTTGAGTACATCCATGTTGATGTTGCCCATTGCCTCCATCAATTCATCATAGTTATATCTGTCCTCACCTTCTCCAGGAGTGTTACCCCCTATTGAAGGATCATTGGATCTTTTAGTAGTGGAAGTCTTCTGCCTAGCAGAAGCACTATCCACCCCTGTGGTTTCTTGGCACCAGGGACCTTCAAATGATTGCTCATTCAAAGTTGCCATGGGGGAGGTCTTATTGATGTTACCATTTTCCTCCTCTGTGTTAGCAGGAGTAGTGGCAGCCTCATCACCCATATGCTCTACCTCCTCCTCAGAGAGCACCTCCTTTAGGTTGGGAGACACCCTTGTGGTTTCCCTTTGGATATTCTCTAGGGGAGAATTCTCCCTTAGAGGGCTTAAAGGCTGTGTGGGTGATGGTACAAGAAGGGAAGGAGCCTTCTTTACCTGTTTTCTTTGATAAGTTTGGGTAATTGGAGAGGTTGGTTTTGTAAGAATGGACTGGGGAATTGTTTTTGAGTGAGAAGGTTGGGCTTGGCTCGCAGTGGGATGGTCTAATGAGGGCCTTGACCCTGCTGCCATACCTTCAGTGTTTTGGGACACCACCATCATTGTAGAGAACAATGGGGTGTCAACTCCTTCCGAGTCCCCAGCAGATCTTCTCATATTTGAGAAAACCTTGCCTTTTGGGGGTTTAGGTACATACACCCCAACAGGTTGAGGTATATCCGTCAATTCATGGTTAATTACTTCCTGAACAAATCTGGGATACATAAAGAAACTCTTTTTGTTTCCCATATTTGATACAAGATCACTGAAAATCATCTTTGAGAAATTGTACCTTCTGGATGTAGCCAAGCATACCAAAGCATATGCAATTGGACTGCTGAACTCACTCCATCCAGTGGTCTTTTTGGAGATGCAATGCATCAGGGTATGAACAAGAAAACGCCATTGGGGTGAAAACTTTGCTTTTGAGAATTTGAAAACACCCAATGGGCCTCCATACCCCATTCTAGTAAGATTAGAAAACAGTTCATCATTAGAGATAGACATTATACCAGAGGCATCGTCTAGACGTAGACTGATGCGAATGACTTCTTCAGTAACTGTAAGTGAGTGATCACAGATTCTTGTCTTGATCATTTGCACACCATTTTCCACACAACAATGGTGGCATTAGCCCAGAACTGCCTTTGGTGCTCAATGTAGATTGTAGGTGATACAGTAAGAGCATGAGCAATGTGACTTGACTTGAGGAAATCCACAATCTGATGAAATCCTGAAGCTTGCTTTGGCTTTTGTAGCATCGCAATCTCGTTGTGCTCGTCGATGAATGTCATGGATGCCATTGATCTTAGTGAACACTTGCCTGAAAACTTCGAACTTGAGAGAGAAAAGGTTTTGAGCGCAAGAGAACAGTATGCAAAGAGTCGTTATGAACTTTTAGGCGGGCAAAAAGTATTTATAGTATTCGGAATATAAGCAGTATTAACCTAGAGCAGTATTAACTAACTAGCAGTATTAACCGCGAGTAGTATTAACCACGAGCAGTATTAACTGAACTAGCAGTATTAACTACTAGCAGTATTAACTAACTAGCAGTATTAACCGCGAGCAGTATTAACTGAACTAGCAGTATTAACTACTAGCAGTATTAACTAACTAGCAGTATTAACCGTGAGCAGTATTAACTATACTTACTCCTTTTAAACTTGCTAAATACTGAGTACTGCTATGCATATCCTGAAAAGAAGATTAGTAACACCAAGAATAAAAATATACAGGTATAAAACCACTTTTTGAGAAGAAGATTATTCAGAGTTTATCATTCCCACACTTGTTACCAAGAAAGTGAATCTACCCACATCAAAAGCTTTAGTGAATAGATCAGCAAACTGATTATCAGTGTGAACTTTGACAACTTGAATAAGTTTCTTTTCATTACAATCTCTTATAAAGTGATACCTGATTTCAATGTGCTTTGTCTTTGAGTGCTTGACTGGATTATTTACAATGCTAATAGCACTGCTGTTGTCAATAAAGATTGGAGTGTGTAGAAAGGTTACCCCATAATCCAGCATTTGATTCTGAATCCATAAGACTTGAGAACCGCAACTTGCAGCTGCTATGTACTCTGCCTCTGTTGTAGATGTGGATACTGTGGTTTGTTTCTTGCACTGCCATGAGACTAGTCTAGCACCCAAAAACTGACATCCTCCAGAAGTAGATTTTCTGTCCAAGTTTGCCCCACCTAGATCACTGTCTGAGTATGCTATTAGGTCAAAAGGTGAGTTATGAGGATACCAAAGTCCCAATCTGGGTTGCCCTTTGAGATATCTGAATATCCTCTTAACAGCTTGAAAGTGAGATTGCTTTGGCCTAACTTGAAATCTTGCACATACACAGACTGGAAACATAATATCTGGCCTTGATGATGTGAGATACATGAGAGAGCCAATCATGGATCTATAAAGATGCACATCCATATCCTCCCCCTCAAGATCTGCTGTGATCTGCTTGTGTGTTTCCATAGGTGTGCTGGCAGGTTTTGATTCTGAGAAACCAAACTTGGTTAGAATATCCTGCACATACTTGGATTGACATATAAAAATGCCATCTGACTTCTGTTAAACTTGGAGTCCAAGGAAGAAAGTAAGTTCCCCCATGGAACTCATTTTGAACCTTTGATGCATTAAATCCTCAAACTCCTTGCACATGTTGTTTCTTGTAGACCCAAAAATAATGTCATCAACATAGATTTGGACCAGCAAGATATCCTTCTTCTTTCTTTTGATAAATAGAGTCTTATCAATAACTCCTCTTTCAAAGTCATTTTCCAAGAGATAGGATGACAGGGTGTCATACCATGCTCTTGGGGCTTGATGTAGTCCATAAAGTGCTTTCTTTAATTTGTATACTCTGTCTGGATAGCTTGGGTTTTCAAACCCTGGTGGTTGACAGACATATACTTCTTCTTCAATTGACCCATAGAGAAAAGCACTTTTTACATCCATTTGGTAGACTTTGAAGTTCATGTAAGAAGCATAGGCTAGGAATAGTCTGATTGCTTCTATCCTAGCTACAGGTGCAAAAACTTCTTCATAATCTATGCCCTCTTCTTGAGTGTAGCCTTGAGCTACCAGCCTTGCTTTGTTTCTTATAACAATACCTCTTTCATCTCTCTTGTTTCTGAAGATCCATTTTGTGCCAATTGCTCTGTGACCTTTAGGAAGGTCTACTAGATCCCACACATCTTGTAGCTTGAACTGTAACAATTCTTCTTGCATTGCTTCTATCCAGCTAGATTCTTTCATAGCATCATGTGCCTTTTTAGGCTCAAGCTGGGATAGAAAACATGAGAGCACTGTATGCTGTTGATCTTGCATTTCCTGAAGCCTGCTTTGATGTCTAGTCATCATGGGAGAAGAGACATCACCTATTATCAACTGTGGAGGATGATTCTTTTGAACTCTTGTGTTATGACTAGGTTCTACATTCAGTCCATCCTCTAGATTAGAGTCATGCAATTCAACTGAAGTGTCTTCAGATGTCACTTCTGATTCTTGAGTCTCCTCATCTCTAGTGTCTTCTTCACTCTGACTTGGTTCAGTAAATGATTCCTTTTCACAGTCTTCAATTACTGTGGGTATGGGAAAAATCACAGATTTAGATATACTTTCTTGAACTTGTGTGATCTCTGATTCTCCACCACCTGTTCCTGTATACTCATTACTAAATCCAAAAGAGTTAGTTAGTGAATCAATGTCAAATAGCCACTGAGGTCCAGACCCAACAGGATTTGGTGTGTTCTCATTGCATTTGACATTGTCACTTTCTTCAATTATTCTAAAAGAAGAGTTAAAAACTCTGTAGGCCTTACTCTGAGATGAATATCCAACAAGAAATCCATCATCTGCTTTGCTATCAAACTTACCTAAGTGAGATTTGGTATTTAGAATTGTACAAGGACACCCAAAAGATTTGAAGAAACCAATAAAAGGTTTTCTTTGATTTATAAGCTCATATGGGGTCTTGTTCTTTTGCTTGACCACTAGAACTCTGTTTTGGACATAACAGGCAGTATTAACTGCTTCAGCTCAGAATGTAATTGGCAATTTTGAATCAGCCAACAGAGATCTAGCAGCCTCTATTAGTGTCCTATTTCTCCTTTCAGCAACACCATTCTGTTGAGGAGTCCTAGGAGCACTATATTGTCTCTCAATACCTTTTCCTTCACAAAAAGTGTTTAAATCATGATTTTTAAATTCAGTTCCATTATCTGATCTAATGACTTTTACTCTTTGATTAGTTTGGTTTTCAATTCTTAGAATAAAGGATTTGATAAGACCACTTGTTTCATCCTTAGTCCTTAGAAAATATACCCAAGTAAATCTGGAGTAATCATCAACAATAACCAAGCAGTAAGATTTCTTGCCTATACTCATAACATTTGTAGGACCAAACAGATCCATATGCAATAACTGGAGACAAGAAGAAACAGAATTTAACTCTTTGGTCTTATGAGAAGTTTTGTGTTGTTTGCCTTTAAGACAAGCAACACAATGATCATCACATGAAAAGACTTTTGAAGGTAAACCTCTTACAAGGTTATTTTTAACAAGATTGTTCATAGTCTTGAAATTCATGTGACACATCCTTCTGTGCCAAAGGGAGGATTCATCTATAGAAGCTTTTGAAACAAGACAATTTAAAGATGAATCACTATCAACATTGTCCAAATCAAGACAGTAAACATTGTCCTTCCTTGGAGTTCTAAGTAGTATCATGCTTTCATCAACTACCTTGAACCCTGGAGCAAGAATCATACTCTCAGAATTAGTAAATAATATACTATGTTGTTTGTCACAAACCTGTGATACACTTAACAGGTTGTACTTTAATTGATCAACATAGTAGACATCCTCAAATGTCATCTTACCTTAGGTGACATTACCTTTTCCACTTATCTTACCACCAGTAAGATTGTCTCCAAATGCAACATGTCCTCCATTAATTTGCTTGAAATCCTGAAGGCATGACATGTTGCCAGTCATGTGCCTAGAGCAACCACTATCAACATGCCATATGCTCTTTCCCTTGAGCTGTTGGTTGCCCTGCACATTAAATAAATTAATTAGTATGATTGGGGACCCAAGCCAAAGTGATCTTGGGTCTTCCTTTCTCATCAAAGTATTTACATTCCTTTTTAATGAGGTTTTTAAACTCAGAGCACTCTTTATTAGAGTACTTTGTCAATATGATTGGCTTAGCAGAATCAACACTGGAAGCAGTACTAACCTTAGAAGTACTAACAGAGTTAGCAGTACTAACAGGTGTAGCAGTACTAACAGGTGTAGCAGTACTAACAGGTGTAGCAGTACTAACAGGTGTAGCAGTACTAACAGGTTTAGCAGTAGTATTACTTCTAGCAGCACTATCATTGTCAGCAGCACTATTTGTGATAGCAGTACTAACAGTTTTAGTGCTTTTAGGAATCCACATATTGACACTTTCTTTAACAGAATACTTTTTCTTCATATGGCTTTTAGTTTTAACAGTTTTCTTAGCCACATGGTTCTTTTCAATTTTCTTATAACCAAAGGGTTTTTGCATGGATCTTTGGAAATTCATTCTTTGGTTCATAGGATTGAAATAACATAATTTTGCAAGATGATTCAATTTGCCACAGATAAAGCAAGGTTTTGGTCTATTGATTTTACTCAGATCAACCCCTTGTTTATGTGCCCATTGATTATTCCAGTTTCTTTGATTTCCTCTCTTTTTGTCCATTGATTATTCCAGTTTCTTTTATGTGCCTATTGATTTTACTCAGATCAACCCCTTGTTTATGTGCCCATTGATTATTCCAGTTTCTTTGATTTCCTCTCTTTTTGTCCTGTTTTTAGGGCTCATTCTTCTTACAAGTACACTGTTTGCAAGGACCTGGATTCACAACTGTGGTCTGTTTATAATGGACCTTACCAGACTTTTCCTCTGTCTTCTCTATGTTCTTGGATTTGATCCAAGCCCTTCCACAATCCTCATTGGTGATAATGTTGTTTTCTATAGAAGTCTCACCACTCACCTTGTTCTTCTTACTCTTGCCAACCTCTTTCTTAGTCTTATCCTCAACAATTACCTCATCTAAGGGATCTATTTCAGTGGCTCCCTCAGGCAAGTCCTTCCTATCTTTGGTGTCTAACAGGTCTGAAGTAGGAGGAATGTAATTGTTGTTATATGGTGGAGGTGTGGCATTATACCCAATTCCTCTTCTTAATTTATCATGAATCTGATTTTGCAGTAAGGAGTCCATTGCTTTAGAAGCATTGGAAAACTTTTCTACATCAAGCTTAACCTTGGTTAACTCCTCTTTCAGTTTTTCACTCTCCTCTTTAGATTTGGTCAGTTTAAGTTCTAAATCCTTTTTCTCCCACTGCCAGTAATTAGTGTCATATGAGTGTTGTAGTTCATTGGCTTGAAAACCTTTGATTTGATCTTCAAATCTCTCTACTATCCTCACATAGTCTTTTATATCCTTTTCTAGTCTCTTCAGGTCATCACTCATCTTCTGATTGTGATCCCTGTACCTTTTAACAGTGTCTATGCAAGTTTTAGAGCAGAGATTAGAACTTACCTCAGATGGGAGATCAGATACTTTAGCCATAAGAGCTTGATTCTGAATAGCTTCTTCTGCTTGATCACTCCAATCAAACCCCATTCCTTGTTGAGAAACAAGGGCTTGAGCAGAGTTTCTGTTGTTATTGAAGCTTCCAGATTGAGCTTGTTGATGGTTGTTGTTGTGAGACATTCCACTTCTGCATTCTCTAGCAAAATGTCCCTTCAGATGGCATTTGTAGCATTCTACCTTTGATTTATCAAACCCTGCTCCATCTTCTCTTCTTTGTGAGAAGTTGTTTCTTCCAGTCCTCTTAATAAACTTTTTAACCCTCATGGAGAGCATGGCCATCTGCCATTTAATATCCATCTCTTCCAGATCATCAGGATGAAGTTGATCTAAGTCATCATTGATCAGAGAAGAATTTCCATGATTAGAAAGAAGAGCTTCAAATACATAATCAGTGCCTTTATCTAAATTTGATCCATTAGCAGCATTAACTGATTCAGGGTTAGCAGTAGAATCAATTGATGCTGATAGGAGTGCAGCATTATGAACATATCCAGAAGGCTTCTTCTTTGCCTCCACCTCAGCTTCAAATACTCTAAGATCATTGTACAGATCATCAAGTTCTTTGTCTTCCAACTGATCATTCTGTCTGAATGACACAGTGTACATGGTCCATTCATCTCCAAGGGACCTTAAGAACTTTCTGTTCACATCATCTTGATCAATCTGTACTCCCATAGTAGCTAGTTCACCAATTAGTTTATTAAACCTGTCAAAAGTTTGAGTCATGGACTCATTCTTAGTTGAGATGAAGTTTTCATACTGTTGTTTTAAGATTGCCTTTTGATTTCTCTTGGTACTTTTAGTACCTGAGAATCTCTTCTCTAGAGCATTCCAGAGCATCTGTGCATCAGTACAATTGCAGAATTGGTGTTGATACTCATTTGGAATGGCCAAGAGCAGTGTGCTCAAGGCTTTCATCTCTGTCTGTCTTGATTTCCTGTCTGTATCTGTCTTTGGAGGAGTTCTTTTGCCATCTTCACCAATCTTTCCTCCATCAGATGGGCCATTCTCAATGATGTCCCACATGGAGTAATCTGTGAGGAGAATATATTGCTTGATTCTGATTTTCCACATGTCAAATTCATTGGATCTGAGCATTGGAACTTTTGAGACCAAAGTACTGCTTGATTCTGTAAGATTTTCCATGATGAATAACTGTTTCTGAGAGAATTTAGCTCTGATACCACTTGTCAGGATCGAATTCTCAACAAAAATTAATTCTCAGAAACAATATCAAAGAAGTTTGCGGAATAACACTTTGATATTCAATGAAATAGTAAATCAATACAGAAAATATGAGGAACAAACTGTAAACTTGTATTGAATGCTTTGAAGTTACAGAATTACACACTCAACCTCAATATTGATGAACAGGCTCACCAATACGAATTCTACTTCTCTAGAATTAGGATCTATGCCTTGAGGTTGATTTCTCTCTTGAAAAATAATTATCAAAAGTTCTTTCTATCTATTCTAAACATTCTATACATATACTGATAAAAAGATAATTACAAAGAATAAACAAATCTTCAGTATATCTTCCATGTATATCTTCTAAGTATATCTTCAGTATATCCAGCTGTAGTATTTTCCATCCGGATCTCTTTAGCAGCACTAATAATGCTCAGCAGCATTAACTTCATCTAGCAGCATTAACTGCAAGCAGTACTAACCACTAGCAGTACTAACTAGCTAAGCAGTACTAACTTTGTTCAAGCAGTACTAACTTTAACTAGCAGTAGTAATTCTACTAGCAGTAGTAACACTTAGCAGTATTAATCTTCAACTTGTTCTGGCAGTAGTAACTACATTTATACTAGCAGTAGTAACTACACTTAGTAGAATCTTCAGTTCCCAACAAAGGAGTCATGCATGCACATGTTTATGGATGCTGACCTAGTTTGCACCGATTTTGATGGATCGCCAATGATCAGGTTTATTTGGTGCTCGTTGGTCCATTTATGTTCATGAGGTAGTGGATTATATGAATGTATGTCAATTGTATCATCTATAAATCCACTTGTACCTTCTTCAGCTTGTTCAGGAGGAATGATGATTGCAGTTGAAGTGGTAGGTTCAGAAGGATCAGCAGGTAGAGCTTGTTCCGGCTGTGGATGGATCTGTACAGAACATCCTACTGGTTCAGCTACTTCTGTCTCTTCATCACATGGAACTTTTTCAACTGTTGGAGTCGGCATTTGAATTGGAACATGTTGTTGAATCGGGGCTTTCGATTCAATAGAAACATCTGAACTGGCTGGATGAGTAGTCGTTAAGTCTTCCATCCTGTCAACCACAACAGATTTCTTTACATTAGATCCAAGAAATTCATCATAAAACAATTCAAATAATAAATCTAAATCAGATAAATGGTTAGTAGAAGTTGATGCTTCATCTGATTTATTCTGTTGAGACGTAGGTTCTGGACTGATTTGCCCAAAATCTAGAATTCCTATTATAGCGGGTTCTGAACTGTATTGTTCGGAAGCCATCTCTTCATCAAACGTGACGTTGATGCTTTCAATCACCCTCTTTGACTTCTTCAGATAAACACGGAATGCAGTTGATGTCGAGGAATAACCAATGAAGATTCCTTCGTCCGCCTTAGCACTGAACTTGTTGAGACTCTCCCTATCGTTTAGCATGAAACACTTACACCCAAATATATGTAAATATTTGATTGTCGGTGTTCGGTTGTTGATTAAAGCATAAGGAGTCTTCTTGAATCTGCGATGTATCATGGAGCGATTTTGTGTATAGCACGCAGTCGATACAGCTTCAGACCATAAGATTAGAGGTAAGTCTGATTGACTTAGCATAGTACGAGCAGCCTCGACTAGCGTACGATTTCTTCTTTCGACCACTCCATTTTGTTGAGGCGTACGAGCAGAAGAGTATTGATGTGAAATCCCAACAGATTCGAGATATTCTTCAACCTTTTGGTTCTTGAACTCTGTGCCGTTGTCTGTTCTTAGAAACTTGATCGGTTTCTGCAGATTCACCTGGGTCGTCTTTAGGAATGTGATGAAACATCTGGTGTCTCATCCTTTGAACGTAGAAACTTGACCCATGTGTATCGCAAGTAATCGTCCACGATCACGAGTATGTACTTCTTTCCGCCTAGACTCTGAGTTCGCATCGGACCGCATAAGTCCATATGCAATACCTATAAAGGAGCGCTTGTACTCGCTTCAGGCTTTGGTTTATGAGGTGCCCTCTTCATCTTTCCCTTTTCACATGTTGCACAAAGATGTTCTCTTTCATATTTGAGCGCTGGAAGTCCTTTGACGAGCTTTCCATTGACCAGATTGTTGATGTACCTGAAGTTGAGGTGAGAGAGCCTTCGATGCCATAGCCAACTTTGTTGCATCAAGGCTTTCCTCATTATACAAACCTGTTTTTCAGTCTGGATTTTTGACAAGTTTATTGTGTAGAGATCTGACTTTCTTGTTCCGACCAAGAGTTCCTCGCCTTCTTCAGTGCGAACTAAACACGTCTTGGCTTTGAAATTGACCTCTAAGCTTTTGTCACAGAACTGACCAACACTGAACAGGTTGTGCCGTAAGCCTTCAACATAGCTCACCTTCTTGATCGTGACATTGTCATGTTGTACATCACCATATCCCATTATAGGAGAAAACTGGTCGTTGCCGAATCTGACTGATCCGCAATATTTCTCTTTAAAATTGGACAACATATGTTTTTGTCCAGTCATATGCTTGGAGCATCCGCTATCTAAGTACCACATATGACGGATCTGCACTAGAGAAATAACAAAACAAGAGATTTAGATAGTCATAAATCAAAATTTAAGACTTTTGAGCATGGAAGAGTGGGTCTTGAACTGATGTGTTCAAAAGCCATTATTTCTCTTAAGCACGGGTTCTGAACAGATGTGTTCAGAAACCATCGTTTTATCTTTGCAGTGCGGGTCTTGAACTTTTGTATTCAAGAACCTAGTTTTTTTGAGGAACGAGTCCTAGACTGTTTTGTCTAGAAGTCATATCTGTAAGCTCCCTTTTTAAACTTGGTGTGCCTGCAACACAGATTTAGCCTTAGTTTCCCACTGGAATTTGGTTCCTACTGTGTTAGCACAAGATTTTGGTACCCATTTCAAATTGGGTCCTCTTTTCTTTTGAAATGCATTTGAAGAATTAGAATGAGATGAATGCACATGATAATTGCCAAACCAATCTTCAGAATCTTGACAAGAAGTAGAAACATGTTTATCATAAATAGAAGACTTTCTAGCATATAAAGATAACTGAAATAATTGCTTCATTGTATATTGTTTACGAGAAACAACAAGTTTTGAGTTCAAAATAGCAACATCAGCAATTAAGACATCTTTACTAGGCGAAGTCCCACTACAATTAACACTAGAAAACGTTTTAACAGTCTTCTCATCTAGAATTTCATTCACCTCTTCTTCATTTTGTCTGAGGGTTTCATACACCTCATGAAGTGGAATCTCATTCAGATGCTTGATCTGCTTCTTATGTCTGGCAAATCTTTTCCATTCCGGTTGTAGAATACTCAGGAATTTGACGTTCAGCTCAATTTGAGATTTGTGGACCTTATTCTTGCTTAAATCATTCAGTAAAGTCACAAACCTGTCATAGGTTTCTTCTAAAGATTCTCCTACTCTGCCTCTAAATTCTTCATAATTATTTAGGCAGTTGGACATTTTCAGCTGATTCCCAACCTTCGAGCCTAGCATCATCTTCTCAAGCTGATCCCACATTTCTTTGCCGGAGGCCTTGTAGCTGTCAATCTTTACATAGATTTCGTTTGGAATTCCTTGTAGAATGTATGACTTATCTAATCTGTCGCCTTTAGCTCTTCTGAGGTTATCATCTTCTAGCTCATGATATTTAAGTTCAACCTGAGTCGGCACGGTTCCAACCAAATGAGTCGTCATGACTGGTTTCATAACCCCTTCTTCTATAGATTTACTGATGAAATCACCCAGCTCTTGTCTGTCAACAAAGTTTAGAAACCTATCTTTCCACTGTTCGTATTCTCCTTTAAAAAGAACTGGTGGCTTGGTGTCAGTTCCGATTGCAAGGGCTTCTCTGGATGTCATTTTGAAGAATAATCTATGTCTGGAAAAACTTTGCGTTGTGAGAAGGTTTGCACGAGAGGTTGATGGCGCCAAGTGAGGTTTGTGTGTCAAGTGGGTTGCGCAAACTTAGGTTTGCGTATCACGTGGGTTGCGCAAAGTGAGCTTTGCGTTTCAAGAGGGTTGCGCAAAGTGAACTTTGCGTTTCAAGTTGGATGCGCAAAGTGAGCTTTGCGTTTCGAGAGGGTTGCGCAAACTAGACTTGAGCTTTTTGTGAAGAGAAGATCACTTGTACTGAGGTTTGCGTGTTGAGTGAGTTGCGAAAACTGAGTTTTGCGTTTCCTTCTTGTTGCGAGAAGTGAAGTTCGAGGTTTGCGTTTCAAGAGTGTTGCGAAAAGTAGTGTTTGCGTATCAAGTGCGTTGCGCAAAGTGGACTTTGCGTATGACGTTGGTTGCGCAAAGTAGGTTACGCAAAGTGAGCTTTGCGTGTGTTCGTCCTCTGGTTTGCGCAAGTTCGACCTGTACTTCGAAAATCAACTAAAAACTTGTTTCTTCGTCGAATAGCAGTACTAATCTCTACCAATATGACTACAATCACATCTAGAATAGTTTGCTATCACTCGATCTCGATAAAAATCACTTTTTGAAAATAAATTTGATCGCACAGTGACCTTTTCAAAAACGAACCCAGACCACAAAAATCACAAAATGGAACTCGTTTAAAGCTTTATACTGAAATTAAACACTCACAACTCGATCTAGAACCCTAATCGATCACAACCTGATCGATTTTAACACCTAAAACACCTTAAATCTCGAAAACGATTTTTCAATAAGAACACAGAGTCGTTTTCTTTAAAAAACTTGATTTTGATCTTAATCAGGCTCTGATACCAATTGTCGGTCCAACAATACTTTCAAGTTTTATAGAAACAACAACACAATATGATTACCAACTTGTATTGATATGTAACAAAGGTTACAAGGTTGATCGATTCAAGCTCTAGATTATGTTCTCTGTATTTCTCTCTTTTACACCTTTTAGTGTGTGTTTGTATATGTCTATGATCTGATTTGATTGAGAGAGTTAGAGATAAACTTGCTTAAAGATCTAGTGTGTCTAACACACTACCTAACATAATATCTAGATTTAATATCTAGATATTATGTCTAAATAATATCTATTACAAAGATATTAAATAACAAACTATAATATAACTAATAACTAACTAAGTTAACTAATACAATAACAAACAATTACTTTGACATTTATTACAAATAAACATAGACTTTAATATCGAGAGTCGACGTTCTGGCTTTAGCTTTAGATTGCGATCTTCAGTTTGGATGATCTTGAATCCAATAGATATGTGATCTAACATCATCCTCAAATGTAGTTCTGATGCATTCATCAGAGATTGGTGAATACAGAGGAGCATCAAGATTAAGTGAACTTTGAGGTTCATCTTCAGAAGTACTTGTTTCAGAGGTACTTTGTTCAGATGTCTCTGATTCATTTATCATAAATGCATCGAACTTGAAAATCTCTTTTGGATCATTGCTCTGAGGTTTTGTTAAAAATACCTCTGAAGTTTCTTTTTCTATTTTTAAGATAGAATCTGGAAAGCTTTGTACTTCAGAGTATGCAACATTTTTAAAGTTCAGAGCTCTTGCTTTTGATCCCTCTGAGGTTTTTATTCTCTTGAAATTGTTCACAGATGGAAAGTCAGAGCTATGGACCTTTCCTATACAGAAAGTGGAAGAAAGCGAAGTTTTCTTCAGTCCAATGAATGGATCCAATTCATTGAATCCCAACCCTTGAGTATCCATTTGATAGTTTATCTTTATATGCACATCCTGAGCATCAAGATAGCTTTTGATTTGAAGTTCTTTTCACACCAGAGATTGATGTAGCACTTCTCTTTCCTTTTTGAAAAAATTGGTTAAGGCAACAGAATTGAGTCTTTCATACTCAGATCTTTTTACTTCTTCTTCTTTAACTTTTAAAACCTTTTCAAGTTCGTTGAATTTTTCAAAAAAAGATTTTTCCTTTTGTTTCTGAGATTTTCAAGTTTAGATTTTTCAACAAAAATATCATTCTTTTCTGACTCAAGAAAATCTTTCACCCTTTTGTAAAAACTAAGATCTTTTGACATTTTTTTTCTTTTTTCTTTTTCATCAACAAGTTTTTGCTTTAAGATTTGAAATTCATCTGTTAGCTTAATAACATCCAATTCAAGTTCACTGTCAGAGGTGGAAGGAGAGTTTACCTTTTCAAAGTAGTCCTCTGATGACCCATCATTCTGATCATCTGTGAAATCCATACCACAGAGATTGGTAGGTTCTTCCTCTCTGTCACTTGTTGAGTCTGACAACCAATCTTCCATCTCTGCAACAAGTACTCTCTTTTTGACGTTGTACTTGTATTTGTTTTTGTAGTAGTCTTCATCTTTGATGAGCCTGCATCAGCAGTTTGTAGAGTAATGGCCTGGCTTTCCACATCTAATATATCTTCCATCGTTTTGGTTTGATGGAAGAGCAGTATCTGATTCTATCTTCCATCCTTGGCTGAAATGATTGTTGAGATCTTGATTGTTCAGTAGAATCATGATTGGTGAAATGAACGCCCTTCTGATCACTATGCAGAGTAGATCTGGGCTCTTGTTGATAGTCAACTTTCTGAAATCTCTTTTCTGGATTTCCACTTCTTTCTTCATCCTCTCTTCTTCCTTCAAAAACTTTCTTGCCAAATTTCTTGTTAAATTGATAGGTGATTAATGCAAGAGATTTGGCAAAGGCATTGATGTCATCATCTGAGTCAGAATCTGAGTGTTCAACTTCTTCAGACATCAGAACCTTCTTTGATCTTCTTTTAGATTCCCTCTTTAAACAGTTATTTGTTTATGTATTTCTGCTTTCTTGTGATACACCTTTCTGTTTTGACATGAGTGCAAGTGGACCACCTAAAGAGGTTTTTGATTTTTTGTTTAACAACTTCTTTTTCCTGTGCTACCAAGGTACCATAAATGTCAGTCAATGACCATGATTCAAGATTTTGATTGGCTTGTATTGACATTGATAGTTGTGACCATTCTTCATTTAGACTTTTAAGAAAGAGAACATTGTTTTCTTCTTTTGTTTTCATGACCCCAAATTTTCTGCATTTGTTGATGAGGATGTTAAACCTTGAGTATGTTTGGTGTAAGGTTTCTTCGAGTAATGCATGAATATCATGATATTGATTGATACAAAGATTTCTCCTGTTCTTTGGAGTTTGTAGGCCACCTTCAAGTTGATTTAACAACTGATCCCATATCTCTTTTGCAGTTACACAAGAATCAAGTTCTTGGAAGATATCATTGGGAATGGTTATTATAAGTAATCTAACAACTTTTGAATCATTATCCATCATGTTAGTTTCTTCATCCGTAAAGTTTGAAGTTTTCTTTTCATAGTAAGCAGATATTTCAGCAGTATCTGCTGTTGTTGGAACTCTTGGTACCAACACCATTGGTTGGTGAGGTCCATCGTTCACTGATCTTAACAGATCTCTGTCCATGCTTTCTAAGAAATTTACCATCCTTATCTTCCATTGAGGATATTCATCCCTTAGAAGTGTAGGAGGTTTGGTTAATGATCCGATTGTATAAATGGCACTTATGCTTGAGTTTGCCATTTTTGTGAACAAAAGATGAAGATTTGAAGAACTGATGCTTTTCTATGAAGATCTTTCTATTAAATGATGTAACTGTGATTTACTTTTAAATCTGGAGAATATGAAGTCTAATAAACCAGGGTTTATATAAGCATGCACAGATGTTAAAAGCTTGAATCAATAAGAAATAAATCTATTCGAGTATGCAGATATGATCTTTCTTTGTTTTAGAAAACAAAGGAGGCTCTGATACCAATTGTTGGATCCCAGATTTAATCTTATAACAATAATGATATAAGCAACAAGAGTATTAACAGCGGAAGCAATATAGTTTAATATCAAAAGCAGATTCAAATATCACAGTTCATATATATAAAGAAAGTAGAAAGAACAAGATCTTCGTGAGATATATTCAGTTGATTCTTCTGATACAAGATATCAAAAATCACACTTTTGTCAAGGGAGTGATGGTCCTATTTATAGGACCATAAAGTAAAAAGTGTACTATTCTGACAAATAGAAGCATGCTTGAACAGTGTCTTACCTAATAGGTAAGCTCAAGACATGCTTGAATAGTAACCTACTCTATAAAGTAAATCTTATCACTAAGTGATTGGTTATCTGTTCTGATACTTCAGGAAAAATGTCTTCAGCGCGCCTTCTTCAGAGAGAATGTCTTCAGAGCTCTGATGTAGTCTTCAGAGCCTCTGATGAATCCATCTCTGATGTCTTCTGCTGAATGTGTTCCTCTGATGTCTACTTCAGAGACAGGTATATCCTCTGAAGTCTTCGTCCTCTGAAATCTTTGTTCTCTGAAGTCCGTCTCTGGAAGTCCTCTGAAGTAGGACTTAGATATTTTCAACACTTTAAACAAATGAAGATCTGGAGCTAACAGTATTTTTGTTTTTCTTGTCAAGTTTGACCTTCTTATCCTTGACAATGCACTCATCTGTCAGCAATATTTCATACATCTCTTGGATTTGCATGGTAGAAATCCTGACATCATTCCTCAATCGGTGGCAGGATTTATTCCATTCAGGTTGAAGAAGGTTGAGGAACTTCAGATTAGTCACTAGCTCAGTCTTTTCCACTTTTATCTTTCTCAGATCATTTATCACCGCACAAAACCTGTCATAAACATTTTTCAGTGACTCCTCATCTTTGGCTTTGAATTCTTCAAAGTTGTTCATGTAACGTGTATGCCGAAGTTGTGTTGCAACTGTAGATCCAAGCATAATCTTCTCTAGATGTGCCCACATTACTTTAGTATTGTTTTTGAAACAATCAATCATGTTGTAGATAGAATTTGGTAAGGCTAGCATTAGATTTGCCTTTATATCACGATCAACTTTATATTGCACCAACTCATCGGGTGTGTACTCGACGATAAGCTTTGACAATCCAGAAGCCAGAGTGGGTTTTACAAAAGATCCTTCAGTTAGAATCTTCATCATGTCATCTCCGTTCTTTTGACGCTCAATGAAATTAAGAAACCGATCTTGCCATTGAGTAAACTCATTTTCATCAACTAGAACCGGAGGACGAGTTTTTGTGCCCAATGACATCATGATATCATTTTTGTAGAACTGAGCTTGAAACGCAAACTTTGCAGAATCCATAGAGAAAAGCTTCAGAAAAATGCTAAGGCTGAAACAGAGAGTGTTGGGAACTGAAGAAAAACTCAAGTATGGTTAATGCTGCTGGTTCAGAGTTAATACTGCTAGAAGAATTAAAGGTTAATACTGCTGAGTGTTACTACTGCTAGTAGTTAATACTGCTAGTCAAAGTTAGTGCTGCTTGAACAAAGTTAGTACTGCTTAGCTAGTTAGTACTGCTAGTGGTTAGTACTGCTTAGTAGTTAATGCTGCTAGAAGGAAGTTAATGCTGCTGAAGATTAATACTGCTTATATGATGAAGATTCGTATGAAAGGATATACATGGAAGCTTAGAGATATACATAGAAGATATACTGAAGATATTTTATTTATTGTAATTATCTTTGTATTCAGTATATATATTGTATTGTTTAGAATAGTTAGATAACTTTTAGTTTTCATTCTTTTAAAAAAAAAAACAACCTCAAGGCATAGATCCTAATTCTAGAGAAGTAGAATTCGTATTGGTGAGCCTGTTCATCAATATTGAGGTTGAGTGAGTAATCTTGTAACTTCAAAGCATTCAATACAAGATTACAGTTTGTTCTTCATATTTTCTGTGTTGATTTCCTATTTCATTGAATATCAAAGTGTTATTCCGCAAACTTCTTTGATATTGTTTCTGAGAATTAATTCTTGTTGAGAATTCGATCCTGACAAGTGGTATCAGAGCAAGTATTCTCAGAAACCTGCAATCATCATTCTTCCTTGAAATCAGAAATCATCAATGGCTAAAGTTTCAGATTCTTCAAGCACAGAAATCCCCACAGAGGTAATATCTAATCTTTGCTCTAAAACTTGTATGGAAACTGTTAAAAGGTACAGGGATCACAACCAGACAATGAGTGATGACCTTAAAAGATTAGAGAAAGATATAAAAGACTATGTAAGAATTGTTGAGAGTTTTGAGGAACAGATCAAAGTTTTCCAAGCCAATGAACTTCAACATTCTTATGATACAAATTACTGGAAGTGGGAGAAGAATGACCTAGAACTTCAGCTGAAAAAGTCTAAAGAGGAGAATGAGAAGATAAAGGGTGAGTTTGAGAAAGCCAAGCTAGATATTGAGAAATTTTCCAATGCTTCTAAAGCAATGGACTCTTTGCTCCAGACTCAAATCCATGACAAACTTAGAAGAGGAATAGGCTATAACACCACACCACCACCATACAACAACAATTACATCCCTCCTATATCAAACTTACTAGAGACCAAGAATAGGAAGAAATTGTCTTATGAAGCCACTAAGGTAGATCCATTAGACAAAGTGGTGGTTGAAACAGACTCTGAAGAAGAGAACTCTAATGATAAGAGTAAAAAGAACACTGTGAGTGGTGAGATTCTTCTAGAAAATCACATTATCACCAATGAGGGATGTGGAAAGGCTTGGATCAAGTCTAAGGACATAGAAAAGACTGAGGGAAAGTCTGAGAAGATCCATTATAAGCAAACCACAGTTGTGAATCCTGTCCCTTGCAAACAGTGTACTTGCAATAAATCTGAGCCCCAAAAACATGATAAAAGGAGGGGAAATCAAAGAAACTGGAATAATCAGTGGGCACAAAAACAAGGGGTTGATTTGAGTAAAATCAATAGACCAAAACCTTGTTTTATCTGTGGCAAATTGAATCATCTTGCCAAACACTGTTATTTCAATCCTATCAACCAAAGAGTTAATTTTCAAAGACAAACTCAAAACTCCTTTGGTTATAGGAAGCAAGGAAGGAATCAAATGGCTGAGAACAGAGCACCTAAAAAGTCTCATGTTCAAAACAAGTTTGCTAAAACTAAGAAAAATACTTCAAATAAACAAAGGAGTAACTTAAAGACAAAGAAAGCAAACAACCTTGTTCAAGTTTGGGTTCCAATTGCAAAGAAACCTGTTAGTACTGCTATCCCAGATAGTACTGCTAACAAGAATAGTGCTGCTAACTTGATTAGTACTGCTAACCAAGTTAGTGCTGCTAACAAGGCTAGTGCTGCTTCTAGTAGTAATACAGCCAAACCTATAATCTTGACAAAGTATTCCAGTCATGAGATTCCTAAACAACTCATCCAGACTAAACTAACAGATTATATTAATGAGAAAGGACAACCCAAGACCACTTTGGCTTGGGTTCCCACCAAGACTAACTGATTTATCATGTGTGCAGGGCAATCAAAAGCTCAAGAGGAAGAGCATTCTGAATGAAGAAAATGGTTGCTCTTGGCACATAACAAGGAACATGGACTACCTTCAAATTCCTTAAAAGATTTGATGAAGGACATGTCACTCTTGATCCAGCAGAAGGTTGAAGTTAGAAATACTCCAGAGGGAATAATGATCATGAAGGATCAAGAAGAAAAGGATCAGGGGATGAACAAAGTAGTAAGAGATAAAGGATGGTGTCAAAAAGTGTAATAGTAGTTAATACTGCTTTCAGTTAATACTGCTTTCAGTTAATACTGCTAGTGGTTAATACTGCTTTCAGTTAATACTGCTAGTGGTTAATACTGCTTTCAGTTAATACTGCTAGTGGTTAATACTGCTTTCAGTTAATACTGCTAGTGGTTAATACTGCTTTCAGTTAATACTGCTAGTGGTTAATACTGCTTTCAGTTAATACTGCTAGTGGTTAATACTGCTTTCAGTTAATACTGCTAGTGGTTAATACTGCTTTCAGTTAATACTGCTAGTGGTTAATACTGCTTTCAGTTAATACTGCTAGTGGTTAATACTGCTTTCAGTTAATACTGCTAGTGGTTAATACTGCTTTCAATTAATACTGCTAGTGGTTAATACTGCATTCAGTTAATACCGCTAGTGGTTAATACTGCTAGTAGTTAATACTGCTCTAGGTTAATACTGCTTATGTTCCGAATACTATAAATACTCTTTGCCCGCCTAAAAGCTTATAACGACTCTCTGCATACTATTCACCTGCGCTCTAAACCCTTTCTCTCTCAAAGTTCAACGTTTTCAGGCAAGAATCTTCAAGGTCAATGGCATCAATGGCGTTCATTGACGAGCACAATGAAATCGCAATGCTCCAAAAGCCAAAACAAGCAGAAGGCTTTCATCAGATAGTCGACTTTCTGAAGACTAGCCACATTGCCCATGCTATCACTATGTCTCCAACTATCTTTATAGAGCATCAGAGGCAATTCTGGGCACATGCCACCATTGTTACTGAGAATGGTGTGCGAATGATCAAGACAACAGTATGTGGCAATCCATTGACAGTTACTGAAGAGATAGTTCGCATCAGCCTACGTCTAGACGATGCCTCTGGTATAACTTCTATCCCTAATGATGAACTGTTTTCTACTCTGACAAGAATGGGGTATGGAGGCCCATTGGGTGTTTTTAAGTTCTCAAAAGCTAAATTCTCACCCCAATGGCGTTTTCTTGTTCATACCTTGATGCACTGCATTTCTGAAAAGACCACTGGATGGAGTGAGTTCAGCAGTCCCATTGCTTATGCTTTGGTCTGTTTGGCCACTGCCAGAAGGTACAATTTTTCACAAATGATTTTCAATGATCTTGTCTCAAACATGGGAAACAAAAAGAGCTTTTATATGTATCCCAGGTTTGTTCAAGCAGTTATCAACCATGAATTGACGGATATTCCTCATTCTGATGGAATTTATGTACCAAAACCCCCTAAAGGCAAGGTTTTCTCAAATATGAGAAGATCTGCTGGGGACTCTGAAGGAGTTGACGCCCCATTGTTCTCTACAATGATGGTGGTGTCCCAAACCAATGAAGGTATGGCAGCAGGGTCAAGGCCCCCATTAGACCAACCCACTGCTAGCCAAGCCCAACCTTCCCTCTCAAAATCTATTCCCCAGTCCCTTCTTGAAAAACCAACCTCTCCTATCACCCAAACTTACAAGAGGAAACAGGTAAAGAAGGCTCCTTCCCTTCTTGTACCATCATCCCCCAAGCCTTTAAGCCCTCTATTCGAGCATTCTCTAGTAGAGAATATTCAAAGGGAATCCACAAGGGTGTCTCCCAACCCAAAGGAGGTGCTCTCTGAGGAGGAGGTAGAGCATATGGGTGATGAGGCTGCCACTACTCCTGCTAGTACAGAGGAGGAAAGTGGTAACATCAATAAGACCTCCCCCATGGCAACTTTGAATGAGCAATCATTTGAAGGTCCCTGGTGCCAAGAAACCACAGGGGTGGATAGTGCTTCTGCTAGGCAGAAGACTTCCACTACTAAAAGATCCAATGATCCTTCAATAGGGGGTAACACTCCTGGAGAAGGTGAGGACAGATATAACTATGATGAATTGATGGAGGCAATGGGTAACATCAACCTAGATGTTCTGAAACAAGGAAAAGAAATAGAGGAGATGAAGCTGGTGATCCTGTCACAACAAGTCCAGATTGAAAAATTGAAGAAGATGGTGACCAGGCTGGTTCAAAAGAAAAGAAGGAAACAGTTTGTACTCAAAAAGAGGGACAAAGTTCAAGATTCTTTCAACAAGGGGGAGAAGCATGAAGGGGAAACTGTTGAAAAGGAAACTGTTGAAAAGAAAACTGTTGAAAAGAAAACTGTTGAAAAGAAAACTGTTGAAAAGAAAGTTGAAGTTGAGGGGGAGACAGAGGAAGAGATGGAAACAGAAACTGAAGCAGCAGAAATAGGTCTCTTTGTGGAAGAAATGGAGATAGCAGAGACTTTAGTAAAAGCAAAGAATGACACTCCTAAGGCTACTCAAAAGGCCAAAGGAGTGGTCATCAATGAAGGAGAACCTCAAAAGAAGAAAATGAAGGAGGATATAAAAGGAAAAGGAAAGATGATTGAACCTGAACAACCTTCAAAGAAGAGGAGTCAGGTTGAAATGGATGAGGAGATGGCAAAGCAGCTTCAAGAGCAAATGGAAAAAGAGGAGCAATTTCAAACAGAAACTGATAGAGAGCTTGCAAGGATAATGGCTAAGAGGTTAAATGCAGAATACCAAAAGAGTTTGAAAGAAGCAGCTCAGACAGCAACTCAGGTCAAGAAACTCCAAGTTAAGAAGATGCCAATTCAGAAACAAAAGCAGAAAAGACAACCCTCCAAGACATTTTTGGCCAATCAGGAAAGAAGAAAAATGATAAACTTCCTGAAAGGTGCAATTGGTGTTAAGGGGGAGATGTTTACCCACATGGCATTTTCTCAGATTGAAGAGTTGTATAACAAGGAAATGGCCAAGCTTCAAGGGGATTCAGCACAAAGGGAGAAGGCTGAGAGAAGGATGAAAGAGAGACATGATCTCAACATCCAACAACCATTCCCTGAGGAAACCACACCTTCCAAAGAAGAAGCAGAAGAGAAGAAGGAAGAACCTGGAAATGTTGGTATAGAAGCCAAGTCTGGAAAAAGAGTGAAATCAATTGCTCCAAAAAGGCAGTTGAAAAGGCCTAGGGTGGAAGAAACTGAAAAGGAAGCAGAACCTTCAGTCACATCCCCAACAGAGCCAGTACAGAGTCCAGAGCAGGTCACTAAGCAAACAGATGAAAGTATGGATCCGTACATGACAATAGTGGAACCTTTGAAAGCTGTTCCAATCTCTATGCAAGCTCCAGAGATCATCTTCTGGGATATTCTGAGAGACAATGGAAAGAATTTCTTCAGAATCAAGAGAGCTGATGGTTCATTTGAAGCTTATTCAACATGGGGGAAAGTCATCAGAAGTTGCTCAAGAGCTGATATGGAAGAACTATATAAAGTTGGGATGAAACTTTATGAACCTGTGTTGAAAGGTACTGAAGAGAATCTTCTCAAAGTGACATTGGAATACTTGTGCATGATGTTTGAGCCTGAAAGAGTGCACCATAGGATTAAAGATCATATGCATGAGTTCATATTCAAGAAGATTGACAAATGGATATTGTTTGAAAACTGTGGAGTATACATGATTACTATTGACAATTGTTATCATGAATACTACCTGGTGGACAAAATCTATGAGCGTAGCAAGGAGAAGTTAGAAGGGATGCTTAAAGCTACATTGGTTTGTACAAAGGATTCAGAGATGGCCAAGATTGTGGTGAGAAGAACTGTAAATCAAAGCTTGGGACTAGATACAAATTTGGGAAATTGAATCAGAGGTGTTGAAAGCATCTTGAAGATTAATTCTGAAGAACTTGACTTCTTTTCCTAAAAGTCAAGTTAGGGGGAGATTGTTGGGAACTGAAGAAAAACTCAAGTATGGTTAATGCTGCTGGTTCAGAGTTAATACTGCTAGAAGAATTAAAGGTTAATACTGCTGAGTGTTACTACTGCTAGTAGTTAATACTGCTAGTCAAAGTTAGTGCTGCTTGAACAAAGTTAGTACTGCTTAGCTAGTTAGTACTGCTAGTGGTTAGTACTGCTTAGTAGTTAATGCTGCTAGAAGGAAGTTAATGCTGCTGAAGATTAATACTGCTTATATGATGAAGATTCGTATGAAAGGATATACATGGAAGCTTAGAGATATACATAGAAGATATACTGAAGATATTTTATTTATTGTAATTATCTTTGTATTCAGTATATATATTGTATTGTTTAGAATAGTTAGATAACTTTTAGTTTTCATTCTTTTAGAAAAAAAAAACAACCTCAAGGCATAGATCCTAATTCTAGAGAAGTAGAATTCGTATTGGTGAGCCTGTTCATCAATATTGAGGTTGAGTGAGTAATCTTGTAACTTCAAAGCATTCAATACAAGATTACAGTTTGTTCTTCATATTTTCTGTGTTGATTTCCTATTTCATTGAATATCAAAGTGTTATTCCGCAAACTTCTTTGATATTGTTTCTGAGAATTAATTCTTGTTGAGAATTCGATCCTGACAGAGAGGCTGGCGCAAAATGAGATTTGCGTGAATAGTGAATGGCGCAAACTGGCTTTTGCGTGAGAAGAAGATGGTGCAAACTTGCTTTTGCTCTTGATGAAGATGGCGCAAACTTAGAATTTCGCGAAGCGTAGATGGCGCAAAACAAACTTTGCGTGAGATGTTGGTGGTTCAAAAGATCTCTTGCGCACTCTGAACTGAACTTCTCGTGAGATAAGGATAGTGCAAACTTTACTTTGCGCGAACTGCAGATAGAGAGAACTTTAACTTTTCGTGAGCTGATGATGACGAGAACCTTTCTTTGCGTGATAAGTAGGTGGCGCAAAACTTATTTGCGCGAGAATGAGAAGACGCAAAACTTGTTTTGCGTGAAGAACTGTCGAACCCTGAACTAGACGAGATGAACTGGCGCAAACTTTGGATCTGACGCAAAACGATGATAAAACTCAGAATTCTCCAAAAATCGATTAGAAAACAAAATTTGATGAAATTTTCTTACACAAACACGTTCGAAAATAGTTTTCTATCACTTTTTATCCAAACAATACGATCAAAAACCACAAATTTGAGAATTCATGTAACCAACAGTACGCAAAAAACGACATTCTAGAAATTTGATAAATCTCAAAATTGAAGATCAAAATATGATTTTCTTGCAAAATGATGTGAATCAAAAGTATTTATCTATTAAAATCGAATCCAACAAACCAGATTTCAAGAAAATTCGTTCGGAAAACAGCAAGAATTTGTGAAAATTCAGAAAACGAGATTTTCTTGATCGAAATCAAGAAAATCAAGAAAATCAATCAAATTTTCTGAATTGTTTACAAATTCAGTTTGAAAAATCGATTCTCTCAATTCCCTTAGATTTAGAATGGCTCTGATACCAATTGATAATCCCAAAATCAACCAAATCTTAGAGAGAGAAAGAAGAGAGAGAGATAGTTGAAAGCGCAAGATGTAAATCTATTCAAAGTATGCGTGAGTTCCTTACAAGACACAAAGCCACAAGGGACTTAAATACCCTGGCCAATACTACACAGTATAAGCACCCTAAACACAGTATTAGACGATGCCTATAAATACAATGATTACTATAAAATCTGACTTAACAATATCTCTTCTCAAAAGTTCCCCAAATATCCCGACACTTCAAGTGCTCCTACGTGCACGGTCAGCAAGTCAAGACATCCTAGATCCACCGCTAGTGGGACCTGTGAACCAACAAACACCACAAAAAGTGTTAGGATAAAAGCCTAGTGAGATCATATAAAATAAACAGTTCACGTGTGAGATAACAATATCACAATTTAAATGTTACCGGGTTCCTTTTTGTTGTATAAATACCAATTCTCAACTTTACAAACGATGTTCCACACCTGAACATGAACACACAAGAGATATCTCTTGAAATACGGGGGAGACCCGTTTCCATCGGGGTGACAGAGAACATGTGAGTGGATTCACCGATGATGTTATATGGGTTACACCTCATGTCCCAGTTTTAGTTCTCATGCCATTAAGAAATCACAATCTCAAACCATCATATGCTTTTATTGCCTACTCCGTCGAGTTTCACCTCAAAGACTTACGAAACATTATTGCCTACGCAATCTAGACGAGTTACACCTCAAGGACTTCTATGTCCTTTATTGGCTACTCGCTAGTGGCCAATAAATATGATCATATAATCTATACGGTCTAACTCCTCATGCACAAGGAGATAGACATCAAAACTCCATAATACGATCATAAACAAGTTTAGATAGTAATTCCAAGGTATAATTCGTTATCAACTCATAGACAAGATATTAATCATACAAGGTTCGCTAGTTCATTTCCTTGCACATTCTGTATTCATAATAAGCTCAACATATTTCCAATTCCAAGAAAACCATCAAAGTAGATTGATGAAAATCAAGACTAGCTACAAGTAAAATTCATTTAGGTTTTGAAACCTTCTTTTATAAAATGTGGCATGTAAGAAGCTTCTCATTTTCACCTGCATAACTTCCACTTCTTTGAGATGACAATAGTCAAATATTATCAATAGATGCATTTAAAGATGAACAAAACCCATATTTAACCAAAGCTCATAAAACCCTAGTTTTATGTCAAAACCCACTATATCCAAAGAAAATTGTATTTAAGACAAATAATAATATTTAAGGTTATTTGTAGGTTAAGAAAGTCACCAGTGAAGTAAAAACCCTAAAGATGGCAAAACCCTAGAAACAGAATGGATGGCTTGAAGCTTCAATAGAGAAAGATGTCGCACTTGCACTGTAAAACCCAAGAAGAAACATAAATGTTATTAGGATGGGATTGGATTAGAATTCAATGTGGGGAGAGGAGGAGGAATAATGGAAACCTTACCTAAAACTTGAGAGAAAATGTCTCCTTCAAAAACCTTAAATGTAACAAATGAGCTTCATCTAATTAGACAAGGCATTTAAAGCCTCTGGACCCGACGACGACTATGCCATGCGAGAGTGCCCATGGAATTCTCGCCAGACACTCTCGCGGAGAGTGTACCGCGGCCTCTGGCATGTGCCCACATTAGTTTAGTATTGTTTTTGAAACAATCAATAATGTTGTAGATAGAATTTGCTTAGGCTAGCATTAGATTTGCCTTTATATCACGATCAACTTTATATTGCACCAACTCATCAGGTGTGTACTCGACGATAAGCTTTGATAATCCAGAAGCCAGAGTGGGTTTTACAAAAGATACTTCAGTTAGAATCTTCATCATGTCATCTCCGTTCTTTTGACACTCAATGAAATTAAGAAACCGATCTTGCCATTGAGTAAACTCATTTTCATCAACCAGAACCGGAGGACGAGTTTCTGTGCCCAATGACATCATGATATCATTTTTGTAGAACTGAGCTTGAAACGCAAACTTTGCAGAATCCATAGAGAAAAGCTTCAGAAAAATGCTAAGGCTGAAACAGAGAGGCTGGCGCAAAATGAGATTTGCGTGAATAGTGAATGGCGCAAACTGACCTTTGCGTGAGAAGAAGATGGCGCAAACTTGCTTTTGCTATTGATGAAGATGGCGCAAACTTAGATTTTCGCGAAGCGTTGATGGCGCAAAACAAACTTTGCGTGAGATGTTGGTGGCGCAAAAGATCACTTGCGCACTCTGAACTAAACTTCTCGTGAGATAAGGATAGTGCAAACTTTACTTTGCGCGAACTGCAGATAGAGAGAACTTTAACTTTTCGTGAGCTGATGATGACGAGAACCTTTCTTTGCGTGATAAGTAGGTGGCGCAAAACTTATTTGTGCGAGAATGAGAAGACGCAAAACTTGTTTTGCGTGAAGAACTGTCGAACCCTGAACTAGACGAGATGAACTGGCGCAAACTTTGGATCTGACGCAAAACGATGATAAAACTCAGAATTCTCCAAAAATCGATTACAAAACAAAATTTGATGAAATTTTCTTACACAAACACGTTCGAAAACAGTTTTCTATCACTTTTTATCCAAACAATACGATCAAAAACCACAAATTTGAGAATTCATGTAACCAACAGTACGCAAAAAACGACATTCTAGAAACTTGATAAATCTCAAAATTGAAGATCAAAATATGATTTTCTTGCAAAATGATGTGAATCAAAAGTATTTATCTATTAAAATCGAATCCAACAAACCAGATTTCAAGAAAATTCGTTCGGAAAACAGCAAGAATTTGTGAAAATTCAGAAAACGAGATTTTCTTGATCGAAATCAAGAAAATCAATCAAATTTTCTGAATTGTTTACAAATTCAGTTTGAAAAATCGATTCTCTCAATTCCCTCAGATTTAGAATGGCTCTGATACCAATTGATAATCCCAAAATCAACCAAATCTTAGAGAGAGAAAGTAGAGAGAAAGAGAGTTGAAAGCGCAAGATGTAAGTCTATTCAAAGTATGCGTGAGTTCCTTACAAGACACAAAGCCACAAGGGACTTAAATACCCTGGCCAATACTACACAGTATAAGCACCCTAAACACAGTATTAGACGAAGCCTATAAATACAATGATTACTATAAAATCTGACTTAACAATATCTCTACTCAAAAGTTCCCCAAAAATCCTGACACTTCAAGTGCTCCTACGTGCACGGTTAGCAAGTCAAGACATCCTAGATCCACCGCTAGTGGGACATGTGAACCAACAAACACCACGACAAGTGTTAGGATAAAAGCCTAGTGAGATCATATAAAATAAACAGTTCACGTGTGAGATAACAATATCACAATTTAAATGTTTTTTTTTTTTGAGGGAAAACTCCGGCAATTATATAAAACGAAAACAAAAGAGTACGGCACACCGCCTACAACCAAACGAAGAAACACAAAAACTTGGAAACAACCCCATACCAAGCAACTAACAACCAAAATAAACACATCATAATAGACGTAAATAACATCGAAAAAAAGATGCTAAAAACCACCGGAGCTCCAAACACCAAAGCCGCAAGGCCCAAGCTAAGATTAGGTCGCTTCATAAGATATAAGACGAGATCTTCTAGTTGTCCAAGCAAGCCGACATTGAACCATGTCCCGTATCTCTTTGATGATCACCTCCATATCACGCTTGTCATTACGGAACAAACGATTGTTCCGTTCTCGCCATATAAAGAAAACCGCAGTCGTAATGTAGAGTTTCGGCCCAAGCCGATTGGGGAACCGATTACCATCCGAAAGAGCCATCAAAACATCGTCCCAACGATCCGGCCAATCTTCAATATCCGCAAAAAACTTTATCCGCTTCCAAATTTCATTGGAAAATTGGCATTTAAAAAACAAGTGGTTATGGGAATCCATACAAACCTCACATAAAGGGCAAATAAGGTTTAAACTATCCAAGTTCCATGAGAGCATACGATCCTGAGTAGGTAACCTCCGAAGGCATGCAGTCCACATGCAGAAAGCGTGTTTAGCAATGGGAAGGCCCACTCAAAGCTTCCGAAGTTGCCCTCACTGAAAAGTCGTCCATATGCCTATTCCCATCATCCCAACGAATCCCGTCCCTTTCATGCTCATTTAGACTTGGAAACTGAATAGTAGCAAGTTGTGGAAACCGATCTACCCAACTGTTCGGCCAAACCCCCTCAAACCGAGAGCTTAACTCTCTTAACGATGACTGCGGCGTGAACCCTTCCGAATGAACAAAACGATAAGACATAAAAGAGGATAGTGGCATACTAGGAGCCCAACGATCCTCCCAAGCGTTTATTGCCGAACCATTGCCAACACGCATCATAATAAATGGTCTCAACACCGAGCGAAGATCCCATAATTTCCATAAGACCCACGACCAACGAGATATCACAATTTAAATGTTACCGGGTTCCTTTTTGTTGTATAAATACCAATTCTCAACTTTACAAACGATGTTCCACACCTGAACATGAACACACAAGAGATATCTCTTGAAATACGGGGGAGACCCGTTTCCATCGGGGTGACAGAAAACATGTGAGTGGATTCACCGATGATGTTATATGGGTTACACCTCATGTCCCAGTTTTAGTTCTCATGCCATTAAGAAATCACAATCTCAAACCATCATATGCTTTTATTGCCTACTCCGTCGAGTTACACCTCAAGGACTTACGAAACATTATTGCCTACGCAATCTAGACGAGTTACACCTCAAGGACTTCTATGTCCTTTATTGGCTACTCGTTAGTGGCCAATAAATATGATCATATAATCTATACGGTCTAACTCCTCGTGCACAAGGAGATAGACATCAAAACTCCATAATACGATCATAAACAAGTTTAGATAGTAATTCCAATGTATAATTCGTTATCAACTCATATACAAGATATTAATCATACAAGGTTCGCTAGTTCATGTCCTTGCACATTCTGTATTCATAATAAGCTCAACATATTTCCAATTCCAAGAAAACCATCAAAGTAGATTGATGAAAATAAAGACTAGCTACAAGTAAAATTCATTTAGGTTTTGAAACCTTCTTTTATAAAAAATGGCATGTAAAAAGCTCCTCATTTTCACCAGCATAACTTCCACGTCTTTGAGATGACAATAGTCAAATATTATCAATAGATGCATTTAAAGATGAACAAAACCCATATTTAACCGAAGCTCATAAAACCCTAGTTTTATGTCAAAACCCACTATATCCAAAGAAAATCGTATTTAAGACAAATAATAATATTTAAGGTAATTTGTAGGTTAAGAAAGTCACCAGTGATGTAAAAACCCTAAAGATGGCGAAACCCTAGAAACAGAATGGATGGCTTGAAGCTTCAATAGAGAAAGATGTCGCACTTGCAATGTAAAACCCAAGAAGAAACATAAATGTTATTAGGATGGGGTTGGATTAGAATTCAATGTGGGGAGAGGAGGAGGAATAATGGAAACCTTACCTAAAACTTGAGAGAAAATGTCTCCTTCAAAAACCTTAAATGTAACAAATGAGCTTCATCTAATTAGACAAGGCATTTAAAGCCTCTGGACCCGACGACGACTATGCCATGCGAGAGTGCCCATGGAATTCTCGCCAGACACTCTCGCGGAGAGTGTACCGCGGCCTCTGGCATGTCTCGCAAGTACGTCCATGGCATTGTCGTCGTGGCATACTTGCCCTGTACGTACCAAGACCCGGGGTTTGGGTGCGATTGTGACGCACGACAATGACCAAGGGCACTGTCGCCCGACATTATCACTTGGCACCCCCGCCGTCGAGCCGCAAATTCCAGATTTGAACAATACGATTCTGATCCTAATTAACCAACGGACAGTATGAAGTCATTAAATAATTATATTTCCTCGTTTAGGATACGACCTCCCAAAATATTGGAAAACTATGGAAATACATTAACACGTGGGATGGATGCCTAACCAAAATTTCGTTGTGTTACAATTATAGCAACTCCTTCTTCTTAAAATATTAGATTAATATTAACTAACTCTATAAGTTTGTAATAAATCCATATCCTCCTTTTATCAATATATACTCACATATTTTTTCAATTTATCATCTTCTTACCAATGTCATAAACAAGTTTAGATAGTAATTCCAATGTATAATTCGTTATCAACTCATAGACAAGATATTAACCATACAAGGTTTGCTAGTTCATGTCCTTGCACATTCTGTATTCATAATAAGCCAACATATTTCCAATTCCATGAATACCATCAAAGTAGATTGATGAAAATAAAGACTAGCTACAAGTAAAATTCATTTAGGTTTTTAAACCTTCTTTTATAAAATATGGCATGTAAAGAGCTCCTCATTTTAACAAGCATAACTTCCACTTCTTTGAGATGACAATAGTCAAATATTATCAATAGATGTATTTAAAGATGAACAAAACCCATATTTAACCAAAACTCATAAAACCTTAGTTTTATGTCAAAACCCACTATATCCAAAGAAAATCGTATTTAAGACAAATAATAATATTTAAGGTAATTTGTAGGTTAAGAAACTCACCAGTGATGTAAAAACCCTAAAGATGGCAAAACCCTAGAAACAGAATGGATGGCTTGAAGCTTCAATAGAGAAAGATGTCGCACTTGCAATGTAAAACCCAAGAAGAAACATAAATGTTATTAGGATGGGGTTGGATTAGAATTCAATGTGGGGAGAGGAGGAGGAATAATGGAAACCTTACCTAAAACCGGAGAGAAAATGTCTCCTTCAAAAACCTTAAATGTAACAAATGAGCTTCATCTAATTAGACAAGGCATTTAAAGCCTCTGGACCCGACGACGACTATGCCATGCGAGAGTGCCCATGGCATCCTCGCCAGGCACTCTCGCGGAGAGTGTACCGCGGCCTCTGGCATGCCTCGCAAGTATGCCCATGGCATTGTCGTCGTGGCATACTTGCCCTATACGTAGCAAGACCCGGGGTTTGGGTGCGATTGTGACGCACGACAATGCCCAAGGGCACTGTCGCCTGACATTATCGCTTGGCACCCCCGCCGCCGAGCTGCAAATTCTAGATTTGAACAATACGATTCTGATCCGAATTAACCAACGGAGAGTATGAAGTCATTAAACAATTATATTTCCTCGTTTAGGATACGACCTCCCAAAATATTGGAAAACTATGGAAATACATTAACACATGGGAAGGATGCCTAACCAAAATTTCGTTGTGTTACAATTATAGCAACTCCTTCTTCATAAAATATTAGATTAATATTAACTCTATAAGTTTGTAATAAATCCATACCCTCCTTTTATCAATATATACTCACGTATTTTTTCAATTTATCATCTTCTTACCAATGTCGGTAAGCAAACCTAACACCACATTTCAATATTTTTGAATACTCAATTATTATGATAATATATCATTCTTGTGGTTTTTTACTTTACATATATTTAAGATATAAGTTAATAGATGTTTTTCGAAAGAGGGAGAACTAAAAATAGCTAACCCCTATAAAATAGATTTTTTTTTTGCAAAAAGAGGAGCAACTAAAATGAGTCAATCTTATGAGTTCATACAAAGAAATTCTCTCCTTTGATATATTCATTTTATTCATCTAATCTTTCATATTTTTGTTGGCCCCTGATACGCAAAATATTTTTGTAGAAAGGGGGGTTGAATACAAAACTCAAATATTTCACATAATTTTTAATTCTTTTATTGAAAAACAATATCTAGAATTACACTTATAAAACAAAAAAATTGTTGCGGAAAAGAACAGTAAAACTATTATAACAATCTAGCACTTAGAAACTTTTAGAACACAACTTAGTAAACACAAAGATTAAAAAGATATGAGGAGAGAAATAATTATCAACTTTGCTTGAGTACACTGAGATCTCTTGAGCTGAAAGCGTGAGTTGCATGGAGGAGGTCTTCACCCTTTTTATACTACCCAATGCATTGAATGCAAAGGAAACTTGTCATATGTTGAATGGATCTTTGAGATTTTTTTCAATAAATTATGAGATGTTTGAAGTGACTTATCAAAATATAAAAGGTGACTTTTGTACTATGATAAGACAATATCCCAATAAAATTTACCTGGTACAAATCTTTTTGAGATCTTTTTGAAGAAAGTCTCTATCGGATCAGAACTTAAGTGAATATGCTTTGTGCAATAAAAGATTCCATTCCTTAAGTGAATATACATATGCAAACTTCAGATTGCAAATTGTCCTTTGCGTATCAAGTTCAATGCGCAAACCTCCCTTTGCGTATCTAACTAGATGCGCAAACCAGACTAAGAAATTTTTTCAATTTTTCAGTTTTCTTACTTTGATTAATTTTTCTTCGTTTTTGTCTATCAGGTCTTCAAATGTCTTCTCATACTCATACTGATCCCATGATCCAAGACGAGAATGTCATTCTTGAGGATCCGTCTGATCAAGCATCACATGATACACCGATGCCATCTGTTCCTCCGGTCGGAGCAAATCTGTCTGCTTCACGTCGCACTCCGAACGACGTCTTTCCATCTTTGATGTACATCCTCCCTTACAATCCGAACAACTACTATGTGGATTTTGACAGTGGATCTTTGATGTACATCCTCCCTTACAATCAGAATCAAAATTCATCCAGTCATTCATGCTATTCTCAAAGGTCATCCATTAGCACATGCTCTTACATCATGTGCTGATGTTCCAGAGGTATACGTTCAGCAGGCCTGGCACACTATTACCAAGAATGAGCTGCCTCTTCCTCACCGCTTTGATCTACAAATTGATCAGTATGATTCCTTTCTTTCATACAAGCATCTTCGACTGATACTGGAGCTTCCTGAGCCCAACTCCAGACCGGGTCGAACTTCATATGTTAACTTTCCGTCCGAAGAGGAAGTGTTTGAAGGAATTCGTAATCTCGGATATGTTGGTACCTTAAACAGAGTTCGTGATTTTGATAAGTCTAATCTTCCTCCGGTTTGGTACGCTCTTTTCTCTATTCTTATCAGGTGCCTTTCATCGAAACATTCTGGCACAGACAGCGTAAGTCTACTTTATCTCCGATTGTTCCATGCAGTCGTCTATGACTTGCATGTCGACTTCACGTTTATTTTCTGGACCGAACTCTCGGAGGTGGTGCATGACAAGCTTACCAACAAGAAGTGCAAGTTTATTCCATTCATCAGATTCTTGAAGTTGATCGTTAGAAGTGTACTCATAAGCAATCCAACCATTCCTCGCAGATTATCTTGGCCGCAGGTTCCAGACACAGAGATGCTTTACATTCAGAAACAAAAGCAGTCGTTCAACTACTCAATGACTATCCCATATGCTTTAATTGCAAATTACGCTGACATGACTGATGATAGCGTCATAGAGTATTGCATGGAGAATGAATTTATGGAGGCTGCACCAGATGAGCCATCTCATGACACTCAAGCTGATGCTACTCAAGAAGTTGAAGTTGATGTAGCTGTTGCTGACAAAGAGGTTGAGGTTGAAACTGCTGATGAACAAGAAGTTGAAGTAAATATTGATGATCAATAGGTTCAAGCAACTATTGCTACTCAACATATTGATGATGTGCTTGCTTCTATTCAATCTGAACCTGATGTTTCTGTACATGATATTTCTTATTCTTCTGATGCTGCTATTGATGCTTCTGCTGGTGATGGTGATCAAGATGTCGATATTGATGATGATTTTGTTAGAGATGAAGATGTGCATAATGATGATTCTGATAGTGATGGTGATGATGGTGATGATGCTGATCAACCGAGTATTCGGATTTATGAAAGAAAGATCAGGACACCGGACGTGGTTGTTTCAACAGAAGTTATTTCTGAAGATGATTCTGTTCCTGTTAATCCTTCTGTTGCATGTCTTCAAGTAGATGAATTGGATACAACATTTAATCAAGCCTCAGCTTCGGTACAAAGTCAAGCTCCAGCAACTTCGCTTGCGGCTATTAATTCTACAACAGTTCCAGTTGTAGAGCTTTCTTCTGATCAAGCTCGGGTTTCTTCCGACAAATTCTCTACTTTGAATGATGTCATTCGTCAGTTATCAGAGAGAATGTATGCAGAAAAGGAAGCACAAATTCAGAAGTTGAAGACATTCTTCAAAGGCAAGATGCCTGAGATTGATCCGTCTCTTATTCTTCCAGAGATTCCCTTCAGAAAACCTACTGGAGTTATTATCAGAGATGATTCGTCTGCATAAGTTTCTACAGCTTCTCCAATAGTTTCTCTACCGATTCCTCCCATATTCACTGTGTCTGCTGGACTCTTCACTTCAATTCCTTCTGCTACAACTTCCAGGTCTTCTTTGCATGTTTTGCCTATTTCTGAATAAACTGATCTGTTGTATGCACGTCTTCTTTCCATGTCTCCGCCAGGACATCAAGATCAGGATCTGCTTTCTCTTTTGAGAAATTTCCAACCTTCACCGCCTCCAGCGCCTTCATCTGATTCTGACAGGATTACAACACTATATGATGAATTCCATTCTTTCAGATCAGAAGTTCGAACTAGTTTTGCAGATTTAAGGTCTTTCATGACTCAATCTTTTTCTGATCTTGCTAACCGGTTTGATAATCTTCAACAAAGCTGCAGAACAAAGGCCTGTCTGTCTCTTAAGCGCCGACATGACCAAGATGATCCCGATCATCAAGGCCATGAGGGGGAGATGGCTAAGAGACCAAGAATGGAAGGAACTTCTTCAGAGAGAGATAATCAAACTCGAGAAGAAGCGGTTGGTGGATCTGAACAGAATGCTGAAAATGGTGAAGATTGCAACGTTAATGAATTGGTCAATTTGTTGATTGATTGGGTTGATTCTTCTTCAATGTCTGATTTTATCAAAGTTTCTGAGCAGAACAAAGAGAAAAATTGGCAGATTGTTGTTTATGAAGATCCAGACATTGTTTCCAATCCAGTTGTAGTTGCTAATGCTGAAATTGTATCTGAGATGAAGTCTTTCTTTTCGAACATTATTGAAATTAATTCAGATGATGATGATGATTCTAAGTATGAAAAAGTCTGTAAAGTGAAGATAGAAGATTGTGATGACATATTATCATTTCTGATACAGAAGATGATTCAATGTTCATGGATGCAAAAGATGAAGAAGAGGCAGAATTGTTATACAGTGATCTTCCTGCTCATGGTGAGGTTCCTTAAACTGCTAAAGTCACATCTACTCCTTTTACTAGTTCAGCTCCGACTACCACTATTCCTTCAAGTTCATTTGAATTTGGGCAGTCGTCAAGAGCACAAGCTGATGTTCCACCTTCTGATCCTGTGATTCCACCGTCTATTCTAGAAGAAGGACCAGCTTTATCTAGCCAACAGAGACAGAGGAGTTTGCAACAGAGATACATGGCTTCAAGATTAAGATCAACTTTTCTAGAAGACACTCAGAGTAACATCTTTGTTTCTAGAAGAAGGCCAATTAACATCTATGCAATTCATGGAGTAGAGAAAGAGTCAGATGACTATCAATTTGAATACTTAATGTTCATTAAGTGCCAGCGCAAAAGGAATAATACCGTTTCTTCTCAACACTTGATTGTTCGAGTCATTAGTGTCACAATCAACAAGTTTGTGAATATCTGGTATCCTGATTTTGAAGTTGAAAGAAGAGACTGCAAGCGGTATAAATTCTCAGAGGCATACTTCACTGACCATTCTATAGATGACATTGAATTCTTATATGACCATTTCAGGAATCTCTATCATAGAACACAGGATGTTTCACAAGCTTTCTTCGTCATCAAAAGATTCATTCGACGGCAAATCCGATTCTTCCGAGTTTTTGATTTCCAGATGGCCATTGAAAGTTTTCAGCCGGTTGTTAATCTTCATAAGCCCAACCGAAGCTTGCCAAACTTAGAGTCTTATCCCCTTCTCACCATAGTTGAAGATCCATATGGATTTGTGTACAAGAATGGCTCAAATGAAAAATGTTTTCTCAGATTTGAAGAAATTGCTCATTACTCTGATGGAACTTTAAGGGTGATTAAGCTTCAGTTGGAGCAAAATCTGAAGGAGGCTAAAAGAAGATTTTTGGAAACAAGAGGTAATGCATTTCTTGTTGATAATGATGAAATCCGACTTCTCTAGAAGTCTTTAAATACAATTCAAGAGAGATTGAATTTTCGTTCCACTCTGCGACGTTAGGAAGTGTTAATCGGGCTGAATAGACTTCGTCAACGAGAAGAGCGTCAGTGATTCTCCAAAGTCGCCTGGTTGGTCTATGCTGTTTTTGAAGATTGTTTTTCAAGACCACGGCGCCAATGATTACTAAGGGGGAGATTGTTAGATCTGTTTTTATAGTAATCATTGTATTTATTTTTTAGACTAGACTGTTCTTAATAGTGTAATCTGTTTTGTTAAGGCTAGGGGTATTTAGGTCCCCTTAGTCCTTTGTTTTTGTAACTTTGGCACTTACATTGAATAGATCTGATTACATTTGGCGCTCCTACTTTCTCTCTCTACTTTCTCTCTCTAAAGATTTAGAGATCTTGGACTTTCAAAAAGTGATCTGATCATTTCTGAAAATTTTGATTTTCAGATTTGTTGGTGTTTTGATCAAGATTTGGATAAATTTGATCCTAAAAACATGGATTAGACATGATTTGATCAATAATTTCAACTTTTAGTCACAAAATCGAGGTTTTTGTAAATTTTCAATTTCATAGTGTTCTTGAGATGTTCTTGAGATGTTCTTGAGAGAAGTGAACAAATCTGATTTTTGATCCGAAAAAGTTGTGGATTGTTTCAAAAATGTGTTTGTGATTATTTTTTGATCCATAATTCATTTATTTTAACCTTTGTTTTTCTAGTAATTGTTTTGCAGGTAATCCAGATGACAAATTCATTGATCATATCAATTCTCGATCCACATATTTGTTTCATGGATTCTTTCTAGTGAAGACAATTTTTTTTTCATCGAATGATTCTGGAAATATGAAGTATCATTAAGTGTTCCCTATAATTCTCTCAAATCTCATACAAGATTTTGGGAAGAATTCTAAATGCTACATCAAATTAATAGAGATAAACCTGCAGATCAAGAACTCGCATGAAGAACATGAAGAACTCGCATACATGATAGAAATTTGTATGATGCTAAGAAGAAATTTGCTTGCAACAGTCTTGAAGAACTCGCATGGTGATTAACTGGAAGAATTCGCATGATGCATAATTTGATGATCAACTTTTCATATGTGCTTCCATACGAACTTCAACTTCTCGTATCGTGCTACATACAAATTCCAAGCTTCACGCATCCTTCACCATACAGATTTCCACTTTTTGTACCTCTCTTTGTGCGGAAAGCTCCCCATGCGAATTCTAAACTTAGTTTTTGAAAGCCAATCTAGAAATCCGCATTGATACGGATTCCATACTTAGTTTTTTTTTTTGAAAAATTTTTTGAAATTTTTTTCGGTCGTGACATGAAGTGGATCTTAGTGTGAGTTACTTGTGTTTGATTTCATAGCTCCTAACCTCTTCCTCTGTTGGTTTAGAGTTCATAGCAAGTTTCAGAATCATTTTTGGTCGAGTATTCACTGAGATATCGTTAATTGAAGCTTCGCCGGAGATGTCGCCGGAAAATCGGGATTCGATTAAGGATCGAACAAGGAGTGTTTTGCAACATATTTCGTGAATTTTTGTTAAGAAATGAAGAAGATATCGATGGTTGAAGGTTACATATCGTTGTTGTGAAGAAGATGAACAGGACTAACGAACTCGTCGTTAGTTTCCTTAAGTTTGTAACAAAATTGGTCCTTGTCCATTAGTTCGTTAATTTTTGTTACATTTCAGTTCAAATTCCGATAGTTTCTAGTTAGTTCTGTTAGCAAGATTGTAATCTTGTTAGTTTTAGTCCCTATTCTTAACTTTGTTAAATTTTGTTAGTTTTTCTTTACAATTTTAGTCATTTCTGTTAGTTTTCTGTTAGGTCAGTTAAATCTTTTAATAATTCGCAGATTTAGTCCCTATAGTTTAGATTAGGGGTTTTGACAGATTTGGTCCCTCAACTTGTAACTTTCAAGAACTGTCATTTTTAGCCCATGTAGTTTTTATCTTTCAAGTTTTTACATTATTAGTCCCTAGACTTTATAATTTTGTGTTTTTGTCGTTGTTAGTTCTCGTTTTTTGTCGAGTCTTAGTATTTTTTATTTTTAGTCCTCGTTTTTTTGTCGAGTGTTGGTATTTTTCACTTTTAGTTCTCGTTTTTTGTGTTTGTTTCATTTTTTGTCGGTTTTAGTCCCTATTTTCATATTTTTCATAATTATTAGTCTTTTTCATTCTTTTTTAGCAATTTTTGTTGATTTTTCGTTTGTGTCATGTTTACTCCTTGTTTTTAGCATTTTTTGTCTGTTTTGTGTCGGTTTTTGCTGTTTTTATCTATTTCTGAGCATATCTGATATATTTTTCATATTTTTGTAGGTTTGGAGATTTAAAGTCAAATTTTTTCCACGCTGAAATTTCAGAATTAATTTTTGGAAGACAAATTTATAATTTGTTTCTCAGATTTTAATTTTCTAGAAATATTTCTGATTTTAATCGTTATATTCATATTTTCAAGAGTGTGCACATAAATCAACTTCTAATCGATGTTTTCTTTTGACGATCACATCTTTTACAGAATTCAAGATGTCACAAGGCTACAATTTTGAGTTTGGACAGATGAATATTTCTGAGGCTAAAGCTAATATTCAACATCTTGCTGGAAAATTGTCAATCTATACTAGAACGGCCAATGACTGTTCAAGAGAGAATACAAAGATTAAAGCTGAGAAAGCTGAATTGCAAGATAAAATCCTTCTCTTGAATCTGAACTAAATATGTTGAAAGAGAAAGACAACACAAGAGATCAAGAGAAGATAAAAATGATTGAAAAGGAAAATGTTGAACTTCAAAGAAAAATTACAGAACTGAAAGAAAAGTTTTCTCAAGGTGTAAAGATGGTTAAGAAAGAATGAGAAGGATTTGAAAAAGAAAGAAATGCTTTTGCACAAAAATTTTCTGATTTTTCAAGGAAATACTTTTAAGAGAAGAAAGTCGTGGAACTCAAATGTACAAAACTTTCTCAGCAAGTGTCCGATTTTGAGAAAATCATCATTATTGAAAGAGATAAGTTTGAGAAAGAAAAGAAGTTAACAGAACAGAAGAATGTCAGATTATTCAGAGAGATAACTGATAAAAGAAAGAGTGTTGAAAAGGATTTTGAAGAAGAAAGAAAGGTATTTGAGACAGAAATCAACAAGCTTTCAAAGAAGCTATGTTAGAGCATAAATATTGTATCCAAGATCATCAAAGGTTAAAAGTCAAAGTTCAAGTCAAAGCCTCTAAAGCAAACTTAAAGTTAAAGCTCAAGGTCAAATAAAGTCAACTAGTTTAAGTGTTTAGTTTTAGGTTTGTCTTTGTATTTTTGTATGTAGATATAAATACTGTTTTTGTTCGTAGACTCATATGAAAAAGAGAGTCTAAGTGTAGAGAAAGAAATATTGGGTGCATATTGTATACTGTTGAATTGAAATCAATTGAAATGGAAATTGTTTGATCGATTGTTGTTCATCTTGATAATCTGTTTGTGCACATAAATTGGGGCACACAATTAGTATCAGAGTAAAGTTCGATTGAAATCATACGAAATGTTCTTCGCACCATGTTTTCTGTGATTTGATTGATTTTAGTGATTTAGTGTGTATTTGTGAGTTTAATTGTTTCCATAGCATTCGATTGATGTACTAGATTGAATTTGTATTGGTTTGTATCAAATTCGCATTTTAGTTTTCGATTGAATTGTTGATTTTGTAAGTTTTTGTTTTTCACGAGTTCGAAGCACTGTATTGAATTCATAATGTATGTGGAAATTCATTGTTTGTAATAGGATCGTACACTGTTTGTAACTGAATTGGTGATGTTTCGAACTCAGAATCGAAGAATTATTGGGTTGTTGGGTCGAATTGAAGTGATTTTGGATTGAAATATCAAGAACTCGCAAGATTCAATCTTTTCGCACGAAGAACTCGCATGATGACCATATTTGTAGAGGATTTCGCATAAAACTGAATTTGTGAAAAAGTTAAGGGAAGAATTCATATAAGCTTGTGTGCGAATTGTTCAGATTTCGTATACTTCAGTGTACGAGAAGTTGAGAGAATTTATTCTATGGATAGATTTCGCATCATGCTGGGTACAAAAAGTGAAGATTTCGCATCACGTTGCATACGAATTCCTAAAATTCGCATAATGTTATATATAAATTTCTAAGAATTCTTATAAGGCTTCGTATGAATTGTTGGGTTTTTCGCTAAAAGATTGGAAAATTTTTCTAAGTATAGATTTCGCATCTCAGAGTTGTGTCAAAACCTCATGAGAAAAGTTGGAAGTTCAAGAAAGTTCTAAGTCAACATTTCGCATATAGTTTTGTCAGATTTCTCATAATTCGCATATAGCTACGTGTGAATTTCTAAGAATTCGCATCTCAGGTTGTGCGAATTTCTCTTGGTATGTGAATTTTGTTTCTGTGGTGTGAGAATTTCTTCAGCGTTCGAATTGTGGAAGTTGTGCGAATTATTTTGAAACTCTGTGGTGTGAGGATTCTTGCCTTAGGAAATTTTTGGAAATTTATTTTCTGAAAATTTTTCTAAGATTTTCTGGTTACTGATTTCTTTTGAATTAACGATCATTTTAGTTCTTATTTTGTAGTTTATTTGTCAGGATGACTTCTAGGGATGCTCTTGCAATTGGAACCGAGGTCATACCACCAGTTCTGTTCAAAGGATAATACGAACAGTGGAAAGACAATTTCTGAGTAAGAGGAAGACAATAGTGATGATTCTGATTCTGATGACGGTAAGAACCTGAAGCAAGCAATGCTCCTATTGACCAAGGCTTTCCAGAAGAAGTTTTACAAGAATCTAGGGTCAAACAATCAACAACATTCATCAGGATCCAAGAATTTTGAGCACAAAGAAAGAGTATGAGGTAAAAGGTTTGAGGAGAAGATGCCTGAATCAAAGAAGTATGTGAATAGGTATGAGGAGAAGAAAGAAGCTGAACCAGTCAACTGCTATAACTATGGCAAAATAGGCCACTTTGCCAAAGACTGTCGGAAGCCAAAAGTTCATAATTTTGAGTACTACAAGAACAAGATGCTTCTGGCCAAGCAAAAAGAAGCTGGCAAAGCTTTAATGGCTGAAGATGACTATTGGCTGGATCACTCTGAGCCTGAGAGTGAGAAGGAAGAGACTGCCCATATGTGTTTCATGGGACAGAAAGTAGCTGAAGAAGATTCAGATAAGGAGGATTCTGAAGAGGTATGTGATATGACTGAATCTGATTTTTTAAATCAAATGCAATCCATGATGGTTGAACTTCAAGATCTGCAGTCTAAACTTAAATGAGAAAAAGGTATCATTGAAAATAAAAACCAAGCAATACTAAAATTCAACAATGATATTGCTGAGAAGAATGTATTGATTGAGACTTTACATAAAAATATTGATACCTATGCTAGAGAAAAGACTGTAATCCATAATCAATTATCTAAAACATCTTCAAAATTCAAATTGTGTGAACTTGAGATTAAAGAGGTTGCTGAAAAGTGCTTATCTTTAAAGAAAGAAAACAAATATTTGATTGAAAAAGTGAATGGTTTGGAAGAAAAACTTTATACTAGAGGTCAAACTAATCCAACCATTCATCTTAATAAACCAAAAGAGAGTATTGATTGTTGGAGTATTGGTTACGATAACCCACATTATTTGAAAAAGGGTATTGGCACCTAAATATCCTGAACTCAAAGTCAAATGGACAAAATCATCAGATGAGGTAGAAGCTAAGAAAGATGAGAAAAGGAAAAATAAAACTACAATGCAACTACCATTTCATGATGAAAAGTTGAATTCTAGTTACGGTTCTAAACAATCAAAATTTCTTTCTAACAATTATTTTCAAAGCTATTCTATAGAGAAAATGGAGGCAAAACCGATTAAAGGCAAAATTTATGTTCCTCCACTCATTTTAGAAAGTAATATTTCTGAACTTGAGAACACACTTGTAGAAGAAAGAATTTTGACTGGATTAGAACAAATGGTATTTTCAACTGTTTTTGTAAACATTGATTTCTCCAATACTTCCAAAGTTTCTAAGTCAAATGATGATAATGTTTTTTTTGATGAAAAGTTTGATTTTCTAAACTCTGATGGTAGTTTTGATAAATTTGTTAATCAATTTGAATTTAATGCAAAACTTCCAGATCATTCTCAATTTATTGTGAATTCTAAGATTTATCAAGTGTATTTGAAAAGGATTAATCATCAACTAAGGTTGATAGATCAGTTTCCGTGAGTACCAACCATGCCAATGGTAAGAAGAGAAAGAATAGGCACTCACAGAAACAGATTACCACTGGTAAATCTAGGAGATTTCAATCTTTTAAATCACACAGTTCTAACATGCAAAATTCATATTTTTCAGATTTTAAAAAGGGAAAGCCTGAAGTGAAATCTGAATGGAGACCAAAGAAGAAAGTTGATGAGACTACAAAATCTTGTTCTGATATTGAATGTAATAGCTTGGTTTACTGATAGTGTTTTTGATGTAATTGATCAAGTTGCTTCTCATAAACAAAACCTTGTATCTTCTTACAAGTCCTACACAATAAAGCAATTGATTCAATTATCTCCGTCTACTATTCAGTCTTCCACATATCGCAGACATGATTTTATATCTCGACAATATTCTGATAACTGGTTTGGATCATATCATATCATGTCTATAATAATAATAATGTTTCAAACGTTTTTCAAAAGATCAAATGGTCCAAATTCAAATAGATGCCAAAATCTTGTGATAACTTGGTCGGACCCATCTATAAATGGGTACCTAAACCTGTTGTTCCTTGATTTCTCCTGTGCAGACCCGTCATATGTGGTACTTGGATTCTGGTTGCTCCAAGCATATGAATGGGCTGAAAGATATTTTATCCAATTATACAGAGAAATTTTGCGGCTAGGTCAGATTTGGAAATGATCACTTTTCACCAATCTTGGGATATAGAGACGTAGTACAAGAGAACATAACGATTAAGAAGGCGAGTTATGTTGAAGGATTAGGACACAATCTGTTCAACATTGGTCAGTTCTGTGACAAGAACTTAGAGGTGAATTTTAAGGCCAAGCGATGTTATGTTAGAACTAAAGATGGTAAAGAACTCTTGGTCGGGACGTAGAAGTCAAACGTCTACACGATCAGTCTGTCAAAGGTCAATGCTGATAATGCGGTGTGTCTACTTTCTAAAGTCTCTATGCAACAAAGATGTCTATGGCATAGAAGGCTATCTCATACCAACTTTCGATTCATCAACAAATTGGTGACTGACAATTTGGTTAAGTGTGTACCTGAGCTGAAATACGTCAAAGTACATCTTTGTGATGCGTGTGAGAAAGGTAAGATGAAAAGAGCTTCTCATAACCCTAAGACTGAACCGAGCACAAGTACTCCTTTAGAACTGCTGCATATGGATCTCTATGGTCCAATGCGAACTCAAAGCATACACAGAAAGAAATACGTCTTGGTGATTGTGGATGATTATTCAAGATACACTTGGGTCAAATTTCTAATATCGAAAGATGACACGCCATATGTCATCATCTCATTCCTAAAAACCGTTCAAGTGAACTTTCAGAAGACAGTTAAGCTTCTTAGAACTGATAATGGCATAGAATTCAAGAACAGAAATGTTGACGATTATCTCGAATCGGTCGGGGTAACACATCAATTTTCTACTGCCAGAACACCAGAACATAATGGAGTAGTAGAAAGGCGAAACAGAACTCTAGTCGAGGTTGCTCGCACTATGCTTAGTCAATCGGATCTACCTCTATTTCTATGTGTTGAAGTTGTATCTACTGCTTGTTATACTCAAAACAGATCAATCATTCATCGCCGGTTTGGTAAAATGCCGTATGCTTTGATATATAATAGAATACCTAGCATTAAATATTTTCATATCAATCACAAGTGCTCTGATACCACTTTTGAGGTCCAATTGATCAAGGTTTGATTGATTGAGAAAAGGATTAACTAGAGGTTGGGAGGAATTTGTTTATTTATTCACAAGGTCTAGAGAAAGTTACAAGCTTTCTCTCTCTAGAAAACAAAAATTCTCGTACATACTACATTGTGATTCAAAACTTACAAAACACATACAAACAAACCCCTATTTATACCCCAATACCCTTCTTTACATTTTAAACCCAAACCCAAAGTACAATGCCCAAATACAAAACACAAGATTACTTTACAAAACCTTTAAATAGAACATTTATGTTCTAACATTCCCCCCCCCCAAGTTTTGTAAAGGAATCATCCTCTTTAGCTCCAGCTTTTCTCCCCCTTGATTTCTTTAAAAAACATAGCGTTGCTTAAACATCAAAGCATCTCTGGCTCTGTAAAGTCCAATTCAAGCCATTTGCAATTAATTCAATCTAAAAGAAATCACAGAATCTAGAGAGAGTATTGAGAGATAAATTGTCATATGTATTACAGTTAGTCACAAGATTACGAGGTACACGTACAATTCTCAAGTTACATAGTTCTCTCACAAAGCAAAGACTATTTATATAAGACACTTCTCTCCAAGCACTAAACTCTCAAGACAAAAGTTCTCTCAAAGACTTAGACAAAGTCAAAGTCAAATACAAAACAAAAGTCAACACTTGATCTAAACTATACATTAACATTCTCCCCCTTTTAGATCAAGCATTGATGATTGGTCTGTCCCAACGAGAATGACTGCCTTGTCTGATCCCGAGCAAAGATTCAAAGATTCTAATTTCCCTTCTAAAGTGCAGTTTATCATCCAAAGCATCCAACACTCGGACCAAAGAAAGTCTATCGAACTTTCCAAGGCCTTTCTTTCCTCTTTTAACTTTCTCTTTATCATCTTTGAACTTTCTATTAAGCTGGAGTCTGACTACCTTAATTGTTCCATCTGAAAACTCTGACAATTCAGATATTCTCATGAACCTATTCTTGTTCTCACGATTCTTGTAAACAACTCCAAGCTCTGGTTGGTCAATAACTTTGAACAGATCAAGATTCTCCAAGTCTTCATAATCCAAATTAGGCTTGGTTATATTCACCTTCTTCTGATTAGTTTCCAAGGCAAGATGGAAATCATAAAAGTAAGTATAGTTGACATGCCTTCTCATGAATCTTTTAACTGCTTCCATGGCAAAGACGATGTTCTCCGGACGTACTGTCATGTTCCGGAATAGATGATAAAGATATTCAATGTCGTCTATATTCAAATGAAAGAAACATGCTTTAGAAAATTCACAGTGTGTAAGATCTCTTCTTTGAACATAAAACACTGGATACCAAACTTTTCTGTGAAAGTTCTCAGCTTGACATGCTTAACTGTGACAATTCCGGATTTGTTCTTGACATATTTCTCATCTTTTCTCTCCCAAGTGTTCATCCTTGCATATTCTTCCTGAACATCCCATGGTAGATGAGAAACACCCAAGACCTTGTGAGTATCTAACACTCTGATCCTGTGCACAAACATTTTCTTCCTATCCTCCGACAGAAAAGGAACTCTCAAAGCATTCCTCATATGCTTGATTTCAGCATCAGTAGGAACAAGGGTTGCTTGAGGTGCTTCTGAGGGTCCTGCTTGGATTTCAACTGAATTAGAAGGAAAGAAGGCATCAGGATTGGGTAAAGGAAAAGTTTCAGGTTGGTTTTCGGGATTGGTTTCAGGATTGGTTTCAAGGTTTATTTCAGGATTGGTTTCAAGGTTGCTTTCATGTATTGGTCTTGGAAGGTTTACAGGTCTAGGTGGGTTTTCTGGGCTAGGTGGAGGTTGGTTACTAGGCTAGGTATGTTTTGTGGTTGGTTAGAAGGTTCAGCTAGGTTAATCTTTTGAAAGTAGGTATTTCAGGTGGGGTTCAGACGGTTTCTTGAATATCATCGTGCACAGGACTCAGTTGTAAGTCATCTGGTGTGCCTGTCAAGGATGTTCTCATTACCCTCTTCATCAGAATCCATCAGACCTCTTTCCTCCTCTTTCATCCTCCAGAAATTATCATACTTCTCAAACGCAGTCTCCTATTCATCTGATGAAAGATTAATAATGTCTATGCCAAGCATCCCAGTAAGCAATAGAATTTCTTCTCTTGTAGTAACCTTAGGCTTTTCAACCCTTGGTTCTACCTCCTCATTCACATATAGCATAATTTCATCAAATGGTTTATCAGCACCTACATCTGTCATCTCAACATCGTTTCCCTCTTGAGTATGAACCTGAGCAACTTCAGTGTCTGTTGCAGTCTTCTGTCTCTTGCTTATCTCCCCCTCATGAACTTGATCATAATCACGATCATGTCTTTTGCTGATAACTGCTTGAGCTTTGCAAGATTTTGAACTGCTCAAGTGAGATCTTGAAGATTCTGTATGACTTCAGAGTTAAAAGATTGGAATTCTACAGTAGTGACATAGTCTGAAGGTACTTGTTGTTGCTGAGATCTAAATAACCCAATCAAATCATCCTCAGATTCAACAATTGGTGCCTGAGATAATAACTTGGCATATAGAAGAGATTTCAGCTCCTCCACAGATTCATCAACGGGCTGTACTGGTGGTGATGGAGGTGGCTGAACAGGCATCTCAATAGCTGGACCTTTCCCTTTCAGTAGGATTTTCACATTCCCCAGCTCCTCCTCAAACTTGGCTTCCATACGATCTTCAACGGCCTTTAAGGCGCCATTGAGAAACTCCTTAGACACAAAGTCTGGGAAAATAACTTCGGGGTCACTTAGACTTCCCGTTTGCACAACTGTTGAAGATTCAACAGTGTGGCATGTGTTCAAAGCTGGCATGATGTTAGCAATGATAGGACTTCCACTTGATCCTCGTAGTCCTGACTACGGATCTACTACTAGTGTTCCGACCGGGTCTCTTAGATGACCGGTAATAGCAGAATGTTGAATGAGTGTCCTAGGAATAGAAGTAGATATATCAAGTGGTGCTAGACTCGATAGTGCACAGAAATACATTGAGCTCTGGGGCAGCTGAGCTCTATTTTCAATACCCACACTTTCCGAGTGAAAGGTGGATAGAGTATGTGCTAAAACTCCATGCAAAGATGAGACTACAACCTATTGAGAGGCTATAGAATGGCTGGCAGAGGTGTGCAATTGCATAAGTGGGCTACTTATGTCTTGTACTTCAGAACGCAACACATGCGACAGAGTACTAGGTATGGTTACCCTTCTGGATTGGTAGGTTCGGGTACACACTCTCTCTCCATATTCTTTTTCTGCATTCTCACTTGGCCTCACATTTTCTGTATTTTCCACTTCATCTCCCTCAAGTATCCTTATGTCTCCCAAGACATTTTGAATGTCAGTCGTAGCTGTATCAATGTCCATATCATCATGATGTAATGAAACATAATCAAGAAATCCAAAACTATGTTGTAAGTTTTCATCTTCAATATCATCTCCATGAATATTCTCCACCTGTTGTTCTGAAGTGGCAGATGGAATAGAATCTGAAGAAGCTTCCTGCCGATCCGACTCAGTTTCAGAATTCTCACCTTCATTAGCAATCTCTACCTAAGGACTCAATTGACGAATGATAGTCCGTTCAGGTTGAGATGTGGAAACTTCTAGATGAGTGGCAACTTATGCCGAAGTCCCCACAACTTCATAATGAGATTCCTGACCCCCGCCTGTACCCCTCTCTAAATTTTCCCTCAACGCTCCCCGTTACAGGACTCCCGCAGTCTCAGGAACCGTCACCGACTCCTCTCTTCTAGGGTTAGAGTCTTGGGTAGGGATAACCGGTTCTGGTAATCCCATCGACTCTCTATAATCCCTAACGTACTCAGAGTTCGGATTGACATAGGAAAGCAAAGCTGCTGGAGAATGCATGGATTAAGTAAAAGACTTCTTCTGCTTCTGAAGATATTTCATCTTAAACTCAGGAGGAAGTTCATGATGAAGCCTCTTTGGAATGTCTCTACTAGATCGGATCATACTTCGAACGATTAACTGGAGAAACCTCTGATACGACACATAGATTGGTTTTTTGAAGTTCTCTTACTGATGACCTTTTCATAAAGCTCCGTCAAAAATGCCACTGAACAATCGACGTGCAGATCGTACACGATAGCATGAAGAAGCCTCAAAGTGTGCATATTGGTGTTGTCAAGGCCAGAATTCCTTGAGGTCAGACAACGGTTGATGATGGAGAACATCTGATAGTAGAACGGTGGAAGATTCGTCTTTTTGAATTCACTGATCTTAGTTAATGAACCCACATACCCTAAGGCGTGAATGCCTTCAAATACTGTTGAGTCAATTGGGTATGGGTCAAAAGTAGTTCGGCCCTCTCGAGAATCTGCTTTTGGTAAGAAAAGAATCAATCTGAGTCTCTGGTATGTCAGGATTGAAGTGAAGTTATTAAACTTGAGTTGGAAAAATTTGATGTTGTCGCTCTGCACCACATACTGTATTGTCTTCCAGGCCTGTTGCAAGTATAGCACTGGAATTGCTGCGGTGTCTGTCAGGGCCTTGCTTAGCGGATGACCCTTCAGTATCTCAATTACCAGTGGATTGACATTTAGGCTGTCAAAATCTACATGGTGGTTGTTTGGGTAGAGCAACAAATACTCAGACAAATTGATCAGGGCTAGATCAGGATCTTCAATGATAGCTGACTGTATGTGAGAACGGGAAGATGGCATAGGAGTCTCTTTTGACACATTTGGATCATTTTAATCCATCTGGACAATTGGATCATGAGATAGTTCTTCTGCCATTTGGATCATGAGATAGTTTTTCTGCCATTGAATACCTGAAAAAGATAGAAAGTATTGGATAGAATCCAATATGTTAGCAATAAGCACAAAAATTTGTTTTTCAGAAAAATATTTTGATATACACAATATCAAGTACATAATGATTGTACGCAGACAAGATAAGCACAATTAGTTGCATGAAACAAAATGCAACTGAACAAAAATTACAGAAAGAAAATAACTCATCTGAACAAAAAGAAATTGAAAAAACCGAACAAGACACTTGTTAGTTTGATTTTGTTCTAAAAAATGAAGTTGTATTGCATGAACTCTCAATCATCTGAAATGATTAAAAAAAATTTGAACTTTTTTTAAAAAATGTCTAAGTCCAGAACTCTCATGTCAAAGAAATGGACTAGAACTTGCAGACCATGAAAACTCGCAAGAAACCCAAAAGTCGTAGAAGATTGAAACTCAGATGAACTTATGATATAAACCAAGAACTCGCATGACGTGATGTTAAGGTTTAAAACTCGCATGAAGTAAAAAACCACATGAAAAACTCGCATGAAGTGTTCTAAGTGAAGACCACTTAGATATTGTTCACTGAAAAAAATTTAAATTTCAAATTTCAAAAATGAAATCATTGCCCAATAATTTGAAGTATTTTACTTTACTAAGATCCATTTGGATGAAATGTGTTAGAGCACATAATTGTTGGATTCAAGATCATAAAGATTGAAGACAAAAGATCAAGAAGTCAAAGCTGGAAAAGTCAACTCTCAAGCAAAGTCAAAGTCATTTGTTAATAAAGTCAAAGTCAATGTAATTGTATTTTGTTTTTCCTCTGTAATTGTCTAGGGTATAAATACCTTGTTTCCTTTGTAATTCTATGATTAAGTAAGTCATTGAGAGAGCTTATGAGAGAAGAGCAAATTGAACATTATTCTCGTGAGAGAGTTTAGAGAAAGTAAGTTTGTGAGAGATGAACACGTTCTAGAGAGAGAGCAGATTAGAAAAGATCTAATTGAATATGTTTCTAGTGAGAGAGTTTAGAGAGAGAAAATGTGAATTTGTAATCTTTGTTGTTTGAATCAATGGAATATGATTTGATATTCTCATCTTGATTGTTTGTTAGCGATTAGAACTTGAATATTGGGAATAACAAAATGATAAGATTTTCATGATGAAATTTATTTAATGTTAAGATTTGAGTTTGGTTGAGTCTAATATGAATCCAACAGTTCAAACAAGTTCAGTTCATAGTTTTCAATTCCAATCAGAGATTCCAAGAGTCGAGGTATCCCTGCAAATCATCAATATAACAACAAACCCAGATAGTAATTGAGCTCAAACATTAATAAAAATATCATTTTATAAGAAGAAATTCAAAATAATAGTACCAAGTTCAGGTCAGATGAACAGTCGCAACATTCAAACAGATTGAAACCCTAGAAAAAATCAAATCGAACAATGAAAAACAACAATAAAATATTCAAAACATAATACGAAACACGAAACAAACATTAATAATCAAAAACCTACACTGAATCGTCGATGAGATCGAAGAAATCAAAAAGTCGTAGAAAGTTCGAGAGAAAAAGTGACTACGTGTATGAACTCGCAAAAGTGGTCTGAGAGAAATGGGTCAAAAAAGGGAAAACTCGTAGATATATACTCAGAGAAACTCGCATACACGTGGCACGATTTGATTAGTTGACCCACTTCACGTAAACCAAAGAAAAGGCACTTGCTGCATAAAGAAGGCAAGGTCGTTTTTGCACTTCGTGCATGAAGCAATGTGCGCGAAGTGTGATAAACAGTAGGAACTCGCAAGAAGTATCATGCGCGAAGTTGAAACTCACAAGACGTTATGTGCGTGAAGTGGAAACTCGCAAACAGTGTTGTGCATGTTTTGTACTTCGCGCAGCCTTTGCTATGCGCGAAGTGAGAACTCGCACGACACTATGTGCGCGTTCGACACTTTGCGCATGCAATGATGTGCGTGTAGTACAAACTCGCATTACACTATGCGCGTTTTATACTTAGAATTTTTTTGAGAAATTTCCAAAAATGGAAACTTTCCAAAAATATTTTGTTCCAGTTTCCAAAAATAGCAAGTTTATTAAAAGCTCTTTGATGATTTCAAAAACTTTTTCAAACACAGACTCACACACCCACTTACAGACTGTCCAATTTAGCTCCCCCTTGAAGTATGCATGTCTGTGTTCTCCCCCTTGATATATTTAATTTGCTCAGCATACTAAAGTACGAGTCCTGATCTGACTTGATCAGAAGTCAAAGTCCATGATGTCAGCTTATTGTCCCTGTAAATCAAGTTTCTTATCGCATAAAACATATAATCCCCACAAGAGATTACTAACCTGATATTGATTTATCAATCAAAGGATTACAAAACTCTATTGAAAGGATTTTCTCTCTCTAAGCTCTCTTTCTCACTTTAGAAAAACTGTGCGGCTGATAATTCTAATTAGGCACACACTCACACACCAACAACCCTAGAGCCTAGATACCTCATATACCTAAATAGATAAAAAGACAAAATAACAAAAATACAAGGAAATTAACTTTGCCTATTTATTACAAAGGACCTAGACTATTTGTTGAGAATGACTTTGTAGCTTAGACTTCTTGAAACCTTCTTCTTCAATCTTGATGATCTTGAATCCAATAAATCTGTGATCTAACAATCTCCCCCTTTGGATCAAGATCATTACTAAAAAGATTTAGCAATCCAATCTTCTCTTTAAGCTCAGAAACAATGCAATCCCTATCTTTTTCTTTAACAATTCTTGTAATCTTCCCAAGAGTAGTAGAAAAACACTCTTTCAGATAATGGAAATAAATTATCTCCAGATTCAGCTCATAATGCTTTAGCAAAGTATCTTCAAAGAAAATTTCTCTCAATTCAACATATCTCCAAAAAACTTTCTCTAAACTTGTGTTCTCCCCCATATCTTGGTTAACTCTTCTCTTTTCAAACGTCTCTTGAAAACAAAACTTGTAATGGACATTTCTTCAAACTTTCTCTTCTCCCCCTTTTTGATGAAAAATGCATCAATATCATCAAAACTTCTTCAGAAAATGTCATCGAAATTCTTTTTGACCTCTGATCTTTGATAATGAGCCACTGATTCGTTGCTAATTCGAATAATGCATTCAGCTAGATCTTTTCAAATCCAGACAAAATAAGAATGTAACACCTGAATCAACAAATGAAACAGTTAACATGCCTATCAGTAACACAAAGTTACTGTGTGTAACGAAAACACATTGGAAAGAAGATTTTTGATGTTCACTCCCCCAGGGCTTCCATCCAATCATCGAAACACCATAAAGGAAATTTCTATGAACATTATGACAAAGAAACAAATTATTTGTGTGTTTGTGCATGTGATAGAAAGAATTAAGCACGTATGATTGCTTATAAAGGCTCAACATTGTGTAAACCACTGAGACAACAGTAGATAAACACGTACTCGATGTGCATGATTGAAATGCGAAGGTGGGGGCAAACTTCCTTCTTTTCAATATCCAGATTTCCAAGAGAAAATCAGATAGTAAATGTGCTGCTTCCCCTTTGAAAAATGAAACATTTTCTTGTTAAGAAGAAAATGAGTGGCTGGTGGGGTTATAATCAAGAGTTGGCATGGGTTAGGTGCCTGTTTCAATAATGTTCATGAAGAATTGTGAAACATTAGTAATGTGGCTGCCCGACTCAGAAAGTAGTTGGTGCAGAGTTTGATATTCTTTTACTCTGATCTCACACCCTCTTTCTTTTAATCATTAAGCTCACATCAAACCAAACTCTCTTTTCCATTTATCTCAACGCACAACCCACACTCATTTCTTTACGACTTCTCACACTCAATCACTAAGGATTAACTTCATGGGTAGGAAACACTGGTTAACGTGAATCCATGGAAGTTTTAATTAAGTCCTAGCACAAAGATCCCATGTTTTCCTAGAAAGCATGTGTTACTCAGATGATTTAACTTTATCAGTTAAAGCTCAAATACAAGTCAGATGTTTGTATGCTCAGAATATAATCATGAAGATTTGAGCATTTGAAACATTGAAGTATTTTCAAACAAGTGAAATGAATGAATGAACAAGAATGCAAGAGACTTGTTTGAAAATATGACATTGTATGAAAATTGATCAGTACAAAATGATATAGCAATCAAGGCTTATGGTCAACAAAAACAGATAAGTGTCTATACGAACCAAAATATAGACATTCTTGAAATGACGTTTTAAAATGAAATGACGCTCAAAAAATCATTTGAAATACAAGCGGGGTGTATCACCATCGAAAACTTGGTCATTATGAGACATGGTGATAACTTATTCAACTAAAGAATTAAACCGGTGTGTGTGAATACTTGAAAGTATATAGACAAGATAATACGCAAGTATTAATCTTTGGAAACACATGATTTGTTAAGCATTGAAGAACAAAATGAAATTGAAAACATTTAAAAATCACACTTCCAAGTCATGAAATCTGTTTAAGAATCGGGAAGTGGTTTGAACATTTAAGAACATGTTTTCTATGATTGAAAGTTGTCCTTATTTCAACCATATGTGAGATGAAGATAAAAAACTATACCTTTTGTGTGCAATCTTACATCTCATGAAGTCAAGCTTTAAGTCATAAAGATATGATCTTGTAGCATCTCTCAAACTGCAATAGTCTTGAAGTCATAGTCAAAGCAACTTTATTCATAGAAATTAAAAGACATAAAGCAGTAAAACAATTAAAGTACGAGTTCTGATCTGAAGTAATCAGAAATCATCACCTTTACCCCCCTGAAATTATGCATCTAAAATATGTCAGTGAAAAAGCACATGATAAAGATCTACAATTCTATTTTGAAATGTAGTTCATCATATCTATCGGATGCAAAGTATTTCAGAAAAATATGTACTTCCCCTTGATGGTTGATTTCCTCATTCGAGTATTGGAGTACCATCTCTTATCAGCACAGGAGTAAGGTCTTTTGATCACTGAAGTACGAGTCCTAAGCTGTTGTGTTTAGAAGTCAACCTTCGTTGAAGTATGGGTCCTAAGTTGATTTACTTAGAAGCCTTGTTCTCTTACTCCCCCTTGATAGTAGGTGCCTGCAACACAGATTCATCCTTTTTCTTTGGTACCCACTTGTATTTGGGTCTATGTTTGTTAGTTGCAGTTCTTATGGGAGTAACTAAGTAAGAACCATACCAGAAATGATCACTTGTTTTATGAACAAGATCATGTGTACGACAGTAAGAACAATAGTATTGCTTACCTGACAACCTGATTAATTGATCTCTCGTGTAGATATGATCAGGTTTACCTTTACGCACATTGTTCTTCTTGGCTTGATGTGTATGTACACATGACTTCTTTCCTTTCTCGTCTTTCTTCTCATCTTTCTTCTCATTTTCAACTGGTTTCTTCTTCCATACCAGTTCTTCTTCTTCTGAATGTATCTGAACCATCTACATTTTCATCAAAGAAAATGTTAGTAGTGCGAATCTGATCAAATGAATTGACCAACCTTCTTGAAGTAACTAACAGGTTTCAAATGTGAGCTTGAGGTTGTCCTTTTGAAGCCAGCTGAATTATTTCTAGGTGTGTGGATTTGTGACTCTGGAGTCGTTTGCTCAGTCACCACCACCTTTGAAACAATCTTTTCAAGCTCTTTAATCTTTGAAGCAAAACTGTCTCTTTCTTTGATGAGCAGGTCAATCTTCTTCTTGAATTCAGACTTCGTTTTCTTCTCTGTAAGCACGCTTTTAGACAGCTCAGATAGCTTTTCAGTAAGCTTCTTAATCTCTGCTTCAAACATACTTCTTTCTTCTTCATTTCTCAGCATCATTTCTCTGGCCGAATATTTCGTTGAAGAATCCAACATTCTTTTGTTCAATGGCTTTCTTGTCCTTGTCAAACTTTTCTCTTTCCAGAATAATTACTTTCTCAAACTCAGAAATTTGCTGAGAAAGTTTTGTACATTTCAGCTCAACTGCCTTCTTTTCGTCTGCACATTTTCTCGAAAAATCTGAGAATTTCTTTACAAATGCTTTCTTTTCAATCTCAAAATCAGATCTTTCTTTGGCCATCTTTTTCTCCAGATCAGATATTTTCTTTTGAAGCTCAACATTTGCATCCTTCAAATCCTCAAATTTCTTATCATAGATTTCAACAGAATCTTGTTTCTGAACTTTAGCTTCCAAGGCATAAATCTTTCCTTTTAGCTCAGAGTTCTCAATTTCCAAAAACTTAACTCTTGAAGACATCTTTGGTCCTGTCATCCTCTTCTCAATTTGTTCCCACAACTGTTTTCCTGTGGCCTTTTTACTTTCTAAACTTATAGAAATCTCTTTTGAAATCTTATCTGAAATTCCTTTCAATATAAAAGATTTGGCTAATCTGTCAGCGTTATATCTCTTTTTCTGTTCATCTGTGTATCTATCAGGTGATATTGGAATCTCCTGTTCATTTACCAACTTGTCTTTATTTCGAAAAGTATAAGTGCATGTTGGAATTTTCATGTTTCCTTCTCTAAGAGATATTCTGATATGATCCCCTAATTCATGGACTGTCAATGAAATCCAGGAACTGATTTTTCCATTCTTCGTACTCTCCTCTGAAAGGTACTGGTGGATTGTCATCCGTACTAATTAAAGGAGTTTTGCTGGAAGTCGTTCTGATTTTGAAAAAAAATGCAATAAGGAACTTGAAAATGATCGTTAGTCCAGATAAAATGAAAGGAATACAGATTAATACTGAAAATAAGAAATGAAGATAAGAGAATCTGGCGCAAAACACAGAATGCACGACGGACAGAAATGCGCCAAGGGCAGTGACGCAAAAGAGATTTTGCGCTAAAAGAGGTTGGGGTGAAGTCCAGAAATGCGCTAAAGGCAGTAGCGCAAAATTGCGCTTAGTTAAGCTGGCGCAAAAGCTAACTTGCGCTATGATGAGCTGGCGCAAAAGATACTTAGCACTGAGAAGCTGGCGACAAATTCAGGAATGCGCTAGAGGCAATGGCGCAAAAATATACTTTACGCTAATCACTTTGGAACACTTGAATCTGGCCAGAAGAAACTATGAACTGGCGCAAAATGTGTTCTTCACCTTTACTTCGAAAGTCAGCTCTGAATCTCCCAAAAACCTATCTAGACTTCGATTTGCAATCCCAAACTTTGACAATAACACCACAAACACATCTAGAACAGTTTAGAATCAAATAATTTAAAAAACAAACACTCTAAGTGAGATTCGATCAATGGAACAGTGCACTTGAACTCGTGAAAAACAAAAACTCCAAAATCATCAAAAATCTTATTAATTACAGTGCAATGCTCGAATAAACCAATACAATACCAATCTAATACTGATTTCAAGCAAAACCTGATCGATTACAATCCAAAATATGCACTAAAACTCAAAAATCGATTTGGATATTGATGAAACAGTGCCAACGATATTTCTTTTTTATTTCAATCTGGATATATCTCTGATACCAATTGATTGTCCCTGTAAATCAAGTTTCTTATCGCATAAAACATATAATCACAACAAGAGATTAATAACCTGATATTGATTTCTCAATCAAAGGATTACAAAACTCTCTTGAAAGGATTTTCTATCTCTAAGCTCTCTTTCTCACTTTAGAAAAATTGTGCGGCTGATAATTCTAATTAGGCACACACTCACACACCAACAACCTAGAGCGTAGATACCTCATATACCTAAATAGAGAAAAAGACAAAATAACAAAAATACAAGGAAATTAACTTTGCCTATTTATTACAAAGGACCTAGACTATTTGTTAAGAATGACTTTGTAGCATAGACTTCTTGAAACTTTCTTCTTCAATCTTGATGATCTTGAATCCAATAAATCTGTGATCTATCATCAACATTCTATACACAGCAAGAATCTGTTACACTGCAAAACATAATAAAATTTTGGTGCTCACTGTACATGAGTCCACAGTTGTTAAGAGTATCAAACTTTGAGAAAATGTAATGACCAAAACACTTAAGCATATAAAAATAGATTCAACTCCCCCTCAACAACAGGTACAAAAATAAGAATATAACTATGCATCAAGGTTCAACATTCCAAGTTTGCTGACTAAGAAATTAAATCTCTTTTCATCAATAGGTTTAGTGAATAAGTCAGCAACCTCAAACTCTGTTGAAACAAATTACATTTCTATACTCCCTTTCTCAACATGATCTTTAATAAAGTGGTACCTAATGTCGATGTGTTTAGTTTTGGAGTGTTGTACCGGATTAGATGTTATTGCTATTGCACTTTTTGAGTCACAATAAATGGGGACCTTGTTGAATGAATATCCATAATCATTCAGTTGTATCTTCATCCACAGAACTTGTGAGCAACAACTTGCAGCTGTAACATATTCTGCTTCAGTTGTAGAAGTTGACACACAATTCTGTTTATTCGATGACCAACTTACTAACTTGTCTCCCAAGTACTGGCATGATCCGGAGGTGCTTTTCCGATCTAACTTATTTCCTGCATGGTCTGCATCTGTATAGGCAATTAGCTCAAAACCAGAATCTTTCGGATACCAAAGGCCCAATTTTGGTGTGCCTTTAAGGTATCTTAGGATTCGTTTAACAACAACAAGATGGGACTCTTTGGGATTAGCTTGATACCGTGCACAAAAACAGGTAGTAAACATTATGTCTGGCCTACTTGATGTCAAGTATAGAAGAGATCCTATTATGCTTCTGTATGTCCGTTGATCAACTGATTTTCCAGAGATATCAGCGTCCAACAGACTTCCAGATTGCATAGGAGTCTTCATGGGTGATGAAGAGTTCATGTCAAATTTCTTTAACATTTCTCTTATATATTTGGCTTGGTTTATGAAATCCCTTGCGGGGTTTGTTTTACTTGCAAACCTAAGAAAAAATTCAGTTCATCCATCATTGACATCTGAAACCTGTTCTTCATGATGTTTTGGAATTCATCACAAAGTTCAGGGTTCGTAGATGCAAATATAATGTCGTCTACATATATTTGTACAAGAATCAAGTCCTCACCTTTTTTTTAAGAAATAAAGTATTGTTGATAATACCTTTTCGAAAACCAGACTCAGTCAGCTATATTGATAGTGTTTCATACCATGCATGTGGAGCTTGTTTCAGTCCGTAGAGTGCTTTATCCAACACATACACATGGTCTAGGAACTTTGGATCTATGAAACCTTCAGGTTGACTTACGTACACTTGTTCGTGTAGAATACTGTTAAAGCACATATTTGTTGGATTCAAGATCATAATTATCTGAAGATGGAAATCTGAAGTTAAAGCTGATAAAGTCGTCTCAACAAATAGTCTAGGGTCCTTTTGTAATAAATAGTTAAAGTATGTTTTCGTATTTATTTTATTAGGCTTTAGATTTTAGTTATTTGTGTATTTGGGCCAAGCCTTGGAAATCCCATTAGGCTTATGGCCTAAGTATAAATATGATTAGGTTAGTTGTAATTAGAGAAGAGAGGCTTAATTGAGAATTAATATTATTGAGAGGAGGCTGTGTTGGTGTGGTGCGCCGTGAAGAGAGAAACAGAGAGAGAGATATCGATTTCAAGAACTTGTAACTCGTTGAATCGTTCGATTAATCAATATCATGTTTGCATTATTGTGTTGATTATTTGTTTACATGATTGAATGATTGCATATTGGGACACACAATTGGTATCAGAGTAGGACAGATTGAATTGAAAATTTTTGTTTTCGGTTCTGCTTTTTCTGTCAAAAGATTCATAATTTTTATTGTGTGATTGTTCTTTCAAGTTATTAGTGGTTGGATTGTGTTTCTTTTACCTATTATAGTGATTGGGTATTGATTGATTTGATTGTTGCCCCTTGACCCCACCCGCTAACCGGGTAGCGGGACCCCCGTGCTAAGTCTGCGAAGGGGGCCAAAGTTCTGTTCGTGATCAGATTTTTCTGAATTTCATTCTAAGGTTGTCAGTATTGTGTGATTTTATCTTGACTAACGGTCATTTTTCAAGTTCTTATATTATATCTATCAGTATGACTTCCAGCAAAGCTCCTTAAATCAGTACGGATGAGAAGCCACCAGTACTCTTCAAAGGAGAGTATGATGCATGGAAAAATCAATTCATAGACTTCATCGACCGAAATGATTTGGGAGATTATATCAGAAAATCTCTGAAAGAAAGAATCATGACACCTCCAACTAAACTTCTCACCGTAGCTGGACAAAATGGTCAAGATGAACAAAGAGAGTATAAATTACCTCTTGATATGTACTTAGACGAGCAAAGAAAAAGGCATGAACCTGACAGATTAGCTCGATCTTTCCTAATGAAAGGAATGTCAAAAGAGATTTCAAAACAGATTTTCTTTACATTAGACAGTAAAAATGCTACTGGAAAGCTATTATGGGAACATATTGAGAAGATTGAGACAGGACCAAAGTTGTCTTCAAGAGTAAAGTTTCTGGAATTTGAGAACTCTGAACTAAAAGAAAAGATTTCTGCTTTGAATGCTCAAATCCAGAAACTAGATTCTGTTGAGAACAATGAGAAAGTTATTGATTTGGAGAGTGCAAATGCTGAGCTTCAAAAGAAGATATCTGATCTGGAGAAAAATATGGCCAAAGAAAGATCTGAGTTTGAGATTGAAAAGAAAGCACTTGTAAAGAAATTCTCAGATTTTTCGAGAAAATGTGCAGACGAAAAGAAAGCAGTTGAGCTGAAGTGTATCAAGCTTTCTCAGAAAGTTTCTGAGTTTGAGAAAGTAATAATCTTGGAAAGAGAAAAGTTTGTAAAGGAAAAGAAGGAGATTGAACAGAAGAATGTGGGATTCTTCAAGGAAATTTTCGGCCAGAGAAACAATGCTGAGAAGGGATTTGAAAAAGAAAGAAGCATGTTTGAGGCCGAAATCAAAAAGCTTACTTAAAAGTTATCTGAACTATCTGCTAATGCACTAAAAGATGAGCAAACGAAGTCTGAGTTCACAAAGAAGATTGATCTTCTTGTTAAAGAAAGAGACAGCTTTGCTTCGACGATTAAAGTGCTTGAAAAGTCTGTATCAAGTTCAAATCAGAAATCTGTCTCTTCACAAAGGTCAGTTAAATCTTTTGATCAGATTCGTAAAACTAACCTTTTCTATGATAGCAATATAGATGGTTCAGGTACACATCAAAGAAGAAGGAGATACAAAGAAGAGGAACTTGTCTGGAAGAAGAAACCAGTTGAAGATGAGCTGAAAGGTAATAAATCATGTGTACATGCATCTAATGCCAAAAGGAACAATGTGCGTAAAGGTAAACCTAATCATGACTACTCGAGAGATCAATTACTCAGGTTATCAGGTAAGAAATACTAGTGTTCTTATTGTCGTACACATGATCACATTCACAAAACCAATGATCATTTCTGGTATGGTTCTTATTCTGTTACCCCCACAAGAACTGTAACTAACATTCATGGACCCAAATACCAGTGGGTACCAAAGCCGAAAATTGATTCTATGTTGCAGGCACCTACTGTCAAGGGGGAGAAGAAGAACTAAGGCTTCTAAGTAAATCAGCTTAAGACCCGTACTTCAACGAAGTTTGACTTCTAAACACAACTGTTTAGGACTCGTACTTCAATGATCAAAAGACCTTACTCTTGTGCTGATAAGAGATTGTACTCCAATACTCCAATGAGGAAATCAACCATCAAGGGGGAGTGCATATTTTTCTGAAATTTTATGCATCTGTCAGATATGATATTGAGGGGGAGTCAATGATTATATTTTTCACCTATAATTTTTCTGATGCATAATTTCAGGGGGAGTAAAGGTAATGACTTCTGATTATTTCTGATCAGAACTCGTACATTAAGTGTTTTACTGCTTTATGTCATTTCAATTTTTGTGAATAAAGTTACTTTGACTAGACCTTAAGACTTTTGCAGATTGAGAGATGCCTACAAGATCATATCTTTATGACTTTAAGCTTGACTTCGCGAGATGTGAGACTGTACTCGAAAGGTATAATTTATTTTCTTCATCTCATTCATGGTTGAAAGAAGGACAACTTTCAATCATAAGAAAACATGTTCTTAAATGTTCAAACCACTTCCCGATTCTCAAACAGATTTCTTGAATTGGAAGTGTGATTTTAAATGTTTTCTGATTCATCTTTGAGTTGTAACTGATAAAGTTAAATCACCTGAGCATCTTATGCTTCATAGGAAAACATGGGATCAGTGTGCTAGGACTTAATTGAACTTCTATGGATTCACGTTCACCAGTGTTTCCTACCCAAGAAGTTAATCTTGTAGTGAATGAATGTGAGGAGTCCAACAAGCAATGAGTGTGGGATGTGTGATGAGGGAAAATATTAAAAGAGAGTTTGGTTAGCTGTGAGCTTATCGATTAAAAGAAAGAGGGTGTGCGATCAGAGTAAAAGAATTTTATAAACTCTGAACCAACTACATTCTGAGCCGGGCAGCCACATTTCTAATGCTTCACAATTCTTGGTGAACATTATTGAAACAAGCAACTAGCCCATGCCAACTCTTGACATTACCCCACCAGCCACTCATTTTCTTCTCAACAAGAAAATGTTTCATTTTCAAAGGGGATGCAACACATATGCTATCTAATTTTCATTTGGAAAATCTGGATATTGAAAAGAAGGAAGTCTGCCCCACTTTCACACTTCGTTTATGCACATTGAGTCTGTGTTTCACTACTTGTCTCAGTGGTTTACACTTTTTGAGCCTTATAAGCAAACATCATATGCTTTATTTCTTTCTATCACTTGCACGAACACACAAAGAATTTGTTTCTTTGTCATAACGTTCATAGAAATTGCCTTTGTGGTGTTTCGATGATTGAATGAAAGCCCTGGGGGAGTGAACATCATAAAAGCTCCTTTATATTATGTATTCGATGATTGAATGAAAGCCCTGATAGGCAATTTTAACTGATTCATTTGTTGATTCAGGTGTGTTATCCCAGTTTAATCTAGTTGGTTAATAATCAAGTAATCAATCAAGCAACACAATAATAATCAAGAGATATATAAATCAGAGTAACATACCAATCCCTTGAGTAAACAATGAAACTCTTGAGTGTTCTTGATACCTTTGAATACAGAGAAAACTTACGGCTATAAACTAGAATATTATCAGAGTTAACCTAAAACTAAACTAAAACAAAACTTTAAATACCTAGGCTTTTAGGCCTAAGGGGTTTATGGGCTTGAGGTCCAATAGCTTATAACTATTAGCTTATTACACTTTAAACCCTTTAACTATAACTATCAAACAATTACAGTTTAGACCCTTTAATTTAACTTTAATCTTGAATACAATTATTTGATCCAACAATCTCCCCCTTTGGATTGTTGACCAAGAATTTAGATAAAATGTCATACCATGCGCGAGGGGCTTGTTTCAAACCATACAGGGCTTTGTCCAAGATGTAGACATGATCTGGCTTATCCTGATTAACGAACCCTTCTGGTTGAGATACATATACTTCCTCCTTAAGAATGCCATTCAGAAAGGTTGTTTTCACATCCATCTAATAGACTATGAAATTCTTATGAGCTGCGTAGGCTAGAAACATGCGGATTGCTTCTATTCGAGCTACTGGAGCATACGTCTCATCGTAGTCTATGCCTTCCTCTTGCCGGTAACCTTTGGCAACAAGTCTTGCTTTGTTTCTTATGACGATACCATCTTCGTCCTTCTTGTTTTTGAATACCCATTTAGTGCCAATCACGGATTTACCTTCCGGTTTTGGAACTAATCTCCAGACCTTCAGGGCTTCAAACTGATTTAATTCTTCTTGCATAGCAGATACCCAATCCGAATTAGCTAAAGCCTCTGATACTCGCGTGGGCTCTATCTTGCTGAGGAATGAGTCATGCATACATTGATTCAAAGTCGATGACCTAGTTTGCACCGGCTTGTTAAGATCTCCAATTACTTGATGTAAAGGATGGTCTTTGGTCCAACGATGCTCATGAGGGAGTGGAGTAGATACTGATTGAACATGATCATCATCTAGAAATCCACTGTCAGACTCTTCAGTTTGAATAACATGAGGGGGGTTTACAGTTGAAGGCTCAGTTGCAGAAGTATCAGTTGGAACAGCAGAATTAGGTTGTTGAGTAGACATTGAATGACATCCAACTGAAACAATTATTTCTGGCTCAGCATTTGCTTGTGCATCTTCAACTGTAAGAGTAATTAAAGGAATGTGAGTTTCTGACTGAACTGGGGATGCTTGTTCAGTGATGACATCTGAATTGACTAAATGATTGCAACTTGTATCTTTAGTCCTGTCAGTCACAACAGATTTAGATACATTAGTTCCGAGAAACTCATCATAAAAGAATTCAAATAACAAATCTAAACCAGTTAAATGTGAAGTAGAAGTAGAAGCGTTATTTGAATTTGTCACTATAGAAACAGGTTCCGGACTGATCTGTCCAGAAGCTAATACTACAGTGATCACGGGTTCTGAACTGAGTTGATCATAAGCCATTTCTTCATCGAATGTTACATTGATGCTCTCGACAACTGTCTTTGACTTCTTTAGATAAACACGATATGCTGCCGATGTTGAAGAATAACCGATAAAGATGCCTTCGTCCGCCTTAGCACTGAATTTATTCAGACTCTCTCTGTCGTTAAGCATAAAACATTTACACCCAAATATGTGAAAATATTTGATTGTTGGTGTTCTATTGTTGATTAGCTCTTATGGAGTCTTCTGAAAACGGCGGTGTATCATGGACCGATTTTGAGTATGGCATGCAGTCGACACAGCTTCTGCCCACAGAAATAGAGGTAAGTCCGATTGGCTAAGCATAGTACGAGCGGCCTCGACTAGCGTCTGATTTCGCCTTTCGACTAATCCATTCTGTTCAGGTGTACGTGCAACAGAGTATTGATGTGATATCCCGACCGATTCGAGATATTCTTCAACTGTTTTGTTTTTTAACTCTATGTCGTTGTCCGTTCGAAGAAACTTGACTTGTCGCTGCATTTTCACCTGGGTCGTCTTTAATAAAGTAATGAGAACTTCGGGTGTATCATCTTTTGATCGAAGAAATTTGACCCATGTGTATCTTGAATAATCATCCACAATAACCAACACGTATTTCTTTCCACCCAAATTCTGAGTTCTCATTGGACCACACAAATCCATATGTAACAATTCTAACGGAGAACTAGTGCTTGGTTCACGCTTCGGTTTATGCGGAGTTCTCTTCATCTTACCCTTCTCACATGTTGCGCATAAGTGTTCTTTCTCGTATTTCAGCTCAGGAAGTCCTTTTACCAATTTTCCACTAACCAGCTTGTTGATATAACGAAAATTCAGATGTGATAGTCGTCGGTGCCAAAGCTAACTTTGCTGCATCGAAGCTTTTGACAATAAGCAAACATGACTGTCATTCTGTACCTTTGAAAGATTGATGGTATAGAGGTTTGTCTTTCGATTTTCGACTAAGAGTTCATTGCCGTCTTCAGTACGAACCGAACGTCTCTTAGCTTTGAAGTTGACCTCTAACCCTTTATCACAGAATTGATCGATGCGAAACAAGTTGTGCCCTAAACCTTCGACATAACTCACCTTCTTAATCATTATGTTGTTTTGAATAATGTCACCATATCCTAATATTGGTGAAAGCTGATCGTTTCCAAATCTGACATTTCCACTGAATTTCTTTGTATAATTAAACAATAAAGCTTTTTGCCCAGTCATATGCTTGGAACATCCACTGTCCAAGTACCACATATGTCGGGTCTGCAAGAGAAATCAGGAAACAATAGATTTAGGTACCCATTTAAAAACGGGTCCTAAAAGATTAGCACAAGATTTTGGTATCCATTTGAAAATGGACCCATTGTTCTTTTGAAAACCTTTAAAAATATTTGATCTTGAAGAATACACATGATAAGATCCAAACCAATCAGGAGAACTATGAGAATAAGCAAAATCAGTACGCCGATAATTATGAAGAGATTTAGTAGTAATAGAAGATAATTGAATCAATTGCTTTATTGAATAACGCTTGTAAGAAGTTACAAGGTCTTGTTTATGAGAAGCACATTGACCAACTACATCTAAATCACTACTAACAGATTTAGTACAAGAATTATCAGAAACTGATCCAGCTATCTCATCATCCTTCCGTTTTGGTAGCCATTCAGTTCGAGCTTTCGACCTTTTCTTGATTATATCTGAAACAAAAAATATAGATTTATTAGGAAAAGCAGATTTCTGAAATTGAGTTTTCTTTTGTGTACCAGTGTATTTCTGTTTCTGTAATCGTTGTTTCTTATGTTTCTTACCTTAAGCATAGTAATCAGCAGTTACAGAAACTGATTCACCAACCTTAGTTGATGATTCATCAATATTAACACCACTTGGTAACACTTTTTCATTTGTAAGACAAGTAGAATGATCAGGAAGAGAAGCATTGAAGTCAAACATATCAATTTCGTCTATGCACCCATCATCAGAATTAAGAAAATCATTTGCAGACTCAAATAAGTCATCAAAATTATCAGACGAAGTTTGAGGTGCCTTAGAAACTTTAGAACACTTTGTAGATGTAGGTTGAAAAATCGTGTTCTTTAATACAGTAGAAAATACACTTTGTTGAATATCAACCAAAAGTTTTTCATCAGATAAAACATTTTCCAACTCAACTATTTTGCTTTCAAGAATGAGTGGAGGAACATAAACCTTTGCAACTGCAAGTTTTGCCTTCATCTCAGAAACAGAATAACTAGCAAAACAATCATTTGAAAGAACCTTTGGTGTTTCTGAAAGATAACTATCATTTAACTTTGTATAGTTAAATGGTAGTTGCATTTTCTTAACATTCTTTCTATTTTCAGTTTCTTTGACCTCAACTTCTTCCGGTAATTTGGTAACAAATTTGAGTTTTAAATGAGTATGTTTACTAGCACAAGCAAGAAAATCAAAATTATAAAGTGCCGGTTGTTTTCTGATGGCTTTCTTTAAGTAATGAGGGTTTTGAAAACCAAGACCCCATTTTTCCTTAACATCAACCTCTTCGTTAGGTGCATTAAGAAAGATTGTTTGATCTGTTTGGCCTCTAGCGTAAAGTTTGGCTTCCAGACCATTTACCTTCTTACTCAAAAGCTTGTTCTCAACCTGCAATTTATGAACAGTTAGTGCAGATTCTCTCCTCTCAAACTCATATTTAGAAATTTTAACTTCAAACTCAGAAATCTTCTTTTCAAAATAATCTACTTGTGATTTAGAATCAGAAGTAGACTTGCGTAAAGAATCAATCAGATCTTTGTTCCCAATAACAAACGAATTAAGTTCAAAGATCTTCTTGTTCCTTTTAGTAACTCTTTCTTTTTTCCTTTTTCAGTTTATTTTGTAAATCTTGAAGCTCAACCACCATGGCTTCCATTTTGGTAATGAAATCTTTTTGAGTTAAGTTTAATACCTCATCAGATGTCTCATCATCGGACTCATCATACTTTACTTCTTTGCCCATGATACAGAGATGAACTGTTTCTTCCTTATCCTCATCTTCACCTTCGGAATGATCCAGTCAAAATTCGTCCTCAGCCATTAAAGCTATTCCTGCTTCTTGCTGTTTTGCCAATAGCAATTTCTTCTGATAGTACTGAGAATTACGAACTTTTGGCTTTCTACAATCTTTTGCAAAATGACCAATCTTGCCACAGTTGTAGCATTTGACTGGATCACTTGTTGGCTTTTCAGCAACAGTGTAGTCATTCACAAATTTCTTCCTTTCATCGGGTTTCTTCTCAACATATCTGTTTTCTTCATACCTCTTTCCTTCCACCCTCTCTCGGTGTTCGTGATTCTTAGAACTTGATGAAGAATATCGTTGAGAATTTGATCCCGACTTCTTATAAAATTTCTTTTGAAAGGCACGGGTCAACAACAACATGGCTTGTTTCAAACTTTCTCCATCATCACCATCTGTTTCAGAATCTGACTCAGAACTTTTCATTACTTTCTTCTTCTTCTTCTTCTCTGTCTTTTCTTTCTTTTGTTTCTTCTTCTCTCCAACAACTAAACCAATCGGATCAGGAACCTTTTCAGCCTTCTTCTTATCAGCTCTTTTCTCCTCTACCTCTTCTTCATTCTGACGTAAAGTCTCATAGACTTCGTGAAGAGGTATCTCACTTAAGTCTTTCATCTGCTTCATCCTACGTGTATGTTTCTTCCACTCAGGTCGTAGGATACTCAGGAATTTGACATTGTTTTCCAGCTGCTTCTTTGTCACTTTGTTCTTCGTTAGTTCATTCAGAAGCAAAGTAAACCTTTCATATGTGTCTTCCAAACTCTCATTCTCTTTGGCTTTGAATTCCTCGTAGCTATTGATGCAGTTAGCCACTTTCATCTGATTCCCTACCTTGGATCCCATCATCATCTTTTGCAATTAATCCCACATCTGTTTAGCATCATCCTTGTACCTATCAATCTTGATGTAAATCTCATTGGGAATGCTTTGAAGTAGAAGAGATCTTTCTTGCTTGTCAGCTTTATAACGGCTTTTCTATTCTTCAGAGTACTGTGATAAATCCACTTTAACTGGTTCTGTCTTTTGTTCTTTTTCCTCATCACCATGTCCACTATCAGATGAATCATCATCAGCAGGTACGTGAACTATGATTGGTTTCATAGGACCATCTGTAATTGACTGCATAATATTTTCCCCATTTTCATGTCGGTCTATGAAATCCAGGAATCTATCCTTCCACTGCTCATATTCTCCTTTAAACAGAATAGGAGGCTTGACATCAGTACCAATTGAAAGTGCATCTTTTGAAGCCATCTTGTTTAAACCTGTTTGAAAAATATATCCAATAAGAAACTAGAACTGATCGTTAGTCCAAAATATGAAATAACAAAAAAATCTTGAAATTTAGAAAAATCAGAAATTTCGAAAAATTGACTTAGTGTCAAAACTCGTAAGTCACTATTGAACTCTCAGGCCCTTAAACTCGCAGACACTGAGAAACACGCAGATCAAAACATGCGCGTTTGAGAAACTCGCAAACACAAACTTGCGTGTTCTGATAAACTCGCACAGCTCAAACTCGCAGATCGATGAAACTCGCAAATGCCTAAACACGCAGAATACTGTTCACAATGAAACTCGCTAACAGAGGCGTGCACGTTTCCAAAACTCGCTTGTCAAAGCTTGCGCGTTTGAATAAAACTCGCTAGCTTTACTTGCGCGTTTCCAAGACTTAGAACTTTTTCCTGATATTTCAAACTCGCATGTCGAAAGAACTCGCAGAACACTGTTCCTCTTCAAACTCGCTAACTTCGATAAACGCGTTTGTAGAACTCACAGATCACTACATGCGCGTTCTGGTCCTTAGAAAATTTTCCAACGACTTCAACTAGCGTGTTTCTAGAACTCTCTAGTCGTTGCTTGCGCGTTTTGATCAAAAACTTTCCTTCGACTTGCGCGTTCTTACGGATGAATCTTGCGCGTTCTGGAGATCTAGCGCGTTCTTCAGAAAGTCGACCCAAAAATTGAGTTTTCCATCTGTTTTCGATCTAAACAGTTGTGAATTGGTCTGAAACTTTGAATTGTTGCTCGATTACAATACTGGAACGTATTACAACACAAGAATTTCACAAACAATCACTCACAATACAAAATGAAACAGTGAATATCGACTCGTGAACAAAAACTCAACAAAAATCACAAATTCGTGAGAATTACAGTGCAATTCATAAATTAAAGTACATAGACTCGATCTATTACACTTTTCGAACAATTCCTAATCAAAATCTGCTCCAAAAACGCACAAAAACTCTAAAAATGATTTTGCACAGTAGAACTCAAATTCGAACTTGTTTTCTTGATTTTTCTTGATCTGATTTCACTTTGAATCTGCTCTGATACCAATTGGTATTTATAACTACATCTAAAAACAAGGAACAAACAAATACAAAGCCACTTTGACTTTTATTACAAAAGACTTTGACTTTGATGAGAGTTGACTTTCTCAGCTTTGACTTCTTGAACTTTGACTTTTGACTTCTTGATCTTGTATCCAACTATTTCATGCTCTAACACATGTCCATGCAAGCTACATTGGATCTTGATGTTTGGTCTATCTCTGACCTCTTCGGGACATTGATAAGCCAAGAAAACAGGATAACGAAGTTGATGACCCCTGTCGGTGGCCCTCTGGCGCTGGTTGGAAGTACCAAAGAGGGTCAGGGCAAAGGGAAGGAGAAAGTGATTGAGAATGCTCAAAAGAAGAAGAATAAAGTTCTCGTGGCAGATAGTGAGAGTGAGGAAGGATCTGAGGAAGATATTGATATGGATGCTCTAGCCAAAACACTTGCACTTATGACCCAACAATTCAATTGTGGTCTCAAAAAGAAACCAGAGTACAGAGGAAGAGAGGAAGAGAGGAAAAAACGACAGAAGCAGAGGGTATGGTGAGGTGAGGAAGTATGGAAGAGAAGAGTTTGAGGAGAAGAGACAAGAAGAAAGAAGGAGTGGATAGAGGTCAGACGACAGAGGTGGTGCTAAAATCCCCAAGCAAGTTGAAGGTTGTTTCAAATGCGGGAAACCAGGCCACTTCGTTGCAGAGTGCAGGTCCTCTGCCATTAAAGGGAAACCCACAAGAGATGTTGCTTTCTATAAAGAGAAGGCAGAATACTACACTCATAGATCCCTAATGGCAGAACAACAGGACCTTGAAACTGATGATTCCTCTGATGAAGGGGACAATAACGCACTCTTCTGTGGAATGGCAGAAGTCCACTCTTCTGACAACAAGAGTGAGGTATCTACTTCTAGCTCTTATAACTCTGACTCTGAAATCAAAGTTCTTGAAGTACAAAATGATTTTCTTGCCTATAGAAAGATGTGCTCAGAGCTAGAAAAGAAATTGGCCTTCTTTGAGAGAGAAACAAGGCTTCTCGCTCAAGAAAAGGACAAGCTCTATCTTGAAAGAAAATCTCTCATCTCTGAGCATATTGGTGAAAAGAAAGGGTTAAAAGAAAAACTTTCCAAACTTGATAAAGCCCTGAAAGACAAGGTGAAAGAGCTAAAGAACAGTGAGAGTGATAGATTAAATGCCATTTCCTTGAAAAACTTTTTTCAAAAAGAAAGAGAAGTTCTTCATCAAGATCTGTTCGACAGAGATATCCTAATAAAAAGGTATCAGGATGCTCAAAAGGTCCATGAAAAAGTCAACACCTAGATTGGCAGAAGAGGGATAGGGTTCAATGATATTGACCCTTACACTGGGAATAAAAGAAACAAATCTTTAGCAAACATCTTCTGCCCTGGACAATTTTTAAAACCAAGTCTTCCAAACCTATTATCCACGTTTAAGAGGCGTAGAACCTCTGAAGGAACACATCTGAGGAAACCTCAGATGGCGAATGTATGGTATGAAAACAATGATTTACCATCTGCACTCTCATCAAAGAGAAAATATATTCCAAAGAAATATCTGTCTCAAAAACAGATAGGGGTCTTCAGATTTGGTCAACCAGATACACAAACTCAAATGGCCTTCATGTGCATGATGGTTCCTGAAAAGGAATTATCCTCTGATGCACCAGAGTTTGTTCCAGCCTCTGTGGAATAAAAACTCTTTAAAGGTTTTTGGAAAATGACTTGAGAAGAACCTATGAAAATCACTTTCTCAACCATTCTGATCTAACCTCTGAAATGGAAGAAATCTTTGGGCATGATCTTCAAAGTTGTCTCAATGTTCCTATGGTTATTCCTTGGATTTCAAAAGATCTAAACATTCCCAAGGACACTGCATATGGTCAAAGCAACGCATTTCCAGAAAGTCATGCTCTCATTCACAAGGACTTTCTTGATACAGATTCTGAATCAGAATCTGAGACCTCTATCAAAGTCAAGATAAGTTATGTGGAACTTGAAATGGTCATCTGTGGTCCAGAGGAAAATAAGTTAATTACCCTCTGGCATCCTTAATAGGATAGTCGCTCCCAAAAGAAGAACCACAGGTATACATATCTGCCCTGACTTTTTGGACATGTGTCTTCAAGCAAAGACTTCTCTTGAGCTTGAAAAATTGAAAAATGAAAAAATCAAGATCACCCAAGCTTCCAGAGTTTCAAAACCGGTCAAAACAACAAAACCTCTTCAAGAAAAACTCACCTGGCAACAGAAGGCAAAATGGCCCAAATTTGATAAAGTTGATGCTTCTGTGGCAGTGAATGCTCGAGAGGAAGATCGTCGAGGGAGAGTACACTTAGAGAACCATCCAAGTGGAGTTTTTGACAAAAGACAACCTAGATTAGATAAAGTTTTCTGTAAAAAGAAACCCAAATCTAAAATGGGTTGTTGCAAAAATTACTTTGTACCCTCCTTTGACAGTTTTAATGAAATATTTAAGAAGTTTGCTTCCAAGGTTCCTCATTGCAAATGTTTTGATCTTGTGCATGCATTAAATCAACACTTCTCTAGGCCCTCCTGTCTTATATCTCACCCGAAGCAAATGAATGCCAAATTCAAGGGTGAGAAAGGACAAAATGGTACCTCTATCAAGGAGTATAAAGCCAAAATCAAAGATGTTAAGGCATCTTTAAAGACTCCTAACAAGCCCGGACCCATTTGGAAATGGGTACCTAAATGCTTTTAATCTGTCCACAGAAGAAACAACATGTGCCTATTTGGTACCTAGACTCCAAGTGTTCAAGGCACATGACTGGCGACAGAAGGTTGCTCTCCGCTTACAAAGATAAACTTGGAGGTGGTTCTGTGACCTTCAGAGACAACAAGAAGGGTCAAATCAAAGGCTATGGAGTCATTGCCAACGAAGACATCGATGTCAACAAAGTTGCATATGTGGATGGCCTCAAGCACAACCTGCTAAGTGTTAGCCAACTCTGTGACAATGGACTCGGTGTGATGTTCAAAAAGAAATACTGCTGCTTGTTTAAAGAAGACACAACTACAGAGATTCTACGGGCCAAGAGACGAGGTGGTCTATACCTCATGGACTTGAAATCGACCAACAGAGACGAAAAGCTCTGTCTGGTCTCAAGTAAGAACGAAGAAGCTTGGCTCTGCCATAACAGGTTCTGTCACTTAAACTTTCATTCTCTGGACAAACTTGTGAAACTAGATCTGGTAAAGGGGCTACCAAGTATCAAATTTGACAGAGATCATCTATGCTCTGCATGTGAAATGGGAAAACTCAAAAGAGCTGCCCATAAGACCAAAACAGACATATCCTGCACTAGATCTCTGCAGATGCTTCACGTAGACCTCTGCAGTCCTATATCGGTGCAGAGTCTAGGTGGAAAGAAGTACATTCTTGTGCTCATAGATGAATTCTCTAGATATACTTGGGTGGAATTCGTTCGAAAGAAATCAGATGTTCCTGAGGTACTAATCAATCTTCTTAAGAGGATACAAGTTCTTCTTGATTGCAGGGTTTAGAGAGTTCGAAGTAACAATGGAACAGAGTTCAAGAACTCAACAATAGAAGCCTATCTCACGACAGAAGGCATCTCACAGAACTTCTCTGCTGCAAGGACTCCACAACAAAACGGGGTTGTTACTATGCTCACTGCCTCAGGACTTCCAATTTTCTTTTGGACGAAAGCCATCTCCACGGCATGTTTCACCGAAAATCGATCATTGGTGGTAAAAAGATACGCAAAGACCCCTTACCACCTACTCAATCAAAGAAAGCCAAATATCAAGTACTTCCATGTCTTCGGTTGCAGATGCTTTGTGTTGAACGACAGATAGCAAATAGGGAAATTCAGTCCCAAAGTTGATGAGGCCAAATTTGTTGGCTACTCATCAAACTTCAAGGCTTACCAAGTCTATGTGCTCAAATCAAAACATATACTTGAATGTATTAATGTTTCATTTGATGACTCATTTCAGGTGACTTCTGAGCAAATCAACTCAGGACTCAAGCTCCAAGATAAGGAATCTGGTGACTCATCAAGAACAAATGAACTTCATCATCTTTTTGCAGATATGTTCGATGATGGACCCTCAGAGCATGACCACAGAGCCTCTGGAGCTGAATCCTCTGTAGACCAATACTTCACCCTCTTCCAACACTTTTGCAGGTGCAAATGTCGAGGGGGAGCACTCAGAGGCTAATTCTGACTAATGCTCCAGGCTTAATCAAGAACTTGGTCATCTACAAGATACCTCTGAAGGGTCAACACCAGAACAATCAGAGAAATCTGAACAAGGAACCACATAGCTCATAATATGAACTCAAAATGATCAAAGTCTTGTGACAAGTACAAATGATTTCCCTTCTACAGAGGGTGATCAAATCCAAGAAACCGAACATGCTCCAGAAGTGATTCCAGAGGTTTCAAATGATCACCTACCATGAATGACAAAGTGGACCAGAAGTCACCCACAAACCCAAATTATAGGTGACCCCTCTGACATAGTCCAGACTCGATCAAGTACCGTAAATTTTTGTTACTATACAAATTTTGTGAGCATTTTCGAGCCCAAAAAGGTCTCTGAAGCTCTTGAAGACCCAATCTGGGTAGAGGCTATGCAAGAAGAGCTTCTGCAGTTTGAAATAAACGATGTATGGACCCTAGTGCCTCTGCCGAAAGGCAAAACCGCAATAGGGACCAAATGGGTCTTTAGGAACAAAAAGGACGAGGATGGTGTGGTGATCAGGAACAAAGCAAGACTGGTGGCCAAGGGATATTTCCAAGAAGAAGGGATTAACTACGAATAAACTTTTGCCCCTGTGGCTAGGCTCGAAGCAATAAGAATATTTCTTGCCTTCGCAGCCCACAGAGGTTTCAAAGTGTTTCAAATGAATGTTAAGTCGGCCTTTCTAAATGGACAAATTCAGGAAGAAGTATACGTCCAACAGCCACCAGGGTTTGAAAGCTCCAAGTACCCAAATCACGTGTATTTCTTGGACAAGGCTCTGTATGGACTGAAGCAAGCCCCTAGAGCCTGGTACGATAGACTGTCAAACTTTCTTTTTGCTAATGGTTTCTAAAGAGGTACAACTGATACAACTTTGTTCTACAAAAAGAGAAAAGGTGATATTCTACTTGTACAGATTTATGTGGACGACATTATTTTTGGATCCACAAATGAATCTTATTGTAAAAAGTTTGAGTCTTTGATGAACAGTGAGTTTGAGATAAGCATGATGGGAGAACTTACCTTCTTCCTAGGATTGCATGTCAAACAAACCAAAGAGGGTATTTTCATAAACCAATCTAAATATGTCTCTAATATACTTGAAAAATACAAGCTTTCTGACTCTTCACCTATGAAAACCCCTATGACTACTGGATCCAATCTTTATGCAGACCTAGAGGGCAAATCTGTGTAGTGTAAACTCTACAGAGGTATGATAGGGTCTTTGTTGTACTTAACCGCGAGTCGACCCGATATAATGTTCGCCACATGTCTCTGTGCAAGATTTCAAGCTAACCCCAAAGAATCTCATCTTCATGCTGTCAAGAGGATCTTCAGATACTGGAAAGGGACCAAGAATCTTGGCCTCTGGTATCCGGAGAACTCTGGCTTTGATCTTGTGGCTTATACAGATTCAGATTACGAAGGATGCAAGCATGACAGAAAGAGTACCTCTGGGAGTTGCCAATTCCTTGGAGGGAAACTGGTGAGTTAGACTTCTAAGAAGCAGAATTGTGTCTCGACCTCTACGATATAATCGGAATATGTCGCTGCTGCCAGTTGTTGCTCACAGGTTATGTGGATGAGAACCTAACTCAGAGACTATGGATTTGACAACGAGAAAATCCCCATCCTCTGTGACTCCAAAAGGGCCATCGCGATCTCTGCCAATCCCATTCAGCACTCTAAAACAAAGCATATCGACATCAGGTATCACTTCTTGAAACATCATGTGGAGCATGGGACGATAGAAATGTACTTTGTCCCCACAGATTACCATCTTGCCGACCTTTTCACAAAGGCATTAGATGAGAAAAGGTTCACTTTTCTTCTTGGCAAGATTGGCATGCTAAACATGAGTTGATCTACAGAGCCTCTGTACCCTTGCACAGAGCCTCTGCAGTACGTACTGTTTAACCGTACATTTTTTTCTTTTCTTTGTACCGCCTTATTTTAAAAAAAATAACTTTTGTTAGATGGATCTCTTGCTCTGTGTCTTGCTCAATGTTGATTTCTAAAAGGACCCAAGCACATATCAAGGGGGAGTTAAAATAAGATACCCTGACATCTCAAGGGGGAGCTCGACATCTTTTACCAAGTATGTCTCTATGCCCCTCAATAGTGCTTTCACAACTATTGAGTGATCATCAACCCAGATTATTTCCTAAATTAGAAGTTTTGGTTCTCAGAGCCTCTGAGGTCCTCCACAGAGCCTCTGGGACTCTTCATAGAGCTTCTGTACCTCACAAAAGGAGTCTCTGGTTCATTACTCACATGATCGGGTATGTATTTGATCAACTCATAAGTTCTTTTGAAAGTGTTGGTGTGTGTCCCAATAAGTAATCATTCAATCAAGTAAGTCAATAAACAATACGATAATGCAAACCTGATATTGATTATCAAAAGATTCAATCGATTACAATTGTTCTTGATTAGAAATCGAAACCTCTATCTCTCTACTTCTTGTTCACGGCGCACCACCACCACCACACTCTATAATTATTTTCTCTAGTTAGCTCCAATAACCTCTCTAACCTAATTACCACTAAACAAAGTTAATTTATAGTTAGGCCTTAATAGCCTAATGGGCTTTGCAAGGCTTGGCCCAACAACTAAAACAAACCAATAACATAATTAAAAGACTAATAATTAAACTACGGAAACATACTTTGACTAATTATTACAAAAGGACCCTAGACTATTTGTTGAGACGACTTTTCCAGCTTTGACTTGAGATTTCCATCTTCAGTATTTGATGATCTTGAATACAACAAAACTGTGCTTTAACAGTTGTTCTCCTTAGTATTTCGGAACCTCAAAATGACCTCAGAGGCTCTTGAGCCACAGAGCTTCTGTCAATTTTAACTTCAACATTTTTTACCATTCGGTCATTATGTGCGGGTTATTTTCTCAAAATCACTGTCATGTGGGAATAGTAACTGCCACGTGCGTGAAAATAGAGGGAGACGCACGTACTCGATCGTGCACCGCCTATCCTGACGTGGCACATTCCTATTGGTTCGTATCTATACCTTCTTTTTGAAAACGGCTACCTATCCGTTAGCACTCATTACGGATTTCAAACATCAATTTTTTACCGCTAATTCTTTTCACCCCTCTCAGTATATAAACCCTTCTATTCCTCTTCTTTTCTTTTTACCTGCAATTTTTGCTCTCAAGAAATCATATGCAAGTATCTTTCACTGTTTCAACAATGGCTTCCCACTCCAGCTCTTCCAAGAACTCCAATGGCTGAAAGACCTCCAACAAATCTCTTCACTCTGAAGCACAAAAAGTTGATTCGAACTCTATTGGTCAAGAACAAGTTCTCACAAGCAGAATGCTTTCCTTTACTAGGCATGATTATCACTTGACCCAAATGAACAACAAACCCAATAATCACTTCGTCACCTTGAACCCTTCTGGATTCCCTACTGAAACTGAACCCCTGATAAAGATCCTCAAATACCACTTCCTGGTCAAAGCCCTAACTATGAGGAGAAACGACATCCCTAAATCATACATCCAATAGTTTTGGCTAAGTGCTCGACATGCCAAGATGGATGGATATGGACACTGTATCATTAGGTATGCAACCCATCCCTCGACAACAAAAATACTGGATTTGGGCATCAATCGAAGGAAAATGTTAGATGTCTTCGAACTCCCCACCAAGGAAGAGCTCAACCTTCGAAAATTCTTAGAAGAACCTACAGAGGAAGAACTCTTGGAGTTTCTGCGGTTCATTGGATACACAGTCCCAATAACCAAAAGAACAAACTTCAGACAACAGAACCTTCCCCCTATGTGGAACGTGCTTTTTTCTATTCTGAGCAGATGTCTAACGTCCAAGGTTGGGAGCCCAGATCAGTCGAGCCATATAATCCTGGCTATCATGTATGGGATATACTATGACCTGCCACTTGACTACGCAGGACTAATCTTCAGAGAGAGAAAGAATGTCGTAATCACCAAGCAACAGGACCAAGACAGGGGCACCGAGCCCAAGAACATTGCGTTTGGACATTTCTTAGGACTGCTTCTGGGAGACGACTTAATTGGAGAGGATAAATTACCAGCAGAGGGCAAGACGATCAAGCTACATGAGATGAAGTCTCACAAACCAAATACTCTCAAAACTGGTTACCCGAACGCCAGACCTCTGTCAGCAAGCATGTTAACTTATCTGGGTAGTGAAGAGGGAACTAGGGCTTACATAAGAAGCACAGGACTCCTGCACCAAGTCCTGCAACCCCCCCCCCCCTCGCGTAGGTTTCCAAGTAGGATATATAGTTGTATACTTGAGAGATGAGGGTGCGAAGGAGACTGAAGTTGTGGCCGTAGAGGCACAAGTAGTGAGTGAGAAAAAAGGAGAGTTAGCTAGAGGGAAGGGCAGTGCGAAAAAGGAGAAAAAGAAACAAAAGAAAAGGAGAACCGCAAAAGTAAGAGGTTACACAATCCAAGGAGAAGACTGTAGAAGAAACGACAAAGGTTGTTAAATCCTCTAAGAAGAATAAGAGAAAACTGCGCAAGCTCGCAGAGAGAGAAAGATTTGTTGAAGCCAAGGTTGAGGCTCTAAGTGCTAGGAATGAACATGCAGAGGGTGGCGAAAAACCTCTACAGAAGACAAGAAAGAGAGCACTGATCTTCGAGGAAACCCCTGAGGACAGACCTCAGAGCCCCTTGAAATTGGCCTCTGAAATAGCTAAAGAGGTCATTCTCAAGTACTAAGGGAATTTCGGAGAAACCGTGACTATGGAGATTGAAGATATGACTGGTAAGTCACAGAGTGAAGAGGAGGAAGAAGAAAACAAAAAATCGAAGGAGGAGAGTGGAATAAAAGATGCCTTGATCACACAACCTGAACCAACTCACCGTGCAACCCACATCTCTACCTCTGCGGTTCTAGTGCAAAAAGGTTTTGAAGAAGGACTGCACAGTCCGATCCCAACCCAAGCCGACCGGACAGAGGATATTCCTTCATCCTCTGTACCACCATTCGGGGAAACCAAATCCATTTCACCCTCTGACAAGGGTAAAAGTGTTGTTATAAGTGTCCATTTTCCCTTGGACACGACAACACCACACACAAAGGCATTTGTTGCCTCTGTCACGCACATGAGTGACCACCCAACTGCTCCAGAGTTGGCAGTGAGAGATCACACTAGTTTTGTGGTTCTAGAACAACCACAAAACTTAATCACTAGGAATCTTGGGGAAGCCTCTGAACCCTCCCCGAATAGACCTACTGAGTGTACTCCCATAGATGATTCCTCTGTGGAACATCGAGGATTGGAAGGAAATCCTACAGAGCTCAACATCATCTCAGTCTCTGGAGGTGCCAAACACTCGTTGGCAAAATCTGGAACATGTGTTGTTCAAGAGGTCACCACGGACACCTTCGTCACAAAGGGCGAGTTTAAAGCCTTTGTTGACATGGTGTTCCAAAAGCTTGAAGAGTTCAAAATCTCTGTCACGAAGGAATCCCAACACAACACCAAAGTCCTTGCAGAGGCTTTGAAAGCCAACGCAGAGGCTCTGAAAGCTCTTCATCAATCTTCATTACAACATTCGGCAGAGATCAAGAAACTGACAGAGAACTCTGTGACAAGGCAAGACATTCAAGAATGCGGTAGAGCGATTAACATTCAGATAGATACAGTTACGACCCTCGGGGATATCTGCATGGAGGAGATGGGAAAATTTGCCGCATAAGTTGTTCAGTCAAGGGTGGATGACCTGACCAAGCTTCGAGACGAAATCAAGGACATAACTTGCAGTGTTATAGTTCCTTTTCAACCACAGGCGTCCACTTCTGCACCTCCACCCTCCACCTCTGCCACTGACATTTCAGTCCTCGCAACAAAAGAAGAGTTAGAAACAATGGGGAGAATGGTTCTGAGAAATCTCAACCTCGTTGGAGCTGACATCTCCCAACAAGGCAAGAAAGTGGCTGAGGATCTGAAGAAGACTGTAGCCATGATAAAATTTAAGTTTGAACTTGAAATTAATAGACTATCGTTGGCTACAGAGGATGTTTTGAAGAAGATTACCAAGCATAGTGAAGACCACCTCTGCAAGAGGCGGAAGAGGAAGGCACCTACGACCTGCCAAGCCAAGGCATCGCAGAAGAGGGCACGACATGAGGGGGAGATGCAGATGACTACAAGACAAATTCAAGCAGAACCCCTAAAGCAAGTCCCTACAAGCTCAGAGTCTGGACCTCAAAAGTCAAATCAACCACAGGCCTCTGCAGCTTTATCTCCCACAGTCCAAATCCCTACAATCCAAATCAAAGCACCACCAACCTCGAAAGACGAAGGCAAAGCGATTGCCACAGAGCCTCTGAAGAAGAAGTCACCTTCTTCTAGCACAGAGAAGCTTCTGAAGAGCTTCTTCGATGCCCACAAACGAGAAGCTCTTAGAGGCATTAAACCCGAAGAGGAAGGCTGGACATTCGATCTACAACCCCTCTCTGAACTCCCTGCCCTTGACCAAATTGAAAAACCTTCAAAGGACAGAGTTGCAGAAGTAATCCAAGGCTTTGAGAGCTTGAGAAGACCCTTCCCTATTCCTCAGAAAAAGAACATAGAAGAAGATGTCTACAAGTACCTCTACAGGTGAGGGGTCCACGATCAGCCTTTTATCAAACTCTCAGAGCAAATCGTTTCAGAGGAGAGGAGAATATTTTACAAAGACAAATCCAAGCAAAGAATGAAAGTCTTCTCCATGGCCAAAATCGCAGAGGTTCTGTCTATCAAGCTTGGCCATACAAAGTGCAAAAAACTTCTGGTTCAGCGAGTATGCAGTGAAGAGAGATGATGGGGAAATATGGACGTTCACTGATGCAGATCTGACAAATCTCCATCCCCATGATCTCCCAGAGCTATTCAAATGGACAGAAGACAAGTTCGGATGGAAGAAAGAGTACCAAGAAGCCCACCTTGCAATCAAGAGAACGACAAGGGAAAAGCTACTCTTTTATAGCGTAGTGGATTTTCAAGTGGCACTTGATCTGGGGATCAAGAAGGTGAACTTTCCTCCACCAAAGGATAGTCTACCACCCTCTGCCACAATTCTTTCGAACTCCATAGTCAATTCACCTTCCTTTGGCTTCGTGTACATAAATCCCATGGGCGAAAAGAAGATCTTTATGGGGATAGAAAGTCACAAGTACTCAACTCAGTCTCTGTTGTTCATCCAAGGCCTAATCATCAAACAAAGAGGCACACCACTTGTACCCACAGAAGCTGCAACCGTTCTTCTGGAAAATATAGGTGTAACCATAAACTTCAGAGACTTGTGCGTGTTTTATTATAGAGAGCTGAAGAAGGAAGAAGGGTTTGGAAGAAAAGTAAATGACTTTCCATACGCCAAAATATAGGCTCTGAAGAAATGTACTTTTTTTATTTATTGTACTCAAGTGTAACTGCCTTCTGGCATTTTTTTTTGAATGAAAGTAAGTAGACAGAGGTTGAGTTCCTTTCACCTCTTTTTGTTTCTAACTTAACCAAGCTCTCAAAATCTTCACTTCTGAAAAAGTATTGAAAAATAGGCTAAGTATAGGAACTGCAGAAGATCTGCTCAGGGCATCCAAGTGCACCACATAAATGCTTTTTGGTGGTATAGTAGTTGTTTTTGAAGGAGATTTCAAACAAATTTTGCAGGTTATTCCCAACGCAAGTACACAAGACATTGTTAATGCGTCGTTAAGTTCATCTTACATTTCGGAAAAATGCAAAGTCCCAACGTTAACTAAAAACATGAGGTTAACTGTTGATAATCAAGCTTCTGATATCGAACAAACAAGGATTTTTGCAAACTGGCTTTTGGATTTAAGAGAAGGCAAGGTTGGTAGTATGAATGATGGTGAGGCAATTATCGATATACTTGATGATCTTCTCATTACCGATTCAACGGATCCTATATATGCATTAATTGAATTTGTCTATCATTCTATTATTGTAAATGTCAAGAATTCATCTTATTTTCAGGAAAGAGCAATACTTGCACCCAAGCATGAAGTCATTCAAGAAATAAATGATCGTTTGCTATCATTGTTTCCAGGAGACGAAAATAGGTACCTAAATTCATATAGTCTGTGTGAATCAGAGCATCTTGACAAACAGTTTGATGAAACTTTATACTCACCTAATGTCTTAAATGGTCTTAAATTATCGGGTTTGCCAAACCATAAGTTGATACTAAAAGTTGGTGTTCCAGTTATGTTACTAACGACTATTGATTAGAAATCTGGGTTGTGTAATGGAACTAGACTACGGGTGTTATCTTTAAGAAATGGGGTTATAGAAGCAGAGATCATACCTAGAAGCAATATTGGAAGCCGAACATTTATTCCAAGAATGTCTTTGACACCTACAGATAAAAGTATTTTGTTCATGTTTCAAACAAGACAATTTCAAATTGTTGTATGTTTTGTCATGACCAAAAAGAAAAGCTAGGGACAGTCATTATCGAAGGTTGGTTTGTTTCTGAGACAACCAGTCTTCACCCATGGTCAGTTGTATGTTGCTTTATCTAGAGTAAAAAGTAGGCAAAGTTTAAAAATATTAATTATAGATGATGAAAGTATAATTAGCAATAGAACAAAGAATTTTGTATATAAAGAAGTATTTGGTAATTTATGATACATGGTTCTTATTTTATTAATATTTTAATTTAACTATGTACTTTTCCATAATTTCTTTTACGTCCTATTATAAATTTTGTTTTATAAATTTTTAATATTTATTCATATTTTTAATTAATTTTTTGCAAAACATCTTTCGTGAAAACTGACTAAAACAAGGAAATTTTGTAACCAGCTGCAAAAAAAACAACTATGAAGGAAAAAAAGCTTGGAAAAGTAGCATCGTACTTTTGATGATCATTCATAGGGATGGTAACGGGGCGGGTTTGGGGCGAGGATCCCCTTACCCATCCCCGGTCCCGGTCCCAGGCGGGTACGGGGGATCGACTACCCGGGCCCGTTCCAAACCCGGTTAATATCCGGTCAATACCCGGTCTACCCCACCCCCCGTTAATGTGGTTCATACCTGCTTACACGGCCCGGTCAAGACCCGAATTTTTTTTAATTGTTGACACTTTTGCTACTCTTTTTGGACTGTTGGACTGGTGTTGCTGGAGGTGGTGCAGCGGTAGTAGTGCTGCAAGGGTGGGCTGGACTCGATGGTATTGCACTGCCTTGGTGGTGAGAGCAGAGTGAGAAACCTAGAATATGAGATGAGAGTCGAGTACTGAGAAACAAACGGTAGGAATTAGGAAACAATTTTGGGGAAGTCTAAATTTAATATATATATATATAATATATATAAAAATCTAAATTTAATATATATATATATATATATATGTGTGTATATATATATAGGCCAAGGATAATTTGCAACCCATGTAAATCTTGCAATCCATGCAACCCACATCTTAACCGTTGGATCAATGATAAGCGGTTATTTTATTTTTATTTTTTTGTTTTTTTTAATTAAAAATATTAGGCCCACATCTATTGTAACCGTCGATCATGAATCCAACGGTTAAGATGTGGGTTGCATAGGTTGTAAGATTTGCATGGATTGTAAATTAAACTACCCCTATATATATAAGTATATAGGGTTGAGTTATTTTGTTAACTCATTTTTTTGTACTAACCTTATTAACCAATTTTATAACCCTTGATCTTAGAATGAATGACTTAGATTAATCAAAGTTAATTAAATTAATTTTAAAAAGGTGAAATGAGTAATTAATATATTGAACAATGATGTTTGAGGGTATTTGGGGAAGAAAAATATATTTTTCAGTTTGTAACTCCCGCGTATTAATTAACCCAAATTCGAAACCGACGTGTTTGTTAATCGAAATCAAATGAAATTATGAACAAGAACGAACATGCAATATGAAAAAAGATAGTGAACACATATAACGGTCAATCACTATTGACTTCTATTCCTAGATAACTATATGAACAATTATGAACCATGATACTAAAATTTGCATGTTCATGGGCACTACAGATTGCATATTCTTTTGGTTCAATCAAGAAACCGTACGAACCATGAACAATCATGGTCATATGAAAACTCCAGGGTGAATATATTGGACTATATTTATGAACACGAACGAACACTACCTATTAGTGTTCATGGCATAGACTATCACATGCTAACATCCCTTACTAAGAAATCATGGCATAAGATAAACATGTTAACATCCGTTACTAAAAAACATAAATGTGTTCATGGTTGTCATGCACACAAGAAACCCAAGATTTACTCGTGATCCGAATGTGTTCATATGAACACCAATAATTATTCATGATTCATATGTGTTTATATTTTAATACAAAATTTATGTTCATTAATGTTCTTGATTCAGATGAACATTCCACAAACAACTACGTAAATAAAAGTCCAGTTTCATGTTTATTGTGCATATATATTCATTAAGGCTAGCATCCCTTACTAAGAAATCATGGCATAGGACAAACATGAACCGAACTATGAAATCATAATCTTCCTCACACATACAAAACTTGATCCTAACAATCATTTCGATTGGATTCGATGTTTTCAACTCCTTTGATGGGACTTTCAGTGTCAACGACATTATTGAACTGCATCTCATCATCTTCATCCATCGTTGATATCATTGTTGAACGACCCTCTACATCGACTCCACGAAATTCATCGTTAAAATCCCTCAGATTCGTAACAATGTTCGTCAAATCTTATTGGGTATGTTCATGCTCAACACCGATTTTACCAAACATTAATTCTTGTTGGTCATGTATACCCATTTCGTCAATTCTTGTTGGTAAATTTTGAAAAGTCCAAACATGAATCTTAACACATTTTTAAAATTTAAAAATATGGCTAAAATTAGAGATTATAGAATTGTAACTCCTAATTAAATGAATGCTATAATTAACAAAATACAAAATTCCAATAATGCCCTCATATATTTATTAGACCTATATATCAAACCAAGACTCAACATGGCTTCCTATTGGTTGAAGAGGGTTAACAAAGTTAATATGAATAAGATGGTTAACAAAATAACTTTCCCCTATATATATATATATATATATATATATATATATATATATATATATATATATATATATATATATATACCGGGTACCGGGCGGGTCGGGGGTATGTCATCCGGCCCCGGCTCCGGCTTGAGCCTACTGGGTATCCCCGGCCCCCGGACCCGTTTTTAAGGGGATTCCCCGGCCCCGTCTGGGTCGAGTGGACCGGGTTCCCCACCGGGTCGGGCCAAATCACCATCCTATTCATTCATATCTGTAAGATAAGTTTTATGACACGATTTAATATTTTTAAATTACCCCGTGTAATACACGGGTTCGAACCTAGTATTGTTAATTTATGAAAAAATCTAGGAAGGACAAAATCTTGCAAAGTCAATTATTATATTTAGAATTACAAAATTGTTCAAATTAATATTTTTAATTAACGGAAATTAATATTTCTATTTACGGATAATTAATTCTTTTAACTAACGTAAACGAAAATTGATATTTTCAAAGATGAAATCAATTTCACTTGTGATAGACCAAATAAGTTATGGCAGTGAAACTATTTCAAGAATTCAATTTACATGTTTCATGGGTTGTTTCATCAATTTCATCAAAAAAGATATATCCGTGAAACAATTTCATTAATTATATCAACAGTTTCATCAATTACATCAAAAAATCTAAATCCATGAAACAATTTCCTTAAATCTCAATAGGTTTATTGTTACATGATGTTATAATCATCAAATTTGTATCCCTTCATTAATATATTGATGAAAAAAGTTTAGATGTAAATAATAAAAAAGATTTTGGATACAAATTTTAATGAGATTTGCAAATTTATATAAAAATTAGATAATTACAAACTCCTACTCAAATTCAAAATCGCATAATTGTTTAGAATAAAAAAAGTTTGTTTTTTTAGATAAATAAAAGGATAATCTAAATAATCTATCCGAAAACAACTCAAAATCATATAATCTAATAATCTATTCCAAAATAACTCAAAATCATAACTTTCATTTATAAACCGTTTCAAACCAATTTACTAATATACCCCTTTAATTAGAAAAAAGGAAATGAAATAAAAATTTATTCATTGGTTAAAATAGGTATACAAAGTTGGCATGTTAAGGAAGGCATGTAAAAGATATATATATATATATATATATATATATATATATATATATATATATATATATATATAGGGAGAGGTTCATTTGAGAAATGATAAATATATGAGAAATAGAGAAGTAATCTTAGTCATTCATCTGGTCAACATTTGCGGCTTTGACCGCGAAGCACCGGATAATTCCTTGTGTGGTCTATAGAAGGTAGAAGGGTAATTTCGTAAAATACACGGGATGAGTTCATATATGAATCTGTATGAATCACAAAGATTCATATATGAATCTGTTAATTAGTTCAACTGATTCATATATGAATCTTTGTGATTCATACAGATTCATATATGAATCTGTTAGTTAGTTTAACTGATTCATATATGAATCACAAAGGTTCAAATATGAATCAGTTAAAAGAGTTCAGTTGTGAATTGCAATGGTTCATATATGAACATATAGTTCATATGTGAATTATACATGTTAATATATGAACACAGCCCGTGTGTTTTGTAAAATTTACGAAATTGTCCTTCTATTTTTGGTATAGCCGCAACTTTTGACCAGTCAAAGCCGCAACTTTTGACCAGTTAAAGCCACAACTTTTGACCGGTCAAAGCCGTAATATTTTACTAGTCAAATCCGATCTTGACCATATGAATGGCTAGGATTACTTCTCTATTTCTTATATATTTACCATTTCTCAAATGAACCAAACACTATATGTATATATATATATATATATATATATATATATATACTAGTGTTGGGCCCGTGCATTTCACGGGAGGATAAATTTTTTGTTGGAATATTGAACCGAGTTAAAATGAAACGTAATTTCTCTGTTAACAGTTAATGAAATACAATGTGAAAAACGAATGTATTTTCATAAGTGGTTAACTTGCATATATTCTTAATCGTTTGTTGTTATTAGTTTGTGCAATAATATTTGTAATAGTTTTGTATTATATTATTTAAAACTCAAACGACATGTCTCACAACATATCACTACTATTGAAATAATTATAAATATGAACATACGTTTTTACAGATTTTGCAATTTTTCTGAAACCTACTCGACAACACTTGACAATCACTTTGAACGTATAAATCTGTAGATTAATTAACTACATTCAACCCACATCAAATATGACAAAGAAAATAAATGATTTCTATCTTTTGTAACCGGCAACTCAATTGGTATAGTTCAAATTCACTTGGTACCACTTGAAAATTTATCTGACTATTGACTTCAAAACCTCATAGTATTAATCGATAAAAATAAAGATACGTATATATATCTTATTCCCCTACTTCGAAAAATATGATTGTGGGTTTTGAAAAATATAAACAAATCCTCAGTAAATAAAATAAAATATATTTAGGGGCTAAATCAAATGAAAACCACAAATATGTTACAAACATGTGGTAACCAATATAAAAATATTTTTTCACATGATATATTTTCACCAAATGCTTGGATTTAATATATATCTTCCCATATATTTGTTTAATAATATGATAGTTTTACATGTATTTGTTACACCACATGAATATTTTTTACCTGTATTTTTCATTTCACTAGGTGAATCAAAATAGGATCAAAAGAATCAAAATAGTTTTACATGTTTTTTTCAGAATAGAATCAAAAGTCGATTTAAAATCGAATCTGAAATCGATTAGAACAATGCATATAACCAATAAACATTTTTGTTTGAATGTTAAATAGAAATAAAAAATTAACATAGACTAAAAATATTGGACCTTTTAGGACACTCCATCGTCAACAATGTGCATCTTATACAAATGAGTTACAATGAGTTGTTAGAACAAAAGAAGAGGACCTATAAGTTTTATCAATGATGTTGGACAATTTATCATTACAAGCCATTCTAATAAGAGAATAGGATAAAAGAAGTAAATTGTCTTATTATCTTTTTTATGATTTTTTTGCAAAGTCTCCTTAATATATGTTTATAAATACAAAATGACACTGTTCAAAAGTGTTGTATAAAAAATCTAACAAAATAATTTAGTTCTTGAGTACTCTTAGCTTTATTGTCCAAATTCGTTAATAGAATTTGAAGTCATCCAACATCAATCTAACAACTTATCATATGGTAGGATCAGGTTGAGGAGAAACACTAAAAACATAAAAGACTTAGGAACACCTTGATAGCCTTTGATATGGACAGTATGCACTTGTGAATACAAGTAATTTGTAATATGCACACACGCATATGCACCACAAGTGCATGATGCACACGTGCAAAAAAATGAAAAAACAACTTAATTTACTTGTACGCACAAGTGCATATTGTCCAGATCAAAGACTATCAAAGTGTTCCTCAGTTTTACATTTTTTTTTAAATTTTTTCTTGAACCTCTCTCTCATAATCAAGATAGTTGTATAAGACATATAGTTGTCAGTATTGTAAACGTAAGTTTTAAATTCTAGTCATCTAAGAATGATCAGATATCTTATATATATATATATATTTTGTTAACTTAAGTTTTAAATTCTAGTCATCTAAGAATGATCAGATATCTTATATATATTTTGTTCGTTTTGCATTTTTTAAAATGAAATGTATGCTTGTCAAACATATTACGGTAAAAATGCTTATGTATCATTATATTATTACAAAAATTTAAAAATGCATTTTACTAATTATAAACCAAAACTAATATCATACATAATCTATATTATATTATAAAATACGAATAAAAAACTTTTAAATACAAATTATTAAACACAAGTTACCATCATTTTATGCAATATTTTTAAAATCTCTTAATTTACAAGTATCAAAGCACAAGATACATATTACTACTGCAGACTTCTAACATCCACCAATTTGGTATGTGCAGGGTCTTCCTTTTATGTAGATCTTTCCATATATCACTATTAATTAATATATTATATTATTATAAATTTGTTTTACTTATATTATTAAATATGTAATTGGTTGTTTTTTTCTAGATGTCATTAAAATATATAAGATAATCATTGAATTCTAAAAAAATACTTAATTTTTTTTATATAAAAAACATTATATAATTAAGCCTAAATTAAAAAAATTTATAAAAAAAAACATTATCACTTTCTCAAAACCATCCAAAATCGTACTGTAAATCGATAAAAAAACAAAAAATAAAATGAAACATTAAAATCGTGATGTAGCTCGTTGCATTGCGCGAGTACGATTCTAGTAATTTAATCAACACCAGTACTAATATATAAACATGTATGGTTTAAGACCATCGGAAATAAAAATGTGAAACAATAATTATATATTTTACCAAATATATTCCAATAATAATGTTTAAAAGCCGCTATATTTCAAAGTATTAATTTATTTTTGTATAAACAATAGGAAAAAAACAAAGTGCTAATCATTATCGAACATGGGTGCCACCTACATTTGCGCCATAAATTCTCCAAATCCAACCACCATTTTCTTTAGTAAAAACGATATATATCTCAACATTTTCAACATCATGATACCTTAAAACCCAATCCAACAATGGCTTTTCCAAAATTAGCTCCTACAATTATATTCTTTTTCTTCATTTCATCCTCAATTAATGCCATCACAGCTCCAAGAACTCGATCTCAACTCAATGTCATCAAACAATTTGTAACTCTTCAAAACAAGGCTCGGGCCACCCTCCGACTGCCGCCACTAGTGTGGGATGCAGGCCTTGCACGCTATGCGGATATGTACTCTAGGCAAAGGCGGCAAGATTGCTTGTTGAAGCATTCAAATGGCCCTTATGGAGAGAATATATTTTGGGGGAGTGGCGATCGGTGGACTCCGGCTCAAGCGGCAATGGCGTGGGTGGCAGAGCAACGATGGTATAACTATGGCTTGAATTCGTGTGGCGGAGGAAGGGAGTGTGGGCATTATACGCAAATCGTGTGGAAAAAGACCAAGAGGATTGGGTGTGCTCGGGTGACTTGTTTTGGGGGTAGGGGTGTTTTCATGTCTTGTAATTATTTTCCTCCAGGGAATTATATCGGTGAGAAGCCATACTGAGAATGAATGTTGTTTTTGATAGAAGTTGTACCAATAGAATATGCACATTTTTTTATGATTTTTGAAATATCCACGACGTTTATGTTTGTCTATTATTATTATAAATAACTTGATGGTATTTTTAGATTAACAAGATTCTATTATTTATTTCTGTTAAATGTTATCTGTAATTTAAATAATAAATAAAAAACTAAGCATTTTATCAAGTTATTGTAACACCCTCAAATTTGGAAATAGCGTCTAAAAATCTGTTTATAAATCAAAATAACGATTTAATCCCTTACGAAAAGTCAACAATTTATTACCTATATTGGAAATCTAATTTTTAACATAAATAAAATAGATTACAATCTTTACACAAATCTACATTAAGGGATAGGTGTTACTAAAACCCATAGACTGACGTTATCTCCAATAATGCGAAAGTTGTCTCCCAGATTGGCTAATATTTACTCGAACCTTTAACTAGCACTCATCACACCAACGTATCGTTAGAACCATTCCCTCCAAGACCTGATCCACATGCCGATAAAAAAATGTTAGACTTAGCGCCTAGTGAGTCGAACAGTTTTTCATCAGTTATATAAAATGGTGAAATGGGAATATTATTTAAATCACAATTACTAACATGAAATGCATTTAGAATAAAACGTTATATTTTTTTCTAAAACCCCGTTTTCGTGATAAAACACTTGAATCGAAATACCCCACAATTATGGAACCAAACCAAATACTCATACTAAGTAAAAATAGAATTGAAATCCAAATACTGAAAACATGAAAATAACCATTTTATCCAAAACCTTAATATATGGAGGGGATCTAATATATAAATGTCATATATTACGGTTATTTTCCCAACATATTTGAACGTGGATAATTCACTATCTGAAAATAACTTTTAACAACAACGGGGAAGACCCGTATCCGTTCAGAGTGACGGGAATACATAAGTGTGTCACTCGTACAACGTTAATCGTATGACACTTCACGAATTAAAGTCCCAGTGTCTCTAAGACTCCTTAACAAGTTTTACCTCTAGAGTCGGTTGACTTTAGTGTCAATTCTTGCCAATTCCACCTCAAGGCTTGGCCCACTTAGTGTCTACCCTAAAGGTAACACCTCAAACTCAACCCTCCTAGTGTTTACTTGAAATGTTTAAGGTCATGGATAAGGGTCCCGAAGTCCGAACCCACAATTCCCACACGACCATCAACAGAACACTGACTAACATGCTTATGGATCCAATGCATTACAGTCTCAAATGACATGACTCCAACTAAATGACCAACGCACTCGAAACATGTAATATATAAATAATTATGCCATAAATGCATATAACTCCAATAGCTCATCAATGAGCAAATTAAACTGGATAGATATCCCCAAGACTCACCTAAGTCAAAACCGAGCCGAAAGCTCATCAACTCAATTTGACTATTCAATAAAAGTCAACAAAAGCAATAACACGTACATAAACCACGCTTGTGAAAACACATGTTGCAAAGGTATGATTGACCTAAAGACGAAACATTTGAATCCTCAAAATCAACTCATACTATTTATGTTTCCAAAATGTTTATAAAAAGAAAGTATGCATTTTCCAAGTAATTTATAAAAATCAAAATACACTAAAAAGTGTCCCAAGTAATGTTCATTTATACGGTAAACCCACAAAAGACACCTTCTTATGATTCATAAGACCAAAAGTAACCAAAATGTAAATACCATAAAATGAAAAAAAATACAATTGACGAACATCAAGAGAACATCATAAGACTCCAAAATTAACATTTTTGGCATGTACATAGACTTCACATAACAACTTGAACTCACCTTACTAGGTTAGGTTAAACCTAGATTCCAAATCCTTCCCTAGCTTCCAAAATGGTGAAGTCTTTGTATCCATCAACACGCACCTCTTGATACTTTTTCTAGGTAACAACCATGGCCTAGAGATGTACCAAAAATAACCCCAAACTCAGATTCATAACAAACCTTAGTCAAATCCTCTAATCGTCCAGAATACCCAAAATTTTTCAAAACTTCAAAACATGTATGATACCTCAAAATAAATGCTCTAGGAGGTTAAAATGAAAGGTTTTAACAGGAGTAATGATGTAGAAGATTAAGACAGACTTACAATTCATTATTAGGAAGAAACCTAAAAGCTAGGTCAACAATTGTGGAAATGGTGATTGGGGAAGATGAACTTTGAATTTTGGATAAACTTGAAATATTGATGTTTGAGAGCTCTTAAATGCTTGGAGATGAGAAATAAAAACACGTTCAAGTCTTCTAATTGATTTGAAATGGAGAATCCAGGAGGTAGGTATGAAACTAATGGAGAAGATGAAGATGGTGAGAAGCTTTAATCATAATCCCTAACTCTTGATCTCACAAAAAATCTTGAAGAAATGGATTGGGTTATGGAGATGCTAGTTACAAGTTGGATTGAGAGGGAAATGAGTTAGGAGATGAGAAATTAGGTTAAAGTTGAAGGAAAATCAGAGTTAATGGCACCCCTCCAGTTCCAATTTTTTGCCCAAACTCCCCGGGCATGAAAAATTCTTCCCGACCGTGAAGGGAGACTCCCTGGGCGTGAAAATTTTGGCCCAAGCGTGAAGGTTCTCCAGAAAATTTAATTAACATATATCTCACCCAAAACATTAACCAAGTCAAAATACATACCAGGATTATTCTAAGGTCGAAATGTAAATATTGATCTCAAAATATACATACTGAAAATCCAGATGTTACAGTCATCTACAAAACTAATGCAATTTTAATAAATACATAGAATGATTTATTTTACTATTGCTAACATATATTATATGATGCATAATTTAAAGAAATAGACATCTCATGTAGAACGCATTTGTTTTTTTTTATTGTTCAACGTTTTTGTAAAACATTATACAATTCTAATTAAAATAAGATTGTTGGAGCATTATTTGTTGGAATCAAAGTCTTCTTAATGAAAGTAAACTTTAGTCAACCTTTAGCCTTGTTATTTCTATTTCATTGTAAATGGTTCAAGTCATGTCTTGACCATATAAATACCTTGTTCTTGTTCATTTTGGTTGTAACTCATTCTCTTGTAAGACTTGTGGCACTATTATAAGAATATGACTTGTGCAACACATATGACCCTTTCTCTCTCTAGATTCTCTCTCTAGATTTCTTTTATGATTTTCATGTTTGGTGCTTAAATTGGGTCCTACATTTGGTATCAGAGAAGACGAATTATTCAGAAAACATGGATTAATTGGAATTTGGTCGATCTTTTGGCAAGTTTTTTTGAAGATCTTGATGTTGTCGCAAGTTATTTGTGGAAAGTTCACTGTTCAATTGGTGTTTCTGTGTATTTGGTGTAATTTGATTCTGAAATTGATTCGAAATGATGTATAGAATGTTTCTTGTTCAGATTGTTTAGCCTATTTCACAACAATTCTAGTCGAATTTTGGATTTGTGCATCTTTTTGGGTCGAAAGTTTCAAGAACTCTGATCAGATCGATTTTGATTTACAGGGGTTTTTGGGTAAAATTTGCTTCTAAAAATTTGTTCAGATTTGCATCGTGACAAACACTCTCAAGTTTCAGATCTAAATTCGAAGTGTTGAAGAATCTATGGCTGACTTTGTGATTTTTTCTGAGGTTAATGCAAGATCTGAACTTCTCGCAAGTTCATCAACTTGACGCAACATTCATCAGATTGACTCAAGGTTCATTACTTGGCTTATTTGTGGAATTTTTGGCTAAGTGTGGTTCTCGCAAACTTTATCATACGACGAGTGAGCTTCTCGAGTCCATTAGTCTACGTCAAAATTATTTCTCGAATCACTTGGTATACGTCAAGTTAGCTACTCGGATCAAGTAGCCTGCGTCAAGTAGTTACTCAGGTTGCTCGGTCTACTACAAGTTTACTTTTTGGGTTCCTTAGTCTGCGGCAAGTGAAATATTCGCATCCAATGGTCTGCGGGAAGTAACTTCTTTGGTCAAGTTTTTTGCGTCAAGCTTACTTCTCAACTCAAGTTGCTTGCGTCAAGTTACTGTTCAATCTATTTGGCTGGGTCAAGTACGTCTACGGCTGGTATAAATCCTTTGGCATGCGTCAAGTCATTCTACCACAAGTTGAAACTTCTTTGATCTGCAACAAGTTTCCTGTTTGCCAAAGTTTGACTTTTTCAAAGTTAAAGTTTTCTGATTTTTCAAACGATCGTATCAAGCATCTCATATTTCCTGTCAAAGATGTTAAGAGATCTGTGCATCCTCCGGTACTACATATGGAAGAGTACCCACAACAACCAGTTTCTCAACAACCAGGATAAGAAACCGATAAACTCTATCATCAATGGTCCTCACATCCCACGTATTGTTGTTGCTGCTGAACCTGCTACTGCCACAACCCCAGAAATTCCAAAAAGAATTGTTCCCAAGTGTGAGTCCAAGATCACTAAATCTCTAGAGAGAGAAAGTAGAGAGAGAGACAATGAGGCGCAAAGTAATGTTGTATTGAATGAGGCGTGAATGTGATATAAGGAACCAAGACCAAAGGGACTTAAATACCCTTGGTCAATACTACACAATATAAGACACTAAACATAGTATTTGACCAAGCCTATAAATACAATGATTACTATAAAATCAGACTTAACAATCTCCCCCTTAGTAATCATTGGCGTTTTGGTCTTCAAAAATCATCTTCTAAATCAGCACGGACCATAAAAGCGACTTTATGAAGCAATCTTACTTTTAAAAGAAAAATTCTTCTCAGCATCTTTCAGTTTGATTTGTCTTTGCTGCCTTTGACAAGTCTGGACCAGTAGCTTGTAATCTAAACGACACACCTCTTTTAAAAGATCTTGAATGAACTGTGATGGTCGGAGCAGGAACAGCAAAAGAATTAAAATGGATGAGAGGATAGAATCTTTGAGCGAATCTTGATCAGCAGATAAACGTTTGAGCCCTTTGTCTCTTTAACTTCTCCTTGACTTCTCTCATTTCTCCCCCTCATGACCTTGATGATCTTGATCAACTTGGTCATGTAAATGTTGGAGACTAGACATCGACAGATCTGCAAAATCAAAGAAACAGAGAAAATAGGAAGGTTTGCGCGACAAGAAGGTGGCGCAAAGTGAGGTTTGCGTGACACCAAGGTTGCGCAAAATGAGGTTTGCGTTACACCAAGGTGGCGCAAAGTGAGGTTTGCGTTACACCAAGGTTGCGTAAAGTGAGGTTTGCGTTACAACAAGGTGGCGCAAATTTGACTTGAAGTCTAAAAATTTTTACCTGTTAAGCTCTTTGACTCCCCCTACACAAATGCACTAAATTTGACAATTCAAGTTAGCATTCATATAGAGAATCAGATACTCCCCCTCAAAAACAGATATGATCTTTTAAAAATATTCTCTTTGTCCACTCCCCCTTGAATAATGCACAAACCCATTAAAATATATTTATGAGAACACAATGATCAAATATCAATGTAGAAAGAAAAATATACTGAATATAAATTTTGAAACAACTAAACATATAAAATTTTAAACACTAAACAAATTAAAATTCTACTCAGTATAATATCACAAATTTATCAATCAGTTGAAATCAAATATATGTTGTTGGTTACAGAATCAAGTTTCGTTGCATAACAAGTTAAAACATGTTCAGTTTCAAAAACTTCCATCAATCTATTCAGTGTGCTCGCATGCGAATCTTCAATTAGCTTCAAGAAAATGTAATTCTAAAAATATAATAGAGAACTTTGCATGTACTCACACTAAGCCATCAAAAATTAAGATTTTCACAAATTTAAAGATTTATCGCATCTCAAACATATCACCAAGTATTATGAGATGTGTGCTCATTGGCATCTTTTTAGCAGTGTGCACATTGGCATCTTAACATTAGTGTGCTCTTTGGCATCTTTTAAGCTCGTGCACTTTGGCATATTTTGAATCAAAAAGTTTATTAAGTAAAGAACATGCCGTAAACATAACTTTCTATCTGACCCTATTGCAGGATTTGGGTCAGCCGCTCCCAGACTAGTTGGCTTTAGGGGACTAGGTGTCAAGCACCCCTTGGAACTTACTCTCCCAGATCAGAAAGGCTACATCGACATATCCTAAACCCATTCATACCAGTAGAACATGACTTTCGATCTGGTTCTATTGAAGGATTTGGGTTCGATCACTCCTAGACCAAATGACCTTAGGGGACCAGATGACAAGCATCCCAAAGAACTTACTTTCCCAAACCAGAAAAGCCACATGTACAAACTTTTAAACTTATAGATTTATGTATTTTATGAAATTAATTCATCTCAATCACTCAGATTTACATAAGAATGTTTAGCCCATATTTTCATTACGATCCAAAATTTTGACTTTTTAGAATTTTCCAAGCATTGTAAACTATAAATATTCCGAATCACACAACTTTAAAGCATTAATAAAAGTTTCAAACATGTTGCTGACTTTTCGACTTTTGTAAGACTTGAAAGTTGAACATATAAAACTTTAATATAAACAAAGCAACTTGAAAATTTATCCTAGACACATATTTTATTCAAAAGAAAGAAAAAATGTAAAAAACTTTACTTTATAGAATAAAATTTGTAAAGATTTAAACTTTTAAATTCAATATGCCGATTTTAAAAAATTTCAATAAAGACATAAAGTAACGAATTCGGCAAATTGATATTTAGTTGGAACAAAATAAAATTCAATAATTTTATCTTTCACATTTTGTAAAAAAAATTTGTGTCTCAAATAAAAAAAATATTGGGTTATACAGATTCAAGAGTTAGTCGAAGAAGCTCAGATTCTTGAAAAATATTAAGAAAAACTGGAATAACATCTTTATCAGAGAAAAAATGCAGCGGAAATAAAGTAGATGTACTCACAATATCTCATTTAGTCAGAAGATGAAAAACATTGAAGAACGAGTTCTAAACTGATTTGTTTAGAAGTCGTAGTCTGTGAAGTCCGGGTCTTGAGCTGATTTACTCAAGAGCCATATTTCTCTTTGTTGGTCCCGAAGGTGCTTAACAAGTTTGTAGAAGGGGGGGGGTTGAATACAAACTCAGAAATTAAAGTTTAATAAATTGTTTATTGATAAATCAAAATACAATTTACAAGTTTGTTGCGGAATAAGATTAAGACAGACTCAATCTAAACAAACTTAAGAAACACTAAGATGGTTGCACAAGAAATTCAGAGAATGGGGGATTTTTAGAGAGAGAGAAAACAAGGGTTTCTATCTTTGGAGTTCAAGGATTGAGCACACCTTCAGATGAAGGAGTGAGCTTCCTATTTATACCCTATGCATTAAATGCATGGCAGGGTACTTTACACGTGGCATTCATAGATTGGCTTTGGTAGTCTCACTTTTGGAGACATGCTTTTGGCCACTTTATGAACAGTGTAGTTGACAGAGTTGGTGTACGATTTGTGGCAGAGACTTGTCCGTTCTGACACATCGTACTGGTTGTGCAAGGTAAGACAAAAGAAAACTTGAGGCATAAGCTTTGTGATCGTTGATCGCTGAGTATCTCTTCTTCCAGAGATAAAGTTCAGCTATCGCTGAAGCTTTTCCTCAGGCTTCTTCGCGTAAGTAGATTTGTCTGGTCTTCGCTGATATCCGCATCAGGTCACTAGTAGACTTATCTATTGTTCAGTGGCTTCGTCTTCGATTCAGCTATGAACTATGTTGACGCGAGACTTGTCTTCAGGGATTACGTTAACTGTGTTACATAGGAAACGATCAGTGATGACTGAACAGACTCAGTTTGATCGCTGAAAGTGAAACACTAATACATATTAAATGTTTACAGAAAGGTCATCAGCGATAACTGAACAGACTCAGTCTGATCGCTGATGATGAAACACTAATACATATAATAACGTAATTTTCACTAAGTATAAAAGAGGGTCGTTATCAAATCACTGAGAGAGTTTGGATCAACAATCTCCCCCTATTTGATAATGACAAAGTAACAAAAGAAAATTACTTTTTAATTCAAAATATAGGAATAAAAAGGACTCATAGAATGCATGTCCCAATTACTATTTTGAGGGATCTTTTACAGTACTGATAGGGTTAAGTACATCACTGCAATTTTCATTTAATTCAGGGATAGAATTACAAGATATGAAAATCATAAGTACAAGTGACTAACTAACTACTGTAAGTATAACTAACAGATTGCAGATAGGAAAACTAATCTATCAGCTATAAGAAGATTTGGGAGGATTGATCATATACTCAGGTATTTCTTCTCCTTTCTGTCTTCGTTCCAAAAATTCTTGACTGATAATTTCTTTAATTTTTTCAGCAGCAGGGAAGAAGTCACACCATAAGCATAAGAGATCCTTGAGATGATTCAGAGGACAGATAGGAATCTCAGAGATTCTTTGAAATCTGAGTTCCTCATCATCATCTCTGAAGAATATTCCATAAGGCTTGTCGATTACTTGACCAGCTTGGAAGGGACCACCAGGAGGCAGAGATAAGTCCAGAACTGAAAGATCAGGAGGAGGACCAAACAGTGCATCTCTTGAAAATTTGATAGAAGTTTCATTCCTGATGATGGCGACATCTTCAGAGGAGGAGGACCCAATTTTTTTCTTGAGTTTCAAAGATTTGGGAGGAAGAGGAGATGGCAGCTTTAGTACAGAAACGACTCTATTTATGAGGGCTTCAAGGAGTCCTTCAACGTAGCCTCTGTATGTAGATTTGGATTTCTTCAGCGCATCCCAGAACTCTAACCATTCCGTAAATCCGAAGCTTTCAAGTTTTGATACGTACATTGCTTTTTGGGTTCCATCCTCTCTGGTAATCTCCATGGTCACTGAGAGTTGATCTTTCTTCTTGCGACCAGAGATAGTCACGGCTGATATTGGAAGAAGATCAGAACGATAATCCATCTTTTGTTTGCACCATTCGATAGACTTATCGTTGATCTCTTGTTCTTTGAAGCGTTCCTCTTCAATTTCTTTCAGTAGTGCTGCTTGAACTTCCACAGGTTTGCTTTTTAGCTTTTTGTCCCTAACTTGAGAGGATTGAATCTTTAAAGCGAGTTGGGCATCTCGTTTGCATTCAGCGATCAGCTTCTCAGCTTTGGCAGATTCTTCTCTTTCAGCTTCAGTAAGGAAGTCGAGCTCTGTGGATATTTGAAGAGGGATTTTCAGCCGTTGACTTTCTAGTTGAGCGATCATTTCAACTCTTTTCTTCACCACTTCCTCTGACCAATGAGATGGTCGAGAGGGCCTTCCTGGATGGACCAGGGAATCTTCTTCTTCTTCATCAATCTCAGTGATAGAGATTGGGATTATTTCTTCAGCGATAGTCGCTGGTATTATTTGTAGTTCAGAACCCTTAAGCAGGGGTGAGAACTGTCTGGTTAGAAAAAGAAGGAAAGAAGGGATAAGTGTATTTTTAGAACGAGAGAGATAAAGGCTAGAAAGACATAGGGGTTTGGAAAGAGTAGAAAAGTGGTACAATTGAAAGACATACCTGAGAAGGATGCTCCCCCTCAGATTGTGATCCAGTCCTCAAGCATTCTTCAACGATTGGTTGCTTGTCTTTGCTTTGCGAAGGAACACTTGAAGATGTATCACCTCTCACCCCTGTTTTGACAACCTCTTGCGAAGTTGTCCCTGATACGACGTTCGGCTTAGAGAACCACATAGATTGGTCTTCATCGTCGTCGTAGTCATCGGAGGGCTGATCCTTTTCTTGATCAACAAGATCTAGATCATCTTCCTCTTCATCGTCTTCTTCCTCATCCTCTTCAAAGAGAATGGAGTGAATCGATGAGGATTCTTTTGCCTTCTCCCCCTCAGATTGAGAGGGAGGTTCCTTAGCTTCCCCAGCAGCAATAGAGGTTTCTTCAGTTTTCTCCCCCACTTTGTCATTATCAGCGGTAGGGGATTGTTCAGCTGCTGGAGTAGCTGTTGAAGCTTTTAGCACTTGAACGTCAGCCTCCAGACGCTTAAATCGGTCTTCAACCGCAGGTATGTCGCATGTGGCATCATGAATGAATTCCACAGCGATGTTGAGGTTGGTACGATCATCTTCAGTGAAGGAGGGAGGCAGCGCTGGAGCTGGTTCATTCACTTTCTGTAGAACTTGCTGAAGAAGGGACGTGCAGAGGTCAACCTTGGAAGAGAGACCCTGAACTTCAGCTGTAAGAGACTCAAATCGTCCTTGAAAGAGTCGAGAGGACTCTCTGAGTTGGACGACTTGTTCTTCAAGAGCTGAAAGTTGAGAGTTCTCAGCTTTAGATGAGCAAGTGGCGGTCAACTTCTTCAGCTCCTCACCAGCCTGATTGACGGCGTTGGTGGTTTCATTGATGGTGTTGGTGAGAGCATCCACCTTTTCTCCTAGACTGTTGACATGCGTGTCAACAGTCGCCAAGCTAGGACCTGAAAATGATGTTAGTTCAGATATGGGCTTATTTGGAGAGGGGGGGAGAGAAGTGTTTAGGAGTATAGGTGTACCTGACGTATCAAACATTTTGTAGAACTGCATAGATTCCTCAAAAGTTTGATGCTCAGGTCCTATAGGGAAAGAAGAGGTGGCAGGTTCAGAGACCAAATGAGGAGAGAAGGGAAGAGTTTTGGGGATAGAAGTAGGGATGGGGTTAATCTCAGGGAATGAGATAGTAGGTGGGGTTACTGATGATGTGACAGCGAGTGAGATCGCTGACACGGCAGTATGAGTGACTGCTGAAGTTGTGGAGGAAAGACCCACAAAAGCATCTAAGGTAGCTTGTTGAGAAGCTCCCTCAGGTATAGTACTAGAAGGTGTACTTTCCTTAGTCTTTTTGGCCTTTTTGGAAGGACCAATTGGACTAGCTGATGGTCTTTTAGAAGTAGTGGTAGCGACAGGGATAGCAGACGAAGGAACCGTCTGCGTGGTCGCTGAAGATGAAGAAGAATGGAGAGAGAGACGAGAGCGAAGGAGAGAGATACTTACCTCGTCGGCGAGTGGCTTGACCTCCAGTGATCGTTGACCAACCCTGGCAAAGGTGCCATCATCTTTGGTGGGATAGGTGTTGGGATAGAGGAACTTGATGTACGTACATATGAAACGTACGTACGAGATCTTGGGATCTCGTTCAGGCTTCTCTAATCTCGACCTCAGATCTTCAAAGATGGCTGTGGCGTAGTCAAAGTTTTGACCAGCGATAACGGAGTATGCCATCTGCAGTTGTGTTTTGCTGGCTTGATCCAGCGAACCACTCTTCCCACTCATGCACTGAATTATGTGCGAGAAGATAAAGTTCAGTTGTGATGGCATCTGAGCTTTAAGAATCTTGGTGAGCTTCTTGTTAGGAATAGACGATCTTGGTTTGTTTTCCCAACAATAGCCCATTGCGTCCAGGAAGAATATCAGCTCATCATCAGTGGGGAGTGCGTCGAATCCACTCTTTGGTTTGTCAGGGAATCTTAAAGATTTCCTGAGGCTAAGAGCGGTCATGCTCCCTGGCCCTAATTCCGTGCTGAACGAGATAGCAGGGACTCGTTCGCCTTTCCTGTTTGTAAGTTCAGTTGCATCAGCAGTGAACCAGAACTGCTGAAGTAGAGTCTTGGAGGGCTTAGGATCCACAGTGATCGCGTAAGCTATGCATGACTGCTTGAGGAATTCAGCAGCTTCCACCAGATGTGGGTATTTGTCAGCTTTGAAGTCGAGTCTGGCCAAATGATTACATTTAGTAATCTCAACTTCAGTGAGAGCGAATCGTACATGCTTGGAAGCAACGATTGAAGACTGTGTCATTTCTGTTATGGAAAGAGGCATAATAGAAGAAATGATTTAGATTAAAAATAATATGATTACCAGTTTCCATAGAAGAAGGGAAACTGGAAAATTATCAAGTTATTTTTAAGAGAAAAAATAGTGTTCTGGGTAGAAAGAATGAAGAACACTTTAAAACCAAAAGGTTTTTATTTAAAAACATAAAATCAGAAGGAATGATCTTTAGTTTTAAAAAAAAACGTTTTATAAAATCCATAGAAAGCGAGTAGGATTTTAAAAGAATAAAAAGCATATGAACAAAGCATATAAACATGAAATAAACCTGTGTATCTTGAAGAAAAAGAGTTGCAGATTCAATATTCTGGGTTTACTTGCTTGAGTGTTCTTGAGAGAATGTTTCTTGCTTTGAAAGTTTTGAAAGCGTAAACCGTATAAAGGAGAGAAGAATTCCTTTTATACGAAGAGAGAGAAGAGAGATAAGAGAGAGAATGAAGCGGGAAAAGAAATCATCATGACATTGACACGTTCCACGAAATTGATTGGATAGGAGGGCAACGGACGAACGTGTCAGAAAAGGCATGTCGTGGATTGTCGGTTCAAATGACGTCATAGAGGAGAGAGACTGTTCATTTGTCCGTTCAAATGATCACTGAAGAAAAGTCAGTGATAGATTTTCCTTTTTAAAAGTATCCCTGATTGTAAAGATAGGGATAGATTTTCCTTTTAAAAGATCACTGATTGGAAATATCAGTGATTAATGTATTTTTCAAAAAAAAAGCTTTTAATCATTTGAAGAAAGTTCAGTGATTAAAGTTTATATTTTGAAGAAAAACATCTTTGAGGGAGAGAGAACATACCTGAGAGTCAGAATGTTTATCAGAGAGAATGATGAGGGGAACTTTTGATTACTGACACAATACATGAACGCTGAAGAATTATTCTTCGAGGTTCAGCATTCCAAGCTCACTGATGAGAAAGTTGAACCTTGTCTCATCAAGAGGTTTGGTGAAAATATCAGCAAGCTGAAAGTCAGTAGGGATAAAGTGAAGTTCAATATCACCATTCATCACATGATCTCTGATAAAATGATATCTGATCTCTATGTGTTTTGTCTTTGAATGTAGCACTGGATTATTTGCTATAGCGATAGCACTAGTGCTGTCGCAATAGATAGGAATCTTTGACAGCTGAAGGTCATAATCTAATAGTTGATTTCTCATCCATAGGATTTGTGAACAACAGCTTCCAGCGGCTACGTATTCAGCTTCAGCTGTGGAAGTGGACACAGAATTTTGCTTCTTGCTTGTCCAACTTACTAGCTTTCCTCCCAAGAGTTGACATCCACCAGTGGTACTTTTTCTGTCAAGTTTACAGCCTGCAAAATCACTATCAGAATAACCAGTTAGATCGAACCCTGAGTCTTTGGGATACCAAAGACCGAGGTTAGGAGTTCCTTTCAGATATCTGAAAATTCGCTTTACAGCGATCAGATGGGATTCCTTGGGTTCAGATTGATAGCGTGCACATAAACAAGTAGAGTACATGATGTCAGGTCGGCTTGCTGTAAGATACAACAATGAGCCTATCATTCCTCTATAGGCAGTGACATTAACAGGTTTTCCAGATGGATCCTTGTTAAGTGTCAGTGGTGGTGCCATAGGAGTTTTCATCGCTGAAGTTTGTGTTAAATCAAACTTCTTCAGCATGTCTTTAACATACTTACCTTGGCAGATAAAAGTACCTTTGTCAGATTGTTTAATCTGAAGACCAAGAAAATATGTCAGCTCACCCATCATACTCATTTTATATTCTTTCTTCATTCTTTCAGCGAAGCGAGTACATAGAGATGGGTTAGTAGAACCAAATATTATGTCATCGACATATATTTGTACAAGAATTATATGACCTTTTATCTTCCTGAAAAATAACGTATTATCAATCTTGCCACGTTCAAAATTTTCAGAGATAAGAAAAGATGAGAGAGTGTCATACCAAGCACGAGGGGCTTGTTTTAAACCATAGAGAGCCTTATCCAATTTATAAACATAATTTGGATGCTTAGGGTCATAGAACCCTGGTGGTTGTTCTACATAAACTTCTTCATTCAGTTTTCCATTCAGAAAAGATGATTTTACGTCCATTTGATAAACGATGAAGTCTTTATAGACTGCATAAGCTAAGAATAGTCGAATTGCTTCGAGCCTGGCCACAGGGGCAAAGGTTTGATCATAGTCTATGCCTTCCTCTTGTCTGTATCCCTGAGCAACAAGTCGAGCCTTGTTGCGGGTTACAATTCCATGTTCATCTAACTTGTTTCTAAACACCCATTTGGTGCCTATTACAGTTTTATCAGATGGTCTAGGAACGAGATTCCAAACTTTGTTTCGAGAGAATTCAGTCAGCTCTTCTTGCATAGCGCTGACCCAGTTTGGATCTCTGAGGGCATCATCAGTCTTCTTTGGTTCAATTAAGGAGAGAAAGTTTACAAAGAGACAGATATTACCTGAGCTTCGTCGTGTCTGAATACCTGCATCTGGATTACCAAGAATTTGATCTATGGGGTGATCTCTGGTCCATCTCTGAGCAGGAGCAAGATTGCTTATTTCAGCGATAGGATCAACAATAGGAGCAGTCACTGATGAAGATGCTTGAGGTTCATCAGCTAGTAATTGTTGAACATTAGATACACCAATACTTTCAGAAGGGTTTTCAGACGTAGATGGATTTGATGGTAGAAGTGTGTGTAGAGGTTCAGCTGAAATCCATGAGTTGGATTCAGCGGTGGGAGGTATGATACTTGGTTCTTCATCAGCAGCTGGAGTTTCAGTGTGCTGTTGGTTTGAGAAGAAAGGTTCAGTTTCTCTATAGTGAGAGATCATCCAAGTATTCAGTTCTTCATTGTCAGCGATTGGTTTAGAGTTCGCTGAGCGCGTTTCATCAAACGTGACATGAATGGTTTCTTCTACGGTTTGTCTTCTTTTGTTGAAAACTCTGTAAGCTTTTGAGATGGAGGAATATCCTAAAAATATTCCATCATCGGCTTTTGGGTCGAACTTTCCAAGTTGATCTTTGTTGTTTAAGATAAAGCACTGACAACCAAAGATATGAAGAAAACTGATAGAAGGCTTCCTTCCAAGAAAGAGTTCATAAGCTGTCTTCCCAAATCGCTTTATTATCAGCGATCTGTTTTGAGTAAAACATGCAGTGTTTACAGCTTCTGCCCAAAATTGAGTAGGGAGGTGAGAATCGCTGAGCATTGATCTAGCAGCTTCTATGATCGTTCTGTTTCTTCTTTCAGCGACTCCATTTTGCTGAGGTGTTCTTACTGAAGAGAAGTTGTGAGAGATTCCCTTGTTCTCAAAGAAATTGTTCAGGGAACTGTTTTTGAATTCAGTTCCATGATCACTCCTTATTGATCGAACAGTAAGATTATTCAGCACTTCCATCTTTTTGACAAAAGATATTAGTTCTTCTGGAGTATCATTCTTGCAGCGAAGAAAAATAACCCAGGTGTAGCGAGAATATTCATCTACAATGACAAGCGTATATTTCTTTCCAGCTATTGATTGGATATTGACAGGGCCAAATAGATCCATATGCAAGAGCTGAAGAGGACTTGTTACTGAGGAAACTTGTTTCGACTTGAAACTAGCTCTTGTTTGTTTTCCTTTTTCACATGCTGAGCAGAGAGATTCTTTAGCATATGAGTGCTGAGGAAGACCAGAAACCAGTTCCTTAGATGAGAGAGAATTCAGGGTTTTGAAGTTTAGATGAGAGAGCCTTTTATGCCATAGCCAGTTGACATCAGAAGAGGCCTTAGAGAGAAAACATAAGTTATCAGTGATAGTAGAGTCCATATCTATTACATAGACATTTTCTCTTCTATAACCACTGAGAGCAAGTTTTCCTTTTTCATCTACCACTGAACATGCTTTCTTAGAAAAGCGAACTTCGTAGTCTTTGTCACATAGCTGACTGATGCTTAGAAGATTGTGCTTCAGTCCATCTACATAAGCGACTCTTCGAAAGGTAGTTGTCCCATTGCTGAGGACACCAAACCCACGGGTAAATCCTTTTCCATTTCCACCAAAGGTTACAGAGGGACCTTTCTCTTCCTTGTATTCAGTGAGCAGGTCTCTTTGTCCAGTCATATGACGAGAACATCCGCTATCGAGATACCAGATGCCCTTTGATCCCTGCATACATAAGGAAGATTAAGCTTTGTTTGGTACCCACTTTTCAATGGGTCCTTCAGAGTTAGTGGATAAGGAAGATTCAGCTTCAGTGGTAATCTTCACTTTGGTTAATTTCTTAACCTTAGTGGTATTTTTCTTCACTTTGGCTGTTTTATCAGCTTCGGTGGTATTTGGACACTTGCTCGCAATATGGTCAGTGAATCCACAGTGATAACATTTTCTATATCTGATGGTGGATTTATAACCAAAAGGTTTTGAAAACTTAAGATGAGCAGGTCCAGCTCCAAGAATACCTTTAGCACGAGATCTGGGAGGAATTTTTATTTCTTCAGATTTCACGGGCTTTAGATCAACCTTCAGCTTTGGAGGACAGATATCAAAGATTTCTGTCACTGAGCTAAAAGGTTTATCCACTGAAGGTTTGGAGGGAACTTTCAGTTTGGTTTTCTTGGAAGCCTTCTGAGAGAGAATAGACTTTCCTTTATCTGCAGGCTTAGATTTTGCAGATATATCCTCAGGGTTGGGATTAGAAGAAGAACAGGGATAGAATTGATTATAAGAAGTGTCAAAGAAAGATGTGACAAAAGTTCCAAACTTAAGCGAGGAACTTTCTTCTTTAGGATCATCCTGTGGTGTCCAAAAACCAAGACCAGTTTTATCACTTTCAGGAGTTTGAGCATTTATTATCTCAGAGATCTTTGTTGATGATTTGCACCATTTTTCAACATGAGCCTTTTCTGCTTTTAGAGCAGCGATGGCTTGTTCGCGTTCAATGCTGATGATTTCATTTATAATGACTTGATCTTTTAGCTTTTCTTCTAAAAGATTTAGTTCACTGATCTTTTCATGACATTTCTCTAGCTCTTGGGTTAAATAAACATTTTTATTTTCAGCTTGAGTTTTGTCGTTTAGAGCATTATAAAGGTCAATCGTCAGCACATCAACAGCGCGACTTCTCTCAGCTTCAGGCAGAGAGGGATTTGTAGAGATGGATACCTGAGATGATATGTAGCTCATAGAAGGTTCAGATGGTTCTTCTACTTCTTCTTTAATCTCAGCCATGAGGCAAAGATTAGCGACTTCTTCTTCATCAGAAGATGATTCTTCTGATTCAGCCCAGTCATGTTCTTCAGCGATGAGACCTTTACCTTTTTGCTGATAGCTTTTCAGCTTTTGATATTTGTTTTTCAGCTTATGGTATTTGTCATCACTGGATCTTCTTGAGGTAGAAGGTTTGAAGACCTTTTTAGACCTGCACTCACTAGCAAAATGTCCAATTTTTTCGCAGTTATAGCAAGTGGCTGTAGCCTTATCAACCGGAGTTGATTTTGGCTTTTCAGTAAGAGAGAGAGGTTTACTTCTTCGGAAGTTACTCTTTCTTGCAAATCTCTTAAAAGAGTTTTTCAAGAGTGCTAAGGACTCATTAAACTCTGAAAGATCAGGGTCTGATAAATCCTCAGATTCAGAATCTAACTCAGTGATGGTGAGAGTAGATCGCTGGGATGGAATTATCTCTGATGAGACTAAAGCAACAGCAGTGCTTTTGGAGTCTTTAGAATCTTTTACAAGATTCTTCTTCAGGAGATTAGATTGCTCATAGTTGAGCAATATTCCATACAGAGTGCTTAGAGAGAGAGTATGTAAGTCCTTTGTCAGCTTAAGACATATTGAATAACTATCCCAGCTTTCAGGAAGACTTTCCAAGAATTTTGTTAGGACCTCAGAATTAGAATAGGTCCTTCCAACAGTTCTTAGGTCAATGATCAGGCAGTTAAACCGCTGATGAATGTCAGAAAGAGATTCATTCTTACCAGCGATAAAACTTTCATACTGTCTTACCAAGTTAATCTTTCGGGTCTCTTGGATTTCAGTGGTGCCCTCATATTGAACACATATGGTTTCCCACATTTCTTTAGAAGTTTTTAGATGCATGATGGAATGGAAAACTTCATCAGGCAGAGCCATTGATATAATGGTCTTTGCTCTTGCATCTATGCCTACCTTCTTTTTATCTTCATCACTCCACTGTCTTATTTCCTTAACGACATATCGTTCAGGGACAGCTTCAGTGGTGGCAGTAGCAGGAACCGCAGCTATAATTCTAACAGGTTCATAGGGTCCGTTTTCTATATATTCAGGTATAGTAGGATCCGCACCTTCAAGAAATAGCATCATTCGATTTTTCCATAGAGAAAAGTTATCTCTGCTAAATCGAGGAGGTTTAGAAAGTGAACCATTATCATAGTAGTTTGTGTTTGTGTTTAGTGCCATTTTAGAATAGCAAGGAAGAGTATACAGCAAGATCTTGTTTATTAGATTAAACAAACCGCTCTGATACCACTTGTTGGTCCCGAAGGTGCTTAACAAGTTTGTAGAAGGGGGGGGGGGGTTGAATACAAACTCAGAAATTAAAGTTTAATAAATTGTTTATTGATAAATCAAAATACAATTTACAAGTTTGTTGCGGAATAAGATTAAGACAGACTCAATCTAAACAAACTTAAGAAACACTAAGATGGTTGCACAAGAAATTCAGAGAATGGGGGATTTTTAGAGAGAGAGAAAACAAGGGTTTCTATCTTTGGAGTTCAAGGATTGAGCACACCTTCAGATGAAGGAGTGAGCTTCCTATTTATACCCTATGCATTAAATGCATGGCAGGGTACTTTACACGTGGCATTCATAGATTGGCTTTGGTAGTCTCACTTTTGGAGACATGCTTTTGGCCACTTTATGAACAGTGTAGTTGACAGAGTTGGTGTACGATTTGTGGCAGAGACTTGTCCGTTCTGACACATCGTACTGGTTGTGCAAGGTAAGACAAAAGAAAACTTGAGGCATAAGCTTTGTGATCGTTGATCGCTGAGTATCTCTTCTTCCAGAGATAAAGTTCAGCTATCGCTGAAGCTTTTCCTCAGGCTTCTTCGCGTAAGTAGATTTGTCTGGTCTTCGCTGATATCCGCATCAGGTCACTAGTAGACTTATCTATTGTTCAGTGGCTTCGTCTTCGATTCAGCTATGAACTATGTTGACGCGAGACTTGTCTTCAGGGATTACGTTAACTGTGTTACATAGGAAACGATCAGTGATGACTGAACAGACTCAGTTTGATCGCTGAAAGTGAAACACTAATACATATTAAATGTTTACAGAAAGGTCATCAGCGATAACTGAACAGACTCAGTCTGATCGCTGATGATGAAACACTAATACATATAATAACGTAATTTTCACTAAGTATAAAAGAGGGTCGTTATCAAATCACTGAGAGAGTTTGGATCAACACTCTTATTCCCCCTTAACATGAGGTGCGTGCAACTTTGAATCAGATTGAGATTTGGGTACCCACTTGAATATGGGCCCGTGTTTGTTAGTTGCAGTTCGTATGGGGAAATAATTATAAGATTTGACATGAGAAGCATGAAAAATATCATCAGAATAATAAGCACAATCATCAGATGAATACAAAGCATAATCATCTGAACTAGAATCAGAAAAAGAATATGAGACATTTTTGGAAATTTGAAACATTTGCTTTATAGAATATTTTGAAACTTTATTACAATAAGCAAATGAATCACTTTTATAACATCTGTCTACATATCTATCTTCCTCAGTCATAGAATCATTAGATGCCCGCTTTGGTTTCCAAATCTGCTTCTTTGATGACTTGCTCAAAGTCCTATCTAAAAGATTAGAATCAGAAGAATTAGAACTGTCAGAAATAACTTTATCTTGATTCTTTGACTTCTTTGACCGTCTTCTTTTACGCTTAGGTTTATAATACTGATCATTTAGCGTAAAAGAATCATCAAGAATTTTAGACTTAATTTTAAATTAGAAGAAATAATTTTACCTAAGCAACCAATCTGATCAACTAATAAATCTGAATTTGCCTCGGAGTCTGAAGTATTTTGAGAAATGATTTTAAATTTTGAAACTTCCTTTTTGTTTTCTTGAAAATTAGAAGAAAGGTTAGAAATAGAATCTGATTTCTGATAAAATAATTTTTCTTCAAGACTAGACGTCATGAAAGAGAGAATAATATCAGATTCTATTTTCTTTAAAATATTTTGATCTTCTATCTTATCTTAAAGATTGATGATTTTGCTTTCTAATACTAACGGAGGAGTATATTTCTTAGAATCATAAATGATTGGAGAAATATTTTCCTTATCAGAATTAGGAGCATAAGGATCAACAAAATCATTAGATATTGAAGATTTGACAAGAGATATTTCATTTAAAATTCTTTTTCCTTTCCTTGATATTTCAGGAAAATATTTTGCATTTTCGCTTGTGAAAACAAAAGGAATTTCCTTTTTCTTGTTATTTGTCCTTTTCTCATTTTCGAGTTCTAACACTTGCTTTTCACTAGTCCAATGAAATTTGAACTGAGGAGCATAGTGTGCAAGAGTTAGATAATCGTATTTATATAAAGTAGGAACTTCATTTATCACTTTGTTTAAACAATGAGGATTGTCAAAACCAAGTCCTCACCTTTGTTTTAAAGCTTCTTCACTCCTCGGTTTGTTCATAAAATGTCACACCCCGCTTAAGCGGAAACACGGAATATGGCAGTTTGATAAACATAGCACTAGGAAATGATAAAATACCACCATACATTTCAACCAAAGATTACATCAAGTTCTCAAAAATAAACAAACATAATACATCCAAAAGCTTGATTACAAAGTCACTACTAAGAATTAATGTACGCGGTAACATAATTCTAAAATCTTAATCATTTCCCGTAACCTTCTTGTTCCCTGAAAAGCATGTTTAAATAAAAAGGGGTCAACTACGAGAGTTGGTGAGTTCACAGGTTTAAATTATGCACAACACCATTTTATATGCAAGTTGTCAAACGTAAATCAAATGTTAATCCAAGCTTCAAAAACCATTAATTCACGAGTACCAATCTTTAAATTATATGACAGAAATTATGCCTCCAAAATAACCAATACTTTTGTATGTTGGACCTCTACTAGACCGTCCCTGACCTTAAACATGCCCCAAAAAGGACTACCGACGTGGCCATGAATCACATGGATAGTCCCTACTTCTCTAGAATTAGTGCACCCTTACTCGTCAGTATAAGGTGTGCTTGTCACACCAAATAGCGCTATCCACTAAAACTATAGGCTCCTTTATGAGTTAACTAGTAGAGTCAGCCGAGGACTTAAAGAACCAACCCAACATACCATTTTCGCATATATGTCATATAATATCCAAAACCAAACGCTTTATAATCAAAGCTACCAAAATTATTCATAACAATCGCATTTAAGCAAACCTCGTGAATAATTAAAATAAATACTTTAACATGCTTTCCTCCCCAAAATTCAAGTAAAACGGTAAAATAGGGGCTGTGAATGCTCACCTCAAATGATGATGATGATGCTAAATAACACAACAACCAAATCTCTAGTCCGGAGCCTTTACTTCCCTATAGAGTAATTTGCATAAATGAATACCAAATGTCAACATCCATCTATAATCCTAACTTAACCATTTCTACATCTCAATATATATACCTTTATGTTTATTTTTTTGTCTAAAATAGAAATTTAGGATTAAAATATCAATAATGATCACCAAAACATAACCTTTAAGGTTTTAAGATCAACCTTTTGGATTCAGCACTTGCTGTCCAAAATTTGTGATCACAAAATGAACTTCAAAATAACACTTCCCAAATATCAAAGATAACCAAATTTTTATGGGAACTAAAACACTGAGTTAAGAACATCAAGTCATATTTTCATAAATTTTGAAGATGCTTTGATGTTCCAAATAATTCCTACAAATCAGTAGGTCACTGATTTTTGTGTCAGTTGCACACTTCTTTTGTAGCATGTATTTGGGATACCAAAACTCAAAACTACACAGATATCCATATATGGCTGCAAAGGTAACTCAAAAACTTATTATATGGAAAACGATTCACTCAATTTGGAAGATTTATGAAAGAGTTATGGCCTTTGGAAGTTGAGTGTACCAATCTGTCAACTCTGGACAGATTGCACTACTTTATTCTAAAATGTAAATGGATGACCAAAACTTCATAATTTTGAGTGATTCCAGATTCTTTGAATAGTTAACACCTTAAATTAATGTTTGGTGGCAAAAATTCCCAAATTTTATGGAGTAAGAAATGATTTATGAAGCTTGAAAGTGGATACAAAATCCATGACAACAAGCTGTGAAGAAAATAAGCTTTGTATAATGTAATAAGATGATCATTTGACATGGTTTTTAATAATACCACATGGTTTCACATCTTAAATCAATATATAATGACTCTAATAAAGCAAGTATGCATCTTAGAGTCATAGCAACTACATGTGCTCATCCAATCCCATGCATGATAACCAAAATCACTAGTTAAGTGATATTTCATCACTTATATACTCTTAACCAAAAATTACACTTAAATTCCCAAATTTTATTGGAAGATCATTCAATGGTTTTACTTTGCAAATGTATAATCTACCAAATGCATCCCATTTCACTTCCAAAACCAAGATTATACAACTACTACATGTAATGATGTAAAACATTCATTTCTTTGACTAAAAACTTGAAAAATGAGGATGTAAAGTGATTACCTTCACAAAGGAAGATGCAACCTTGATTTCTTGATATAAAATGATATCTAAACTTGATTTCTTCCTTGATGATTTTCTGAAAATTTCGGTGGTAGGGGTGATGGTGGTGTATGGCCGATGTGAAGAAGGAGAAGAGAGAGAGAAGTCATAATTTTCGGCCAAGTGGCCTTATGAATCACCAAGATTTTTAAAAATTATTTTAGAAATATAAATAAGATTTAAACTTAGTTAAATAATCAGATAAATTTGAGAATCGCAAATCCTCAATTATCAGTTTATGCTAAAAATGAATATTATAATTTAATAAATATATTTTATTTTGAAAATAATAGAATCCTATTATTTTATGTATTTTAGACTTCCAACATAATTTTTGGAATTTCTGAGATGTAATGGTCAGTTATCAGTCCGTACCGAGTATTTTACGCGATTACTGAAATTTTTCTGGTAAAATCCTAATCTAATCAATCGAGTTAAATACTAAAGAATTTAACTTTAATAATTAGATCCTAAAAGATCAAAGATTGCTAACCTTAAATTTCTGGTTATTGGACGGTTGTCACAATTTCCCCCCGTTAAAGGAATTTCGTCCCGAAATTAACAGTCTGCTTTCCTCAAATGATTTCTTCCAAGCAAATGAGGATATTTAGCTTTTATATAATCTTCCCACTCCCAGGTGTATTCCGGCCCATGCCTTGAGTTCCACCGGACTTTTATAATCGGAATTTTACTGCGTCTTAACCGCTTGGTCAAGTACTTCGATCGGTTCTTCTGTGAAATGCATGCGTTCATCAATTTGAATTTCCTCTGATGATATAACCAGTGATTCGTCGGTTAAACATTTCTTCAGATTCGAGACATGGAAAGTGTCGTGGATGGCACTCAACTCTTGAGGTAATTGAAGTTTGTATGCAACTGGTCCAATTCTTTCCAGAACTTCAAATTGACCAATATACCTTGGACTTAACTTACCTCGTTTCCCAAAGTGTATGATTCCTTTCCAAGGCGATACTTTCAAAAGTACTTTGTCACCCACTTGAAATTCCAATGGCTTTCTTCGGTTATCAGCATAACTCTTTTGGCGATCCCTTGCTGCCTTAAGCCTATCCCGAATAGTTGATATTTTGTCGGTGGTTTCCTGAACGATATTGGGTCCGATCAATTTACTCTCTCCTATTTCTATCCATCCCAGTGGTGATCTGCACTTTCGTCCATAAAGAGCTTCATACGGTGCACATTGTATGCTGGCGTGATAGCTATTGTTGTAAGAAAATTCAACCAATGGTAAGTGTTGATCCCAACTACCGCGAAAATCTATTGCACATGCATGCAACATGTCCTCCAAGTCTGAATAGTCCTTTCTGTTTGGCCATCCGTTTGAGGATGATAAGCTGTACTTAGATCCAATCTAGTGCCCAACATCCTTTGAAATATCTGCCAAAATCTGGAGGTAAAGCCACTATCTCTATCGGAGATGATAGAAATGGGTACTCCGTGACGAGAAACGATCTCATCAATATACAATTGCGCTAGCTTTTCCATTTTATAATCTTCTCGAATTGGTAGAAAGTGCGCAGAATTCGTAAGTCGATCTACTATTACCCAAATAGCATCATGACCTTTCTTAGTTCTGGGTAATTTGGTTACAAAGTCCATTGAAATATGATCCCATTTCCATTGGGGTATTTCGGGTTGTTGAAGAAGACCCGAAGCTTTTTTTTTGGTGCTCTGCTTTCACTTTTGCGCATGTCAAACACTTACTTACGTACATGGCGATGTCTCGTTTCATTCCTGGCCACCAATAATGTTCTCTCAAATCTTGATACATTTTGTCCGCTCCTGTATGGATTGAGTACCTTGATTTATGTGCTTCTTCTAAAATTTTGGACCGCAGGTTATCAGCCTTTGGTATCCATACCTTATCCTTAAAATAGCGTACTCCATCCGATCTCATCTCAAATTCCTTCTCCAGATGATTGAGAGTTTCATTGCTTAATTTATCTGGCTTCAATGCTTCCTCCTGAGCTTCAAGAATTTGTGCCTTAAGACTTGTCTGCACTATTACTCCCATAGCTCGCGTCCTTAAGGGCTTTACTCTTTCTTTTCTACTTAACGCATCCGCTACTACATTAGCTTTTCCTGGATGGTATTTTATTTCACAATCATAATCATTAAGCAATTCCACCTATCTTCGCTGCCTCATATTAAGCATCTTCTGATCAAGGATATGTTGAAGACTCTTGTGATCAGTAAAGATGGTACATTTCGTCCCGTAAAGATAATGTCTCCAGATCTTCAGTGCGAATATTACAGCTCCCAACTCCAAATCATGAGTGGTATAATTTCTCTCATGAACTTTTAGCTGTCTAGACGCATATGCGATGACTTTATCCTTTTGCATTAATACACACCCCAATCCTTGGTGTGATGCATCGCAATAAACCACAAAGTTGTCAGTACCCTCAGGCAACGCTAAAACTGGAGCATTGCAAAGCTTTTGCTTGAGTGTTTGAAAAGCTTCTTCCTGTTTATCTCCCCAGATAAACTTTTCATCCTTTCGAGTTAATGTTGTTAAAGGTTGCATAATTTTGGAAAAGTTAGAAATAAATCGTCGATAATATCCAGCTAAACCAAGAAATTGACGAATCTACGTGGGTGTCTTCGGAATTCCCCACTTTTTGATGGCTTCCACCTTTTCTGGATCGACTTGAATTCCCTTATGATTGACTACATGACCAAGAAAATGTACTTCACGAATCCAAAATTCGCATTTGGAAAATTTGGCATACAATTTCTGGTCCTTGAGTAATTTGAGCATCAGCTTCAGATGATACTCATGATCCTCTTTGCTTCGGGAGTAGATGAGTATGTCGTCAATGAACACTATTACAAACTTGTCTAAATACGGTCTACAAACTCTGTTTATCAGGTCCATAAATACTGCCGGTGCGTTTGTCAATCCGAAAGGCATAACTAGAAACTCGTAATGTCCATATCGAGTTCTGAATGCTGTTTTGGGAATATCTTCTTCGCGAACTCTCATCTGATGATAACCGGATCGGAGATCGATCTTTGAGAAATACATAGCTCCTTGCAACTGATCAAACAGGTCATCAATTCGAGGAAGTGGATATCGATTCTTGAGAGTTAGTTTATTAAGCTCTCTATAATCAATACACATTCGAAAGGTTCCATCCTTCTTTTTGACAAAAAGAACTGGAGATCCCCATGGCGAAGAACTTGGTCTGATAAATCCTTTGTCGAGAAGTTCTTGAAGTTGTTCGGACAATTCTTTCATTTCCGATGGTGCTAAACGGTATGGAGATTTTGCTACCGATGCAGCTCCAGCAATTAGATCAATGCGAAATTCAACTTGTGTTGGTGGAGGTAATCCAGGTAATTCATCTAGAAATACTTCCGGAAAATCTCGGACTATTGGGATGTCCTGAATGTGCTTCCCTTTTATCTCCTTATCTACTACATGCGCCATATATGCAACACCCTCCTTCCTTATATACTTCCGCATCTTCATACACGATACTATTTTGAAGCCTCTCATTGACTTTTCTCCATAAACTAGATGCATTCCTCCTTCCGGTAGTGGGATTCGAAGTATCTTTTCGGAACAACAAATTTCTGCTCGGTTTTTGGATAACCAATCCATACCCACTACTACATCAAAGCTTCCTAATCTAATTATTTGCCTGAACCGACAATCTCTCTATGCGTCGCGCATCAACAATACTCATCTAATAATTAATCATGCATTCGACATATCATACGATGATAATATACATTTCAATCATACGAAATACTAGTAATTAAAATTAGAACTTTATCATAATCATCAAACTTTATAATTTCAAAATATTAACTATCAAACATAAAATATTTTTAAATTCATGGGTTACATCCCCTCAAAAGAAACAAGTTTTTAAAATTACCAATTATCATCCAATAGTCAACATCTAACGCATGAAAAACAAAATAAACCATCCCATAATGACTACTAAAATAAATGTTGAAATCACAAAATGCTTATGCCAACTCACATATTAACCATGCTTTTTATTTTTGGAACAAAAACTTTCTATATTTAGCAACTCATAATATAACCATTTCAAGTCCCTTCTTATGCATACCAAATTAGACATAGATGATCAAGCTTTGCCTAATTGTAATATGCTAAGCCGACACTCGTCTTAGTTATACTAGTAGTGTGCTCAAACTCAAGATTTGTTTGTAAAAATAATTTTTGAAAATAGTGGTTATAGTGTATGGTTTTATAGTAAAACCGGCATTCTCTATAACCTATGGCCCTGATACCAAGTCTGTCACACCCCGCTAAAGCGGAAACACGGAATATGACAGTTTGATAAACATAGCACTAGGAAATGATAAAATACCACCATACATTTCAACCAAAGATTACATCAAGTTCTCAAAAATAAACAAACATAATACATCCAAAAGCTTGATTACAAAGTCACTACTAAGTATTAATGTACGCGGTAACATAATTCTAAAATTTTAATCATTTCCCGTAACCTTCTTTTTCCCTGAAAAGCATGTTTAAATAAAAAGGGGTCAACTACGAGAGTTGGTGAGTTCACAGGTTTAAATTATGCACAACACAATTTTATATGCAAGTTGTCAAACGTAAATCAAATGTTAATCCAAACTTCAAAAACCATTAATTCACGAGTACCAATCTTTAAATTATATGACATAAATTATGCCTCCAAAGTAACCAATACTTTTGTATGTTGGACCTCTACTAGACCGTCCCTGACCTTAAACATGCCCCAAAAAGGACTACCGACGTGGCCATGAATCACATGGATAGTCCCTACTTCTCTAGAATTAGTGCACCCTTACTCGTCAGTATAAGGTGTGCTTGTCACACCAAATAGCGCTATCCACTAAAACTATAGGCTCCTTTATGAGTTAACTAGTAGAGTCAGCCGGGGACTTAAAGAACCAACCTAACATACCATTTTCGCATATATGTCATATAATATCCAAAACCAAACGCTTTATAATCAAAGCTACCAAAATTATTCATAACAATCGCATTTAAGCAAACCTCGTGAATAATTAAAATAAATACTTTAACATGCTTTCCTCCCCAAAATTCAAGTAAAACGGTAAAATAGGGGCTGTGAATGCTCACCTCAAATGATGATGATGATGTTAAATAACACAACAACGCAAATCTCTAGTCCGGAGCCTTTACTTCCCTATAGAGTAATTTGCATAAATGAATACCAAATGTCAACATCCATCTATAATCCTAACTAAACCATTTCTACATCTCAATATATATAGCTTTATGTTTATTTTGTTGTCTAAAATAGAAATTCAGGATTAAAATATCAATAATGATCACCAAAACATAACCTTTAAGGTTTTAAGATCAACCTTCTGGATTCAGCACTTGCTGTCCAAAATTTGTGATCACAAAATGAACTTCAAAATAACACTTCCCAAATATCAAAGATAACCAAATTTTTATGGGAACTAAAACACTGAGTTAAGAACATCAAGTCATATTTTCATAAATTTTGAAGATGCTTTGATGTTCCAAATAATTCCTACAAATCAGTAGGTCACTGATTTTTGTGTCAGTTGCACACTTCTTTTGTAGCATGTATTTGGGATACCAAAACTCAAAACTACACATATATCCATATATGGATGCAAAGATAACTCAAAAACTTATTATATGGAAAACGATTCACTCAATTTGGAAGATTTATGAAAGAGTTATGGCCTTTGGAAGTTGAGTGTACCAATCTGTCAACTCTGGACAGATTGCACTACTTTCTTCTAAAATGTAAATGGATGACCAAAACTTCATAATTTTGAGTGATTCCAGATTCTTTGAATATTTAACACCTTAAATTAATGTTTGGTGGCAAAAAGTCCCAAATTTTACGGAGTAAGAAATGATTTATGAAGCTTGAAAGTGGATACAAAATCCATGACAGCAACCTGTGAAGAAAATAAGCTTTGTATAATGTAATAAGATGATCATTTGACATGGTTTTTAATAATACCACATGGTTTCACATCTTAAATTAATATATAATGACTCTAATAAAGCAAGTATGCATCTTAGAGTCATAGCAACTACATGTGCTCATCCAATCCCATGCATGATAACCAAAATCACTAGTTAAGTGATATTTCACCACTTATATACTCTTAACCAAAAATTACACTTAAATTCCCAAATTTTATTGGAAGATCATTCAATGGTTTTAATTTGCAAATGTATAATCTACCAAATGCATCCCATTTCACTTCCAAAACCAAGATTATACAACTACTACATGTAATGATGTAAAACATTCATTTCTTTGACTAAAAACTTGAAAAATGAGGATGTAAAGTGATTACCTTCACAAAGGAAGACGCAACCTTGATTTCTTGATGTAAAATGATATCTAAACTTGATTTCTTCCTTGATGATTTTCTGAAAATTTCGTTGGTAGGGGTGATGGTGGTGTATGGCCGATGTGAAGAAGGAGAAGAGAGGAGAGGGAGATGAGAGGTTACTTGGAAATTTGAAAATGAAACAATTATCCCCTAATTTAGTTTTTAATTAAAACAAAATAGAGAGAGAAGTCATAATTTTCGGCCAAGTGGCCTTATGACTCACCAAGATTTTTAAAAATTAATTTAGAAATATAAATAAGATTTAAACTTAGTTAAATAATCAGATAAATTTGAGAATCGCAAACCCTCAATTATCAGTTTATGCTAAAAATGAATATTATAATTTAATAAAAATATTTTATTTTGAAAATAATAGAATCCTATTATTTTATGTATTTTAGACTTCCAACATAACTTTTGGCATTTCTGAGATTTAATGGTCAGTTATCAGTCCGTACCGGGTATTCTACGCCATTACTGAAATTTTTCGGGTAAAATTCTAATCTAATCAATCGAGTTAAATACTAAAGAATTTAACTTTAATAATTAGATTCTAAAAGATCAAAGATTGCTAACCTTAAAATTCTGGTTATTGGACGGTTGTCACATAAAAATTGTTTGTTCTGATTGGTTCATTCGATAAAGCTTTTCTTCTAACTTATTTATTTTATCTGAAAATTCATCTTTTAAAGTAGTCATTTTAGTCAAAGACTCAAGATAAGTCTTATTTGAATTTTCCAAATCATCCAATTTCTTTTGAAAGATGTCTTTTGTGTTTTCCAAAATAGATTTTTCATCTTTCAAAGAAATTTTCAGTTTGTCAATCAAATCTGACTTTTCAGAATTTAAATTCTTTATAGATAAAATTTGTGAACGCAAATCAGATAAAGAAGTTATAATGATATTCACCTGAGAGGATATAAAATTGTAATCAAATTCTGAATATACCTCATCTTCATCAGTATCAGAATCATCTGACTGATCAACTCCAATCAAGCACATCTGAGCGATCTCGACATTTGCAGCTTCATCATCAGAGTGATCCAGCCAGAATTCTTCTTCTGCTAGCAAAGCAGTTCCGTTCTCTCTTTTCTCAGCCAACTCCAATTTCTTTCTGTAATAAGCTGAGTCCTTAACCTTCTTTGCTCGACACTCTTTTGAGAAGTGACACGACTTTCCAAAGTTATAGCAGGCAACAGTCTTTGGCTCGGGCACTTTGACTTTAGGACCTGAAGTGAAGCGAGAAGTGTTGGATCCCGATCTTGGTTGGAACTTTTTCTAGTAATGCTGAGAGATAAGGATCATTGCTTTCTGCAGTGCCTCACCATCGTCATCAGTTGACCCGTTGTAAGCGTTATCAGATAACGCTTGTTCAGCCAGTTGGCTCATGAGGAGTGCAACCGGGTCTACTGATTTCTTGTTCTTCTTATCCTGTTTGGCCTTCTTCTCAAGCACCAAGCTCTCATCAGTCATCAGAATTTCATAAAGTTCTTGGATTTGCATAATGGAGATTCTGACATCGTTCCTCAGTCTATGGCAAGTTTTGTTCCATTCAGGCTGAAGAGCATTGAGAAATTTCAGATTCGTCTCAAGCTCAGTCTTTTCCACTTTTATTTTTCTTAGGTCATTGATCACAACACAGAATTTGTCGAAAACACTCTTTAAAGACTCACTGTCAAAGTTGTTCATGAAGTGTGTATGTCTAAGTTGAGTTGGAACTGATGAGCCAAGCACAATATTTTCCAACTGTGTCCACATCTGATTTGGATAATTTTTGTAATGATCAACACGGTTGTATACAGAAATTGGCAACGCTAGCATTAGATTAGCAGGCAATTCTCGATCAGCTTTCATTCTCAAAACCTCTTCGGGTGTTGTTGGAGTCTCTTTGTTAGTCTTTATGAATGGTCCTTCATTTAGAGACTTCATCATGTTGGCTCCATTAACTTGTCGTTCAATGAAGTTGAGAAACCGATCTTGTCACTGAGTGAATTCGTTTTCATCTATCAGTACTGGAGGACGAGTGTCTATACCCAATGACATCATGAGGTCATTTTTGTAGAACTGAGCTTGAAACGCTAACTTTGTAGAATCCATGTTTCAGATAATCCAGGAAAAAAATTCAGGTCTGAGACTGGCGCAAAGTTGAAGTTTGCGTGAGAGGCAAAAAGCGCAAACTGAGCTTTGCGTGAACAATGAGAGACGCAAAAGAGGCTTTGCGTGAGCAGGCTGTGGTGCAAAGTAAGCCTTGCGTTACGTGAAGGAGACGCAAACCAACTTTGTGTGAGTAGCGGGAGACGCAAACTGAGCTTTGCGTTAGTCGTTGAAGACGCAAAGTAAGCTTTTCGTGAGCTGTATGATACGCAAATGTTACTTCTCTTGAAGCACTGGAGACAAAAAGTTAGCTTTGCGTGATAGGAGGAATACGAGAACTTCACTTTGCGTGAATAACTTGTAACGCAAACTGAGCTTTGCGTGACACAGATGAAGCAAAAACCTGTAACAAACTGAAACAAAATAAGGAAGATCGTGCAATCCAAAAGATGAACTCGCGCAAAGTATGAAGAACTCGCGCAAAGTAGAGATCTAGCGCAAACTTAATGAAAATCCATAAATCTGCCAAAAAGACGATTTCAAAAGTAGATTTGATGAAATTTCCTTATACAAATACTTTCGAAAACAAGTTTCTAAAATTTTTCAATCAACAAAATCGATTAAAAACCTCAAACACAAAATTTCGAGAATAGCACAGTACATGAAAATGATTTTTCCAGAAAATCAATAATTTCCAAAATTGACAATCAAAACAAGTTTTTCTTGCAAAACGATGTGAATCAAAGATGTGTAGCATGTAAAAACGGATCCAACAAACCAATTTTCGCATAAACTCGATCAAAAACACACCCGAATTTGATGAAAAATCAAGAAAACGAGATTTTCTTGATAAATTCAAGAAAATCGATCAAATTTTCGATTTAATTCATAAATTCAGATTCGAAAAATCAATCTCTCAATTCTCTCAAGATTCAGATTAGCTCTGATACCAATTGTGAGTCCAAGATCACTAAATCTCTAGAGAGAGAAAGTAGAGAGAGAGACAATGGGGCGCAAAGTAATGTTGTATTGAATGACGCGTGAATGTGATACAAGGAACCAAGACCAAAGGGACTTAAATACCCTTGGTCAATACTACACAATATAAGACACTAAACACAGTATTTGACCAAGCCTATAAATACAATAGTTACTATAAAATCAGACTTAACACCAAGGAATACATCCAGTTCAATGACAGAGACAAGGAACTGGTGGCTTTAGATGAAGATGCTCTTACTTATCTCACAATGGTTATCCCGAATGACATATACAACATAGTTAATAGCAAATATTCTGGTAAAGAGATTTGGGATGAGCAGGAGAGACAACTACAGGGTTCTGAAAAATCCCTCAAGACCAAAAGAAACAAAATCATTAATGCATACGAGGGATTTAAAGTCAAATAAGGGGATCACTGAAAGATGCTTACAACCGATTCAACATAATCCTGAATGATCTCAGAAGGAACGAGGTGAATAAGTCAGTATCCGAGATCAACCATAAGTTTATTAAGAACCTTCAGCCAGAATGGGATAACTACTCCATTCAACTCCAGATGACAACAGACATGGATGAATATAAACTTAATGATCTCTTTCGTGTCTTGTATCAGTATGAGGATAACGTAAAAGAGATCAAGGACAGGCAGAAGAAAGTTGTGGATTCATTGGCATTGCTAGCAGAACGGAGCAAGGTGTGAAGACCAGTACAAACAGAGTTCAGGTTCAAAAGGAACTAGTTTCAGAAGTTGTTGGGACATCTCCCAGTTATGAAGAGTATGATAAATACTCTGATGATGAACTTGATAACTTTACGGAGAAGGTGGGCTTGTTGACCAGTAAATTCAACAAGAGGTTTGGGATAGAGAGGTTTTATCAGAAACCTAAATATGACTACCACACGACTGACAAACACAGAGAAAAGTATGAGAGGAGAGAATAAAAGAAAGAGGAGAAAGAGAAAAGGAAATAGAAGGAGAAAGAGAAAGAAAAGAGCGACATGTGCTATAACTGTGGCAAACCAAGCCACTTTGTCAAAGACTTCAAGTATTATTCGAAGAAAAAAGCGACATGTGCTATAACTGTGGCACAATTGGTTAAAGGTAAGGAGACAGGAAAAGTACATAAGGCAGAGGAAGAGATCTGGCTAGAATTCGTATGATGAGGAGGAAGCCCGTTTCACCCAAGTGCATTACAATCTAATGGCCAAGGTAAATTTTGTTTCTCACATGTATGAAAATATTTTTGAAAATGAAGAAGTGCTAAACTTGATATCTCAGCTAAACTTTATGAAAAACGAATTTGAAAAATTAAAAACTAAATTTTATTGTGGAAAATAGTTCATTACGGAGATATCAAGATCAAGCCTTATTATTCAATGTTTAGTAGAAGACAGGGAAGGTGAAAAAGATCTAATTAGAGTGGAGAAGGTAAAGCTTGAAACTAGAATTTCTTATTTACAACCAGAGATAAGACGCTTAAAAGATGAAAATTTGGATCTTACCTTAAATATGACATTGTTTTGAAAATGAGAATCTGCAGAACATTGTTTGCGCAAAGTCACCGTTCATTTCCTTTGGTCAGCGGAAAATCCAAGAATCCGTAAGTTGAAGCTTACGAAAAGTTGCTCAAACTTTCTTAAATTCTTCTAAGTATAAAATTCGCAAACAATTCTTTGTAAAAAGTTCTTTTGACGTGCTTGAAATTTTCTATGTCAAGAATTCGCAAGTCAAAGCGTACGTAATGTGAAGAATCCTTAGAACGCTGTCTACAGAAAATGAGAATCCACAGATAGCCATTTGCACAAAGTTACTGTTCACACCCTTCGATTTGCGAAATGTTCGAGAATCCGCAAGACTAAGCCTACGTAAAGTTGTTATTTTTGTGCTTGGAACTTTTGTAAGTCAAGAATCTGCAGGCCATACCTTGCGAAAATTTCATAAGAGTTTGGATTTTTCTCTAACGCAAGAATTCGTGTCTTTTGCTTTGCGAGAAGTCAAGAATCCACAAGCAACACTCTACAACAAATAAAGAATCTGCATCCTTCAGCCTGCGACAAGTGAGAATCCATAAGCCCCAGTCTGCGAATTCCTCACTACTCGGGTATAGTTCTCTATGGATTGTGAGAGTTCAGTGGTCTGCGACAAGTACAAGCCTTCAGTCTGCGAATTCCATACTTGGTTAACTTTTGACTAATTTTCAGTTTTTGGAAAATTTCTGATTTTTGTAAACGATCAAGCAAGTATTTTCAAGTTGACTTCAACAGATGCATTGGCAATTGGTACAGATGTAAAACCATCCGTTTTGTTCAAGGGTGAGTATGAACAGTGGAAAGACCGATTTCTTGATTTCATTGACCGAAATGAAATTGGTCACTACATCAGACAATCCTTGGAAGAAGGACTCATGAAACCTCTCACAAAGCTACTGCCTACTGTGAATGGTGACAGAGAAGAAATCACTACAAAGAAGTATATCATAGATCCAAAGGAATATACACCTGAACAGGCAAAGAGACACAAAGCAGATAAACTGGCTAGATCTTTCTTACTTCAGGGAATTCCGAATGAGATTTATGTGAAAATTGACAGCTACAAAGCAACTGGTAAAGAAATGTGGGATCAACTTGAGATGATGATGATGGACTCAAAGATAGGAAATCAATTGAAGGTACCTAATTATATCAATAACAATGAAGAATTCAAAGCAAAATATGGTGAAAGTTTAGAGACAACGTATAACAGGTTTGTCTCTCTACTAAATGAGCTCAGCAAAAACAAGGTGAGGAAATCACAGGTTGAGAAAAACATCAAATTTCTGATTATCTTACAGCCAGAGGTCTGTGAGACTTTATGCCAAAATGAAACAACTGAACGATGTCAATGATATTCCTTTGCATGAGGTCTATGAGACTTTATGCCAAAATGAGGAAGATGTTGATGAGATAAGGGCTAAGAAAAAGAAATCTGGAAAACCAGTTATTGATCCTGTTGCTTTGGTGGTTAAGATGAAAGAGAAAAAGTATGTTAGTTTGATGAAAAAGAAAGTCATTGTTTCTGAGACTGAGGAAGAAGACAGTGTTGAGTCTGATTCAGATGATGGAGAGAATCAGAAGCAAACTATGGTTTTATTGACCAAAACATTCCAGAAAAAGTTTTACAAAAAGCTTGGATCAAACAGTCAAAGGTATTCTTCTGGGTCGAGAAATTATGAGCATAAGGAAAGAGTAGAAAGAAAGAAAAGGATTAAGGACAAGAGGTTTGATGAGAAGTAGTCTGAAGAGAAGAAGTTTGGAAATAGATATGAGGATATGAAAGCTGAGGAACCAGTGAAATGCTACAACTGTGGAAAAGTTGGTCATTATGCCAAAGATTGTAGAAAGCCGAAAGTTCGCAATTCTGATTATTACATGAACAAGATGTTGTTAGCCAAACTGAAAGAGGTCGGTAAAGCATTAATGGCTGAAGATGATCATTGGTTGGATCAAACTGGTTCTGAGAGAGAGAAGGATGAGTATGCTCATATGTGTTTGATGGGAAAGAAGATTGCTGATGAGGATTCTGATGAAGAGACTTCAGATGAGGTAAATGACATGACTAAAATTTATTTTATTAAACAAATGCAATCAATATTGGTTGAACTTCAAAATCTGCAGTCTAAACCTAAACGTGAAAAAAGGTATCATTGAAAAGAAAAATCAAACAATACTGAAACTCAATAAGGACATTGTTGAGAAGATTGTGTTGATTGAATCTTTGAACAAAAATATTGATACCTTTGATTAACAAAAGACTGTGATTCAAAATCAATTATCTGAACAACATCTAAATTTAAAATGTGTGAACGAGATATGAAATAGGTTGTTACTAAATCTTCATCTTTAAAAACAGTGAATGAAATATTGGTTGCAAAGATCAATTGTTTGGAGGAAAAGCTATATGTTATAGGTTAAACAGACCAAACAATTCATCTTAACAAACCAAAAGAGTTTAAGTTTTACAACGAATATTGGGGTATTGGTTACAATAACCCACGTTATTTGAAAAAGGGTATTTCGAAAAGGCCTTCTTTATATGATTTTGATTTTCTTCATGTTAGTGAATATTTGTTGGATGCAAGATATTGAAAGTCAAAGCTTCAAGTCAAAATCTCAAGAGCGAAGTCAAAGTCAACTTTCTAAAAGAGATATGTCAAAGTCAAAATTCAAATTATAGTTAGTTATTTAATTTGTGTTTTGTCTTTGTTAGCTTGCTGGTATAAATAGTTTTTCTTGTTGTAGAATCTAGTGGCATGTTGAAATAGAGAATCTAGAGAGAGAAATATTAAGAGAGAGAGCATATTGTATGAATTTTAATGTGTTGATTTGAATTCTATACATATGGCATTTGTCATTGATTTATGTGGTTATCTTGATTGATTTGCACATTATTGGGACACACAATTTGTATCAGAGCAAGCAAGAATCAGAAATCATTCAAGAATCTGAGCATTTGGTCGAATCTTGAAGAACTCGCAAAACTATCTGTCAAAATTCGATTTTAGTGCATTTTTGGTGTTTTGGACTATTTTTTTGCATTGGGTTCGAATTATGTAATATAATGTTTCTTGTTTGATTTGTAAAGTCCAATTCACAACAAATTGTGTGAGTTTTGGATTTTCATTAGAATTTTTGTTCGAAGTCTTTATTCACTATTTGAAGATCAAATCTGTAACTTTTTTTGTTGTTTGTTGAAATCATGTATTAGAGGTATTTTCGTTTTGTAATTGTTGTCAAATTGACAAAGTTTGGTTATCAGATTCAGAGTATTGAAGGTTTTGGAGTTGAAAAGTTGATCTCAGGCTCGAAGTGGTGAAGAACTCGCATGATCTGGTGAATCGACAAGTTCATCTGAAAAACTCGCAAACCTCAAGTTCAAGAACTCGCATGGTGTTTGAATCTATGAATCTGGGTTTGTTGAAAAACTTCTAAGTGTAGAACTCACAGACAACTTTGTGTAAATAGTAAAAACTCGCAGATCCTTGTTTATGGAAAGCAAGAATCCGCAGAAGACTTCGTGCCCAAAGTAAAGAACTCGCACGCAACTACCTATGGAAAGTTACTCTACATGTACTTTGGTCTACGGAAAGCTCAAGAATCCGCACATCGAAGCTAACGACAACTTGTTATCCTTGATTTGGATTTTTGTTCTAGGTCAAGAATTCACAAACCATATCTAGCAACAAGTTGTTTGAGTGTTTGGATTTTTTGGTTAAGGAGAGAACTCAAACACCATTGTCTACGAGAAGTCAAGAATCCACACGTAATTGTCTGCGGATAGCTAGAATATGTATGTCTTAGTTTGCGGAAAGTGTTGAATCCGCAACTTTCAATCTACAGAAAGATGGTTTTCAACTGTTTGCGATAAGTGTTTTTCAGTGGTTTAAGGATTCCATACTTAGTAAATTTTTGACTGATTTTCAGTTTTTTGGAAAATTTTTGATTTTTGTTAACGGTCAGTGCAAGTATTATCAGTGACAATGGATGATTTCTTTTTTGTTCAGGAATATACTTCTGAACCACGTCGTTAGACAAATCTGAAACGTAAGATTTCAGAACTTGAAGATTAAAAGAAAGCACATTCGCGCATCATGAAAGTTTGAGAGAAGATAATGAATGACTCAATAAAAGTTTAACTCAGTGTGGAAATAAAAGGAAAGAGAATGAAGGGAAGTTAAAGAGTGAGATTAGTGCTTTGAAGAAACAAATTTTAGATTTTCTATAAGATGATCAGACCAAGATGATTGAAGAAAAAACAAAAGTCTTGGAGACTGAAAATGTTGATCTAAAGAAGAAGATTTCAGAGATGGAGACAGATAATATCAAGAGAAATGAAGAGAAATCAAAAGTGTTAGAAAGTGAAACTACTGAATTGAAAAGGAAAATCTCAGTTCTGCAAACTCAGATTGTCAGCAATGATAAAGATGCTATCCAGAAAAGTGAAGAGAAATCTAAGGGTTTGGATAGTAAAACTGTTGAACTTCAAAAGAAGATTACAGAGCTGGAAAAGCAAATTGCCAAAGACAGAGCTGAGTTTAAAAAAGAAAAGAAAGGAATTGCTAAGGAAAAACAAATGATTGCACATAAATTTTCTAAATTCTCAAGAAAGGCTTTAGAAGAGAAGAAAGTAATTTATCTAAAATGTGCAAAGCTTTCTCAAGAAAGTGATAATTCTGGAAAGAGAAAAGTTTGAGAAAGACAAGAAGATTGTTGAACAAAAACATGTTGGAGTATTCAAAGAAATATCCGAAAAACGAAAGAGTGTTGAGAAACATTTTGAGGAAGAAACGAAGATATTTGAGTCAGAGATAATGAAGCTTACAAAGAAGTTGTATGAACTATCAACAACAACATTGAAAGAAAAGAATGTGAAGTCTGAATTTCAGAAGAAGATTGATCTACTCACCAAGGAAAGAAACAATTTTCCTTCAAAGATAACAGAACTTGAAGAAATTGTCTTTAAGGTGAATTTGATTGAGCAAAAGACTCCAGACTCAATTGTTCAATCAGTTAGAGAATGTTGATTCAGTTGACTTCGAATGCTCATTCAAGACAGCATCAAGTTCATACCATACTCATGTTTCTTCAAAAAGGTCATTCAATCCTATAGATCAGATTCGTACTAACCTTTTCTATTATAAGAATGTTGATGGTTAAGGAACATTTAGAAAGAGAAATGATAAGGAAAAGTTGGTTTGGAGAGTGAAAGTTGCTTCTAATGAGAAGATTGATCAGAAATCATTTGTGCATACATTTAATGGCAAAAACAACAATGTTCATCAATGTAAATCTTTTGGTTAGAACAAAAGAAAATTTGTTGTTCTTACTGTGGCTCAAATAATTTTATCAGTAAAAATTATGTTAATTACTAGTATGGTTCTTATTATATTACTCCTAAATGAATTTCAACTAACAAACATGGACCCAAATTGGTGTAGGTACCAAAAGCTCCATCTATGTTGTAGGCACCTAAAGTCTAGGAGGAGTAAGAAGATTGGCTTTTGGACAACACAGTTCAAAACCCGTACTTCAACGTTAAGGAGTTTGACATCTAGAAAAAGTAGTATAGGACTTGTACCTCAAAGATCAAGTTTGAGTTCTAAACACAATAGTTTAGGACTCATACTTCAATGATCAAAAGAGATAATGTACTCTGATGCACCAAAAGAGATGATCAACCTTCAAGGGGGGTACATATAATTCCTATTGGCAAATATTGTGGATGCATATTTTCAGGGGGAGTAATTGACTTTTGATTACTTCAGATCAGAACTCGTAATTCAATGATTATCGTTATCTTGAAAGGGTGTATTACCGTCACATTTTTCTAATTTTTCAGGGGGAGATGTAGATAATGAAATGTTGGTGCCTGACTTTGATATTTTGACGACTTTTTAACTTTATGCAGATTTTTAGGGGGAGTTTACAAGATTTTATTCAATTAACCATAATCTGAGGGGGAGTAATGAGATTTAAGCTGTGCGTAAGGATTATTCTAACCTTAATCTCACATTGTTTGAAAGATGGATGACTTTCAAGCATGAAAGCATGTTTCCTAAAACGTTTAAATCCTTCTCGATTCTCGAAAATATTTTATGAAATCTAGAAGTGTGATTTTACAAGTTTTCATTCTATGAGCTTTCATGATTAACTAACTGTGTGTTTCCAAATACTTGTGTATTATCCTTTCTATATACTGTCAAGTATTCATACACATCGGTTTAGTATTTTTTATTGAATTTGTTATTACCATATCTCAAATTGAAAAAAAAATCCGATGGTAATAAACCCCGTTTGAATTTCAATGTTTGTTGAGCGTTAAATTCATTCAAAACTAGCTTTTCTTTCATAAATGTCTATATTTGTTCATGTGTAGACACATACCAATTCTTTCATGACCTAAGCTTTAACGTTTATCATTCATATTTTATCTTTTCGATACATTGTCAGATTCTCAAACAAGTCTTTTGTATTCACTTCATTCTTTTAAATATACTTGTTGTGAGAATTCTTCAAATTTCAAAATGCTCAAATCTTCATGATATTTTCGATGAGCATACATTTATCTGACATATGTACTTCATATTTTTGATCTTTAACAGACCAAGTTAAGTTGTTGAACATCATGCTTTTAGGACATATTTCATGGGATCAGTGTGTGAGATTTAAAAGACTTCTATGGACTCACGATAACTAGTGTTTCCTACCTACAAAGTTATCTTGAGTGATCGAGAAGCGAGGGGTCAATATCAATGATTGGGGGAGATAACTCAAAGGGTTGAGTTTTTCACATTGAGCTGAGGTAAAATGAAAAAGAGAATTTGGTTAGAAGTGAGATCAATTGTTAAAAAGAAAGAGGGTGTGCGAACAGAGTTAAAAGAGTATCAGAACTTTGCACCAACTACTTTCTGAGCCGGGCAACCACATTACTGTTGTTTCACAATTCTTTGGTGAACTTCATTGAAACAAGCACTAGCCCATGCCAACTCTTGACTTAACCCCACCAGCTACTCATCTTTTTCTCATAAAAAAGATGGTTCGATTTTTATTGGGGATGCAACATATTATTTATCTGATCGTCATTTGGAAGATCTGGAAATTGAAACAGAAGTAAGTCTACCCCACCTTCGACCTTCGATCATGCTAATTGAGTCTGTGGAATATTGTTTCTCTTTCAACAAGTTACACATTTTGAGCCTAATATAGCACATTATGGTTAATTCTTTCATACACAAGAACCTACACACATAAAATATGTTTTCCTATCGGAATGGTTATAGAATTTCCTTGTGTTTTCTGATGATTGACTGGAAAACCTGGGGAGTGAACATCACTATAACTGATTCATTTGTTAATTCAGGTTTACCACTCAATTATGAATTTGAAAAGATTCAGAATCATTATGAATTGACGGATGGTTCAGAAATTTCAGTGAGAAAAGATCAGATGAGGTTGTTGGTCAGAGATTGGATGCATACTTTTTCATGAAAAGTTTTGATGATGCTAATGTTTGCATTCATCAAAAAGGGCGAGAGAATGTTACATGAAAAAGAGTTCATGTTGTGGAGACAGTGTCAAGAAATGAAAGGTAGTGATGTGAAAGTTCAAGTTCAGTGATTTAGGGGAGAAAATCAAATTTGAGTTGACAGTTTCTAAGCTATATCAAGATTTCAAAAATGTTTGTTGAAGAATACATGAAATTTCTTTGAAGATGATTTGCTAAAGCAAAATGAGCAAAATCTGGAGATAATTTCTTTTCCTAAGATTGTAAGAGGTTATTATAAACCTTGGGGAGATTGTTAAAAGTTCTTGAAGAGGTTAATCACAGACTTTGGGGGAGATTGTGAAATTCTGAATATATTTCAAAAATAGGGGAGGGGTTGTTAAAGTTTTTCAGAAGATTTCAGTAAAAGAAGAAAGAGGGGAGATTGACTTTGAATATTCAAAAGAGGGGAGATTGATTTGATTGAAGATCATATACAAAGGGAAGATTGTAGGATTGTGGAAAATTCTTTTTGAATCCAAAGGAAGAAATAAAATGCTTATCAAAGGAGGAGATTGTTTGTCAGATAAATAAAGGGGAAGATTGTTCCTTGATGATGAAATTCTTTTTTAAGATGATCTTGAATCCAAAGGGGGATATTGTTAGTGCATAAATATGTTGGATCCAAGATCATGAAGATAAAAGTTAAAGTTAAAAGCTCAAGTCAAAGCCTCTTATTGCAAAAAGTCAAAGTCCTTGTAATAAGTCAAAGTCAAAGTCATTATGTTGTTTTGTTTTGTCTTTGTAATTGCTATAGGTGTAAATAGTTTTCTTTTATGTTCGTAGACTCATTTGACTAAGAGGGAGTCTGACTGTAGAGAGAGAAATATTGAGAGCATCTTGTACTGATTGAATTGAGATTGAATGAAAATGAAAATTGTTTGATTGTTGTTCATCAGGATTTGTTTGCACATAAACTGGGACACACAATGTTTTCCAAATCTTCCAATGTTTCACCATCTATAGATGATGATGATCTATCTGATGATGTTGTTTTCTTAAACTCTGAGGAATGGTCAGATGAGTGATTGGAAAAGTTTGATTTCAATGCAAAGATTCCTGATCATTCTGAATTTGAAGTTGGTCAATCATTAACCAAGATTGATGTACCAGTTCTTGTGAGTGATTATTATGGTGGTAAGAAAAACAAGTACTTTCAGAAACAGAAAAACACAGGTAAGTCACAGAAGAAACAATCTCAGAAATCTCAGAGTTCTAACATGCATAATTCCTATGTTTCAGACGTGAGAAAGAAAAGATATGAAGTGAAACTAGAGTGGACAAAAAAAAAAGAACCGGAGTCAACAAAATCATGTTCATATTTTCCTTGTAATAGGACAACAGATACTTGTACGAATGTAGTTGGTCAATTTGCTCTAAATAAACAAAAACTTGTAGTCTCTTGCAAGGTTTATACAATTCTGCAATTGATTCAATTATCTCATGCTATTATTAGTTGTTCTACTTGTAGACGAAGTGATTTTGTTGCTTGCAGATCTTCTGAAAATTGGCTTGGATCATATTATATACATCAATCTGTTAATTCAAAAGTTTTTCAAACAAAAAGAGGACCCACATTTCGATGGGTGCCAAAATCTGATGCTAACATGAAAGGACCCGTCTATAAATGGGTACCTAAACCAATTGTTGATTAACTTCTTCTGTGCAAACCCATCATATGTAGTACTTGGACTCCGACTTTTCCAAGCATATGACTGCGAAAAAAGAAATTTTGTCCAATTATACAGAGAAGTTTTCCTGAAATGTACAATTCGGGAAAAATCATTTCTTGCCAATCCTCGGATATGGAGACGTCGTACATGACAATATAACGATTAAGAATGTGAGTTACGTTGAAGGACTCGAACACAATCTATTCAACATTGTACAGTTCTATGATAAAGAACTAGAGGTGAATTTCAAGGCCAAGAGATGTTGTGTACGAACTAAAGAAGGTAAAGAACTTTCCGTTGGGACTCAAAAGTCAAACCTCTATGCGATTAATCTGTCCAGTGTCAAGCCTGATAACGCTGTGTGTCTATCAAAAGAAACTTTGCAACAAAACTGGTTGTGGCGTTGAAGGCTATCTCACTTCAAATTCCGCTACATCACCAAATTGATAAAGGGCAATTTAGGGAAAGGACTTCCAGAGCTTTGATTTGAAAAGGAACATCTTTGTGATGCGTGTGAGAAGGGCAAGATGAAAATAGCTTCGTACAAGCATAAGGCAGAACAGAGTATAAGTTATCCGTTGGAGTTGTTGCACATGGATCTTTATGGTCTATGCGTATTCAAAGAATCAACGACAAGCGTTATGTACTAGTGATTGTAGATGATTACTCACGTTACACTTGGGTGAAGTTTCTTCGGACAAAATAAGAGACTCCCGATGTCATCATCTCATTTCTGAAAAGTGTACTATTGAACATGCAACAAACAGTAAATCTTATTCGAACAAACAATAACACAAAATTTAAGGACAAAACAGTTGACGATTATCTCGAATCGGTCGGGATAACACATCAATTTTCTATTGCCAGAACGCCTAAACAAAATGGGGTAGTTGAATGTAGGAATCAGACTCTTGTGGACAGAAGCTATATCGACTGCATACTACACGCAAAACCATTCAATCATCGATCGTCGATTTAGTAAAATGCCATATGCTTTAATAAATAACAGAACACCAAGCATTAAAAGTTGCATATTTTTGGATGTAGGTGTTACGTGCTTAACGATAAGGAGGGATTGAACAAGTTTAGTCCGAAAGTGGAAGAAGGGATTTTCGTCGGCTATTCTCAAACATCAGCATCGTGTAGAGTTTATTTGAAGAAATCGAAGATTGTAATGGAGAGTGTTAATGTGAAATTCGATGAAGCTATGGAATTATTTCTAAATAACACATTTCAGAACCCATGATTATCGAAGTGTTATCTTCTGGACAGATCAGGCAAGAACCTGGTTCTAAAGTTTTAACTCCTGAAAAATTATCTACTTCGACATCTCATCTAACTGATTTAGATCTTTTATTTGAAAATTTTTATGATGAGTTTCTAGGTACTAAAGTGACTGAACTTGTTGTGGTTGAAAGTTTTGCAGATTCAAGCGAACATCATCCAATCACATCAGATGTATCAACTGAACCAGTGTCTTCGGTTCAAACAGAAACTCAAGTTTAGACAAATACTCAATCAGTTGAAGATACACAGAATGTTGATCAGTCAGAAGTTGCACACTCAATTGGGAATATTGAATTGCCTATTCAACAGACATCAAGTGTTCTACCAGCAGAAACTTCTGCACCTGTTACTTCAACTGCACCCCTAGAAGAAGGATACATAGATGATGAAAGTGATCAGTATAACTATGTACCACTCCCTCACACGACAAAGTGGACAAAGCGCACCCGGTACAACAAATTATCGGAGATATTTTGAAACCGGTGCACACTAGGTCTACAACAGCCAATGAGTGCTTCTATGAATCTTTCTTGAGCAAGATAGAATCAACACATGTATCTGATGCTCTTGAAGATCCTGACTGGATCACATCCATGCAGAAAGAACTCAATCAGTTCGAAGCACTAAAAGTTTAGAGACTCGTGCCACGTCTAGAATGAAAGACAATTATTAGTACTAAATGGGTGTTTAAAAACAAGAAAGATGAAGATGGTATCGTAATTACCAACAAAGCTCGATGTGTATCAAAAGGATACCGACATAAGGAATGCATAGATTATCATAAAACATATGCACTAGTTGCAGCCAGTGAGGCAATCAGAATGCTTCTCGCTTATGCTGCACACAAGATCTTCACAGTCTATCAGATGGATGTGAAAACAACCTTTTTGAACGACATTCTAAAAGAAAAAGTGTACGTTTCACAACCAGAAGGGTTCGTCAACGCTAAAAAACCAGATCATGTATATATACATCACAAGTCCCTTTATGGATTAAAACAAGCACCTCGAGCCTGGTAAGGAGTACTTTCAATGTTCTTAGTCAAGTCCGTGTTTTCAAAAGGTAAAATCGATACTACTCTTTTCATCAAGAAAGAAAAAGGTGATATCATTCTCATACAAACTTACTTTGATGACATAATTTTTGGTTCGACTAACCCTATGTACTGTAAGAATTTTTCTACCTTGATGGTGTTTTGTTTTCAAAGGAGTATGATGGGAGAGATTAATTTTTTTCTCGGATTACAAGTTCGTCAATTTTCAACGGGGATTTTTATTAACCAAGTAAAATATATTTATGATATTTTAAGGAAATTTAAAATGGAAAATTGTACTCCTATAAGTACCCCGATGGCACCTGGAATGAAGATCGGAGCTGATCTAAATGGAAAATAATTTGATCTTAGAACCTATAAAGGCATGATTTATTCTTTAATGTACTTTACGACCAGTCGTCCTAATATTATGTTTTTGACTTGTTTGTGTGCGAGATATCAGACCAACCCCAAAGAGTCACATCTTTCCGCGATCAAGTGTATTTTTAGATATCTGAAGGGAACCGCAGATCTTGGTATATGGTATCCCACAGATACAGGATTGGAACTTACAGCATACTCAGATGCAGACAATGCAAGTTTCATGTTAGACAAGAAGACTACTTCGGGACACATATAATTCTTGGAAGATAAGCTCGTGGGTTGGGCTTCGAAGAAATAATTGTACGTATCGACTTCAACAGCCAAAACAGAATACATAGTTGCCGCTAGCTGCTGTTCTCAAGTGCTGTGGATGAGAATGCAACTCCGAGATTACGACTTCCCTTCCAACAAAATCCCGATTTACTGTGACTCAAATAGCGTTATCGCTATTTCTACAAACCATGTTCAACATACAAAAACCAATCATATCAACGTGCGATATCACTTTATCAAAGATAATGTCGAAAAAAATACGATTGTACTTTACTTTGTAAATACGGATTATCAGTTTGCTGATCTATTCAACAATCCATTGGACAAAAAGAGATTTAATTTTCTCATTTGGAAATTAGGCATGCTGATACTCAAAATATAATGTTTGCATAATCCGTCTTTACTTCATATAGTATGATTTATAATTTTTCTTCATGTCTTTTTGTTAGGACTAAAAGTCCTATGTGTTGAAAGTGGAATACAGTATTTATAAGGGTTCGAATTGTAATTAGTTAAAAGTTATTTAATTAGATGGGCCCAAGACCATAAAGCCCAATTGCCTTGTAACCCTAAGTATATAAAGGCATTATTAGTTCATTATTCAGGTTAGACAAGTTAGAAGTTGAGAAGTGTCATAATTTCCAAATCTCTAGTCAATAGGTTTACTTTTCTCTGATCAGAAATTATTTCTGTAAACTTGTAACCTTTGATTTCATATTAATCATATGATTAGAGGTTGTGGTTATATTACTGTTCATCATTGATTATTTGGTGTTGATTGCACTGTACTGGGATCTACAATTGGTATCATAGCAAATAGACTAAAGGTTTGATCCAGAAAAGGTTTGTCTAAAACCCTTTTATCGATTATTGTGTTTATTGTGTTTATATGCTTAATCGATAGAATTCTGGGCAGATTAAGATTTTGTTTTCTCAAAAATCGATTATGTTATTTTTTTCCGGTCGAATTTTTTTTTTCTGTGTTTATCGGTCTGTCTTCTTAAAATCAAAGTGTTTATCGGTCTGGGTTCTTAAGTTGCTCGCACAAAGTTCACTTTGCACCACCCCTTGCTCGCACAAAGCTTACTTTGCGCCACCAATTGGTCGCGCAAATCTCACTTCGCGCGACCCGAACCTCGCGCAAACCTACATATATATATATATATATATATATATATATATATTGTTTTATTTTTGGATCATGCTGTTTGTCTCACGATCATTACAGTGCAGTTAAGATTAAAGTATTTCCAAAAAGCTTGAAATAAGTCAAGATGGGATTTTTTCCTGAAGTTCAAGAGCTCAAATTAGAGAACAAAAATCTTGAATTATTTGTTACTTTCTACAAAGAGAGATCAGAACTTTATAATAATGAAAGCAACATACTGAAAGAATAAGTTAGTGCATTAAAGACAATTAATAAAGATCTTCTGAAAAAGACTTCTGGGCAGAATAATGAGAGAATACTGAGTTTGGAAACTGAGAACAAAGAGCTGACAAGAAAAATCTTGAACTTGGAAGATAAGATTGTCCAAATCCAGAAAGCATCCGTTGAAAGCTATGAGGAAAAGATCTATGAAGTGAAAGATGCAAATGACGATCTTCAAAAGAAAATATCTGATTTGGAGCAAAAGCATGCTAAAGATAAATCCGAATGTGAGAAATCTTTTGCAAAGAAGTTCTCAGATTTTTCAAGAAAATGTGCTGATGAGAAGAAAGCAGTTGAGCTGAAATGTATCAAGCTTTCTCAGAAAGTTTCTGAGTTTGAGAATGTAATAATCTTGGAAAGAGAAAAGTTTGTAAAGGAGAAGAAGGAGATTGAACAGAAAAATGTGGGATTCTTCAAGGAAATATCCGGCCAAAGAAAGGATGTTGAGAAGGGATTTGAAGAAGAAAGATGCACATTTGAGGCTGAGATCAAAAAGCTTACTGAGAAGCTATTTGAAGTATCTGCAAAGGCACTAAAAGAGCAGAAAATGAAGTCTGAGTTCACGAAGAAGTTTGACCTGCTTGTCAGAGAAAGAGACAACTTTGCTTCGACGATTAAAGTGCTTGAAAAGACTGCATCAAGTTCAAATCAGAAAAATGTATCATCCAAAAGGTCAGTTAAATCATTTGATCAGATTCGTAGTACTAACCTTTTCTATGATAGAAATATAGATGGTTCAGGTACACCTCAAAGAAGAAGGAGATACAAAGATGAGGAACTGGTCTGGAAGAAGAAACCAGTTGAAGATGGGAATAATGATGAGCTGAAAGGTAATAAATCATGTGTACATACACACAAAGCCAAAGAGAATGATGCGCTTAAAGGTAAACCTGATCATATCTACTCGAGAGATCAATTACTCAGGTTATCAGATAAGAAATACTATTGTTCTTATTGTCGTACACATGATCCTATTCACAAAACCAGTGATCATTTCTGGTATGGTTCTTATTCCATTACCCCCACAAGAACTGCAACTAACATTCATGGACCCAAATACCAGTGGGTACCAAAGCCTAAAATTGATTCTGTGTTGCAGGCACCTACTGTCAAGGGGGAGTAGAAGAACAAAGGCTTCTAAGTAGATCAGCTTAGAACCTGTACTTCAACGTAGTTTGGCTTCTGATTACAACAGATCAGGACCCGTTCTTCAATGTTCAGACTTGGATATGTTGCAAATATCCAGGGGGAGCTTATCTGATCCATATCATTCTATCATGATTTGAGGGGAGCTTAAAGGTAAATATATTTTGATCTAGATCTCTGATTGTTTGGAAGAAGAACAACTTTCAAGCATGAAAAATAGTTTTTGAAATGTTCAAACCACTTCTGATTCTCAAAAGGTTTCATGAATCTAGAAGTGTGAATTTAAATGTTTTTCATTTTTTGAGCTTTAATGTTTATCTGACTGTGTGTTTCTAAAGATCAATACTTGCGTATTATCTTATCCTTATACTATAACGTATTCACACACACAGGTTCAGTACATCATTTGTATTTGTTATTACCATGTCTCATATCGAAACAATTCTAATCTTGTGCTTTCATTGCAAAATTGTTTATATCTGTTCATATAAACAAAATATCCAGTTCTTTGATACCCTCACCAGTTTCATTTGATCTGATTGATACATTGCCAGATTCTCAAAACAATTTTTTTGATTTCATTTCTTTCATTCAATATCTTTGTTTTGAGAAATCTTCAAAGTTCAATTGCTCAAATCTCATGAGCATACATTTTGACAATGTTATCATACATTTTGTGCTTAATTGTACAAGTTAAACTGTTGAGTAACCATTCTTTTTAGGACTTACATGGGATTCATGTGTGAGCTTAAACATAACTTCTATGGATTCACGTAAACCAGTGTATCCTACCTCGGAAGTTATCCTACAGTGATTGAGGGGTGAGGGGTCACAAATCAAAGAGTGGGAGAGATAACTCATCCGATTGAGTTTTTCTCATTGTGCTGAGCGGAAAAATGAAAAAGAGAGTTTGGTTAGAAGTAAGATTTAATGTTAAAAAGAAAGAGGGTGTGAGAACAGAGTTAAAAGAATATCAGAACTCTGCACCAACCACTTTCTGAGTCGGGCAGCCACATATTCTGAGTTGTTCACATTCTTTGGTGACCATCATTGAAACAGGCAGTGAGCCCATGCCCACTCTTGCTATAACCCCACCAGTCACTCGTTTCTTTCTTAACAAAGAAATGTTTCATTTTCTTTGGGGACGCAACATATCTGCTATCTAGTCTTCACTCGTAAGATTTAGATATTGAAAATGAAGGAAAGTTGCCCCACCTTCGCACCTCTTTCATGCACATTGAGTCCGTGTAATATCTGTTGTTGTCTCAACAGTTTACACAATTTGAGCCTAATCAAGATAAGTAGCTTCAATCATTTCTACACTTTCACGAGCACACAAGGAATGAGTTTTCTTGTCATAACATTCATAGAAAATTCCTTTGTGATTTTTCAATGATTGAATGGAAGCCCTGGGGGAGTGAACATCACAAAAACTCGTTCCCAAAGTACATCCGTTGTACAAAGTGGCTCCGTGCTACTTACAGGCATAGTAACTGTTTCATCTGTTGAATCAGGGTTACATTGTTCATTATGTCTGAATTTGAAAAGATTCGGATATATACATTTCATGAATTGACGGATAATCAGATCAAAGGGCGGAGAATGTCAAATTATCATAAAGGGGAGATAAAAGAATGTCTTGAAATTGAAGAGTTTTGTGATCATGATGCTCACAATCATCAAAAAGGGGGAGAGAATTTTACAAAGTTCAATTTCAAAGTTATAAAGAAAGAAAGTTCAAGTTTTTCAAGATTGGTTGGTTTAATTTCTGAATGAAGATGATTCGTGAAAGTTTGCTTTTTTGAAGACAGTCTAGAGATCAAAGAGATGAAGATATGAGTTTAATGTTGTTTCAATATTCAAAGATGAAGATTTCAAAGATTGTATTTCTTCTATCCCGTATCATGTGGTGTCTGCTTCAAGTCATTTCCTCCAACGAGCTGATTGAAACAAGTTCTTAAGCTGAAAGTTTATTCAACTCGCGGTTCAAAGACAAATTCTTTGTTTTAAACTGAAGATGCACCGTGGAAAGTCACGTAACTCGCACTTAATCTTTCTTGTGTGCTAATCTCATGTGTTGAGTTTCTACAGTTGAAAGCTGCGTGATAGTGCATTCAGTCAAGGCTATAGTACATTGAATCTGGTTACAAAGTTGAAACTGTGAAGATCAAGAGCTTTATTCAAGGGGGAGCGTGGAAAGACATGAAGTCATGCAACACCAAAGTTCTTCAAAGATTCAAGAGGGAAAGAAGATCAAGGCCTGAAGTTTTTTCAAGAAGATAAATGCTTTATTCAACTTTAGGGGGAGATTGTTAGGACTAAAAGTCCTATGTGTTGAAAGTGGAATAAAGTATTTATAAGGGTTCGAATTGTAATTAGTTAAAAGTTATTTAATTAGATGGGCCCAAGCCCATAAAGCCCAATTGCCTTGTAAGCCTAAGTATATAAAGGCATTATTAGTTCATTATTCATGTTAGACAAGTTAGAAGTTGAGAAGTCTCATAATTTCCAGATCTCTAGTCAATAGGTTTACTTTTCTCTGATTAGAAATTCTTTCTGTAAACCTGTAACCTTTGATTTCATATTAATCATATGACTAGAGGTTGTGGCTATATTACTGTTCATCATTAATTATTTGTTGTTGATTGCACTGTATTGGGATCTACACTTTATTTTTTAATTTGAAAGTTATATGCACTTAAGGTTGTTCATGATTTCAGGGGAGTGACATATAAGAACAGATGATCATTATTCAATGGGGAGTTAGAGTTTCAATTAGCATGATTTGAAGTAATTGCATATGTTTTTGTTATCCCAGATAGCAATGCAAATCAAACGATGACAAATTATTCCATCAATTCTCACTTTTATAAATCTCAATTTTCAATTACAATACGCTCACAATGCTTTCTCTCTCTAACTCAGAAAACTCTCTTAACACTATCTGTTGTGCTATCTATCTATTACACGCATACAACACTATTTATACCAAGAATATAAAATGCACACACTACAATACAACCAGAAACGCGCACAACACAAAACTCTCACAAGCTAGAAAATATAAAATACAACTTTGACTTTGACTTTTATTACACTATACTTTGACTTTGATGCTTGAGAGTTGACTTCAGCTTTGACTTCAATCTTCAGTCTTCTATGATCTTGTATCCAACATATTTATGCACTAACAATCTCCCCTTTGGATTTAAGATTATTTCTCAGAAATTTGGCAAATCATTCTCCCCATTTCAAATAAGATCATCTTCAGCAAAAATAATCATTTAATCAATCTCCTCTTTTTCTTAGTAATCTTCAAACATACAAAAATCTTCATAAAGCTTGTTCTCAAGAAATAACAAAAATATGTAATCTTCTTAAAGTCAGTTCTTTAAACAAATAACAATATCCCCCAACCATGGTATAAATGCTCTTCAACAATCTCCTCAAGATTATCTCAAACCTCTTTCAGACTTCAATAAGAAATTATCTTCAGAATTTGCTCAGAATGCTTCAGCAAAGAAAAAGTTCTGTAAAATTCAGCACATCTTCAGAAAACTTTGAATTTGCTCTTTTGAACCTTCAATCTTTAACATTTCTTGATACTGTCTCCCCATATCTGATACAAACTTTGCTTTCCAGACATTTCTTGAACATAATTTCTCCCCCTTTTTGATGATTAGAGCACTGAAATCATCAAAACTTTCACCAAGAAATGTCTCTGATAGTCTGAACTGGCCATTGATTTTTGAACACAAGAGCCTTTGATTCTTCGTCGATCCAAAAGATATTTATCTAGATCTTTTCAAATCCAGACAAATTATAGTGTAACACCTTAATCAACAAATGAATCAGTTAATATGCCTTGCAGTAACACAAAGTTACTGTGTGTAACGAATACACATTGGATTACTTATATAACAAGAAAACAAATTCCTTGTATTTCATTGAAACACCACAAATATATTTCTATGAACGTTATGACAAGAAAACAAATTCCTTGTGTGTCCGTACAAGTGTTAGAAATAATTAAGCACTTGATGATTGCTTATATAAGGCTCAACATTGTGTAAACCACTGAGACAACAGTAGTATAACACATACTCAATTGTGCATGATCGAAGTGCGAAGGTGGGACAAACTTGCTTCTTTTTCAATATCCAGATTTTCCATATGAAAACCAGATAGATTATGAGCTACGTCCCCTTTAAAATATGAAACATTTTCTATTTGAGAAGAAAATTAGTGGTTGGTGGGGTTTTTACCAAGAATTGGCATGGGCTAGTTGCCTGTTTCAATAATGTTCTCGAAGAAATGTGAAACATTAGTAATGTGGTTGCCCGACATAGAAAGTAGTTGGTGTAGAGTTTGATATTCTTTTACTCTGATCTCACACCCTCTTTCGTTTTAATAATTAAGCTCGCTTCTAACCACACTCTCTTTCACATTTTACCTCAACACACAACCCATACTCATTTATGTTTGAATCCTCACACTCGATCACTAAGGAATAACTTCTTGGGTTGGAAACATTGGTTAACGTGAATCCATAGAAGTTTCATTTAAATCCTACACAATGAACCCATATTGTTCTAAAAGAACATGTTGCCCAAGTGGTTTAACTCTTCAGTTAAAACACAAAAGATACAAGTCTTTGAGCATTTTTAACATTGAAGTTATTTCAAACAAGTATATTGAAAGAATGAAATGAATAAAAGAAACTTGTTTGAAAATCTGACATTGTATAAAAAAGATAATCACCCAAATCAAACACATGAAATCATTCAGATTTGATCTTTTTCAAAAAAGGCTTAGGTCGGCAAAAAATGGACATTGTCTATACGAATCAAAATATAGACATTCTTGAAAGAACGTTTAGATATGAAATCACGCTAAAAAATTTAATGAAGGTCAATCGGGGTGTCCTACCATCGAAAAATTTGTTTTAATTTAGAGACATGGTAAGAACGATTTCAACAAAAATTAAACCGGTGTGTGTGAATACTTGACAATATATAGACAAGATAATATACAAGTATTAATCTTTGGAAACATACGGTTTGTTGATCATGAAAGCACAAATAAAATGAAAACATTTAAAATCACACTTCTATATTCATGAAATCGTTTAAGAATCAAAAGTGGTTTGAACATTTAAGAACATGTTTTCTATGATTGAAAGTCGTCCTTCTTTCAACCATATACGAGATTAAGAATATAAATAAACCTTTTCGATCTGTCTTAAATCTCATGAAGTCAGCTTAAAATCATAATGATATGATCATTAAGTATTCTCTCAATCTGCATTAGTCAAAAAGCCCATTAAAGCAACTTTATTCACAACATTTATTGAAAAATAAAATGACATAAAGCAGTAAAACATTGAATGTACGAGTTCTGATCTGAAATAATCAGAAGTCATAATTCTTACTCCTTATCTTTCATACTCTAACTCCCCCTGCATTTAAGCATCATAATTTTTTTTTTGTCAATTAAGCATATGCAGAAATTATGAATTCTCCCTCAAATAAATGTTGATCATTTAATCATCTTCTCTCACTCCCCCTGAAAAAACGAATACCCTTCAGTGCAGATATCTTTTCAGAATAAAGATAAAGAAATGAAGAAAAATAACAATAAGAAAAACTTTAATAAGTAATCACAAATTATGTCTTGAGATTAAGCATACCAAGTTTTGAGATAAGAAAATTAAATCTATTTTCGTCGAGAGGCTTGGTAAACAAATCAGCAAGCTGATAATCAGTGTTTACAAAATAAAGTTCTATTATACCTTTTTCGACATTGTATTTTATAAACTGATATCGAACGTCTATGTGTTTTGTCTTTGTATGTTGTATAGGATTTACGGATATTGCAATGGCGCTTTTAGAGTCACAATAAATCGGAATCTTGTCAAATTTGAAGCCATAATCTCGTAGTTGCGTCCTCATCCACAACACCTGAGAGCAGCAGCTTGCAGCAGCAACATACTCCGCCTTAGCCATTGATGTGGAAACACAAAGTTGTTTCTTTGATGCCCAACTTACAAGTTTATCTCCAAGAAATTGTATATAACCCGATGTGCTCTTCCTGTCTAACATACATCCAGCATGATCTGCATCTGAGTAAGCCGTTTGTTCAAAACCAATATCTTTAGGATACCACAAACCAAGATATGCAGTCCCCTTCAGATATCTAAAAATGCGCTTTACTGTAGACATATGGGATTCTTTTGGATTAGCTTGATATCTTGCACACAAATATGTAGAGAACATAATATCTGGCCTACTTAAAGTAAGATACATTAAAGAACCAATAATTCCTCTATAGGTTCTAACATCAACAGGTTTTCTCGAAAGATCCATGCCGATCTTAGTTCCCGGTGCCATTGGGGTTCCAATTGGTTTACAAGTTTCCATTTTGAATTTCCGAAGAATATCAAAAATGTACTTAGCTTGGTTTATAAAATCCCTGTTGAAAATTGCTTTACTTGTAATCTGAGAAAAAAGATCTTCTCTCCCATCATACTCATTTGAAAACGAGACATCATGAGGTTTGAAAAATTCTTACAGAATTTGGGATTTGTAGAGCCAAATATAATGTCATCCACATATATTTGAATAAGAATAATATCAGCCTCTTCCTTTTTGATGAATAAAGTAGTATCGATTTTACCTTTTGTGAAGTCCTACTTGACTAAAAACTTTGATAAAACCTCATACCAGGCTCGAGGCGCTTGTTTAAAACCGTAAAGTGCTTTATCCAAGATGTAGACATGATCTGGTTTATCTAGATTCACAAAGCCTTCAGGTTGTGAGACATAGACTTCCTCCTTAAGAATACCATTCAGAAAGGCAATCTTCATGTCCATCCGGTAGACTGAGAAATTTTTGTGAGCGGTGTAAGCGAGGAACATCCTTATTGCTTCAATACGCGCTACTGGAGCGTAAGTCTCATCATAATCAATGCCTTCCTCTTGTTGGTAGCCTTTTGCGACAAGTCTTTCTTTGTTTCGAATTACGATACCATCTTCATCCTTCTGGTTTATGAAAACCCATTTTGTACCAATGATAGATTTTCCTTCAGGTCTTGGTACATGTCTCCAGACTTTTAACGCTTCAAACTGGTTCAGCTCCTCTTGCATTGCAATAACCCAATCCGAGTCAGCTAGAGCTTCAGATACCCGAGTAGGCTTTATGATGCTTAGAAAGGAATCATGCATACACATGTTTAAAGTTGCAGACCTAGTTTGCACCGATAAAGTTAGATCTCCAATTATCTGGCTTATCAGTTTCTCTTTGGTCCATTTATGCTTGTGAGGGAGCGGATTCGATGTAGATTGATCATAATTCACATCTAGGTATCCACTATCAGCTTCTTCTTGTTCAACATTTGTTGGGGGTGCAGTCGAAGTTTCTTGTACAAAAGTTTCAGTTGGAATAGCTTGTTGATTATCCATCACAGTACAACCAACTGAAGTAGTAACCTCTGGTTCAACATTTTCAGGTGCAACTTCAACTGTAGGAGTATGTGTTTGAATCTGAGTTTCTTTCTGAACTGGGGGAACTAGTTCAGTAGATACGTTCGAAGTGGTTGGATGATAAGTCCTTGAATTTTCTGACCTGTCAACCACAACAGATTTAGGAAGTTTAGATCCTAGAAACTCATCATAGAAAAATTGAAACAACAAATCCAATTCAGATAAATGAGATGTAGATGTAGAAGCTTTATCCGAATTAGTTGAATTAGACTCAGGTTCTGGAATGATATGTCCAGAAGCTAACACTTCGGTAAGTACGGGTTCTGAACATTGTTGTTCAGAAGCCACATCCTCATCAAATGTAACATTGACACTTTTGTTAGAGCATAAATATGTTGGATACAAGATCAAGAAGACTGAAGGTCAAAGTTCAAGAAAGTCAAAGCTGAGAAAGTCAACTCTCATTAAAGTCAAAGTCTATTTGTAATAAAGTCAATGTATTGTATTTGTATTTTAGTTTCCTTGTATTTTAGTTGTGGGTATAAATACCTTGTGTTCTTGTTTTTGTAGTCAGATGTACACGAATCAGAGAACTAACAGAATACATTTTAGAGAGAGAAATCTGTAGAGAGAGAGAGAGAGAGAGGGAGTTCTAGAGAGAGAAAGTTTGTAATCGTTTGAGAATTTGAGATTGAAATCAAACAGGTAATTTGATTGAAATTTGTTTGTTGATTAATTGTTTGTGATTAGATACTAAAATCTGGGAATAACAATTGGTATCAGAGCAGATCCAAAGAAAATACAGAATGTTCGACTCTGTGTTCGACGGTGCAAGATCGAAATTCGAGTTTTAGTGCGAATTAGAAGTTGAAATCGATTAGGTTTTGTTTTCTAAGCATAATCGATCGAGTTTGTATAGGTAATTTCAAGAATTGCACTGTAATCAATCGTCAATTTTTTATTTTGTTGAGTTCGAAGTTCACAAGTTCTGCATACTGTAATCGAGTTGATTTGTATCGATTAATGTTTTTGATCGAAATTAGTTGTTAGAATTGTGTTCTAGATGTTTAAGCGAGCAAATTCTCAAATTTTTGTACTGAAATTCGAGGTCTATAGTGGTTTGTAGTGTTAGTCTGTTCGATTTTTTGAAGTTTGCACAAGATCCAAACTTTGCGCAAGTTCGTCAAGGTTTGCGCAAGTTCATCTCAGTTTGTGCAAGTTCATCGAGAAATTCATCAAGAAAAGAATATTGAGGTTTGCGTATTCATCCAGAAACGCAAAGTGAGCTTTGCGTAATCAACAGGTAGCGAAAAGTAAGGGTTTGCGTTTTAAACGTGAAACGAAAAGCTGAAGTTTGGGTTCAGATAGACAAGTCCACTTTGCGCAATAAGTGGTTTACGAGAAGTTCATGTTTGCGTATTTCACATGTCACGCAAAGATAGCTTTGCGCTACTAACTTGTCACGCAAAGTTAGCTTTGCGCAGGTAATCGACACGCAAAGTCAAGTTTGCATTAGCCTCTCATCACGCAAAGCTACTCGACACGCAAGACTTGGTTTGCGTAAGCTACTCGAAACGCAAAGTATGGTTTGCGTAAGGTTCTAGTCACACAAAGACCAGTTTGCGCAAGCTTCATGTAACGAAAACAGTGCTGTGAATTTCAGGACTTAGACAAAAATTTTCAAAATAGTAATATGGCCTTTAAATGTGAAATTTTTTCAAAATAGAATTTCGGGACCCCCGTGCTAAGTCTGCGGAGGGGGACATAATTCTGATTGTGATCAAAATTTCTGAATTCTTATTTCAAGATTTATGTATCTTTGTGATTTCATTTGGATTAACGATCAAGTTCAAGTTCTTTTTCAAACAGGATATTCATGATGAGTCTTTCTTATGATGAAGAAAAGATTGCTTCACTCAAATCAGATATTCAAAATCTTACTTTATCAGCTATGCGATATTCAAAGCGATCACAGAAGTATCATGATGAAAAGAAGGTATTAAAAGAAGATGTCAATGCATTGAAAAAGCTAAAGCAATTGAAGAAAAGAAACAGTATTCTGGGTTTAGTGAAGAGAAGGTACTGAGTTTGGAATTTGAGAATTCTGAGCTAAACAGAAAAATCTCTGATTTTGAAAAACAGATTGAGCAACTCCAGTTAGCAGCATCTGTTGAAAGTTCTAAGGAGAAGATTAAGAATCTGAAGGATGTTAATGCTGAACTTAAAAAGAAATATCTGATCTGGAGACAAAGATTGCCAAAGAAAGATCTGTTTTTAACATTGAAAAGACAGAGTTTGCTAAGAAATTCTCAGACTTTTCAAGAAAATGTGCTGATGAGAAGAAGATAGTTGAGCTGAAATGTTTAAAGCTTTCTCAACAGATTTCTGACTTTGAGAAAGTCATTATTCTGGAAAGAGAGAAATTTGACAAAGAGAAGAAGATCATAGAACAGAGAAATGTTGGGATCTTCAAAGAGATATCTGATCAGCGAAATGATGCTGAAAATGGTTTTGAGGAAGAAAGGAATATTTTTGAGGCTGAGATAAAGAAGCTGACTGCAAAGTTATCTGAGCTATCTACAAATGAATTGAAAGAGCAAATAACGAAGTCTGAATTCAAGAAGAAGATTGACCTACTCATTGAAGAAAGAGACAGTTTATCTTTAAAGATAAAAGAGCTTGAAATAATTGTTTCAAAGGTGGTAGTGACTGAGCATACGACTCCAGAATCCAAAATCCACTCACCTAGAAATAGTTCAGTTGGTTCTTTCAAGACAGCTGCAAGCTCACATCAGAAAACTGTTTCTTCAAGAAGGTTAGTTAATTCATTTGATCAGATTCGTACAACTAATATTTTCTATGATTGAAAAATAGATGGTTCAGGTACACATAGAAGGAGAATAAAAAGATATGAAAAAGAGAAGCTGGTTTGGAAGATAAAACCAATTGAAGATGAGAAGAATGATGAGAAGAAGGAAGAAAAGAAAGGAAAGAAGGAAGAGAAGACAGGTAACAAATCATTTGTATCTGCCTCAAATGCAAAGAAGAACAAAGTGTTGAAAGGTAAACCTGATCTTGCTTATTCGAGAGATCAATTGATTAGGTTATCTAAAAAGAGGCATTGTTCTTATTGTCATATATATAATTTTGTTCATAAAGATAGTGATCATTACTGGTATGGTTCTTATTCAGTTACTCCCATAAGAACTGCAACTAACAATTATGGACCCAAATACCAGTAGGTACCAAAGTCGAAAAGTGAATCTGTGTTGTAGGCACCTACAGTCAAGGGCGAGTAAGAGAACCAAGGTTTCTGAACAAATCAGTTCAGGACCCGTAATTCAATGAAGTTTGACTTCTAAACATAACAGTTTAGGACTCGTACTTCAATGATGAAAAAGAGATGCTACTCCCGAGCTGATAAGAGAGTGTACTCAGATACTCAGAAGAGGAAATCAACCTTCAAGGGGGAGTACATAAATTTTTCTGGAAATATGTTTTCGGAAGATATGACGAACTACACTTCAGGAGGAGTTGTAGACCTCTATCATGTGCCTTTTCACTGACAAATTTCAGATGCATATTTTTAGGGGGAGTAAGACTATGATTTTTGATTACTTCTGATCAGAACTCGTACTTTAATCGTTTTACTGTTTTCTGCCATTTTATTTTCGAATAATTGTGTGAATAAATTTGCTTTGACTGGACTTTGAGACTTGTGTAGAATGAGAGAAGCTATCAAGATCATATCTTAATGACTACAACTGACTTTATGAGATCTAAGATTGCACAAAAAGGTTAATTTCTTATCTTAATCTCATATATGGTTGAGAGAAGGACAACTTTCAATCATAGAAAACATGTTCTTAAAATGTTGAAACCACTTCCCGATTCTTAAACAGATTTTATAATTTGGAAGTGAGATTTTAAATGTTTTCATTTTTATTTTTGTACTTAATTGATAAAAAAATCGTGTGTTTCCATAGATAAATACTTGTGTATTGTCTTTTCTTTATACTTTCAAGTATTCACACACACCGGTTTGACTTTTTGTTCACATTGTTCTTACCATGTCTCATATTGAAACATATTTTCGATTGTAAGACACCTCGCTTGTACTTCAAAGAAATTTGAGCGTTAATTCATTTCGAAACGTCATTTCAAGAGTGTCTATATTTTGTTTCGTATGGACAATATCCATTATTCTTGACCATAAGCCTTAATTGTTATATCATTCATTTCTGATCATTTTCATACAATGTCCGATTTTCAAACAAGTCTTTTGCATTCATTCCTATTCTTTCAATATACTTGTTTGAAAATACTTCCATGTTTAAAAATTCTCATATCTTTATGATTATTTTCTGAGCATATTTACATCTGACATTTGTATATGAGCTTTAACTGCTATAGTTAAATCATATTGAGCAACATATGCTTTCAAGGAATACATGGGTTCTTTGTGCTAGGAATTAAATGAACTTCTATGAAATCACGTTAACCAGTGATTTCTACCCAAGAAGTTAATCCATAGAGATTGAGTGTGAGGAGTCTAAAAGAAATGAGTGTGGGTGTCATGAGGTAAAATGTAAAGGAGAGTTTGGTTAGTAGTGAGCTTAATGATCAAAAGAAAGAGGGTGTGAGAACAGAGTAAAAGAATATTAAACTCTGCACCAACTACTTTCTGAGCCGGGCAACCACATTACTAGCGTTTCACAATTCTTTGGTGAATGTTATTGAAACAGGCAACTAGCCCATGCCAACTCTTGACTAAACCCCACCAGCTACTCATTTTCTTCTCAAAAAGAAAATGTTTCACATTTTCAAGGGGACGCAATATATAATCTATCTGGTTTTCATTTGGAAAATCTGGATATTGAAAAAGAAGGATGTTTGCCCCACCTTCGCACTTCAATCATGCACATTGAGTCTGTGTTTATCTAGTGTTGTCTCAGTGGTTTACACTATGTTGAGCCTTAAAAAGCAATTATTCATGCTTAATTCTTTCTACACATGCACGAACACACAAAGAATTTGTTTCTCTGACATAACATTCATAGAAATTGCCTTTGTGGTGTTTCGATGATTGGATGGAAGCCCTGGGGGAGTGAACATCAAAAAGCTCCTTTATATTGTGTATCCGTTACACACAGTGACTTCATGTTACTGACAAACATTTTAACTGATTCATTTGTTGATTCAGGTGTTACACATTCCTATTTTGTCTAGATTTGAAAAGATCTGGATGAATACATTGTTCGAATTGGCAAAGAATCAGAGGCTCGTAAATAGATCAGTGGTCAGACTGGATTCAAACATTTCTTGGAAGAAAAGTTTTGATGATATAGATGCTCATTTCATCAAAAAGGGGGAGATGGTATCAAGAAATGATAAAGTTTTGGGAGATGAATTTTTCAGAAATGTCCAAGTCAGAAGATTCAAAGTAAAGATTTGAAGATGATCAAAGAATTTCTGAAGATGTACTGATTTTTGAGGAAATTTTCTTTGAAGATTATTTGCTAAAGCGATTTGAGCTGAATCTGAAGATAATTTCTTTCCAAAGTCTGAAAGTATCTTGTGAACGATTTAGGAAGATTGTTAATCATTTGAAGACAGTTTTGGAAAGAATACCGTCAAAGAAAAGGGGAGATTGTACTAACGGAGCTTAAAGTGAAGAATGAATTGCTAGATCTTTCAATAGTGATCTTGAATCCAAAGTGGGAGATTGTTAGAGCATAAATATGTTGGATACAAGATCAAGAAGACTGAAGGTCAAAGTTCAAGAAAGTCAAAGATGAGAAAGTCAACTCTCATTAAAGTCAAAGTCTATTTGTAATAAAGTCAATGTGTTGTATTTGTATTTTAGTTTCCTTGTATTTTAATTGTGGGTATAAATACATTGTGTTCTTGTTTTTGTAGTCAGATGTACACGAATCAGAGAACTAACAGAATACATTTTAGAGAGAGAAATCTGTAGAGAGAGAGAGAGTTCTAGAGAGAGAAAGTTTGTAATCGTTTGAGAATTTGAGATTGAAATCAAACAGGTAATTTGATTTAAATTTGTTTGTTGATTAATTGTTTGTGATTAGATACTAGAATCTGGGAATAACAACTTTCTATAACATTCTTTGAGCTCTTCATATATATTCTATATGCAGCAGTTGTCTGTGAGTATCCAATGAAGATTCCTTCTTCAGTCTTCGGTCCGAACTTGTTCAAGTTCTCTCTATCATTCAATACTGTGACCCAGATTTACTAGCATACAATACACAACAAAGATTATGAATACAATTTTATTGATTTAATCACAGATTACAGATTACAAAGAAACCAAGTATTTATACTAAGTCAACATTTGTTGACTTTACAACCAAAGCCTTGAACTATACAACATTTACACAACAGACACTCACTTTTAATCTTGAATACAATATTAGTCTAACAATCTCCCACTTTGGATTCAAGATTAATTTTTTTTTTACAATAATCTTCAGGTCTTATTATCTTCACAAATATCTTCAGCTTTGAATCTTTTTCAACTTTGATAACTTGAAAACTTTGACACTTGAACAAATTATCTCCCCCTTTTTCTGCTTTTCATGACTTTACTTTCTCTTCAAAATATATCTTTCTGTCTTGAACTCTGAAACTTATAAACTTTTGAAACCTTTGACAGTTTTAGCATAATCTTCATTCTCTTTTAGCTTAACAAACATTGATATAATCTTCAAAAACTTTCAAACTTTGTCTTCACCTTTCATTACATCTTCTGAAATCTGACTTTGAAAATCATTTTCCCCCTTTCTTGATACAAACTGTAATCATCTGAACTTGAACTCTGATTTATCTCCCCCTTTTTAATGAATTATGAGAATCAAAATCATTAGAACTCGTTCAAGGAAACTCGATCTTTGAATGATCTCCCCCAAATAATCAAATAAGCACAGTCTTCATGATTTTCCCTTTTGATAAAATGTGAACAATCTCTCCTTGTGTAGAGAAATGAACAATATCCCCAGATAGAAAAATTATCAATCTCCCCCGATGAATTATATGAGAGAATCGTTCATTTGATCTGAATGAGTTGTCAATTCATGAATGTATTCATCTGAATCTTTTCAAATTCAAACAAATTACGAGTTGTAACCCTAAATCAACATATGAAACAGTTAGGAATGCCTGTCAGTAGCACAAAGCCACTGTGTACAACGCATGTATAATTTAAGGAGCTTGAAGTGATATTCACTCCCCAGGACTTCCATTCAATCATTGAAAAACACAAGATATTTTCTATGAACGTTCTAATAGAAAAACATATTTGTAGTATGCTCGTGCTTGTGTTATGAAATAATTAAGCACAATGATTGTGTTTCATAAGGTTCAAAATATGTAAACCATTAAGACAACAAAGGTTATACATACTCAATGTGTATGAAAAAGGGTTGAAGGTGGGGCAACTTTCCTTCTTTTTCAATATCAGTACCTTCCAAGTGAAGAACCAATAGAGTATGTGCTGCTTCCCCAGAAAAATGTGAAACATTCTCTTTTTAAGAAAATAATGAGTTGCTAGTGGGGTTAAATTCAAGAGATGGCATGGGCTTACTGCCTGTTTCAATGATGCTTACCAAAGAATGTGAACCAATCAGTAGATGTGGCTACCCGACTCCGAAAGATTTGGTGCAATGTTTAATATTCTTTTACTCTGATCTCTAACCCTCTTTCTTTTAATCTTTTAATCTCACTTCTAACCAATCTCTCATTTCCATTTTACCTTTTCACACACCAACACTCAATCATTTTACCCCTCTCCCCTCAATCACTCAAAGGAATACTTCCTGGGTAGGAAACAATGGTTATCGTGAATCCATGGAAGTTCTTTTAAGCTCTCACACTGAATCCCATGTATTTGTCCTAAAAGAATGTATTGCCTCAATGATTTTCTTGACATTTAAGCACAAGAAATTGTTAGGGCATTATATTGTATCCAAGATTTAATGTGTTAAGTCAAAGGTGTAAAGTCAACAAAGTCTTAGTCAAGGTTAGTCAATGTTAGTCAAAGTCTGTATTAGTTCCTTGTCTGGTTTGTCTTTGTGTAATATGTGGTATAAATAGGTTTAGTGCCTAGTTTGTAAGATTAGTAGTAAGGAACGTCATTGTAATATTCTGATTTGTGAGATATATGACAGATATACTTTCTCTCTCTACTCCCTCTCTCTAGACTCTGATATTGTTAGATCTTGTTAGAGACTATTCTTGATAATTAGGGATTTTGCATTCACAATTGGTATCAGAGCTATACCAAACAAATTCAGAAAGAATTTCACAACAAATTTAGATCAATTTCTGAATTTTTGGATCAAAAAGTTAGATTTTCTTGAAAATTTAAAGAACACAGTTTATTCACTGTCAAATCAAATTTTCAGTGATTAGTTGTTATTTGTTTGTGAAAATGATTTCATTGTGTTTGATTACTATATTAGAATGATTCTTGTTCAGATTCGATTACAGATTGAGCACTAAATCGTTTTTAATTTCTGAAATTTTGGATTCTTGAATTCTTGCAGATCGTTTTCTGAAAAACAGACTTGTGATCAAATTCGTATCAGATTGATGTTTTTGGATTAATAGACTGGTGTTGTGATCGATTATCATTTTTGATCATCATTATAACACAGGTAGTTGTGTTATAAGGAGTTTATGAAGAACATAGGTTGTTCGATTTGCAGGCTTTCAAGCTAATCAATTTGCGCCAACATTATATAATTTGTGCCAAATTCATTCAAACTTTGTGCCAAAATCATCAAAGTTGCGCCAGATTCAAGAGTCTTGCGAGTTACAAGTTAGTGAGGCGGTGATGAAATCAAAATTGTGCTGTTGCAGATTCATAAATGAAATCGGCAGTGAATTACAAATTAGTGGGACGGTGGATTGCAAATATCTTCATCGTCATCATTTTCAAAGTAGTTTTGCGCCATTTATCTCATATGATTTGCGCTTTTCAAACTCACTTAATTTGCAAGTTCTAATCATTTGATTTGCAAGTTTCAGAAAATGTTCTGCGATTTTCAGATTCCATCTGCAGGTTCAAATTTGATGTTCCAATTTGTGCAGTCTACGACTTTCAGTAGTGAAGAGTTCTAAACAATTTTTTTTAGTTTTGCGCTAGTAGAATAAAATTTTTGATTGGAGGTTCATAGTGTTAGTGGGGCGGTGAATTATTTTGAAAGTTTCACGTAATTTGTTTTGCACCGTCCAATTTGATACCGCTTTCATCAAAATTTGCGCCATTCAAGCTTGCAAGGTCAAGTGTTTTTCAATTTTCAGTCCAAGTGATCTGTGAAATTCATTATTCTCAGTACCTTCAACTTGCGATTTTGAGGTTTCAAGTGACTTGCGAATTTCAAATTCAAGTTCCAATTTCAAGCTTCTGGAAGTTCTATGTGTTTTGCGCCAGCTACCTTTAGGACAATTCTAAGACTTGCGCTATTCATCCGGCAAGTTCTAGTTTGAAAAAATCATTTGGCTTGTGAGTTTCAATCTGCAAGTTTTGAATTCATTTGATCTGCAAGTTGAAGAACTTTGAGAGTTCCAGAGATAGAAAAATTTTAAGCGATTATTTTTGTTGTGCTGATCTAAGTTTGACTTTGAGTCAAATTTTTCTGAATTATTTGGGAACGATCATTCTTATCAAGCTAATTTCACGTTCTTTTTGTTACAAGAATCATGGATGATGATTATTATTGTTCAAGGCCTAGAGAGAAAAGTCTGGCACAACAAATTTTCGAACTTCAAGAAAAATATAAACTAGATCAGATGTCTTTTGTCAAAGAAGCTTTATGTACTAAAACTTGTGTGAAACTTCCTGTTTTAGTCAAAGGAGAATATGAGCAGTGGGAAGATCATTTCTTAGCCTTCATTGATCAACATGAGTTGAGTGGTTATATCACATTATCTTTGCAGGAAGGAATGATGAAAATTCCAACAAAGTTTTACTCGTATCCAGGAGCTTATGGTCTATTGCAAAGAAAAGAGGTTCCAATATATTTTCACGAATATACAGATGAGCAGAGAAAGAGACATGAAGCTGATAAATTTGCCAAAGTTTTTGTTTTGCAAGGAATTTCAGATGAGATTTCTATTCAATTAGATTGCACTGCTACAGCAAAACAGATGTGGGATCAACTTGAAAATAAATCAAAGTTATCTTCAACAAAAAAAGTAAAGGTTTTTGGATCTGTGAATTCTGAGCTGAAAAGAAAAATCTCTGAGTTTGAAAAACAGATTGAGCAAATTCAGCTAGCAGCATCTGTTGAACATTATGAAGAGAAGATTAAAAGTTTGGAAGATTCTAATGCTGAGCTTCTAAAGAAAATATCTTATTTGGAACAAACGATGGTCAAAGAAAGATTTGATTTTGACAGTAAGAAGAAAGAGTATGCTAAAAAGTTTTCAGAATTTTCCAAGAAAAGTTTTGAAGAAAAGAAAGAAGTTGAGCTGAAATGTATAAAGCTTTCTCAACAAGTATCTGACTTTGAGAAAGTAATCATTCTTGAAAAAGAGAAGTTTGCAAAAGAAAAGAAGAGATCTATTTACACAATCAGATCTATTCTCAACAGATCAGTTTATAATGTTTACTTCGATCTATTTTCAATTGCTTAATGTAATTTGAGGAAGAGATCGAGATTTGTGGTATGTTGAATAAGTCTCGCCGGAAAAACGATCTGATCAGAAAATGCACTATTCTCGCCGGAATTTTTCTGTAAATTCGTCCAGATCTTGTTATTATTTCATTATTGATCAGTTTGGAAGAGAACTACTTGAATTCCAGCAAGAAACCGAAGTTGTTTTGGTTGTTGGATGAACTCGCCGAAAAAAATCAGTTGCTTCGTCGGACAAAACTGTTAGATCGCCGGAAATCTTATTCACGATGCATGGATGTGTTTGTTTGCTGAAAAATATTTAATTGATCTGTATTGAAGTGATTAGATGCAAAAAGAAGCTTGTTTGATCTTGTTTAATTGAAGCAAAGTGAAGAGAAAAATCAATAGTACGTGGGTTTCATTGAAAGTGATGATGAATAGTGTTTTAACTGATCTCGTTAGTCCCGTTAGATTTGTTTTACAAAATTGGTCCAAATTTGTTAAATTTGACCAAGTTTTGTTCCTCATCCTTTGGTGCACGATCCTTCGTTCCCTCTTCGAGCGACAAGTTTACGACTCTCAAATGGAATATCCTATTCGATTCGCGTTTTAACGACGAATTCGTGGTTAAAAACTAAGTTTTGCACTTGGTTGTCATGTCATAATCCACGCATATCATTCTTGTGGGCGTTAAGGAATGTGTTGGGTTTACAAAAGTCAAAGTTGTCTTGGTGCACTTAGTCGAGCTTATAGACTACCTCGAATGCGGTTTTAAAATCGAAATCGCAAGAGTGAGAGCAACAACAAATGGGGAACCTCGAATTCAGTTTGATCATTCTGATACATTGTCAGATTCTCAAACAAGTCTTTCGAATTCATTTCATTCATTCAATATCCTTGTTTTGAGAGATCTTCAACGTTCACATGCTCAATTATCATTCATATTCTTGAGGAGCATACATTCATATGAAAATGTTATCATATTATGATATTATTCATTGTTTAAGTTAAACTTTTGAACAACGATATTTTTTTAGGACAAATTTCATGGGATCAGTGTGCGAGCTTAAAGAACTTCTATTGATTCATGATAACCAGTGTTTCTTACCCAAGAAGTTATCCTTGAGTGATCGAGAGGCGATGGGTCATTTATCAAATAGTGGGGGAGATAACTCAAAGGGTTGAGTTTTTCTCATTTAGTTGAGCGGAAATATGGAAAGAGAGTTTGGTTAGAAGTGAGCATAATGTTAAAAGGAAACAGGGTGTAAAAACAGAGTTGAAAGAATATCAAAACTTTGCACCAACTTCTTTCTGAGTCGGGCAACCACATTACTGTTGTTTCACGATTCTTTGGTGATCTTCTTTGAAACAAGCACTAGCCCATGCCAACTCTTGATTTAAACCCCACTAGCTACTCATCTTTTTCTTAACAAAAAGATGTTTCAATTTTTTCATGGGGAAGAAACACATAATCTATCTCATCTTCATTTGGAAGACGAGGATATTGAAAAAGAAGGAAAGTTACCCCACCTTCGATCATGGACATTGAGTCTGTGGAAAATTGTCCATGTCTCAATATTTTACACACTTTGAGCCTAAAAAACCTATGTAGCTTCAATCATTCTACACTTGCACGTACAAACAAGGAATAAGTTTTCTTGTCATAACGTTCATAGAAATTCCTTGTGTTTTTCGGTGATTGAATGGATGCCCTGGGGATTGAACATCAAAAATCTCCTTTCCAAAGTATATTCGTTGTACTAAGTGGCTCTGAGCTACTTACCGACATTTTTAACTTATTCATTTGTTGATCCAGGGTTACATTATCATTTGTCTGCATTTGAAAAGATTTAGATAAATATATTTTATGAATTGACGGATGGTTCAGATATTTTGTGGAAAGATCAAATATAGATAGTGGTCAGATAATGGAAGAGTACATTTCTTGAAGATGTTTGATGATGTTAATAATCACATTCATCAAAAAGGGGGAGAAGGTATCAAGAAATGAAAGTGTGTGAACATTCAATTTCAGGATTATGGGGAGAAGATAGTCGATAAATGAAAAGGCAGTTTTGGAGAGAATATCAGGAAATGATGGATTCTGAGTAAGTTCAAGTATGTAATGAGGAGAAATTTCAAGAAATCAAGAAAGTTGAAGAAATTCTTTTTGAAGATTGTTCGCTCTTATGAACTAAAGCTGAAGATGGTTTCCTTTGCTGAACGTTGACGAAAAGATTATAACACACTTTGGGGAGATTGTTAAAGAATTTCAAAGCTTAAAAGGAGGAGTTTGATTTACAAACGGAGGTTATCAATTTTTATTGCAAAAAGAGTGAGAATGTTTATTTCCTTCGAGGAGCATATTTTTTTCATAGGGGAGAATGTTCTTTAAGGGGAAGAATGTGCATTAAAGATGAAATTCATTTTGAAGATGATCTTGAATCCAAAGGAGGAGAATGTTAGAGATATATTTGTTGTCTTCAATATCATTTGTGTGGCCCAAGAGTTACTAGAATAAACACATACAAATCTATACAAAACACTTTTGTTTTATTAATCACAAAGATTACATCAAGCCATATACCTATTTTTGATAGACTTTTCAATACAGAGTGTTTGTGTCTGTTCTTAATGTGTGCAACTATGTGTTCTTTCTCTCTCTCAATCACCACCACGATTACACTTTCACTTTCACACACTTACTTAGAAACTAACACTATGACTTGCTAATATATAGGTCAACATGACCAAGCAAGGTCAAACCTTCTAAGCTCATTACAACACATACACAAACAACAAATAGAATAAAGACCCTCATTTAATCTTGAATACAATTTCAGTCTAACAATCTCCCCCTTTGGATTCAAGATTAAAAAAAAATTGGCAATAATCTTCAGGTCTTCTTATATTTAGAATTGTCTTCAACTTTCAGCTCTTGCTCTTTCATAACTTTGATATCTTTAAGTCTTTTTACACTTTGTATGATCTTTGACAATTATTCAAACTTGTCTCTCCCTTTGAATTAGCTTTTGCATATTCTGAATAGACAACTTTACTTTCAAACTCTGACTTTCTTTCACTTTCTCTTTGACAAGCTCTCTTTAACCGTGGACTTTGATCATCTGAAAAGTAGTTATTCTCCCCTAAAATCTTTAAAACTTCAACATGATCTTGAACTTTGATTATTCTCCCCCTTTTTAATGATTTTTAAGAATCAAAATCATTAAAACACTTCAAGTTCAGATTTGTTGATTAATGATCTTCCCACCATCTGATAAGCACAATCTTCATTTGATACAATGTAAGAAATCTCTCCCTTTGTGAAAAAATAGACAATCTCCCCTAGATAGAAAAATTATCAATCTCCCCAATACATGATGTGAGAGAATCTGTCGTCTGATCTGAAAGAGTCGTTGAACCATGAATGTAGTCATCTGAATCTTTTCAAATTCAAACGAAGTAAAAATTGTAACCCTTAATCAACAGATGAAACAGTTAGGAATGCCTGTCAGTAACACGAAGTTACTGTGTACAACGAATGTACAATTTAAGGAGCTGGTTTGATGTTGACTTCCCAGGACTTCCATTCAATCATTGAAAAACACAAGGTAATTCTATGAATGTTCTGACAGAAAAAACAAATTATCTGTGTGCTCGTGCTTGTGTTTGAAAGAATTAGCACAATGATTGTGTTTCATAAGGCTCAAAGTATGTAAATCACTGAGACAACAATGATTGTACATGAACTCAACGTGCATGAGAAAGGGTCGAAGGTGGGGCAACTTTCCTTCTTTTTCAATATCAGTATCTTTCCAAGAGAAGATCCGATAGATTATGTGTTGCTTCCCCAGAAAATGTGAAACATTCTCTTTTTGAGAAAAGAATGAGTAGCTAGTGAGGTTGTATGCAAGAGATGGCATGGGCTATTTGCCTATTTCAATGATGGTCACCAAAGAAATGTGAACCAATCAGTAATGTGGCTGCCCGACTCAGAAAGATGTTTGGTGCAGAGTTCTGATATTCTTTTAACTCTGTTCTCTCACCCTTTTTCTTTTAAACACATAAGCTCACATCTAACCAATCTCTCATTTCCATTTTACCTAAGCTCACTCCCGCACTCAATTCTTTTAGATCCCTCTCCCCTCAATCACTCAAAGGATTTCTTCGGGGTAGGAAACACTGGTTATTGTGAATCCATGGAAGATCTATTAAGCACTCACACTGAATCCCATGTTCCTAAAAGTACATGCTGGTCAATGATTTTCTTGATATGTAAAGCACAAGAAATCATATGTCAGTGTATGTATGCTCATCAAAAATCAGAAATGAAATTAGAGCATTTTTAAACATTTAAGATTTCGCAAAACTTTATATGAATGAATAATCAAGAAAGAATAGAAATTTTTTGAGAATCTGACAATGATTAAGATCATATCAAATTATCATGAAGAAAAAAAAATCGGAATTCAAAGACGTATGATGTTTATATGAACAATATATAAACATATTATCAATGAAAGCACATTAAAAATGAAATGACGTTTGATTCAAACAACTGTGAATACCAAACGGGAGTATTACCATAGAAAGATATATTATTTGATACATGGTAATAACAAAATCAATTTGAAAATACTGAACCAATGTGTGTATGAATACTTGACAAAGTATATAGAAAAGAAAATACACAAGTATTATTCTTTAAAGAACACACGGTCAAATAGTCATTTAAGTATCCAAAAAAAATCATTTAAAATTCGCACTTCTCAAATCATAAAAACAGTTTAAGAATGTGAAGTGGTTTGAACATTTTAAAAACATTTTTCACAAGTAAAAGTTGTTCTTTTTTCACAAGTGTTAGAGTATAAGGATTAGAAATTTATACCTGTACTGCATAATCCATAACTCCCCCTGGAATGAATATACCAGTTAAAGCATCCTTGACAAACAATAGATATCCTCCCCCTTGATATCTGAAACATTCAACTTATCAGAAAAAATATAACAATATAATTTCTAAACACTCTTTCAAACAAAAAAACTTCCTGAAAATATGTAATCATGAAAGCATCCTTTAGAAGAAAACATTTGAATACGGGTTTTGAACTGAATTGTCCAAAATCCATTGTCACATAAAATATCCTGCAAGAAAAAGATTTTGGTAATCATTATAAAAATGATTCCGCTTTAGTCAGTCAACATATGATGAAATATCCAAGATATATTCAAATAAAACACAAGATTAGAAAACTCCCCCTAGAATCATGAAGTGGCGTTTAACATACCAAGTTTGCAAACTAAAAAGTTAAACCTCTTCTCATCCAACGGCTTGGTGAAAAGGTCATCCAACTGGTAGTCTGTAGTCACAAAGTGCATCTCAATATCGCCCTTATCTACATGATCATCTATAAAATGATAACGCACGTCGATGTTTTTCGTCTTGGAATGTTGCACTGGATTAGCGGTTATCGCAATCGCACTCTTTGAGTCGCAGTAGATAGGGACTCGTTGGTAAGTATATCCGAAATCTTTTAACTGTGTTTTCATCCAGAGGACTTGTGAACAGCTTCTTGCGGCAGCTTCGTATTCAGCCTCGGCGGTGGATGTAGAAACACAATTTTGTTTCTTAGACGTCCAGCTAACCAATTTATCACTTAAAAACTGACATGAACCAGAGGTGCTCTTTCTATCCAGCTTGCATCCTGCATGATCAGCATCTGTATAGGCAGTTAGATCAAAAGACGATTCCTTAGGATACCAAAGGTGTAACTCAGTAGTACCTTTAAGATACCTAAGAATCCGTTTAACAGCGACCAAGTGTGATTCTTCGGGTTGGCCTGATATCTAGCATAGAAACATGTAGCAAACATAATATCCGGTCTACTCGCAGTTAAGTACAGCAGTGAACCAATCATGCTACGGTACACTTTTTGATCTACTGATTTACCAGAAAGATCTGCATCTAAAAGTGTGCCCGTTGACATCGGTGTTTTCATCACTGAACTGTCATTCATGTTAAATTTCTATAAAATATCTCGAATATATTTTGATTGATTAATGAAAATTCCTTCGGGTAACTGTTTCACTTGAAGACCAAGGAAAAAATTCAGTTCGCCCATCATTGATATTTCAAAACGAGATTCCATGATTCTTGAAAAGCTTTTACAAAACTTTGGATTTGTAGAACCGAAAATTATGTCATCTACATAAATCTGTATTAGAATCATATCATCACCTTGCTTTTTAAGAAAGAGAGTAGTATCAATTGTACCTTTCTTGAATCCTGAAGCAAGTAAGAATTGTGTTAGAGTTTCGTACCAAGCTCTTGGTGCCTGTTTGAGTCCACACAAGGCTTTGTCTAAGGCATAGACATGATCAGGGTTCTTTGGATCAATGAATCCTTCTGGTTGAGCAACGTATACTTCTTCATGCAGTATCCCATTTAAAAATGCAGATTTTACGTCCATTTGAAAGACAGTAAAACTTTTGTGAGCTGCATAAGATAAGAAGATTCGTATAGCTTCCAGTCGTGCCACAGGAACAAAAGTTTCTTCATAATCAATCCCCTCCTATTGACAATAACCCTTTGCAACAAGGCGAGCTTTGTTTCGAACTACAACTCCATATTCGTCTCTCTTATTTCTGAAAACCCACTTTGTTCCAATAACAGATTTTCCGTCTCTCTCAAATTGTAGAAGTTCATCTTGTATCGCCAGTATCCAATCTGGATCACTCAAGGCTTCTGAAGCTTTCTTCGGCTCGAGAGAACTTAAAAAACTTGAATATAGACAAAAATTAGCAGATGATGCACGCGTTTGTACACCAGACTGTGCATCACCAATTATATTATGAAGTGGGTGAGCTCGTGTCCATCTCATAGTACTTGGAATTGGATGAATGTCATCTTGAGTATTATTTTCCTCATATTCATCATATACTGCAGGTAAGTCTTGATCAACCCCAGATGTGCTCGGGACATCTTGTACAACCTCTTCTGAAGTAAAGATTTCCGGAGCAATAGAGGAATAACTCGAAACTTCTGTTTCAGAATTTTGATCTGCATACACAAAATCAACATTAGTACCTTCAGAATGTATACGTGTATATGTACCTGATGAGGTTGATATTGTGACATTGTCAGAAGGTCCTGAAATATTTGCTATTGTAATTGGAACCTCTGAAATTGGAACCTCCAATAAGTCTAATTCAGCTGTAACTTTATTTGAATCAGAAGACTTAGTCTGTTTGACTTCGGGTTCTATTCCTCCATGAATAGAAACCTTCTGCTTAAGCTTGAGTTCTGAACTGTTGTGTTCAGAAGTCAACGTTGATGTTTCATCGAAAGACACATTGATGCTCTCCATGATCGTCTTGGTTCGTCTATTGTATACCCGATAAGCTTTAGATATTAACGAATAACCAATGAAGTATCCTTCATCAGCCTTCTTGTCAAATTTACCAAGATTGTCACGATCATTGAGAATATAACACCTGCAACCAAAAGTGCGAAAAAATTTAATATTCGGTTTTCGACGATTAATAAGTTTATATGCTGTCTTTCTATGTCTTTTGATGACAATCGTGCGGTTTTGTGTGAAACATGCAGTGGCTACGACTTCAGCCCACAGAAACATTGGCAACTCAGAATAGGCTAACATTGTCCTCGCAGCTTCCACCTGTGTTCGATTCTTCCTTTCAACTACGTCGTTTTGTTGAGGAGTGTAGGCAGCAGAAAAGTTATGAGAAATCCCAACAGATAGAAGATAACTCTGACGCTTTTCATTCTTGAATTCCGTGCCATTGTCACTTCTCAAAGATTTAACCGGCAATTGTAGTCCTCATCGTGCCGCAAAGATCCATATGTAACAATTCAAGAGGTGTTGAGGATGAGAATTTTGTCTTTGCTTTATGAGAGGTTCGCTTCATCTTTCCCATTTCACAAGTTGGACAAAGATAATTCTTCTCAAACCTTAGTTCAGGTAGACCTTTGACAATACCTTGTCTCGCCAATTGATTCATCGCATCAAAGTTTTGATGAGACAGACGCCGATGCCATATACAACTTTCAGCTCGGGAAGCTTTTGCGATTAAACAAACAGATCTTGATGCAGAAAGAGTTGGAAAATTCACAGAATAAAGATTTGCATTCCGCTTAGCTTTAAAAACTGCATGACCATCTTTATTTTCAATATAACAACATTTATCAGTAAACCGAACTTGGAATTGACTATCGCAGAACTGACTTGTGCTATAGAGATTATGATCAAGTCCTTCTACGTATAGTACTCTCTTGATCGTCACGATGCCATTTGTTAAAGATCCGTGTCCTCGAATATGTCCAGTAATCTCTGAATTAGCATAACTTACAGTACCGGCAGGTTCCTCAACATAATTGTGAAGTAGATGCTTAAATCCTGTCATATGGTGCGAGCATCCTGAATCTATATACCATGTATGTGAGGCCTGCAAAAAGAGCAAATTATTTCTGCTTAGGTACCCATATCCAGATGGGTCCTTCCTTGTTAGCTTTTTGCAATACATCAACATCATTTACCTTAGCCTTAATTCGCCACTCATAGCGAGGCTTAGGTACCCTTTTCCATATCATTTTCACATTAAGCTCATGAAATCTTTTCTTTTTAGAAAAATGATCAATCTTAGCATGAAAAACTCTAGCCTGATGTGTTACGGATTTGGAAACTGATTTGACAAGAGATGTTTTTCTGGCAACTTTAAATTTAGAATAAATGGAAGGAATGATAAATGCATTATCATGACAGTGTTTGCAAATAAAATTCTTACGTGCAAATGTCAAAAGTTTAGATTTATCAAATGAAGTACAAGCATTCATACAACTTTGACATTTGGAAACGTTTGAATTTGTACAAATCAAACTATCACTATCACTGATACTACATTTATTTTTAGCAACATTATTTTCCTTCACATTCTTCTTCCATTCTCCTTTAACATTTTGCCTTTTTATATCTGAAACAGGAAACAAAATCTTGTTAGCTTTCTTTGTAGAAGATGATTTTGAATTTGTAGTACAAGAAGCTTCTCCCTTTTCAAAAATACTCAGAGGATATTCAGGAGTAGTAGTGTAAACAACTGAAGTTTTAGAATTAATAGTCTCAAACTCTGGATTAGAATGAATATTCCAGTTTGGAGACTCAAACATCTTTTTCTCTTTTAGATTTTGTTTAAACAAATCATCTTTTAAAACTGTTAACCCTCTAGAGAGTTCTTTGTTTTCTTTAGAAGACTTGTCAAGTTTGAATCTGAGATCAACATTCTCATCTTCTAACTCTTCAATCGTCTTTTGAAGATCTGTGATTTGTTTCTCAAAGATAGATGCTTGATTCACCTCAGAGTTTGATTCCATCTTTTCTATTATAGGTACAGGATCTGAATCATTCATCATTTCTGTAAAGATCTTCTCAGTCATAATTTTTGAAAAATCATAATTAAGGTTTTGATTCATGATATTTTCATCTTTTGTGTTAGTCCCGGAGGTGCTTTAACAAGTTTGTAGAAGGGGGGGGGGGTTGAATACAAACATATAAATTTAAGTTTAATATATTGTTTATTGATAAATCAAACACAATTTACAAGTTTGTTGCGGAATAAGATTAAGACAGACTCAATCTACACAAACTTAAGAAACACTAAGATGATTGCACAAGAATTTCAGAGAATGGGGGATTTAAGGAATATAGAAAACAAAGGTTTCTATTTGGGGTTCAAGGATTGAGCACACCCTCAGATGGAGGGGTGATCTTCCTATTTATACCCTATGCATTAAATGCATGGCAGGGCACTTTACACGTGGCGTTCACTGATTGGCTTTGGAAGTCTGACGTTGGGATACATGCTTTCGGCCAGATCATGAACAGTGTAGATGACAGAGTTGTTGTACGAATTGTGGTAGAGATATGTCTGTTCTGACACATCGTACTGAGTTGTGCAAGGTAAGACAAAAGGAAACTTGAGGTATAAGCTTTGTGATCATTTGATCGCTGAATATCTTTTTCTTCAAAGACATCAAGAGTTCAGCGATCGCTGAAGCTTTCCTCATGTTCCTTCGCGTATAATTAGAGTTTTCTTTGCTTCACTGATATCCGCATCAGGTCACTAGTAGACTTCTTTTTGTTCAACACCTTCGTCTTCGATTCAGCTATGAACATCTGTTGACGCGAGACTTTTCTTCAGGGATTACGTTACTGTTGACATCAGAACTATCAGCGATTACTGAACAGACTCAGTTTGATCACTGATAGTGAAACACTAATACATATTAAATGTTTGTAAGAAATACTATCAGCGATAACTGCACAGACTCAGTCTGATCGCTGATGGTGAAACACTAATACATATTAAACGTAATTTTCACTAAGTACAGAATAGGGTCTTTATCAAATAACTGAGATAGTTTGGATCAACAATCTCCCCCTATTTGATAATGACAAAGTAACTGAAGAAAATTACTTTATAATTCAAAATGATGGAATAATCAGGACTCATAACATACATGTCCCAATTACTATTTTGAGGGATCTTTTACAGTACTGATAGAGTTAAGTACTTCACTGAAACTTTCATTAATCCAAGAAAAGAATTACAAGTTATGAAAATTACAAGTACAAGTGATGTACTAACTACTGTAAGTTTAAACTAATAGATTACAAAATACTCAGGTAAAGATTCTTTGCTAATGATCGCTTTGATTTGCTCAGCAGCAGGAGAGAGATCACACCATAAGCACATGAGATCCTTGAGAAGACCTAGGGGACAAATAGGGATTTCAGAGACTCTTTGAAATCTGAGTTGTTCCTCATCATCTCTGAAGAAGATTCCAAAAGGTTCTTCAAGTACTTGTCCCGCAACATATGGTCCACCAGGAGGCAGAGATAGATCCAGAACTGAAAGATCAAGAGGAGGACCGAACAGAGCTTCTCTTGAGAATTTGATGGAGGTTTCATTCCTGATCACCGCAACATTTTCAGAGGAGGAGGAGACAGGCTTTCTTCTGATCTGCTTTGGCTTAGAAGGAAGAGCAGACGACACTTTTAGGATTGCAGCGATTCTGTTGATGAGAGCATCATTTATCCCTTCAACATAACCTCTATAGATTGACTTTTATTTTTTTTCAGTGCGTCTTTGAACTCAAGCCATTCCATATAGCCGAGGTTTTCCAGCTTTGAAACAAACATTTCCTTGCAGCTTCCATCCTCTCTGGTAATCTCCATAGTGACAGAAACTTTGTCCTTCTTCTTTCTTTCAGAGATAGTAACAACTATGATCTTCATTGGGTCAGAGCGATAGTCAATTTTAGGTTTGCACCAATCGACTGAGCTATCGCTGACCGCTTTTTCTTTTGAGCGTTCCTCTACAATCTCTTTCAAAAGAGCAACCTAGACTTCAACTGGTTTCTTCTTCAGCTTCTTGTCTTTGACTTGAGAAGACTGAATTTTGAGAGCGAGAGAGGCATCTCTTTGACAATCAGCAATCAGATTCTTAGCCCTGACGGATTCTTCAATTTCAGCTTATGTCAGGAACTCTAGATCTGATGATTGAGAGGGGATCTTTCGCCGTTGATTATCTAGATGAGAGATCATCTCTTTTCTTTTCTTCATCTCTTCCTCTGACCAATGAAGTGGTCTAGAGGGCCTTCGTGGATGTTGCAGGGACTCTTCTTCTTCATCATCCTCTTCATCAATCTCTCTTACAGAGATTGGGATTATCTGGTCATCAACTTCAGCAGCTCGGATTATTTGGAGCTCTTTACCCTTAAGCAGGGGAGAGAACTGTCTGTTCAGAAAATGAAAAAGGTTAGTTTATTTTCAGAGAAGAAGAGAGATAAAGGCTAGAAAGAAACAGGGGTGGGATTTTTATAGAAGGATAAGGGAACGAGGGTAAGGCATACCTGAGAAGGATTCTCCTCAGATAGTAAGGTCATCTTTAGGTTTCCCTCAGCAGTTGCACCTTTGCTTTGGGAAGGGGTTCCTGAAGATGTCTCATGACTCCCCCCTGCTTTGATAACTTCTTTCGAGGCTATCGCTGATGAAGTGACGGCTGAAGAACACCATAGAGATTGATCTTCTTCATCGTCATCATCATCATCATCTTGATGAGGTTCTTCCTCTTGATCTTCAAGATCAAGGGCTTCATCTTCATCTTCATCCTCTTCCTCTTCAGCGATTAAATCATCGATGGTAGGAGGGGCTTTTTCAGCAGCTATCTCCCCCTCAACATGAGAGGGAGTTTCCTTCAGTTGGACCCCAGCAGCAGCTTCTAACTCCGTATTTTCTTCAGCTGCTTTCTCCCCATCTTTGTCATTATCACGGAGGGAGAGATCTTTGGAAGGAGATGAAGTGTGTGCAACGTCCAACTTCTGAACTTCAACCTACATAATGTCCAGACGACCTTCAAGTACAGGGATATCTGACGTAGCTTGATGAATAAACTCCACAGCTATGTTCAGAGAGGTGTGATCGCTCTCTCTAAATGAAGGAGCAGGAATTGGAGCTGGTGCCTTCAGGTGAGTCAGGATTTGCTGAAGAAGAATTTCACAGGAATCAACCTTTGTATTCAGGGCCGCAAATTGTTTTTGTGAGTCCTCCCTGACTTTGACAATCGCTTCTTGGAGAGTAGCGATTTGAGACACGTCAGCTTTGTAGGCGCATGTAGCTGTCAGCGTCTTCAGTGCTTCACCAGCGGTATGAACAGCGCTGGTGGTGTTGTTGAGAGATGCAGTTAGAGACTCCACCTTTGCACTCAAACTGTTGACATTTGTGTCAACAGTCGCCAAATTAGGACCTGAAATATAAGTTAGTTTTTGAGAAACAGGCTAATATGGTGAGTTTGGAGAAGTGTTTAAGGTTATAGGAGTACCTGATTATAGATTCCTCAAAAGATTGATGATCAGGTCCTATGGGTCCAAATTGTGGTTGCGAAAAAATAGATGGGTCAGAGACCAAAGAAATAGAAGGATGAGAGATGGGGATAGAAGTAGGGATAGAGGTAGTTACCGTTGCGATCACCTCAGGATGTGGAGGAGCTAAGATGATGGGGGTGTCACTGTTGATGTGACAGCGACCGAGATCGCTGGCACGGTTGAAGTTGGTATTGCTGAGGATGTGGAGGAGAGACCCACGAATGCATCCAAGGAGGCTTGAGAGACATTCTTAGGTATTGAGCTGGAGGTACCTTTCTCCTTGGTCACCTTGGCCTTCTTCGAAGAACCAAGGGAGCCAGTTGATGGTCGTTTGGAAGGGGTAGCAGCAGGGATAGCAGAAGAAGGAACCTCCTGCGTGGCCGCTGAAGACGAAGAAGTAAGGAGAGAGAGACGGGAGCGAAGTTTAGATATACTTACCTCGTTTGGGAGCGTCTTGACCTCCAGTGAGCGCTGACCCACTTTGGGAAAATTTGGATCAAAATTAGTGGGGTAAGTAGCAGAGTAGAGGAACTTCAGGTACGCACAGATGAAGCGTACTTAGGGGATCTTAGGATCCCTCTCGGTCTTCTCTATCTTTGACCTTAGATCTACACAGATAGTTGTTGCGTAGTCGAAATTTCTTCCAGCGATCACTGAGTAAGCCATTTGGACCTGAATCTTGTTGCCCTGGTCCAATGACCCACTCTTCCCACTCATACACTAAATGAAGTGAGAGAATATGTAGTTAAGCTGAGAAGGCATGAGCGCCTTCTTCACGAGAGTCAGCTTCTTGTTGGAAATTGTCGTCCTTGGCTTGGGTTCCCAAGAGTATTCCATAGCATCCAGGAATTGGATGAGCTCAGCATCAGTGGGAAAGGCATCGAATCCATTCCTGGGTTTATCAGGAAATCGTAGAGCTTTCCTTAGCCCTAAGGCTGTCATCATCCCTGGTCCAAGTTCAGTGGTGAAGGAAATAGCAGGAACCAATTCACCCTTTTTGTTGGTGATAGAGGTCTCTTCAGCGGTAAACCAGAATTGTTGGAGAAGAGCTTTTGAAGGTGTGGGATCCACAGTGATAGCGTAGGCAATGCAGGATTGCTTTAGAAATTTTGCGGTTTCCATCAGATGTGGGTATTTGACCCCATCAAAATCAAGGCGAGCGAGATGATTTTTTTAGGAAGCTCATAGTCAGTGATGGCGAACTTGACGTTCTTAGAGGCGACAAGTGCAGATTGAGCCATTCTGAATATGAACAGATAGAAGAGTAGAAGAAAGGTTTTAATCTAAAAATAAGAAGGGTTTTCCCAGTTTCTATTTTGGGTAAAAAACATAGAAAAATCAACATATTTGAAGATTAAACGGTGTTCTTAATATAAGATATAAGAACAAGAAGAAAAACCAAAGAGTTTGATTGACGATAATCAAAAGAAAATGGTTTTGAATGAATAAAATAAAAAAAATGATTTTATTTTATAAAATCTTTATAAACCATAGTGGCAGTCCATAAATGGAGTATTATGTAAAAAGATTTAGAATAAGAAGTAGATCAAGAATAACCTGTTGATCTTTGAAGGAGACGATGCAAATGCTTGAGAATGCTAGAATGCTTTTGAGAGAGTTTTCTTGCTTTGAAAGTATTTCCAGAAAGCGTAAAACGATAAAAATGAAAAAACATTCTTTTTATACGTGTGAGAGAAGGAGAGAGAGTGTGAGAGGCGGGAACACAAATGTTCATCATGACATGGACACGTCCCACGAAGTTTATTGGATAGAAGGGCAATGGACGAACGTGTCAGAAAAAGGCATGTCGTGGATTGTCGGTTCAAATGACGTCATAGAAGAGAGAGAGACTGTTCATTTGTCCGTTTTAAAATTATCGCTGAAGAAAAGTCAGCGATAGATTTTATCTTTGAAAGTATCCCTGATAGTAAAGTTAGGGATGAATTTTCTTTTAAGAAGGATCACTGACTAGAAATATCAGTGATAAATTTATTTTTCAAAAAGCTTTTAATCATTTGAAGAAAGTTTAGTGATTAAAGTTTATATTTTGAAAAACATCTTAACTGAATGAAGATTCAGTTGTAGGGATGGAGAGAACATACCTGAGAGTCAGAATGGTTATCAGAGAATGATAAAAGGGGAACTTATGATTACTGACACAATGCATGAACGCTGAAGAATTATTCTTCGAGATTCAGCATTCCAAGCTCACTGATGAGAAAGTTGAACCTTGTCTCATCAAGAGGTTTGGTGAATAAATCAGCAAGCTGAAAGTCAGTAGGGATGAAATGAAGATCAATATCACCGTTCATCACATGATCTCTGATAAAATGATATCTGATCTCTATGTTTTTCGTCTTTGAATGTAGCACAGGATTATTTGCTATAGCGATAGCACTAGTGCTGTCGCAATAGATTGAAATCTTTGATAGCTGAAGGTCATAGTCTAATAGTTAATTTCTCATCCATAAGATCTGAGAACAACAGCTTCCAGCGGCTACGTATTCAGCTTCAGCTGTGGAAGTGGACACTGAATTTTGCTTCTTGCTTGTCCAGCTTACCAGCTTTCCTCCTAGGAGTTGACATCCACCAGTGGTGCTCTTTCTATCAAGTTTACAACCTGCAAAATCACTATCAGAATAACCAGTTAGATCGAACCCTGAGTCTTTGGGATACCAAAGACTGAGATTAGGAGTTCCTTTCAGATATTTGAAAATTCGCTTAACAGCGATCAGATCGGATTCCTTGGGTTCAGATTGATAGCGTGCACATAAACAAGTAGAGTACATAATGTCAGGTCGACTCGCTGTAAGATTCAACAGTGAGCCTATCATTCCTCTATAGGCAGTGACTTTAACAGGTTTTCCAGATGGATCTTTGTTAAGTGTCAGAGGAGGTGCCATAGGAGTTTTCATCGCTGAAGTTTGTGTAAGATCAAACTTCTTTAGCATGTCTTTAACATACTTACCTTGGCTGATAAAAGTACCTTTGTCAGATTGTTTAATCTGAAGACCAAGAAAATATGTCAGCTCACCCATCATACTCATTTTGTATTCTTTCTTCATTCTTTCAGCGAAGCGAGTACACAGAGATGGGTTAGTAGAACCAAATATGATGTCATCGACATATATTTGTACAAGAATAATATGACCTTTTACATTTCTGAAAAACAATGTATTATCAATTTTGTCACGTTCAAATTTTTCAGAGATAAGAAATGATGAGAGAGTGTCATACCAAGCACGTGGGGCTTGTTTTAGACCATAGAGAGCCTTATCCAATTTATAAACATAATTTGGATACTTAGGGTCATAGAACCCTGGTGGTTGTTCTACATAGACTTCTTCATTCAGCTTTCCATTTAGGAAGGCTGATTTTACATCCATTTGATAAACGATGAAGTCTTTATAGACTGCATAGGCTAAGAATAGTCGAATTGCTTCGAGCCTAGCCACAGGGGAAAAGGTTTCATCGAAGTCTATGTCTTCCTCTTGTCTGTATCCCTGAGAAACAAGTCGAGACTTGTTGCGGGTTACAGTTCCATGTTCATCTAATTTGTTTCTAAACACCCATTTGGTGCCTATTACAATTTTGTCAGATGCTCTAGGAACAAGATTCCAAACTTTGTTACGAGTAAACTCAGTCAGCTCTTCTTATATAGCGCTGACCCAGTTTGGATCTCTGAGGGCATCATCAACTTTTTTTGGTTCTATTAAAGAGATAAAGTTGACAAAGAGACATATATTACCTGAACTTCGTCGTGTCTGAATACCTGCATCGAGATCACCAAGAATTTGATCTATTGGGTGATCTCTGGTCCATCGCTGAGTAGGAGTATAATCACTTAACTTAGAGGTTGGATCAACAATTGGGATGTTTACTGATGAGGACGTTTGAGGTTCATCATCAATTAACTGTTGAGTAGTGGACAAATTATTGTTATCAGAGAGGTTTTCAGACGAAGGTAGATCTGATGGTAGCACTGTGTTAAGAGGTTCAGCTGAAACCCATGAGTTGCATTCAGCATTAGGATGCATAATGTTTGGATCATCATCAACAGTAGGTGGATCTGTGTGCTGGCGGTTTGAAAAGAAAGGTTCTGTTTCTCTGTAATGAGAAAACATCCAAGCATTTAACTCTTCATTGTCAGTGATTGGTTTAGAGTTCGCTGAGCGAGTTTCATCAAATGTGACATGAATTGTTTCTTCCACGGATTGTCTTCTTTTGTTGAAAACTCTATAGGCTTTGGAGATGGAGGAATATCCTAGAAATATGCCATCATCAGCATTTGGGTCGAACTTTCGAAGTTGATCTCTGTTGTTTAAAATATAGAACTGACAACCAAATATATGAAGAAAGCTGATAGAGGGCTTTCTTCCATGAAAAAGTTCATAAGCTGTCTTTCCAAATCGCTTTACTATCAGCGATCTGTTTTGAGTAAAACATGCAGTATTTACAGCTTCAGCCCAAAATTGAGTAGGGAGATGAGAATCGCTGAGCATTGATCTAGCAACATCAATGATCGTTCTGTTTCTTCTTTCAGCGACTCCGCTTTGCTGAGGTGTTCTTACTGAAGAGAAGTTATGAGAAATTCCCTTGTTCTCAAAGAAATTATTCAGAGAGCTGTTTTTCAATTCAGTTCCATGATCACTGCTTATTGAACGAACAGTAAGATTATTCAGCACTTCCATCTTTTTAACAAAGGATATTAGTTCTTCTGGAGTATCACTCTTGCAGCGAAAAAAGATAACCAAGGTATAGCGAGATAATTCATCTACAATGACAAGCGTATATTTCTTTCCAACTATTGATTGGATATTGACTGGGCCAAACAGATCCATATGTAAGAGCTGAAGAGGACTTGTCACTGAGGAAGCTTGTTTAGATTTGAAACTAGCTTTTGTTTGTCTTCCTTTTTTACATGCTGAACAGAGAGATTCTTTAGCATATGAGTGCTGAGGAAGACCAGAAACCAGTTCCTTAGATGAGAGAGAATTCAGGGTTTTGAAGTTTAGATGAGAAAGCCTTTTGTGCCATAGCCAGTTGACATCAGAAGAGGCTTTAGAAAGAAAACATAAGTTTTCAGTGGTAGTAGAGTCCATATCTATTACATAGACATTTTCTCTACGATAAGCATTGAGAGCAAGTTTTCCTTTCTCATTCACCACTGAACATGCTTTCTTAGAAAAGCGAACTTCATAGTCTTTGTCACATAGCTGACTGATGCTTAGAAGATTGTGCTTCAGTCCATCTACATAAGCGACTCTTCGAAAGGTAGTTGTTCCATTTCTGAGAACACCAAATCCTCGGGTATATCCTTTTCCATTTCCACCAAAGGTCACAGAGCGACATTTTTCTTCCTTGTATTCAGTGAGCAGGTCTTTTGTCCCGTCATATGACGAGAGCATCCACTATCAAGGTACCAGATGCCCTTTGATCCCTGAGATGATATGTAGCTCATAGAAGGTTCAGATGGTTCTTCCACTTCTTCTTTAATCTCTACCATGAGGCAGAGATTAGCGACTTCTTCTTCATCAGAACTTGATTCTTCTGATTCAGCCCAGTCGTGTTCTTCAGCGATGAGACCTTTACCTTTTCGCTTATAGCTTTTCAGCTTTTGATATTTGTTCTTCAACTTTAGGTATTTTTCATCAATGAATCTTGTTAGCTCCAAATCATCTGTTAAAGTGTTGAAAATAACCGTCCTATTTCAGAGAAAGACATCAGAGGACGAAGACTTCAGAGGACAAACCTGCCTCTGAAGTACTTATCAGAGCAACTGAGAAGACATCAGAGGACGAAGACTTCAGAGGACAAACCTGCCTCTGAAGTACTTATCAGAGATTGCAACTTACATCAGAGATAGCTTCATCAGAGGCTCTGAAGACAACGTCAGAGCTTTGAAGACATTCTCTCAGAAAATGCACAAGTTTTCTAATGAACAGAAGAACAGATGACACGTCACTTAGTGATAAGATTTACTTTCTAGAGTAGGTCACTGTTCAGCATGCTCTTTTTGTCATGCAAGTACACTGCTTACTTTATGGTCCTATAAATAGGACCATCACCTTATTGTTCAAATGTGCTTAAGAAGATATATATCTGATAATATAAGTTGAATATTTTATTAAAGAATATCTTGTTTATCTTTATCTGCTTTATGAACTGTGATATTTGAATCTCCTTTGATATTAAACTGTATTGCTTCCGCTGTCATTACTCTTATTGTTTATATCATTGTTACGAGATTAGATCTGGGATCCAACAATTGGTATCAGAGCTTCCTTTGTTTCTAAACAAAGAAAGATCATATCTGCATACTCGGATAGATTTACATCTCATTGATTCTAAACTTTCATTATCTGTGCATGTTCATATAAACCCAGTTTATTAAAGAATATCATATGCTCTAGATTTGATAGTAAATCTCAGTTCATTACAAAAAGCATCAGTTCTTCAAATCTTCATTTTTTCAAATGGCAAACTCAAGCATAAGTGCCATTTATACAGCTGGGTCATTAACAAAACCTCCTACACTTTTAAGGGATGAATATCCCCAATGGAAAATAAGGATGGTAAATTTCCTAGAAGGTATGGACAGGGATCTTTTTAGATCTGTGAACATTGGACCTCACATTCCAATGGTGTTGGTGCCAAGAGTTCCTGCAACAGCAGATACTGCCGAAATACCTGCATATTATGAAAAGAAAACCACAAACTTCACTGATGAAGAAAATAATATGATGGATAATGACTCAAAAGCTGTTAGATTACTCATAATGGCCATTCCCAATGATATCTTTCAAGAACTTGATTCTTGTAAAACTGCTAAAGAGATATGGGATCAGTTGTTAAATCAACTTGAAGGTGGCCTACAAACCCAGAAAAATAGAAGAAATCTATGCATCAATGAATATCATGATTTTCATGCTCTACCAGAAGAAACATTACACCAAACTTACTCAAGATTCAACATTCTAATAAACAAATGCAGAAAGTTTGGAGTAATGAGAACAAAAGAGGAAAACAATGTTCTTTTTTTGAAAAGCTTGAATGAAGAATGGTCACAACTGTCCATGTCTATACAGGCTAATCAAGATCTTGAGTCATGGTCATTAACTGACATTTATGGTACTCTTGTTGCACATGAAAAAGAAGTTATGAAGCAAAAATCAAAAACCTCTTTGGGTGGACCCCTTGCGCTTGTTTCAAAACAAATATCAAAAGAAAACAACTGTGAAGAGTCACAAAAATGTTTGGAAACAAAAAGAAGATCCAAAAAGGTCTTGATGGCAGAAGAAACTCATTCAGATTCAGACTCAGATGAAGATATCAATGCCTTTGCCAAATCTCTTGCATTAATCACTCATCAATTTAACAAGAAATTTGGTAAGAAGGTATTTGAAGGAAAGAGAGAGAATGAAGAAAGAAGAAATCCGGAAAGAAGATTTCAACAAGAACCCAGATTCACTCCATATAGTGATAAAAAGGGTGCAAACTTCAATCATGATGATGCAACACAACAAACAAGACCACAACAACCATTCCAACCAAGGTATCCACAACCACAGAGATACTTCAAACCTCAAGAACAGAAGCCAGGGACAAGTACTGCCACTCTTCCAACAAATCAAAATGATGGAAGATGCTTCAGATGTGGAAAACCAGGCCACTTCTCTGCAAACTGCAGAGGAAAACTTGTCAAAGATCAAGATTACTACAAGAACAAATACAAATACAATGTAAAAGAAAGAGTTCTTGTAGCAGAAATGGAAGACTGGCTATCTGACTCGACAAGTGATGGTGAGGAAGAGCCTACCAATCTCTGTGGTATGGCTTTTTCAGATGGAAATCAAACTGATGAAGCATCCGAAGACAACTCTGAAAAGGTAAACTCTCGTTACACCTCTGACAGTGATCCTGAAATAGATGTTTTTAAACTAATTAATGAACTTCAGGATTTAGAGCAAAAATTTGTTGAAGAAAAACAGAAAAGAGAGCAAGCAACAAAAGAGCTCATCTTTTACAAAAGAGAAAAGAATCTTCTGGAATCAGAAAAGAAAGATATTTTTCTTGAAAAAACTAAACTTGAAGAAACCTTCAAGCAAAAAGAAAAATCATTTTCAGAAGAAATAAGAGAAATAGAGAAAGTTTTAAAAGGAAAAGAAGAAGAAGTAAAGAAATCTGAGTATGAAAGGCTCAATTCTATTGCCTTAACCAAATTTTTTCAAAAGGAAAGAGAAATCTTACATCAATCTCTAGATAGAAAAAATCTTCAAATCAAAAGCTATGTTAATGCACAAAGTGTCTTTGACAAAATAAAATCACAAATGGACTCTCAAGGACTAGGATTCAATGAGTTGAATTCATTCAATGGATTGGAGAAAACTTCACTTTCTTCCACTTTCTGTATGGGAAAGGTCCAAAGATTTGAAAGTCCATCTCTGAATAATTTCAAAAGAATGAAAACATCAGAGGGATCAAAAGCAAGAGCTTTGAATTTCAAAAATACTACGTACTCTGAAGTAAAAGACATTCAAGAGTCTGTGTTACAGGTAAAAGAAGAAACTTCAGAAGTACTCTTTACAAAACCTCAAAGTTATGATCCCAAAGAAATTTTCAGATTTGATGCCTTCATCTCAAGTGAATCAGAGACATTTGAACCAAGTACCTCTGATACAAGTACTTCTGAAAATGAATCTCAGAGTTCACTTAATCCAAATGCTCCTGTGTATTCACCAAAGTCAGATGAAAACATTAGAACCACGTTTGAAGATGATGTTCAAAGGATATGGAAAGAAAATGTCATGGAGGACTTAAAAAGAAAAGAAAGCATGAAACGGATCATCAAAGTCTCTAGATCAAAAGAAATTAAAAAACCAATAGAGGTAGATATCTCTATCAAATCTAAGAGAGACTTTCTTGACTCTGATTCAGAATTTGATTTAGAGATTGATGAACAGATTTTTTGTAAACCAGGGAATGTAATTCACAAAAAGATAGAAACTGTTGGCTCTGGTATTTTGAATGTTCCAATTTCAGTATTGAAAACCAAAACCAGAATACCAATAAGTCCTGATTTTGCAAATATGTGTTTACAAGCAAAAACATCTCTGGAACTTGAAAAAGAGTTGCAAGAAAAGGCAAAGAATAAAACAAACACTTCTGGCTCTAACACCTATAAAACAATAAAATTCTCTCCTGAACAAAAGGGCAAATGGACAAAAACTAATCATATTGATCATGTCTGTGCAGTAAGCAGCAAAGAAAGGAAGATGTTTTTGAACAAGAAAAAGCAACTTGAAAAGAAGACTGTCTTTCAAGCAAAAAGAAAAGAAGTAGTTAGGGATAAATGTAATATTCCTAGTGCTAGTTTCAAAAGAAGTCAAAATGTAACAAATGCTTTTAATAAAAAGAAAAACTTTGCTCCTACTTCTTCTTGTTCTATTAATTGTAACTGCATTTATCTCCTGATGAAACTGAAGAATCATTTTAAAGGATCACACTGCCTTTTGAATCAATCTCTGAAAAATATCTCAGAGACAAAATCTCAAAAGAAGACACGTAAAGGCAAGACATCAAAAGATGAGATGCCAAAAAGTCATTCAAATCCACCAAAGTCTAACACAAAAGGACCCATAATGAGGTGGGTACCTAAGAAACAATAATCTGTCTTGCAGAAACAGTCAATGCCAATATGGTACCTAGATTCTGGATGTTCAAGGCATATGACTGGAGATAAAGAACTGCTATCCTCATTTAAAGCAAAATCTGGAGGAGCAGTTACTTTTGGAGACAACAAGCAAGGACAGATTAAAGGATATGGTGAGTTATCAAGAGGAAATGTTTCAGTATCAAAGGTTGCTTATGTGGATGGATTAAAACACAATCTGATAAGCATAAGTCAACTTTGTGATCATGGTTTTGATGTGAAATTTCAAAGAAAATATTGTTCACTTCTTCACTCAAAATCAGGTCAAGAAATGCTAAGAGCAGACAGAAAAAGTAACCTCTACAGAATGAACTTTACCAAAATCACAAACACTGATTCAGAGAAACTTTGTCTTGTATCTCTGAATAGTGAGGAAATCTGGCTCTGGCATAAAAAGTTTTCACATCTAAACTTTTCCACACTTGATAAGTTAGTTAAACTTAATTTGGTTAAGGGATTACCATCTCTAAAGTTTAACAAAGATCATCTTTGTTCTGCTTGTGAGATGGGAAAAATGAAAAGATCTTCCCATAAAACCAAAAGTGAAAACAACTGTCCTAGACCTCTGCACTTGCTTCATGTGGACCTCTGTGGTCCTATCTCTGTACAGAGTCTAGCAGGTAAGAAATACATTCTGGTTCTGATTGATGAATTTTCCAGATACACATGGATAGAATTCATTAGAGCTAAATCTGATGTACCTGACATATTAATAAGGTTGTTAAAAAGATTACAGGTTCTATTCAGCAGCTAAGTTCAGAAACTAAGAAGTGATAATGGAACAGAGTTCAGAAATGCCAAAATCAATTCTTATCTATCAATAGAAGGCATTACCCCTAACTTCTCTGCAGCAAGAACTCCTCAACAAAATGGAGTAGTTGAAAGGAAAAACAGAACACTTGTTGAAGCTGCCGGAACAATGCTTGCTGAATCTGATCTTTCAACAAATTTTTGGGCAGAAGCAGTAGCAACAGCCTGCTTCACTCAGAATAGAGCTACAATTGTCAAGAGATTTCAGAAAACATCCTATGAACTCATTAACAATAGGAAACCTAATATTAAATATTTTCATGTTTTTGGATGCAGGTGTTATATTCTGAAAGATAGAGAATATCTTGGAAAGTTTGACAAGAAAGCTGATGAGGGCAAATTCATTGGATATTCAGTAGCCTCAAAAGCTTTTAGAGTGTTCAATCTTAGAACAAGAACTATCCAAGAGAGCATCAATATCACTTTTGACGACAATAAAAGCTCTGAACAACAAGAAAGTTCATCACCAATCTTTGAATCATCAAGGGAATCTGAATTAAACAAAATATTTGAAGATTTCTTTGATGATGAAGATATCTCTGAAGTTATCTTCAGAGATAGACAGAGAGAGAATTCAGAAGAACTTCAAGAAATAGGTACAACCCTTTCAGGGCCCTCTGAACCAACACCTTTTGTTTCACCAAATGGAGATCAGCAAAGTGAATCAGAAGATGATCAAGAAGTATCTGAAGCAACTCCAGAACCAAATGATGAACAAAAATCAGCATCTCCGGAACAAAACTCAGAGCCTCTGAACAGTACAACAGAGGCATCACCAACAGAGCCTCTGAACAAAACAACAGAGGTGTCACAAACTGTCAGAGACTCTGAAGCTCAAACTCCACCCCAAATTTATGCTCCAATTACAAGATGGACAAAAGATCATCCAATTGATCAAATAATTGGATCCTCATCCGAAGGAGTTAAAACAAGATCTGCCACCATCAATGAATGCTTCTATGTAAACTTTTTGAGCATTATTGAACCAAAGAAGGTAAAAGAAGCTCTTGAAGATCCTCATTGGATTTTTGCAATGCAGGATGAACTTCAAGAGTTTGAAAAAAACAAAGTCTGGACCCTAGTTCCCCTTCCCAAAGGAAAATTTGCAATTGGAACGAAATGGGTTTTTAGAAACAAAAAGGATGAGGAAGGAATAATAATCAGAAACAAAGTCAGGTTGGTTGCAAAAGGATATTGCCAGGAAGAAGGCATTGATTATGATGAAACCTTTGCACCTGTAGCTAGGCTAGAAGCAATCAGAATCTTCTTGGCCTATGCTGCACACAAAGGATTCAAAGTTTATCAAATGGATGTTAAATCTGCCTTTCTTCATGGTAAATTAAATGAAGAAGTTTATGTCCAGCAACCACCTGGATTTGAAAGTACAGAGTATCCTAATCATGTTTATTATTTGGATAAAGCTCTGTATGGACTTAAACAAGCTCCAAGAGCCTGGTATGAAACTCTGTCCACCTTTCTAACTCAAAATGGATTTGAAAAAGGCACAATTGATACTACCTTATTCATCAAAAGGTACAAGAATGAGATGCTTTTAGTACAAATTTATGTTGATGACATTATATTTGGCTCTACAAATCAAAAGTATTGTGACAAGTTCTCAGAGTTGATGAAGAGTGAATTTGAGATGAGCCTCATGGGAGAATTAACTTTCTTTCTGGGCTTACAAGTAAAAAAACTTCAGAAGGTACATTCATAAGTCAATCTAAGTATGTCTCTGAAATTTTGCAAAAATACAAACTCAATGATTCAACTTCGATGAGAACTCCTCTATCCACCGGAGTCAAACTTGACTCTGATCCTTCAGGAGAATCTGTGGATATAAAAACCTACAAAGGTATGATAGGTTCACTATTATACTTAACTGCAAATAGGCCTGACATAATGTTTGCAACATGTCTTTGTGCTAGATATCAAGCAAATCCAAAAGAATCTCATTTATCTGCTGTCAAGAGAATTTTCAGATACCTCAAAGGGTCACACTCATTAGGCCTCTGGTATCCAAAACTTTCTAGTTTTGATTTAACAGCTTACACTGATGCAGATCATGCCGGATGTAAGCTTGACAGAAAAAGTACCTCAGGATGCTGTCAGTTATTGGGCAATAAGCTGGTAAGTTGGTCATCCAAGAAGCAAAACTGTGTTTCAACTTCAACAGCAGAGGCAGAATATGTTGCTGCTGCTAGTTGTTGCTCACAAGTAATATGGATGAAAACTTAGCTCAGTGATTATGGCCAACAAATTGAAAGAATTCCAATTCTCTGTGATTCAAAAAGTGCCATAGCCATCTCTGCCAATCCAGTACAACACTCCAAAACCAAGCACATCGATGTAAGGTACCACTTTCTAAAAGATCATGTTGAAAAGGGAACAATAGAGATGTATTTTGTACCAACTGAACTACAACTTGCTGATATTTTCACAAAAGCTTTAGATGAACGAAGGTTCAATTTTTTAGTTAGCAAGTTGGGAATGTTGAATATGTATACCTAACAAAAATTGGTAAACTCAGTCTCTGATCAATTATCAGAGACTCTGAACCAAGTAGCATATGTCAAACACAAGAAAACTTCAGAGTCTCTGATCCTTTCAATCAGAGCCTCTGGATTTTTTCACCAATGGTAAAAATCACTTGTTTTCTCCAAGCATGTGTCAAGGGGGAGAACATCAAAGACTTCTTTCTTTGGTCAAGGGGGAGACAGACCCTTTCAGCTTTTCAAGGGGAAGAAAAGTCTCTGATATTTATATCAGAGCCTCTGATCTTGTCTGATTTATCAGAGATCGTCTCTGATATGTATATCAGAGCCTCTGATCTTGTCTCTGATATTTATATCAGAGCCTCTGATCTTGTCTCTGATATGTATATCAGAGCCTCTGATCTTGTCTCTGATATTTATATCAAAGCCTCTGATCTTGTCTCTGATATTTATATCAGAGCCTCTGATCTTGTTTCTGATATTTATATCAGAACTTCTGATCTTTTCTCATTAAACGAATATTCCAGGAAATTCGTTTAAATAATAAATCTTTTTGGATAACCATTCGTTTCTTTTTAAACCCAACTGGCGGTTTTCTGACACAAAGCGGCTCTCCCCTACATACCTAAACGTGTCACCTATTAATTAGGGGATGATGGAACGTCCTTTCTGACATTAGGACTCTCATTCGCCGTTTCCATAACCTCTCCCTCTACCCTTTGTCTATAAAAACCATGTTTCCCTTTTTATTATCCTTTACGCTCTCAAAATCCAAAATCCCAAATCTCTCTTTCTAAGCTTTCATCTTTCTCAACCTGCAACAATGGCGGCTCATTCCCAAACTTCAGATAACTCAAGCAAACTTGTTCCAAGCTTGAATATGGTACAGTTCGATGTTCCAGTCAAAGGAAACAACTACTTTCTGGATGTCACCCCATCAAAATGCGATGAACAGTTTCGCCCAATCCTCGACTTTTTCACCAACTGCGAACTCAATGATGTTCTAACCAAACATGCCTCAGATATTCCCCTTCGCTTTGTCCAACAATGGTGGTATTCAAGTGAATACGACGATGAAAAGGAAGGACTGGTTGCGCACATTGACCTAGGAGAACAAATCCTGACAATAAGAATAACCCCACAAACCCTAACTCGTCGATTCAACCTCCTCACGACAACTGATCTTCAAATATATGCTTTTGAGAAACTACCAAGTCAAGAAGTCCTTCTTCAGTTCCTCCACCACTTGGGCTACAACAAAGAAATAACACGCCTAAGTCAATTCAGACGTCAGTACCTGCCTCCCAAATGGAACTTTATGTTCAGTGTTCTCAACCGAACAATAACCTGCAAGATTGGAAGTCAGGATCAGACTCATCCAGCGATAATAGCCATAATGTATGCTCTCTTTTTCAACAGAAGCATCAATATGGCTCACATTCTCTTCTGTGAGATGCTGACGGTGGTGGACAAGAAGAACAAGGACTTGGCCAAAGGAAAACAACCAATATCGGTACTGTTTCCTCGATTCATCTCTGTGGTCATTCAACGAGCAATGGAGAAATTCTCCATCACTGAGGAGGGCCCAATGACACCTCTGTTTATGATGAACTCATTCAAAGCAACAGAGGTTCCTCCTTATCCACATGACCGACGATTCCCACACACCATGATTGAGGTAATTCCTACTGACTCTCCTACCCATCTCCTACTTAGTCGTGTTGCCCAATCATCAGAACCGATGATGGGATCCCCAACACACTTAGGGTCTGAGCCTGAGCCTAAATCAGAGAGTGATATCTCTGATACTGCTCAAAACATTAACAGAGCGCAACCAGAGGGTGGCTCTGAGAGAGTGAGGAAGAGAGAACATGAGAACCCTCCCTCTGACGAAGAGAATATTACTGTCAGAGCAGAGTAAAGTGAGGAAGAGAGAATTCCAGAGGGTGAGTTTCTAAACTTAGAATCTGAGGGCGGTGAGGTAGAAAAAGATGTCCTTGACGACACAAATGAGAGAATCCAAAGCCCAAATCCCAGTGCAACCAAATTTACTGTCCAAGGTGGTCCAACATCAATGGACATTGAAACAGAGGTGCACACCTCGAACCCTACCCATCCTAACCGCTCAGAGGCATCTATTTCTGCCTCTGAAGCATGCACCAGAGGGGAAACCTCTGATACGGCTAAGTCCTCCCAAAAGGACTTAGACCAAGATAAAAATACTCAATCACCCCAGAGTATGTCACCTCTACCTACACATGATGCCTTTGTGGCTCAAACTAAGTTGGACCGTCCCTTAGAACGTAAGCATTGCCTGTCAGAAAAAGAATGGCACGACCTTCTTGCACAAGGAATCCTTAGCCTGGACAGCAAGGTTTCCAAACAAATTCGGTTCTCATCATCAGATTCTGACTCTGATGATCAGAGACCAATCAGAACCATTATAGGGAAATCTGCCCCTACTCCAACAAATGCAGACTTTTCTCAATTCAAAGAGGAAGTCTTGCGTTCTTTGGCAGAGGTACTTGCAAAGATCCCTACCTCTACTGCTGCTCCTGCTACAACAGAGTTTATTACAAAGGCTGACCTGACCAACTTCTCCAAGAAGATCACCAGCAATGTAATGACTATATCCAGCAAGTTCGTCTCCAAGACCACTCAGCAGAACAAGAAGATTGAAGACCTTCTGAAGAATGTCAAATCTTTAGAGGGAGTATTGAAGAGAAAGGAACCAGAGGTCGCATGCTCTGAGGAAGCGCGGAATAAGGCTAGGTATGAAGATTCTGATGACGAAGATGACCAACCTCAGGGGTCATCCGATCTTCATAAGGGGGAGAAGACTCCTACTCCAAAACCAGTTGAAACACAAAAGGAGTCCACTCCCTCTGAATTAAACCAACACAAGGAGAAAGGAACAGAGAGACGTTCAACCTCCACCTCTGCTGAAGATATTCAGGCCACTCTAAAGTCGCCAGTACCTGTCAATTTCTAGCACCATCCACTTCAGGTGCTCCAATAGTTCCAATCACAGCTGAACAAATCACAGCTACATCTCAAGAAACTATTGGAGCTCTGGACGAAGAAGAAGATGAACAGCTCGTAGACTTCTCAACATCAGAAGATGCATTCTCATCACCAGAAAGATCAACTTATGTGATGAGAGATGCTTACGAATCAGAATCTGAAAAAGAAGAAAAAAACAGATTCTGGAAAAGAGATTGAAGAAGAAGTTGAAGTAGTTAACGTCGAAGAGTATGTCTTCAAGAATGCTCAACCACATCATACTTCAACAACGTCAGAGCTAAGGGAATCACCAGAGATAGATGGCTACATCTCTGAACCATCAAAAGAAGATCCTCCACAGACGAAGGAACCAGAAACCATGGTTGTTGATGAACAGGCTCCTTCAAAGAATCCTGTTCAGAAAACAAGCATCGGTCTTCCAGCAAAAGTGTTCAATAAACCTCCCACATTCCTCGAATCAAATCCCGAAGCTTCCATAGAAGACCACTTCAGATACATCTACTGTGAGTTCAACATGGCAGACACACTAGTCATTCCTCTGAATCCAAGAATCAGAGAGGACATGCCAGACTATGAGCGAAGATTTATCAGAGATAAAACCAAACCAAGAGCACAGGTCCTCTCTGATGATCCAATCATCAAAATCAACAAAATCTCATAAAATACCTTTGCTTACAACAAGATTATCTATAGGAATTATGTGGTAACTCAATCTGATCAAAAAATTTACGAGTTCAATGACAATGATCTCGTAAATCTAAATCCATATGATTTACCACATCTATATGCCTATTACTCTGCCAGGTATGATCATGGAAGAAGGGAAATCAGGATGGGCATGGTTGAAGTCCGACGGGCAATGGAGGCCTATGTCAAACACCGAGCAAAACGTGACTTTCAAATAGCTCTGAACCTAGGGGAAGAGAAGCTGGAGGTAACTGAACCTGTGGAGTCATTTGACAAACTTAAAGAACAGAAGACTGGATCAATCGTTGCAGAACCTCTGGGTTTCGTCTTCAGAGTATATCAAGAAAAGAAGATCTTTCTAGCTTCAGAAGTGTCGAAGTATTCTGATGAAACCTTGAGAGGTATAAAGAAATTGATCCATGCAAAAGAAGAAAGGCACAGAGCAGATTTACTGGCAAAGCTTGACTTAGAGATTGACTCGATGATCAACTTCAGAGCTCTGATCATGAAATTCCATGGAATTTGTTCAAGTGACAAATTGTAGTCTGTTTCTTTATTTTTTTTATATTACTTTGTATTAAACTTCCAAATGTTTAAGGAGTAATACTTAAGAGGATGATTTTCTCCTCTATGCTTTCTAGTTTAAAATTCAATTCTCTGTTATTTTTGTATCTTTTATTTTCGACACTTAGGGGGAGATTGTTAGCTCCAAATCATCTGTTAAAGTGTTGAAAATAACCGTCCTATTTCAGAGAAGACATCAGAGGACGAAGACTTCAGAGGACAAACCTGCCTCTGAAGTACTTATCAGAGCAACTGAGAAGACATCAGAGGACGAAGACTTCAGAGGACAAACCTGCCTCTGAAGTACTTATCAGAGATTGCAACTTACATCAGAGATAGCTTCATCAGAGGCTCTGAAGACAACGTCAGAGCTCTGAAGACATTCTCTCAGAAAATGCACAAGTTTTCTAATGAACAGAAGAACAGATGACACGTCACTTAGTGATAAGATTTACTTTCTAGAGTAGGTCACTGTTCAGCATGCTCTTTTTGTCATGCAAGTACACTGCTTACTTTATGGTCCTATAAATAGGACCATCACCTTATTGTTCAAATGTGCTTAAGAAGATATATATCTGATAATATAAGTTGAATATTTTATTAAAGAATATCTTGTTTATCTTTATCTACTTTATGAACTGTGATATTTGAATCTCCTTTGATATTAAACTGTATTGCTTCCGCTGTCATTACTCTTATTGTTTATATCATTGTTACGAGATTAGATCTGGGATCCAACAATCTTGAAGTAGAAGGTTTGAAGACCTTTTTCGACCTGCACTCACTAGCAAAGTGTCTGATCTTTTCACAGTTATAGCAAGTGGCAGTAGTCTTATCAACCGGGGTTGATTTTGGCTTATCAGTTAGAGAGAGAGGCTTATTTCTTTGGAAATTGCTCTTTCTTGCAAATCTCTTAAAAGAGTTTGTCAAGAGTGCTAAGGACTCATCAAACTCTGAAAGATCAGGGTCTGATGGATCCTCAGATTCAGAATCTAACTCAGTGATGGTGAGAGTAGATCGCTGAGATGGAATTATCTCTGAAGAGACTAAAGCAACAAGAGTGCTTTTGGAGTGTTTAGAATCTTTTACAAGATTCTTCTTTAAGAGATTCGATTGCTCATAGTTGAGCAATATTCCATACAGAGTGCTGAGAGAAAGAGAATTTAAGTCTTTTGTCAGCTTAAGACATATTGAATAACTGTCCCAGCTTTCAGGAAGACATTCTAAGAATTTTGTTAGGACCTCAGAATTAGAATAGGTCCTACCAACGGTTCTTAGATCAATGATTAAGCAGTTAAACCGCTGATGAACGTTAGAGAGAGATTCATTCTTACCAGCGATGAAACTTTCATACTGTCTTACAAAGTTAATCTTTCGAGTCTCTTGGATTTCAGTAGTGCCCTCATATTGAACACATATGGTTTCCCACATTTCTTTAGAAGTTTTAAGATGCATGATGGAATGGAAAACTTCATCAGGCAAAGCCATTGAAATAATGGTCTTTGCTCTTGCATCTATGCCTACCTTCTTTTTGTCTTCATCACTCCACTGTCTTATTTCCTTAACGACATAGCGTTCAGGGACAACTTCAGTGGTGGCAGTAGCGGGAACTGCAGCTATAATTCTAACAGGTTCATAGGGTCCATTTTCTATATACTCAGGTATAATAGGATCTGCACCTTCAAGAAATAGCATCATTCGATTTTTCCATAGAGAAAAGTTATCTCTGCTAAATCGAGGAGGTTTAGAAAGTGAACCATTATCATAGTAATTTGTGTTTGTGTTAAGTTCCATTTAGAACAGCAAAGAAGAGAATAAAGCAAGATCTTGTTTATCAGATTAAATAGTCTGCTCTGATACCACTTGTTGGTCCCGGAGGTGCTTTAACAAGTTTGTAGAAGGGGGGGTTGAATACAAACATAGAAATTAAAGTTTAATAAATTGTTTATTGATAAATCAAACACAATTTACAAGTTTGTTGCAGAATAATATTAAGACAGACTCAATCTAAACAAACTTAAGAAACACTAAGATGATTGAACAAGAACTTCAGAGAATGGGGGATTTAAGGAATATAGAAAACAAAGGTTTCTATTTGGGGTTCAAGGATTGAGCACACCCTCAGATGGAGGGGTGATCTTCCTATTTATACCATATGCATTAAATGCATGGCAGGGAACTTTACACATGGCGTTCACTGATTGGCTTTGGAAGTCTGACTTTGGGAGACATGCTTTCGGCCAGATCATGAAAAGTGTAGATGACAGAGTTGTTGTACGAATTGTGGCAGAGATATGTGCTTTCTGACACATCGTACTGAGTTGTGCGTGGTAAGACAAAAGGAAACTTGAGGTATAAGCTTTGTGATCATTTGATCGCTGGATATCTCTTTCTTCAGAGACATCAAGAGTTCAGCGATCGCTGAAGCTTTCCTCATGTTCCTTCGTGTATAAGTAGAGTTGTCTTTGCTTCACTTTGTTCAGCAGCTTCATCTTCGATTCAGCTATGAACATCTGTTGACGCGAGACTTGTCTTCAAGGATTACGTTACTGTTTACATCAGAACTATCAGGGATAACTGAACAGACTCAGTTTGATCACTAATAGTGAAACACTAATACATATTAAATGTTTATAAGAAAGACTATCAATGATAACTGAACAGACTCAGTCTGATCGCTGATGGTGAAACACTAATACATATTAAACGTAATTTTCACTAAGTACAGAAAAGGGTCTTTATCAAATCACTGAGAGAGTTTGGATCAACATTTTGATTTTTTTGAGGCATTAGAAATGAATGACTCAGATAAAGAAGTTTTATTCTTAACATCAGTTTCAGAATCAGATTCATCATACTGACACTGAGATTCAGTACTATTTGTTTCAACCTTGGCTGACTCTGTTTGTAAACAAGGAGAAAATTGTAAAGAAAATTCACTAAATTCTGGCATAATAGTAAACAAGATCTCTTGTTTTATAACAAGTTTTACAAGATCTCTTTCAAGTTCAGATATTTTTGATTTTAAAACATCTTTGTCCTTTTTCAAAATCTCTTTCTCAGATTCTTTATCCTTAACAATATCTTTCAACATTGCATTTTCATCGCGAAAATTCAACATTGTTTGTCTTTCATGACTAAGTTTGACTTTCAAAGTTTCAAACTCTTCTTTCATGAATTGAACCTGAGCTTTTAACGATTGAATAAGTTCATTGTTAGATAGAGTACTTACCTCAGAACCACAGTTGGAATGATCATAAAATGATCCAGTGTCCTCATTCACTTTGGCCATCATACACACCTGAGTAAAGTGTGTCGTTTCATCATCAGAACTCTTGTAGAACCAATTTTCCTCTTCCGCCATTAAGTTATGACCATCTTCCACTTTCTTTGCAATTAGTGATTTTCTAGCATAGTACTCTGAATTCTTTGTTCGCTTGAACTTACAGTCTTTGGAAAAACGACCTGGTTTTCCACAGTTATAGCATCGTCCATATTTCGGCTCAGTCTCTTCTTTCTTTCCTTCTCTCTTATCTTCTCTTTTCTCTTCTCGCTTTTCTTCTCTTTTCTCTCCTCTTTTCTCATACTTCTTTTCAGACCTTGGTTTGTACTTATCTTTCCTGTAACTCTCATATTTCGGTTTTGAGAATCTGTTCTTACCAAAGGTTTTCTGAAACTGCTTTGTTAGAAGAGCCAGATTTTCAGCAAATCGTTGAATATCCTCATCTGAATTTTCTTCAACTTCAGTAGAAGATTCATCAGTACTTGAATCGGTGATTTCAGTGAGGAGAGCTTTGGATTTCCTTAACTTTGTCTTGTAAGAAGAACTGGACTTGAAACTTGACCCTTTCTTACGTTCAGACATTAAGGCTAGAGAATCTTTGACCATCTTCTTTTCAACACTCAGTAGCTTTACTTCATCCTCATGCTGAGACAAAGTTGTGAAGATATCATTGACTTCTTCTTGAGCTATGTCTTTAGTCATCTGAATGTTGATAGCATAGCTTTTCCATTCTGGGTTCAAGTTCTTAATGAACTTATAATTGATCTCTGATACTGACTTGTTCATTCCATTTCTCCTTAGATCATTTAGAATCATATTAAAACGTGTATATGTCTCCAACAAAGTCTCTCCTTCTTTTGCATGGAAGCCTTCATATGCATTTATACATTGATTCAGTTTTGTCTGAATTAACTACTTTGTTCCCTGAAACTGTCTCTCCAGTTCATCCCATAAAGCTTTTGCAGATTCCCTACTGTCTACGCGATTGTAGATGTCATTAGGAATTGCCATGGTGAGATAGATAAGTGCTTCTTCATCTATCTTATGTCTTGCCTTTTCTGTTTCACTGAAGAATTCATATGGTTTTGTCACATATCTATCTGGAATTGCTGGAGATGTAGCTGTGGCTGCCTGTCCAGGTACATGCGTTTCTAGCACAATTAGACCATTTATGATAGACTCCATATAATCTTTGTTCTTTAGATTCAAGAACTGAGTCATCCTTTTCTTCCATTGTGAGTATTCTCTGATAGACAAGACCGGAGGCTTCAGATGAGATCCGATAGAGAGTAATTCATTCGCCATGATTGAAAGATGTATAAACCTACACAATATGAAAAATATTAGATAGTAAAGATCATTAAATCCAACAAATCAAAAAAAAAATTCAAGTATAACACTATAGCTTGAAATATGAAAAAAAAATCAGAAATTTCGAAAAATTTGACTAAGTGACAAAACTCGCAAGTCACTGTTGAAACTCGCAAGTCACTATTTCTGAAAAACCCAAAGACCAAGGCTTGCGCGTTTGTGAAATATGCACGCAAAGACTTGCGTGTTCTGATAAACTCGCAGATGATTAAAACTCGCTAAACAATGAAACTCGCAAGCAACTATTCTTGAAGAAACTCGCTAACGCCTGAACTCGCTGATTACTATTCACTCATAAACACGCAGGCTGAGACGTGCGTGTTTGAGAAACTCGCTAGGCACTACTAGCGCGTTTTGAACAAACTCGCTTGACAAGATTAGCGCGTTCTGACACTTACAAAATTTTCTAAGAATTTCAAACTCGCAGATAACTGAACTCGCAAAACCCTGTTCCTGATGAAACTCGCACACTTCAACTAGCGCGGTTGTAGAACTCGCTAATCGTTACGTTCGTGTTTTGGTCCTTAGAAAAAATCTTCCAATTCTCCAAACTCGCAGACTTCAACCAGCGAGTTTCTAGAACTCGCTAACAACGCCTTGCGCGTTTTGACCAAAAAAAATTTCTTCAGCTAGCGCGTTCTAACGAAGGACTTGCGCGTTCTTCAAATCTAGTGCATTCTTCAGATTTCTTTCGTTTTCTTCAGATTTCTTGCGTGTTCTTCATCTGATTCACCAAAAAACCAATCTAAACTTTGAAATTCAGCTCCAAACTTTGAAAATTTACTCACTTGATCATCGAGAACCCATTACTAACAACTAAATTCGATCCACAACACAAAAAGATAAAAATTGATTCAAATACAATGTGTGAACTCGTGAACTTCGAAAAGCAACAAAACTTCAAAAACAATGATCAATTCACATGCAATTCAAAAATTAAAAGATACAGACTTTGTCGATTTCACTATATGATCATAACCTGATCAATTTCAACTCGAAATTTTCATTAAAACTCAAAATTGATTCGAACTTCGTGAACAATAACTATGAACAGTGTCGACTCAAAAACTTTCTTGATTTTGAAATGGATTTGGCTCTGATACCAATTGTGGCCCAAGATTTACTAGCATAAACACATACAAATCTATACAAAGCACTTTTGTTTTATTAATCACAAAGATTACATCAAGCCATATACCTATTTGTGATAGACTTTTCAATACAGAGTGTTTGTGTGTGTTCTTAATGTGTGCAACTATGTGTTCTTTCTCTCTCTCAATCACCACCACGATTACACCTTCACTTTCACACACTTACTTAGAAACTAACACTATGACTTGCTAATATATAGGTCAACATGACCAACCAAGGTCAAACCTTCTAAGCTCATTACCATACATACACAAACAACAAATACAATAAAGACCCTCATTTAATCTTGAATACAATTTCAGTCTAACAATTTGGAATAAAGTCAAAGCTCAAGTCAAAGCCTTCAAAAGCATAGGTCGAAGTCAAGCTACTTTAAGAGAAGTCAAAGTCAAAGTCAAGCTTAGTTAGTTTTGTTAGTTTAGTTTTTTCTTGTAATAGATGTTAGTTTAGTTTTTTTTCTTGTTAATCTGGTAACACATAGAGCTAACCATTGAGAATTTCTAGATAGAGAGAAATATTATATTGTAGAGAGAGATTGTAATATGTGACATTCAGAATAAATTCATATTGCATTTGGAAAGGAATTTATGTGTTTATCTTGATAATCTTGCATAATCCAGGAATAACATTTTGTTTCAAAATCTTCCACTAATGTTGACTCCATTTGTTCCTCGGAAGTAAGAGGAAGAAAGCGTGCTGGAAAGAAGAAGAAGAAGATCGTGAAGAATAGAAGTATTGCTGATAAGAATGAATGTAACAGGATAGTCAAAAAGATTGTAAAACTGAAGTTAAATGTCAACATTGTTGCAATAATAATAAACAAAATCTCGTTCAAAGTTGTTGATAAAAGTTCATATTGTGTTACATTGTTCATGTTGTGGTGCTAGTTCATTTTTTTCAAACTTAAATCTTGTACGAAAAGAAAACCTGAACGCTTTGCTTGGAAGAAAGTTACTCCCAGATATTCTACTAAACAAAAAGCAATCATTTCCCGTTTTAAAAAGAAATAGAATCTTCTGTGAATGTCGTTAATTCAGTTGAAGTGAACTTTGTGTGGAAGTGGATTCCGAAAGATAAACTCAAAGCACAAAGTTCACACAAAGAGCCAAGATTTTAATTGTAAATTAAGGGCTCTTCAACAGACATTAAGAGTTAAAATGTTACTAACAATAAGGGACCAATATCCATATGGGTACCTAAGTTCAAGTGATTGATCCTTGTAAAACTGTCATGTGAGGATCATCAACTCTGGACCTTCAAGACACATGACATGGTTCAAGCACTTACTGCACGACTATGTAGAACATCCTGGATGATCAGTATGTTTCAAGAATAAGAGTAAAGGTTACATCAGAGGGTACAGGGTACTTACAAATGGACGGATTTCTATCTCAAAAGTTTTGTGTGTGGATGGATTAGAATATAACCTATTCTCAATCAACCAATTCTTTGAAAAGAAATTCAATATCATATTTGATGAATAGTTCTGCTCTATAGATGATCGAAGTGGAGTTGAACTGTTTAGAGCCAGATGATTTTGTGATTTATATGGTGTCGACTTCCCAACATTACCAACATCAAAACCTGTTTGCTTGGTCTGAAAAGCTTCAACAGAGGAAAGTTGGTTATGGCATAGACGAATGTCTCACCAAAACTTCCGTGACATCCACAAGATCAGGAGCAAAGATCTTGTAATTGGTCTACCTGATTTGAAGATAGAAAAAGAATCTTTATGTCCTGCGTGTGAGATAGGAAAAATGAAAATGAGTGCACAAAAATCTAAGATGTTATCTAACTGCACAACACCTCTTGAGCTCATACACATGGATCTCTGTGGACCAATGAGGACTCAGTCAATCAACGAGAAAAAGTACATTCTGGTCATGGTAGATGAAGTCTCAAGATACATGTGACTAGAATTCTAAAGGCTAAAGTCTGATGCTCTAGAACTTATCATCAAGGTCATCAAGCAGATACAAGTTCTTCTTCAGTCACAAGAACAAAAGCAAAGAAGTGACAATGGAACGGAATTCAAGAATGAAACTCTTCAGAGTTATTTAGAATCTGTTGGCATTTCTCACAATTTCTCGAATGCAATGACTCCACAACAAAACGGGGTTGTTGAAAGGAAGAATAGAACATTGGTAGAAGCAGCTTAGACCATGATTGCCTATTCTAATCTACCATCGTTCATGTGGGTTGAAGCTATTGCAAACGCTTGTTTCACGCAAAACCGGACGATTATTAATAAGCATTTTGTTGGAGCAAATATTGTTGTATCCGAGATCATCATGGTTGAAGTTGAAAGCCTCAAGTCAAAGACTCAAAGAGTGACGTTGTGTGTCCCACAATATTTTGCAAATAAACCAAGATGACAAAATACAAATTCAATCAATCTCCATATATTGAATTATGAAATCACAATACAAAATGCTCCTAAAGACTCAATATTTCTCTATCTAGAATAAGCTATCATAGTCATATGAGTCTACAAACATAAAAAGAAACTATTTATACTCTAACTACATTACAAAGGAATCTAAACACAAGTTGACTTTTAACTAAGACTTATTACAAAATACTTTGACTTTTACTTTTGAGACTTTGACTTGAGCTTTTGACTTTGACTTTCATCTTTTATCTTCATGATCTTGTATCCAACACATTTGTGCACTAATAATCTCCCCCTTTGGATTCAAGATCATTTTCAAAAAGAAATTTCAGCAATAAAGCACAATCTCCCCCTTTATCACAAAATTATACATTCTTCTCTTTTCTTTAAGTTGTCTTCAAAACTTTCTGTAATCTTCCCCAAAGAATATTTAACAATCTCTCCTAAAGGTTTTAAAAACCTCTTTCAGACTTCAGAAATAAATTATCTTAAGATTTTAGCTCTCTTTGCTTCAGCAAATCATCTTCAAACAAAATTTCAGTAAATTCCAACGAACATTCTGAATCCTTTGAACTTTCTCTTTCAATTTTGTGCAATTTCCCCACAACTTGCATTTCATGAAAAATTCTTGCAACAAACTTTCTCCGCATATTTCTTGAAATTCTTACTTCCTTAAATTCCTTTCCATTTCTTGATCTTCTCCCATATTTCAAACATGTAATTCCTCCAATTCAAACATGTCTTGACCATCTCTAAAACTGTTACAAACTGTTCTTCAGATAACATTTCTTGAAATATATTTCTCTCCCTTTTTGATGATGAAGAGCAGAGAAATCACCAAAACTTCTACAAGAAATGCCATTAATCTTTTCTGACCATTGATCTTTGCCATTGAGCCACTGAACATCCATCAATTCATTAAATATTCATCCGAATCTTTTCAAATTCAGACAAATAAGAGTGTAAACCTGAATCAACAAATGAATCAGTTAAAATGCCTGTAAGTAACACGAAGTCACTTGGTACAACGAATGTACTATACAAGGAGTTTTATTGATGATCACTCCCAGGTCTTCCATTCAATCATCGAATAGCACAAGGTTAAACTATGAACATTTAGACAGAAAAACATATTTTTCTGTGTGAATGTGCTTGTGTATGAAAGAATTGAGCATAATGATTGCTTTTAAAATAGGCTACAAAATGTTTAAACCATTGAGACAACAATAGTATTACACGTACTCAAATGTGCATGGTCGAAGTGCGAAGGCGGGGCAGACTTCCTTCTGTTTCAATATCCACATCTTTCGAATGAAGAAGAGATAGATTATGTGTTGCATCCCCAGAAAAATTGAAACATCTCTTTGTGAAGAAAAAGATGAGTATCTGGTGGGGTTTAAGCAAGAGTTGGCATGGGCTAGTTGCTTTTTTCAATGATGTTAATGAAAGAATTGTGAAACAATAGTAATGTGGCTGCCCGACTAAGAAAAAGTTGGTGCAGAGTTTGATATTCTTTTACTCTGATCTCTCACCCTCTTTCTTTTTAACATTGAGCTCACATGTAACTAAACTCTCTTTTCATTTTATCTCAGCATACACCCACACTCATATATTGACTCCTCGCCTCTCGATCACTCAAGTTTAACTTCTTGGGTAGGAAACACTGGTTAACGTGAATCCATAGAAGTTCAATTAAGCGCACACAATTCCCATGTAATTGTCCTAAAAGCACAATGTTGCTCAATTGGTTTAAATTTTCAGTTAAAGCACATTATGAAATACATGTCAGATATATGTATGCTCAGTAAGATAATACTGAAGATTTGAACATTATAATCATGGAATATTTTCTCAGTAAGATAATACTTAAGATTTGAGAATCTGGCATTGTATGAAAAAATCAAATATGAATGGTTTAGCATTAAAATCTTTGGTCTTGAAAAATTTGATGTTGTCTATAAGAACAATTATAGACATTCTTCAAAGAATCGCTTTGAATGAATCAATGCTCAAATATCAATGAAGTTCAAACGGGGTGTCTTACCATCGAAAATTAGTTTCAAATTTGAGACATGGTAAGAACATAGGCTATAAAAGTAGTAAACCAGTGTGTATGAATACTTGACAGTATATTGAAAAGATAATACACAAGTATATATCTTTGGAAACACACGGTTAGTTAAACATTATATTCCAAAAATTGAAAACATTTAAAATCACATTTCTGTATTCATGAAATCTGTTTAAGAATCGAGAAGTGGTTTGAACATTTAAGAACATGTTTTCATGTCTGAAAGTTGTCCATCTTTCAAACGTGTATGAGATTAAGAATATAATTATTCCTTACGCTCAGCTTGAATCTCATGAAGTCAGCTCGAAAATCATGATTGATTTGATCATGTAAGTTCCCCTCAAAATATTCAATTTGTCAAAAAGTCGTCAAAGTACAAAGTCTTATTCACAAACCTTTTTGAAAAATAAAGAAATGAAAGCAATAAAAGTTTAAAAAGGAGTTCTGATCAGATGTAATCAGAAATCATTGTCCTTACTCACCCTAAACATATGCATCATAAGATATATTAGTGAAAAATATATGCAATAAGATTTATAATTTCCCCTAGAATGTAGATCATCGAAAATTATCTCACTCCCCCTAAAAACATGAACAGAACCTTTCAGTGTAGATATCGTTCAGATTAAAAATAAAAAAATGAAGAAAAATAACAAAGATAAATTGTACTAGGTAACTACAAATTAAGTATTGAGATTAAACATACCAAGTTTTGAAATGTGAAAATTAAATCTTTTTTCATCTAACGGCTTGGTGAATAAATCAGCAAGTTGATAATCTATGTTTACAAAGTAAAGTTCGATTGTACCTTTTTCAACATTATCTTTGATAAAATGATATCTCACGTCAATATGTTTGGTTTTCGTATGTTGAACAGGATTTGCAGATATAGCGATAGCGCTTTTTGAATCGCAGTAAATCGGGATATTGTTGTACTTGAAACCATAATCTCGGAGTTGTGTTCGCATCCACAACACTTGAGAACAACAGCTAGCAGTAGTTACGTACTCTGCGTCGGCTATTGAAGTAGATACACATAGTTGTTTATTCAAAGCTCAACTCACGAGCTTATCTCCCAAGAATTGTATGTGTCCTGAGGTACTTTTCCTGTCAAGCATAAAACTTGCATGATCTGTGTCTGAATACGCTATTAGATCAAAACCAGTATCTTTAGGAGACCACAAACCAAGATCTGCAATTCCTTTCATATATCTAAAAATCTGCTTTATAGCCGACATATGGGATTCTTTAGGCGAAACTTGATATCTAGCACATAAGCATGTAGAAAACATAATATCTGGCCGACTAGCCTTCAAGTACATTAAAGAACTAATCATTCCTCTATAGGTTCTAACATCGAAAACTTTTCCCGAAAGATCAGCTCCGATCTTAGTTCCAGGTGCCATCGGGGTACCAATCGGGGTACAATTTTCCATTTTAAATTTTCTCTGAATATAAAAAATGTACTTATCTTGATTAATGAAAATCCCCGTAGAAAATTGTCTGACTTGTAATCTGAGAAAGAAGTTCATCTCTCATATCATACTCATATGAAATCGTGACACCATGAGGTTTGAAATATTTTTACAATACTTTGGATTAGTTGAACCAAATATGATGTCGTCTACATATATTTGAATTAAAATGATATCAACTTTCTCCTTTTTAATGAAGATAATAGTATCATTTTACCTTTAGAGAAGCCAGACTTGACTAAAAAATAGGATAGAACATCGTACCAGGTGCGAGGATCTTGTTTCAAACCATAAAGAGCCTTGTCCAGAATGTAGACATGATCTGGTTTATCAGGATTGAAAAAACCTTCAGGTTGCGAGACATAGACTTCCTCCTTTAGAATGCCATTCAGGAAGGCAGTCTTCACATCCATTTGATAGACTATGAAGTTTTTGTGTGCGGCGTAGGCTAAAAACATTTTGATTGCCTCTATACGCGGAACTGGAGTATAAGTCTCATCGTAATCTATGCCTTCCTCTTGCCTATATCCTTTAGCAACAAGTCTTGCTTTTTTTTTATCACGATACCATCCTCATCTTTCTTATTTTTGAATACCCATTTCGTGCCAATGATTGTTTTTCCTTCAAATCGTGGCATGAGTCTCCAGACTTTAAGCACTTCGAATTGATTGAGCTCTTCTTGCATTGCAGTTATCCAATCTGAATAAGCTAGAGTTTCAGTTACTCGGGTAGGCTCTATCTTACTCAGAAATGAATCATGCATGCACTAGTTCAATGTAACAGACCTAGTGTGTAGAGGCTTGGACATATCTCCAATGATTTCATGTATGGGGTGCTCTTTGGTCTACTTATGTTCATGAGGGAGTGGATTATGTATAGACTGATCATTTTGATCATTTAAGTATCCACTATCATCTTCTGGTTGGGGTTCATTTGAAGTAACAGATACAGAGGTTTTAGAATCGGGGAATTTGATTAAGTTGAGATATCTGAAGTGAATGGATGATGATTTCTTGAATCTTCAGATCTGTTAATCACAACAGGTTTAGTCACTCTAGAACCAAGAAATTCATCATAGAAAAATTCAAACAATAAATCTAAATCTGTTAAGTCAGATGTAGACGTTGATGCTTTATCAGAATTATAAACATTAACCGCAGGTTCTGGACTGATTTGTCTAGAAGTTAAAACTCCGATAATAACGAGTTCTAAACTGCTTTGAACATAATCCATTTATTCATCGAATGTTACGTTTATGCTCTCCACTACAATCTTCGACTTCTTCAAATAAATTCTTTATGTTGCAGATGTTTGAGAATATCCGATGAAAATGCCTTCATCAGCCTTAGGACTAAACTTGTTCATGTTCTCCTTGTCATTCAGCACAAAACACCTGCAACCATAGATATGAATATGTTTAATGCTAGGTATTCTATTATTAATTAAAGCATATGGTGTTTCACCAAATCAATGATGAATAATGGAGCGATTTTGCGTATAACATGAAGTTGACACAACTTCAACCCACTAAAATAGAGGTAGATCAGATTAACTCAGCATAGTTCGCGCAGCCTCGACTAGAGTTCTGTTTCGCCTTTCGGCTACTCCATTTTGTTCTAGTGTTCTGGCAGCAGAAAATTGGTGTGTTATCCCGACCGATTCGAGATAATCATCAACAACTTTGTTCTTAAATCCTATGCCATCATCAGTTCTAAGAAGCTTTACGGTCTTCTGCAAGTTCACTTGAGTGGTCTTTAAGAATGAGACGACGACATCGGGCGTCTCGTCTTTCGATCTTAGAAATTTGACCCAAGTCTATCTTGAATAATCGTCCACAATGACCAACACATATTTCTTGTCGTTGATGCTTTGAGTTCGCATTGGACCATAGAGATCCATATGCAATAGTTCCAAGGAAGTACTTATGTTTGGTTTAGGCTTAGGCTTATGAGAAGCTCTTTTGATCATACCCTTCTTACACGCACCACACAAATGTTCTCTAACATATTTGAGGTCAGGAAGTCTTTTCACCAAATTACCAGTCACTAGTTTGTTGATGTATCTGAAGTTGAGATGAGATAGCCGTCTATGCCATAACCATCTTTGTTGGATAGAGGCTTTTGAAAGTGGACACACCGCATTATCAGTCTTGACTTTAGATAGATTAATCGTGTAGACGTTTGACTTATGCGTCCTGACCAAGAGTTCTATACCATCTTCAGTTCTAACGCAATACCGCTTGGCTTTAAAATTCACCTCTAAACCCTTGTCATAGAACTGACCAATGCTAAATAGGTTGTTGTTAGAGCAGAAATATGTTGGATACAAGATCAAGAAGACTGAAGGTCAAAGATTCAAGAAGTCAAAACTGGAAAGTCAACTCTCATAAAAAGTCAAAGTCATTTTGTAATAAAAGTCAAAGTCTAGTAGTGTTTGTTTGTTTCCTTGTTTTAGCTTGTGGGTATAAATACTTTTATTTGTTGTTTAATATATAGATGGCTAGAGTTTGAGTTCAGTTTTAGAGAGAATTGTAGAGAGAGAAAGAGTCATCTAGAGAGAGAAAGTTGTAAACACTTTGATTTGAGAATTGAATCAAACAGGTAGAATTGTTAATCTTGTTTGTTTGATTTGTTTTGCAATTAGAATCTTGATTTCAGGGACACACAATTGGTATCAGAGCAGATCAGAATTAAGAAACAAGGATCTAATTTCGATTTTTTGAATCATATTCGGTTGAACTCATTCATATGGACTGTTACGTGTTAATTTTTCGATTTAGTGTTATTTTGATCATATTTTTGGTTATAATAGATTCGAATTGATGTTTAGAACAAGTTTGGTTCAGATCATTTAGGCTATTTCACACAGATTAAGGGTGAATTTAGGATTTAGAGAGACTTTTTGTTCGAAGTTTTCTAAGCACTGTAAATCAATTCAAATTGTACCAATTTGTGTTCGTTTTTGAAATTCTTACATCGTAATCAGTTTTAGTATTGTAATCGAGCATTCCTGCAAAGTCTTGAGCCAATTGACAAAGGTTTCGATCGATTTCAGTGTAAGAAATCAAGTTTTTGCTCGACACAGTGAAGAACACGCAACATCTATAAAACGCGCAGGGTTCATCGGAAGAACGCGCAAGCTGAAGAATTTTGATTCTGGCCGAAAAACGCGCAAAGGGCTGTTTGCGAGTTCTAGAAACGCGCAGATCGAAGCCTGCGAGTTTGGTCTTCAATATACGAGTTTAATCACTTACGAGTTTGAAAATTGGGAAAATTTTTCTAAGTATTGAAACACGCAACCATTGCGAGTTTCATCTTGCGAGTTTAGTCTGCGAGTTTGTTAAAACGCGCAAGTAGGCATTTGCGAGTTAAGGAAACGCGCATGCCTCTATCTATGAGTTTCAGCGATTCTTACGGTCTGCGAGTTTGTCAAAATGCGCAACCCTTTGCTTGCAAGTTTCACAAACACGCACGCCTAAGCATGCGAGTTCTGTTTGAACAGTAATTTGCGAGTTTAGGCGTCTGCGAGTTTCAAGAAATTTTTCTGTGATCTGCGAGTTTCTATTTATTTTTTTTTTGATCATTTTTTTTCTGAATTTTTTGACGATCAATTTTCAAATAGGATGACATCAAGAGAAGCTATCGCTATTGGAACTGACACAAAACCACCAGTACTCTTTAAGGGAGAGTACGAGCAATGGAAAGATAGGTTTATGGACTTCATAGATAGCCATGCATTGGGTGAACTTATCAAGACATCTTTGGAGGAAGGAGTTATGTCAATTCCAACAACGACCCGTACTGTTGGAAATGAGCAGATAGAATATCAACTTAAGTTTAATGAATTCACTCATGAGGAGAAAGATAGAGCAAGAGCTGATAAATTGGCAAAGTCTTTCATTCTTCAAGGCATACGAAACGAGATATATGTTAAGATTGACAGTTACAATGCTACTAGAAAGCAAATGTGGGATCAACTGTAGAAGATGATGCTTGGATCAAAAGTTGGGAATCAACTCAAAATATCCAACTGCCTAAATAACAATGAAGATTTCAAGGCTAAGGAGGGTGAATCACTAGAGGCTACTTATGACCGATTTGTGACTTTGTTGAACGAACTCAGCTAGAACAAAGTGAATAAGTTCGAAATTGAGCTTAATGTCAAGTTCCTTAGTATCTTGTAGCCTCAGTGGAAGAGATTTACTAGGCAAATGAAGCAAATGAAGGACTTGAATGAAATACCACTCCATGAAGTCTATGAAACTCTTAGACAAAATGAAGAAGAGGTTGATGAGATTATGGGTGAAAAGAAAAAGGCTTAGAAGGTAGTTGTTGATCCAGTTGCTCTAGTTGTGAAAAAGAAGAGTGTGAGCCTTAAGAAGAAAAAGAAAGTCATACTTTATGAATCAGAAGAGGTAGAGAGTGAAGATAACTTTGATTCAGATGACTGGGAAAGTTTGAAGCAGGCTATGCTGATGTTGACAAAAGCTTTTCAGAAAAAGTTTTACAAAAAGCCTAGCTCAATCAGTCAGAGGTAGTCTTCTGGTCTAAGAACTATGAGCATAAGGAGAGAATTGAAGGAAAGAGAATGGAAGAGAAGAAGCCTGTTGAAGAGAAGAAACATCCAGAACCTACAAAGTGCTACAACTGTGGCAAACTGGGTCATTTTGCTAAAAACTGCAGAAATCCCAAAGTCAGAAACTCCGAGTACTACAAGAACAAGATGCTTCTAGCCAAGCAACAGGAGGCTGGAAAAGCATTAATGGCAGAGGATGAGTTCTGGCTTGATCATTCAGACCAGGAAGATGAGACAGAAGAGAAGGAAAAGACAGCACACCTGTCTTAATGGGTAAGATAGAGTTCTGGCTTAATGGGTAAGATAGAGTTGGAAGCTGAAGCTGAGACAGATAAAGAAGTAATTGAAGAGGTATGTGATATGACTGAATCGGATTTTATAAATCAAATAAATGTCATGATGATTAGACTTCAAAAGTTAGAGTCAAAGCTTAAGCGTGAAAGAGGTGTCAATAAAGACAAAAACCAATCAATACCGAAACTTAGCAAGGATAATGCTGAGAAGAAAGTATTGATTGAGACTTTACATAAAAATATTGATACCAGTGCTAAAGAAAAGACTCTAATTCTTAAAGAGTTAGCTGAAACAACTTCAGAATATAAACTGTGTGAGTTTGGTTCAAAAGATCTTACTAAAATGCATTCTTCGCTTTCAAAAGAAAACAAACCTTTACTTGAAAAAGTGAATGCTTTGGAAGGAAAATTATACACATTGGGTGAAACTGAACAAACCATTCATCTAAACAAACCCAAAGAGAACAAAGAGTGTTGGGGACTCGGTTATGAGAATCCACACTATCTTAAAAAGGGTATATCTGAAGTGCCTGCACTTTATGATTTTACATTTTTAAGTCTAGCATGAAGATACCCTGATCTTCATGTTGAGTGGACTAAACTATCTGAAGAAGATGAAGCTAAGGAATATGAGAAAAGAAAGAACACAACTAAAGTTCAACTTCCATTTCGTTAGGAGAAGTTGAATAGTAGTTATAGTTCTGATAAAAAAAAATTTCTTTCAGATGACTATTTTGAGAGTTATTCCTCAAAAGAGTTGGAGGCAAAACCTATTGAAGGTAAAATTTACATTCCTCCTCTCGTATTAGAAAGTAAAATTTCTGAACATGAGAATACAATAACAGAAGAAAGAATTTTGATGGATTTAGAACAAAATGTGTTTTTAACTGTGTTGAAAAATTCTGATTTTTCTAATTCTTCTAAAGCTTCAAATTCTGATGATATGTTTAGTTTACTTAATGACGGGTTTGATTTTTTAAACTCTGATGGTGATTTAGATGAATGTATTGCTCAATTTGATTTTAATTCTAAACTTCCTGATCATTCATCTTTTGTTGTTAATTCTTTTGGATTACCAAGTGTGTACGACAAAGGTGAAACATCAACAAAAGTTGATAAATCAGTTTCTGTGAAAACCAAAGTTGCCAAAGGTAAGAAGAATAAATCTGGGCATTCACAGAAACAGATCACCACTGGTAAGTCAAAGAAGAAGCATTTGTTTGATTCTCACTGTTCTAACTCTGCAGTTTCAAATTTTTTAGTTATGAAAAAGAAAAGGCATGGAGTTAAGTCTGAGTGGCAACCAAAGCAGAAGAAAGATAAGAAAGCTAAATCATTTTCTAGTGCTGATTGTAATAAGAATACTACTAGTAAAGATGATATAATTGTGGATGTTGCTAATTCTAAAACAAAACTTGTAAATTCTTACAAGAAATATTCAAGACAACAATTATTCCAGTTATCTTTGTCTGCTAGAAAGTTTTCCAATTATGATAGACATAAATATGCTTCTCGGAAATATTCTGATGTTTGGTTTAGGACATATTATGTATATTCTTATCGTTCTAATTCTTCATATGGTTTTCAAAAGAAAAGTGGACCTAAGTTTAAATGAGTGTCAAAATCATGTGCTAACTCTGTTGAATCCAGATACAAATGGATACCAAAGAAAAAGAATGAATTTGTGTTAATTACAGGAAAGTCAAGTCAAGGTTGAGTAAGAGACTTATGGATCTTGAATACAACAGTTCAAGACATGAACTTCCATGATCAAAACACTTTACTCCTAAGCTGAATGATATTGTACTCCGAGATACATATCTGAGAAGATCAACATTCAAGGGGGGGTACATATTTGTCTGAAAGTTATGCCTTCAAAAGCTATGGTGATCTACATTTGAGGGGGAGTTAATACATATCTTTTATACTGATAAATTTTCTGATGCATAATTTCAGGGGGAGTAAAGGTGGTGACTTCTGATTATTTTAGATCAGAACTCGTACTTTAATTGTTTTACTGCTTTATGTCTTTTACATTTGAATAAATTTTGTGAATAAAGTTGCTTTGACATGACTTTGAGACTTGTGCAGAATGAGAGAACCTATCAAGATCATATCTTTATGACTTCAGTTGACTTCATGAGATTTAAGACGAAGCGAAAAGGTTAATTTCTTATCTTAATCTCATATGTGGTTGAAAGAAAGAAAAACTTTCAATCATAGAAAACATATTATTAAATGTTCAAACCACTTCCTGAATCTTAAACAGATTTCATGAATTGGAAGTGTGATTTTAAATGTTTTTCATTTTACTTGTGCTTCTACGATTAACAAACCGTGTGTTTCCAAAGATAAATACTTTTGTATTGTCTTTTCTATATACATTCAAGTATTCACACACACTGGTTTGACTTTTTGTTCAAAATGTTCTTACCATGTCTCAAATTTTGAAACATATTTACGATGGTAAGACACCCCGCTTGTACTTCAAAGAATATAAGCATAATTTCATTTCTAAACGTCATTTCAAGAATGTCTATATTTTGGTTCATATAGACAATATCCATTATTTTTAACCATAAGCTTTCATTGCTATATCATTTGATTCTGATCATTTTCATACAATGTCAGATTTTCAAACAAGTATCTTGCATTCATGTTCATTCATTCAATATACTTGTTTGAAAATACTTCAATGTTTAAAATGCTCATATCTTCATGATTATATCTCTAAGCATATACATATCTGACTTGTATTTGAGCTTTAACTGTTCAAGTTAAACCATCTTGAGCAACATGTTCTTTAATAGGAAAATACGGGTTCTTTGTGCTAGGAATTAAATGAACTTCTATGGATTCACGATTACCAGTGTGTCCTACCCAAGAAGTTACTCCATAGTGATTGAGTGTGAGGAGTCCAAAAGAAATGAGTGTGGGTTGTGTGTTGAGGTAAAATGTAAAAGAGAGATTGGTTAGATGTGAGCTCATTAATTAAAAAGAAAGAGGGTGAGAGAACAAAGTAAAAGAATATCAAACTCTGCACCAACTACTTTCTGAGCCGGGCAGCCACATTACTAATGTTTCACAGTTCTTTGGTGAACGTTATTGAAATAGACAACTCGCCCATGCCAACTCTTGACATAACCCCACCATCCACTCATTTTCTTCTTAAAAAGAAAATGATTCATATTTTCTGGGGACGCAACATATAATCTATCTGATTTTCATTTGGAAAATCTGGATATTGAAACAGAAGGAAGTCTGCCCCACCTTCGCACTTCAATCATGGACATTGAGTCTGTGTTTATCTACCGTTGTCTCAGTGATTTACACAGTTTTGAGCCTTTATAAGCAATCATCATATGATTAATTCTTTCTATACAAGCACGAACACACAAGGAATTTGTTTTCTTGTCATAACATTCATAGAAATTTCCTTTGTGGTGTTTCGATGATTGGATGGATGCCCTGGGGGAGTGAACATAAAAAATCTCCTTTCCTGTGTGTATCCGTTACACACAATGACTTAGTGTTACTGACAGGCATATTAACTGATTCATTTGTTGATTCAGGTGTTACATTTCTATTTTGTCTAGATTTGAAAAGATCTAGATAAATACATTGTTCGAATTGGCAACGAATTAGAGGATCATTATGACAGATCAGTGGTCAGAACAGTTCACAACATTTCTTGGAGAAAGTTTTGATGTTATAGATGCTCTATTCATCAAAAAGGGGGAGATGATTTACAGAAATGTCCGGATCAGAAATTTGAAAGTTTCAAAGTTTGAAAGTTTGGATAAAGAGTTGAAGAAGATAAAGTTAAAAGTTTGAAAGATTGATCAAGCAAAGTCAAAATTGTTTGAAGATGTGCTGATCTTCAGAAATTTTCTTTCAAGATTAGTTGTTGAAGCAAGTCAAGCTAAATCTGAAGATAATTTCTTTCTGAAGTCTGAAAGAGTCTTGTGATAATTGTGGGAGATTATTGAAGATAGTTTCTAGCATATTTGCGGGAGATTGTTAATTTTGTTTAAAGACAGACTTGGGAAGAAAATTTGTAACAAAAGAAAGAGATTGTCCAGATTGAACCAAAGGAGGAGACTAAACTGCTAAATCTTTCAAAGATGATCTTGAATCGAAAGGGGGAGATTGTTAGAGCAGAAATATGTTGGATACAAGATCATGAAGACTGAAGGTCAAAGATTCAAGAAGTTAAAACTAGAAAGTCAACTCTTATTAAAAGTCAAAGTCATTTGGTAATAAAAGTCAAAGTCTAGTTGTGTTTGTTTGTTTCCTTGTTTTAGCTTGTGGGTATAAATACTTTTATTTGTTCTTTAATAGATAGATGGATAGAGTTTGAGTTCAGTTTTAGATAGAATTGTAGAGAGAGAAAGAGTCATCTAGAGAGAGAAAGTTGTAAACACTTTGATTTGAGAATTGAATCAAACAGGTAGAATTGTTAATCTTGTTTGTTTGATTTGTTTTGCAATTAGAATCTTGATTTCAGGGACACACAGTTGTGTACTAATTCCTCAACATAACTCACCTTTTTGATTGTTAGATCCTCTTGCACGACATCTCCATTTCCCAAAATTGGTGAAAACTGGTCATTTCCAAATCTGACGTTCCTGCAGAATTTCTCTGTATAATTAGATAAAATATCTTTATGCCCGGTCATATGCTTGGAGCAACCAGAATCCAAGTACCACATATGACGGGTCTGCACTTGAGAAATCAAGGAACAATAGGTTTAGGTACTGTCAGTCCCTTATGTTTGAACACGATCTTACCAGACAATACAAATCACAAAGATATAAGATATACCAACCTGTTTTGATTACAAACACGGATTACATGAATGATTTCACTTTGAAGCTCTCTCACTTTTTTCTCTAGATGGTTGTTGGCTATTTTCAGAGATGATCAGATAGATTGTAATATGAGATATTATCATATCTCACGTAACTAATATCTACCTTATAATATCTAACATAATATCTAGTAATAATATCTAAAACTAAACTTATATCCTAAAATATCTAATAACTAGATATTTAGGAATAATCTAAAATACAATAAAACAAACTTTGATATTTATTACAAACTAACATTAGACTTATATTGAGAGTGGCTTTTCAGCTTTAGCTTTAGATTCCAGTCTTCAGATTGGATGATCTTGAATCCAATAAATCTGAGATCTAACAATCTCCCCCTTTGGATCAAGATCATTAGTAAAATGATTTAGCAATTCAGTCTTCTCTTTCAGCTCAGAAGATGCAATCTCCTTCTTTGTCTTCAATATTCTTTAGCAAAGTATCTTAAAGAAAATTTCTCTAAAATCAGCATGTCTTCAGAATACTTTGTCTTTGAAGAAATCGATCTTGGACGTTTCTCTAAACATTTGTTCTCTCCCATTTCTTCTGTTATTTCTTGATTAGCTCTTCTCCCCCTTTTTGATGGAAAAAGCAACGATTTCATCAAAAGTTTTAGTAAGAAATGGTTGTCATATGGAGCCTTTGATTCGTCACTTCAAAAGATATTCATCCAAATCTTTGCAAATCCAGAAAAAATAATTGTGTAACACCTGAATCAACAAATGAATCAGGTAAAATGCCTGTCAGTAACACTAAGTCACTGTGCGTAACGAATACACATTGTAAAGTAGCTTTTTGATGTTCACTCCCCCAGGGTTTCCATTCAATCATTGAAACACCACAAAGGTAAATTCTATGAACGTTATGACAAGGAAACAAATTCTTTGTGTGTTCGTGCATGTGATAGAAAGAATTAAGCATGGATGATTGCTTATAGGCTCAAAATTGTGTAAACCACTGAGACAACAATAAGTTAAACACAGACTCAATGTGCATGATTGAAGTGCGAAGGTGGGGTAGACTTCCTTCTTTTCAATATCCAGATTTTCCAAATGAAAATCAGATAGCAAATGTGATGCTTCCCCTTTGAAAATGAAACATTTTTCATTTTAAGAAGAAAATGAGTGGCTGGTGAGGTTTGATCAAGAGTTGGCATGGCTAGTTGTCTGTTTCAATAATGATCACCAAAGAGTTGTGAAACATTAGAATTGTGGCTGCCCGACTCAGAAAAAGTTGGTGCAGAGTTATGATATTCTTTTAACTCTATTCTCACACCCTCTTTCTTTTAAACATTAAGCTCACTCTAACCAAACTCTCTTTTTCTGTATATCTCATCACTCAATCCACACTCATTTCTTTTCGACTCCTCACACTCAATCACTATGGATGAACCTCTTGGGTAGGAAACACCGGTTAATGTGTATCTGTAGAAGTTGAGTTAAGGCTTAGCACAATGAAATCAATGTTTTCCTAGAAAGCATACGATGCTCAAAATGGTTTAACTTTATCAGTTAAAGCTCAAAGATGAATTAAGAAAACATTGAAAATTACACTCCCAAATTATAAAATCTGATGAAGAATCGGGAAGTGATTTGAACATTTGAGAACATGTTTTCAATGATTGAAAGTTGTCCTTATTTCAACCATATATGAGATTAAGATAAAGAAATATACATTGACGTGCAATCTTACGCCTCATGAAGTAAAGCTTAAAGTCATAATAGATATGAACTTGTAAGCATCTCTCAAACTGCAAAAGTCTTAGGTCATAGTCAAAGCAAATTTATTCACTAAAATTAAAAAGACAAAAAGCAGTAAAACAATGAAGTACGAGTTCTGATCAGAATTAATCAGAAGTCATAATTCTTTTACTCCTTTGACTTGAAGAGCTCCCCCTAAACTCATGTATTACCAAAAAAATTGATATAAAAGGTAAATGCAGAAATTAGGTATGCTCCCCTCAAAATAACGTTGATTATCTATGAATTTCTTCTCACACTCCCCCTAGAATCATGAACAGTCTTTTAAAGTGCAAATATCTTGCGGACATAAAGAAAAAGAAATGATGAAAAATTTTCAATAAGAAACTTTAATAGGTAACCACCTATTCGGTCTTAAGATTTAGCATACCAAGCTTAGAGACAAGAAAATTGAATCTCTTTTCGTCCAAAGGTTTGGTAAAAAAATCTGCAAGCTGATAATCAGTTTTTACAAAGTAAAGTTAAATTGTTCCTTTTTCGACATTATCTTTTATAAAATGATACTTGACATCGATGTGTTTGGCCTTTGTATGCTGAACAGGATTAGCTGTTATCGCGATAGCGCTCTTCGAGTCACAGTAGATCGGGATTTTGTTGAAGTGAAAACCGTAGTCGCGTAGTTGAGTTCTCATCCACAAGACCTGAGATCAGCAGCTAGCAGCAGCCACATATTCTGCTTCGGCTGTTGAAGTTGAGACACATAATTGCTTCTTCGATGTCCAACTGGCGATTTTATCACCGAGGAACTTTATATGACCTGACGTGCTCTTCCTGCCTAGCATGCAACCAGCATGATCTGCGTCTGTATATGTTGTTAGTTCAAAGCTAGTATCTTTAGGATACCACAGACCAAGATCTGCAGTCCCCTTTAGATACCTAAAAATGCGCTTAACTGCAGACACATGGGATTCTTTAGGTTTAGACTGATATCTACCACATAAACATGTAGAAAACATTATATCCGACCAACTAGAAGTGAGATACATCAAATAACCTATCATCCCTCTATAAGTCCTAAAACAACCTTTCCCGAAGGATCGGTGCCAATCTTAGTACCAGGTGCCATTGGGGTACCAATCGGTTTACAATTTTCCATTTTGAACTTCCGAAGAATATCAAGAATGTATTTAGATTGATTGATGAAAATCCCCGATGAAAATTGTTTGACTTGTAATCTGAGAAACAAATTTATCTCTCCCATCATATTCATCTGAAAACGTGACACCATGAGGTTTGAAAAATTCTTACAGTATTTAGGATTTGTAGAGCCAAAAATAATATCACCCACATATATTTGAATTAGAATGATATCGGCGTTCTCCTTTTTAAGGAATAAAGTGGTATCGACCGTACCTTTTGTAAAACCTGACTTGACCAAAAACTTAGATAAAACATCATACCATGCGCGAGGAGCTTGTTTCAATCCATAAAGAGCTTTGTCGAGAACGTATACATGATTCGGTTGCTCTTGATTAACAAAGCCTTCTGGCTGTGAGACGTAGACTTCCTCCTTGAGAATGCCATTCAGAAATGTTGTGTTCACGTCCCTTTGAAAGGCCATGAAGTTCTTGTAGGCTGCGTAGGCTAGAAACATCCGAATTGCCTCTAAACGCACCACTGGAGCATAAGTCTCATTGTAATCTATTCCTTCCTCTTGCCTATATCCCTTGGCAACAAGTCTTGCTTTATTTCTGATAACAGTACCATCTTAATCTTTCTTGATTTTGAAAACCCATTTCGTACCGATAATGGTTTTACCTTGAGGTTTGGGTACGAGTCTCCAGACTTCAAGTTCTTCAAATTGATTCAGCTATTCTTGCATTGCAGTTACCCAATCTGGATCAACAAGGTCCTCAGATACGCGAGTAGGCTCGATCTTGCTCAGAAAGGATTCATGCATACACATATTCATAGAAGCAGACCTAGTTTGCACCGGTTTTGTTGGATCTCCAATGATTTGGCTTATCGGGTGCGCTTTGGTCCATTTGTGTTCATGAGGGAGTGGATTATATGTAGTTAGATCAATATCATCGTATATGAATCCACTATTATCTTCATCAACTTGTTAAGTAGGAATGGGCGGGTTCAGTTGAAGTAGTAGGTGCAGAAATCTCAGTAGGTACAGCTTGTTCAGCAACTTATGTCTCTTCATTATTTCTCACAGCTTCAACTGTCGGAGTAGGTATTTGAACTTGAACTTCTTGTTGAATCGTGGAGTCCGATTCAGTATAGATATCTGAAATGGTTGGATGAGTAGTCATTGAGTCTTCCATCCTGTCAACCACAACAAATTTGGTTATTTTAGATCCAAGAAATTCATCATAAAATAGTTCAAATAGTAAATCTAAATCAGATAAATGATTAGTAGACGTTGATGCCCCATCTGATTTGTTCGCTTGAGACACAGGTTCTGGACTGATTTGCCTAGAAGCAAGTACTCCTGTTATCACGGGTTTTGAACAGATGTGTTCAGAAGCCATTTCTTCATCAAATGTAACGTTGATGCTTTCAACAACTTTCTTTGACTTCTTCATGTATATACGGTATGCAGTAGATGTAGAGGAATAGCCAATAAAGATGCCCTCATCCACCTTAGCACTGAACTTGTTCAGACTCTCTCTGTCGTTTAGAACATAACACTTACACCCAAATATATGAAAATATTTGATTGTCGGTGTTCGGTTGTTGATTAACGAATACGGAGTCTTCTTAAATATGCGGTGTAATATGGAATGATTCTGAGTGTAGCACGCAGTCGATACAGTTTTGGCCCATAGAAATAGAGGTAAGTCAGATTGGCTTAGCATAGTTCGAGCGGCCTCGACTAGCGTACGATTTCTCCTTTTGACCACTCCATTCTGTTGAGGCGTACGTGCAACAGAGTATTAATGTGAAATCCCGACTGATTCGAGATATTCTTCGACTGTTTTGTTCTTGAACTTTGTGTCGTTGTCAGTTCTGAGAAGCTTGACTGGTTTCTACAGATTCACCTGGGTCGTCTTCAGGAATGTAATAAGAACGTCGGGTGTCTCATCTTTTGAACGTAGAAATTTGACCCATGTGTATCACGAATAATCGTCGACGATAACTAACACGTATTTCTTTCCGCCTAAGCTTTGCGTTCGCATAGGACCATAAAGATCCATATGCAACAACTCTAAAGGAGCGCTTGTACTCGGTTCAGGCTTTGGGTTGTACGACCCCCTATTCATCTTACCTTTTTCAAACGCTGCACACAGATGTTCTTTGACATACTTTAGCTCAGGAAGTCCGTTCACTAACTTTCCACTGACCAGTTTATTGATGTACCAAAAATTGAGGTGAGAGAGACGTCGATGCCATAACCATCTTTGTTGCATCGAGGCTTTTGAGAGTAGACACACCTGTTTGTCAGTCTGGACGTTTGACAAATTGATTGTGTAGAGGTCGGACTTTCGAGTGCCGACCAAGAGTTCCTTGACTTCTTTAGTGCGAACAGAACACCTCTTGGCCTTTAAATTTACCTATAAGCCATTGTCATAGAACTGGGCAATACTGAAAAGGTTGTGTCCTAAGCCTTCAACATAGCTCACCTTCTTAATCATGACTTTGTCGTGTACCATATCACCATACCCAGAATTGGTGAAAACTAATCGTTACCAAATCGAACTGTTCCGCAATATTTCTCTGTATAGTTGGTCAACTTACCTTTATGCCCGGTCATATGCTTGGAACACCCGCTATCTATGTACCACATATGACGGGTCTGCACAAGAGAAATTACGAAACAAGAGATTTAGGTACCCACTTGTAAATGGTTCCTACAGTGTTAGTACATGATTTTGGCAACCATTGAAATTTGGGTCCTCTTTGCTTTTGAGAATCAAATGAAGGATTAGAATGATCAGAGTGTACATGTTATGTGTCAAACCAAACATCAGAATCTTGACTATAAGCATAAATATGTTTATCATAATATGAACACTTTCTAGCAGACAGACGTAACTGGAATAATTGCTTCATAGAATATTTCTTGCGAGAAACGACAAGTTTTGGTTTTATAATAACAACATTCGCAATCAAAACATCTTTACTAGTCGTAGTCTTATTACAATTAACACTATAAAAATATTTAGCAGTCTCGTCAATCTCCTGTTTATGTTGCCATTCATATTTAACTCCAATCCTTTTCTTGCTTAGATCTGAAACATTTGAAACTGTTGAGTTAGATTTTTGAGAAACAAATGAATGCTTCTTCTTTGGGTTACCAGTAGTGATCGGTTTCTGTGAATGCTGAGATTTCTTCTTACCTTTAGCATTCTTAGTTTTCACAAAAACTGTTTCATCAACTTTCGTTGATGATTTACCTTTAACAAACATACTGGTTAATCCAAAGGAATTCACAACAAAAGATGAATGATTAGGATGTTTGGCACTAAAATCAAATTAATCAAAATGATCATCTAAAACACCATCAGAGTTTAGTAAATCAAACCCTCCATAAGTTAGACCAAACATATCATCAGATTTTGAAGCCTTAGTTGATTTAGAAAGAACAGTATTTTTAAACACAGTTGAAAACACTTTTTGTTCAATATCAATCAAAAGTCTTTCATTCGTTAAAAATTTCTGAAGTTCAAAAATTTTACTTTCCAAAACGAGAGGAGGTACGTAAAGTTTACCTTCAATAGGCTTAGCCTCCATTTCTTTTACAGAATAACTCTCAAAGAAATCATTTGAAAGAGATTTTGATTGAACAGAACTATAATTATTATTGGACACGAAATGGAAGTTGAACATTAGATGTGTTCTTTTGTTTTTCGGTTTCCTTGGCTTCATCCTCTTTAGATAGTCCAGTCCAAAAAACTTAAAGGTCAGGGTATCGTTGAGAAAGTCTTAAAAATGTAAAATCATAAAGTGTTGGCACTTCAGATATACCCTTTTTAAGGTAGTGAGGATTCTCATAACCAAGTCCCCGACTCTCTTTATTCTCCTTCGGTTTTTTTGGTTGAATGGTTTGTTCAGTTTGACCTAATGAGTATATCTTCTTTTCCAAAGCATTTAGTTTTGCAAGTAAAGATTTGTTTTCTTTAGTACGTGAAGAATACATTCTCGTAAGCTCTTTGAAATCAAACTCACTCATTCTCAATTTAGAATTTGTTTCAGCAATCTGTTTAAGAATTATGGTCCTTTCTTTTGCGTTGGTGTCAATGTTTTTATGTAAAACCTTAATTAATACTTTCTTCTCAGCAATATCATTGCTAAGTTTTTGTAATGATTGTTTTTGTCAGTAATAACACCCTTTTCACGTTGAAGTTTCAACTCTAATTCTTGGAGTTTTGTCATCATGGCATGCATTTGATTTAAGAAATCTGATTCAGTTAAATCACATACCTCTTCGTTGTCCTCTTCATCGGAATCATCTTCAACTTCAATTTCCAGCTTGCCCATGAAGCATAGATGTGTTGTCTCGTATTTTTCTTCATTTTCATCTTCTTGATCTGACTGATCTAGCCAGAACTCATCTTCTGCCATCAATGCCTTTCCAGCTTTCTTCTGCTTGGCTAGAAGCATTTTGTTCTTGTAGTAGTTGGAGTTCCGAACTTTGGGTCTTCGGCAGTCTTTGGCACAGTGTCCAAGTCTACCATAGTTGTAGCATTTTAGAGGTTCTTGATGTTTGGTCTCTTCAGCTTTATACCTTTTCTCTTCTGGCTTTCTTTCCTCTAACCTCTTTCCTTCAAATCTTTCCTTGTGAACATAGTTAATAGGACCAGATGAATACCTCTGACTGTTAGAGCTAGGCTTTTTATAGAACTTCTTTTGAAAATCCTTGGTCAACTAAGCATAGCCTGCTTTAGTTTTTCACAGTGAAACTCTTATTCTTAATGATCATATGAGATAGGATTCAATGGTACAAAGTTCAAGAACTCAACCATTGAAGCATATCTTACCACAGAGGGCATTTCACGGAACTTCTTTGCTGCAAGGACTCCACAGCAAAATGGTGTTGTTGAACGCAAGAACAGAACACTAGTGAAAGCCGAAGGAACCATGCTCACTACCTTAGGGCTGGCAATTTCTTTTTGGGCAGAAGCCATTTCCACTACATACTTCACTCAAAACAGATCATTAATACTGAAGAGGCATGCAAAAACTCCATACCATCTGCTTCACTAGAGGAAGCCAAACACTAAATATTTTCATCTCTTTGGCTACATGTGTTTTGTGCTAAACGATAAAGAACAAATTGGGAAGTTTAGCCCAAAACTTGATGAGGATAAATTTGTTGGATATTCATCTACCTCTAAAGCATATAGAGTCTTTGTGCTAAATTCCAAACATATACTTGAGAGTATTAATGTTTCCATTGATGACTCCTTTCAGGTGACTTCTGAGCAAATTAGCTCAGGACTCAAAGTTCAAGATGAAGACTCTGGTGAATCTTTAAGAACAAATGAACTTCATCATTTGTTTGAAGAGATGTTCAATGATGATGAATACTCTGAAGGTGATCGCAGAGCCTCTGAAGTCGATGTCTCTGAGGACCAAATGGGTACTTCCCTAACTGGACTTAGTAATACTTCACCTTCTGCCACTACTTATGTAGGTGCAAATATCGAGGTGGAGCTCACAGAGACCAACAACATCCAAGGCTCCATGCTCAATCAGAATGAAAGTCATCTTCTGATAATCTCTGAGGGGACAACACCAGAGCAATCACAGAACTCTAATCAAGGCACCACAGAGCTCTCTACATCAACTCAAGGAGCTCAATCAAGCCCTGTACAAAGTGCAAATGATCAACCTCCGGCAACAGAATGTGATCAAGAACAAGAACATGCTCCTAAACTACAATTGGAAGGTTACAATGATCACTTACCCCGAATGACCAAATGGACTAAGAGTCACCCACAAAGCCAAATTATTAGTGACCCTTCGGAAGTAGAAAAACTCGCTCTGCAACTGCAAATTTTTGTTTCTTCACAAATTTTGTATTTATCATCGAGCCCAAGAAAATCTCTGAAGCTCTTGAAGACCCAAACTAGGTAGAATCCATGCAAGAGGAGCTTTTTCAGCTTGAAAGGAACGAAGTATGGACCCAATTTTCTCTGCCAAAAGGCAAAACTACAAAAGGGACCAAACGAGTCTTCAGGATCAAAAAGGATGAAGATGGGGTGGTGACCAGGAGCAAAGCAAGATTGGTGTCTAAGGGCTATTGTCAAGAAGAGGGTATCGACTACGAAGAAACCTTTGCCCTTGTGGCAAGGCTCAAGGAAATAAGGATTTTCCTTACCTTCACAGCCCACAGAGGATTTAAGGTATACCAAATGGATGTTAAGTCGGCCTTTCTGAATGGGCAAATTCTAAAGGAAGTATATGTCCAACAACCACCAGGGTTTGAAAGCTCTAAGTACTCAAATCATGTGTATTTCTTGGACAAGGCTCTGTATGGACTAAAGCAAGCCCCCACAGCCTGGTATGATAGAATTTCAAACTTCCTTCTTGCAAATGGTTTCGAAAGAGGTACAACTGATACTACCTTATTTTATAAGAATAGAAAAAGAGAGATTCTGCTTGTACAGATTTATGTAGATGACATTATTTTTGGGTCTACAAATGATTCTTATTGCAAAAAGTTTGAAACATTTATGAACAGTGAATTTAAGATGAGTATGATGGGAGAACTCACATTCTTCCTAGGATTACAAGTCAAACAAACCACATAAGGTATTTTCTTCAATCAATCCAAATATGTCTCTGACATACTTGAAAAATACGAACGCTCTGACTCTTCACCAATGAAGGCCTTTATGGCCATTGGATCAAAGCTCTATGTAGATCCAGAGGGCAAATCCGTGGAGTGTAAGCTCTATAGAGGTATGATAGGGTCTCCGTTGTATTTAACTGCTAGTGGACCTGATATAATGTTTGCTACATGCCTCTAGGCAAAATTTCGAGCTAACCCCAAAGAATCTCATCTTCTTGCTGTTAAGAGGATCTTTAGATACCTAAAGGGCACCAACAATCTTAGTCTTTGGTATCCAAAGAACTCTAACTTTGATCTTGTGGCATACACAGATTCATATTATGGAGGATGCAAACTTGACAGAAAGAGTACCTCTGAGAGTTTGCCAATTTCTTGGAGGTAAATTAGTCAGTTAGACTTCTATGAAGCAAAACTGTATATCAACCTCTACAGCAGAAGTTGAATATCTGGCTGCTGCTAATTGTTGTTCACAAGTTCTGTGGATGAGAACCCAACTCAAAGACTATGGTTTTGATATTGACAAAATACCCATCCTCTGTGACACAAATAGTGCCATTGCGATCTCTGCCAGTCCTATTCAGCACTCTAAAACAAAACATATCAATATCATGTATCACTTTTTGAAACATCATATGGAGCATGGAACAATAGAGATGTACTTTGTGCCCACAAATTATCAACTTGTTGATCTTTTTACTAAGGCTTTAGATGAGAAAAGATTCACTTTCCTTGTTGGCAAGCTTGATATGCTAAATATGAGTTGATTGACAGAGCCTTAGTACCTTGGCATAGAGCTTCTGTAGTACATACTTTCTATTTAGATCTCTAGTTTTCCTTCTTGCATGTATAGTTTATTCTTGTATGTACAATTGTCTTTCAATTCATTTCTTCTATTGAGTTCACTTGATTCTATGACTTGTACAAAGATTATGTTTTATGATCCAAGCATAGATCAAGGGGGAGCAGAAGAAGATACTAGATGAAAAACCTTGTCGATTCAAGGGGGAGCAAAGAAATGACTGTTATCGAGAGGAGTCTGTAAAGTAAGGTAAGCCCTTCACACACACGTAAGGACAAAAACAATTTTCTCGGACACAAGTGTATAAATATGCCCTAAAATGCCATTCAGAACTAGTCCAAACATTGAGTGATCAAATCATTCAAATGTCTCTCCTTTATTAGAAATTTTTGGTCAAAGAGCCTCTGTGGTCTCTCACTGAGCCTCTGTGAGAAACATTAGAGCCTCTGAGTCTTAAAGGCTCTTCTAGACCTCTGACGACTAATTTAGATTGACTAACTCGATCACTTCACTGTAGATATGTATTTTGGGCTAACAAAGGTGACTTCATATGTGGAAGAGCCAAACCCCTAACCTCAGAATCTCTTAACCCATAGAGCTTATGTGACACTCAACAATTATGAATTTTTCAAGGTTAAGGGGTGCGGGTTATTTTTTAAAGTGACAGTCATATGGGTATAGCAATTGCCACGTGCGAGAAGATAATGGGAGGCACACGTACTCGATCGTGCACCGCCCTAAATGATGTGGCACATTATTAGTGGTCGTAATCTATACTGTCCTTTTTTCAAACGGGTCACTACTCATAGGTACTTCTTACGGATTTAAAATTTTATCTTTTACCGCTAATTAATCTTTACCCTCTATCTTAGTATAAATACAAACCTTTTCACTTTCTCCATTTTATACCTTCAACTTTTCTCTCTCGATTGTTCAAAGCAAAAAGAAAACAACAACCTTCTCTCTACTCTATTTTTTTCTCTCAAATGGCTTCCAACTCCGTTGATTTGATAGTTACAGATTCAAGCTCAATACAGATTATCACACAAAAGTTAATCACAAGTCATTTGTATTTGATATGCTTTGATTACAAATGCTTCTCACAGTAAGCTCTCTTTAAATACAAGAAATTCTCTCTCTAACAAGGATTTGTATGTGTGTGCGTCTAAGGATTACAAAGACACAATCTATTTATACCTAGTCAGCACATGTTGACTTTACAACACAAACCCTTAGACTCTTACAAACATTTACATAAAATACCCTCATTTAATCTTGAATACAATTCCGACTCTACATTCTCCCCCTTTGGATTCAAGATTAAAAAAAATGACAATAATCTTCAGGTCTTCTTTCTCTTGAAAAATCTTCAGCTTTTTAATCTTTTCCTGCTTGAAATCTTGAAATCCTTGACACTTTTATTGATCTTTGATAGTTCTTTAAGTGAATCTTCCCTTTTGGATTCCCTATCAGCTTTAACAATCTCTTCCTCTTTGACTTGAAGTATAAACATCTTCAGCTTTTCAACTTTCTAATTTCTCTTCCTTTTGGATAATCAATGTTAGAGCATATATTTGTTGGATATAAGATCATGAAAACTGAAGGTTAAAGTCAAGCAAATCAAATCTCAAAGTCAACTCTCAAAGTGAAAGTCAAAGTCAATTGTTATAGGTCAAAAGTCAAAGCATTGTATTTTATTTCTTGTTGTCTTTGTGTTGTATGTGTGCGTGTCTTTGTTTAAGAGACTTGTGACTAGAGTTAGTATTGTAACAAGTTGTAACAAGTTGAAAGTTAGAGAGAGAGAGAGAGTACGTTGAGTTTGTAGAGAGAGAAAATGATCTGAAAAGTCTGTTTACAAATCTTATGATAAATTGAAACAGGTAGTTTGATTGAAATGGTTTGTGATATTGTTTGTGATTGTGTTTAGATTAGTACTTGACATAATTGGGAAACAACAATTGGTATCAGAGCAAATCCAAGTTTGAAATCAAGAAAATATGGAGTCGACACTGTTCATTGAGTATAAGATCGAATTTCGAGTCTTTGTGTGTTTTTTGAGTTGTAATCGATTAGATTTGGTTCGAATTATGTTTTATATAAATCTTGTATAGGTTTCATAGTGAATTGCACTGTAATCTTAGTCAATTTTGAGATTTTACGATTTTTGTATTCCCGAGTTTATACGCACTATAATTGATTCAAGTTGAAAGTGTTAGTGTTCTTTATCGAAATTCTTGGATTGTAATCGTTTCTAGATGTTCTAGCGGTATAATTGTCAAAGTTTTAGACTGAAATTCAAAAGATTGATAGGACTTTGAGTAAATCAGATTGATTTCGGTCGAAGAACTGAAGAACTCGCAAGAAGAACTCGCAGACTCATTGGATTTCACTTAAATAATTAGATTTCGCATAATTTTGATTATGAAAATTTTCAAGTGTAGAATTCGCAGATGGGTGTTGTGCGAATTGCATAGAATTCACATGTATGTGTTTTGAGAAATCATCAAAATTCGTATAACTGTGTTTTGCGAAAAGTGTTCTTGAAAAATATTAAGGATAGAATTCGCATCTTTGTCTCGTGCGAATTGTCAGAATTCGTATAAGATTTCTGTACGAAAAGCTTTGTGAAAAATATTTCAAGTAAATAATTCACATAAAGTAGGATACGAATTCCTTAGAATTCGCATCTAACTTCATATGAATTCTCAGAATTCACATAGAGAAATTATACAAATTCTTGTTTTTCAAATATCTTTCTAAGTGTAGAATTCGTATATATTAGTTGTGCGAAAAGTTTGATTTTCAAAATTTTGTAAGTCTAGAACTCGCATAGAGTTGTATGCGAATTCCTAGAACTCGTATAACACTTCATGCGAATTCTGATTTCTTTTAAGTAAGCAAATTCTGAAGTGTTTGCATTCGAATTCTGAAAGATTGGTTTGTGAGAATTCTATAGTTGTGCGAATTGTAGTGTGCGAATTGTATATGCGAATTCCTTATACTTCACTATATTGTGCGAATTCCATACTTAGTGATTTTTGGAAATTTCTTTTCTTAATTTTTCTAAGTGTTTCTGTATTTTTCTGATTTCACTTGGACTAACGGTCATTTGTCAAAGTTCTTAATGAATATTTTGAAACAGGATGACATCAAGGGAAGCACTTGCAATCGGAACTGACGTAAAACCACCGGTACTCTTCAAAGGAGAGTACGAGCAATGGAAAGATCGATTCCTAGACTTCATCGACCGCAATGACTTGGGAGAATACATCAGAATATCTCTAAAGGACGGACTAATGAAAACTCTAACAAAGACTCACACAGTTGTAGGAGAGACTAGAGAAGAAGAACAAAGAGAGTACCCTCTACCACTTGAGGAGTACACAGATGAACAAAGAATAAGACATAAAGCTGATAGATTGGCTAGATCGTTCATTCTACAAGGCATTACTAATGAGATCTATGTCAAGATTGACAGTTACAACGCAACGGGCAAACAAATGTGGGATCAATTAGAAAAGATGATGCTCGGATCAAAGATCGGCAACCAGCTCAAGGTTTCTAACTGCCTCAACAATTATAAAGAGTTCAAAGCCAAGGAGGGAGAATCTCTTGAGGAAACCTACGACAGATTTGTGACTTTGTTGAATGAGCTAAACAAGAACAAAGTCAGAAAGTCACAGATAGAGCTTAATGCCAAATTTCTCAGCATCCTCCAGCCATAGTGGAAGAGGTTTACATGGCAAATGAAGCAGATGAAAGATCTGAACGAGATTCCACTCCATGAGGTCTATGAGACTCTTAGGTAAATAGAGGAGGAGGTGGAGGTGATCAAAGAGGAAAAGAAAAAGGCTGAGAAGGTGCTTGCTGATGAATGTGAGAACTTGAAGCAGGCTATGCTCATGCTGACAAAAGCCTTTCAGAAGAATTTCTACAAAAATATGGTTCAAACAATCAGAGGTATTCTTCGGGGTCACGAAACTATGAACACAAGGAGAGAATAGAAGGAAGGAGGACAGAAGAGAAGAGGCCTGAGGAAAGAAGGTATAGAACTAAAGAGAAGAAAGAACCATAACTGACAAAGTGCTTCAACTGTGGCAAACTTGGACATTTTGCGAAGGACTGCCCAATGCCTAAGGTCCAAAACTTAGAATACTACTAAAATAAGATGCTCTTGTCCAAGAAACAGGAGGCTGGCTAGGCGCTTATGGCTGAAGATGAGTTCTGGCTCGACCATTTAGAAGATGAAGAAGAGAAAGAAGAGAAAGCCCATTTGTGCTTTATGGGTAAACAAGTGACTGAAGATGTAGCCGATTCAGAAGGACAAGACACTGAAGAGGTATGTGATATGACTGAATCAGACTTTCAAAAGAAAATAAATCTTTAAGTAATAAAGTGAATGTTTTGGAAGAAAACCTAAAGAGAGTAGTGAGTGTTGGGGTCTTGGTTACGAGAACCCACACTACCTCAAAAAGGGTATTTCTAAAGTGCCTACGCTTTATGACTTTGGATTTTTAAAACTGGCATCACAATACCCCAAACTCAAAATTTAGTGGTCTAAATTGTCTGAAGAGGATGAAGCTAAAGGAAAACAGAAAAGAAAGAACACAACTAAAATTCAACTTCCATTCCGTTATGAGTAGTTGAGTTATAGTTACAGTTCTGATAAATCAAGATTTCTTTCTAATGACTATTTCAAGAGTTATTCTTCAAAAGAGTTGGAGGCTAAGCCTATTGAAGGTAAATTTACGTACCTCCTCTCGTGTTAGAAAGTAAAATTTCTGAACTCGAGAATACTCTAGCGGGAGAAAGGATTTTGATTGATCTAGAACAAACTGTGTTTTCCAATGTGCTTAAAAATTCTTATTTTTCTAAAATCTCCAAAGCTTCAAAACCTGATGACTTTAATGGTTTACTTGATGAAGAGTTTGATTTCTTACACTCTGAAGGTTGTTTAGATGAGTGTGTTGCTTAATTTGATTTTAATGCTAAACTTCCTGATCATTCCAAATTTGTGATTAATTCTTTTGATCTACCTAGTGTGTATGAAAAGGGTGAAACATGAAAGAAAGTTGATGAATCAATTTCTGTGAATCCAAGAAGGCCAAAGGTAAGAAGAAGAAATCTAGGCATTCACAGAAACAGAAAACCACTGGTAAACCAAAGAAGAAGCAATCTTTAAAATCTCACAGTTCTAACTCTAAAGTTTCAAATTATTCAGATGTGAATAAAAGAAAGAATGGAGTTAGATCTGAATGTCAACCAAAGAAGAAGATTGACGAACTGATAGTATAACTGATGTAATTGAGAATGTTGCTTTTAAAAAACCAAAACTTGTAACTTCTTACAAGAAATATTCAATAAAGCAATTGTTCCAATTATGTCCGTCTGCTATAAAGACTTTTAATTATAAAAGAAACGATTATGCTTCTCGAAAAAATTATGATGTTTGGTTTGGCACATATCATGTATATTCTTATTATTCTAATGCTTCAAATGTTTTTCAAAGGATCAAAGGGTCCATGTATAAATGGATGCCAAAATATTGCGCTAACACTGTAGGACCCATATATAAATGGGTACCTAAATCTATTGTTTCGTGATTTCTCCTATGCAGACCCGTCATATGTGGTACTTGGATTCTGGTTGCTCTAAGCATATGACCGGGCGGAGAGATTTATTATCTAATTATACAGAGAAATATTGCATCATTCAAGACAACGTGATATGGTGACCAGTTTTCACCAATTCTCGGATATGGTGACATCATTGAAGACAACGTGACGATTACGAAGGTGAGCTACGTTGAAGGATTGGGGCATAACCTATTCAACATTGGCCAGTTCTGTGACAAAGATCTAGAGGTAAATTTCACAGCCAAGAGATGTTTTGTACGTACTGAAGATGGTAAGGAACTCTTGGTCGGCACGCAAAAGTCTAACCTCTACACAATTAATCTGTCAAAAGTTCAGACTGACAATGAGGTCTATCTAACGTCAAAAGCCTCGCTGAAACAAAGCTGGTTATGGCACCGAAGGCTTTCTCACCTGAATTTTCGTTACATCAACAAACCGGTCACCGGAAAGTTAGTTAAAGGACTTCCTGAGCTTAAATATGTGAAAGAATGTCTGTGCGCAGCGTGCGAGAAAGGAAAGATGAAAAGAGCCGCTCAAAAACCAAATCCTGAGCCGAGTACAAGTTCATCCTTGGAACTTCTGCATATGGATCTTTACGGTCCTATGCATACACAGAGCATACATGGCAAGAAATATGTTTTAATGATTGTAAACGATTACTCGCGGTATACTTGGGTCAAATTTCTGCGAACAAAGGATGAGACGCCCGAGGTCATCATCACTTTCATAAAGACTACCCAAGGGAATCCGCAAAAGCAAGTCAAGCTTCTTCGTACAGACAATGGCACATAATTAAAAAACAGAATTGTTGATGATTATCACGAATCGGTCAGGATAACACATCAGTATTCTGCTGCCAGAACGCTAGAACAGAACATATTTGTAGAAAGACGAAATCGAACGCTAGTCGAGGCCGCTCGAAATATGTAAGACAAGCGGATCTACCTTTGTTTTTATTGGCCGAAGTTGTGTCGACAACATGCTACACGCATAATCGATCTATAATCCATTGCCGGTTTGGTAAAACTCCATATGCTTTGATAAATAACCGTGCACCTATCATTAAAAACTTCCATATTTTTGTATGCAGGTGCTTTGTACTGAATGACAAGGAGAACTTAAACAAGTTCAGTCCAAAGGCAGAAGAAGGCATCTTTATCGGCTACTCTTAAACGACAGTAGCCTACAGAGTTTATCTACAAACATCAAAGATTGTAGTTGAGAGCGTAAACGTCACATTTGATGAGGATATGGCTTCTGTTCAAGACAGTTCAGAACCCGTAATTACTGGTGTATTAGATTTTGGGCAGTTCAGTCCAGAACCCGTCTCTATTGCTAACACATCAGATGAAGCGTCATCGTCAAATTCACATTTATCTGATTTTGATTTATTGTTTGAATTGTTTTATGATGAATTTCTTGGAACTAAAGTGTCTAAACATGTTATGGTTGACAGATCAGAAGATTCACGAAGAAATCAATCAACCATTTCAGATATATCTACTGAATCAAATTCCCCGATTCAGCGAGAAATTCCAATTCAAATGCCTACTCCAACAGTAGAAGTTATGAATGTTAACGAGGAGACAAAAGTTGCTAAATCAGTTGGTTGTACTGTAACGACTAATCAACAGCCAGATATTGTTGATCCAACTGAAGCTTCTACACAAAAGACTTCAACTGCACCCCCATCAAATATTGAGCAAGCTGGTGAAGCTGACAGTGGATTTCTAGATGAAAAGCATGATCAATCTATATCAAATCCACTCCCTCAAGAACATTAGTGGACCAAAGAGCACCCGATAAGCTAAATCATTAGGTAATTACGATGCAAGATGAGCTGAATTAGTTCGAAGTCTGGAGACTCGTGCCTAAGGCAGAAGGTAAAACCATTATCGGCATGAAATGGGTATTCAAGAACAAAAAGGACGAAGATGGTATCGTGATCAGAAATAAAGCAAGACTAGTGGCTAAGGGATATAGGCAAGAGGAAGTATCTCCTTCCAGAAATCTGTTCTTGGACTTCAGTAATCTTCTTTTGAAGCTCAACATTATCTCTTTCCAAATCATTTATTTTCTTTTGAATTTCGTTTCTCTTCGGTTGCTTTCTCTTTCGACATATTTATCTAAACCTCAAGACTGAACACTTTATCTCTCAACTGGTTTCGTTCAGAAATGATTTGTGAATTTATCTTTTTCAGCCCATCACATGTCTCTCCAGCAATATTTGCTCTTCGTCTGAGATCATCAAGCTCTTTTTGCATCAACTCTTTCTTGGACCATGTAGAATTTTCATTAGTTGCTTTCAAAAATTTGGATTCCTCCTCAGATTTCTTCAGCCTGGTTTGAAGATTAGAAATCTCTCTCTTTTGGTTCAATGATCTCTAAAAAATTAATTTTATAGTTAGAAATGCAATTTCAGCAAATAAAATTTTTCTCTGAAAGTGTAGAATTCTCTTTCAATTTATTAATCTGATCAAGAAGAGATGAATTCTGAATTTTCAGATTTTTATTTTCACCTTCAAGTGCAGGTATTTCAGTCATATACGCGATAGCACATTATCTTTTTGTTAGAACAATATTTCCTTTCTCATCAATGTACGACATCTTGAAATCTGTAACAATATAAGATTGAAATGATCGTTAGTCAGATAATCAGAAAACTTAACTGTTAAAATCACAGAAAAATCACAAATTTCTTTTGCTAAGTATAGAATTCGTATGGCACTCACACACAACAATTCCCATGCACTCAATAATTCGCATATACACACAATTCGCATAAGCAAAGATTAGAGAACTTCACTTTTCGCATGTAACAGTATGCGAGTTCTATGCTTTTCGCAAAAAGCTATGTGCGAGTTCTGCAAATTTCGCATATAGGAGGATACGAATTCTGAACAATTCGTGTGAGTAGTGTAACAGTGATACGAAATCCTCCCTTAGAAATTTTTTTAGGCATGAACTATTCGTATAAATACAAACTCTAACCTTAGAAAATATTCGCAACAACTTGATGCGAATCCTTAGCTTTTCGTATATGCTTTCATGCGAAACCTTGACTTTTCGTACAAAGCTATGTGCGAATTCTTGAGAATTCGTATGAGACTCTTATGCGAATTCTGTCCTTAGATGCATATACACATTGAATTATGTGAATTCTTCACCAAGAGAGTTCTTCGTGCGAGTTCTTCATGATCTATGCGAATTCTGTGGATCTTGAGTTCTAACTTGATTTTTTCACTGAATTCTACCGAATTCTTAGAATTAGCTCTCCAAAATTTGACATTGTGCTCACAATATGATCGAGAACAACCCTTGTCCTTTGAATTTTCCAAGAATACACAAAATCAAATGAATTTGATCTTGAACAATCCGAAATGATAAGTTTCCAGAAACAGTAAGATTGATCAAATTGACCCATATATGTTGTTCAATTGAGTTTCCAATCCAAACAAGAAGTTTTCTGTATCAATGGGCAATCATAATACAATAAAATTTGCATCAAGAACACACCAAAATCAGAATCTTGAACAATACAACAGTGTATGTGAACAGTAACATTTCCAAGAATAGATATCGATTTTTCTGCCAAAAATTGAAGTGTTGATCTTCCCAATTAATTCCGATTTGCTCTGATACCAATTGATAGTCACAGATTCACGCTCAATACAAATTATCACAAACAAATTAATCACAAGTCATTTGTATTTGATAAGTTTTGATTACAAATGTTTCTCACAATAAGATCTCTTTGAATACAAGAAATTCTCTCCCTAACAAGGATCTGTATGTGTGCGTGCCTAAAGATTACAAAGACACAAGCTATTTATACCTAGTCAACACATGTTGACTTTACAACACAAACCCTTAGACTTTTACAATCATTTACATAAAAGACCCTCATTTAATCTTGAATACAATTATGACTCAACATCCGTTTCTTCCAAGAACTCTCAAGGCTCCAATGCCTCAAACCACTCTCAAGACTCCGTGGCCCAGAAAGAAAACTCAGGATCTGTTGACCAACAAAAACCCTTGACAACCCGAATGCTATCATTCACAAGACATGATTACTATACTACCTCATTGAACCTAAAACCAAACAACCACTATGTGGTTTTGGACCCTAAAGGGATACCCTACAGATGTTGAACCCCTGGTTAAGATTCTGAAGAATCACTTTCTATCAAAAGCCCTAACTCTAAAAAGGACTGATATCCCTGAATCATACATTCAACAATTCTAGTAGAGTTGTAGACACGAGAAAGTTAAAGATTATGGATACTGTGTCATGGGATATGCAACTCATCCTTCAACTGCCAAAATCTTGGACCTTGGAATCAATCGAAGAAGGGTATTTGAAATTTTTGAACTACCAACCAAGGACTAACTCAACTTAGTGAAATTCTAAGAGGAACCCTCTGATGAAGAAATCCTTGAATTCCTTAGATTCATTGATATGCCCTGCCAATAACTAAAAGGACTGACTTTAGGCGACAGAACCTTCCACCCCTGTGGAATGTGTTATTTTCCATCCGAAACAGGGCCCTCACTTGCAAGATGGGAAGTCTAAAACAATCCAGGCACATGATAATAGCCATCATGTATGGCATTTACTACGATCTCCCACTTGACTGCGCAGGCCTTATCTTCAGGGAGATCAGAAACGCTGTGATTACCAAGCAACATAATCAAGCGACGGGTACAGAGCCCAAGAACCTTGTCTTCAACAGGTTCTTTGTTGTCCTTCTTGGGGATGAGCTAATTAGGGAAGGCAAACTACCCTCAGAGGGTAAGTTGATCAAGGTTTACGACATGAAATCACATAAACCCACGAATCTAAAGACAGGTTACCCCAATGCCAGACCTCTGTCAACAAAGTTGCTTACATATTTGGGTAGTGAAGAGGGTAGGATTTCGTACATTCGTGGGCTGAGGACTCCTGAACCGAGTCCTGCAACCCCCCCACGAGTAGGTTTCCATGTTGGTAAGATCGTGATTTATTTGTGAGAGGAAGTTGTGGAGGGTGAAGAGAATGTGGCCGCAGAGGCTTAAGAGTGGGCTTGGGAGTGAACTCCAGAAGAAGAAAAAGCAAAGGAAAACTCAAAAGTGGGTCGAAGAAGAAGAGTCCCCAAAAACAGTGACAGAGGTGTAAATGGTGACCGAGGCTAAGAAGCCTAAAAAGAAGTAAAGAAGGATAAGACCAAAGTGGTCACAGAGGAGGCTGCAGTGGCTGCAATCGTAGAGGTTGTTAAATCTCTGAAAGAAAAGACGAAAAATAAAACCAAAAGGCCTCAAACTAATTTTGAGGTAGATCAAGAAAAGGCTATAGAGGCTACCACTTCAGAGCTCCCAAAGAAAACGAAGAAGAAGAGGTTGGTCAAGATGGCCTACAAAGAAAAGCATAAAGATTTGACCAAGGCTCAAGCAGATGTACTTAGGGAAGAATCTGTAGAGGAAGAAGAAGTACCTCTGTAGAGGAAAAGAAAAAGAACCTTAGTTTTTGAAAGCCTTAAGGTCGAGATCGCTCAACAAGAGAGACCACCGAGCCCACTAATTGTGGCTACAAGCATTGCTAAAGAAACAGCTCAACTCTACAGAGTGGATATCAGAACAACCATCTAGTGGTACTACGAGTGAAGAGGAAAGAAAAGAAAATCAATGGAGGATATAATAGGTGAAAAATATGCCATAGGCACATATCCTCAACTAACTCCCCATGAAAGCCAAGCTACTATCCCTGCAGATCTAGTGCAGAAGGATAATGAAGAAGGGTCGCACAACCCGAACCTTAACCAACTTAGCCGGACAGAGGACATTCCTTCTTCCTCTGTGCCAATCACACCCGGGGAAACCAAATCCAACCCATCCTCTAAAAAGGATGAAGGTGCAAAAATAAGTGTCCATTTACCCGAGGATATGATACTTACCTCCGCAGAGGCATTTTTTTGCCTCTGCTGCACTTATGAGTGACAACCAAACCACTTCAGAGGTGGTAGTTAGGAATCACATTGACTCTGTGGGTATAGATCACCCATATAGTACACTTAACAAGTATCTTGGGGAGAACTCTGAATTCACTCTCAAGAATCTTGTTGACAGAACATATATAGAAGATTCCTTAAAGGAACTTCGAGGATTAGAGGGAAATCCTCCAAAGCTCAATGTCAACACAGGCTCTGAAGGTGCCAAAGACTCATTGGCTAACTCTGGACCATGTGTTGGTCCAGAGGTTACCCCGGACACTTAAGTTACAAAGGATGAGTTTAAAACCTTTGCTGACTCTATGCTTCATAAACCTGAAGAAATCATGCGAACAGAACTCTATCGACATAAAGAAGCTGATAGAAGCCTCTGCAAATATTTCCATGAAAACCGACTTCAACGAGGTGTCCAAATCCGTGAACATCCTGTTGGTCCCAGAGGTACTTAACAAGTTTGTAGAAGGGGGGGGGGGTTGAATACAAACACAGAAATTAAAGTTTAATAAATTGTTTATTGATAAATAAAACACAATTTACAGGTTTGTTGCGGAATAAGATTAAGACAGACTCAATCTAAACAAACTTAAGAAACACTAAGATGGTTGCAGAAGAATTTCAGAGAATGGGGGATTAAGGAATATAGAAAACAAAGGTTTCTATTTGGGGTTCAAGGATTGAGCACACCCTCAGATGGAGGGGTGATCTTCCTATATATACCCTATGCATTAAATGCATGGCAGGGCACTTTACACGTGGCGTTCACTGATTGGCTTTGGAAGTCTGACTTGGGGAGACATGCTTTCGGCTGGATATTGAACAGTGTAGTTAACAGAGTTGTTGTACGAATCATGGCAGAGACATGTCCATTCTGACACATCGTACTGAGTTCTGCAAGGTAAGACAAAAGAAAACTTGATGTATAAGCTTTGTGATCATTTGATCGTTGAATATCTCTTTCTTCAGAGACATCAAGAGTTCAACGATTGCTGAAGCTTTCCTCATGTTACTTCGCGTATAAGTAGAGTTGTCTTTTCTTCATTGATATCCGCATCAGGTCACTAGTAGACTTCTCTTTGTTCAGTGGCTTCGTCTTCGATTCAGCTATGAACATATGTTGACGCGAGACTTGTCTTCAGGGATTATGTTACTATTTACATCAGAAATATCAGCGATTACTGAACATGCTAAGTTTGATCACAGATGGTGAAACACTAATACATATTAAATGTTTATAAGAAAGACTATCAGTGATAACTGAACAGACTCGCTGATCGCTGATGGTGAAACACTAATACATATTAAACGTAATTTTCACTAAGTATAGAAAAGGGTCGTTATCAAATCACCGAGAGAGTTTGGATCAACAATCTCCCCCTATTTGATAATGACAAAGTAACTGAAGAAAATTACTTTATAATTCAAAATGATGGAATAATTAGGTCTCATAACATACATGTCCCAATTACTATTTTGAGAGATCTTTTTACTGTACAGATAGAGTTAAGTACTTCACTAAAACTTTCATTAATCCAAGAAAAGAATTACAAGGTATGAAAATTACAAGTACAAGTGATGTACTAACTACTGTAATCTTAAACTAATAGATTACAAGAAGAAAACTAATCTATCAGCTATCTAAAGAGGGATTAGGAGGATTGATCAAATACTCATGTATTTCTTCTCCTTTTTGCCTTCGCTCTAAAGATTCTTGGCTAATGATCGCTTTGATTTGCTCAGCATTAGGAGAGAGATCACACCATAAGCACATGAGATCCTTGAGAAGACCGAGGGGACAGATAGGGATTTCAGAGACTCTTTGAAATCTGAGTTGTTCCTCGTCATCTCTGAAGAAGATTCCAAAATGTTCTTCAAGTACTTGTCCCACAACATATGCTCCACCAGGAGGCAGAGATAGATCCAGAACTGAAAGATCAGGAGGAGGACCGAACAGAGCTTCTCTTGAGAATTTGATGAAGGTTTCATTTCTGATCACCGCGACATTTTCAGAGGAGGAGGAGACAAGCTTTCTTCTGATATGCTTTGGCTTAGAAGGAAGAGCAGACGACACTTTCAGGATTGCAGCGACTCTGTTGATGAGAGCATTATTTATCCCTTCAACATAGCCTCTGTAGATTGATTTTGATTTCTTTAGTGCGTCTTTCAACTCAAGCCATTCCATATAGCCGAGGCTTTCCAGCTTTGAAACAAACATCGCCTTGCAGCTTCCATCCTCTCTGGTAATCTCCATAGTGACAGAAACTTTGTCCTTCTTCTTTATTCCGGAGATAGTAACAACTATGATCTTCATTGGGTCAGAGCGATAGTCAATTTCATGCTTGCACCAATCGACTGAGTTATCGCTGACCGATTTTTCTTTTGAGCGTTCCTCTTCCATCTCTTTCCAAAGATCAGCCTGGACTTCAACTAGTTTATTCTTCAGCTTCTTGTCTTTGACTTGAAAAGACTGAATTTTGAGCCAGAGAGGCATCTCTTTGACAATCAGCAATCAGCTTCTCAGCCCTGACAGAATCTTCAATTTCAACTTATGTCAGGAACTCTAGATCTGATGATTGAGAGGAGATCTTTCGCCGTTGATTATCTAGATGAGAGATCATTTTTGTTTTTTCTTCATCTCTTCCTCTGACCAATGAGTGGTCTAGAGGGCCTCCGTGGATGTTGCAGGGACTCTTCTTCTTCTTCATCCTCTTCATCAATCTATATTACAGAGATTGGGATTATCTGGTCATCAGCTTCAACAGCTGGGATTATTTGGAGCTCTTTACCCTTAAGCAGGGGAGAGAAATGTCTGAGAAGGATTCTCCTCAGGTATTGAGGTCATCTTCAGGCTTTCATCAGTAATTGCACTTTTGCGTTGGGAAGGGGTTCCTGAAGATGTCTCATGACTCCCCCTGCTTTGATAACTTCTTTCGAAGCTATCGCTGATGAAGTGACGGCTGAAGAACACCATAGAGATTGATCTTCTTCATCGTCATCATCATCATCTTGATGAGGTTCTTCCTCTTGATCTTCAAGATCAAGGGCTTCATCTTCATCGTCCTCCTCTTCCTCTTCATCGATTAACTCATCGATGGTAGGAGGGGCTTTTTCAGCAGCAATCTCCCCCTCAACATGATAGGGAGTTTCCTTTAGTTGTTCATTAGCATCAGCTTCTTTCTCGTTATTTTGTTCAGCTTCTTTCTCCCCCTCTTTGTCATTATCACGGAGGGAGAGATCTTTGGAAGGAGTAGAAGTTGTTGTAGTGGCCAACTTCTGGACTTAGCCTCCAGTCCTGTGAGACGGTCTTCAAGTACAGGGATATTTGACGTAGCTTGATGAATAAACTCCACATCTACGTCCAAAGAGGTACGATCGTTCTCTGTAAATGAAGGAGCAGGAATTGGAGCTGGTGCCTTCAGGTGAGGCAGGATTTGCTGAAGAACAACTTCACAGGAATCAACCTTTGAAGACAGGGCGTCAAACTGTTGCTTTGAGTCTTACCTGACTTTGACAATCGCTTCTTGGAGAGTAGCGATTTGAGAGACGTCAGCTTTGGAGGCGCATTGAGCTGTCAGCGTCTTCAGTGCTTCACCAGTGGTATGAACAGCGCTGGTGGTGTTGTTGAGAGAGGCAGTCAGAGACTCCACCTTTGCACTCAAACTGTTGACATTGGTGTCAACAGTCGCCAAACTAGGACCTGAAATATAAGTTAGTTTTTGAGAAACAGGCTTATATGGTGAGTTGGGAGAAGTGCTTAAGGTTATAGGAGTACCTGAATTATCAAACATTTTGTAGAATTGCATAGATTCCTCAAAAGATTGATGTTCAGGCCCTATGGATCCAAAATGTGGTTGTGAAAAAGTAGATGATGAGTCAGAGACCAAAGAAATAGAAGGATGAGAGATGGGGATAGAAGTAGGGATAAGGGTAGTTATCGTTGTGATCACCTCAGGATGTGGAGGATCTGAGATGATGGGTGGTGTCACTGTTGATGTTACAGCGACCGTAGTCGATGTCACGGTTGATGTGTGTATCACGGAGGATGTGGAGGAGAGACCCACGAATGCATCCAAGGAGGTTTGTTGAGAAACATCCTTAGGTATTGAGCTATAGGTACCTTTCTCCTTGGTCACCTTGGCCTTCTTCGAAGGACCAAGGGAGCCAGTTGATGGTCGTTTCGAAGGGGTAGCGGCAGGGATAGCAGAAGAAGGAATCTTTTGCGTGGCCGCTGAAGATGAAGAAGTGAGTAGAGAGAGTCGGGAGCGAAGTTCAGAGATACTTACCTCATTGGGGAGCGTCTTGACCTCCAGGGAGCGCTGACCCACTTTGGGAAAAGTTGCATCAGAATTAGTGGGGTAAGTAGCAGGGTAGAGGAACTTCAGGTACGCACAGATGAAGCGTACATAGGGGATCTTGGGATCCCTCTCGTTCTTCTCTATCTTTGTCCTTAGATCTTCAAAGATAGTTGTTGCGTAGTCGAAATTTCTTCCCGCGATCACTGAGTAAGCCATTTGGACCTGAATCTTGCTGGCCTGGTCCAGTGACCCACTCTTCCCACTCATACACTGAATGATGTGAGAGAAGATGTAGTTAATCTGAGAAGGCATGAGTGCCTTCTTCACGAGAGTCAGCTTCTTGTTGGGAATTGTCGTCCTCGGCTTGGGTTCCCAAGAGTATTCCATAGCATCCAAGAATTGGATGAGCTCAGCATCAGTGGGCAAGGCATCGAATCCATTCCTGGGTTTGTCAGGAAATCGCAGAGCTTTCCTTAGCCCTAGGGCCGTCATCATACCTGGTCCAAGTTCAGTGCTGAAGGAAATAGCAGGAACCAGTTCACCCTTTTTGTTGGTGATAGAGGTTACTTCACCGGTAAACCAGAATTGTTGGAGAAGAGCTTTTGAAGGTATGGGATCCACAGTGATAGCGTAGGCAATGCAGGATTGCTTTAGAAACTTTGCGGCTTCCACCAGATGTGGGTATCTGACACCATCAAAATCAAGGCGAGCAAGATGATTGTTTTTCGGAAGCTCAGAGTCAGTGATGGTGAACTTGACGTTCTTAGAGGCGACAAGTGCAGATTGAGCCATTCTGAATATGAACAGATAGAAGAGTAGAAGAAAGGTTTTAGTCTAAAAATAAAGAAGGTTTTCCCAGTTTAAATTTTGGGGAAAGAAACATAGAAAAATCAACATATTTGAAGATTAAAAATGTGTTCTTAATATAAGATATAAGAACAAGAAGAAAAACCAAAGATTTTGAATGAACATAATCAAAAGAAAATGGTTTTGAATGAATAAAATCAAAAAGAAAAATGATTTTATTTGATAAAACCTTTATAAACCCATAATGGCAGTCCATCAATGGAGTATTATGTAAAAAGATTTAGAACAAGAATAAGAAGAAGATCAAGAATAACCTGTTGATCTTTCAAGGAGACGATGCAAATTCTTGAGAATGCTAGAATGCTTTTGAGAGAGTTTTCTTGCTTTGAAAGTATTTCCAGAAAGCGTAAAACGATAAGAATGGAAAAACATTCTTTTTATACGTGTGAGAGTAGGAGAGAGAGTGTGAGAGGCGGGAAAACAAATGTTCATCATGACATGGACATGTCCCACAAAGTTGATTGGATGGAAGGGCAACGGATGAACGTGTCAGAAAAAGGCATGTCGTGGATTGTCGGTTCAAATGACGTCATAGAAGAGAGAGAGGTTGTTCATTTGTCCGTTTTGAAATTATCGCTGAAGAACAGTCAGCGATAGATTTTTTTTGAAAGTATCCCTGATGGTAAAGTTAGGGATGAATTTTCTTTTAAGAAGGATCCCTGACAAGAAATATCAGTGATAAATTTATTTTTCAAAAAGCTTTTAATCATTTGAAGAAAGTTCAGTGATTAGAGTTTATATTTTGAAAAACATCTTAACTGAATGAAGATTCAGTTGTAGGGATGGAGAGAACATACCTGAGAGTCAGAATGTTTATCAAAGAATGATAAAAGGGGAACTTATGATTACTGACACAATGCATGAACGCTGAAGAATTATTCTTTGAGATTCAATATTCCAAGCTCACTAATGAGAAAGTTGTACCTTGTCTCATCAAGAGGTTTGGTGAATAAATCAGCAAGCTGAAAGTCAGTAGGGATGAAATGAAGTTCAATATCACCGTTCATCACATGATCTCTGATAAAATGATATCTGATCTCTATGTGTTTCGTATTTGAATGTAGCACTGGATTATTTGCTATAGCGATAACACTACTGCTGTCGCAATAGATTAGAATTTTTGATAGCTGAATGTCATATCTAATAGTTGATTTCTCATCCATAAGATCTGAGAACAACAGCTTCCAGCGGCTACGTATTTAGCTTCAGCTGTGGAAGTGGATACTGAATTTTGATTCTTGCTTGTCCAACTTACCATCTTTCCTCCTACAAGTTGACATCCACCAGTGGTACTCTTTCTGTCAGGTTTACAACCTCCAAAATCACTATCAGAATAACAGTTAGATCGAACCCTGAATCTTTGGGATACCAAAGATCGAGATTAGGAGTTCCTTTCAGATATCTGAAAATTCGCTTAACAACGATCAGATGGGATTCCTTGGGTTCAGATTGATAGCGTGCACATAAACAAGTAGAGTACATAATGTCAGGTCGCCTCGCTGTAAGATACAACAGTGAGCCTATCATTCCTCTATAGGCAGTGACATTAACAGGTTTTCCAGATGGATCTTTGCTAAGTGTCAGGGGAGGTGCCATAGGAGTTTTCATCGCTGAAGTTTGTGTAAGATCAAACTTCTTTAGCATATCTTTAGCATACTTACCTTGGCTGATAAAAGTACCTTTGTCAGATTATTTAATCTGAAGACCAAGAAAATATGTCAGCACACCCATCATACTCATTTTGTATTCTTTCTTCATTCTTTCAGCGAAGCGAGTACACAGTGATTGGTTAGTAGAACAAAATATGATGTCATCGACTTATATTTGTACAAGAATTATATGACCTTTTATCTTTCTGAAAAACAATGTATTATCAATTTTTTCACGTTCAAATTTTTCAGAGATAAGAAATGATGAGAGATTGTCATACCAAGCACGTGGGGCTTGTTTTAGACCATAGAGAGCCTAATCCAATTTATAAACATAATTTGGATACATAGGGTCATAGAACCCCGGAGGTTGTTCTACATAGACTTCTTCATTCAGCTTTCCGTTTAGAAACGCTGATTTTACATCCATTTGATAAACGATGAAGTCTTTATAGACTGCATAGGCTAAGAATAGTAGAATTGCTTTGAGCCTAGCTACAGGGGTAAAGGTTTCATCATAGTCTATGCCTTCCTCTTGTCTGTATCCCTGAGCAACAAGTCGAGCCTTGTTGCGGGTTACAGTTCCATGTTCATCTAACTTGTTTCTAAACATCCATTTGGTGCCTATAACAGTTTTATCATGTGGTTTAGGAAAGAGATTCCAATCTTTGTTACGAGTAAACTCAGTCAGCTTTTCTTGCATAGAGCTGACCCAATTTAGATCTCTAAGGGCATCATCAGTCTTCTTTGGTTCTATTAAAGATAAAAAGTTGACAAAGAGACAGATATTACCTGAGGTTTTTTTCGTGTCTGAATACCTGCATCTGGATCACAAAAAATTTGATCTATTGGGTGATCTCTGATCCATCGCTGAGCAGGAGCATGATCGTTGGATCAACAATTAGGATGTTTACTGATGAGGACGTTTGAGGTTCATCAGCAATTAACTGTTGAGTATTGGACAGACTATTGTTATCAGAGAGATTTTCAGACGAAGGTAGATCTGATGGTAGCAGTGTGTTAAGAGGTTCAGCTGAAACCCATGAGTTGGATTCAACGTTAGGATGTATGATGTTTGGATCATCATCTGCAGTAGGTGGTTCTGTGTGCTGATGGTTTGAAAAGAAAGGTTCTGTTTCTCTGTATTGAGAAAACATCCAAACATTTAACTCTTCATTGTCAGTGATTGGTTTAGATTTCGCTGAGCGAGTTTCATCAAATGTGACATGAATTGTTTCTTCCACGGATTATCTTCTTTTGTTGAAAACTCTGTAGGCTTTGGAGATGGAGGAATATCCTAGAAATATTCCATCATCAGCTTTTGGGTCGAACTTTCCAAGTTGATAAAGATATGAAGAAAGCGGATAAAGGGCTTTCTTCCATGAAAAAGTTCATAAGCTGTCTTTCCAAATCGATTTACTATCAGCGATCTGTTTTGAGTAAAACATGCAGTATTTACAGCTTTAGCCCAAAATTGAGTAGGGAGATGAGAATCGCTGAGCATTGATCTAGCAGCTTCAATGATCGTTTTGTTTCTTCTTTCAGCACCTCCGTTTTGCTGAGGTGTTCTTACTGAAGAGAAGTTATGAGAAATTCCCTTGTTCTCAAAGAAATTGTTCGGAGAGCTGTTTTTGAATTCAGTTCCATGATCACTTCTTATTGAACGAACAGTAAGATTATTCAGCACTTCCATCTTTTTAACAAAAGATATTAGTTCTTCTGGAGTATCACTCTTGTAGAGAAGAAAGATAACCCAGGTATAGCGAGAGAATTCATCTACAATGACAAGCGTATATTTCTTTCCAGCTATTGATTGGATATTGACAAGGCCAAACATATCCATATGTAAGAGCTGAACAAGACTTGTCACTGTGGAAACTTGTTTAGATTTGAAACTAGCTTTTTTTTGTATTCCTTTTTCACATGCTGAGCAGAGAGATTCTTTAGCATATGAGTGCTGAGGAAAACCATAAAACAGTTCCTTAGATGAGAGAGAATTCAGGGTTTTGAAGTTTAGATAAGAGAGCCTTTTGTGCCATAGCCAATTGACATCAGAAGAGGCCTTAGAGAGAAAACATACATTCTCAGTGGTAGTACAGTCCATGTCTATAACATAGAAATTTTCTTTACGATAACCACTGAGTGTAGGTTTTCCTTTCTCATTTATCACTGAACATGCTTTCTTTGTAAAGCGAACTTCATAGTCTTTGTCACATAGCTGACTGATGCTTAGAAGATTGTGCTTTAGTCCATCTACATAAGCGACTCTTCGAAAGGTAGTTGTTCCATTGCTGAGAACACCAAACCCTCGGGTATATCCTTTTCCATTTCCACCAAAGGTCACAAAGGGACCTTTTTCTTCTTTGTATTCAGTGAGTAGGTCTTTTTGTCCAGTCATATGACGAGAACATCCACTATCGAGATACCAGATGCCCTTTGATCCCTACGCACATAAGGATGATTAAGCGTTGTTTGGTACCCACTTTTCAATGGGTCCTTTAGTGTTAGTGGATATGGAAGATTAATCAGTCTTCACAGCAGATGAAGATTCAGCTTTAGTGGTAATCTTCACTTTGGTTAATTTCTTAACCTTAGTGGTATTCTTCACCTTGGTCGATTTTTCAGCTTTAGTGACCTTTTCAGCCTTGGAGGCATTCATCTTCACTTTAGCTGATTTATCAGCTTTAGTGGCAGTTGGACATTTGCTTGCAATATGGTCAGTAAAACCACAGTGATAGCATTTTCTATATTTGAAAATGGTTTTAGGACCAGAAGTAGAAGGTTTTGCAAGTTTAAGATGAGCGGGGCCTGGTCCATGAATGCTTTTCTCATGAGATCTGGGAGGAATTTTCATTTCTTCAGATCTCGTGAGTTTAAGGTCAATCTTTAGCTTTGGAGGACAGAGATCGAAGATTTCTATCACAGAGCTAGAGGATTGATTCACCGAAGGTTTAGAAGGAACTTTCATCTTTGCTTTCTTGGTAGCCTTCTGAGGACGAAGAATGAATTTTCCTTTATCCGCAGACTTAGAGCCTTTGGATTTTTCCTCAGGGATAGAATTTGAAGAAGGAGAAAACTGATTATAAGAAGTGTCAGAGATAGGAGTGACAAACGTTTCAAACTTAAGCATGGAACTTTCTTCTTTAGGCTCATCCTTTGGTGTCCAAAAACCAAGTCCAGTTTTATCACTATCAGGAGTTTGAGCATTTATTATCTCAGAGATCTTTGTTGATGATTTGCACCATTTTTCAACATGAGCCTTTTCTGCTTTTAGAGCAGCGATGGCTTGTTCGCGTTCAATGCTGATGATTTCATTTATAATGACTTGATCTTTCAACTTTTCTTCTAAAAGAGTTAGTTCCCTGATCTTTTCATGACATTTCCATAGCTCTTGAGTTAAATGAAAATTTTTATTCTTAACTTGAGTTTTGTCGTTTAGAGCATTATAAAGATCAATCGTCAGCACATCAACGGCGCCACTTCTCTCAGCTTCAGGTAGAGAGGGATTAGTAGAGATAGATACCTAAGATGATATGTAGCTCATGGAAGGTTCAGATGCTTCTTCCACTTCTTCTTTAATCTCAGCCATGAGGCAAAGATTAGCGACTTCTTCTTCATCAGAAGTTGATTCTTCTGATTCAGCCCAGTCGTGTTCTTTAGCGATGAGACCTTTACCTTTTCTCTTGTAGCTTTTCAGCTTTTGATATTTGTTCTTCAGCTTTAGGTATTTGTCATCACTGGATCTTCTTGAGGTAGAAGGCTTGAAGATCTTTTTAGACCTGCACTCACTAGCAAAGTGTCCAATCTTTTCACAGTTATAGCAAGTGGCAGTAGCCTTATCAAATGGGGTTGATTTTGGCTTATCAGTTAGAGAGAAAGGCTTATTTCTTCAGAAATTGCTCTTTCTTGAAAATCTCTTAAAAGAGTTTGTCAAGAGTGCTAAGGACTCATCAAACTCTGAAAGATCAAGGTCTGATTGATCCTCAGATTTAGAATCTAACTCAGTGATGGTGAGAGTAGATCGCTGAGATGGAATTATATCTGAAGAGATTAAAGCAACAAGAGTGCTTTTGGAGTCTTTAGAATCTTTTACAATATTCTTCTTCAAGAGATTCAATTGCTCATAGTTGAGCAATATTCCATACAAAGTTCTTAGAGAAAGAGAATTTGTCTTTTGTCAGCTTAAGACATATTGAATAACTGTCCCAGCTTTCAGGAAGACATTCTAAGAATTTTGTTAAGACCTCAAAATTAGAATAGGTCCTACCAACTGTTCTTAGATCAATGATTAAGCAGTTAAACCGCTGATGAACGTCAGACAGAGATTCATTCTTACCAACAATGAAACTTTCATACTGTCTTACCAAGTTAATCTTTCGAGTCTCTTGGATTTCAGTAGTGCCTTCATATTGAACACAAATGGTTTCCAACATTTCTTTAGAAGTTTTAAGATGCATGATGGAATGGAAAACTTCATCAGGTAGAGCCATTAAGATAATGGTCTTTGCTCTTGCATCTATGCCTACCTTCTTTTTGTCTTCATCACTCTACATAGCGTACAGGGACAGCTTCAGTGGTGGCAGTAGCGGGAACTGCAGCTATAATTCTAACAGGTTAATAGGGTCCATTTTCTATATATTCAGGTATAGTAGGATCAGCACCTTCAATAAATAGCATCATTCAATATTTCCATAGAGAAAAGTTATCTCTGCTAAATCGAGAGGTTTAGAAAGTGAACCATTATCATAGTAATTTGTGTTTTTGTTAAGTGCCATTTAGAACAGCAAGGAAGAGAATAAAGCAAGATCTTGTTTATCAGATTAAACAGTCTGCTCTGATACCACTTGTTAGTCCCGGAGGTGCTTAACAAGTTTGTAGAAGGGGGGGGGGGGGGGGTTGAATACAAACACATAAATTAAAGTTTAATAAATTGTTTATTGATAAATCAAACACAATTTACAAGTTTGTTGCGGAATAAGATTAAGACAGACTCAATCTAAACAAACTTAAGAAACACTAAGATGGTTGCACAAAAATTTCAGAGAATGCGGGATTAAGGAATATAGAAGACAAAGGTTTCTATTTGGGGTTCAAAGATTGAACACACCCTCAGATGGAGGGGTGATCTTCTTATTTAGACCCTATGCATTAAATGCATGGCAGGGCACTTTACACGTGGCGTTCACTGATTGGCTTTGGAAGTCTGACGTTGGGATACATGCTTTCGGCCGAATCATGAACAGTGTAGTTGACAGAGTTGTTGTACGAATTGTGGCAGAGATATGTCCGTTCTGACACATCGTACTGAGTTGTGCATGGTAAGGCAAAAGGAAACTTGATGTATAAGATTTGTGATCATTTGATCGCTGAATATCTATTTCTTCAGAGACATCAAGAGTTCAGCGATCGCTGAAGCTTTCCTCATGTTCCTTCGCGTATAAGTAGAGTTGTCTTTGCTTCACTGATATCCGCATCAAGTCACTAGTAGACTTCTCTTTGTTCAGTGGCTTCGTCTTCGATTCAGCTATGAACATATGTTGATGCGAGACTTGTCTTCAGGGATTACGTTACTGTTTACATCAGAACTATCAGTGATAACTGAACAGTCTTCGTTTGATCACTGATGGTGAAACACTAATACATATTAAATGTTTATAAGAAAGACTATCAGCGATAACTGAACAGACTCAGTATGATCGCTGATGGTGAAACACTAATACATATTAAACATAATTTTCACTAAGTATAGAAAAGGGTCGTTATCAAATCACTGAGAGAGTTTGGATCAACACATCCAAACAGATGCAATCAAGGTTCATGGTGACATGGTCATGGAAGAGGCCGAAAAACTTCCCACAGAGGTTACAAACTCTGGAGTGAATGATCTCACCGACATGAAGGACAAAATAAAGGACATGACTCGCCGTGTCATGGTCCCCATACAAGATCCATCAACATCCTCTTTACAAAGTACAAACACCTATGAACCCCAATCATATCCAAAATCATGCAACCAAAGAGGAGCTTACTACCCTAGGGAAGATGCTTCTTTAAAATATGAACCTCCTAGGTTCTAATATGATCAAAGAGGGCAAGGATGTTGCTGGTGAAATGAAGAGAACTGTAGCTACCTTGAAGTTCAAATCAGATTATGAGATAAACCGCACGTCCATGGAGGCCAATGATGTGATGCAAAGGGATTATAGATCACACAGAGTCCTATCTGGGTCAAAGAACAAAGAGAAAGGCACCCTCCTCTTGCCAAGTTGAGGCAAATAAAAAGAGGGGGAAGCACGATGACTGTGAGCCAGATGCCTCTGGCCCATCTAGGCATCATGAGGGGGAGAATCTGCCAAAGCCATTGCCTGGAATCCCAATCTCCATAAAACCCCTATACCAAATCCCATTTAGCTTAGAGTCCAATCCTGAAAAGTCAAAACAAAAAGACTCTGAAGCTTGTTCTCCCAAAATCCAAAAGAGCCCTCCCAAAATTAAAAAGATCCACCAAGTCCAAACTCAGGTGCAATCCACAGAACCTCTGAAGAACAAGACAATTGCCACCAAACATTCAAGCAAAGATAAAGGCAATTCCATAGCCACATAGGCTCTGAAGATAACGCTGAAGCCTCTGCCGAACACTGAGAAGCTCATGAAGAGTTCCTTCGACTCCTTCAAGACAATAAAACTAGAGGAAGAAGACTTGGCTTTTGATCTACAACCTTTAGCAGAGCTTCCAATCTTAGTCCCCTTTGCTAAACCTTCTAAGGACAGAGTAGCAGAAGTAATCCAAGGCTTTGAGACACTGAGAAGACCGATTCCACTTCCTCCACAGAAGAAGGATGTAGAAGAAGTCGTTTACAAGTACCTCTATAACTGAGGAATAAATGAATCCATACCTGTACCTACTCTCTCAGAGGAGATTATCTCAGAAGAAAGAAGACGGTTCTATAAAGAAAAGGCCCAACCAAAGCACAAGGTCTTCTCTATGGCAAAAATCTCAGAGGTCTTGGGGATTAGACTAAAGCACACTAAATGACAAAAAATTTGGTATCATGAGAATGAGGTAAGAAGAGAGGATGGGACAAATTGGACCTTCACCAATGCTGACCTAAGAAATGTCCATCCTCATGATCTCACAGAGCTCTTCAACTGGACAGAGGAGAGATATGGTTGGAGAATAGAAAATCAAGATGCTCATCAAATAATCAAGAATGTGATGAGGGATAAGCTTTTGTACTACATTGTAGTTGATTTTCAAGTTGCCCTAGACCTAGGAGTAAGATGGGTGAACTTGACACCACCAGAAGATAGCTTGCCTCCCTCTGCTAACATCCTACCAAACTTCATCATCATAGACCCAAAATTTGGCTTTGTATAACTAAATTCCAGAGGCGAAAAGAAGATATTCATGGCTATTGAAAGCCAAAAATATTCAACTCATAATCTGTTGTACCTACAAGAAGAAATCAGAAAGCACAGAGGCACACCTCTTGTCAACCCTGAAGTCGCAGATCTACTTTTAGAAAATATCAGTGCGACTATCAACTTTAGGAACGTGTGTTCCTTTTACTATAGAGAGCTGAAGAAAGAAGGGGGTTTTGGAACAAGGATAAATTATTTTCCAAACGCCAAAATATAGGCTCTAAAGTTACGTAATTTTTGCTTTTTCATTCATGTACTTTAAATCTTATGTACATGCCTTCTAGCATTTCCCATATATTTTAATGAAAAATAGTCTTCAGAGGATGAGTTCCTTTCACCTCTTTTGTTTCTAACTTAGCCAAACACCCATCATTCCAAATTTTTATTTTTCAATACTTAGGAGGAGATTGTTAGCTCCAAAAATTCTTATGCCTCGCCTGAAATGAATTTTGTCTGCCAAAGCATCCAAGACTCTTATCAAAGCAAGTGTGTCGAACTTTCCAATACCTATTTATTCTTTCTTAACCTTCTTCTCAGTCTTTTTAAATCTTTGGTTCAGCTGTTGTTTGACCACTTTGATAGTTCCATCCGAAAACTTGGCAATCTTTGAATTTCTGAGAAATCCCTTCTTGTTTTCCCCATTCATGTAAATCACTCCAAGTTTCGGATTTTCAATGATCGTGAACAAGTCATAACTGTCAATATCTTCTAACTCCAGATTGGGATTGATCATGTTAACATTCCTTTGATTAGTTTCAATTGCCAACTGATAGTCGTAGTAGTAAGTATAGTTGACATGCCTCCTCATAAATCTCTTCACAGCTTCAAAGGCAAAGATGATATTTTCTGGTCGGACGGTCATGCTCCTGAACATATGATAAAGATATTCAATGTCATCCACATCCAAGTATTGGAAATCTGCTTCAGAAAATTCACAATTTGTCATATCTCTTCTTTGTACACAGAAGACCAGATACCAGATTTTCTGAATTTTCCTCATCCTTACTTCTTTTACGATGACAATCCCTGACTTTTTCTTTACATATTTCTCTGATTTCCTCACCCAACTGATCAATCTAGCATACTCCTCTTGATATTCCTTTGGTAGATGAGAAACACCTAGAACCTTGTATATATCCATCCTCTTGAGCCTGGGAACGAATATCATTTCCATTTCTTCTTCCAGAAATGGTGCTCTCAAGGTATTTTGCATTTGTCTGAGCTGGGCTTTTGTTGGTACTAAAGGTGCTTCAGATTGGTTTGAGGGACCGACTTGTGTTTCTACTAGATTGGAAGGTAAGTGTAGTTTAAGTTCAGCTTTAATGATAGGTTCAGGTTGGTTTTCAGGTGAGTTTGTCATATTTGGGTTGGCTATCATGTGATGGGCTAGGGATTATGTTTGGGCTAGGTAGGTTTGTTTGGCTAGGTAGGTTATCATGACTAGGAGTTTATTGGTTTACTGGGCTAGGTTATTTTTCTGGGCTAGATAGGTTTATTGGGCTAGGTATGTTTTGTGGTTGGTCAACAGGTTCAGAGATGTTTATTTCTTTAAAGGTTGGGATTTCAGGTGGGGTTCTTGTGGTTTCTGGAATTTCATGATGTACAGGGCTCAGTTGGATATCATTTGGAGTGCAGGAAAGAATGTCCAGGATGTTCTCGTCACCTTCATCATCAGACCCCATCAGTTGTTCCCTTTCTTCCTCCTTAATCCTCCAAAACTTCTCATACTTTTCATCTGCCGACTCATCTTCATTTGATGATAAGTCAACAATGTTTATAGCTTGCATCTCTGTTAGCATCAAAATTTCCTCCCTTGTAGCAACCATAGGCTTTGCAACCCTTGGTTCTACCTCCTCATTTACATACAAAACAATATCCATACCTTATTCAACATCCATTCTTTCATCATTTCCAGCATCAGTCATCACAACATCCTCTTTAGTTTCCACATTACCCTGAGCAGCTTCAGTTTCAGAGGCAGTTCTTTGTCTTTTGCTCATCTCCCATGTTATCCTAGATAACAATGAAAAACAAGATGACAATAATAGTGTCAATAAATTTCCATTTTATTCTGAATCAAATTCGATACATATATGCTCTCTATACTTTCTCTCATTATCTCTTGAACGCGTACAACACTTGTGATACAACTATGAATCACTTACAAATCTTACACGTACAACACAACATCATATCCCTATTTATACGAAGGGACAAAACACTCACGACACTAAAACACGAAAGCTACAGAAACACTCAAACAAATAAACTCTCACAACACTAGCATTGACTTTTTATTACAATGACATTCACTTTCACTTTGAGAGTTGACTTTGAGCTTTGACTTGGATTGACATTTAGCTTTAGACTATATGATCTTGTATCCAACAAATATATGCTCTGACAATCTCCCTTTTGGATTCAAGATCATCTCTAAAATATTTTGCAATTCAATCTCCCCCTTTAAGCTCAATTTGTGTAATCTCTCTCTTTCGTCAGAATATCATCAGATTAAATCTCCCCTTTTACTTAGCAATCTCCCCAAAGTCTGTCTTCAAGAATAGTAACAATATCCTCCAAGGTTGTAAAATCTCTTTCAGATACTAGAAAGAAATTATCTTCATATTCAGCTCGGATTGCTTTAGCAGATTGTTTTCAAAGAAAATTTCAGTAAAATCAGCTCGACTTCATAATTCTTTGAACTTTATGTTTCAGCTCTGAATAATCTTTAACAATTTGAATCAAACACTTGCAATTAACTCAATTAACTCTCTTCAAACTTTCTTTCACAATCAAATCTTGACCATTTCTTCCATCTATAACATTTCTTCAATCAGTCTCCCCCTTTTGATGAATGAAGCATGAGATCATCAAAACTTTACAAGAAATGTCCTTTACAATCATGATCTGACCATTGATCTTTCTAACGAGCCTCTGACCATCTATTGATCCAAAAAGATATTCATCTGAATCTTTTCAAATTCAGACAAAATGTGAGTGTAACATCTGAATCAACAAATGAATCAGTTAAAGTGCTTGTCAGTAACACGAAATCACTGTGTGTAACGAATACACATTGTAAAGGAGATTTTGTGATGTTCACTCCCCTAGGTTTTTATTCAATCATCGAATAACACAAGATTATTCTATGAACGTTTTGATAGAAAAACAAATTCTTTGTGTGTACGTGCTTGCGTTTGAATGAATTAAGCACAGATGATTGCTTTTATAGGCTCAAAATTGTGTAAACCATTGAGACAACAACAGTTAAACACAAACTCGATTGTGCATGATCGAAGTGCGAAGGTGGGGGCAGACTTCCTTCTTTTTCAATATCAAGATTTTCCAAAAGAAAAACCAGATAGTATATATGTTGCGTCCCCAGAAAATATGAAACATTTTCTTGTTGAGAAGAAAGTGAGTGGTTGGTGGGGTTTTATCAATAGTTGGCATGGGCTAGGTGCCTATTTCAATAATGTTCACGAAGAATTGTGAAACACTAGAAATGTAGTTACCCGGCTCAGAAAAGTTGGTGTAGAGTGTGATATTCTTTTACTCTGATATCTCACCCTCTTTCTTTTTAATCTTTGAGCTCGCTTCTAACCAAACTCTCTTTTTCACTTTACCTCATCACTCAACCCACACTCAGTATTTTGACTCCTCACTCTTCGATCACTCAAGGATTAACTTCTTGGGTAGGAAACACTAGTTAACGTGAATCCATAGAAGTTTCAATTAAGTCCTCACACAATGAACCCATGTAATCCTATAAGAACATGTTGCTCAAAATGGTTTAACTTTGCTGTAAAAAGCACATAATACATGTCAGATGTATGTATGCTCAATGAAATAATCATGACGATTTGGGCATTTTTAATAACGAAGATATTTCAAAACAAGTATATTGAATGAATGAAATGAATAAAAGAAAGTTGTTTGAAAATATTACACCATATGAAAAATATCAAAATATCTAAATGATGTATCAATTAAAACTTAGGTCAGTAAAAATTAGATATTGTCTATACGATTCAAAATATAGACACTCTTGAAAGAAATGTTTTGAAATGAAATCATGCGCAAAGTTTGAATAACAAACGGGGTGTATCACCATCGAAAAAAATTGTTCAATTTGAGACATGGTGATAACAGATTCAGCAAAAAAATTAAACCGGTGTGTGTGAATAATTGACAGTATATGGAAAAGATAATACACAAGTATTAATCTTTGGAAACACACGTTTTATTAATCATTTAAGCTCGTGAAAAATGAAAAACATTTAAAATTACACTTCTATATTCATGAAATCTTTTAAGAATCAGAAGTTGTTTGAACATTTAAGAACATGTTTTCATATCTGAAAGTTGTCCTTCTTTCAGACACGTATGAGATTAAGATTAGAAATAAACCTTTTCGTTTAGTCGTAAATCTCATCAAGTTAGCTCTAAGTCAAATATGATATGATCGTGTAAGCTCTCTCTCAATTTCGCAAAAAAATAAAAAGTCGTCAAAGTACAAAGCTTTATTCACAAAAATTTATTGAAAAGTAAATTACATAAAGCAGTAAAACATTGAATGTACAATTTCTGATCTGATATAATTAGAAATGATATTCAGTACTCCTTACCCCTTACTCCCCCTGCGATTATGCATCAGAAAAATTTATCAGTGATAAACATATGCAGAAATCTGAACTCCCCCTCAAATGTATGTAGATCATCTTTTCATGTTGTCACACTCCCCTGAGATCATAAACAAACCTTAAATGCAGATATCATTCTGATTAAAAATAAAGAAATGAAGAAAAATAACAATAACTGAACTTTAGTAGGTAATCACGAATTAAGTCTTGAGATTAAACATACCATGTTTTGAAACGCGAAAATTAAATCTCTTTTCGTCGAGAGTCTTGGTAAATAAATCAGCAAGTTGTTAATATGTGTTTACAAAATAAAGTTCTATTGTAACTTTTTCCACATTATCTTTGATAAAGTGATATCGTACGTCAATGTGTTTGGTCTTTGTATGTTGAACAGGATTCGCAGATATAGCAATGGCGCTCTTCGAATCACAGTAGATCGGGATCTTGTTATATTTTAAGCCATAATCTCGGAGTTGTGTTCTCATCCACAACACTTAGGAACTGCAGCTTGCGCGGCAACATACTCTGCCTCAGTTGTTGATGTAGATACACAGAGTTGTTTCTTTGAAGCCCAACACACGAGTTTATCGCCCAGAAATTGTATGTTACTCGACGTACTTTTCCTGTCAAGCATACAACCTGTATGGTCTGCATCTGAATATACTGTTAGTTCAGAACCTGTATCCTTAGGATACCACATACTAAGATCTGCAGTGCCCTTCAAATATCTAAATATTCTTTTGACCGTTGACAAATGGGATTCTTTTGGATTAGCCTGATATCGAGCACACAGACAGGTAGAGAACATTATATCTGGCCTACTAGAAGTTAAATACATCGAAGAACCAATCATCCCTTTGTAGGTTCTAACATCGACAACTTTCCCCGAAGGATCAGTGCCAATCTTACTTCCAGGTGCCATTAGGGTTCCAATAGGTGTACAATTTTCCATTTTGAATTTTCTAAGAATATCAAAAATGTACTTTGATTGATTAATAAAGATCCCCGTTGAAAATTGTTTGACTTGTAATTCAAGAAAGAAATTCATCTCTCCCATCATACTCATCTGAAAACGTGACACCATCAGGTTAGAAAAATTCTTACAGTATTTTGGATTTGTTGAGCCAAATATGATGTCATCGACATATATCTGAATTAAAATGATATCGGATTTTTCCTTTTTGATAAACAAAGTAGTATCTATTTTACCTTCTGAGAAGCCAGACTTGACTAGGAATTTAGATAAGACTTCATACCAAGCTTGAGGGGCTTGCTTCAGTCTATAAAGAGCTTTGTCCATAATCTAAACATGATTCGGTTTCTCTGGATTGACAAAGCCTTCAGGTTGTGAGACGTAAACTTCCTCCTTGAGAATGCCATTTAGAAAGGCACTCTTCACGTTCATTTGGTAGACGGTGAAGTTCTTGTGAACGGCATATGCAAGAAACATTCGGATAGCCTCAATGCGCGCCACTGGAGCATAAGTCTCGTCATAGTCAATACCTTCCTCTTGCCTATATCTCTTAGACACTAGTCTTTCTTTATTTCTGATCACAATACCATCTTCATCCTTTTTGTTCTTGGATACCCATTTTGTGCCGATTATAATCTTTCCTTCAGACTTAGGCACAAGCCTCCAGACTTTTAATGCTTCGAACTGATTCAGCCATTCTTGCATTGCAGTTACCTAATATGAGCCGGCTAGAGCTTCAGTTACACGTATTGGCTCTATCTTACTCAGAAATGAGTCATGCATACACATGTTTAATGTAGCAGACCTAGTTTACACAGGTATAGATGAATCTCCAATGATCTGGCTTATCGGGTGCTCTTTGGTCCACTTATGTTCATGAGGGAGTGGATTCGATGTAGACTGATCATGATTCTGATCTAAGTATCCACGTTCAGTGTGTTCTTGTTCAAGGAGTGGTTCAGTTGAAGTATTCGGTGCAGAAGCATCAGTTGGTACAACAGTATCTGGTTGTTGACTAGACCTGACAGTACAACCAACTGAGTCAGTAACTTTTGTCTCGACATTTTCATGTACATCTTCAACTGAAGGAGTAGGTGTTTGAACTGGAGTTCTTGCTGAATCGGGGGAACGAATTCAGTATACACATATGAAGTGACTGGAAGATGACCACTTGACTCTTCAGGTCTGTCAATAACAACAAATTTAGGCAATTTAGATCCAAGAAAGTCATCATAAATGTTGATCCCAATAATGATGTTCTTTACTTGATGGACTTTAACTACACACAGATTAATAAATAAGAGTGTGGAAGCATTTCTAATATGAAGAAAAGTAGAACAATCAAAGTAATAGACACACAAATAATCAACAAACAGAATCGTAAGATATAACAAGGATTTTACTCAAGATACTGTTTCATTCATTTAGCTTTAAGAACACCAAGAACACGCACTGGTGTGTGCAAATATTCTCAAAGAAATACAATCTCTAAAATATAGAATTGTGTGTGCTTTCTCCGATTGCTTAAACAACTTAAAGGAGGTGCCCCTTTATATAAGAAGAGGATGCACCCCTTAGTACAAGACAAAGACTGACAAGAACTGATCTGCAAATCTTAGAACGTCTAGCTTCACGTGTTCTGCACGTGACCTTGTCTTGAACTGAGTTTGCCATCTTCGAATAGTCTCCAGAGGATAGCTATCATAGAGGCTCTGTGAGTGATCATCGAGGCTCTGTGATCTGAAGATCATTGACAGGTTACGAGTCCTCTGACTTAGCTTCGACAGAATCTTCTGAGATTGTGGGTTATGTGGTTTGCTTGGATGTCTGATCAAACTTCTGCAGTTCCTATACTTAGCCTATTTTTCAATACTTCTAAACATGTAAGTTGGAGCTAACAATCTCCCCCTAAGTATTGATTTTTTTTTTTGGAATTTAAGTGTTTAGCTAAGTTAGAAACTGAAAGAGGTGAAACGAACTCAACCTCTGAATGTTTCACTTTCATTCATAACAAAAAAATGCCAGAAGGCAATTACAATCTCGTACAAGAAATGAAAGCAAAGAAAATTACATTACTTCAGAGCCTATATCTTGGCGTCTGGGAAATCATTCACTTTTCTACCAAAACCACCTTCCTTTTTCAGCTCTCTGTAGTAAAACACGCACAGGTTTCTGAAATTTATAGTTGCACCGATGTTCTCTAGAAAGACGTTTGCAGATTCTGTGGTTACAAGTGGTGTGCCTCTGTGTTTGATGATCAGATCTTGAATGAACACTAGAGACGGAGTTGAGTACTTGTGGCTCTCTATCCCCATAAAGATTTTCTTTTCGCCTTCAGGATTGATGTACACGAAGCCAAATGAATGTGAGTTGATGAAGGAGTTTGGAAGTATTGTGGCAGAGGGTGGTAGATTATCCTCTGGTGGAGGAGAGTTTACTTTCTTGACCCCCAGATCAAGTGCCACTTGGAAGTCAACAATACTATAGAAGAGCAGCTTTTCCCTCATTGTTCTCTTGATGGTTAGGTGGGCTTCTTGATACTCTTTCTTCCAACCAAACATGTCTTATGTCCACTTGAATAACTCTGAGATATCGTGGGGATGAAGATTTGGCAGATCTGCATCAGTGAATGTCCATATTTTCCCATCATCTCTCTTCACCGCATACTCATTGAACCAGAAGTTTTTGCATTTTGTGTGGCCAAGCTTGATTGACGAAACCTCTGATATTTTGGCCATGGAGAAGACAATTAGTTTTGGTTTGGCTTTGTCTTTGTAAAATCATCTCCTTTCCACTGAAATGATTGGCTCTGAGAGTTTGACAGAGGGCTGATCGTGGACTCCTCGACTATAGAGGTACTTGTAGACTTCTTCTTCTATGTTTTTCTTTGTAGGAACAGGGAAGGGTCTTCTGAAGCTCTCGAAGCCTTGGACAACTTCTGCAACTCTGTCCTTGTAATATTTTTCAATTGGTTCTAGGGCAGGGAGTTTAGAGAAGGGTTGCAGATCAAACGCCCAGTCTTCCTCTTCGGGTTTGGTACCTCTCAGAGCATCACTTTTATGGGCATCGAAGGATCTTTTCAGAAGCTTCTCGGTGCTTGGAGGAGGTGACTTCTTCTTAAGAGGATCTGTGGCAATAGCTTTACCCTTGTATTTGGCGGTTTGATGATTTGGACTGAGGGAGTGGGAGGTAAAGCCGCAGAGGCCTGTTGTTGATTTGGCTTATGAGGTCCATGCTTTGAACTTGAAGGGAATTATTGGTTAAGGGGTTCTTCTTGAGTTAATAGGATTTGAGTCTTCATCTACAGAGTCTCCCCCTCATGAGGACCAGAGGCATCAGGATCTTGGTGCTCATGTCGTACCCTCTTCTACGCTGCCTTGGTTTGGCAGGTCATAGGTTTGTTCCTCTTTCGCCTCTTGCAGAGGTGATCTTCAGCGTGCTTGGTGATTTTCTTCAGTCCATACTCTGTAGCCAATGATAGTCTGTTGACTTCAAGATCAGATTTAAACTTGATCGTGGCTACAATCTTCTTCAGATCCTCTATCACTTTCTTGCCTTGTTGTGAGATATCAGATCCAATGAAGTTGAGATTACTCAGAACCATTCTCCCCATTGTCTCCAATTCTTCTTTCGTAGCTAGGCCAGAGATGTTAGTGGTAGACGTGGAGGTTGGTGGAGGAGCAGAAGTGGACACCTGAAGTTGAAAAGGACGCATAATACTGCGAGTTAGGTCCATAATTTCGTCTCTTAGTTTGGTCAGATCATCCAACCCTGACTTAGTCACTTAGGTTGCAAACTTACTCATCTCCTCCATGCATATGTCCCAAAGGGTTTTGATTGCATCTGTATGAATGTTGATCGATTCACCATGATTCTGAAGCTCTCTGCTTGTCACAGAGGCTTCAGTCAACTTCCTGATTTCTGCCGAATGTTGTATTGAAGTTTGGGTGAGGGCTTTCAGAGCCTCTGCATTGGCTTTCAGAGCTTCTGCAAGGACGTTGGAGTTCGGAAGGGATGCGGTTGAGACAGATCTTTTCAACTCTTCAAATTTTTGGAACACCATGTCAGCAAAGGCTTTAAACTCACCCTTTGTGACGTAGATGTCTGAGGTAACCTCTGGAACAACACATGTTCCAGATTGAGCCAACGAGTGTTTGGCACCTTCAGAGCCTGTGATGACGTTGAGCTCTGGAGGATTTCCTTCCAATCCTCGATGTTCCACAAAGGAATCATCTATGGAAGTTCTGTCAGTAGGTCTCTTGGGGTAGGGTTCAGAGGCTCCCTCAATATTCCTAGTGAGTAAGAACTGTGGTTGTTATAGAACCACATATCTAATGTGTTCTCTCACTGCCAACTCTGAAGCAGTTTGGTGGTCACTCTTGTTTGTGACAGAGGCAACAAATACCTCTATGTGAGGAACTGTCGTGTCTTGGGGCAACTGGACAATTATAACACCTTCATCGTGTTGAGAGGGTGAGGTGGATTTGGTTTCCCCAGATTTTGGTGGTACAGAGGATGAAGGAATATCCTCGGTCCGGTCGGCTTGGGTTAGGTTTGGACCGTGCCGTCCTTCTTCAATACCTTTTTGCACTGGAACTGCAGAGGTAGATGTGTGGGTTGCACTGGGAGTTGTTTTTGGTTTTGTGCCTAATGCATCTTTTTCATGACTCTCCTACTTCGATTTTTTTTATCTCCTTCCCCTTCCTCATCGCTCTGTGACTTTCCAGTCACATCCTCTATCTCCATTTCTACAGTTTGGCCCAAGTCCCCTAAATACCTGAGGATGACCTCTTTAGCTATTTTAGTGGCCAGCTTCAGAGGACTCTTAGGTGTATCCTCATGAGTTTCTTCAGAGATAAGTGCTTTCCTTCTTGTCTTTTGCAGAGGTTTTTCACTACCTTCTACAGGTTCACTTCTTGCATCAAGCGCCTCAACCTTCGATTGAACAGACTTTTCCCTATCTGCAAACTTACACAGTTTCCTCTTCTTCTTCTTTTCAGAGGATTTGACAACCTCTGTGGCTTCTTCTGCATCCTTTTCCTTCTTTTTCTTGGGTTTTGGAACCTCTTCCTCTATGGTTCTCTTTTTGCTTTGTTTCTTTTTCTCCTTCTTTGCACTGGCCTCCCCTTTTGCTAACTCTCCCTTACTCTTACTCACTTTTTGTGCCTCTGTGGCCACAACTTCACTCTCCCTTGCACCCTTATCTCTCAAGTACACAACTACATCTCCTACCTGGAAACCTACGCGAGGGGGTTGCAGGACTCGGTTCTGGAGTCCTGTGCCCTCGTATGTAATTCCAAATAACCTCTTCACTACCCAGATATGTCAACAAGCTTGTTGACAGAGGTCTTTCGTTCGGATAACCAGTTTTGAGGGTAGTTGGTGTTGGATCATAAATTGTATTCAAGATTAAAGTTAAAGTTAAGTGTTTAAATTGTAAATGTGTTAAAGTTAATTAGAAGGTCTAATTTGTAATAAGTTGAAAGTTGTTAGTTATTGGGCCTCAAGCCCATAAGACCATTTGGCATTAGGCCTAAGTATAAATTGTTTTTAGTTTTTAGATTTTAGGTTTAATCCTCATTATTACTTGCATAATCATAATTTAGAGAGGAGTCGTACTCTGTATTACACATTTAAGGTATCAAGAACACACAAGGTTTTCACTGTTTATTCAAGGGATTGTGGTATGTTATTCTGATCTTTTATCTCTTGATCTTTATTGTGTTGTGTTTTAATCTATCAATTAGAATATTGGGCTTAACAAGTGGTATTAGAGCCAAAAGAATCAAGGTTTTGGATTAAAACTGTATTTATCGATTTATCTGTGTTCATCGACTTCAATCTGGGTGAAAATCAATTTCTTGATTCAATGTGCTTTTATGCTTAAAATTGATGTGATTAGATGAGTTTAGTGTTATTGAATGTTATATGATAGTTTAATTGCACTTTAAACCCTCAATCGATTGAATTTTTCGATGATTTTTAGAATCTGGGTTCGACAAGTTCATAAACCGGTCGAACACTGTGTGCTTCAAATTAATTGATAAAAAGTGGTTTTTGATCATTAACTTTGATGGAATGTTGATCGATATATGTTAATGGGTACTAGAGTCTGATTTTTGCATCTGAATTTGGATTCTCGATTGGTTTCTGGGTTTAATTCTGGGTCGAACTGCAAGAACATATTGGTCGGAAGCTTCAAGAACACACCGGTCGTTATTTAATTACACTTGTTTGGTCGACCACATCACATCGATCACTCCATACCGGATGACTAAACTCCGGTCAATATACTATCCCGGTCGCTGCTTACCGGTCAAAGACACCGGTCTCCTCACACACATTGATTCGGTCGACTTCGGTCACACGACCCCGGTCAATACCAGTCTCTCTCCACATCGGTCCGGTCCCTCCCATACCGGTCAACATTTTGGTCCGGTCGACACTTACCCGGTCACATACACAAGTCCGGTCGGACAGAACACCGGTCGAACAAGACCCCGGTCGAATCAAGATACCGGTCACCCTCTTTTGCGCCTGTGCCTACTCGTGCAAACCGCATTTTTGCGCCACCAACGGTTCGCGCAAACCTCACTTCGCGCGACCAGTTACTCGCGCATACCTCATTTGCGCCATCCACTATTCGCACAAAACTTTATTTCGCGCAACCTGCCATTCGCGCAAACCGTCGTTTTGCGCCACTGCCTTAGCTCAGTTGTACGCCAGATTTTCTGTGGTTAATTTATCTGTGTATTATACAGTGCGAGTACTGCATTTAATTATTTTTGGAAATTCATTTTTCTGAAAAAATTTTAGTGTAGTTTTTATCCAACTCTTGATTCTAACGATCTCATCTAGTTGATTGTCTTGGTACAGATTAGTTTGATTGCTAACCATACAACTAAGATGTCAAATCAGCTTCTCTCAATGGGCTCTCAGTGCAAACCTCCTGTCCTTATGGATGATGAATATCAGCAATGGAAGAAGAGAATGATCCAGTTTCTGAACCACAAGAACAGAGACTACATGGAATCAATCATCAATGTTCCAGTAAATCCAATGATCAGAGTACCTGGTCAAGCAGAAACTGAAACCTCTCCAGAAATTCCTGATAGATTCGTCCCAAAACCGTACCAGTACTTCAGTGAAAAGGAGAAAGAGCTGTACAAGATAGATGAAGAGGCTCTCATTTATCTGACAATGGCAATACCAAATGACATCTACAATCGTGTAGACAGTCGGAGCTCTGCTAAAGAAGTTTGGGATGAACTATCAAGACAGTTTGAAGGAAGTAAAGCCTCCATCCAAGCCAAGACGAATCTATGCATAAATGCCTATGAGGGGTTTCACGCAAAGGAAGGAGAGACGTTGCTAGAGACCTACAACAGATACAACATCATTCTCAATGACTGGCGGAGGAACAATATCTCTAAATCTGCTCCAGAGATAAATTACAAGTTCATCAAGAACCTGAATCCTGAGTGGAGGAACTTTGCCATCAACCTTCAGATGTCAAAGAATATGGCTCAAGAAAACGTCACTAATATCTTCTCTACTCTTTCTCAGCATGAGGATGAGGTGAGAACCATTAATAATAAGTCTAAAAATCTGAACGATACTGTGGCTCTCATAGCTGGCAAAGTAAAGAGTTCAGTTCCTATATCCTCTGCAAGGTCAAAGAAAAAGGTGTCTAAAGTTCTTGTTACGGATTTTACTGAGTCCGAATCTGCTTCGAGTGCTGAGGAACTGGAGATTGATACTAATCCGGATATACAGAAGTTCTCTAAGGGCTTGGCTCTAATTACTCAACGATTCAAGAAGAGCTTTGGCAAAAAAAGTACTACTCAAAGCCAAAGTATGATAGTTACAAGAAAGAGAAGTCTGTGATGCGATACAAGTAAAGGCATGGAAAAAGAGAGGAAGGACGAGAAGACAGGAAGGAAAATAGAAAAGAAGGAAAGATAGAGGAGAAGAAAGAAGAAAGAAAGGATGAACCAAGCAGATGCTACAACTGTGGCAAATTTGGGCACTTCTCCAAAGATTGCAGATTCAAGAAAGTCAAGAACTCAGAATATTATTCAAGGAAGTCACTCATTACCAAGAAAGTTGAAGAAGGAAAAATACTGATGGCTGAAGAAGAAAACTGGCTGTTCCAAAGTTCTGTTGACGAGGAGCAGGCACACTTCACCCAAGTTTCCTACATGGCAAAACTGGATGGTGACGATGAAGTTTCTAAGGCACATTCCGAAGATGCAAACTTTGAGGTAAGTGATAATTCTGACCTTATTGAATCTCTAATGGCCCAAATACATAGTATGAAAGATGAATTTGCTTTATTGAAAGGTAAAATTAGCTCTGCACATCAATCAGTTTTAAGTTTTCGTGATGAAAACATATTGTTAAAAGTTGTTGTGGAAGACAAAGAAAAAGAAAAGGATGGTTTAAAAGCTGAAAAAGAATCATTAAAAAGAAAAATATCTGGCTTAGAAAAGGATCTTGTAAACCTTAATGCTGAAAAGGGTGAGTTTAAAATCAAATTCGAAGTCTGTTTTCAAGAGAGAAATGAAGCTTTCACTAAAATCAAGCAATTGGAGGATAATAACATGAAACGAGGTCAGACTAAGCAGACATTAAATCTGTTAACCAATAAACACCAGGATGAAAGATTTTATAAAATTAAACCAGGTTTGGGTGTGTCAACTAACGATGTTTTGAAAAAGGCACCGGGGCACTTATATAATTTTGATAAATTTGGCTCCGCAATCAGACCCATTCCTAACATTCGTGCAACCTTTGTTGAGAAGAAATAGGCAAGAACAAGTCTTGTGAAACTGATTCTCAAAATTCTTTCAAATCAGTTGACTTTAAATACAGTGATTTGAACAAAAGCTATGAAACTCGAAAGATCGAATTAACCGAGTTTGATTCACTATTTACCACATCTTCAAAAGAATCAGTCAACAATGACATGGTTCCACCTGAGACTGGATGCAAATATGATGAGTATGAATAGGATGTTGATCCATCTACTATACCATCAGTCTCAAATCCCATTGCTTCTAAACCTTTACTTGTTGAAGAGGTTGAAGAAGAAACTGTCATCACGAATGGATCGTGTTCTAAAAATGATAAAATGGAGTTTATTGAAAACATGACCGAGGAAAGGTTTTCAGAAATGATGAATGCCTCGGATTCTGATCCTGTTTCTACTGCAAAGGAGTCAAATTCTGTGAGTGATCATACATCTGAATTGATGAAGCAAATTGATAAGTTGCAACAGTCTCTTGATGAGGTTGAAGATGAAAACTTTGATCACAAATTTAAACTTGAAAAATCTTTGAAAGAAAATCAAGAGCTTTGCACAGAGATCAATGATATGAAAATTACTTTGTTTAAAAATGATTCAAAAGATAAACAAATGTTCAATGATCCAAGTTGGAAGGTAAGAACTAATCCAGAATTTGTTGCTCCTGCAAAACCTTCAGTTGTTTACTCTGATTGTCCTGAATATCCACCTAGTATTTTTGAGAAGGGTGAAACTTCAAGTAACTCTAGAAAAGAACCACTCTCTATGATAGAGACTAACAAGGCTCCGGTTTCTGTTTCAGATATTAAAGGAAATGGAGTTGGGAGGAGTAAGAAGAATGAAGTTACTAGTTTGAATAAAAATGATAGTTTTACTTCTAGTGAATCTTTTGTTACGAACAGTTGTACTTCATACAGTGATGTTTTGAAAAGTAATTCTTTTGATGGACATGAATGTAAGATTTGTTCTGATAAATCTAAGTTTATGAATGTGGCCCAAGAATTACTAGCATAAACACATACAGATTATCACAAAACACTTTGTTTATTAATCACAAGAATTACATCAAGTCATAGATCTAAAAGTGATTAACCTTTCAAGATAGAATGTGTTTGTGTGTGTACTCAATGTGTGCAACTATGTGTTCTCTCTCAACTACCACCAATATTACACCTTCAATTTCACACACTTACTCACTTGCTTACTTACAAACAATACAAGGACTTGCTTATATATAGGTCAACATGACCAAGCAAGGTCAAACCATCTAAGATCATTACAATACACACACAAACAGTAATTACAACAATGACCCTCATTTAATCTTGAATACAATTACAGTCTAACAATGAATTTTGCTCGAAAGAATCTATATTGCAAACACTGTTGGGATAATTCTTTCTGTTGGGAATTTAAGATTTGTTCCAGTATAGTTAGTACTGCTAGTATTTAGTACTGCTAAGGGATTACTACTGCCAACATGATTAATACTGCTAAGGAGTTTAATGCTGCTGAAAATGGTTAATACTTCTGAAGAAGGTTAGTACTGCTTATGAGATGAAGACTCAGTATGGAATGAAGACAGACAGCTGTATAGAAGTCTTGCTAAAGTATAGGAGATAATTATGGAATGAAGATCAATTGTATTTTGATAATTATCTTGTAATATGTCTTGTATAAATAGTATATAAGTCTTTGATAGAATTAACTTTTGATTGATAAGTTTTTAGAGAGAGAGAATTAACCTCAAGGTTTATAATCCTAGTTCTAGAGAAGTAAAATTCGTCTTGGTGAGCCTGTTCATCAAGATATAGGTTTTGTGTGAAAGCTTGTAACTTTAATCATTCAATAAAGTTTACAAATTGTGATTTCTATTTTACTGTTCCATTGATAGTTGAATATTAAAGTGTTTTTTCCTCAACTTCTTTAATATTGTTTCTGAGTGTTATTATTCTTGTTAAGAATTAGATCCTGTCAAGTGGTATCAGAGCAAGTATTCTCAGAAACCTTCATTCATCATGGACAACTCAGGCGAATCAAACAGTACTTTTGTCTCAATGGTTCCCATGCTCAAACCTAATGAGTTTGACATGTGGAAAATTCGGATCATGCAGTGTTGATCCCAGTTTTGATGTTCTTTAACTTGATTTAAACTTTTACTACACACATATTATATAATTAGAGTGCGGAAGCATTTAATACGTGTAGAAAAGATTGAACATGCAAGGTAGTAAACACACAAGTAATTAATGAACAGGAAGTAAAGTATTACAAGAAAGTTACTCAAGGAACTGTTTCATTGATTACTGAAGAACACCAAGAACACGCACTGGTATGTGCAAAGTGTGCTCAAGGTTTATACAGACTACTATTTTCGTGTGTGCGCTCTCTTGTTTTTCTCTAAGGTGGTGCTCCCTTAATATACAAGAGGGATGTACCCCTTAGTACAAGACAAAAACTGACATTCCATAAACGGAATGCCACTTGGAAAGTAAACATCGTGGGACGCCCATTACTTTGATCTTGAGGATCTTCGTACAGCAGGTCTCACATGTTCTGCACGTGGTCTTGTCTTGAACTCTTAGAAAAACTTCATTGATCTCCAGAGGTTGGCCTTCACAGAGGCTCTGTGAGTGATCACAGAGGCTCTATGATCCAAGAATCATTCAGGTTTGACTTCTGGTAGATCTTCTGCGGAGTAACCTCTGAGCTTTGCACCTTCTGTGGTGTACTTGAGTGTTCAGCGGCAGGCTTCTGCGATTCCCATTCATAGCCTATTTTTCAATACTTCTATACAATGTGAATGGAGCTAACAATCTCCCCCTAAGTATTGAAAAATAAAAATTTGGAATTTAGAGCGATGGCTAAACTAGAAGCAAAAGAGGTGAAAGGAACTCAACCTCTGAATCTTGATTTTCATTTTAAAATAAGATGCCATAAGGCAATTACATTTAACAAAAAACAAAAAAATACAAGTCATCAGAGCCTATACTTTGGCGTCTGGAAAATCATTGATCTTCTTTCCAAACCCTTCTTTCTTCAGTTCTCTGTAATAGCACACGCACAGGAATCTGAAGTTCAAGTTTGCATCTATGTTTGTCAGAAGGACATCTGCCGCTTCTGTGGGTACAAGTGAAGTTCCTGTGTAATTGATAAGCAGTTCTTAAATGAGCAGCATAGATTCGGTCGAGTACTTTTGGCTTTCTATCCCCATGAATAATTTCTTTTCTCCTTTGGGGTTTAAGTACACAAAGCCAAAAGAAGGTGAAGTGATGATGGAGTTTGGTAAAATATTGGCAGAGGGTGGTAAGATGTCTTGTGGTGGAGGGAAGCTGACCTTTTTGACTCCCAAGTCAAGTGCCACTTGAAAGTCAGTTATACTATAGAACAACAGCTTTTCTCTCATGACCCTTTTGATTGTGAGATGTGCTTCTTGGTATTCCTTCTTCCATCCAAACCTATCCTCTGTCCATTTGAATAGCTCTGGAAGATCATGAGGGTGAAGATTCGGTAGATCTGCGTCTGTGAAAGTCCATATCTTCTTATCTTCCCTTTTTACGGCGTATTCACTAAACCAGAAGTTTTTACATTTTGTGTGTCCAAGCTTGATTGTCACAACCTCTGTGATCTTGGCCATGCTGAAGACTTTGGATTTTGGCTTGGATTTATCTTTATAGAATCTCCTTCGCTTCTCTGATATAACTTCCTCTAAGAGTCTGACTGTTGGAAGATCTTGAGCTCCGCGGCTATAGAGGTATTTGTACACTTCTTCTTCGATGTCGTTCTTTGGAGGTACAGGGAAGGGTCTTCTTAGGCTCTCAAAGCCTTGGATAACCTCTGCAACTCTATCCTTTGATGGTGTGTCAAGTGGTTGTAGGATGGGGAGTTCCGACAGAGGTTGTAGATCAAAGGCCCAGTCTTCGTCTTTAGGTTTCACTCTTTTGAAGGCATCAAAAGAGCTCTTTAGTAGTTTCTCAGAGGAGGGAGGAGGAGGCTTGACCTTCTTCAGAGGTTCTGTAGCTATTGCCTTGCCTTTGTCTTTGGCAGTTGGTGGGGTTTCTTTGACTTGGATTATGGTGGTAGAGGGGGCTGCAGAGACCTTTTGTTTGGTTGTTCTCTGTGGTTCAGGTTCTGAGCTCATAGGAACTTGGTTTAGAGGAGCCACTGATATTGGTGCTTCTTTATTGGATTGCAGATTCTCCCCCTCATGAGGACCACTGCCGGAGGCATCTGGATCTTGGTCCTCATGTCGTGCCCTCTTCTGTCCTGCTTGGGTTTGGCAGGTGACAGGTTCCTTCCCCTTCTTTGGCGTACAGAGGTTGTTATCGACATGATCTGTGATCTTCTTGATTGCGTCCTCTGCAGCCAATGACATGGCGTTGATTTCGATGTCTGACTTGAAATGAAATGTGGCTATGGATCGCTTCAAGTCAGCTGACAACTTCTTTCCTTGGTCGTTGAAGTTGGATAGAAGGAGTTTTTGGTTTTGCAGAAACAGATTGCCCATGGCTTCTAAGTCGGCTTTTGTTGCAAACGCAGAGGGGTCTGGGGCAGAGGTTGATGCCTGTGTGTGAGCTAGGACCATAACACTACGAGTTATGTCCTTTATTTCCTCTCTGAGCCTGGCCATTTCGTCCACTCCGGTCTGAACTCCGTTCGTAGCATATTTTGGGAACTCCTTTGTGCAAAGTTCCCCCAAAACTTGAATTTGATGGGAGTGTGCGATGATGGCTTGTCCACAAGCTTGAAGATCGGCCCTTTTCGTGCAGTTTGTATTGAGTGCTTGCAGAGCTTCAGTATTGGCTTTTAGGGTCTCTGGAAGGATTTGAGAGTTGGCTTGGGACTCTCTGGAGATCGAGCTTTGCAATTCGTCAAGTTTTTTGAGCACCATGTCAGCAAAGGCTTTAAACTCGGCCTTTGTGACAAAGGTGTCAGAGGTAACCTCTGGAACAACACATGTTCCAGATTTGGCCGTGTCTTTGGCACCTTCAGAGCCTGTTTTTATGATGAGCTCTGGAGGATTTCCTTCCAATCCTCGATGTTCCACAGAGGAAGCACCTATGGAAGTTCTGTCAACACGTACTTTGGGGGAGGGTTCAGAGACTCCCTAAAGATCGATGTTGAATGGATCATGTGGTTGTTCTAGAGCCACAGAATCATCGTGTTCTCGCACCACCAACTCTGAGGTGGTTTGGGTGTCACTCTTGTGTGTGACAGAGGTAACGAATACCTCTGTATGTGAAAGAGGGTGAGGTGGTTTTGGTATCACCGAAAGGTGGTACAGAGGATGAAGGAGTATCCTCTGTCCGGATGGCATAGGTAAGGTTCGGACTGTGCGGTCCTGTTTCAATAACCCTCTGCACTAGAACTGTAGGGGTAGAAGTGTGGGTTGCACTGGGAGTTGGTTTTGGTGGTGTTCCAAAGGCATATTTTGTTTCCCTCTCCTCCAACGATTTTTTACTTGGTTCTTCTTCTTCATCTTCGCTTTGTGACCTTCCTGTCACATCATCAATTTCCATTTCCACGGTTTCCCCTAGTCCTCCAGAGTATTGAAGAGAGACCTCGTGTGCTATTGCAGAGGCTATTTGAATTGGGCTCTGAGGTGTATCCTCAGGGGACTCTGCAAGGACTAGGGCTCTTCTTGCCTTCTGCAGGGGCTTTGTCAGACCCTCTGCAGGTGCAGTTCTTGCAGCAGGGTATTCATCCAGATCTTTCCTTTTCTGTCGGAGGGCTTCCAATACTTGTTCTTTTTCGGCAAGCGTCCTCAACTTTCCTTTCTTTTTCTCATAGACTCTGATCTCTGTAGATTCTTTTGTGGCTTTCTCTTCAGCTGCCAAGGATTTTGGAGTCTCTACCTCTGCGACTCTCTTTTTCTTGTTTTTCTTTTTCTTCTTTCTCTCACTCCCCTCCCCTCTAACTAATGGGCTCTCTTTCTCACTCACTTTAGCCTCTGCGACTTCAACTTCTGTCCGTACTCCCTCGTCTCTCAAGTAGATTGCAAGGTCCCCTACTTTGAATACTACGCGAGGGGGGTTACAGAATGTGGTTCTCGTGTCCTGTTCCCTCGTATGTATTCCCTAACCCCTTCTTTACCACCCAAATAAGTCAACATCTTTGTTGACAGAGGTCTGGCTTCTGGATATCCTGTTTTGATGGTGGTGGGTTTATGAGATTTCATCTCATATAGTTTGATTGGCTTATCCTCTGCTGGTAGCTTTCCTTCTCCTATCAAGTCATCGCCTAGAAGCAGTCCTAGGAAACGTCTAAACACGATGTTCTTTGGTTCTGTCCCTCTGTCTTGGTCCTGCTGTTTGGAAATCACAGCATTTTGGATTTCCCTGAAAATGAGTTCAGCGTAGTCCAGTGGGAGATCGTAGTAAATCCCATACATTATAGCCAAAATTGTATGGCTTGATTGATCCGGGCTTCCAACCTTGGATGTTAGGCATCGGTTCAGAATTGAGAAAAGGACGTTCCGCATAGGGGGTAGATTCTGTCGCCTGAAGTTTGTTCTCTTGGTGATTGGAACTGCATAGCCGATGAACCTCAGAAATTCTAGTATCTCTTCCTCTGTGGGCTCCTCTGAGAATTTTCGCAGGTTGAGATCTGATTTGGTGGGAAGTCCAAATACATCGGAGAGTTTCCTACGATTGATCCCTAAGTCCAGAATTTTTGCAGTCGAGGGATGGGTTGCATAGCCAATGATGCAGTGCCCATATTTGTCCATTTTGGCATGGCGGGCACTTAGCCAGAACTGTTGGATGTAAGATTCCGGGATGTCATCTCGTTTCAACGTTAGGGCTCTAACTAGGAAATGATTCTTGAGGAGTTGAATCAATGGTGCAGCTTTAGTAGGAAAACCATAGGGATTTAGGGTGACAAAGTGGTGGTTTGGCTTATTATTCATTTGGGCCAAGTGATAGTCATGTCTGGTGAAGGACAACATCCTGCTGGTAAGCACATGTTCTTGGTCGACGGAGTCTGAATCAGCCTTTTGAACCATCGAGTGATGAGAGTTGTTGGATTTCTTGGATCCATTAGAGTTCTTCGAGGAAGATGAGGGAGAAGCCATTGAAAAAAAATAGAGGAGAAGAGGAAAGGCTTTTTGCTAGAAGTTCTTGAGAGAAAAAGATGTAGGTAAAATGAAAAAGAAGAGGCAAAAGGCATTTTATACAGGGGAAGGTAAAAAAAAAAATTGAGCGGTAAAAAATAATGATTTCAAATCCGTGATGAGTGGAAACAGATAAGAAGACATTTTATAAAAACGACGGTACAGGTTACGAACCAATCAAATGTTGCCACGTCAGATGATGGCGGTGCACGATCTAGGACGTGCGCCACCCTATTCTCACGCGCCTGGCATTTTCTATTCTCACGTGACGGTGAGTTTATAAAAATAACCCGCAGCACATGACTTGATTTTCTCAAGTGATGAGAATGACAGAAGCTCTGGGGATAGAAGGCTTCTGAGGTCATAGGCAAGGTTATCAGAAGAGCTTTTTAAGAAGGAGAGAAGTGTGATGAAATGATTGAGTTCCATTTAAAGTGCATTTTGGTCAAGCATCATCAGTTTTGAGGTGCAGAGACTCTGGGATAGATCACATAGGCTCTGTGGTCGACCTCAGAGGTTCTGAGACCAAAATTTTCCTTTTTAGGAAAGATTTTCAAATATTTGATCATTTCAAAGTTTTGACAGAAAAAATTAGTGCAAAGTGAGATCGTTCTGAGGGCATAGTGTTCGAGAAAGAGTTTTGACCCTTGGTTCAGATGGACTAACCTCACTCTGTAGTCTGTTTTGCGCAGAACTGTCTTGCTCCCCCTTGAATAGTCACGATTGGTTTTTGATGGTTCGTTCTACTCCCCCTTCAACGATGCTTGGATCATATAAAGATAAGATTTGCACAAGACATAGATTTGAAAAAAAATAATATAAAGAAAGCAAAAGGGATTATTTACAAACAGGGAATATGTTATATACAAATATATGCAACAGAGGCTCTGTGCAGGGGTACAGAGGCTCTATGGTCAACTCATGTTGAGCATACCAATCTTGCCAACTAGAAAAGTGAATCTTTTCTCATCCAATGCCTTCGTGAAAAGGTCGACAAGTTGGTAGTCTGTGGGCACAAAGTACATCTCTATTGTCCCATGCTCCACATGATGTTTCAGAAAGTGATACCTGATATCGATATGTTTGGTCTTAGAGTGCTGCACAGGATTGGCAGAGATCGCAATGGCACCTTTGGAGTCACAGAGGATGGGGATTTTTTCGATATCAAATCCATAGTCTCTAAGTTGGGTCCTCATCCACAGAACTTGGGAACAACAACTTGCAGCAGCAACATATTCTGCTTCTGCTGTGGAGGTTGAGACACAGTTCTGTTTCTTGGAAGTCCAACTTACTAGTTTCCCTCCTAGGAATTAGCAACTCCTAGAGGTACTCTTCCTGTCGAGCTTGCATCCTCCGTAATCTGAATCTGTGTAGGCCATGAGATCAAAGCCAGAGTTCTCCGGATACCAAAGACCATGATTTTTGGTCCCTTTTAGATATCTGAAGATCCTCTTGACAGCATGAAGATGAGATTCTTTACAGTTAGCTTGAAATCTTGCACATAGACATGTAGCAAACATTATATCAGGTCTACTCGCGGTTAAGTACAGTAGAGATCCTATCATTCCTCTATAGAGTTTACACTCCACAGATTTGCCCTCTGGATCTGCATGGAGTTTGGATCCAGTGGCCATAGGAGTTTTCATTTGTGAAGAGTCAGAGAGCTTGTATTTTTCAAGTATGTCAGAGACATATTTTGATTGATTTATGAAAATACCCTCTCTGGTTTGTTTGACTTGCAATCCTAAGAAGAATGTAAGTTCTGCCATCATGCTCATCTCAATCTCACTTTTCATCAATGACTCGAACTTTTTGCAATATAAATCATTTGTAGACCTAAAAATAATGTCATCAACATAAATTTGTACAAGCAGAATTTCACCTTTTCTCTTCTTATAGAATAAAGTTGTATCAGTAGTACCTCTTTCGAAACCATTTTCAAGGAGAGAGTTTGAAAGTCTGTCATACCATGCTCTGGGGGCTTGTTTCAGTCCATACAGAGCCTTGTCCAGAAAATAGACATGACTTGGGTACTTAGAGTTTTCAAACCCTGGTGGTTGTTGGACATATACTTCTTCTTCAATCTGCCCATTCAGAAAGGCTGACTTAACATCCATTTGATATACTTTGAAACCTCTGCGGGCTGCGAAAGCAAGAAAGATTCTTATTGCTTCGAGTCTTGTCACAGGGGAAAAGGTTTATTCATAGTCAATGCCTTCTTCTTCACAATATCCTTTGCCCACCAGTCTTGCTTTGTTTCTGATCACCACGCCGTCTTCATCCTTCTTGTTCCTGAAGGCCCATTTGGTTCCTATTGCGGTTTTACCTTTTGGCAGGGGCACTAGGGTCCATACTTTGTTTCTTTCAAACTGCAGAAGCTCATCTTGCATAGGTTTTACCCAGTTTGGGTCTTCAAGAGCTTCAAATATCTTTTTGGGTTCGATGATACTCACAAAATTTGTATAGTAACAAAAATTTGCAGTACTCGATCAAGTTTGGACCTTGTCAGAAGCATCACCAATGATTTGGCTCTGTGGGTGACTTTTGGTCCATTTTATCATGCGGGGTAGGTGATCATTGGAAACTTCTGTGGTCAGATCATGAGCACGTTCGTCTTGATGTAGATCAGTTTCTGTGGAAAGAAATTGATCATTTGTACTTGCCACAGGACTTGGTTGTTCATCATGAGTGGAGGGAGAGAGCTCTGCAGAGCCTTGATTTGTTGTTGACCATTCTGAGAGGTTTTGACGATGACCATGATCTTGATTGAGCTTGGGGCCTTGAGTTTTATTATGCTCTGAGTGCTCCCCCTCGATGGTTGCACCTGCAGCATTACTGGAAGAGGGTGAAGCATCACTAGGACCAGTTAGAGAAGTACATGTTTGGTACTTAGAGGGTTCGGCTTCAGAGGCTCTGCGGTCATCTTCAGAGGGTTCATCATCATTGAACATCTATTCAAACAAATGATGAAGATCATTTGTTCGTGATGATCCACCATAATCTTCATCCTGAAGTTTGAGTCCTGAGCTGATCTGCTCAGAAGTCACCTGAAAAGAATCATCAAATGAAACATTAATACTTTCTAGTATATGCTTGGATTTGAGTACATAGATTCTGTATGCCTTGGAATTTGTTGAATAGCCAACAAATTTGGCTTCATCGGCTTTGGGACTGAATTTCCCTATTTGGTCTCTGTCGTTCAGTACGAAACATCTGCAGCCAAGGACATGGAAGTACTTAATGTTTGGCTTCCTCTGGTGTAGTAAGTGATATGGTGTCTTTGCATGTCTCTTTACGATCAAGGATCGATTTTGGGTGAAGCATGCAGTTGAAATTGCTTCTGCCCAGAAAGAAATAGAGAGCCCTGAAGCAGTGAGCATAGTCCTTGCGGCTTCCACTAGTGTTCTGTTCTTTCGTTCAACAACACCGTTTTGTTGTGGAGTCCTTGCAGCAGAGAAGTTCTGTGATATGTCTTCTGTCGAAAGATAGGCTTCAATGGTTGAAATCTTAAACTCTGTCCCATTGTCACTTCGGATTCTCTGTACCCTGCAGTCATAAAGAACTTGTATTCTCTTGATAAGATTGATTAGTACTTCAGGAACATCTGATTTCTTTCGAACAAACTCAACCGAAGTATATCTAGAGAATTCATCTATCAGTACAAGGATGTACTTCTTGCCACCAAGACTCTGCACAGATATAGGACCACAGAGGTCAACATGAAGCATCTGCAGAGGTCTGGTACAAGATATATCAGACTTGGTTTTGTGGGCAGCCATTTTGAGTTTGCCCATCTCACAAGCTGAGCATAGATGATCCTTGTCGAATCTTATACTTGGTAGAACACTTACAAGTTCTAGTTTCACAACTTTGTTAAGTGTGTGAAAGTTTAGATGACAGAACCTGTTGTGCCAGACCCAAGCTTCTTCATTTTTACTTGAGACTAAGCAGAGCTTTTCTTCTCTGTTAGTAGATTTAAAGTCCATGAGGTATAGATCACCTCGTCTTTTGGCTCGCAGAAGCTCTGTGGTTGTATCTTCCTTCAGCAGAAAGCAGTATTGTCTTTTGAACATCACATCGAGCCCATTGTCACATAGTTGACTTACACTTAGAAGGTTGTGCTTGAGGCCATCCACATAGGCAACTCTGTTGACATCGATGTCTCCTTTGGCAATAACTCCATAGCCTTTTATTTGTCCCTTCTTGTTATTTCCAAAAGTCACAGATCCTCCTCCGTGTTTTTCTTTGTAGGAGGAAAGCAACCCTATGTCGCCAGTCATGTGTCTTGAGCACCCGGAGTCTAGGTACCAGATAGGCACATGTTGTTTCTTCTGTGGACAGATTAGAGAGATTTAGGTACCCATTTCCAAATGGGTCCATTTTTGTTAGTGTTAGAGCATAAATCTGTTGGATACAAGATGAATAATACTAAAGGTCAAAGTTGAGAAAGTCAAAGCTGCTAAAGTCAAATCTCATTAAAAGTCAAAGTCTATTTTGTAATAAGTCAAACTTAGTTGTATTTGTTTTTATATTTGTTTCCTTGTATTAGGTGGTAGTATAAATAGTTTTTGTTCTTGTAATTCAGTAAGTACGTATTGTAAGAATTGAGATTTGAGAGAGAATACGGTTTTAGAGAGAGAAAGAGTTCTAGAGAGAGAAAGTGTAATCTTGTGAATTTCAAAGTAATCAAACAGGTAATTCATTGTGTTTAATCTTGTTTGTTTGATTGTTATTGATTAGAAACTAGAATTTGGAACACACAATTGGTATCAGAGCAGATCCAAATCGAAATTTCAAGAAAAGTCAGAATGTTCGTATCTGTGTTCTTCGATGTTCAAATTTGATTTTGAGTTTTAGTGAGTTTTTGGAGTTGTAATCGATTAGGTTTTATTAGGAATTTGAAATCGATCGAGTTTGTATAGAAAGATTTATCAATTGCACTATAATCAATTCGAATTTTGTGTGGTTTTCATGTTCATGAGTTCTTGACACTGTATCTGATTCAAATTTGTAATTTTTGTGTATTTGATCGAAAATTAGTGATAGTTTTGTGTTCGAGTTGTATAGAAGATCAAATTGTTGAAGTTTCTAGTTAGATTTCTAGGCTTAAATGAGTTGTTGGTGCGATTTACTTCGAGTTTAGAGGTTTGCGGGTTGTTCTTCAGGTTTGCGTTTGATTTATCGAGATTTGCGTTTCATTCAAACAGGTTTGTGGGTCATTCATCAAGAAGTGAAGGTTTGCGGTTCCTTCTAGAAACGAGAAGCTAAAGTTTGTGTTTCCCTTGAGAAACGAGAAGTGGATTTTGCGGGCTTAATGACAAACGCAAAGTAGTCGGATTTGAGATCAGAGACGAGTAGTGGTTTGCGTTTGTATCGAGACACGCAAAGTATATCTTGCGTTTGTAATTTGAAACGCAAAGTTGACAAAAGCAAAGGATTTCTAGAAACGCAAAGTGGTGGTTTGCGTTTCCCACATGAACCGCAAAGTATAGGTTTGCGTTTCCCGTATGACACGCAAAGTCAAGATTTGCGTTTCCCACTAGAGGCGCAAAGTGTGGAAGACTTAGACAAAATTTTCAAAATAGTAATATGGCCTATAATTAGCGGGACCCCCGTGCTAAGTCTGCGAAGGGGGACATATTTCTGATTGTCATAAAAATTTCAGATTTTATATTTCAAGTTTTTTGTATTTTCTTGATTGTTTCATTTGGACTAACGATCAGTTTCTAGTTTCTTATTGAATATATTTTTCAAACAGGTTTAAACAAGATGACATCCAAAGATGCACTTTCGATTGGTACTGATGTTAAGCCTCCAGTTTTATTCAAAGGCGAGTATGAACAATGGAAGGACAGATTCTTGGATTTCATAGATCGATATTCAAATGGAGAGAATATTCTTCTGTCTATCACCGAAGGTCCAATGGCTCCAATAACAGTTCAAGTACCTGATGTTGATTCTTCTGATAGTGAAGATGGTACTGAGGAAAGAGATCAAAAGATGAAAACAGTGGTACTGAGGAAAGAGATCAAAAGATGAAGAACAGAAAAGCCGATACAAATCAGATAAACAAGCGAGATCATTACTTCTTCAGAGCATTCCGAATGAGATCTACATCAAGATTGATAGTTACAAAGCAAATGCCAAGAAGATGTGGGATCAGTTGCAAAAGATGATGATGGGATCAAAGGTTGGAAATCAGATGAAAGTGGCAAACTGCATCAATAGTTATGAGGAATTCAAAGCTAAGGAGAATGAGAGTCTGGAAGATACATATGAGAGGTTTGTATTGCTTCTGAATGAGCTGACAAAGAATAAAGTCAAAAAGAAACAGTTGGAAAACAATGTCAAATTTCTGAGTATCCTACGTCCGGAATGGAAAAAGCATACAAGAAGGATGAAACAGATGAAGGATTTGAATGAAATACCACTACATGAGGTATTTGAGACCTTGAGGCAGAATGAGGAAGAGGTTGAAGAGAAAAGAGCTGAGAAGAAGAAGGCAGCACAAGTTCCTGATCCTATTGCCTTAGTAGCTGGAGAGAAGAAGAAAGAGAAGAAAGAAAAGAAAGAGAAGAAAAAGAAGATAGTTCTTACCAGTTCTGAGTCAGATTTAGTTACAGATAGTGATGATCGCGAATGTCTGAAACAAGCCATGATATTGCTGACCCGTGCATTCCAGAATAAATTTTACAAGAAGCCGGGATCAAATTCTCAAAGGTATTCTTCATCTAGTTCAAAGAACCACGAGCATCGACAGAAAGTGGAAGGAAAAAGGTATGAAGAGGATAGATATGTGGAGAAGAAACCGGATGAGAAGAAGAAGTTCGTGAATGACTACACAGTTGTCGAGAAGCCAGCAACAGATTCTATCAAATGCTACAATTGCGGCAAGATGGGTCATTTTGCAAAAGATTGTCGAAAGCCGAAAGTTCGCAACTCTCAGTACTATCAGAATAAGTTGCTTTTGGCAAGACAGCAAGAAGCGGTTGTCGCTCTAATGGCTGAAGATGAGTTTTGGCTGGATTACTCAGAAGGAGAAGAAGAAGTGAAAGAAGAAACAACTCATATCTGTCTCATGGGCAAAGAAGTAAAGGATGACGAGTCAGATGATGAGGCAGTTAATGAGGTATTAAACTTATCTGAAAAAGATTTTATTACCAAAATGGAAACCATGGTGGTTGAGCTACAAAATTTACAAAATAATCTGAAAAAGGAAAAAGAAAAAGTTGCTAAAAAGAACAAGAAGATCTTTGAGCTTAATACGTCTGTTATTTCAAACAAAGATCTGATTGATTCTTTACGCAAGTCTGATTTTGATTCTAAATCTAAAGTAGATTGTTTTGAAAAGAGGATTTCTAAGTTTGAAGGTAAAGTGTCTAAATATGAGTTTGAGAAAAATGAATCTGCACTAACTTTTTATAAATTGCAGGTTGAAAATAAGAATTTGAATAAGAAGGTAAATGGTCTGGAAGCAAAACTTTATGCGAGAGGTCAAACAGATCAAACCATTTTTCTCAATGCACCTAATGAAGAGGCAGATGTCAAAGAGAAATGGGGACTTGGTTTTCAAAACCCCTATTATCTTAAGAAAACTATCAGAAAACAGCCGGCACTTTATAACTATGATTTTCTTGCTTGTGCTGGTAAACATACTCATTTAAAACCCAAATTTGTTACCAAATTACCAGAAGAAGTTGAGGCCAAAGAAACTGAAAATAGAAAGAATAAAAAGAAAATGCAACTACCGTTTAACTATGTAAAGTTAAATGATAGTTATCTTTCAGAAACACCAAAAGTTCTTTCAAAAGACTATTTTGTTAGTTATTCCGCTTCTGAGATGAAGGCAAAACCTGTGATTGCAAAGGTTTATGTTCCTACATATATTCTTGAAAGCAAAATAGTCGAGCTTGAAAATGTTTTATCTGATGAAAAACTTTTGGCTGATATACAACAAAATGTATTTTCTACAGTTATAAAGAACACTGTTTTTCAAACTAAATCTACAAAGTGTTCTACAGTTTCTAAGGCATCTCAATCTTCATCTGATAATTCTGATGACTTATTTGAGTCTGCAAATGATTTTCTAAATTCTGATGATGGGTGCATGGAAGAATTTGATATGTTTGATGTCCACTATACACTTCCTGATCATTCTACTTGTCTTAAAAATAAAAGAGTGTTACCTAGTGGTGTTAATATTGTTGAATCATCAACTAACGTTGGTGAATCAGTTTCTGTAACTGCTGATTACTATGCTCAAGGTAAGAAACATAAGAAACAGCGCTTACAGAAACAGAAATACACTGGTACACGAAAGATTATTCAGTCTACGAAATCTGCTTTTCCTAATAAATCTATATCTTATGTTTCAGATTTAAGGAAGAAAAAGTTGAAAGCTCGATCCGAATGGAGACCAAAACGGAAGGAGGATGAGATAACCGGATCAGTTTCTAATAATTTTTTTACTAGTCAAGTTAGTAGTAATAATGATGTAATTGATCAATTTGCTTCAAATAAACAAAACCTTGTAACTTCTTACAAGAAATATTGAATAAAGCAATTGATTCAATTATCTCCTATTTCTACTACATTTTATTCTAATTATCGGAGAACTGATTTTGCTTATTCTCATAATTCTTCTGATTGGTATGGATATTATCATGTTAATTCTTCAAGATTAAATATTTTAAAAGTTTTTCAAAGAAAAGGAGGATCCATATTTAAATGGATACCAAAATCTTGTGCTAATCCGTTAGGGCCCGTGTTTAAATGGGTACCTAAAATTGTTATTGCTTGATTTCTCTTGCAGACCCGGCATATGTGGTACATGAATAGTGGATGTTCCAAGCATATGACTGGGCAAAAAGCTTTATTGTATAACTATACAGAGAAATTCAGTGGAAATGTCAGATTTGGAAACGATCAACTTTCACCAATCTTAGGATATGGTGACCTCATTCAAGACAACATAACGATAAGTAAGGTGAGTTATGTCGAAGGCTTAGGGCACAACTTATTCAGCATTGGTCAATTCTGCGATAAAGGATTAGAGGTCAACTTCAAGTCTAAGAGTTGCTTAGTTCGTACTGAAGACGACACAAAACTCTTAGGTGGACATCGAAAGACACACCTCTATACCATCAATCTGTCCAAAGTTCAGATTGATAATCAAGTATGCTTGATGACAAAAGCTTCAACGCAACAAATTTGGCTCTGGCACAGACGTTTATCTCACTTGAACTTTCGTTACATCAACAAGCTGGTTCGTGGTAAATTGGTAAAAGGACTTCCTGAGCTGAAATATGAAAGAGAACACTTATGTCCTGCATGTGAGAAGGGTAAGATGAAGAGAGCCGCACATAAACCGAAGCCTGAACCAAGCACTAGTTCTCCGTTAGAACTGTTACACATGGATTTGTGTGGTCCAATGAGAACTCAGAGTTTGGGAGGAAAGAAATACGTGTTGGTTATTGTGGATGATTATTCAAGATACAAGTGGGTCAAATTTCTTCGTTCAAAAGATGAGACACCGGAAGTTCTCATTAATTTCTTAAAGACGACCCAGGTGAAAATGCAGCGACCAGTTAAATTTCTTCGTACTGACAATGGCACAGAATTCAAGAACAAGATTGTTGATGAATATCTCGAATCAGTTGGGATTTCACATCAGTATTCTGCTGCTAGAACGCCTGAACAAAATGGAGTAGTCGAAAGGCGAAATCGAACGCTAGTCGAGGCCGCTCGGACTATGCTTAGCCAATCGGACTTACCTCTATTCTTGTGGGCAGAAGCTGTGTCGACTGCATGCCATACTCAAAATCGTTCCATGATACACCGTCGGTTTCAAAAGACTCCATATGAGTTGATCAACAACAGAACACCAACTATCAAAAATTTTCATGTATTTGGGTGTAAATGTTTTGTGCTTAACGACAGAGAGAGTCTGAATAAATTCAGTGTTAAGGCGGACGAAGGCATCTTTATCGGTTATTCTTCAACATCTGCTGCATATCGTGTTTATCTAAAGAAGTCAAAGACAATTATTGAGAGAGTTAATGTCACATTTGATGAAGATATGGCTTCTGATCAAATCAATTCAGAACTCGTTATCACAGGAGTATTAGCTTATGGGCAGATCAGTCCAGAACCTGTTTCTACAGCGAAAAATTTGGATAACGCTTCTACATCTACTTCACATTTAACTGATTTAGATTTGTTATTTGAATTCTTTTATGATGAGTTTCTAGGATCTAATATTCCTAAATCTGCTGTGACTGATAGGTTTGAAGACACAACTTGCAATCATCCAGTCACTTCAGATGTCATAACTGAACAAGCATCTCCTGTTCAGACAGAAACTCACATTCCCGATGTTACTCCTACAGTTGAAGATGCACAAGCAAATGTTGAGCCAGAAGTAATTGTTTCTGTTGGTTGTGATATATTGTCTACTCAAGAGCCTCAATCTGCTGTTCCAACTGATACTTCTGCACCTGAGTCTTCAACTGCAAAACCCCTTCTTGCTATTCAAACTGAAGATTCTGAAAGTGGATTTCTACATGATGATCATGTTTAATCAGTATCTATTCCACTTCCTCATGAGCATCGCTGGACCAAAGAGCATCCATTACATCAAGTAATTGGAGATCTCAACAAGCCTGTACAGACTAGGTCAGCGACTCTTAACCAATGTATGCATGACTCGTTCCTCAGTAAGATTGAGCCAACACGAGTATCTGAGGCTCTTGATGATTCGGACTGGGTATCTGCAATGCAAGAAGAGATCAATCAGTTTGAGGCCCTAAAGGTTTGGAGGTTAGTTCCTAAGCCGAAAGGTAAAACCGTGATCGACACTAAATGGGTATTCAAGAATAAAAAGGATGAGGATGGTATTGTTATAAGAAACAAAGCTAGACTTGTTGCCAAAGGCTATCGGCAAGAGGAAGGCATCGATTATGATGAGACGTATGCTCTAGTAGCGCGTATAGAGGCAATCAGAATGTTTCTAGCCTACGCAGCTCATAAGAATTTCACAGTCTTTTAGATGGATATGAAAACAGCCTTTCTGAATGGCATTCTTAAGGAGGAAGTGTATGTGTCTCAACCAGAAGGGTTCGTCAATACAGATAAGCCAGATCATGTCTACATCTTGGACAAAGCCCTTTATGGATTAAAACAAGCCCCTCGAGCATGGTATGACGTCTTATCTAAATTCTTGGTCAAGTCTGGTTTCTCCAAAGGTAAGATTGATACCACTTTATTCATCAAGAAGGAAAAAGCTGATATTATTCTTATTCAGATATATGTTGATGATATAATATTTGGTTCTACTAATCCAAAATATTTAAAAAACTTTTCTAACATCATGGTGTCACATTTTCAAATGAGTATGATGGGAGAGATGAATTTCTTTCTCGGACTACAAGTTAAACAACTTTCTACGGGGATTTTTATTAACCAATCTAAGTACATTTTGGACATTCTTCGGAAGTACAAAATGGAAAATTGTAAACCAATTAGAAACCCGATGGCAACTGGTACTAAGATCCACACTGATCCTTCGGGTAAAAGTGTTGATGTTAGAACATATAGAGGTATGATAGGTTCATTAATGTATCTTACATCAAGTAGACCAGATATTATGTTTTCAACATGTTTATGTTCAAGATATCAAGCTGCTCCCAAAGAATCCAATTTGGCTGCTGTCAACCGGATTTTTAGATATCTGAAGGGGACTGCTGACCTTGGTCTATGGTATCCTAAGGATACAGGGTTTCAACTGAGTGCATATTCAGATGCAGATCATGCAGGTTGTATGTTGGACAGAAAAAGTACTTCTGGTCACGTTCAATTTCTTGGAGACAAGCTCGTAAGCTGGGCATCAAAGAAACAATTATGCGTTTCCACATCGACTGCTGAAGCAGAGTACGTAGCTGCTGCCAGTTGCTGCTCTCAAGTCTTGTGGATGCGAACACAGCTACGAGACTATGGATTCAAGTATGACAAAATTCCAATCTACTGTGACTCGAAGAGTGCGATTGCCATATCTGCTAATCCTGTCCAGCATACGAAAACCAAACACATTGATGTAAGGTATCATTTTATTAAAGATAATGTAGAAAAAGGAACAATTGAACTTTATTTTGTAAAAACAGATTATCAACTTGCAGATTTATTTACCAAACCCTTAGATGAAAAGAGATTTAATTTTCTTGTCTCTAAGCTTGGTATGTTAAATCTTAAGACGTAATCGGTTGTTACCTAATAAAGTTACAAATTGTTATTTTTCATCATTTTCTTTATCTTTATTTCTGAAAGATGTCTGCACTTTAATTGTTTGCTCATGATCTCAGGGGGAGTTAGAGAAGATTTTAGATGATCTACATTAATTTGAGGGGGAGCAAAACTAAATTATGCATTATACTTAACTGACAAAATTTTTGTGATGCAAGATTTTAGGGGGAGCTTATAAGTCAAAAGGAGTAAGACTATGATTTCTGATTATTTCTGATCAGAACTCGTACTTTAATTGTTTTACTGCTTTAAGTCTTCTATTTCCGAATAATTTTTTTTAATAAATTTTGACTAGACTTTGAGACTTGTGCAGGATGAGAGAAGCTAACAAGATCATATCTTAATGACTTCAGCTTGACTTTATGAGTATTAAGATTGAGCGAAAAGGTAAATTTCTTATCTTAATCTCAAATGTATCTGAAAGAAGGACAACTTTCAGATATAGAAAACATGTTCTTAAATGTTCAAACTACTTCTCGAATTTTAAACAGATTTTATAATTTGGAAGTGTGATTTTAAATGTTTTCATTTTATTTTTGTGCTTCATTGATAAACAAACCGTGTGTTATCCAAAGATTAATACTTGTGTATTGTCTTTTCTATATACTTTCAAGTATTCACACACATCAGTTTGATTTTGTTCAAAATGATCTTACCATGTCTCATATTGTAACCAATTTTTTTTTCGTGGTAAGACACCCCGCTTGTACTTTAAAGAATTTTGAGCGTCATTTCATTTCGAAACGTCATTTCAAGAGTGTCTATATTTTGTTTCGTATAGACATTATCCATTATTTTTGACCTTAAGATTTGATTGATATATCATTCTTTTCTAATCATTTTCATACAATGTCAGATTTTCAAACAAGTCTCTTGCATTCATGTTCATTCATTCAATATACTTGTTTGAAAATACTTCAATGGTTTAAAATGCTCATATCTTCATGATTATATTACTGAGCATACTTATATCTGACATTTGTATTTGAGTTTTAACTGCTATAGTTAAACCATTTGAGCAACACATGCTTTCTAGGAAAAATATGGGTTCTTTGTGCTAGGAATTAACTGAACTTCTATGAAATCACGTTAACCAGTGATTTGTACCCAAGAAGTTAATCCCTTAGTGATTGAGTGTGAGGAGTCAAAAGAAATGAGTGTGGGTGTGACGAGGTATAATGGAAATGAGAGATTGGTTAGTAGTGAGCTTAATGATTAAAAAAAAAGGGTGTGAGATCAGAGTAAAAGAATATCAAACTCTGCACCAAATACTTTCTGAGTCGGGCAGCCACATTACTAATGTTTCACAATTATTTCGTGAACATTATTGAAACAGGAAACTAGCCCATGCCAACTCTTGTTTTAACCCCACCAACCACTCGTTTTCTTCTAAAAAAGAAAATGTTTCATATTTTTCTGGGGACGCAACATATTATCTATCTGGTTTTCATTTGGAAAATCTGGATATTGAAAAAGAAGGACGTTTGCCCCACCTTCAAACTTCAATCATGAACTTAGAGTCTGTGTTTATCTACTATTGTCTCAGTGGTTTACACAATGTTGAGCCTTATTAAAAGCAATCATTTGTGCTTAAATTCTTTCTACACTTGCACGAGCACACAAAGAATTCGTTTCTTTGTCATAACATTCATAGAAATTGCCTTTCTGGTATTTCGATGATTGGATGGAAGCCCTGGGAGAGTGAACATCAAAAAGCTCCTTTATATTGTGTATTCGTTACACATAGTGACTTTGTGTTACTGACAGGAATTTTAACTGTTTCATCTGTTGATTTAGGAGTTACCTGTTCTTATTTTGTCTGGATTTGCAAAGATCTAGATGAATACTTGGTTATGGATCACAGAATCAGAGGCTCAGTTTGACAGATCAGAAAGATGTCAAAGACATTTCTTAGGAGAAAAGTTTTGATGATATAGATGCTTAAATCATCAAAAAAGGGGGAGATGATATGTTAAAGTTTTGAAGTTTGTGGGAGATGATATCAACAAATGATAAAGTTTTTGAGAAAATGATGTTCAGAAATGTCCAAGTCAGAAAAGTTGAAAGTAAAGATTTGAAGATTTGAAGAATATCAAAGAATTTCTGAATGTTTGAGGAAATTTTCTTTGATGACTTTCTGCTAATGCAATTCGAGCTGATTCTGAAGATAATTTCTTTCCAAAGTCTGAGAGTATTATTGTGAAAGTTTTGGGGAGATTGTTCATTGTCTGAAGACAGATTTGGAAAGAATACTGTTAAAGAAAAAGGGGAGATTGTATTGACAGAGCTTAAAGTGAAGACTGAATTGCTAGATCTTTCAACAATGATCTTGAATCCAAAGGGGGAGATTGTTAGAGCATAAATCTGTTGGATACAAGATCAATAATACTGAAGGTCAAAGTTGAGAAAGTCAAAGATGCTAAAGTCAAATCTCATTAAAAGTCAAAGTCTATTTTGTAATAAGTCAAACTTAGTTGTATTTGTTTTTATATTTGTTTCCTTGTATTAGGTGGTAGTATAAATAGTTTTTGTTCTTGTAATTCAGTAAGTACGTATTGTAAGAATTGATATTTGAGAGAGAATATGGTTTTAGAGAGAGAAGGAGTTCTAGAGAGAGAAAGTGTAATCATGTGAATTTCAAAGTAATCAAACAGGTAATTCATTGTGTTTAATCTTGTTTGTTTGATTGTTATTGATTAGAAACTAGAATCTGGAACACACAGTTAGGAGACTTTGAAGATGCCTTAACATCTTTGGTTTTGGATTTATCCTCATTTGCAGAGGTACCAGTTTGTCTCTTCTCACCCATGAATTTTGCATTCTTGGGTTTTGGGTGAGATATAAGATAGGAGGGCCTCGAGAAATGTTGATTCAAAGAATGCACAAGATCAAAGCATTTACAATAAGGAACATTTGAGGCAAACTTCTTGAAAATTTCATTAAATTTGTCAAAGGAGGGTACAGAGCAAATTTTATTACAACCCATTTTTGGTTTGGGTTTCTTTTTACAGAAAGCTTTGTCTAATCTAGGTTGAGTTTTTTCAAAAACTCTTCTTGAGTGGCTCTTTGGTAGTACTCTCCCTTGATCTTCTTTCCTTGCTTTCACTGCAACAGAAGCATCAAGTTTATCAATTTTAGGCCATTTATTCTTCTGTTGCCAAGTGAGTTTTTCTTGAAAAGGTTTTAATGGTCTTGGAGCTTTTGAATCATGAGGGATCTTGTTCTTTTTAGATCTTTCATGCTCAAGAGAAATCTTTTCTTGCAAACACATGTCCAGGAAATCAGGACAGATAGGTACACCTGTGGTTTTCCTTTTGGGAAGAACTGTTCTATTAAGAATGCCAGAGGTAAGTTTACTCTTCTCTGGACCACAAGGGAGTATCTCAAATTCCACAGAACTTGTCTCATTTTCAACAGAGGACTCTGATTCTGACTCAGAGTCTGAATCGAGGAAGTCTCTGTGAATGAGATCCTGACCTTCTGCAAGTGACTTGCTTTGTCCATTGGTGTCCTTTGAAGTATTTAGTGTTTTTGAAATACACGGAATGACCATAGGACCGTTAAGACAGTTTTGTAGATCTTGCTCAAAGATTTCTCTTATTTCAGAGGTTAAATCAGGATGGTTGAGAAAATGATTTTCATAAGTTCTCTTCAAGTCTTTTTCTAAAAACCTTTTAAACAGTCTTTCTTCCACAGAGGCAGGTACAAACTCTGGTGCTTCAGAGGATAGTTCATTTTCAGGAGTCATCATGCACATAAAAGCCATTTGAGTTTGCGTTTCTGGGTGACCAAATCTGAAGACCCCTATCTGTTTTTGAGACAGATATTTCCTTGGTATAGATTTTCTTTTTGATGAGGGTGTAGATGGTAAATCATTGTTTTCATACCATACATTTTCTATCTGCTGAGGTCTCCTCAGATGTGGTCCTTCAGAGGTTCTGCATCTCTTAAATGTGGATAAAAGGTTTGAAAAACATGGTTTTAAAAATTGTCCAGCGCAGAAGATGTTTAATAAAGATTTGTTTCTTTTGTTTCCTGTGTAAGGGTTAATATCCTCGACTCCTAATCCTCTTCTGCCTATCTGGGTGTTAACCTTTTCATGAAATTTTTGAGCATCCTGATACCTCTTAATTTGGAGATCTCTTTCGAACAGATCTTGATGAAGAACTTCTCTTTCTTTTTGAAAAAAAGTTTTTCAAAGAAATGGCATTTAAACGATCACTCTCACATTTCTTTAGCTCTTTGACCTTTTCATTCAAAACTTTGTCGAGATTTGTGATTTTATCCTTGAAATCCCTTTTTTTTGAAATATGCTCAGAGGTGAGAGTTTTGTTTTCAAGGTAAAGCTTATTCTTCTCCTCTGTGAGAAGCCTAGTTTCTCTTTCAAAGAAGGCAAGCTTTTTCTCAAGATCTGAGCATGTATTTTTGGAAGCTAGAAGATCATTTTGTATTTCAAGAAGCTTGTTTTCAAAGTCTGAGTAGCAAGGGTTAGAAGTGGATACCTCACTCTCGTTGTCAGAAGAGTGGACTTCTGCCATTCCACAGAAGAGTGCGTTGTTTTCTTCATCAGATGATTTATCGGTTACAAGGTTCTCTTGTTCTGCCATTAGGGATTTCTGAGTGTAGTACTCTGCTTTCTTTTTATAGAAGGCAGCGTCCCTTGTGGGTTTCCCTGTGTGGGCAGAGGACCTGCACTCTGCTGCATAGTGGCCTGGTTTCCCGCATTTGAAGCAGCCTTCAGTTTGCTTCGGGAATTTGTCACCAACTCTGCCGTCTGACTTTTGTCCATTTATTTCTTCTTGCCTTGGTTCCTCAGACCACTCCTTTCTCTTTGCCTCACCATATCCTCTGCTTCTGTCATCTCTTTCTTCTCTTCCTCTGTACTCCGGCTTCTTCTTGAGACCATGATTGAACTGTCGGGTCATTAGTGCAAGTGTTTTGGACAGAGCAGCTATGTCCATCTCCTCCTCAGAATCCTCTTCACTTTCACTTTCTGCTACAAGTACCTTCTTATTCTTCTTCTTCTTTTGTGCCTCCTCAACTGCCTTCTCCTTTCCCTTGTCTTTGCCTTCTGAGGCACTTCCCACAAGAGCTAGAGGACCTCCGACAGAGGTTGATAGTTTGGAAATTCTGTTCTCTTGGCTAATCAGTGTTCCAAAGAGATCAGATATGGACCAAACATCAAGATCCAACATGGCTTGCATGGACATGGTTAGATGAAGCCATTCATCATTAAGGCTCTGTAGAAATCTGACATTGTTTTCTTCGGAGGTTCTGTGGATCCCATACCTCTTACACTTGTTTATCAAAGAATTGTATCTATTGTAAGTACTTTGAATGGATTCACCCGGCAGAGCTTTGAATGCAAAATATTCATTTATACATAAGGCTCTGTTGTTCTTGAGGGTTTTGGCACCACCCTCAAGCTGTTTCTCTAGCTCTCACCATAGGTCCTTTGAAGTTTCACATGAGTCAAGAGATTGAAAGATATCATTTGGGATAGCCATTATGATTAGTCTTTTGGCTTTCTTTGCAAGCTCATGTTGTGCCTTTTCTTCTTCACTCCATTCAAGGACAGGTTTGGGGTGTTGATATTCAGGAATTTCAGGAGTATTGGCAGTGGCAGGAACACGAGGAACAGTTGTCATTGGAATGAAAGGAGTATTGTGAAGAAACTCAACCAGACCAGGATCCACACCTTCAAGAAAGTGCACCATCCTGATCTTCCACTGAGGATATTCATCCCTTAGAAGAGTGGAAGGTTTGGATTGAGATCCCGCACTGAAGTAGTTGATAGTGTTAGCCATATTGGTTTAGAGAGTAAAACAGAGTATGGCACGAATCAGAAAGAGTATAACAGTGATGGTTTTTTAGTAGATGATAATATGAATTGGTAAGAACAGATGATCAACCAACTAGCTTTGAATCTGTCTTTGAATGAAGAACACACTTGTACCTGTTACTATATCAAACAGGTTGATATAGCTTCAGAAAACAGAGTGTGACTGTGAGTGGAGTTTGGAACGAAGAACAGACTCAAACTACTACCTTGAGTACTGGAAACAAGTATAGAACAGGATCCTTTGATATTGAAAATCAAAGTTTGCTCTGATACCAATTGTTGATCCCAGTTTTGATGTTCTTTAACTTGATTTAAACTTTTACTACACACATATTATATAATTAGAGTGCGGAAGCGTTTAATACGTGTAGAAAAGATTGAACATGCAAGGTAGTAAAGACACAAGTAATTAATGAACAGGAAGTAAAGTATTAGAAGAAAGTTACTCAAAGAACTGTTTCATTGATTACTGAAGAACACCAAGAACACGCACTGGTATGTGCAAAGTGTGCTCAAGGTTTATACAGACTGCTATTTTCGTGTGTGCGTTCTCTTGTTTTGCTCTAAGGTGGTGCTCCCTTAATATGCAAGAGGGATGTACCCCTTAGTACAAGACAAAAACTGACATTCCATAAAGGGAATGCCACTTGGAAAGTAAACATCGTGGGACGCCCATTACTTTGATCTTGAGGATCTTCGTACAGCAGGTCTCACGTGTTCTGCACGTGGTATTGTCTAGAACTCTTAGAAAAACTTCATTGATCTCCAGAGGTTGGCCTTCACAGAGGCTCTGTGAGTGATCACAGAGGCTCTGTGATCCAAGAATCATTCAGGTTTGACTTCTGGTAGATCTTCTGCGGAGTAACCTCTGAGCTTTGCACCTTCTGTGGTGTACTTGAGTGTTCAGCGGCAGGCTTCTGCGATTCCCATACATAGCCTATTTTTCAATACTTCTATACAATGTGAATGGAGCTAACAAGCAGTACATCCTCCTTACAGACTGTTCTATGTGGGACATTGTTGAGAATGGTCCCTCTGCTGAAGGTAAAATTGGACAAGATAGCAGAAACCACCTCCAAAAACTGATGGTGAGAAGAAAGTCAGACAGTTGGAGATGAAAGTCTTAAGCACCCTGCTTTTGGCCATTCCTAATGAGTATCAACATCAGTTTCAACACTGCACAGATGCTCAGATTCTATGGAATGCTTTAGAGAAGAGATTTGCTGGCACCAAGAGCACTAAGAGGAATCAAAGGGATATTCTCAAGCAGCAATATGAGAATTTTACATCTTCAAAGAATGAGTCTATGACTCAAACTTTTGACAGATTCAATAAGTTAATTGGTGAGTTGGCTACTGTTGGAGTACAGATGGAACAAGATGATGTCAATCGAAAGTTCCTCATATCTCTTGCAGATGAATGAACCATGTACATTGTTTCATTCAGACAGAATGATGAATTAGAATAAAAGGAACTGGATGATCTGTACAATGATCTAAGAGTGTTTGAATCTGAGGTGGAAGCAAAGAATAAGCCTACTGGATATGTTCATAATGTTGCACTCCTATCAGCATCAATTGATTCTACTGCTAACTCGGAATCAGTTAATGCTGCCTGTGGAGTAAATCAAGAAAAAGGCAATGAATCTGTTTTTGAAGCCTTTCTTTCCAACCATGGTAACTCTTCTTTAATCAATGATGACTTGGAGCAGCTTCATCCTGATGATCTTGAACAGATGGATATCAAATGGCAGATGGCCATGCTTTCTATGAGGGTGAAGAAATTCATCAAGAGGACTGGGAGGAACAACTTCTCCCAAATAAGAGAAGATGGAGCAGGCTTTGATAAGTCAAAGGTGGAATGCTACAAGTGTCTCACAACAACCACCAACAAGCGCAGACTGGAAACTTCAATCAGGACAGAAACTCTGCTCAAGCTCTTGTTTCTCAACAAGGAATGGGGTTTGATTGGAGCGATCAAGCAGAAGAGTCTATTCAAAATCAAGATCTCATGGCAGAGGTATCTGATCTCCTAATTGAGGTACATTCTAATCTTTGTTCTCAAACTTGCATAGACACTGTTAAAAGGTACAGGGATCACAACCAGAATATGAGTGATGACCTTAAAAGGTTAGAAAAGGATAGAAAAGACTATGTGAGAATTGTTGAGAGGTTTGAGGAACAAATCAAAGGTTTCCAAGCCAATGAACTTCAACACACATATGATACAAATTACTGGAAGTGGGAGAAGAATGACATAGAAATCCAACTGACAAAGTCCAAGGAGGAGAATGAAAAGTTAATAGGAGAACTAGACAAGGTTAAGCTAGATGTGGAAAAGTTTTCATATGCTTCTAAAGTCGTGGATTTAATTCTAAAGGTCCAAATCCATGATAAGCTTAAACCAGGAATTGGGTACAATACCACAACACCACCATACAACAACAACTACATCCCTCCTAAATTAGACTTGCTAGAGACCAAGTGAGAGTCCAAGAATCTCTAAATCCTTAGAGAGAGAAAGTAGAGAGAGAGACAAAAGGAGCGCAAAGTATATTTCTATTCAAATGAGCGTGTAAAACTTACAAGGAACAAGACCAAAGGGACTTAAAAACCCTTGGTCAGATACAATACTGATAAGCACTAAACACAGTATTGACCAAGTCCTATAAATACAATGATTACTATAAAATCAGACCTAACAATCTCCCCCTTAGTAATCATTGGCGCTTTGGTCTTCAAAAATTGTCTTCTATAATAGCAGGGACCAACAAAGCGACTTTCAGAAGCTTTATGACTTTTAAGAAAAAAAAATTCTTCTCAGCATCTTGCAGATTGAAAATTTTCTTTGCTGCTTAAGCTCAAGACGATACACCTCTTTTGAATGATCTTGAATGAACTGTGGTTTTCAGAGCAAGAACAACAAAAGAATTTGAAATAGCTGAGTGAATGGAATCTTTGAGCGAATCTTGATCAACAGATAATCTTTTGAACTCTTTGTCTCTTTAACTTCTCCTTGACTTCTCCCCCTCATGACCTTGATGATCTTGATCAACTTGGTCATGCAAATGTTGGAGACGAGACAGCGAAAGATCTGCAAAATCAAATAAACAGAGAAAATAGAGGAGGTTTGCGTTCCATGCAGGAAGCGCAAAGCAAGGTTTGCGTTCTATGTGTGACGCGCAAATCAAGGTTTGCGGTTCACATGTGACGCGCAAAGCAAGGTTTGCGGTTCATGAAGGAAACGCAAAACAAGCTTTGCGTGTCATGCCTGAAGCGCAAAGTAGTCTTAGAAAAAAAAATTTACCTTGTTAAGCTATTTGACTCCCCCTACACAAATGCATTAGATAAGACAATTCGAGATAGCATTTATGTAAATAAAATCAGACACTCCCCCTCAAAAACAGATATAAACTTTGAAATACATCTCTTTGTTCACTCCCCCTTGAATAATGCATAAACCCATTAAAATATATTTATGAGAACACGGTGATCAGAAATTAATGTAGAAGGAAAAATAAACTGAATGTAAATTTTGAAACAACTAAACATATAAAATTTTAAACACTAAACAAATTAAATTCTACAGAGTAAAATATTACAATTTTATCAATCATTTGAAATCAAACATATTGAGAGTCCAAGATCACTAGAACTTCTAGAGAGAGAAAGTAGAGAGAGAGACAATAGTAGCGCAAGATAGGAATTGTATTGAATGTGCGTGTGAAACTTACAAAGGAACAAGACCAAAGGGACTTAAATACCCTTGGTCAGATACAATACAAATCAGCCCTAAACACAGTATTGACCAAGCCCTATAAATACAATGATTACTATAAAATCAGACCTAACAATCTCCCCCTTAGTAATCATTGGCGCTTTGGTCTACAAAAACTGTCTTCTATAATATCACTGACCAACAAAGCGACTTTATGAAGCTTCCTGACTTTTTAAGAAAAAATTCCTTCTCAGCATCTTGCAGATTAAAAATTTTCTTTGCTGCTTAAGCTCAAGACGATACACCTCTTTTGAATGATCTTGAATAAACTGTGGTGTTCGGAGCAGGAACAGCAAAAGATTTGATGTAGCTAAGAGAATAGAATTTTCGAGCGAATCTTGATCAGCAGATAATCTTTTGAGCTCTTTGTCTCTTTAACTTCTCCTTGACTTCTCCCCCTCATGACCTTGATGATCTTGATTAACTTGGTCATGCGAATGTTGGAGACGAGACAACGAAAGATCTGCAAAATCAAAGAAACAGAGAAAACAGGGGTGGTTTATGTTCCATGCAGGAAGCGCAAACTAAGGTTTGCGTTCCACATGGGAGACGCAAAACAATGTTTGCGTGCCATGCTTGATACGTAAAACAAGGTTTGCGGGCCATGTGTGAAACGCAAAGCTGCCTAAGAAGTTTTTTTTACCTTTGAAAGCTCTTTAACTCCCCCTACACAAATGCACTAGATATAACAATTTGATTTAGCATTCATATAAAGAAAATCAGATACTCCCCCTCAAAAACAGATATAAACTTTGAAAAAACATTCTCTTTGTTCACTCCCCTTTGAATAATGCATAAACCCATTAAAATATATTTATGAGAACACAATGATCAAAAATTAATGTAGAAAGAAAAATATACTGAATATAAATTTTGAAACGACTAAACATATAAAATTTTAAACACTAAACAAATTAGATTCTACAGAGTAAAATTTTACAAATTTATCAATCATTTGAAATCAAACATATGTTGTAAGATAAAAGAACGAGTTTAATTGCATATCAAGTTAAGACATGTTCAGTTTCAAAAACTTCCAGCAATCTATTCAGTGTGCTCACATGCGAATCTTCGATTAGCTTTAAGAAAATGCAATTCTAAAAATATTATAGAGAACATTGCATCTACTAACACGAAGCGATCAAGAATTAAGATATTCATAAATTTACAGATTTATCACAACTCAAACATATCACCAAGTATCATGAGATGTGTGCTCATTAGCATCTTTTAGCATTGTGCTCATTGGCATCTTAACATGAGTGTGCTCTTTGGCATCTTTTTAAGCGCGTGCACTTTGGCATCTTTTAATCGAAAAGTTCATTAAGTAAAGAACATGCCGTAAACGTAACTTTCTATCTGACCCTATTGCAGGATTTGGGTCAGCCGCTCCAGACCAGTTGGCCTTAGAGGACTAGGTGTCAAGCACCCCTTGGAACTTACTTTCCCAGATCAGAAAGGCTGCATCGACATATCCTAAACCCATTCATACCAGTAGAACATGACTTTCGATCTGGTTCTATTGCAGAATTTCTGTTCGATCACTCCCAGACCAAATGACCTTAGGGGACCAGATGACGAGCATCCCGAGGAACTTACTTTCCCAAACCAGAAAGGTCACAGGTACAAACTTTTAAACTCAGAGATTTCTGTATTTTAAGAATTTAATATTCATCTCAATCACTCAGATCAACGTCTAAATGCTTAGCCCATATTTTCATTCCAATCTAAAATTTTGATCGTTTAGATAGTCTAAGCAAAGTAAACTATAAAAATTCCGACTTACATATCTTTAAAGCAGAAATAAAAGTTTCAAACATGTTGCTGACTTTTCGACTTTTGTAACACTTGAAATTTGACCATATAAAAACTTTAATATAAACAAAAGAACTTGAAAATTTATCCTAGACACATATTTTATTCAAAGGAAAGAAAAAATGTAAAATTTACTTTATAGAATAAAATTTGTAAAGATTTAAACTTTTAATTAATATTTAGTTGGAACAAAATAAAATTCAACTATTTCATCTTTTACATAGTAGAAAATAAATTTGTGTCTCATATTAGAAGAAAATTTTGGGTAAAACAAATTCATGAGTTAGATAAACAAGCTTAGATTCTTGAAACATTGAGAAAAAACTGGAACACATCATAATCAGAGATATATGCAGCGGAAATAAAATTGATGTACTCACAGTATCTCATTAGTCAGAAGCTTAACTATGAAGAACAAGTTCTAAACTGTTGTGTTTAGAAGTCGTTGTCATTGAAGCACGGGTTCTAAGCTGAAATACTTAGAAGCCAAAATCCTATTACTCCCCCTTAACAAGTGTTGCCTGCAACTTTGAATCAGATAAAGATTTGGGAACCCATTTAAATTTGTGCTTGTGTTTGTTAGTTGCAGTTCTTATGGGCAAATGAGAAGTAGATTTAACAGATAAAGCACGATGAATATGATCAGAAAAATAATCACAATCAGAAGAGAAAGCATAATCATCAGAACTCGAATCTGAGGAAGGACATGAGACATATTTTGAAATTCGAAACATTTGCTTTCTAGAGTATTTTGAAATTTTATTACATGAAGCAAATGAATCACTGTTATAAAGTTTGTCTACACATTTATCCTCATCAACAATATATTCCTCAGATATCCGCTTCTTTCTCCAGATTTGTCTTGATGACTCCCTCACAGTCCGATCTGAAGAATAAGAATCAGAGACATTATAATTTTCAGTTAAAACAGTGTCATGTTTCTTTGACTTCTTTGATCTTCTTCTTTTACGCTTCTTTTTATAAAATTGATCATTTAGCAGTAAAGAATTATCAATAATTGAATCAGAAGAAGAAACTTTATCAAATAAAACAGTTTGTGCTTTTGAAATTGAAGAACTAGCCTCGGAATCTGAAGAGTTTTGAGAAAGGATTTTAAAATTTGAAACTTCCTTTTTATTTTTCTTGAAATCAGAAGAGATGTTTGAAATAGAATCTGATTTTTGAGAAAATATATTTTCTTCTAGACTTGAAGTCATAAAAGAAAGAATAATGTCAGATTCAATTTTCTTCAAAATATTTTGATCTTCTAACTGATCTTCAAGATCTATGATTTTTCCTTCTAATACTATCGGAGGAATATATTTCTTCGAATCATAAGAGATTGGAGAACTATTTTCCTTAGAAGTATCAGGTGCATAAGGAGAAATAAAATCATCAGATATTGAAGATTTAATAGAAGATATGTCATTTAAAACTCTTTTTCCTCTTCTCGATTTTTTCGGAAAATATTTTGCATTTTCAGAATTATAAACAAAAGGAATTTCATTTTTCTTTTTATATATCCTTTTCTCATTTTCAATATCTAAAATTTGCTTTTCACTAGTCCAAAAGAATTTGAATTGAGGACCATAGTGTGCAAGATTTAGATATTCATATTTATAAAGAGTGGGAACTTCGTCAATTACTTTGTTTAAAAATTGAGGGTTGTCAAAACCAAGTCCCCATCTATCCTTAATAGCTTCTTCACTCCTTGGCTTGTTCATGTAAATGGTTTGCTCAAATTGTTCCCTTTTATATAATTTCCTTCCTAAAACAATTATTTTCTCAGAAAAAATTTTATTTGAAGAATTCAGATCAGTCAAAGAATCACGATAAGTCTGATTTGAATTTTCTAGATCAATTAACTGCTTTTGAAAATTCTCTTTTGTATCAATTAAAATTGACTTTTCATCATTTAAAGAAATTTGCAGTTTCTCAATAAAATCAGACTTTTCTTGATTTATAAACTTTTCAGATATAAACTTTGAGCGCAAATCATGTAAAGCATTAGTAAAAACATTTATTTGTGATAAGAAGAAATTATAGTTAAAATCAGATATTACCTCAGAACCATCAGATGAGGTATCATCTTCCTCATCATCACTTTCATCGTCACCAACAAAGCACATGGCCGCAACCTCCTCATTATCAGCCTCGTTGTCCGAATGGTCCAACCAGTACTCTTCTTCAGCTAGCAGTACAGTTCCACTCTCCTTCTTTTCAGCTAGAGCCAACTTCTTTCGGTAAAAATCTGCATTCTTTACCACTTTGACTCTGCAATCCTTGACCATATGTCCAGGCTTTCCACAGTTAAAGCAGTTTATCACCTTTTTGTCATCTTTCTTCTGATCAACTGTCTTAGCCTGTTCATACTTTGGAGTGTATGTCTTTGAAGAAGAACCAGTCTTAGAACCAGAAGTAAACTGCAGATTGTTTGACCCAGATCTGTTCTTGAACCGTTTCTGATAAAGCTCAGTCAAAAGAGTCATAGCCTTCTCTAGAGCTTCACCATCATCATCTGTAGACCCATCATAGGCTGATTCAGTCAAAGTTTGCTCAACCAGTTGGCTAGCAATAAGAGCAATGGGATCTACTGACTAAGGCTTATTCTTCTTATCCATCTTTGCCTTCTTCTCCATTACCATAGATTCATCTGTCATCAAGATTTCATATAACTCCTGAATTGGCATTGTTGAGATTCTAATATCGTTTCTCATTCTGTGGCAAGACTTGTTCCACTCAGGTTGTAACGCGTTCAGAAACTTCAAGTTAGCCTCCAATTCAGTCTTGATAACTTTAGTCTTGAAAAGATCATTGATGACAGCCCAAAATCGATCAAACACACTCTTCAAACTTTCTCCATCCTTAGCTTGGAACTTCTCAAAGTTGTTCATGAATCTGGTCTGTCGTAACAGAGTAGACATAGCAGTACCAAGCATAATCTTCTCAAGTTGTGTCTACATCAGCATTGGATTATGTTTGAAACAATCGATTCTGTTATAAATGGAGTTGGGAAGAGCAAGGATTAGATTTGACTTAGCCAGACTATCTGCTTGATATCTCGATAACTCTTTAGGGTCATATTCAATTAAAGGTGTTTCAACTGCTGTAGCTGGAGTAGTAGTAGTAGCTGGGATTACTTTCATTTTCTTCACCATAGGACCCTCATACAGAGATTTCATCATGTTTTCCCCATTTGGTTGCCTTTCAATAAAGTTGATGAACCGATCCTGCCACTGTTCGAATTCGTTCTCATTGATCAGTACTGGTGGACGAGTATCAGACCCCAAAGACATCATGATGTCATTTTTGTAGATCTGTGTTTTAAAGACATCTTGAGAAAATAATCAACTTGAAGTGAATGACCGTCCCAAACTATATATCAGAAAATCAAAAATCAGATCAAATTGAAATCTTAAAAAAAATATTTCGTGAAAAATGAAATTTGAACAATACTTGTTATTTCGCAGTGTAAATTTTTTTTTTCCAAAGATGACCAAAAAATTTTTCCAGACTCGCAAATTTTTACAAAAAATGAAATCAGATCAATTTTTTTTTTTAACTAAGACAAGGAGACCCGCAAAGACAGAAACGCAAACTGAGGTTTGCGGGTGTTGAGGGAAACGCAAAGTGAAGCTTTGCGGGTCATACTAGAAACGCAAAGTGAACTTTGCAGGTCTAACTAGAAACGCAAAGTGAAGCTTTGCGGGTCTAACTAGAAACGCAAAGTGAAATTTGCGCGTGTAGTAAGATCCGAGAACCTGACTTTGCGTGTGTCACTTGAGACGCACAATGAGCTTTGCGGGTCTAATGAACCGAAAACCTGAAAAAATTCAAAAACAAGATTAGTAGCACACGCAAATCAAAAATATGAATGAAGCGCAAAGTTGAAAAATGAAACGCAAACTTCAAGAATGAAACGCAAAGTTCATAAACTCGTAAGATTTTGCAAAAACATATCAAACCAAGAAAATCATACACTGAACTTCGAAAACACAATTCTAACAACAAATAATATCCAATTTCGATTAAAAACAACACAATCTTAAAATTTGATAATGAACAGAACGTGAATGGTGTTTTTCCAGAAAATTCAATTTTCTCAAAATCGATGAACAAGATCTGTTTTTCTTGCAACAAAATATGAATCAAATACTATCACTTATCAAAAACGAATCAAATGAAGCAAAAATCAATGCAATTCAGTCACAAACACCTCCGAATTTGATGAGAAATCAAGAAAACGAGATTTTCTTGAAGAATTCAAGAAAATCGATCAAATTTTCGATTTCGATCACTAATTCAGATTCAGTAAATGTAATCTCTCAATCCTCTCAAGATCTAGCAAGCTTTGATACCAATTGAGAGTCCAAGATCACTAGAACTTCTAGAGAGAGAAAGTAGAGAGAGAGAGACAATAGGAGCGCAAGATAGGAATTGTATTGAATGTGCGTGTGAAACTTACAAAGGAACAAGACCAAAGGGACTTAAATACCCTTGGTCAGATACAATACAAATCAGCCCTAAACACAGTATTGACCAAGCCCTATATATACAATGATTACTATAAAATCAGACCTAACACATATGGTGTAGGATACAAGAACAAGTTTCATTGTATATCAAGTTAAGACATGTTCAATTTCAAAAACTTCCAGCAATCTATTCAGTGTGCTCACATGCGAATGTTCGATTAGCTTCAAGAAAATGCAATTCTAAAAATATTATAGAGAACTTTGCATGTACTCACACTAATCCATCAAGAATTAAGATATTCATAAATTTACAGATTTATCGCAACTCAAACATATCACCAAGTATCATGAGATGTGTGCTCATTGGCATCTTTTAGCATTGTGCACATTGGCATCTTAACATGAGTGTGCTCTTTGGCATCTTTTAAGCGCGTGCACTTTGGCATCTTTTGATCAAAAAGTTTATTAAGTAAAGAACATGTCGTAAACGTAACTTTCTATCTGACCCTATTGCAGGATTTGGGTCAGCCGCTCCCAGACCAGTTGGCCTTAGGGGACTAGGTGTCAATCACCCCTTGGAACTTACTCTCCCAGATCAGAAAGGCTACATCGACATATCCTAAACCCATTCATACCAGTAGAACATGACTTTCGATCTGGTTCTATAGAAGGATTTATGTTCGATCACTCCCAGACCAAATGACCTTAGGGAACCAGATGACAAGCATCTCAAGTAACTTACTTTCCCAAACCAGAAAGGTCACAGGTACAAACTTTTAAACTTAGAGATTTCTGTAATTTAAGAATTTAATATTCATCTCAATCACTCAGATCAATGTTTAAATTCTTAGCCCATATTTTCATTCCAATCTATAATTCTGATCATTTAGGTAGTCTAAGCAAAGTAAACTATAAAAATTCCGACTCACATATCTTTAAAGCAGTAATAAAAGTTTCAATCATGTTGCTGACTTTTCGACTTTTGTAAGACTTGAAATTTGACCATATAAAAACTTTAATATAAACAAAAAAACTTGAAAATTTATCCTAGACACATATTTTATTCAAAGGAAAGAAAAAAATGTAAAACTTTACTTTATAGAATAAAATTTGTAAAGATTTAAACTTTCAATAGATATTTAGTTGAAACAAAATAAATTTAACTATTTCATCTTTTACATTGAAGAAAATAAATTTGTGTCTCATATTAAAAGAAAATTTTGGGTAATACAAATTCATGAGATAGATAAACAAGCTCAGATTCTTGAAACATTGAGAAAAACTGGAATACCATCATTATCAGAGAAAAATGCAGCGGAATTAAAATTGATGTACTCACAGTATCTCATTTAGTCAGAAGCTGAAACTATGAAGAACGAGTTCTAAACTGTTGTGTTTATAAGTCGAAGTCGTTGAATCACGGGTTCTAAGCTGAAATACTTAGAAGCCAACTTTCCCTTACTCCCCCTTAACATGTGATGCCTGCAACTTTGAATCAGATAAAGATTTGGGTACCCACTTGTATTTGGGCCCATGTTTGTTAGTTGCAGTTCGTATGGGGAAACAAGAAGCAGATTTAACAGATAAAGCACGATGAATATGATCAGAAAAATAATCACAATCAGAAGAGAAAGCATAATCATCAGAACTCGAATCTGAGGAAGAACATGAGACATATTTTGAAATTCGAAACATTTGCTTTCTTGAGTATTTTGAAATTTTATTACATGAAGCAAATGAATCATTGTTATAAAGTTTGTCTACACATTTATCCTCATCAACAATATATTCCTCAGATATCCGCTTCTTTCTCCAGATTTGTCTTGATGACTTCTTCACAGTCCGATCTGAAAAATAAAAATCAGAAACATTAGAATTTTCAGATAAGACAGTATCATGTTTCTTTGACTTCTTTGATCTTCTTCTTTTACGCTTCTTTTTATAAAATTGATCATTTAGAAGTAAAGAATTATCAATAATTGAATCAGAAGAAGAAACTTTATCAAATAAATCAATCTTAGCATTTGATATTGAAGAACTAGCCTCGGAATCTGAAGAATTTTGAGAAAGAATTTTAAAATTTGAAACTTCCTTTTTAATTTTATTTTCCTTAGAATCAGAAGATTGGCGAAAAATAGAATCTGATTTTTGAGAAAATAATTTTTCTTCAAAACTAGATGTCATGAAAGAAATAAAAATATCAGATTCAATTTTCTTCAAAATATTGTGATCTTCTATCTAATCTTCAAGATCTATGATTTTCCCTTCCAACACTAATGGAGGAGTATATTTCTTCGAATCATAAATGATTGGAGAAATATTTTCCTTATCAGATTCAGGAGCATACGAAGGAATAAAATCATTAGATGCTGAAGATTTAACAGAAGATATATATCATTTAGAACTCTTTTTCCTCTTCCTAATTTTCAGGAAAATATTTTGCATTTTCAGAAGTGTAAACAAAAGGAATTTCATTTTTCTTATTATAAATCCTTTTCTCATTTTCGACGTCTAAAATTTGCTTTTCACTAGTCCAAAAGAATTTAAATTGAGGACCGTAGTGTGCAAGATTTAGATAGTCGTATTTATATAAGGTGGGAACTTCGTCTATTACTTTATTTAAAAAATGAGGATTGTCAAAACCAAGTCCCCATCTTTCCTTTATAGCTTCTTCACTCCTTGGTTGTTCAAAAAAATAGTTTGCTCAGACTATTCTCTTGTATACAATTTCCTTTCTAAAACAATTATTTTATCAGAAAGGATTTTATTCGAAGAAGTCAGTTCAGTCAACGAATCATGATAAGTCTGATTTGAATTTTCTAACTCGACCAACTGCTTATTAAATTTCTCTTTTGTGTCAATTAAATTTGACTTTTCATCTTTTAAAGAAATTTGCAGTTTTTCGATTAAATCAGACTTTTCTTGATTTTTAAATTTCTCAGAAACGAACTTTGAGCGTAAATCATGCAAAGCAGTGATAAAGACATTCATTTGAGATAAGAAGAAATTGTAGTTAAAATCAGATATTACCTCAGAACCATCAGATGAGGTATCATCTTCCTCATTATCACTGTCATCGTCACCAATGAAGCACATAGCTGCAACCTCCTCATTATCAGCCTTATTATCCGAATGGTCCAACCAGTACTCTTCTTCCGCTAACAAGACAGTTCCACTTTCCTTCTTTTCTGCTAGAGCTAACTTCTTTCTGTAAAAATCAACATTCTTTACCACTTTGACTCTGCAATCTTTCACCATATGTCGAGGCTTTCCATAGTTAAAACAGTTCATCATTTTTTTGTCATCTTTCTTTTGATCAACAACCTTAGCCTGTTCATACTTTGGAATGTATATCTTTGAAGAAGCACCATGTTCTATCTTCTTAGAACCAGAAGTAAACGGCAGGTTGGTTGACCCAGATCTGTGCTTGAACCGTTTTTGGTAAAGCTGAGTCAAAAGAAGCATGGCCTTTTCGAGAGCTTCCCCATCATCATTTGTAGACCCATCATAAGCTGATCGGTCAATGCTTGCTCAGCCAGTTGACTAGCTATAAGAGCAATGGGATCTACTGACAGACACTTGTTCTTCTTATCCATTTTTGCCTTCTTCTCCAATACCAAAGATTCATCTGTCATTAAGATTTCATATAACTCCTGAATTGGCATGGTTGAGATTCTGACATCGTTTCTCATTCTGTGGCCTGACTTGTTCCACTCAGGTTGTAAAGCATTCAGAAACTTCAAGTTAGCCTCCAACTCAGTCTTGGTAACTTTAATCTTGTAGAGATCATTGATAACAGCCCAGAATCGATCAAACACACTCTTCAAACTTTCCCCATCCTTTGCCTGGAACTTTTCAAAGTTGTTCATGTATCTGGTCTGTCGTAACTGAGTAGACATTGCAGAACCAAGCATGATCTTCTCAAGTTGAGTCCACATCAACATTGGGTTATATTTGAAGCAATTGATTCTGTTATAGATGAACTTGGGAAGAGAAAGGATTAGATTAGATTTAGCCTGACTGTCTGCTTTATATCTTGATAGCTCTTTTTCGTCATATTCATTTAAAGGTGTTTCAACTGTTGTAGCTGGAGTAGTAGCAGTAGCTGGGATCACTTTCATTTTCCTCACCATAGGACCCTCATACAGAGATTTCATCATGTTATCCCCATTAGGTTGCCTTTCAATAAAGTTGATAAACCGATCCTGCACTATTCGAATTCGTTCTCATTGATTAGTACTGGTGGATGAGTATCAGACCCCAAAGACATCATGAGGTCATTCTTGTAGATCTGTGCTTGCAAAGACATCTTGAGAAAATGATCAACTTGAAGTGAATGACCGTCCCAAACTATATATCAGAAAATCAAAATCAGATTGAATTGAAAATTTTCGAAAAAAATATTAAAAATTGACAATTTGAAAAACACTTGATATGACACAAAGTTTAAAAAGAAAAAAAAAATTTAGAAGACACGCTAAAAAAAAAATTCCAGACTCTTTTTTTTTAACCAAGACAAGGAGACCCGCAAAGTTTAAAAAGTGGAACTTTGCGGGTGAAGACAGAAACGCAAACTGAGGTTTGCGGGTGTTGAGGGAAATGCAAATTTAGCTTTGCGTGTGAAGAGGGAAATGCAAAGTAAACTTTGCGGGTGTAGAAGGAAACGCACAGTGGAACTTTGCGGGTGCCATGAGGAACGCAAGGTGGACTTTGCGGGTCACATTAGAAACGCAAAGTGAACTTTGCGGGTCTAACTAGAAACGCAAAGTGAGCTTTGCGGGTCTAACTAGAAACGCAAAGTGAACTTTGCGCGTGTAGTAAGATCCGAGAACCTGACTTTTGCGTGTGACACTTGAGATGCATATTGAACTTTGCGGGTCTAATGTGAACTGAAAACGCAAAGTATGATGAATGAGGCGCAAATCATATGAATGAAACACAAAGTTGAAGAATGAAACGCAAACTTCAAGAATGAAACGCAAAGTTCATAAACGCGTAAAATTTTGCAAAAACAGATCAAACCAAGAAATTTAACTAAGAAATGCATATACTGAACTTCGAAAACACAATTCTAACAACAATTAATAACCAATTTCGATTAAAACACACTAAAACTCAAAATCAAGAATGTAACAGTACCGAAAATCGTTTTTTCAGAAAATCACAATTTTTCAAAATCGAAGATCAAAACATGAATTTTATAAACAATAAGAATCAAACATGATTGACAATTCAAAACGAATCTAAACCAATTAAAATGACACAGAATTAACCAGAAATAGATCCAAATTTTGTGAGAAATCAAGAAAACGATATTTTATTGAAAAACTCAATTAAATCGATCAAATTTTCGATTTCAATCACTAATTCAGATCAATACACACAATCTCTCAATCCTCTCAAGATCTAGCAGGCTCTGATACCAATTGAGAGTCCAAGAATCTCTAAATCCTTAGAGAGAGAAAGTAGAGAGAGAGAACTTTGGAGCGCAAAGTGTAATTCTATTCAAATGTGCGTGTGAAACTTACAAGGACCAAGACCAAAGGGACTTAAAAACCCTTGGTCAGATACAATACTGATAAGCACTAAACACAGTATTGACCAAGTCTTATAAATACAATGATTACTATAAAATCAGACCTAACACCAAGGATAGAAAGAAATTGCATGTGGGAGCCACTAAGATAGATCCTTTAGACGAAGTAGTTGTTAAGGACAAGACTGAGAAAGAAGCTGGAAAGGGTAAAGATAATAATGTGAATGTTGAGATTCCCTTAGAAAATAACATCCTTACCAATGAGGGTGGTGGAAAGGATTGGGTCAAATCTGATGGTGTAGAGAAGACTGAGGGAAAGTCCAAAATGGTTCATTACAAGCAGACTACAGTTGTGAATCATGTTCCTTGCAAACAGTGTGCATGTAATAAATTTGAGCCCCTAAAACAGGATAAAAGGAGGGCAAATCAAAGAAATTGGAATAATAAGGGGGCTCAGAAACAAAGAGTTGATCTGAGTAGAATCATCAGACCAAAACCTTGTTTCATATGTGGCAAAAATGAACCATCTTACCAAGCACTGTTACTTTAATCTTATGAACCAAAGGATAAATTTTCAAAGATCTGTGCAAAAACCCTTTGTTTATAGGAAGAATGAAAGGAACCATGTGGCTAAGAAAACTGTTAAATCTAAAAGCCACATGAAGAAAAAGACTGTAAAAGAGAATGTCAAGATGTGGGTTCCCAAAAGCACTAAAATTGTTAGTACTGCTACCACAAATAGTGCTGCTAACAAAGATAGTGCTGCTAAAAGCAATATTGTTGCTACCAATGTTAGTACTGCTGAAAGCATTAGTACTTCTAAAACTAACATTGTTAGTACCTCTTCAAATGTTAATACTGCTAACTCTGTTAGTCCTTCTAACAAGGTTAGTGCTGCTAAACCTGTTAGTCCTGCTAACTCTGTTAGTACTTCTAGAATTTGTACTGCTTCTAGTGTTTGTGCTGCTAGACCTATCATCTTAACAAATTACTCCAGTAAAGAGTTCTCTGATTTTAAAAATCTCATCAAAAAGGAATGTAAATACTTTGATGAGAAAGGGAGGCCCAAGACCACTTTGTCTTGGGTTCCCAGTCAATACTAATTGATTTATCTAATGTGCAGGGCAACCAGCAGCTCAAGGGAAAGAGCATTTGGCATGTTGATAGTGGTTGATCTAGGCACATGACAGGGAACATGGATTGCCTCAAGAATTTCAAGAAAATTGATGGAGGGCATGTTGCCTTTGGTAATACTCCAGATGGAGGTAAGATTAGTGGTAAGGGTGATGTAACAAAAGGTAAGACGACCTTTGAGGATGTTTTCTATGTTGAGCAGTTAAGGTACAACCTGTTAAATGTATCACAGGTTTGTGACAAAAATCATAGTATATTATTCACTGATTCAGAATGCATTATCCTTGCTCCTGGATTCAAGGTAGTTGATGAAAAAATGATACTACTAAGAACTCCCAGAAAGGATAATGTCTATTGTTTGGATATGGAAAATGTTTCAACTGATTCATCCCTAAAATGTCTTGTTTCACAAGCATTTTTGGATGAATCATCACTTTGGCACAGAAGGATGTGTCACATGAACTTTAAAACAACGAATAAACTTGTTAAAAACAACCTTGTAAGAGGTTTGCCTTCAAAAGTCTTTTCATGTGATGATCATTGTGTTGCTTGTGTCAAAGGCAAACAACACAAAACTTCTCATAAGTCCAAAGAAGTGAACACAATTTCTTCTTCTCTTCAGTTGTTGCATATGGATCTGTTTGGTCCTACAAATGTTATGAGTATAGGTAAGAAATCAAACTGCTTAGTGATAGTTCATGATTACTCTAGATTTACTTGGGTATACTTTCTAAGGACTAAGGATGAGACAAGTGGACTGATCAAATCCTTTATTCTAAGAATTGAAAACCAAACAAATCAAAAGGTAAAAGTCATTAGGTCAGACAATGGTACTGAATTTAAAAATCTTGACCTAAACACCTTTTGTGAGGAAAAAGGAATTGAGAGGCAATACAGTGCTCTAGGACTCTACAATAAAATGGTGTTACTGAGGGAAGGAATAAGATATTGATTAAAGCTGCTAGATCTCTGTTAGCTGATTGAAAACTTCCAATTACTTTCTGGGCTGAAGCAGTTAATACTGCTTCCTATGTCAAAAACAGAGTTCTAGTAGTCAAGCCTAAAAACAAGACACCATATGAGCTTTTAAATAAAAGAAAACCATTTATTGGATTTTTCAAATCTTTTGGATGTCCTTGTACCATTCTCAATACCGAAACTCACTTAGGAAAGTTTGATAGCAAAGCATATGATGGTTTTCTTGTTGGTTACTCATCTCAGAGTAAGGCCTACAAAGTATTTAATTCTTCTTCTAGAATAATTGAGGAAAGTGACAATGTCAAATGCAATGAGAACACACCAAATCCTATTGGTTCAGGTCCTCAGTGGTTATTTGACATTGATTCACTAACTAACTCTTTGGGTTTCAATAGTGATGATCATGTAGGTTCAGGAAGTAGAGGATCAGGGGAAGAACAAGTACAACATATTATTCCTTAGTCTGTGATCTTTCCATTACCTACAATGGACCCTGTTGAAATCGGTGAAAAGGAGACTGTTACTGAACCAATTCAGAGTGAAGAAGAAAGAAGAGATGAGGAGAATTCAGAGCATGAAGAGCCAGAAGCTTCCGCTTCAACCGCCTTATCCACAGGTACCAGTTCAACTTCCTTTCCAGAAACTGATAATGCTACAGCTACCTTCACAGAAGGATTTCCCGCTTAGGCTCGAGACATGCCTCCTATCGTGCTTTCTTCCCTGCCCCCCTACTTAACTTAAGAATCCAAAGGTGACTTCTCTCCTAACTAGCTTGCTACCCGGGAAGATCGTAAGAAACACTTTTCATTTCAACCCTGTAGTTCCGCTTCTTGCTCTAAAAATTAGGAAAGACTTGTCGGAAATCGCCAGTTGGCTTGGTCCGACCAAGAAAGGCATGGGACTCTGCAGCTGATGTGATTCCCTCAGCTGACTTAAATGATTCCAATTTAGATGAGGGAATTAACGAACAACCTAGTCTTAAGACAAAAACTCAGAAGAATCATCCCCCTGAGCTGGTAATAGGAGACATCTCTTCTCCTATGATGACTAGGAATCAAAGCAGACTTCAAGATTTGCAGGATCAGCAACATACAGTACTCTCTTGATTTCTATCCCATATTGAGCCTAAGAAGGCTTATGAAGAAATGAAAGATTCAAGATGGATAGTAGCCATGCAAGAAGAGTTGCTACAGTTCATATTGCAAGATGTTTGGGACTTGGTGGACCTTCCTAAACGTCATAGAGTAATTGGCACCAAGTGGATTTTCAGAAATAAAAAGGATGAGAGAGGAATAGTAATCAGGAACAAAGCAAGGCTAGTGGCACAAGGGTACACTCAGGAAGAAGGCATAGACTATGAGGAAGTATTTGCTCCAGTTGCAAGGGTAGAGGCAATTAGGCTGTTTCTAGCCTATGCTTTATACATGAAGTTCAAGGTATATCAGATGGATGTGAAGAGTGCCTTTCTATATGGAAAAATTGATGAAGAAGTATATGTCTGTCAGCCCCCTAGATTTAAGAATCCATCATATCCTGACAGAGTATACAAACTGAAGAAAGATCTCTATGGTCTACATCAAGACCCAAGAGCATGGTATGATACTTTGTCTACCTATCTCTTGGAAAATGGGTTTCAAAGAGGAATAATTGACAAAACCCTTTTTATTAGAAGAAGTAAGAAGGACATTCTACTTGTTCAGATCTATGTGGATGACATCATCTTTGGATCCACAAAAGATCAGATGTGTAGAGACTTTGAAGAGTTGATGCACAAGAGCTTCAAAATGAGTTCAATGAGTGAACTTACTTTCTTCCTTGGGCTTCAAGTGAAACAGCATAAAGATGGAATTTTCATAAGCCAATCAAAGTATGTGAAAGACATCCTTGATAAGTATGGTTTATCAGACTCAAAGCCAACCAGCACACCTATGGAAACACACAAATAGATCACTGCTGATCTTAAGGGGGAGGATGTTGATGTCCATCTTTATAGATCATTGATTGGATCTCTCATGTATCTCACAGCCTCAAGACCAGATATCATGTTTCCAGTGTGTGTGTGTGCCAGATTCCAAGTCAAGCCAAAGCAGTCACATCTTCAAGTTGTTAAGAGGATTTTCAGATACTTAAGAGAGCAACCTAGATTAGGTCTTTGGTATCCTTATGAATCTACTTTTGACTTGATTGCATATTCAGACAGTGACTTGGGTGGTGCTAATATGGATAGAAAGTCTACTTCAGGGGGATGTCAGCTTTTGGGTGCAATACTAGTATCTTGGCAGTGTAAGAAACAAACCACAGTGTCCCTATCCACAACAGAAGCTGAGTACATTGCTGTTGAAAGTTGCTGCTCTCAGGTTCTATGGATTCAGAATCAAATGCTGGACTATGGGGTAACCTTTCTGCACACTCCAATCTTCATTGACAATACCAGTGCTATTAGCATTGTTAACAATCCAGTCAAGCACTCCAAAACAAAGTACATTGAAATAAGGTATCACTTTATTAAAGACTGCAATGGAAAGAAGCATATTCAAGTTGCTAGAGTACATACTGATAACCATTTTGTTGATCTATTCACTAAAGCTTTTAATGTGGATAGATTCACTTTCTTGGTCACAAGTGTAGGCATGATCAACTCTGAATGAGCTCATGTTTAAAAAGTGATTGTATACCTGTTATTTGTTTATTTTTGGTGCTACTAATCATCTTTCTCAGGAAGTGTATTGCCTTGCTCAGACTAACACAAGATTCAATAGTGTAAGTACAATTTTAATGCTTCCAGTGCAAAGTTACAACTTCAGGTATTAGTTAATACTGCTCTCAGTTAATACTGCTCTCAGTTAATACTGTTCTTAGTTAATACTGCTAGTGGTTAATACTGCTCTCAGTTAATACTGCTAGTTAGTTAATACTGCTATATGGTTAATACTGCTTCTTTCCCGAATCATATAAATACCCTCTTTGCCCGCCTAAAAGCTCATAACGACTCTTTAAATACTGTTCATCTTCTCTCTAACCTTTTTATCTCAAGCAACCAGTGTGTTTTAGTCAAGACTCCTCAAGCTCGATGGCATCAATGGCGTTTATTGATGAACACAACGAGATCGCAATGCTTCAAAAGCCTAAGCAGGCTGCTGAATTTCATCAAATAGTCGATTTTCTCAAGTCCAGCCATATAGCTCATGCTCTTACAGTGTCACCATCAATCTACATCGAGCACCAGAAGCAATTTTGGGCCAATGCCACCGCTTTTACTGAAAATGGTGTGCAGGTTATCAAGACAAGGGTGTGTGACAAACCCTTGACAGTTTCTGAAGAGGTCATTCACATCAGTCTACGACTAGACGATGCCTCAGGTATTACATCTATCTCTAAGGATGATCTGTTTTCCAATCTTACAAGAATGGGGTATGGAGTGAGTTCAGTAGTACCCTTATGCACTGTATTTCTAGAAAAACTACTGGATGGAGTGAGTTCAGTAGTACCATTGCTTATGCTTTGGTCTGCTTGTCCACTGCCAGAAAGTATAATTTCTCAAAAATGATTTTCAATGACCTTGTGGCAAACTTGGAGAATAAAAAGAGTTTCTATATGTATCCAAGATTTGTCCAGGCAGTTATCACTACTGAATTGACGGATATGCCTCAATTTGATGAGGTATATATACCTAAAATCCCCAAGGGCAAGGTCTTTTCAAATATGAAGAGATCTGCCATGGACTTGGAAGGAGTTGACACCCCATTGTTCTCTACAATGATGGTGGTGTCCCACAATCAAGAAGGTATGGCATCAGGGTCAGGGCCATCACTAGACCATCCCACTGAGAGCCAATCCCAACATTCAATCACTATATCAATACCTCAGTCCCTTCTTCAAAAACCAACTTCACCCATCACCCATACTTACATAAGGAAAAAGGTAAAGAAGGCTCCTTCTCTTCTTATACCTTCACCCACAAAGAATATCTATAGGGAAACCACAGGGGTGTCTCCCAACCCCAAGGAGGTGCTCACTAAGGAGATGCATGAGCATATGGGTAAGAAGGCTGCCACTACTCCTGCTAGAACAGAGGAGGTCAGTGGTAACATCAATAAGACCTTCCCCATGGCAACTTTGAATGAGCAATCATTCAAAGGTCCCAGGTGCCAAGAAACCCAGGGGGTAGCAGGTGCTTCTGCTAGGCAGAAGACCTCTACTACTAAAAGATCCAAGGATCCTTCTAGGGTGGTAAACACACCTAAAGAGGGTGAGGACAGATATAACTACCAAAAATTGATAGATATAATGGCCAACATTAATCTAGATGTCATCAAGCAGGGAGCAGATATAGAGGAGATGAAATTGGTAATTCTGTCTCAACAAGTGCAGATTACCAAATTGAAGAAGCTAGTGAAAAAGTTCGTGCAGAAAAGAAAAAGAAAACAGTATGTCCTGAAGAAGAGGGGAGATGCTTTCAAAAAGGGGGAGAAACAAGATGATGGAGAGAAACAAGATCATGGGGAGAAACTCAGTCCTAGTGGTATGGAAGCACAATTTGAGGGGGAGCAGAATAGGGAAACAGAAAACAAAGAAACAGAAACTAGTAAAGAGGCAGAAACTGTTAAACAAGCAGCAGTAACTGAAAAAGCTCAAGCAACAGTAACAGGGCTATCTGTTGAAGAATTAGAGATTGCAGAAACATTGGTAAAAGCTAAGAATGACACTCCCAAGGATGCTCAAAAGGCCAAGGGAGTGGTCATTAAAGAAGGAGGTCTTAAGCAGAAAAGCAAAGAAATCAGTGAGGCAGGATTGAAGAAGAAAGGAAAGGCTAAGATGGTTGAACCTGAACAACTTTTAAAGCAGCAGAAACAGATAGAGTTAGATGAAGAAGTGGCAAAATAGCTTCAAGCAGAGATGGAAAAGGAGGAACAAATTCAATCAGAAAAGGATAGAGATCTTGTACTGAATATGGCTAAAAAGCTCAATGAAGAATATCAAAAGAGTTTGAAAGCTGCCACTGAGGCCAAGAAAAGTATAGTAAAAGCAACCAAGCACAGACTGCCTTCAAAGATTCAGAAAAGACAACCCTCTAAGACCTATTTGGCCAATCAAGAAAGGAGAAAAATGATAAACTTTCTAAGAGGCTCAATTGGTGTAAAAGGAGAGGTGTTTGCTAACATGGCATACAACAAAGTTGAGGAGCTATATAAAAAGGAAATGGCAAAGCTTCAAGGGGACTCATCTCAAAGGGAAGAAGTTGAAAGAAGGATGAAAGAGAGGCATGATCTCAACATCCAACAACCCTTCCCTGAGGAAACCACTCCATCAAAAGAAAAGGCTGAAAAGAAGGAAGAGAATGTTGTTGTGGAAGTCAAATCTGCAAAGAGAGTAAAGACCATAGCTTCCAAGAAACAGTCCAAAAAGCCAAAGATTGAAGAAGCAGAAAAAGAGGCAGAACCATCTGTTGCAGATCATACAGAGAAAACAAGTCAAAGTGCACAACAACCAAATCAATCTGATGAGCATGTTGGTCTTTACATGACTTTAATAGAACCAGTACAGGATGTTCCCATTTCTGTGAAGGCACCAGAAATCATCTTTTGGGATATTCTGAGGGACAACAGAAAGGATTACTTCAGACTCAAATGAGTTGGTGACTTGTTTGAAGTATATACAATGTGGGGCAAAGTGATCAGAAGTTGTTCCAGGGCTGACTTAGAAGAAATGCATAAGGTGGGAATAAAGCTATATGAGCCTGTTATGAAAGGAACTGAAGAAAGTATACTAAAAGTTGTTATGGAATACTTGTGTATGATGTTTGAACCAGAAAAAGTGATGTTCAGGATCAAGGATTTGCATCATGAGTATGGTTTCAAAAGGATTGATCAGTGAATGCTCTTTGAAAACTGTGGTGTCTACATGATCACAATAGATAACTGCTATCATGAGTATTTTCTAGTGGACAAAGTGTATGATCATAGCAAGGAGAAGCCGAAAGGAATGCTGAAAGCCAAGCTAGTGTGTGCAAAAGGATTTGAAATGGCCATAATTGTGATAAGAAGGACAATCAATCAAAGTCTGGGACTGGATCCAAATTTGGGCAACTAAGTTGAAGTTTTGAAAGCATCTTGAAGACCATATCTGAAGAACTTGACTTCTCTTCCTAAAAGTCAAGTTAGGGGGAGATTATTGGGAATTTAAGATTTGTTCAAGTATAGTTAGTACTGCTAGTAGTTAGTACTGCTAAGGGATTACTACTGCCAACATGATTAATACTGCTGAGGAGTTTAATTCTGCTGAAAATGGTTAATACTTCTGAAGAAGGTTAGTGCTGCTTATGAGATGAAGACTCAGTATGGAATGAAGACAGACAGCTGTATAGAAGTCTTGCTAAAGTAAAGGAGATAATTATGGAATGAAGATCAATTGTATTTTGATAATTATCTTGTAATATGTCTTGTATAAATAGTATAGAAGTCTTTGATAGAATTAACTTTTGATTGATAAGTTTTTAGAGAGAGAGAATTTACCTCAAGGTTTATAATCCTAGTTCTAGAGAAGTAGAATTCGTCTTGGTGAGCCTGTTCATCAAGATTGAGGTTTTGTGTGAAAGCTTGTAACTTTAATCATTCAATAAAGTTTACAAATTGTGATTTCTATTTTGCTGTTCCATTGATAGTTGAATATTAAAGTGATTTTCCGCAACTTCTTTAATATTGTTTCTGAGTGTTATTATTCTTGTTAAGAATTAGATCCTGTCACTTTCACATACTACTCCCCTCCTAAGTCCAAAAAGAGTAAAAGAAAAGCTAAACTGAACCTTAATTCCAATTCTAATTCTAATTTTTCCACATAACCCAAAGTGTTTCGTGCTAAGGTTGCCAATCCTAGATCTAAAAAGCATTTTCAGGAATTAAATGTTAAGATGGTTTGGAAATGGGTTCCAAAACCCCGTTATGAATGGCGAGTGAAAGTTAAACCTGCTGATATTCCTGAATTGTTTGGTGCTAACCGCGAAGGACCCATCTTGATATGGGTACCTAAGCAAAACTAATTATCTCTTTTGCAGGCCTGTCGACTGTGGGTGATAGATTCTGGATGTTCACGCCACATGACAGGATTCAAGCACCTCTTGCATAACTATGTGGAAGAGCCTGCCGGAGAAGTTCGTTTTGCAAACTCTGAAGTAGAAGGACACGTTAGATTCAAAATGTGTTATACATTGAAGGACTTGATCACAATCTGTTCAGCACCAGTCACTTCTGTGAAATGAAATATCAAGTTCGCTTCACAACAACTCATTGCTACCTTGAGGACCCCGATGGTCACGAAGTCTTCAAAGCTGAGCGCCATGGAAATCTATATTATGTAGATTTTCCTACACTGTCTGCCACATGTCCAGTATGCCTATTAGCCAAAGCAACTAAAGCTCAATCATGGACAAGGCATCACCGCTTGTCTCATCAGAATTTCCGATCCATAGCTAAGCTACAGAGACAAGGTCTGGTCAAAGGTCTAACAGAAATGAGGTTCGAAAAAGACTCACTATGTTCCGCATGTGAGTTGTGCAAAATGAAGCGAAGCTCATTCAAGTCCAAAACTGAATCATCGACCTCATCTGCACTGGTACTTCTTCATATGGACCTTTGTAGCCCAATGCGAAAAACATCTATCAACGGCAAGAAGTACGTCTTAGTAATGATAGATGACAATTCAAGGTATACATGGCTCGAGTTTCTTCGCAACATGCCAGATACGCAGAATTGATCATCGCTTTTATCAAGCGCATTCAAGTATGTCTTCAATTGCCAGTCCGAACTATTCACAGCGATAATGGCACATAGTTCAAGAACGACACCTTGCAGAGCTATCTTCTCTCTGTAGGAATTTCACATAACTTCTCCGCAGCCTACACTACACAGCAAAACGGCATTGTTGAACGATAGAACCGCACTTTTGGTAAAGCTGCTCGTACTGTGCTTGCTTATCCGGATCTACCCATGTATCTTTGGGCTGAGGCAGTCACAACAGCATGCTTTACTCAGAATCATACCATTATGGTCAAACGATTTGACAAAACAGCATATGAGTTAATCAACAATCGTTAACCTAACATCAAATTCCTTCGTGGTTTTGGTTGCAGGTGTTACATTCTGCGCGAACGTCAAGGATTATCAAAGTTTGATAAGAAAGTGGATGAAGGATATCTCGTTGGATATTCTCTAACATCCAAAGCTTATCGAATTAACATTATTCGAACCAAGACGGCTGTTGACAACATGAATGTTTCCTTTGATGAGAATTCTACTAGGACTTCTGGACACAACAGTTCAGAACTCGGACTTAAGAACAAAGCTTCTATTCACCCCGGAATAGAACCAGTGTCTAAAGAATCTACTAATTCTAACTCTACTTCATCTGAGTTAGATTTTTTGTTTATTGATGCCTTCGATGATATTTGTGCAGATTTTGACAAAGGTCCCTGCTATTTCTGAAGATATGTCTGGACCTTCCGAAGAAGTCACTGAAACTGCATCTCCATCAGGTACAACTAAACCGTTAGTTTCTAAATCTACTAATGTTGAATCTGTCTCTGCAGATAGTCCTTCTGGAAATGAAGTCACGAGTACATCAACCGCTACTCCAGGAGTCTCAGTATCAGAAACTCCACTACAAGATGTCCTGAGTACATCTATGGAGCTACCTGCCGTGCATGATGAGAACGATGCATCAAATACGCAACAAACAGTTGAATCCTTACCAAGAACACATCGTTGGACTAAGGATCATCCCCTGCATAATGTGATAGGTGACGTACAATCTGGTGTCATGACAAGGTCTGCATCAGCAAATTTCTGCATGTTCTCAAGCTTCCTTAGTTCCCTAGAGCCAAAGAAAGCATCTAAAGCTCTATGTGACCCTTTCTGGATTTCTTCTACGCAAGACGAGCTTCTTCAATTCGAACAGAACAAGGTATGGCGCTTGATCCCACTACCTAAAGGTAAATCTGTTATTGGAACTAAGTGAGTTTTCAGAAACAAAAAAGACGAAGCTGGAGTAGTTGTGAGAAACAAAGCTCGATTGGTTGCAAAATGGTACTAGCAATAGGAGGGCATTGACTATGACGAAACATTCGCCCCTGTTGCAAGGATCGAAGCCATCAGAATCTTCTTGGCATATGCAGCGCACAAGAACTTTACAGTCTATCAAATGGACGTAAAGTCGTCTTTCCTAAACGGCGTTCTGCATGATGAGGTCTATGTGGCTCAACCTGAAGGTTTCATTGATCCTCATCACCCTGATCATGTCTATGTGTTACACAAAGCGCTTTATGGCCTTAAACAAGCACCACGAGCCTGGTATGAAACTATCACTAAATTTCTACTTGCTTCTAGTTTCAAAAAAGGTACAGTTGATACTACCTTATTTCTTAAAAGGCAAGGACAGGACTTGATTCTCATTCAGATTTATGTTGACGACATAATATTTGGGTCGACAAATCAGAAATTTTGCAAGAACTTTTCTAAAATCATGGGAACGAAGTTTGAAAGGTCGATGATGGGTGAGTTAAATTTCTTTCTTGGTTTACAAGTAAAGCATTTACCCGAAGGCATTTTCATTAATCAAGTTAAATATATATAAGACATGTTAAGAAAGTTCAAAATGTCAGATAGTTCAATCATGAAAACGCCAATGGCTACTGGTACACTCTTGGATGCAGATCCCTCTGGGAAACCTGTTGATCAAAAGGTGTATCGTAGCATGATTGGTTCTTTACTTTATCTGACTGCCAGTCGCCCGGATATAATGTTTGCCACATTTTTTTGTGCGAGATGTCAGTCTAATCCTAAAGAGTCGCACTTTAATGTTGTTAAGCGAATCCTTAGATATCTCAAAGGCACTCCTTTTTAGGCCTTCGGTATCCATAGGATTCTCGTTTTGAACTAACTGCCTTTACAGATGCTGATCATGCAGGATGTAAGCTAGACCGGAAAAGCACCTCTGGATCATGTCAATTTATAGGTAATAGACTTGTAAGTTGGACCTCAATGAAACAAAACCGTGTTTCAACATCCACTGTCGAGGCTGAATATGTAGTTGCTGCTAGCTGCTGTTCACAAGTCCTATGGATGAAGACACAGTTATGGGACTTTGGGTACAACTACAAGCGCATCCTTAGTTAATGTGATTCCAAGAGCGCAATCGCCATAACTGCTAACCCGGTTCAGCATTCGAAGACCAAGCATATAGATGTACGCTATCACTTCATAAAGGATCATGTAGAAATATGTGATAACGAAATGCACTTTGTTCAAACTGACTTCCAGTTAGCTAATCTTTTCACCAAGCCGTTGGATGAAAAGAGGTTTCTTTTTCTAATAAGCAAACTTGGTATGTTGAACATGTCTTCTTGACCTTACTCATGATTCTAAGGGGAGTATTTTAAGTTTTGATCTTGTGTTTTATTCTACAACTGTTGCTAACAATAGAGGAATCATTTTCACAAATGATTACCATGATTTCTTTTATGTGCAGGTTTGTTCAAGTGACAATGGCTTCTAATCACATCGGATTTGAACCCGCATTTCAGTGCTTTATTTTTCTGCTTTCTGTTTAAAAATAAATAAATAAATAATTCTTAAGTTGAGTGGGAGCTTAATTGTCAAAGAGCTTAATTGAAAATCTCCTTTAGAGCTTAATTGTCAAACTCTTTTTAGTTTGAGGGGGAGAATTGCATTGTCAAACATCTTATGTTTTGACTTCTCCAAATTTTTATTCTTCATGTAACTGTATTCCTTTTTGCTTTCATGTACAAAAGACTGTTGAACAACAAGTTCTTTTAGGAAAATACAAGGGATTCAGTGTGTGATCTTAACAGAACTTCAATGGATTCACGATAACCAGTGTTTCCTAACCCAGAAGTATTCCCTGAGTGATTGAGGGGAGAAGGGTCAAAAGATTGAAAGTGGTGTGTGACGAGGTAAAATGGAAAAGAGAGATTGGTTATATGTGAGCTTTAAAAGAAAGAAGGTGAGAGAACAGAGTAAAAGAATATTAAACTTTGCACCAAACTTCTTTCTGAGTCGGGCAACCACATAAACTGTTGTTTCACACCTCTTCGTGAACGACATTGAACAACGCAACTAGCCCATGCCATCTCTTGCATACAACCCCACCGGCTACTCATTCTTTTCTCAAAAAGAGAATGTTTCTCATTTTCTGGGGACGCAACATATAAGCTATTATTTCTTCATTTGGAGGATACTAATATTGAAAAAGAAGAAAAGTTGCCCCACCTTCGAACTTTTTCTCATGCACATTGAATCTTTGTATAATTTGTTGTTGTCTCAACAAGTTTACATACCTTGAGCATATATTGAAAAGCAATCATCTATGCTTATTTTTTTCATACACATGCACAAGCACACATAAATTTGTTTTCTGTCAGAACGTTCATAGATAACCATGTGTTATTCCATGATTGAATGGAAGTCCTGGGGAGTCAACATCAAAACCAACTATTTATATAGTAACTTTGTGTTACTCAGTGACTTTGTGTCACTGACAGGCATTCCAAACTGAGTCATTTGTTGATTCAGGGTTTTACCTATTAAACTGTTTGAATTTGAAAAGATTCAAATGGTTACTACTTTTTATTTGAATATGCATAGATTGAAATAATCACTTTCTCCATTTGGAGAGACTGCTCTTATCTCCAAACAGGGATCCATACATGAAGACAGTGCTAAATTGTTTTGATATGTTTTGATGATGATGATCCTCACCACTCATCAAAAAAGGGGGAGAATAATCAACAAGGGAGAATACAAAGGGAGAATACAAGAATTTTTGAAGTTTTGAAGTATAGATTGCTGAAGACCTGAAGACTATTGCCAAATTTTTTTAATCTTGAATCCAACGGGGGATATTGTTGGATCATAAATTATATTCAAGATTAAAGTTAAAGTTAAGGGTTTAAATTATAAATGTGTTAAAGTTAATTAGAAGGTCTAATTTGTAATAAGTTGAAAGTTGTTAGTTATTGGGCCTCAAGCCCATAAGCCTATTAGGCATTAGGCCTAAGTATAAATAGTTTTTAGTTATTAGATTTTAGGTTTAATCCTCATTATTACTTTCATAATCATAATTTAGAGAGGAGCCGTACTCTGTATTACACATTCAAGGTATCAAGAAAACACAAGGTTTTCACTGTTTATTCAAGTGATTGTGGTATGTTATTCTGATCTTTTATCTCTTGATCTGTATTACATTGTGTGTTAATCTATCAATTAGAATACTGGGTTTAACAGTTGGTTTGTGTGACTTCATCTCATGTAGTTTAATAGTCTTACCCTCTGCTGGTAATTTGCCTTCCCCAATCAAATCGTCTCCCAGAAGCAGGCCAATGAATCTTCCAAATACAATGTTCTTGGGCTCTATACCCCTGTATTGGTCTTGTTGCTTCGTTATTACAGCATTGCGAATTTCTCTGAAGTTGAGTCCCACGTAATCAAGAGGAAGATCATAGTAGATCCCATACATGGTAGCCAGAATTGTATGGATCGACTGATCTGGGCTCCCAACCTTTGAAGTTAAACATTTGTTCAAAATGGAGAAGAGCACGTTCCACAGAGGGGGCAGATTTTGTCTTCTGAAGTTGGGCTCCAATGAACCGCAGAAACTCTAAGAGTTCTTCCTCTGTGGGCTCCTCGGAGAATTTGCGAAGGTTGAGATCTTCCTTGGTGGGGAGCTCAAAGACATCTGACAATTTCCTTCGATTTATGCCTAAGTCCAGCATCCTTGTTGTCGAGGGATGATTTGCATATCCGATGATACAGTGTCCATAACCATCCATTCTGGCATGTTGAGCGCTTAGCCAGAATTGTTGGATGTATGGCTAAGGGATATCATTCCTCTTCATTGTTAGGACTTTGACAAGAAACTGATTTTGTAGGATATTGATGAGGGGTTTGGCTTCAGTAGGGAATACAGATGGATTTTGGGAGACAAAGTGGTTGTTGGGTTTGTTGTTAATGTGCTATTCAGCAATTATGGGGTTTGTAGGATATTGATTTTCGCTTCTAAGAAACTGATTTTGTAGGATATTGATGAGGGGTTTGTGCGTGGCGTTTATGTTAATGTGATATTCAAGCAATTCAATCTCAAACAAGAATTGACAATGTATATTTCTAGAGAGAGAGAGAGAGTAGTGAGAGAAAGTTGTCACAAGTCTATTGATATTACAATGATGCCTATGATACTTGGTTATATGATTACAAACAACTCTTACTATTTATATCAAGACACATTTCTCTCATAACACTAAACTCTCACATGCTTGCTTCTCTCAAGACACTAAACTCTCAAACTAAAGGTTCTCTCAAACCACTAAGATTAACTACATTGACTTTACAGACTTGACTTTTCTCATTAAATCTTGGATACAATTAATACACTAACAATCTCCCCCTTTGTACTCAAGATTTAATAAAAATTTGACACTAGTCTTCAGCTCTTGATTCTTCAAGTTCTATCTCTGACAATCTTGACTTTGAAGCTCTAATCAATCTTCAGTCTCTTAGCCCAAAATCTGAACCAATGAAAGTATTGAAAATAACTAAGTCTTCATCTAAAGACTTTCAAGGGACATCAACAAGTCTGTCTCTGAAGTCAATTAAGAGTCAGTCTGAAAAAAGCAAGTCTGTCTCTGAAGTCAGTTCAAAGTTTGTCTGAAGAAAGTATGTCTATCTCTGAAGTCAGTTTAGAGACAGTCTCTTAGAAAGACATCAGAGAACCCCTCGTCAGAGATCCTACTTCAGAGCTCTGAAGATGTTCACTCTGAATTGATGACAAAGAAGAACATATGACACGTCACCTTGTGATAAGATTTACTTTCTAGAGTTGGTCACTGTTCAAGCATGTCTTGATCTTACCTCTTAGGTAAGACACTCTTCAATATCTTGATCTTACCTCTTATGTAAGATATTGTTCAAGCCATGCTTCTATTTGTCAGATAAGTACATTGTTTACTTTATGGTTCTATAAATAGGACCATCACCTTATTGTTCAAAGTGTGCTTAAGAAGTCTTATAACTGATAATATAAGTTGAATATTTTATTCAAAGAATATCTTGTTTATCTATTTGCTTTATGAACTGCGATATTTGAATCTCCTTTGATATTAAACTATACTGCTTCCGCTGTTATTACTCTTATTGTTTATATCATTGTTGTGAGATTAAATCTGGGATCCAACAATTGGTATCAGAGGCTTCTTTGTTTTCTAAACAAAGTAAGATCGCATCTGCATACTCGGATAGATGTACATCTCAATGATTCTAACTTTCAATATCTGTGCATGTTCAAATAAACCTGATTTATTAAAGAACACCATATGCTCAAGATTTGATAGTAAATCACTGTTCAATACAAAAAGCATCTGTTAGACCTCACATTCCAATGGTGTTGGTTCCAAGAGTTCCTGGAACAGCAGATACTGCTGAAATCCCTGCATATTATGAAAAGAAAACCACAAACTTCACTGATGAAGAAACTAATATGATGGATAATGACTCAAAAGCTGTTAGATTACTGATAGTGGCCATTCCTAATGATATCTTTCAAGAACTTGATTCTTGTAAAACTGCAAAAGAAATATGGGATCAGTTGTTAAATCAACTTGAAGGAGGCCTACAAACCCAGAAAAATAGAAGAAATCTATGCATCAATGAATATCATGATTTTCATGCTCTACCAGAAGAAATATTACACCAAACTTACTCAAGATTCAACATTCTTATCAACAAATGCAGAAAGTTTGGAGTGATAAGAACAAAAGAGGAAAACAACGTTCTTTTCTTGAAAAGCTTAAATGAAGAATGGTCACAACTGTCCATGTCTATACAAGCCAATCAAGATCTTGAGTCATGGTCATTACCTGACATTTATGGCACTCTTGTTGCACATGAAAAGGAAGTTATGAAGCAAAGATCAAAATTGTCTTTAGGTGGACCCCTTGCACTTGTTTCAAAACAAATTTCGAAAGAAAACAACTGTGAAGAGTCACAAAAAGGTTTGGAAACGAAAAGAAGATCCAAAAAGGTCCTAATGGCAGAAGAAAATCATTCAGATTCAGACTCAGAAGAAGATATCAATGCCTTCGCCAAATCTCTTGCATTAATCACTCATCAGTTTAACAAGAAATTTGGCAAGAAAGTATTTGAAGGAAGGACAGATAATGAAGAAAGAAGAAATCCTGAAAGAAGATTTCAACAAGATGGTGTCAGATTTCAACAAGAACCCAGATTCACTCCATATAGTGATCAAAAGGGTACAAACTTCAACAACAATGATGCAACTCAACAATCAAGACCTCAACAATCATTTCAACCAAGGTATCTACAGCCACAGATATATTTCAAACCTCAATAACAGAAGCCAGAGACAAGTACTTCCACTCTTCCAACAAATCAAAATGATGGAAGATGTTTCAGATGTGGAAAAATAGGCCATTTCTCTGCAAACTGCAGAGGAAAACTTGTCAAAGATCAAGATTACTACAAGAACAAATACAAGTACAACGTAAAAGAAAGAGTTCTTGAAGCAGAAATGGAAGACTGGCTATCAGACTCAACAAGTGACGGCGAGGAAGAACCTACCAATCTCTGTGGTATGGCTTTTTCAGATGGAAATTAAACTGATGGAGCATCAGAACACAACTCTGAAAAGGTAAACTCTCTTTACACTTCTAACAGTGATCCTGAAATAGATGCTTTTAAATTAATTAATGAACTTCAAGATCTAGAGCAAAAGTTTCTTGAAGAGAAAAAGAAAAGAGAGCAAGTGACAAAAGAGCTCATCTTTTTCAAAAGAGAAAAGAATCTTCTGGAATCAGAAAAGAAAGAATTTTTTCTTGAAAAAACCAAACTTGAAGAAACTCACAAGCTAAAAGAAAAATCATTTTCAGAATAAATAAGAAAATTTGAGAAAGTTTTAAAAGGAAAATAAGAAGAAGTAACGAAATCTGAGTATGAAAGTCTCAATTCTATTGCCTTAACCAAATTTTTTCAAAAGGAAAGAGAAATCCTACATCAATCTCTAGATAGAAAAAATCTTTGAATCAGAAGCTATATTAATGCACAAGGTGTTTTCAACAAAATAAAAACTCAAATGGACTCTCAAGGGCTGGGATTCAATGAGTTGAATTCATTCACTGGATTGGAGAAAACTTCAGTTTCTTCCACTTTCCGTATGGGAAAGGTCCAAAGCTTTGAAGGTCCATCTCTGAATAATTTCAAAAGAATGAAAACATCAGAGGGATCAAAAGCAAGAGCTCTAAATTTCAAAAATACTACATACTCTGACGTAAAAAACTTTCAAGAATCTGTGTTACAAATAAAAGAAGAAACTTTAGAGGTACACTTCACAAAACCTCATAGCTATGATCCCAAAGAAATTTTCAGATTTGATGCTTTCATCTCAAATGAATCAGAGACATCAAAACCAAGTACCTTTGATACAAGTACTTCTGAAAATGAATCTCAGAGTTCACTTAATCCGTATGCCCCTCTGTATTCACCAAAGTCAGATGAAAACATCAGAACTACATTTGAAGATGATGTTAAAAAGATATGGAAAGAAAATGTCGTGGAGGACTTAAAAAGAAAAGAAAGCATGAAACGGATCATTAAAGTCTCTAGAACAAAAGAAATTGAAAAACCAATAGAGGTAGCTATCTCTATTAAAACTAAGAGAGACTTTCTTGATTCTGATTCAGAATCTGATCAAGAGATTGATGAACATATTTTTTGTAAACCAGATAATGTAATTCACAAAAAGATAGAAACTGTTGGGTCTGGTATTTTGAATGTTCCAATTTCAATTTTGAAAACCAAAACCAGAATTCCAATAAGTCCTGATTTTTCAAATATGTGTTTACATGCAAAAACGTCTCTGGAACTTGAAAAAGAATTACAAGAAAAGGCAAGGAATAAAACAAACACTTCTAATTCTTACACCTATAAAATAATAAAATTCTCTCCTGAACAAAAAGGCAAATGGACAAAAATTAACCATATTGATCCTGTTTGTGCAGTAAGCAGCAAAGAAAAGAAGATGTTTTTGATCAAGAAAAAGCAACTTGGAAAGAAGACTGACTTTCAAGCAAAAAGGAAAGAAGTAGTTAGGGATACATGTAATATTCCTAATGCTAGTTTCAAAAGAAATCAAAATGTAACAAATGCTTTTAACAAAAAGAAAAACTTTGCTCCTACTTCTTCTTGTTTTACTAATTGCAACTGCATTCATCTCTTGATCAAACTGAAAAATCATTTCAGAGGATCACATTGTCTTCTGAATCAATCTCTGAAAAATATCTCAGAGACAAAATTTCAACAAAAGACAACAAACGGCAAGACATCAAAAGATGAAATGCCAAAAAGTCATACAAATCCACCAAAGTCTAACAAAAAAGGACCCATAATGAGATGGGTACCTAAGAAACAATAATCTGTCTTGCAGAATCAGTCAATGCCAATCTGGTACCTAGATTCTGGATGTTCAAGGCATATGACTGGAAATAAGGAACTGCTATCCTCATTCAAAGCAAAATCTGGAGGAGCAGTTACTTTTGGAGACAAAGTGCAAGGACAAATTAAAGGATATGGTGAGTTGTCAAGAGGAAATGTTTTAGTATCAAAGGTTGCTTATGTGGATGGATTAAAACACAATCTGATCAGCATAAGTCAACTTTGTGATCATGGTTTTGATGTGAAATTTCAAAGAAAATATTGTTCACTTCTCCACTCAGAATCAGGTCAAGAATTACTAAGAGCAGACAGAAAAGGTAACCTCTACAGAATGAATTTTACCAAAATAAACAACACTGATTCAGAGAAACTTTGTCTTGTATCTCTGAATAGTGAAGAAGTCTGGCTCTGGCATAAAAAGTTTTCACATCTAAACTTTTCCTCACTTGATAAATTAATTAAACTTAATTTGGTTAAGGGATTACCATCTCTGAAGTTTAACAAAGATTATCTTTGTTCTGCTTGTGAGATGGGAAAAATGAAAAGATCTTCCCATAAAACCAAAAGTGAAAACAACTGTCCTAGACCTCTGCACATGCTACATGTGGACCTCTGTGGTCCTATCTCTGTACAGAGTCTAGTAGGTAAGAAATACATTCTGGTTCTAATTGATGAATTTTCCAGATTCACATGGATAGAATTCATCAGAGCCAAATCTGATGTACCTGATATTTTGATAAGATTGTTGAAAAGATTACAGGTTCTTTTCAGCAGCAAAGTTCAGAAAATAAGAAGTGATAATGGAACAGAGTTCAAAAATGCCAATATCAATTCATATCTATCAGAAGAAGGCATTACTCCTAACTTTTCTGCAGCAAGAACCCCTCAGCAAAATGGAGTAGTTGAAAGGAAGAACATAACACTTGTTGAAGCTGCAAGGACAATGCTAGCTGGATCTGATGTTTCAACAAATTTTTGGGTAGAAACAGTGGCATCAGCCTGCTTTACTCAGAATAGAGCTACAATTGTCAAGAGATTTTAGAAAACATCCTATGAACTCATTAACAAAAGAAAACCTAATGTTAAATATTTTCATGTTTTTGGATACAGGTGTTACATTCTGAACGATAGAGAATCTCTTGGAAAGTTTGACAAGAAAGCTGATGAGGGCAAATTCATTGGATATTCATTAGCCTCAAAAGCTTTCAGAGTGTTCAATCTTAGAACAAGGACCATCCAAGAGAGCATCAATATCACTTTTGATGACAATAAAAGCTCTGAACAACAAGAAAGTCTCTCAACACCTATCTCTGAATCATCAAGAGAATCTGAATTAAACAGAATATTTGAAGATTTCTTTGATGAAGATAACCCAGAAGTAAACTTCAGAGATAGACCAAGAGAAAATTCAGAAGGACCCCAAGGAACAGGTACAATCCTTTCTGGACCCTCTGAATTAACACCTTTTGTTTCACCAAATTCAGATCAGCAAAGTGAATCAGAAGAAGCTGAAGATCAAAAAGAGAATGATCAAGGAGTATCTGAAGTAACTCCAGAAACAAATAGTGAAGAAATTCAAGAATCTGCTTCACCATCTCGGGAAACAACTTTAGAACCTCTGAACAACACAACAGAGATATCACCAACTGTCATCTCTGAAGCTTAAACTCCACCCCAAATATTTGCTCCAATCTCAAGATGGACAAAAGATCATCCAATTGATCAAATCATTGGCTCATCATCAGAAGGAGTTAAAACAAGATCTGCAACAATCAATGAATGCTTCTACGTAAACTTTTTGAGCATTATTGAACCAAAGAAGGTAAAAGAAGCTCTTGAAGATCCTCATTTGATTTTTGCAATGCAGGATGAACTTCAAGAGTTTATAAGAAACAAAGTCTGGACCCTAGTTCCCCTTCCCAAAGGAAAATTTGTAATTGGAACAAAATGGGTTTTCAAAAACAAAAAGGATGAGGATGGAATTATAATCAGGAACAAAGTCAGGTTGGTTGCTAAAGGATATTTCTAAGAAGAAGGTATTGATTATATGAAACCTTTGCACCTGTATCAAGGCTAGAAGCAATCAGAATCTTCTTAACCTATGTTGCACACAAAGGATTCAAAGTTTATCAGATGGATGTTAAATCTGCCTTTCTACATGGTAAATGAAATGAAGAAGTTTATGTCGAACAACCACCTGGATTTGAAAGTACAGAGTTTCCTAATCATGTTTATTATTTGGATAAGGCTCTGTATGGACTTAAACAAGCTCCAAGAGCTTGGTATGCAACTCTGTCCACTTTTCTGATTAAAAATGGATTTGACAAAGCCACAATTGATACAACATTATTCATCAAAAGGTACAGAAATGAGATGCTATTAGTACAAATTTATGTTGATGACATTATATTTGGCTCTACAAATCAAAAGTATTGTGACAAGTTTTTGAGTTGATGAAGAGTGAATTTGAGATGAGCCTTATAGGAGAATTAACTTTCTTTCTGGGCTTACAAGTAAAACAAACTTCAGAAGGCACTTTCATAAGTCAAACTAAATATGTCTCTGAAATTTTGAAAAACTACAAACTCAATGATTCAACTAATATGAAAACGCCTCTTGCCACCGGAGTCAAACTTGACTTTGATCCTTTAGGAAAATCTGTGGATATAAAAACCTATAGAGGCATGATAGGTTCACTATTATACTTAACTGCAAGTAGGCCTGACATAATGTTTGCAACATGTCTTTGTGCTAGATATCAAGCAAATCCAAAAGAATCTCATTTATTTGCTGTCAATAGATTTTTTAGATACCTAAGAGGGTCACCATCTTTAGGCCTCTGGTATCCAAAACTTTCTAGTTTTGATCTAACAGCTTACACTGATGCAGAACATGCAGGATGTAAGCTTGATAGAAAAAGTACCTCTAGGTGCTGTCAGTTACTGGGCAATAAGCTGGTAAGTTGGTCATCCAAGAAACAAAACTGTGTTTCAACTTCAAATGCAGAGGCAAAATATGTTGCTGCTGCTAGTTGTTGCTCTCAAGTAATATGGATGAAAACTCAGCTCAGAGATTATGGCCAACAATATGAAAGAATACCCATTCTGTGTGATTCAAAAAGTGCCATAGCCATCTCTGCCAATCCAGTACAGCAGTCAAAGACAAAGCACATTGATGTAAGGTATCATTTCTTAAAAGATCATGTTGAAAGGGGAACAATAGAAATGTATTTTGTACCAACTGATCTCCAACTTGCTGATATTTTCACAAAAGCTTTAGATGAATGAAGGTTCAATTTTTTAATTAGCAAGTTAGGAATGTTGAATATGTCTACCTAACAAGAAAGAAACTCAGAGTCTGTTGATCAAATAATCAGAGCCTCTGAATCAAGTAGCATATTTCAATATAAGTCTCTGAATGTTCTCCAAACACAACAAAAGGGAGAAAAATAAAAAAGTTGTTCTTTTGTCAAGGGGGAGAAAAAGAACTTTTTCAGACGACATCTCAGAGTCTCTGAATTTCATCTCAGAGTCTCTGAAATTGAGAAAAAGAACTTTTCAGAAGACAACTCAGAGTCTCTGAATTTCATCTCAGATTCACTGAATTTTGTCTCAAAAGAATTTTTCAAATGTCAACTCAGAATCTCTGAATTTTGTCTCTGAATAAAATTAAATTTTTCTCAGAGTTTCTGAAAATTGGCTCTGAAGTCTACTCAGAGTCTCTGAAATTAATCTCAGAGTCTCTGAAATTGAGGATTTTTTTTCACAAATCATCTGTCAAGGAGGAGTCAACAATTTTCAGACCAAGACATTCCTCAAACAAGAACCTTTTAATAAATAAGCAATTTTTGATATCATTTGAAATTAAAATTTCAGTTTAACTGAACCTTATTATTTCAAGTAATATCTTAAATTACTTCTTAAGGCGAAAGGTTTGTCTAGTCAGCACAAAGAAGATATTCAATTTTTTATTGAAAAATGGCGCCCCTTTCCTATTTTCTTGGAACCTACATTCGTAGGTACAACAAATTTCAAGGCCACGTGTCACAAAAAGGAATGAGTGAAAGGCCAAACGGCTTTATCCAAAAGGTCAAATCACTGCCGTTTCACCTTATGTACTCGAGTGTATCTTTTTCTAAATTTGGATACAAAACCAATTTAAAATCCGGATATTCATTTTTACAAATTACTCTCGAGCACAATCTCTCTTTCTCTCCAAAAAGAATTTAAACTTCATCTTCTTCACTTGAACTCAAAAATGGCGTCTTCAAATGAATGGTGCAAGCTTTTTCCCAAATCTGGTGAACCTTCAAGATTGTATCGTTTTCCAATCAAAGACAACAATCATATGATTCAGCTTGATTCTCCCAAATTTGAGGAACAATACGGAATAATCTGTGAGTTCTTCTCCAACTGTGAACTGACTCAAGCCCTAACTGCTTTTACCAATGAATGTCCACTCTCGTTTTTTCACGAATGGTATTCTTCAAGTCACTACAGCGATGCACATAATGGAATAATCGACGAGTTCGACATATCTCAAGTCGTAAAATGTCGAATACTCATCAATCCTACTGTTCTAAGAGAAGTTCTCCAACTCCTAACAGCTGAGGAACTTCAAATCACGCGTTTTGAAAAACGCCCAACTTCTGAAACCCTACTACAGTTTATTCGAATCCTAGGTTACAACACTGAAATCACCAGATTGAGCAACTTCCGACGACAACATCTACCACCAATCTGGAACTTCATGTTCTCTGTCCTAAACAGAACTCTCACCTGCAAACTGGGGAGCATGGATCAAGCAACACCAGAAATACTGTCAATCATGTATGCCCTATTCTTCAATCGCAACTTGGACATGGCCGGCATAATCTTTGATATGATTCTGACATCAATAGAGAAGAAGAACAAATGCTTGGCAAAGGATCCTGAACAAACGACCCAATCATCCAAAGTTCCTTCAATAACATTCCCAAGATTTCTGTCTCTAATCATCCATGCTGCGGTCGAGAAGCTTCATATTTTGATTGCCCATGAACAACCCAAAACTCCTTTCAACATAATGAACAACTTCAAACCGACGATTCTATCTGAAGGCTATCCAGAAGCAAGGAGGATCCCTCACCACATGCTGAATCAGGTAAATCCTCAATATGTAGCCTTAGCTTCTTATCTCAGTGTTGCCCAAGGACTAGAACCAGTTCTGGGAATCCCAACACACTTAGGTCCTGAACCTGGAATGGAGAGTAAGAGCATCTCGGCTTCAGAGGGATCTGAGGACCCTGAAGTTCAGAGCTCTCACAAGAGTAAACCAGAGGGTACTCTTGCTAGAGAAACCAAAGTTGAGAAAGATGACAGAGCACTTGAAAAAGATGTCAATGAGGAAGTAAGGGAAGAAACCTCATCTGCTAGTGTAGAGGATAGCTCGACTAGCTCTGAGGAAAGTGAGGATGAATCTTCAGAGACTAGCTCTGAAGATTTTCAGATGGAAGAGAGAAAGTCTTCTAAGGACTTGGAGAAACCTGAGAGTTCTTCCCCTTCCATACAAAAAGATACCTCAAGGCACATATACTTTATGACACCAACCCCATCTCCATGTGCAACCACACAATCTAACCTACCTAATCCAGAGGTAATGGTTATTGAATCAGAGGTGCACACCTCGAACCCAAACCAGCCAGACACTTCAGAGGTACCTTTTTCCACCTCTGAACTTTACTTAACTGAGGAAACTCAGATTTTTGATAAGTCTTATTCGCAGTACTTAGCCAATACTTTAAGTACTCAGTTGCCTCAGAGTACATCCGGAAATCCTACACATAATGATGCCTCTGTGGCTTATCTCTCACAATTTAGGATATCCAGAAGTAGGTGTCCAACTCAGGGACAATGGCTTGACCTACAAGCACAAGGATTGACTTTCCTGGATCGCAAGCTTAACTCCCACATTCACTTCCAATCCTCTGAATCTGAGGAGGAGGACTTGGATGAGAACATAACACTCAGAGATGATTCTCCGGAACATCAAGGATTGAGTGGAAGTCCTTCCAGAGACAACATCAAAACAGCTCTAAACGAAGGCTCCTCTGAACTCAAGGAAAAATTGGCTACATGTGTTGTAAGCAATGTATCCCTCTCTGAACTTCTCACAAAATCTGAGTTCCAGAGATTCTGTGAAGAAGTCAGAGGCTCCTTGAATGAGCATAACTTTCAGAGAATTGACGGTTCAGAGACCTCTGCTCTTCGTTCTGAAAACACAAACCTCAGAGCAGAGGTTTCCACTCTGAAGACCCAACTTTTGGACTCCTCAAACAGAATCCAAGATTTGGAACAAGAACTATTCAGACAGAAGGCTCAGAATACATCTCTTCAAAGTCAAGTATCTACAACCATTGATGTCCAGAAGGCTCTACAAGAACTAAGGAACGAGGTAGTAGCCACCAGATCATCTTCACTCTCAACAGATCAAATGGCCTCTATCTCTGACCTCATCAAAACTACAATTCAAGCCTCTGTACCAGAAGTCACCGCACCATCAGCAACACCACAACCGCCACCTCGAACTTCTGAAGACCTCATCACTAAAAGTGATCTGGCCTCTTTCAAATCCGCAATAATGAGCAGAATGCTGACTTGTTCTTCCAAGATCTCTACAATTGCTCAGAAGCAGGTCAAAGCTACTCTGGAACTTCACAACTATAAATCAGAGGACCAGATTGCTGAAATCAGAACTGCTGCTTCAGAGGCAATTGAATCCATTCAGAAGACACTTCTGGATCCCAAAGGAAAAGGAATCGCTAAACCAAGCTCTCCTAAATACAAACGCAAGTTTTCTGGTAGGACTTGTAGCGATGCAGTTAAGAAAGCCAGATTTGATGATTCTGAGGATTCTGATGATGATGAGCACTCTGAATCAAGAGATAGGGAGATCAGAGATACAATCGCGCACACCTTTAAAGTTGCTCCCTCTGCACCAATTCAAGAGAAGGAACCAGAGAGGAACACCACCTCTTCTGATGAAAACCGAACTTTGCAATCATTCACAACACCGGTAATGATGAAAACTGAACTTTGCAATCATTCACAGCACCGATAATACTTTTCGCCTCATCAACACCACGTGTTCCTATCACTCCAGTTACTGATGCAACTCCAGAGAAAATTGGAGCTCTGGAAGAAGAAGAACAACAACTTGTAGACTTCTCTACATCCTCTGAAGATGCATTCTCATCACCCGAAAGACAACCAATGGTGATGAGAGATGCCTTTGACTCAGAGTCTTATAAAGAACAGAAAGATTCTAACAGAAAGGAAGAAGCTGTTGGAGAAGAGATCGAAGTAATTGATGTCGAAGAGTATGTTTTCAAAAACGCTCAACCTCATCATATCTCAACAGCTTCAGAATTAAGAGAATCTCCAGAGATAGATGGATATATCTCTGAACAGCCTTCAGAGATAACTCAGTCACAACTCAAGGACAAAGAAACCATGGTTGTTGATGAACAGGCTCCTCAAGAGAATGTTGTTCAGAAAACAAGCATCGATTTACCAGCCAAGGTCTTCACTCATCCTCCCACATTCTTAGAATCCACTCCTGAAGCATCGATAGAAGATCACTTTAGGCATATATACTGTGAGTTCAATTTGGAAGACACTCAAGTAATCCCTCTGAATCCAAGAATCAGAGAGGATATGCCAGACTACGAACGAAGATTCATACAGTCAAAGACATCACCAAGAAAGGCGGTTCTCACGATGCTCCAATAATAAAAGTTGAGAAAATCACTGAAAAGACATTCGCCTTCAACAAAATCATATATAGGCATTATGTGGTGACTCGATCTGATCAGAAGATTTACGAGTTCAATGATAATGATCTCGTAAATCTAAATCCTTATGATCTCACTCAGCTCTATGCCTACTGCTCTGCAAGATACGATTCAGGAAGAAGGGAGATAAGAATGGGCATGGTTGAAGTAAGACGGGCAATGGAAGCTTACATCAAACACAGATCCAAACGAGACTTTCAGATAGCTCTGAACTTGGGTGAAGAAAAGCTCCAAGTGACTGAACCAGAGGAAACCATCAAAAATCTGGACAAACAGAAGACTGGATCAATCATTGAAGAACCTCTGGGTTTTGTCTACAAAGTGAACCAAGAGAAGAAAATCTTTCTAGCTTCGCAAGTAGCGAAGTATTCTGATGAAACCTTGAAAGGCGTACAAAAGATGATCCATGTAAAGCAAGAACGATACAGAGCAGACCTACTGGCAAAACTTGACTTGGAAATTGGCTCAATGATTAACTTCAGAGAGCTAATCATGAAGTTTCATAGGATATGTTCTAGTGATAGGTTCTGAATTTTTTTTTGAATATTATTCTCTTGTAATTCCAAATTCCTATGAGAAGTAATATTTAAAGAGGAGGACTATCTCCTCTTCGCTTTCTAGTTAAATGTTCTATGTGTTCTTTATTTATTTTCAGTACTTAGGGGGAGATTGTTAGCCCCAACTCTGAACCAATGAAAGTATTGAAAATAACTAAGTCTTTATCTAAAGACTTTCAAGGGACATCAACAAGTCTGTCTCTGAAGTCAATTAAGAGTCAGTTTGAAGAAAGCAAGTCTGTCTCTGAAGTCAATTCAGAGTCAGTCTAAAGAAAGCAAGTTTGTCTCTGAAGTCAGTTCAGAGTCAGTCTGAAGAAAGTATGTCTGTCTCTGAAGTCAGTTCAGAGACAGTCTCTCAGAAATACATCAGAGAGACCCTTATCAGAGATCCTACTTCAGAGCTCTGAAGATGTTCACTCTGAATTGATGACAAAAAAGAACAGATGACACGTCACCTTGTGATAAGATTTACTTTCTAGAGTAGGTCACTGTTCAAGCATGTCTTGATCTTACCTCTTAGGTAAGACACTGTTCAATATCTTTATCTTACCTCTTATGTAAGATACTGTTCAAGCCATGCTTCTATTTGTCAGATAAGTACACTGTTTACTTTATGGTCCTATAAATAGGACCATCACCTTATTGTTCAAAGTGTGCTTAAGAAGTCTTATAACTGATAATATAAGTTGAATATTTTATTCAAAGAATATCTTGTTTATCTATTTGCTTTATGAACTGTGATATTTGAATCTCCTTTGATATTAAACTATACTGCTTCCGCTGTTATTACTCTTATTGTTTATATCATTGTTGTGAGATTAAATTTAGGATCCAACACAGTATTTCAGTCTTTGTAGAATCTTGAAAAGTCCTTAACACTATGCATCTTTGGAAAGTCAACAAGTCTGAAAAACGAATCATTTGAAGTCTTGAAACATTTGAACTTTGAAACATCTTTGAAGTCTTTATCTTTGAACTTTGAAATCTTCATCTTTGAATTTGATTGAGGAATCTTTGATCTCATATCTTTATCTCTATAATCTCTGAATCGTCTTCAGAAAAACAAACTTTCACGAATCTTCTTCAGAAACTTTTAAATTCTTTAGCAGAACTTTCATCTAGCTAGGACTTTCAGAATTATCTTCACCATTTTCATCAGAAAGCCTCTTTATTTTGATTTGTCAGATCAGCTTTTGTCTTTGAAATTTAATCTTCAGAAATTGCTCCCCCTTTTTTACATCTCGTCTTTGAAATTGAACTTTGTAAATTTTTTCCCTTTTTGATGATTGTAAGAATCATGATCATCAAAACACATTGATCTTATAAAGGGCCATCAATTCAAGAATGTATTTATCTGAATCTTTTCAAATTCAGATAGATTTTAAGTGGTAAACCTGAATCAACACATGAAACAGTTAGAAATGCCTATCAGTAACACAAAGTTACTGTGTACAACTAATGTACAATTTAAGGAGCTGGTTTGATGTTGACTCCCAGGACTTCCATTCAATCATTAAAAACCACAAGGTTTAACTATGAATGTTCTGACAGAAAAAAAAATTTATGTGTACTCGTGCTTGTGTATGAAAGAATTAAGCACAATGATTGTGTTTCATAAGGCTCAAAGTATGTAAACCACTGAGACAGCAATGGTATACATAGACTCAATGTGCATGATGAATGGTCGAATGTGGGGAAACTTTCCTTCTTTTTCAATATTATTATCTTCGTGAAGAACGAATAGCGTATGTGCTGCATCCCCAGAAAATGTGAAACATTCTCTTTTTAAGAAAAGAATGAGTAGATAGTGGGGTGTTATGCAAGAGATGGCATGGGCTAGGTGCCTTTTTCAATGTCGTTCACGAAGAATTGGGAAACAACAGTTTATGCGGCTGCCCGACTCAGAAAGAAGTTTGGTGCAAAGTCTCATATTCTTTTACTCTGATCTCTCTCCCTCTTTCTTTTAAACATTAAAGCTCACTTCTAACCGATATCTCATTTTCATTTTACCTCTTCACACACCACTCTCAATATTTTGACCCCTCTCCCCTCAATCACTCAGGGAATACTTCCTGGGTAGGAAACACTGGTTATCGTGAATCCATGGAAGTTCGTTTAAGCACTCACACTGAATCTCGTGTATTTTTCCTAAAAGCATGTATCTCAATGATTTTCTTGACAATTTAATCACAAGAAATCATTTGTTAGTGTATGTATGCTCATTAAAGATAAGATTGAAATTTGAGCATATTAAGCATTTAAGATTTGTCAAAACATTGTTTGAATGAATGAACATGAAAGAATAGAAATGTTTTGAGAATCTGACAATTATTAAAATTAGATCAAAATTCATGAAGAATTATATTTTGAGAAATCAAAGACGTAAGATGTTTATATGAACAATATATAAACATATTAACAATGAAAGCACAAATGATGAAATGATGTATGATTGAAACAACAATGAATATCAAACGGGAGTATTACCATAGAAAGATAAAACTTTTGATACATGGTAATAACACATTTAAATGAAGTATTGAACCGTTTTGAGTGAATACTTGACAGTATATGAACAAGATAATACACAAGTATTGATCTTTGGAAACGGACGGTCAGTTAAACATTGAAGCTCAATTATGAAAAACATTTAAAATCACACTTCTAAATTCATGAAACTTGTTGAGAACAAGAAGTGGTTTGAACATTTTAGAAAGCGTTTTTCATGTTCAAAAGTTGTTCTTCTTTCAAACAATCAGAGATCAAGATAAGAAAATATTTACCTTTAAGCTCCCTCTCAAATCATGATAATATGATTTAGGTCTGATAAGCTCCCCGTGGATATTTTCAAAATATCCTTATCTTTAAACATTAAAGTCTGAGTCCTAAGTTGTAACACTTAGAAGTCAAAGTTCTTTAACATTGAAGTGCGGGTCTTGAACTGAATTATTCAAGAGCCACCGTTCTTTGAGGTACGATTTCTAGACTGATTTGTCTAGAAGTCAAACATCATGCTCCCCCTATACCGGTGGTACCTGCAAAACAGATTTAACAGGTTTTGGTACCTACTGGTATTTGGGTCCTGGTATGTTAGATTTAGGAATCCACTTCTCATTTGACTTATATCTTTTAAATCCCGAATTCTGAGAAGTAATTCTGTAAGAACCGTACCACTTATGAGCAGTTTCTTTTTGAACGAAGTCATTCTCTCCACAGTAAGAACAACAGGATTTCCTTTGAGCAACCCAGATCAAATGATTAGTCGAGTAATATATATCAGAATTACCAAAAGATTTACCTTTATTCGCATTGTTCTTTTTGGCATTTGTTGTGGATGTAGATGTTTTGTCCTGCTTTTCCTCTTCAGAAGAATCTTTAACACTCCAGACCATCTGACTTTCTTTGATTGCTTTCCAAGAGATTTTATATAAAAGCTTGCTTAACCATCAACAGATTTGTCATAAAATAGATTAGATGATCTGATTTGATTTGATAGTTTGTGATTTGACACTTTTCTTTTTCAAAACATTTTTCTCATGAATAGAATTTGAAGTTGTTTTGAAAAAACAAACTGATTATGTTGAATTAACAACAGGTGATTGATCAATCACATCAGCTGTAATCTTTTCTGACAAATCAACGTTTGCAGCTTCTAAGTCTTTTATCTTTTCAGATAAAATGTTTCTTTCAGAAGTAAGTGTGTCAAACTTTATTTTCAAATCAGATTTGGCCTTCCTTTCTTTTTGGAGATCTGATAATAGATCAGTTATTTTGGATGTGAGCTTAGATATCTCAGATTCAAAATGTGAACGTTCTTGCTCAAAATCTTTCTCTAAGTTCTTGTTCTTTTCAGAAATATCTTTGAAAATCCCAGTATTTCTCTTTTCAGAATTTTTCTTTTCAATCTCAAAAGACTTTTTCTTTTCTTTGAAAATTTGTCTTTATTTTTCGAGCAAGTCTTGTAAAGTAGAAATCTGCTTGGGAAGTTCAAGTACTTTATCTTCAAGAACTTGTCTTTCTTTCGCAAAAGCATCCCTTTCTGTTTTCAAAATCTTTTCGAATTCGGATACTTTCTTGGAAAGTTTTGAACATCTCAGCTCCAAATCATTTTTCTCTTGTAAAGTTTTCTTTGAAAATTCAGATATTTGTTGAGTAGAAGATGTCTTCAAATTTGATTTTTCTTTTTCTCCTTGGATGATTTTCTTCAGTTCAGCATTATGTATCTCCAAGACAAATATTTTGTCTTCAAAAGCCTTAAACTTCTGTTGATGCTTAACTGATTCATCTTGATGTTCTGATCATTTCTGTTCAATTTTCTTCAGCTGGCTTTGAAAATTCGTAATATTAGACTCTTTGATCTTGATAACTTTCTCAAGAGTCTGAATTGAATTTTCTTTTATTGCAATCATTTTCTCTCTATCTTTAATCTCTTTCTCTCTTTCACTGATGATACCTGCAAAATTAGATTTAGCATTATCAGTACATTTTGCACAAACAGTATTTTTATCAGACTTTGACAAATATGACTTCAACTCCTGATTTTGTTTTATAAGAGCTGCATTCTGAATTCTCAGTTTGTCACATTCAGCCTCTATTTTTGGTATCTCAGGCATGTACAATACAGCCATGTCTCTCGCTTAAAGTACAGTATTCCCTCTTTCGTCTGTAGTTGGCATCTTGAATGAGAAATCATCTTGATAAGAATGATCATTCCCAAACAATTCAGAAGAGTTAACTATAAGTCAAATTATGATCACCACTTAAAAATTTTCTCTCTCTGGAACTCTCAAAGTACTGAAACTCGCAGAAACTCTCAAGTAATGATTTGAGTATTTCAGAAAACTCTCAAGTTACACGAATTAAAATTCACAAACCAAATGAATTGAAATTAGCAGACCAAATGAGTTTGAAACTTTTGAACTCGCAGATCAAATGTTCTTTGCAACATTAAAACTCGTAGACCACGTGATCAAGTGAATTAAAACACACAGATTGAATGGATTTAATATCGCAAACTGAGTGAATTGAAACTCGCAGACAACATGAGTTAAAACTCGCAGATAATGTGAATTGGAACTCGCAGATTAAGTAGATTCAAACTCGCAGATCACTTGATCAATTGAAACTTGAAAGTCAAATGGAACACCAAACTCGCAGATTAAAATGACTATGAAACACGCAGATCAAATGAATCTGAACTCGCAAATTGAGTGAATTAAAATCCGCAGATCAAGTGATTTTAAAACTCGCAGATCACTTGAAAATGAATTCGCAGATGATGTAAACTCGCAAGCTGTATTGATTTTTAAAACTCGCAGAGTACTTTGATCATGAATTCGCAGATTGAATTAAACATGAACTCGCGGATGCTTGAACTAGAAATCCGCATACCACATGAAGAGAAACTCGCAAATCAAATGGATTTCTAATAAATAGAACTCCCAGGCTATACTCATGAACTCGCAAATTGTGTAAACTGGAACTCGCAGAATGTGTTTGTGTGTTCTTCCCTTGACTTTAGCGTGTTCTTGATGTATGATTCACCAATTTGATACAAATTATTCTAAAACCTGCAAAATTGATTCTCAAAACTACAACAATATGATCGATTGATGAAATTAAACACTTTCTAATCCATAGAAAATGATCAAATCAAAATCAAAGATCTTTAACATCTGCATCACATATTACAGAGATCTTGTGAGTTAACAATCCAGATCTTCGTTTGGAGATACTTAATCTGCCAATTAATCTTGTTCTCAATTCTTCCTCAAAATTACCCTTCCTTGCTTACAAATTCAATCATCAAAAAATTGATTCAACAGTACGCATAAAGAACAGATATGTGTGTTCTTGAATTTTCAGATATCGATCCAACATTTCAATTCAACAATTGCAAATCAATTTCAAGAAATATATCATTATATTGAATCGAGTATCACACCACCATTTTTAAACTAAAAACTTAACAAAACAAACTGAATTCGATTAAGCAGTGAAATCTGAAGAAAAAAAACTTGTCTACGTGTTCTTGAGAATTTCAAGAATATCGGTCCAAAAAAAACTGATTCAGTGATCTTTCTGAATTTGTTTGGTATAGCTTTGATACCAATTGTTAATGTCCTATTCAAGCAATTCAATCTCAAACAAGATTTGACAATGTATATTTCTAGAGAGAGAGAGTAGTGAGAGAAAGTTGTCACAAGTCTATTGATATTACAATGATGCGTATGATACTTGGTTACATGATTACAAACAACTCTTACTATTTATATCAAGACACACTTCTCTTATAACACTAAACTCTCACATGCTTGCTTCTCTCAAGACACTAAACTCTCAAACTAAAGGTTCTCTCAAACCACTAAGATTAACTACATTGACTTTACAGACTTGACTTTTCTCATTAAATCTTGGATACAATTAATACACTAACAATTTACTATTCCCACATCTCAGTGATTTTTAGAAAATAACCCTCATTGAATGACCAAATGGTAAAAAATTTCAAGTTAAATGTGCAGAAGCTCTGTGGGTCAAGAGCTTCTGAGGTCATTTGAAGGGTTCAAAAGTATAGAGAGGCCCTAGACATTCGAAAGAACTTATGAGATGATCGAACACAGACCCAACCATATGATTAATGGACGAGACCCTTTTTGTGAGGTACGGAGGCTCTGTGATAGGTCACAGAGGCTATGTGGAGGTCCTCAGGGTCTCTGAGATCCAAAATTTCTAATTTAGGAAATACTTTGGGTGATGAACTCAAAGGTCGTGAAAGGATTTTGAGGGGCAGAATGACAGAAAAGATGTCGAGCTCCCCCTTGAATTGTCAAGGTCCTATTTTAGCTCCCCCCTGGTTTGTGCTTGGATTTTTTGAAAAAATAGACGTTGAACAAGACACAGAGCAAGACAGCCATTTTATCAAAAAGATTTTGAGAAAGAAGACTGTATAAACAATAAAAATAAAATACACGGTAACACAGTATGTACTGCAGAGGCTCTGTGCGAGGATACAGAGGCTCTGTGAATCAACTCATGTTAAGCATGCCAATTTTGCCAATGAGAAAAATAAATATTTTCTCATCTAATGCCTTTGTGAAAAGGTCGGAAAGCTGGTAATCTATGGGGACAAAGTACATTTCTATTGTCCCATGTTCCATGTGATGTTTCAGAAAGTGGTACCTGATGTCGATGTGCTTTGTCTTAGAGTGTTGAACAGGATTGGCAGAGATCGCAATGGCGCTTTTGGAGTCACAGAGGATAGGGATTTTCTCGATGTCAGATCCATAGTCTCTGAGTTGGGTTCTCATCTGGATACCAGAAGTCAAGATTTTTGGTCCCTTTTAGGTATTTGAAGATTCTCTTGACAGCATGAAGACGAGATTCTTTGGGGTTAGCTTGAAATCTTGCACAGAGGCATTTGGCGAACATTATATCAGGTCGGCTTGCGGTTAAGTACAAAAGAGACCCTATCATACCTCTGTAGAGTTTACACTCCACAGATTTGCCCTCTAGGTCCACATGAAGCTTAGATCTAGTGGCCATAGGGGTTTTCATTGGTGAAGAGTCAGAGAGCATGTATTTTTTAAGTATGTCAGATACATATTTAGATTGGTTTATGAAAATTCCCTCTTTGGTTTGTTTGACTTGCAATCCTAGGAAGAAGGTAAGTTCTCCCATCATGCTCATCTCAAACTCACTCTTCATCAACGACACAAACTTTTTACAATAAGATTCATTTGTGGACCCAAAAATAATGTCGTCAACATAAATTTGCACAAGCAGAATCTCACCTTTTCTCTTTTTATAAAATAAGCTTGTATCAGTTGTACCTCTTTTGAAACCATTGGCAAGAAGAAAGTTTGAAAGCCTGTCGTACCAAGTGCTGGGGGCTTGCTTGAGTCCGTATAGAGCCTTGTCCAAGAAGTACACGTGATTAGGGTACTTGGAGCTTTCAAACCCTGGTGGTTGTTGGACGTATACTTCTTCTTGGATTTGCCCATTCAGAAAGGCTGACTTAACATCCATTTGAAATACTTTAAAATCTCTGTGGGCTGCGAAGGCAGGAAATATTCTTATTGCCTCGAGCCTTGCCACAGGGGAAAAGTTTTGTCATAGTCAATCCCTTCTTCTTGGCAGTATCCTTTGGCCACCAGTCATGCTTTGTTCCTGATCACCACACCATCCTCGTCCATTTTGTTCATGAAGACCCATTTGGTCCCTATTGCAATTTTGCCTTTCGGCAGAGGCACTAGGGTCCATACTTCGTTTCTTTCAAACTGCAGAAGCTCTTCTTGCATAGCTTCTACCCAGTTTAGGTCTTCAAGAGCTTCAGTGATCTTTTTTGGTTCGATAATACTCACAAATTTTGTATAGTAACAAAAATTTGCAGTACTGGATCGAGTCTGGACTCTCTGAGTGGGGTCATCTATAATTTGACTATGTGGGTGACTTCTGGTCCACTTTGTCATTCGTGGAAGGTGGTCATTGGAACCTACTGAAATTACTTCCGGAACATTTTCTGTCTCTTGATGTTGATCACCCTCTGTGGAAGGGAGATCATTTGTACTTGTCACGGGATTTTGTTCACTCTGAGTTGATGTTATGAGCTATGTGATGCCTTGCTCAGAGTTCTCTGATTGATCTGGTGTTGACCCTTCAGAGATATCTTGAAGATGACCATGATCTTGATTAAGCTTGGAGCCTTGTTCAGGGTTACCCTCTGAGTGTTCCCCCTCGACATTTGCACCTGCAAAAGTAGTGAAATAAGGTGAAGTATTGCTAGGACCTGATAGAGTCGTACCTAATTGGTCTACAGAGGCTTCAACTCTAAAGGCTCTGTGGTAATCCTCTGAGGGTCCATCATCGTTGAACATCTCTTCAAATAGATGATGAAGTTTATTTGCTCTAGATGAGTCACCAGATTCTTTATCCTGGAGTTTGAGTCCTGAGCTGATTTGCTCAGAAGTCACTTCAAACGAGTTATCAAAAGAAACATTAATGATTTCAATTATATGTTTTGATTTGAGCACGTAGACTCGGTATGCCTTGGAGTTTGATGAGCATCCAATAAATTTGGCCTCATCAGCTTTGGGACTGAATTTCCCAATATGCTCTCTGTCGTTCAACACAAAGCATCTGTAGCCAAAGACATGGAAGTACTTGATATTTGGCTTTCTTTGATTGAGCATGTGGTAAGGGGTCTTTGCATGTCTTTTTACTACCAAAGATCGATTTTGGGTGAAACATGTTGTGGAGATGGCTTCTGCCCAAAAGGAAATTGGAAGTCCTGAGGAAGTGAGCATTGTTCTTGCGGCTTCCACAAGTGTTCGGTTTTTGCATTCAACAACACCGTTTTGTTGTGGAGTCCTTGCAACAGATAAGTTATGTGAAATGCCTTCTGTTGTAAGATAGGCTTCTATTATTGAGTTTTTGAACTCTGTCCTGTTGTCGCTTCGAACTCTCTAAACCTTGCAATCATGAAGAACTTGTATCCTCTTGAGAAGATTTATTAGTACCTCAGGAACATCTGATTTCTTTCGTATAAACTCTATGTTGGGAACTGAAGAATTCATCAAGTATGGTTAATACTGCTAGTTCAAAGTTACTACTGCTAGAAGACTTAAAGGTTAATGCTGCTGAGTCATAGTTAGTGCTGCTTGAACAAAGTTACTGCTAGTCATAGTTAGTGCTGCTTGAACAAAGTTAGTACTGCTTAGCTAGTTAGTACTGCTAGTACTTAGTGCTGCTTAGTAGTTAATGCTGCTAGAAGAAGTTAATGCTGCTGATCATGGTTAGTGCTGCTAAAGAGATTCGGATGGAAAGAATGACAGCTGGATAATCTGAAGATTATGGAAGCTTATAGATATACATGGAAGATATACTGAAGATATTTTATTTATTGTAATTTTCTTTGTATTCAGTATATATATTGTATAGCTTAGAATAATGAATTAACTTTTGTTTTTATTCTTTTAGAGAGAAAATCAACCTCAAGGCATAGATCATAATTCTAGAGAAGTAGAATTCGTATTGGTGAGCCTGTTCATCAATATTGAGGTTGAGTGAGTAATCTTGTAACTTCAAAGCATTCAATACAAGTTTACAGTTTGTTGATTATATTCTGTTTTGATTTTCTGTTTCATTAAATATCAAAGTGTTATTCCGCAAACTTCTTTGATATTGTTTCTGAGAATTAATTCTTGTTGAGAATTCGATCCTGACAAGTGGTATCAGAGCCTAACTCTCTCAGAAACAGTTACTCATCATGGAAAATCTTACAGAATCAAGCAGTACTTTGGTTCCTAAGGTTCCAATGCTCAAACCAAGTGAGTTTGACATGTGGAAGATCAGAATCAGACAATATATTCTTCTCACTGACTACTCAATGTGGGATATCATTGAGAATGGTCCTTCTGAAGCTGGAAGGATAGGACCAGATGGGAAAAGACCTCCACCAAAGACAGATGGTGAGAGGAAGATCAGACAGACAGAGATGAAGGCCTTGAGCACTCTGCTCTTGGCCATTCCCAATGAATATCAGCATCAATTTTGCAACTGCACTGATGCTCAGATTCTCTGGAATGCTCTAGAGAAAAGATTTGCTGGAACTAAGAGCATCAAAAGAAATCAAAGAGATGTTCTAAAGCAACAATATGAGAACTTCACTTCCACAAAGAACGAGTCTATGACTCAAACTTTTGATAGGTTCAATAAACTCATAGGTGAACTGGCTACTGTAGGGGTGAAGATGGAACAAGATGATATCAACAGAAAGTTCCTCAGATCTCTTGGGGATGAATGGACTATGTACACTGTCTCATATAGACAGAGTGACAATCTGGAAGAGAAAGAACTTGATGATCTATACAATGATCTAAGAGTTTTTGAAACTGAGGTAGAAACCAAGAAGAAGCCCTCTGGTTATATTCACAATGCTGCACTTCTTTCAGCATCCACTGATACTAATGCCAACCCTGAAGCAGTTAGTACTGCTAGTGGAGTAAGTTCAGAAAAAGGCACTGAAACTATCTTTGAAGCCTTTTTGTCCAGTCATAGCAGCAATTCTCTGATTAATGATGATCTTGATCAAATTCACCCTGATGATCTGGAGGAGATGGATATTAAATGGCAGATGGCCATGTTATCCATGAGGGTGAAAAATTTCATTAAAAGAACTGGAAGAAATAACTTCTCTCAAAAAAGAGAAGATGGAGCTGGTTTTGACAAAACCAAGGTGGAATGTTATAAGTGTCACAAGAAAGGACACTTTGCTAGAGAATGCAGGAGTGTTGTTCCAAACAATAACCACCAACAAGCTCAGAATGGAGGATACAATCAGAACAAGAATCCTGCTCAAGCCCTTGTTTCTCAACAAGGAATGGGATTTGACTGGAGTGATCAAGCTGAGGAAGCCATTCAGAACCAAGCTCTTATGGCAGAAGTATCTGATCTCCCCACTGAGGTAAGTTCTAATCTTTGCACTAAATCTTGCATTGACACTGTTACAAGATACAGGGATCACAATCAAAGTATGTGTGATGATCTCAAAAGATTAGAAAAGGACAGAAGAGATTATGTGTTGATAGTAGAGAGATTTGAAGAGCAAATCAAAGGCTTTCAAGCTAATGAACTTCAACACTCTTATGACACAAACTATTGGAAGTGGGAAAAGAATGAGTTAGAAACCAAACTGTCTAAGTCCTTAGAAGAGAATGATAGACTGAAAGAGGAACTGTCAAAAGTTAAACTTGACATAGACAAGTTTTCTTATGCTTCAAAAGCAATGGACTCTCTTCTAAAGGCTCAGATACATGATAAGATGAAGCCTGGTATTGGATACAACACTACACCCCCTCCTTACAATAACAACTATATTTCTCCTACATCAGACTTGTTAGAAACTAAGGAGAAAAAGGACTTGTCTGAAGAAGCTTTTAAGATAGATCCTTTGAATGAGGTAGTAGTTAAGGATTTGACTGAAAAAGGAGCCAGTGAGAACAGGGATAATAATGTGAGTAAAAAGATACCATTAGAAAACAATATTATCACCAATGAGGGATGTGGGAAAATCTGGGTCAAGTCCAAGGAGATAGAGAAGACTAAAGGAAATGATAACAAGGTCCATTACAAACAAACCACAGTTGTGAATCCTGAATCTTGTAAACAGTGTGATTGCAATAAAGCCAAGAGCCTAAATTCTGGTTTAAAAAGAGGAAATCAAAGAAACTGGAATAATCAATGGGCTCAGAAACAAGGAGTTGATCTGAATAAAATCAATAGACCAAAACCTTGTTTTATATGTGGCAAGTTGAATCATTTGGCTAAGTATTGTTACTTCAACCCAATTAAAAGATTTGTGCAAAAATCTGTTGGTTATAGGAAGGCCGGAAAGAAACATGTGATAAAGAAATATGTTGAAAGTAAAGGCACTTTAAAGAAAAAGATTTTAAAAGAAAGTGTCAAAATGTGGGTACCTAGAAGTACTAACAGTGTTAGTACTGCTAACAATATTAGTACTGCTAACACAGTTACTACTGCTAACAGTGTTAGTACTGCTGAAAATATTAATTCTGCTAATACTGTTAATACCTCTTCAAAGGTTAATACTGCCAACACAGTTACTGCTGCTAACACAGTTACTACTTCTAACAAGGTTAGTACTGCTAAGAATGCAAGTGCTGCCAAGGCAGTTAGTACTTCTAAAACTAGTACTGATTCTAGCAAACATAGTTCCAAGCCTATTATTGTAACAAAGTACTCCAAGAATGAGGAGTTAAAGTTCAAAAATCTTGTCAAGAAAGAATGCAAGTATTTTGATGAGAAAGGGGTACCCAAGACCACTTTGGCTTGGGTTCCTAATTCATACTAATTGATTTATCTAATGTGCAGGGCAACCAACAGCTCAAAGGAAAGAGCATTTGGCATGTTGATAGTGGTTGCTCTAGGCACATGACAGGCAACATGTCATGCCTTCAGGATTTCAAGCATATCAATGGAGGACATGTTGCATTTGGAGATAATCTTACTGGTGGTAAGATAAGCGGAAAAGGTAATGTCACCAAAGGTAAGATGACATTTGAGGATGTCTACTATGTTGATCAATTAAAGTACAATCTGTTAAGTGTATCACAGGTTTTTGACAAACAACATAGTATATTATTTACTACTACTGAGTGTATGATTCTTGCTCCAGGGTTCAAGGTAGTTGATGAAAGCATGATACTACTTAGAACTCCAAGAAAGGACAATGTTTACTGTCTTGATTTGGACAATGTTGACAGTGATTCATCTCTAAATTGTCTTGTTTCAAAAGCTTCTGTAGATGAATCCTCTCTATGGCACAGAAGGATGTGTCACATGAATTTCAAGACTATGAACAATCTTGTTAAAAATAACCTTGTAAGAGGTTTACCTTCAAAAGTCTTTTCATGTGATGATCATTGTGTTGCTTGTCTTAAAGGCAAACAACACAAAACTTCTCATAAGACCAAAGAGTTAAATTCTGTTTCTTCTTGTCTCCAATTACTGCATATGGATCTGTTTGGTCCTACAAATGTTATGAGTATAGGCAAGAAATCTTACTGCTTGGTTATTGTTGATGATTACTCCAGATTTACTTGGGTATATTTTCTAAGGACTAAGGATGAAACAAGTGGTCTTATCAAATCCTTTATTCTAAGAATTGAAAACCAAACTAATCAAAGAGTAAAAGTCATTAGATCAGATAATGTAATTGAGTTTAAAAATCATGATCTAAACACCTTTTGTGAAGAAAAATGTATTGAGAGGCAATATAGTGCTCCTAGGACTCCTCAACAGAATGGTGTTGCTGAAAGGAGGAATAGAACACTAATAGAGGCTGCTAGATCTCTGTTGGCTGATTCCAAATTGCCAATTACCTTCTGGGCTGAAGCAGTTAATACTGCTTGTTATGTCCAAAACAGAGTTCTAGTGGTCAAGCAAAAGAACAAGACCCCATATGAGTTTTTAAATAAAAGAAAACCTTTTATTGGTTTCTTCAAACCTTTTGGGTGTCCTTGTACAATTCTAAATACCAAATCTCACTTAGGTAAGTTTGATAACAAAGCAGATGATGGATTTCTTGTTGGATATTCATCTCAGAGTAAGGCTTACAGAGTTTTTAACTCTTCTTCTAGAATAATTGAAGAAAGTGACAATGTCAAATGCAATGAGAACACACCAAATCCTGTTGGGTCTGGACCTCAGTGGCTATTTGACATTGATTCACTAACTAACTCCTTTGGTTTCAGTAATGAGTATACAGGAACAGGAAGTGGAGGATCAGGGATCACACAAGTTCAAGAAAGTCTATCTAAATCTGTGATTTTTCCCATACCCACAGTAAATTCTGTTGAAGACTGTGAAAAGGAATCATTTAATGGACCAAGCCAGAGTGAAGAAGACACTAGAGATAAGGAGACTCAAGAAAATAATGAAGTGGCATCTGAAAACACTTCAGTTGAGTTGCATGAATCTAAACTTGAGGCTGGACTGAATGAAGAACCTAGTCATAACACCAGAATTCAAAAGAATCATCCTCCACAGATGGTAATAGGAGATATCTCTTCTCCTATGATGACTAGACATCAAAGCAGGCTTCAGGAAATGCAAGATCAACAGCATACAGTGCTTTCTTGTTTTCTATCACAGCTTGAGCCTAAAAAGGCACATGATGCTATGAAAGAATCTAGCTGGATAGAAGCAATGCAAGAGGAACTGCTACAGTTCAAGCTACAAGATGTATGGGATCTGGTAGACCTTCCTAAAGGTCACAGAGCAATTGGCACAAAGTGGATTTTCAGAAACAAGAGAGATGAAAGAGGTATTGTCATAAGGAACAAAGCAAGGCTAGTGGCTCAGGGATATACTCAAGAAGAGGGTATAGATTATGAACAAGTGTTTGCACCTGTGGCTAGAATAGAAGAAATCAGACTATTCCTAGCCTATGCTTCTTACATGAACTTCAAAGTCTATCAAATGGATGTAAAAAGTGCCTTTCTCTATGGGTCAATTGAAGAAGAAGTATATGTCTGTCAACCACCAGGGTTTGAAAACCCAAGCTATCCAGACAGGGTATACAAATTAAAGAAAGCACTTTATGGACTACATCAAGCCCCAAGAGCATGGTATGACACTCTGTCATCCTATCTCTTGGAAAATGACTTTGAAAGAGGAGTCATTGATAAGACTCTATTTATTAAAAGAAAGAAGAAGGATATTTTGCTGGTCCAAATCTATGTTGATGACATTATCTTTGGATCTACAAGAAACAACATGTGCAAGGAGTTTGAGAATTTAATGCATCAAAGGTTCAAAATGAGTTCCATGGGGGAACTTACTTTCTACCTTGGACTCCAAGTTCAACAGAAGTCAGATGGCATTTTCATATGTCAATCCAAGTATGTGCAGGATATTCTAACCAAGTTTGGTTTCTCAGAATCAAAACCTGCCAGCACACCTATGGAAACACACAAGCAGATCACAGCAGATCTTGAGGGGGAGGATATGGATGTGCATCATTATAGATCCATGATTGGCTCTCTCATGTATCTCACAGCATCAAGTCCAGATATAATGTTTCCAGTCTGTGTATGTGCAAGATTTCAAGTTAGGCCAAAGCAATCTCACTTTCAAGCTGTTAAGAGGATATTTAGATATCTCAAAGGGCAACCCAGATTGGGACTTTGGTATCCTCATAACTCACCTTTTGACCTAATAGCATACTCAGACAGTGATCTAGGTGGGGCAAACTTGGACAGAAAATCTACTTCTGGAGGATGTCAGTTTTTGGGTGCTAGACTAGTCTCATGGCAGTGCAAGAAAAAAACCACAGTATCCACATCTACAACAGAGGCAGAGTACATAGCAGCTGTAAGTTGCTGTTCTCAAGTCTTATGGATTCAGAATCAAATGTTGGATTATGGGGTAACCTTTCTACACACTCCAATCTTTATTGACAACAGCAGTGCTATTAGCATTGTGAATAATCCAGTCAAGCACTCAAAAAGAAAGCACATTGAGATCAGGTATCACTTTATAAGAGATTGTAATGAAAAGAAACTTATTCAAGTTGTCAAAGTTCACACTGATAATCAGTTTGCTGATTTATTCACTAAAGCTTTTGATGTGGGTAGATTCACTTTCTTGGTAACAAGTGTGGGAATGATCAACTCTGAATAATCCTCTTCTCAAAAAGTGGTTTTATATCTGTATATTATTCTTGGAGTTACAAATCTTCTGTTTCAGGATATGCATAGCAGTACTCAGTGTTTAGCAGGTTTAAAAGGAGTATTTCAGTTAATACTGCTAGTAGTTAATACTGCTTTCAGTTAATACTGCTAGTAGTTAATACTGCTTTCAGTTAATACTGCTAGTGGTTAATACTGCTTTCAGTTAATACTGCTAGTGGTTAATACTGCTTTCAGTTAATACTGCTAGTGGTTAATACTGCTTTCAGTTAATACTGCTAGTAGTTAATACTGCTTTCAGTTAATACTGCTAGTAGTTAATACTGCTTTCAGTTAATACTGCTAGTAGTTAATACTGCTTTCAGTTAATACTGCTAGTGGTTAATACTGCTTTCAGTTAATACTGCTAGTAGTTAATACTGCTTTCAGTTAATACTGCTAGTAGTTAATACTGCTTTCAGTTAATACTGCTAGTAGTTAATACTGCTCTAGGTTAATACTGCTTATGTTCCGAATACTATAAATACTCTTTGCCCGCCTAAAAGCTTATAACGATTCTCTGCATACTATTCACCTGCGCTCTAAACCCTTTCTCTCTCAAAGTTCAAAGTTTTTCAGGCAAGAATCTTCAAGGTCAATTTTCAAGCAGAAGGCTTTCATCAGATAGTCGACTTTCTGAAGACTAGCCACATTGCCCATGCTATCACTATGTCTCCAACTATCTTTATAGAGCATCAGAGGCAATTCTGGGCACATGCCACCATTGTTACTGAGAATGGTGAGCGAATGATCAAGACGACAGTATGTGGCAATCCATTGACAGTTACTGAAGAGATAGTTCGCATCAGTCTACGTCTAGACGATGCCTCTGGTATAACTTCTATCCCTAATGATGAACTGTTTTCTACTCTGACAAGAATGGGGTATGGAGGCCCATTGGGTGTTTTTAAGTTCTCAAAAGCTAAATTCTCACCTCAATGGCGTTTTCTTGTTCATACCTTGATGCACTGCATTTCTAAAAAGACCACTGGATGGAGTGAGTTCAGCAGCACCATTGCTTATGCTTTGGTCTGTTTGGCCACTGCCAGAAGGTACAATTTTTCACAAATGATTTTCAATGATCTTGTCTCAAACATGGGAAACAAAAAGAGCTTTTATATGTATCCCAGGTTTGTTCAAGCAGTTATCAACCATGAATTGACGGATATTACTCATTCTGATGGAATTTATGTACCAAAACCCCCTAAAGGTAAGGTTTTCTGAAATATGAGAAGATCTGCTGGGGACTCTGAAGGAGTTGACACCCCATTGTTCTCTACAATGATGGTGGTGTCCCAAACCAATGAAGGTATGGCAGCAGGGTCAAGGCCCCCATTAGACCAACCCACTGCTAGCCAAGACCAACCTTTCCTCTCAAAATCAATTCCCCAGTCCCTTCTTGAAAAACCAACCTCTCCAATCACACAAACTTACAAGAGGAAACAGGTAAAGAGAGCTCCTCCCCTTCTTGTACCATTACCCACTAAGCCTATAAGCCCTCTAAGGGAGAATTCTCCCCTAGAGAATATCCAAAGGGAAACCACAAGGGTGTCTCCCAACCCAAAGGAGGTGCTCTCTGAGGAGGAGGTAGAGCATATGGGTGATGAGGCTGCCACTACTCCCGCTAGTACAGAGGAGGAAAGTGGTAACATCAATAAGACCTCCCCCATGGCAACTTTGAATGAGCAATCATTTGATGGTCCCTGGTGCCAAGCAACCACAGGGGTGGATAGTGCTTCTGCAAGGCAGAAGACTTCCACTAACAAAAGATCCAATGATCCTTCAAAGGAGGGTAACACTTCTGGAAAGGGTGAGGACAGATATACGTACTATGAATTGATGGAAACAATGGGGAACATCAATCAAGATGTTCTCAAACAAGGCAAAGATATTGAAGAAATGAAGCTAGTCATTCTGTCACAACAAGAACAGATTGCTAAGCTGAAGAGGATGGTGGTTAGTCTGGTACAAAGGAAGCAGAGAAAGCAATTCCAACTAAGGAGAAGGAAGTCTGAAAATGATGCTCCCAAAAAGGGGGAGATTGATAGGGAAAAACTAGAGGTTGAGGGGGAGCAGGAAGCAGAAACACAAACAGACTCAATGCCAAAAGAATCAAAAGAAGCAGCAGAAACAGTTACTACTACTGACATTAATAAAGCAGTAGAAACTGTGAAAGAAGTTTTAACAGATCTTGAGATTGCAGAAACCTTACTAAAAGCCAAGAATGATACTCCCAAGGTCACTTCAAAGACCAAAGGTGTAATCATAAAAGAACAAGGTGAAGTGATCAAGAAAGATAACAGTAAAAAGGCAATGAGCAGAGACAAAGGAAAAGCAAAGATGGTAGAATCTGATCAACCAATCAAAAAGCAAAGGTTGGTTGAATCAGATGAAGCCCTAGCTAAAAAGATGCAGGAGGATTTTGAAAAAGAAGAAAGAGTTCAGATGGAAAAGGACAGGGAAATGGCAAAAGCTCTAGCTGCTGAACTGAATGAAGCTTATCAACAGAGTATGGCAACTTAAATTGCACAGAAGAAAGCTGCAAGTATGAAGAAATCAGTAGTGAAAACAGCTGCAAAGAAGAGAAAACCCTCAAAGACATTCCTAGGTACCCAAGAGAGAAACAAGATGATTATATTTCTTAAAGGTGCTGTAGGAGTCAAAAAGGAGATGTTCTCCAAAATGTCTTTTGAGAAGATCAAAGAGCTCTATGATTCAGAGATGTTAAAGCTTCAGGGAAATGAAACTGCTAGGGTGGAGATGGAGAAGAGAATAAAAGAAAGTAATGATTTTGATTGTCAAAATCCATTTCCAGATGAGCAAGAAACACCTCCTAAGAAAGAGTCCACTCTGGGAGAAAGTCTAAGAACTTTAAAGAGAAAAAAAATGATGGCAAGGAGAAAGCCAATCAAGAAGTCTAAAGTATCTGAAGAAGAGGCTAAGAAGGTTGCTGAAGAAGAAGGGGCACCTGAGTCATCTAAACAGACAGAGCCAGCTAACACTGATGATGTAAATTTGTATATGGTAGTGATGGACAAAGTGCCTGAACCAATTTCAGCAGAACCTGTAGGAGTTAAGCCTCCTGAGGTCATTCTCTGGGATACATTGACAGTGGTTGGAAAGGAATACATAAGGCTGAAAAGAAAGGATGAAAAGTATGAAGTGTTCAACACATGGGAAAAAATTGTCAGAACATGTTCTAGATCAGATCTTGAAGAGATGTTTGAGATAGGAATGAAGTTGTATGCAGATATTCTAAAGACTCCAGGAATTTCAATTACAAAACTGGTAATGGAGTATCTGTGTATGATGTTCAAACCTGAAGAAGTAGAGCACTTGATCAAGGATGTCTTCAAATCAATAAACAGTTGGACTCTATATGAAATTAGTGGAGTATATACAGTGACTTTGGATTTAAATCACACTGAATACTTTCTAGTGGATAGAGTGTATAAACATAGCAGATTGAAGCTACATGCCATGCTGAAGAAAAAGTTAAGGTGTGTTCCAGATTCAGAAATGGCTAAATACTTGATTCAAAGAACCATCAATCAGAGTTTGGGATTGGATGCAAACACTGGAATTTAGGCCATGATAGAGTTTTGGGAGCATCTTGAAGATTAATTCTAAAGAACTTGACTTCTCTTCCTAAAAGTCAAGTTAGGGGGAGATTGTTGGGAACTGAAGAATTCATCAAGTATGGTTAATACTGCTAGTTCAAAGTTACTACTGCTAGAAGACTTAAAGGTTAATACTGCTGAGTGTTACTACTGCTAGTACTATTAATACTGCTAGTCATAGTTAGTGCTGCTTGAACAAAGTTAGTACTGCTTAGCTAGTTAGTACTGCTAGTAGTTAGTGCTGCTTAGTAGTTAATGCTGCTAGAAGAAGTTAATGCTGCTGATCATGGTTAGTGATGCTAAAGAGATTCGGATGGAAAGAATGACAGCTGGATAATCTGAAGATTATGGAAGCTTATAGATATACATGGAAGATATACTGAAGATATTTTATTTATTGTAATTATCTTTGTATTCAGTATATATATTGTATAGCTTAGAATAATGAATTAACTTTTGTTTTTATTCTTTTAGAGAGAAAATCAACCTCATGGCATAGATCCTAATTCTAGAGAAGTAGAATTCGTATTGGTGAGCCTGTTCATCAATATTGAGGTTGAGTGAGTAATCTTGTAACTTCAAAGCATTCAATACAAGTTTACAGTTTGTTGATTATATTCTGTTTTGATTTTCTGTTTCATTAAATATCAAAGTGTTATTCCGCAAACTTCTTTGATATTGTTTCTGAGAATTAATTCTTGTTGAGAATTCGATCCTGACACTCTACCCAATTGTATCTAGAGAATTCATCTATGAGTACAAGAATGTACTTCTTACCACCTAGACTTTGCACAGATATATGACCGCAGAGGTCTACGTGAAGCATCTGTAGAGGTCTGGTGCAAGATATGTTTGTTTTGGTCTTATGGGCAGCTCTTTTGAGTTTGCCCATTTCACATGCAGAGCATAGATGATCTCTGTCGAATTTAATACTTGGTAGCCCCTTTATCAGTTCTAGTTTCACAAGTTTGTCAAGAGTGTGAAAGTTTAAGTGACAGAACCTGTTGTGCCATAGCCAATCTTCCTTGTTCTTACATGAAATCAAACAAAGCTTTTCGTCTTTGTTGATCGACTTGAAGTCCATGAGGTATAGATCACCTCGTCTCATGGCACACAGAAGCTCTGTACTTGTGTCTTCTCTGATCAGAGAGCAGTATTGCTTCTTGAACATTACATCAAGTCCATTATCACAGAATTGGCTAACACTTAGCAGGTTGTGCTTAAGGCCATCCATATATGCAACTTTGTTGACATCGATGTCTCCGTTCACAATGACTCCATAGACTTTGATTTGCCCCTTCTTGTTGTCTCCGAGGGTTACAGAACCACCTCCATGTATTTCTTTATAAGCGGAGAGCAACCCTCTGTCGACAGTCATGTGCTTTGAACACCCGGAGTCTAGGTACCAAATGGGCACATGCTGTTTCTTCTGTGGACATATTAAGAAGATTTAGGTACCCATTTCCAAATGGGTCCAGGCTTGTTAGCAGTCTTTAAAGGTGCCTTAACAGCTTTGTTTTTGGATTTATCCTCCTTGATAGAGATACAATTTTGCCCTTTCTTACCCATGAATTTGGCATTCTTGGACTTCGGGTGAGATATAAGACAAGAGGGCCTTGAGAAGTTTTGATTTAAAGCATGCACAAGATCAAAACATTTGCAATGGGGAATTTCAAAAGCAAACTTCTTAAATATTTCATTAAAAATGTCAAATGAGGGTACAGAGCAACTTTTACAACAACTCATTTTAGATTTGGGTTTCTTTTTGCAGAAAACTTTGTCTAATCTAGGTTGTCTTTTGTCAAAAACTCCTCTTTGATGACTCTCTAAGTGTACTCTCCCCTGACGACCTTCCTTTCGAGCATTCACTACCACAGAAGCATTAGTTTTGTCAATTTTGGGCCATTTTTGCCTTATATTGCCAGGTGAGCTTTTCTTGAAAAGGCTTTGTTAGTTTGACAGATCTTGGAGCTTTGAAAGTTTGAGTGGTCTTAATCTTTTCATTTTTCAATTTTTCAAGCTCAAGAGAAGTTTTTGCTTGAAGGCACATATCCAGAAAATCAGGGCAGATTGGTATTCCTGTAGTTCCCTTTTTGGGAGCAACCATTCTGTTAAGAATACCAGAGGGTAGCCTATTTTTCTCTGGACCACAGGTGACCATCTGAAGTTCCACAGAACTTGTCTTATCACTGACAGAGGAGGACTCAGACTCTGATTCAGAATCTGAGTCGAGAAAGACCTTTTGGAAGTGTGTTGCATTGTCCATTTGTAGTGTCCTTAGGTGAGTTTAAATGTTTTGAAAAACATGGAATAACCATAGGAACACTAAGACAATTTAGAAGATCTTGCTCAAAGATTTCTTCTACTTCAGAGATTAGATCAGGATGGTTAAAAAAATGATTTTCATAGGTCTTTCTCAAGACATTTTCCAAGAACCTTTTGAAGAGATTTTCTTCCACAGAGGTCGGAACAAACTCTGGTGCATCAGAGGACAGTTCCTTTTCAGGAATCATCATGCACATAAAAGCCATTTGAGTTTGTGTTTCTGGAGACTAAATCTGAAGATTCCTATCTGTTTTTGAGACAGATATTTCTTTCGAATAGATTTTCTCTTTGATGAGAGTGCAGATGGCAAATCATTGTTTTCATACCATACATTTGCCATCTGCAGAGGTTTCTTCAGATGTGGTCCTTTAGAGGTTCTGCGCCTTTTAAATGTGCATAATAGGTTTGGAAGACTTGGCTTTAGAAATTATCTAGGGAAGAAGATATTTGCTAAAGATTTGTTCCTTTTATATCCAGTGTTGGGGTCAATATCATCGAACCCTATACCTCTTCTGCCAATCTGGGCATTGACCTTTTCATGGACCTTTTGAGCATCCTGATATCTCTTAATTTGAAGTTCTCTGTCGAACAGATCTTGATGAAGAACTTCTCTTTCTTTTTGTATTTTTTTTTTCAAATAGATGGCGTTTAATCGATCACTCTCACTATTCTTTAGCTCTTTCACTTTTTCTTTTAAAGCTTGATCGAGTTTTAAAACCTTTTCTTTTAGACTCTTTTTATCAGAAATGTGCTCAGAAATAAGTGATTTTCTTTCAAGATAAAGTTTGCCTTTTTCTTGGGTAAGAAGTCTGGTTTCTCTTTCAAAGAAGGCAAGCTTCTTCTCAAGCTCTGAGCACATGGTTTTATAAGCAAGGAATTCATTTTGTAATTTAAGTTTGTTTTCAGAGTCAGAAATATAAGATTCAGAAGTAGATACCTCATTCTTATCGTCAGAAGAGTGGACTTCTGCCATTCCACCGAAGAGTGCATTTTTGTCCCCTTCGTCAGAGGATTCATCAGTTTTAAGGTTCTGTTGTTCGGCCATTAGGGATCTCTGAGTGTAGTATTCTGCTTTCCTTTTGTAGAAATCAACGTCTCTTGTGGGTTTCTCGTTAATGGCAGAGGACCTGCACTCTGCGGCGAAGTGGTCCGACTTCCCACATTTGAAGCAACCTTCATTTTGTTTGGAAACTTTATCACCACTTCTTCCGTCTCAGCTCTGTCCACTCCTTCTTTCTTCTTCCTCTGACCATTGAATTCTTCTCTCCCATACTTTTTTTCTTCACCATATCTTCTGCATTTGTCGTCTCTTTCCTCTCGTCCTCTGTACTCTGGCTTATTCTTAAGACCCCTATTGAATTGTCGGGTGATAAGTGCAAGGCTCTTGGCCAGAGCAGCCATATGGATTTCCTCCTCAGATCCTTCCTCACTTTCACTCTCTGCCACAAGAGCCTTTTTCTTCTTTTTCTTCTTCTGAGCATTTTCAATCACATTCTTTCCTTAGTCCTGACCCTCTGTGGTACTTCCAACCAACGCAGAGGACCACCGACAGGGGTCATAACTTTGATATCCTTTTCTCTTGAGTTAGTGATGTACCAAATAGGTCAGAGATGGACCAGACATCTAGATCTAGTGTAGCTTGCATGGACATGGTTAGATGAAGCCATTCGTCATTCAGGCTCTAAAGAAATCTGACATTGTTTTCCGCAGAGGTTCTTTGGATGCCATATCTCTTGCAACACTTGTTTAACAAGGAATTGTACCTGTTGTATGTGCTCTGGATGGATTCATTCGGCAGAGCTTTGAATGCAAAATACTCATTAATGCATAAGGCTCTGTTGTTACTGAGGGTTTTAGCACCACCTTCAAGTTGTTTCTCTAGCTCCAACCATAGGTCTTTTGATGTTTCACAGGAATCAAGAGACTGAAAGATCTCGTTTGGGATAGCCATGATGAGTAGCCTTTTGGCTTTCTTTGCTAGTACATGCAAAGCACTCTCTTGTTCAGTCCATTTATTTAAGGACTTGGGATGCTGATATTCAGGAACTTCAGGGGTGTTTGCAGTGGCAGGAACTCGAGGAACTGTAGACATTGGAATATAAGGAGGGTTATAAAGAAATCAACCAAACCAGGATCCACACCTTCGAGAAAGTGTATCATCCTGATTTTCCACTGAGGATATTCATCCCTCAGTAGAGTAGAGGGTTTAGATTGAGATCCTGCACTAAAGTACTTAACTGGGTTCGCCATTCTCAGGTAGAGAAATAGAAAAAAAACAGAGTATGAAGAGTTCTTTAGAAAAGACCACGAGTTTACTCAACATGGATGAGTATTAAGAAGTATGAGAAAGATGATAAACAATATATGAGCTTTGAATCTGTTCTTCAACGGTTCAAACACACTTGCTTTTGAATCTACGTCAAACAGGTTGAAGTAGCTGTAGAAAACAGAGTATGTTTATGAGTGGGGATCAAGGCAAAGAAACACACTCAAACTATTACCTGGAACGTGGTAATCAAGTATAGAACAGGATCATTTGATATTAAGAATCAATGTTCGCTCTGATACCAATTGTTGATCCCAATAATGATGTTCTTTACTTGATGGACTTTTACTACACACAGATTAACAAATAAGAGTGCGGAAGCATTTCTGATATGTAGAAAAGTAGAACATTCAAAGTAATAGACACACAAATAATCAACAAACAGAATCGTAAGATATAACAAGGATTTTACTCAAGATACTGTTTCATTCATTTAGCTTTATGAACACCAAGAACATGCACTGGTGTGTGCAAATATTCTCAGGGAAATACAATCTCTAAAAGATAGACTTGTGTGTGCTTTCTCCGATTGCTTAAACAACTTAAAGAAGGTGCCCCTATATATAAGAAAAGGATGCACCCCTTAGTACAAGACAAAGACTAAGAAGAACTGATCTGTAAATCTTAGAACGGATAGCTTCACGTGTTCTGCATGTGACCTTGTCATGAACTGAGTTTGCCATCTTCGAACAGTCTCGAGAGGTTAGCCATCACATAGGCTCTGTGAGTGATCACAGAGGCTCTATGATCTGAAGATCATTGATAGGTTACGAGTCCTCTTGCATAGCTTCAACAAAATCTTCTGAGATTGTGGGTTCTGTGGTGTGCTTGGATGTTCTGATCAAACTTCTACAGTTCCTATACTTAGACTATTTTTCAATACTTCTAAACATGTAAGTTGGAACTAACAATAAAAGAATTCAAACAATAAATCTAATTCTGATAAATGAGATGTAGATGTAGAGGGTTTATCAGAATCAATAGCATTAACCACAGGTTCTAGACTGATTTGTCCAGAAACTAATACTTCTGTATGTACGGGTTCTGAATTGTGTTGTTCAGAAGCCAACTCCTCGTCGAATGTAAGATTTACGCTCTCAATGAGTCTTTCACTTTTTCAGATAGACTTTATATGTAGCAGACGTTTGAGAGTATCCAATGAAGATGCCTTCTTCAGCCTTGGAACTGAACTCGTTTAATTTCTCTTTATCGTTCAGTACGAAGCACCACATCCAAAAATAAGGAAGTGTTTAATGCTAGGTGTACGATTATTTATCAAAGCATAAGGTGTTTTACCAAACCGGCGGTGTATTATGGAACGGTTTTGCGTGTAGCAATCAGTCGATACAGCTTCGGTCCATAGAAATAGAGGTTGATCCGATTGACTAAGCATAGTTCAAGCGGCCTTGACTATCGTTCGGTTTCGTCTCTCTACTACTCCGTTCTGTTCTGGAGTTCTGGCTGCAGAATATTGTTGTGTCATCCCGACCGATTCAAGAAAATCTTCAACAATGCTATTCTTGAATTTTGTGTCGTTATCTGTACGAAGAAGCTTGACTGGCTTTTGCAGATTCACTTGGGTAGTCTTTAAGAAATTGATGATGACTTCGGGCGACTCATCCTTTGATCTTATAAATTTGACCCATGTGTACCGCGAATAATCATCCATAATCACTAATATGTATTTCTTTCTGTTAATGCTTTGTTTATACATAGGACCGTAGAGATCCATATACAACAACTCAAGTGGAGAACTTGTACTAGGCTCAGGCTTTGGCTTATGAATAGCTCTCTTCATTTTACCTATCTCACACGCTGGACACATATGTTCTTTTTCGTATTTTAGCTCAGGAAGTCCTTTGACTAATTTGCCCGTGACCAGTTTGTTGATGACATGAAAATTCAGGTGAGAAAGCCTTCGGTGCCATAACCAACTTTGTTGCAGCGAGCCTTTTGACAGTAGACACACCTCATTGTCCGTCTAGACTTTTCACAAGTTGATCGTGTAGAGGTTAGACATTCTCGTGCCGACCAAGAGTTCCTTACCATCTTCAGTACGCACAGAACATCGATTGGCCTTGAAATTTACCTCTAGGTCTTTGTCCCAGAACTGTCCAATGTTGAACAGGTTATGTCCTAATCCTTATACGTAACTCACCTTCGTAATCATCACGTTGTCTTGAATCACGTCATCGTAGCCCAAAATCGGTGAAAACTGATCATTTCCAAATATCACGTTCCCACAGTGTTTCTCTATATAATTAGACAAAATATCTTTCTGCCCAGTCATATACTTGGAGCAACCAGAATCCATGTACCACATATGACGGGTCTGCACTGGAGAAATCAGAGAACAATAACTTTAGATAACCATTTAAAATGGGTCCTATCGAATTAGTGCAAGATTATGGCATCCATTTGTATAAGGACCCTCTGATCTTTTGAAAACCCTTTGAAACATTTGACTTATAAGAATAGACATGTTAAGTACCAAACCAATCATCAGAATATCGGTGAGAAACAAAATCAGTCCGTGTATATGTAGAACACTTAGTAGCAGACCGAGATAATTGGAGTAATTGCTTTATTGTATGTTTCTTGTAAGGAATAAGAAGTTTTTGTTTATTAGAAGCAATAGAACCAACTACATCAGAACTACTATCAGTCTGTCTATTACAAACATTTTCAAGACATGATTCTGAACTCTCATCAATCTTCCGTTTTGGTCGCCATTCAGTTCGTTCTTTCGACCTTTTCTTTTTCAAATCTGAAACAAAAGATTTAGATTTGTTAGGAAAATCAGATTTCTGAGATTGTCTTTTCTTAGCTTACCAGTGTTAGTCAGTGTCTGTGAGTGTCGTTTCTTTTGCGTCTTACCTTTCTGATAGTAATCAGTACTCACATAAACTGATTCACCAACCTTAGTCGATGATTCACCAACTTCATATACACTTGGTTAAGCTTCAGAGTTAATTATAAAAGCAGAATGATCTGGAAGTTTAGAGTTAAAGTCAAACATATCAATACATTCTTCACCATACCCATCATCAGAATTTAGAAAATCATTTGCAGACGCAAATAAGTCATCAAAATGAACTTCTGAAGTTTGAGGTGCCTTAGAAGATTCAGTTTAAAAAACGGTGTTCTTTATTATAGTAGAAAATACATTTTGTTCAATATCTACCAAAATTCTTTCATCAGATAAAACATTTTCAAGATCCACTATTTTGCTTTCTAACACAAGTGGAGGAACGTAAATTTTGACTTTAATCGGTTTTGCCTCCATATCTTGTGTAGAATAACTAGCAAAATAATCATTTGAAAGAAACTTTGGTTTTTCTGAAAGATAACTATCATTCAGCTTTTGATATCAGAATGGTAGTTGCATTTTCTTTGTGTTCTTTCTATTTTCATCTTCTTTGGCCTCTACCTCATCAGATGATTTGGTAACGAATTTAGGTTTCAAATGAGTATATTTACCAGCTGCAAACAGAAAATCAGAGTTAAATAAAGTTGGTTGTTTTCTGATTGCTTTCTTTAAGTAGTGGGGGTTATCATAACCGAGTCCCCACTTCTCTTTAAAATCAGCTTCCTCACTCGGTGTGTTTAAGAAAATGGTTTGATTTGTTTGGCCTCTAGCATATAACTTGGCTTCCAAACCATTTACCTTTTTCTCTAAAGTCATGTTTTCAACCTGCAATTTATAAGTTTTTCATACACATTCTTGCTTTTCAAGATCAGACTTTGAAAGCTTAGTAACAAATTCAGAAATCTTACATTCAAAACAATCTTTTTGCAATTTAAAATCAAAAGCAGGTTTGTTTAGAGAGTCAATCAGACTTTTGTTCCTAACAAGTTCCTTGTTGATTTCAAAAATCTTTTGACTTTTCTTTGCAACTCTGCTCTTTTCCTTTTTCTTTTTAGATTGAAGATCTTGAAGTTCGACCATCATGGCTTCCATTTTGATTAAAATTCAGATTCAGAAAAGTTAAGCTCCTCGTCAGATGTCTCTTCATTAGATTCGTCAAACTTCACCTCTTTACCCATTAAGCATATGTGTGTTGTCTCTTCTTTTTCATCCTCGTCAGAATGGTCTTGTCAGAACTCGTCTTCAGCCATTAGAGCTTTTACGGCTTCTTTCTGTTTAGACAACAGCATATTCTTTTTGTAGTAATCAGAATTTCTGACTGTAGGCTTCTGACAGTCCTTGGCATAGTGACGTTGCCTTCCCGCAGTTGTATCACTTAATCAGTTCATCTGTCTTCTTCTCAGCCCTATAATCATTCACATATCTATTCTTCTCCTCAGTCTTTCAATTTCCAAACTTCTTCTCCTCGTACCTTCTTCCTTCCACCCATTCTCTGTGCTCATGATTCTTCGAGCCTGACGAATATCTCTGAGAGTTTGAACCCGGCTTCTTGTAGAACTTATTTTGAAATGCTCAGGTCAATAGCAACATGAATTGCTTGAGATTTTTGTCATCATCACTGTCAGTCTGAATTTGCAAAATCATCTGAGCTTGGGACCACCATTTTCTTCTTCTTCTTCTTCTTCTTCTTCTTTTCTTTCTTCTCCTTTTCTTTCTGACCAACCACCAAAGCAATCGGATCAACAGTTTTCTCAGTTATCTTCTTCTCACTTCTTTTCTCTTCAACCTCTTCCTCGTTTTGCCTTAACGTTTCATACACCTCATGGAGTGGAATATCACTTAGGTCTTTCATTTGCTTCATTCTTCTCGTGTGCTTTTTCCACTCGGGCTGAAGAATGCTGAGGAATTTGACATTGTTCTCGATTTGCTTCTTTTTTAACTTTGTTCTTTGAAAGCTCATTCAGTAGAAGAACAAACTGCTCGTATGTATCCTCAAGGCTCTCATTCTCTTTAGCCTTAAACTCTTCGTAGCTGTTAATGCATTTAAACTAAGATCTATCTAAATCTTTAGAGAGAGAGAGTAGAGAGAAAAAATAAGACGCAAAAGCTTCACATGTATTCAATATCATTGCAAAATTTCTTACACCACATATTACCACACTTATTACAAGACTCACTTCTTACAAGACAAAGACACAAAGGGCCTTATATACTCATGGCCAAAACAGACATAAAAGGCAAGCTAAACTACAGATAAAGCCACAAGTAATAATTACATTGATTACTACAAAATCAGACTTCACAATGCAGTTTGCTACTTTCATCTAATTTCCAACTTTTGACCCCATCATCATCTTCTGGAGTTGATCCCACATCTTCTTTGCATTGGCTTTGTGTTAGAGCATGAATTATGTTGGATACAAGATCATGAAGACTGAAGTCATAGTTCAAGAAAGTTAAAGCTGAGATAGTCAACTCTTAGTGAAAGTCAAAATTGTTTTGTAATAAAGTCAAAGTCAAATCCTTTGTATTATATTTTCCTTGTATTCTAGTTGTTGGTATAAAGTGTAATGTTAGTTGTTTTTGTTAGTAGTTGTAATTTGAAAAAGTGACTAGAACTTGTATACGGACCAGAGAGAGAGAGAGAGAATTCTAGAGAGAGAAGGTTGTCTAGAGAGAGAAAGTCAAGAACTAAGTTTTGTAATCGTTTTCATTCTGAATTGAATTCAAAACAGGTAGAATTGTTATCTTGTTTGTTGATTAATTGTGATTACAAACTAGAACAGGACATATCACTTTATAGCTGTCAATCTTGATGTAGATCTCATTAGGAATACTCTGTAAGAGTAGAGATCTTGTTTGCTTATCAGCCTTGTGTCTACTTTTCTGTTATTCAGTGTACTGAGAAAAATCTTTTGGAACAGTCTTTGTTTTTCGAATTCTATCTTCATCTCCATCTTCGCTGTCCGAAGATTCATCGTCTGGTATTTCCATAGTAGGAGGTATCATAGGACCCCGGATGATATACAATAAAATGTTCTCTCCGTTTGCATGTTGGTCAACGAAGTCACGGAATCGGTCCTTCCACTGTTCATATTCCCCATTGAACAAAACTGGGGGTTTCACATCAGTACCAATGGAGAGAGCGTCTTTGGAAGTCATCTTTATCTTTACACTGCTTGTAATGATCGTCAAAATTCAAAAATAAAACTGGATCTATAAAAATCAAACTTTGTCAAATTTCAGAAAAAATCAGAAAATATTCTAAGTATGGAACGCGCATAACAAAGGAAAAATAACACTTCGCGCAAATCCTTTTATGCGAGTTTGTGCTTCTCGCACAATGAAGGCTAAGTGAACTCACTTCTCGCACACATGAGAGAAGTCTGGTTTGCACAAGAATCAATGTGCGAGTTTCCCGTTCTCACACGATACAATGTGCGAGTTCTATGTACTTCTCTCAGACCTTTGCGAGTTTTAGACTTAGAATTTTTTTCAATTTTCTAGTTCACGCTAAATGCAAACTCGCAAAACACTTCTCGCTAAACTCTTGTGAGTTAAAGACTTAGAAAAAGTTTGAGAAAAAGAACTTCTCGCTAAAAGGAAAACGCACAAACACTTCTCTGAACAACTACGCCCACAACAAATGGAATGAACAATAGAAACACGCACACTATGCCTGGCGTGTTTCTACTTCGTGCACGACTCCTCTTGCAACTTCTTCATTTCTTAGGTTGATTCTTTGACTTGCGTGTTCTTCAGTCTATGCGAGTTCTTCCCTTAGAGTGTTCTTCCTCTACGCGTTTCTCAGATATTGCAAGTTCTTGACTTGTCGAACAAAAACTCGAAATTTTACACTTAAATTGATTCAATTCTTTCCCAATCAGCCTGAAACTTTGAGGATTTCTTCTAGTACATATTTTGACCCAATTACAATTGATGAATTTCGATCAAAAACACTAGAAAGTACAAATTGATCTAAGAACAGTGCGTATGAACTATTTCAAACAAAAACTCAAGAAAATTCAAAATTCACTTGATTTTGATGTGAATTGTGCTAATCAATCCACATGACATTTGTTCTAAACACCAAAACGATTATTACAACACAAAATTCAAGTAAAAAACAACACTAAAATCAAAAATAGAAAGTGTCCATGATGTCTTGCGTGAATTTGGATCTACTCTGATACCAATTGTTATCCCAGATAACAATGAAAAACAAGATGACAATAATAGTTTCAATCAATTTCCATTTTATTCTCAATCAAATTCGATACAGATATGCTCTCTATACTGTCTCTCACTAACTCTTGAACGCGTACAACACTTGTGATAGAACTATGAATCACTTACAAATCTTACACGTACAACACGGTGTCATATCCCTGTTTATACGAAGGGACAAAACACTCACGACACTAAAACACGCAAGCTACAGAAACACTCAAACAACTAAACTCTCACAACACCAGCTTTGACTTTTTATTACAATGACTCTGACATTCACCTTGAGAGTTGACTTTTAGCTTTAGACTACATGATCTTGTATCCAACAAATATATGCTCTAACATCCCCCTCATGATCTTGATCTGAATCATGATCATGCTTTCTTTTTGTAATTGCTTGAATCTTGCAAACTTACTGAACTGCTCTGGTCAAATCCTAAATATGTTGTACCACTTCAGACTTGAATGACTTGAACTCTGTGATTGAAACTGGGTCTGAAGGTACTTGAGCTTGTTGAGATCTTAACAATCCAACCAAATCTGCCTCGTACTCATCAGCTGGTGCCTGGGATAGTAACTTAGCACATAGAATTGATTTTAGCTCATCCACAGATAAATCTACAGACTGTACTAAAGGTGGTGGAGGTGGCTAAACAGACTCTTCAATAGCTGGTCCTTTTCCCTTTAGCAAACTCTTCACCTTACCCAATTCTTCCTCAAACTTCTGGGATAATCTATTTTCAACAGCCTTTAAGGCGCCGTTGAGGATTTCCTTCGACACAAAGTCTGGTAAACTAACACCGGGGTCACTTAGACTTCCTGTTAACACAACATTTGGAGATTCAACCGTGTGGCCTGTGTTCAAAGCTAGCATTGTGTAAGCAATGACAGGACTTCCATTTGATCCTCGTAGACCGTATTACGGTTCTACTATAGATGTTCCGATCGGGTCACTAAGACGACCGATGGTAGCTGGTTGAACAAGTTTCCTTGGAATTGGAAGTGGTAGTTCAAGTGGCGCTAGACTCGTCTGTGCACTGAATGGAATTGAGCTCTGGGGCAGCTGAGCTCTATTTTCAATATCTAAACTTTCCGAGTGAAATCTAGATAGAGTATGTGCTAAACCCCATGCAAAATTGAGATTATAGCTTTTTTGAGAGGAAATAGAATGTGTGGCTGAGGTGTTCATTTGCATAAGTGGGCTACTTATGTCTTGAATACCCGAACGCAACACATGCGATGGAGTATTTGATGTGGTTGCCCTTTTGGATCTGTAGGTTACGGTACACACATGCTCACCATGTTCCTTTTCTGCAATTTCTCTCTGCCTCACATTTTCCATATTTTATACTTGAACTCCCTCATCCATCCTTATTTCTTCCAAGATATTCTGTATAGACGTTGTAGCATTATCAATGTCCATGTCCTCATGATGTAAAGAAATATCATCAAGAAAACCAAAGTTGTGTCCCATGTCATCATTGTTGTCATCATCATTTCCTTCATTTGGTCCTAGAGTTGCTGAAGGTACTGAATCTGTATATGAATTAGCATGCTGATCCGACTCAGTTTCACAGTTCTAACCTTCATTGGCAATCTCTCCCTGAGGGCTCAATTGATTAGTGATAGCTCTCTAAGGTTGAGATGTGGAAACTTCAAGATGAGTGGCATCATGTACCTGAGTATCCACAGCCTCAAGTCTAGAATCTTGTCCCTCTTCTATTCGCCTCTCAAGATTTTCTCTCAGCTCTACCCGTTCCTGGCCTCCCATAGCCTCAGGAACCCTCACAGACTCTCTTCTAAGGTTGGAGTCTTGGGTAGGGATATCCGGTTATGGAAATCCCATAGACTCTCTGTATTACCTAACACACTCAGAGTCTGAATCAGCGTAGGCTAGTAGAGCTGCAGGGATTGGCATAAAATAGCTGAATGTTTTCTTCTTCTTTTGAAGATATATCATTTCACATTCTGGAGCTATTTCATGGTGGGATGTTTTCAGGATGTCTCTGTTAGAGCGGATAATACTCCGGACAATTAACTGAAGGAACCTCTGGTAAGGAACATACAATGGTTTCTTGGAAATGCGCTTGCTAATGACTTTTTCATATAGTTCTGTACAGAATGCCACTGAGTAATCTTCGTGTAGATCGTACACGATAGCATGAAATAATCTCAAAGTGTGCATATTAGTGTTGTCGAGGCCTGAATGCCTTGATGTCAAACAGCGATTGATCACCGAGAACATCTGATTGTAAAAAGGCGGTAGATTTGTCTTTTTGAACTCACTGATCTTGGTTAATTAACCTACATACCTCAAGGCTCGGATGCCTTCAAAAACTTCATAATCAACGGGGTATAGGTCAAATGATGCTCTCCCTTCTCTAGAATCAGCTTCTGGTAGATCCAATGTAAGTCTGAGCCCGAACTGACGTGAAGTTATCTATCCGGATTCTTAAATATTTGTTATTGTTGCTTTCCACCACATATTCAATGGTCTTCCAAGCTTGCTGCATATATATAAGTGGAACAGTTGCAGTATCTGTTAGTGCTTTGCTCAGTGGATGACCTTTCAGGATTTCTATGACAAGTGGATTGACATTGATATTGTCAAAATCCACGTGGTGGTTATTCGGAGATAGCAACAAATATTCACTCGTATTAATGAGAGCAAGATCAGGGTCTCCACCAATTACTGACTGCACATGGGATCTGGAAGATGGCATTGGTGTTTCCTTAGACACGTTCAGATCATTCTCATCCATTTTTTGAACAATGGGATTGTGAGAATGTGCATCTGCCATTTTAGTACCTGAAACAAGACAGAGGTATTGGATATAATCTAATGTATTAGCAATAAGCTCAAAAACTTGTTTTTCCATAAAAAAATTTGATACATAGTATCAAAGTACATAAATAATGTATTGGAAATTCACAAGGATAGCACAGACTGTTGCAAGATGCAAGATGCAACAACACATAAAAAATACAGAAAATAAAAAAAATAACCAAAACACTTGTTGTTTTGATTTTGTTCTGAAAAATGAAGTTGTAATTCATGAACTCTCAACCATATGAAAAGTATCTTAAAAACACTTTGGAACTCAAAAAAAAATTCTAAGTCCAAAAACACTCATAACACTGAGCTTGACATAAAACTCGCATAACACTCAGATTAACCAAGAACTCGCATGTTACTGAGTTCATGCCAAAACTCGCAAGAACCTGTGTTCAACCTCAAGAACACGCATGACGCAAGTGTTCATACGAAGAACACTCAAGTCACTGTTCATTCAAAAATTTGGAATTTTAAACTTTTCAAACCTAATTTTTAGGTTTTAATCTGAAAATTTATGTTTAGTTATCTTCGATTAGGGATTAATTGCTAATTTTTCTATGAAATTCGAAAAAAAAAATCATTTTTGAAGTGTGATTCAGTCCAATAGTTCACAGAGTCCAATAGACAAATGTTCGATTCCAGTCCAAATCTCCAAGTCAAGGAAACCTGCAAAAATTACCAATATAATCGAAATAGAAAACCCACAAATAATATCGAGTTATACATTGGAAACAAACAACATTTAAGAGAACAAGACCAAAAAATACAAGTATCTCGTTCATAGAAGATGAACAGACACAAAGAAAACTTCGATAGAAACCCTAAAAATTTGAAGTAACAAATCTACAAACATGAAAATAAGACATAAGAAACATAAACAAACAACAACCAATCAATAATAAATCGAAACCTACACTGAATTGATAATCTGGAGGTTGAAGAAATAGAAAGTCGTAAGAAGGTTTTGAGAGAAAAATCGACTAAGTGAATAACTCACTAAAAACGATCTGAGGGAAGTGAGCTGAATGAGAGAAAACTTTGAATTTATACTTAGAGAACCCTTAGACACGTGGCACGATTTGAGTGTTTGCTCACTTCGCGCAAACCAAAGAAGAATCACTTGTCGCACAACAAAGGGAAGTCGTGTGTTCACTTTGTGCAAGAAGCAATTTGCGCAAAGTGGGGAAGAGATGAAGAACTCGCATGAAGGGTCATGCGAGAAGTAGGAACCCGCACGACATTTTGTGCGCGTATCATACTTCGCGCATCCTTTGCTATGCACGAAGTGTGAACTCGCATATCGAAGGTGCGCGTTTTACACTTTGTGCATGCAATGGTGTGCGCGAACATAGAACTCGCATGCCACACCTTGCGCGTTTTATAATTAGAATTTTTTTTGGAAATTTTCCAAAAATGTAAACTTTCCAAAAATGATTTTGCCCAATTTCCAAAATTAGTAAGTTCTTTTAAACCACTTTTAAGCACAAAATGACATTTTTTTCTCTTGAAAAATCTTTCTGATTTCAAAAATCTTTTAAACACATACTCACACACACACTTACAAACTTTTCAATTTAGCCCCCCTGGAAGTGTGCATTGGTTTGATTACTACCCCTTGATTTATACATTTAGCTCAACATACTGAAGCATGAGTCCTGATCTGACGTGATCAAAAGTAAAAGTCCATGATGTGATCTTGTTTAACACTGCAAGAACCTGTTGTACTGCAAAACAGATTAAAATTTTGGTACTCATTGAACATGAGTCCACAATTGTTAAAAGTATCAGACTTTGAAAATATTTAATAACCAAAACACTTAAACAAATAAACATAGAATCATCTCCCCATCAACACCAGATATAAGAATAAAAACATAACTATGCATTATGATTCAACATCCTAAGTTTACTGACCAAAAAATAAATCTCTTTTCATCTAGAGGTTTAGTGAATAAGTCAGCAACCTCAAAATCTGTTGAAACAAAATGCATTTCTATATTTCCTTTATCTAGATGATCTTTAATGAAATGGTACATGTTGTCAATAGGTTTGGTATTCGAATGTTGTACCGGATTCGAAGTTATTGCAATTGCACTTCTTGAATCACAGTAGATGGGGATTTTGTTGAATGTGTATCCATAATCCTTCAGCTGAGTCTTCATCCACATAACATGTGAGCAAAAACTTGCAGCTGCAACATACTCTGCTTCAGCTGTAAAGGTTGACACGCAGTCCTGTTTCTTTGAGGACCAGCTCACCCAACTTGTCTCCTAAAAACTAGCAAGCTATGGAGGTGCTTTTTATGTCTAGTTTATTGCCTGCATGGTCTGCATCTGTATATGCTATTATATCAAAACCAGAATCCTTCGGATACCAAAGGCCTAGATTTAGTGTGTCTTTTAGGAATCTGAAGATTCTTTTTACAGCATCTAGATGGGACTCTTTGGTATTAGCTTGATACCGTGCACAAAAACAGGTAGCAAACATTATATCAGGTCTACTTGATGTCAAATAGAGAAGAGATCCTATCATGCTTCTGTAGGTCCGTTGATCCACTTATTTACAAGAGATATCAGCATCCAACAGACTTCGAGATTGTATTGGAGTCTTCATGGGTGATGAAGAGTTCATGTCAAGTTTCTTCAACATGTCTCTTATATATTTATCTTGATTAATGAAAATCCCTTCTAGGGTTTGTTTAACTTGCAAGGCTAAGAAAAAATTTAGCTCACCCATCATTGACATCTGAAACCTACTCTTTATGATGTTTTGAAACTCATCACAAAGTGCAGGATTCGTAGATCCAAATATAATATCGTCTACATATATTTATACAAGTATCAAGTCATCACCTTTCTTCTTTAAGAACAAAGTAATGTCGATAATACATTCTCGAAATCCAGACTCAGTCAGGTATATTGTTTGGTTTCATACCATACGTGAGGTGCTTGCCTCAATCCGTAAAGCGCTTTTCCAGCACATACACATGGTCTGGAAATTTTGGATTTGTGAAACCATCAGGCTAACTTACATATACTTCTTCATGTATGATACCGTTGAGGAATGCAGACTTGACATCCATCTGGTATACCTTGATATTTTTGTGTGCAACATATGCAAGAAATATCCTGATAGCTTTGATCCTTGCTATGGGTGTGTAGGTTTCGTCATAATCAATGCCTTTTGTTGATTGTAACCCGTAGCAACTAACCGAGCTTTGTTCCTAACAATTATTCCCGCTTCGTCCTTCTTGTTTTGAAAAACCCACGTAGTATCGATGATTGTTTTGTCTTTGGGTCTTGGTACGAATCGCCACACTTCATTTCTCTTGAATTCGTTGAGATCGTCTTGCATTGCGTTAATGCAATCTGGATCTTTAAGTGCCTCAGACGGATTCTTCGGTTCCATGTTGCTTAAGAAGTTTACGAACATCCAGTAGTTAGCAGACGCATATGCAGTGGCAGATCAAGTAGACACCTTAGAATTCGGATCCCCAATAATATTTTCTGGAGGGTAACTCTTGGTCCATCTGTGAGTGCTTAGTAGTACATCAATTTATGTCTGATCGTTTGAGTTATCAAACTCATCTTGAATTGCAGGCAGATCATCTTTTGTTGCAGTTGGACTCTTTGCACTTGGTGATGGATCATCTTCCTCTTATACAGTTTCTGATTGATGCTCTCTAGATACAACTGATGTGGATCCCGGTTTATCCAATGGTGAAACCATATCAGTTGTGTTGTATGTGTAGCTTGATCAGAAACGAATTGAGTTTTTCTTGTGGAAGCTTCACCAATTTCTTCAGAGGGTCCTAAGATGTCTGCACTTGTAGTAGGTGAGTCAGTATTTATTATATTTTCTTGATTGTTATCTTCTGCAGTTATATCATCAAAAGCATCTAAGAATAACAAATCAAGATCTGATTCCGTGAGGCTTTTAGAATGCTTATTCTTTTGAAGATCAGGTTCTATACTGCTTGATATAGAAGCTTTGTCTTTAAATACTGTTAAGTCTAAATATTGTATCCAAGATTTTATAGGAAAGTCAAAGATGTAAAAGTCAACATAGTCTTTGTATTAGGAAAGTCAAAGCTTGTTTAGTTTCCTTAGTCATTAAGTTTTGTATTAGGTTGGTTGTATAAATAGGGTGTTGCCTTTGTAATCTTGTAACTACGAAGCACATCATTGTAATATCACACGTGTGATTGGAATTCAAGATTTACTTTCTCTCTCTAGTTTCTCTCTCTAGTTCTTGATCATTATTGAGTAATTGCTTGATTGTTTGGGATTTATTGATTAACAATTGGTATCAGAGTTGAACCAAACTTTTCAGAAATGATTTGATCAGAGTTTGAATTGAAATCTGGAGTTTTTGGATCGAAAATTGAGATTTTCTGAAAAATTTTCAAGAACTCGTATTTTTGTACTGTTCATACGAATTTTGTTGAAAAATCGGTTTTAGTGTAAGAAAATGGAATCATTGGATTCGAATTGTGTTTAGGATTGTTTCTTGTTTTGATTTCATCTCATAATTCGAACTTAATTGATGTCACTTCTTGATTTTTGAATTTTGTTGAAATGTCGAACTCGAACACTGTTCTTGATTGATTTTGTGTGAATTGTTGGTTTTAATCGAAAATTGATTGTAAATTTGTGGTTAGTATTGTTTTTCGATGATTCTGATGAATTTTTGAGATCAAATTTGCACATTTTGATCGATTTGAGAAAGAGAGATCCAAGATCCACGGTTTGCGCAAGTTCAAACAATTTGAGCAAGTTCATCTTCGTGTTCATAGACATTTGCGCAAGTTTTTCTGGACTTTGAAAGTTTCATTTGCGTTTCAAGGCTGTCACGCAAAGCATAGTTTGCGCATCCCGTAGATCACGCAAAGCAAAGTTTGCGCATCCTGTAGCTTACACAAAGCCCACTTTGCGTCTTGTACTTGTCACGAAAAGTTCACTTTGCGCATCCTTCGGCTCACGCAAAGTTCACTTTGCACATCCTTCAGCTCATGCAAAGTTCACTTTGCGCATCCTTCGGTTCACGCAAAGCTACCTTGCACCATACGTGGATCACGAAAACTTCACTTTGCGCTTAAAGGCACTTACGCAAAGCTCAGTTCGCGCATCACTTGGCTTACGCAAACCTCATCTTGCATTTCACTTGGCTTGTGCAAAGCTCACTTTGCGTTTCTCGCTGCTCACGAGAAACTTGGTTTGCGCAACACATAGTTCACGCAAAATTCTACTTTGCGTCATATCAAGTGTTTTTCAAATTTTAAATTTTGTGCTAGATTTCAATTTGATCTGATTTTTTATTTTCTAATATACAGTTTGGAACGATCATTCATATCAAGCTGATGAACTCATTCAAAATGGGATATTTTGCAGAACTTGAAAAGAAGATTAGAAAGCTGCAATTAGAGAAAATTAATATGGGTCATGCTGTTGACTTTCACTCACAAAAGTCAAAAGAGCATTATGAAGAAAGCATAAGACTGAAAGAGGAAATTAGTGCTTTAAAGATTATCAATGAAGATCTTATGAAAAGATCTTCTAGGCAGAATGATGAGAATATAAAGGAATTGGAATCTGAGAATGCTGAACTAAGAAAGAACATATTAGTTGTAGAACAACAGCTTACTGAACATAAAGCTGTTTTTGAGACTGAAAAGAAAAGTTTTTCAAAGAAGTTCTCAGATTTCTCAATGAAATGTTTTGAAGAGAAGAAGTCAGTGGAGCATAAATGCATAAAATTTTCTCAACAAATTTTCGATTTTGAGAAAATACTTATTTTGGAAAGAGAGAAGTTTGATAAAGAAAAGAAGGACATAGAACAGAAGAATGTGGGATTTTTCAAGGAACTATCCGGCCAGAGAAATGATTCAGAGAAAGGATTTGAAGAAGAACGATCCATATTTGAGTCTGAAATCAAAAAGCTGACTTCCAAGTTATCTGAAGTATTTGCTACTGCGCTGAAAGAGCAGAAGACGAAGTCTGAGTTCTCGAAGAAGATTGACCTGCTTGTGAAAGAAAGAGACATTTTTTCTTCAAGGATCAAAGATGTAACACCCTGATTTTCATTATATGTATCGTTGTAAATCTTGTGTTTAACTCTTGTCGTTATCACCGTTATTAGTTTATCGTTCGCATGCGTGGTTTTCGGTGAAAATGTGAACTTCCAGTGAGTTTCGCGACTTGCTCGTGACTTGGAGTCGCGGCATAAGTCGCGATGTCCACTGTTGATTATGGGTTTAGGAGCTTGGCGACCTGCATGAGAGGGGTAGTCACGGCATTAGTCGCGAAAGCCTCTGTTGGTTTTAGGGTTTTATGGCACGGGCGAGTTATGCCGCGAGTTGAGGTCGCGGCATAACCCGCGAAAGACCCTGGCCGACTTAAGGGTTTCAGTTTCCCAAATATCTCATTCTCTAAATCTCAAAATCTCTCTATCCTCTCCCTCTAAATCGTTTCTCTCTCTCTCTAGAGTTTGGTAGTTAATATTTGGTGTTCGATCCGAGGTTTCGGTGATTTAAGCTTCACCACTATGTCATGATCATTATCTAGTTTTTCGGGTTTTATCCTAAAACCTACTGGTGAGTTCCTACTATCCTTTTAAACTTTATACATATTAAAAGTTACCTTTTGGAACTCCTATATATCTCAATGGTTTCAGATTTAAGTTTTCTACATATTTGATATAACTTGAGTTTTGGGAGATTTTAGATACAAATGTTTATATCTCTTGAGCTTTATAAACTGTATGTTCTCACCAGGCTTTAAGTCTGACACTTTTTCTCAAATGATATGTATAACAGGTTTCCCTTAGCGGTGGGATGCACTGGGTTTCGAGAGACGAGTTGGGTCTCGAGGCATTTTGAGATGACTAAAGTGTTGATAGTTGGGCAATGTTATGTCCCTATCGTTTGATGAATTTTGGATTGTCAACTGGTGTAATCTAGATAGTCATGTTTAGATTAGTTTGTTGACGAATTCTAAATCCGTACAGGTTTTTGTAAAGTCTTAAGGACTGATACACTTTTTGAGAAGTTTATAGCAATACAGATGTCATATTGCCTTATTTATGAAGTTTTAAATTACTCTGAATTCTAGGACGTTACAAGTTGGTATCAGAGCTCTAGTTTAAGTGAACTAGGCATGAATGTAGGATGTCTAGACTTAGACCGAGTATGATAAGAATTGATCCGTGAGATTGGGTAGAGCTTCTAAGATGGGTTAGTTTTAGAGTCAACGGAAAGTGCATTTATCAGGTGTTGTGGCGATCATGACAAGAAACTTTTATGTGTTATATGTTCATAATCTCACTTAGCTAATGTTATTATGAGGATATCTTACGTAAGTGTACTTGAATTTCTATTGCTATGACGATTGGTAATGTGGTAGTACGTTTCCTTTATGTTTATTCCAACTCTCTCTTATCTCTTTTCCCGTTCTGTGAAGCAGTTTGGCATGGTGAATACGCGTGGTAGACCGCGTACGCGTGTTGATGGTTTGGAAGCGACAGCCTCCACCGCTGGTCAGCCGGAGGGAGTTGAGGTTGTTGTGCGACCACCTGTTCAGCAAGGGCTAGGTGGGGGGCCAGAGGTCATTCCGCGAGTAGACCTGGCTTCGTCCCACCCAGTTATCAGGGATGCTAATTCCCCGTCTGAGATGATGGCCAGTATGATGTTGGCAATGAGGGAAGAGATGGCAAAACAGCAAGAATTTCTGCTGAAAGTGATTGAGGACCGCGATGTGAACAATCGGAGGAGTGCGACGGTTGTGGAAAACATTGTGGTGGGCAAGGGTCAGGGCTGAGGAGCACGGGATTGTTGGTGCTCCGTGAAATAGGAAACGTTGTTCCTACAAGTCCTTTTTGGGTTGCGGACCGCCAGAGTTCTCTGGTTCCGACGACCCAATCATGTGTGTGAAGTGGATTCGAACGGTCGAGCAAACTTTTAGCTCTTCCGAATGCGGAGATGATCAAAGAGTGCGGTTCGGTACCCAACTGCTGAGGGATACTGCACTCATTTGGTGGAATGTCATTCAATCCACCCTACCTCCTGCTGTGTTGGCTCAGTTGTCTTGGGCCGAATTCAAGAAAAAGTTGTTAGAAGAATTCTGCAATGAAAGAACAATGGACCGAATCGAGAAAGAATTTCGGTCTCTGGTAAAGGGAAGCCTGACGGTGAGGGAGTACACCCGTCAGTTCATTGAGAAGCTTGATCTGGTAGGGCACACTGCCCCGACAGAGAATGATAAGATGAAGGCCTATCTGAATGGCCTACCCGCGAACATGCAATCTATGGTCCACAATTCTAAAGCTTCTAACCTCTGCGAGATGGTTGAAGAAGCTCAGTACACGGAAGAGATGTTCGCAAGGAACAAAGCTGAGAAAGCTGTAGTGGTGGCTGATAAGAGAAAGTGGGAGAGCAATTTTTCTCATCCCAAGAGATCACGACCTTTTGGCAGAAACCGAAACTTCAGCAATCAGCAGGAAGCTAGGTGGTGCCACAAGTGTCGAACTAAACACCACGGTGACTGTAACACCACTTCTCAAACTTTTTATAAGTGTGGGAAGCCTGGTCACACTATCAGAGATTGCCCGGTCATAGGACTTGTCTATTATGAGTGCAAGGCACCGGGGCACATGAAAAGAGATTGCCCGAATCTTGTGTCGGGTAGCACGCCAGCAAGGAAGGAGAACCCTCCTAGGGTTCCGGGACGAGCATTTCAGATGACGGCCGATGAGGCCAAGGCATCCGCTGATGTGGTATCGGGTACTTTTCTTATAAACTCTGTACCTGCACGTATTTTATTCGATACAGGTGCCAGTTTCTCTTTCGTATCTGATTTGTTCTGTCAGAAGATTTCTTTGCCCACTACTAGTCTTGAGGATGCATTAGTGGTAGAAATAGCCAATGGTAGTCAAGTTCTGATCCACGATGTTCTGAAGCAGTGTACTCTTAGTATCGAAGGGAGAGAATTCTCGATCGATCTACTGCCGATGTTAATCGGGGGTTTTGATGTTGTGATCGGCATGGATTGGTTGTCAAACAATCGCGCCGAGATCGTATGTTCCAAGAACTTGATTCGACTTCCCAACCCCTCTGGCGAATTCATTGTCATATATGGTGAAAAGAGAAAAGGTGAAGTGGCAATAATCATAATTGGTGCACGCAAGTGTTTAGTAAAAGGATGTTCGTCTTTCCTAGCCTATGTGATCGATGCCAAGTTAGAGAAATCAAAGCTAGAAGATGTGAAGATTATGCGTGAGTTTCCAGATGTCTTTCCGGACGACTTGCCCGGGGTACCACCTGATCGTCAGTTAGAGTTTCGGATTGATCTTGTGCCTGGAGCAGCACCAATTGCTAAAGCTCCTTACCGTTTAGCGCCGTCAGAGATGCAAGAAATGATGGCACAACTCCAAGAGCTTTTGGAGAAGGGCTTTATAAGACCGAGTTCGTCACCCTGGGGAGCTCCGGTCTTGTTTGTAAAGAAGAAAGATGGCACGATGAGAATGTGCATTGACTATCGTGAGTTGAACAAAGCTACAGTAAAGAACAGATATCCGCTTCCGAGAATAGACGACTTGTTCGATCAACTTCAAGGGGCGGGTTGTTTTTCCAAAATCGACTTACGATCGGGTTATCACCAAGTGAAGGTGAGTGAAGAAGATGTTCCGAAAACAGCTTTCAGAACGCGTTACGGCCATTACGAGTTTCTTGTAATGCCTTTTGGTCAAACGAACGCACCGGCAATATTTATGGACTTGATGAATAGAGTGTGCCGACCATTCCTCGACCAGTCGGTCATTGTATTCATTGATGACATACTCGTGTACTCCATGAGCGAGTCAGAACACGAACAACATCTGCGGGAAGTGCTTGAAGTGTTGAGAAAGGAAAGATTGTACGCCAAGTTTTCCAAGTGTGACTTTTGGCTTAAAGAGGTACAATTTCTGGGTCACATTGTCACTCTAGACGGAGTGAAAGTGGATCCCTCCAAGATTGAAGCTATGATGAATTGGGAATCTCCCAAGAGGACGTCAGATATCCGAAGTTTCTTGGGTCTGGCAGGGTACTACCGGAGATTTATCCAATACTTTTCGAAAATCGCTTCTTCCTTGACAGTTTTGACTCGGAAGAATGTGAAGTTTGAATGGACCAAAACACAAGAGAAGGCTTTTCGTATCCTTCAAAAGAAGTTATGTGAAGCTCCGATCTTATTGTTACCTGAAGGGTCAGAAGACTTTGTGGTCTATAGAGACGCTTCAAAAATGGGTTTAGGTTGTGTGTTGATGCAACGGGGCAAGGTAATCGCTTACGCCTCGAGGCAACTTAAAATACACGAGGAGAACTATCCTACCCACGATTTGGAGTTAGCAGCAGTAGTGTTCGCTTTGAAGCTTTGGCGACATTATCTCTATGGCACGAAGTGTACACTCTACACAGGTCATAAGAGCCTGAAGTATGTCTTTGATCAGAAAGAGTTGAAAATGAGACAACGGCGGTGGCTCGAGTAGCTTAAAGATTACGACTGTGAGTTGCTTTACCATCCTGGTAAGGCAAACGTGGTAGTCGAAAGGACTATATCGGTTGTATTCGGGCTACCCATTCGAGAATCGAGTTAGTGTCTAGTCTTGTTGAAAAGATCCAAGCATCGCAAGTTAAAGCACTGTTAGAAGAGAATCTCAAAGAGGAAGTCATGACAAAGCAGCGTTTGCTCTTAACGGAAGATAGCCGTGGGGTAAAACTGTTCAACGGTCGCGTGTGGGTACCCAAGTTTGGGGGTAACCGTGATCTGTTGCTTGAAGATGCACACAAGTCCAAGTATTCCATTCATCCGGGGAGTACAAAGATGTGGGAGCAACTGTATGGGAGTCATCAGTCTCTAGAGATTCCCGAGTGGAAGTGGGAGCATATCACTATGGACTTCGTGACAAAGTTACCTAAAACTCTTCGAGGTCACGATACCATTTCGGTGATAGTTGATAGATTGACAAAGAGTGCTCACTTCTTGGCCATGCGCGAGACATTACCGATGGACAAACTAGTGAAACTGTACATCGATGAGGTGGTCTCGAGGCACGGCATACCATTGTCAATCGTGTCGGATCGCGACAGTCGGTTCACTTCAAACTTTTGGGATGGGTTTCAGAAAGAGCTTGATACACGAGTTAAGTTGAGTACGGCTTACCATCCACAAACCGGCGGGCAAAGCGAGAGAACGATCCAGACATTGGAAGACATGTTGAGGTCTTGTGTCATTGATTTCGGGGGTAGCTGGGACTCTCACTTACCTTTGGTGGAGTTCTCCTACAACAATAGCTACCACTCGACTATTGGAATGGCACCTTTTGAAGCATTGTACGGGCGAAAGTGTCGAACTCCCGTGTGTTGGCTTGAAGTGGGAGAAAAGCAGTTCGCCGGACCTGAAATCGTGCAAGAGATGGTTTCAGTTTCCCAAAGATCTCATTCTCTCAATCTCAAAATCTCTCTCTCTCTCTAAATCGTTTCTCTCTCTCTATAGAGTTTGGTAGTTAATATTTGGTGTTCGATCCGGGGTTTCGGTGTTTTAAGCTTCACCACTACGTTGTGATCGTTATCTGGTTTTTCGGGTTTTATCCTAAAACCTATTGGTGATTTCCTACTATCATTTTAAACTTTATACATATCAAAAGTTACCTTTTGGAACTCCTATATATCTCAATGGTTTCAGATTTAAGTTTTCTACATATTTGATATAACTTGAGTTTTGGGAGATTTTAGGGTTCCCAATCATTGTGTTTACTAAAATGATGGATCTTATCTTAATGTAGTAAAATGATGTTTTACTTGTACATTATGTGGATATATGAAAACAATGTTTAAGAACTCATTTTAATGATTTTCATTCTTACCATAAGTTGAACTGGAAATGACATTTTGTTTATAAAATGTGTTTATACCATATGTTTATTTATGGTTGGTCACATATGTTGTTGTGAGTAGTCTGTACCATTACTAGCGGATACCTAGGTTTTGAGTCGACTGTATAGTTGGGATGTCACATTCCCCATTTTGTAGCTATGGATGCATATGATCCTCGGGGCAACTTGGTACAGTTATGTGAGGCCGGATACTAGCCATGGTTCATAGTGATCCTAGTGAAGGAGTATACATTGGTTTTTCTTGGGGCTAGATCTCACGTTGTAGCACGGACTTATGTGTTCGTATCCTTGGATTCCAATTGTTTAGCTCATAACTCGGATTTTGGCTTACTTTGTGTTACGCCACAATCCTTGGTAAAATGTTTTATCGTTGGTCATTTGATAACATGTTTATAACGAAAAAGCCCGGTTGTGGCAAAGGTTTCAATGGTAAGATTAAACCTCTTTGAAAATATTATCTTATGATACAAATGTTTATATCTCTTGAGCTTTATAAACTGTATGTTCTCACCAGGCTTTAAGTCTGACACTTTTTCTCAAATGATATGTATAACAGGTTTCCCTTAGCGGTGGGATGCACTGGGTTTTGAGAGACGAGTTTGGTCTCGAGGAATTTTGAGATGACTAAAGTGTTGATAGTTGGGCATTGTTAAGTCCCATTCTTTTGATGAATTTTGGATTGTCAACTGGTGTAATCTAGATAGTCATGTTTAGATTAGTTTGTTGACGAATTCTAAATCCGTACAGGTTTTTGTAAAGTCTTAAGGACTGATACACTTTTTGAGAAGTTTATAGCAATACAGATGTCATATTGCCTTATTTATGAAGTTTTAAATTACTCTGAATTCTAGGACTTTACAAAAGAGCTTGAGAAGTATGTCTCAAGATCAAATCAGAAATCTGTCTCTTCACAAAGGTCGGCTAAATCTTTTGATCAGATTCGTCAAACTAACATATTTTATGATGGATTTTTAGATGGTTCAGATACATATTCAAGAGGAAAAAGCTTCAAGAAAGAGAAACTGGTCTGGATGAAGAAATCAGTCAAAGATCACAAGAAAGTTGAGCTGAAAGGGAAGACATCATGTGTACATGTACACAAAGCAAAGAAGAACAAAGAGCATAAAGGTAAACATGACCTTAAATACTCAAAAGATCAATTATTCAGGTTTTCAGGTAATAAACTTTATTGTTATTACTGTTGTACACATGATCATATCCACAAGACCAGTAATCATTTCTGGTATGGTTCTTACTCTATTACCCCCACATGAACTGCAACTAACATTTCTGGACCCAAATACCAGTGGGTACCAAAGAAGAAAATTGATTCTGTGTTGCAGGCACCTCAAGTCAAGGGGGTGTAAGAGAACAATGGCTCTTGAGTAAATCAGCTCAAGACCCGGACTTCAAAGTTGAAAGATTATGGCTTTTGAACAAAACAGTTCAAAACCCTGACTTCAATGTCAAGATTATGGCTCTTGAATAACACAGTTCAAGACCCGCACCTCAATGTCAAGAATATGGCTTCTAAGTATACAACTTAGGACCCGTACTTCAACGGACTTTGACTTCTAAACACAACAGTTTAGGACTTGGACCTCAGCGATTAAAAAGACCTTACTCCTGTTTTTGCATCCGATAGATATGATGGTCTACATCCCAAGAGAATTGATTTGATCTCTGTCCTGTACTTTTTCACTAATAGATTTTACTGATATGATGGTCTACAATTCAAAAGGGAGTGTCTGGTCTCTATCCTGTTTTAACTGACATATTTCAGATGCCTAATTTAAAGGGGAGTATAGGTGATGACTTCTGATTATTTCAGATCAGAACTCATTCTATAAAACTGTTTTACTGCTTTCTGTCATTTTATTTTTGAATAAATGATGTGAATAAAGTGGCTTCTGATCACATGACATATCAGGACCCGTTTTTCAATGTTCAAAGAAGGATATTACGCTAATATCCAGGGGGAGCTTAAAAGATTTAAATCATTCTTTCATGATTTGAGGGGGAGCTGAAAAGGTAAATATCTTCTGTCCTAGATCTCTGATTGTTTGAAAGAAGAACAACTTTCGAACTTGAAAAACAGTTTCTTAAATGTTCAAACCACTTCTTATTCTCAAAAGATTTCATGAATTTAGAAGTGAGCTTTTAAATGTTTTTCAAATTTTGAGCTTAATGTTTAATTGACCGTGTGTTTCCAAAGATCAATACTTGTGTATTATCTTGTCCATATACTGTCAAGTATTCACACACACCGGTTCAATATTTCATTTGAATTTGTTATTACCATGTCTCATATCGAAACAATTTTTCGATGGTAATACCCCCGTTTGAAACTCATTGTTGTTGAGCATCAATCATCTTTTTCTAATTTTGTGCTTTCATTGATAAATTGTTTATATTCGTTCATATAAACAAAATTTCCAATTCTTTGATACCCTAACCATTTGATTTGATCTGATTGATACATTGTCAGATTCTCAAAACAATTCTCTTGACTTCATTTCATTCATTCAATATCTTGTTTTGAGAAATCTTAAACGTTCAAATGCTAAAATTTCATTCATAATTTTAAATGAGCATACATTCTGACATTGTTATCTTTATGCTTAATTGTTCAGTTAAATTGTTGAGCAACCATGCTTTTTAGGACTTACATGGGATTCGTGTGTGAGCTTAAACAGAACTTCCATGGATTCACGTCAACCAGTGTTTCCTACCCAGTTATCCTTGAGTGATTGAGGGGTCAGGGGTCATATATCAAAGAGTGGGGGAGATAACTCATCCGGTTGAGTTAATCTCATTGTGTGGAGCGGAAAAATGGAAAAGAGAGTTTGGTTAGAAGTGAGCTTTAATGTTAAAAAGAAAGAGGGTGTGAGAACAGAGTTAAAAGAATATCAGAAGTCTGCACCAACTACTTTCTGAGTCGGGCAACCACATCTACTGATTGGTTCACATTCTTTGGTGACCATCATTGAAAAAGGCAGTGAGCCCATGCCAACTCTTGCATTTACCCCACCAACCACTCATTTCTTTCTTAACAAAGAAATGTTTCATTTTCTTTGGGGACGCAACATATATTCTATCTAATCTTCACTCGAAAGATTTAGATATTGAAAAAGAAGGAAAGTTGCCCCACCTTCGCACCTCTTTCATGCACATTGAGTCCGTGTATTATCTGTTGCTGTCTCAACAGTTTACACAATTTGAGCCTTTACGAAACACAATCATTGTGCTAAAATTCTTTCATAACAAGCACGAGCACACAGAAAATCTGTTTTTCTGTCAGAACATTCATAGATAAACCTTGTGTTTTTCAATGATTGAATGGAAGTCCTGGTGAGTCATCATCAAGCCAACTCCTTAAATTGTACATTTGTTGTACATAGTGACTTTGTGTTACTGACAGGCATTCCTAACTGTTTCATTTGTTGATTCAGGGTTACCACGTTCATTATATCTGAATTTGAAAAGATTCGGATATATATATTTCATGAATTTCCGACTCTCAGATCAAATCGCGCCAATTGTCAAAGGGGAGATTGTTATTTGTTTACAAAGAGGGAAATCAAAGTCTGTGCTGAAATTGAAGAAATTTTGATGATCATGATGCTCTCAATCATCAAAAAGGGGGAGAATTTTTACAAAGATCAATTTCAAAGTTGAATTGTCAAAGTTCAAAATGCTTCCGCTGATTCAAAGAAAAGATTCTGAAGAAAGATAATTCAAAGTTAAATCAAGATGTTTGGTGAAAGATGTTTTCTGAAGACAGTCCATAGATCAAAGAAATGAAGATACAAGTTCAAAGAAGTTCAAAGTTTGTGAAAGAAGTTTAATGTCAAAGGTTCAAAGGTGTTTCAAAAAGATTCAAGAATTCAGTTTCGCGTTCAAGGCATGTTGACTTTCAAAGCTACAAAGTGCAAAAGACTTTCCAAGATTCTTCAAGAGCTGAAAGAGTAAAGACTGTGAAAGCTTCAAAGTTCAAAGTTAAAGAGACAAAAGCTGAAGAATCAAGAGCTGAAGATTTGTATCAAATTTTTATTAAATCTTGAATACAAAGGGGGAGATTGTTAAGTCTAAATATTGTATCCAAGATTTAATAGGAAAGTCAAAGATGTAAAAGTCAACATAGTCTTTGTATTAGGAAAGTCAAAGCTTGTTTAGTTTCCTTAGTCATTAAGTTTTGTATTAGGTTGGTTGTATAAATAGGGTGTTGCCTTTGTAATCTTGTAACTACGAAGGACATCATTGTAATATCAGACGTGTGATTGGAATTCAAGATTTACGTTCTCTCTCTAGTTTCTCTCTCTAGTTCTTGATCATTATTGAGTAATTGCTTGATTGTTTGGGATTTATTGATTAACAAATACGAGTTCTGAATTGGTGTGTTCAGAAGTCCTTGTCTTTAATTCATCAAAGGTTACATTGATACTCTCAATAACATTCTTTGTCCGCGTATTATAAACCCAATACGCTTTGGATTGATGAGAATATCCGATGAATATTCCTTCGTCAGCTTTGGCTAGGAACTTTGACAGGTTCTATCTATCATTTAGCACATAGCATATGCAGCCAAACACATGAAAAATTTTAACACTAGGTTTTCGATCGTTAATAATTTCATAAGATGTTTTATTTAAGCGCTTATTAATTAAAGTCATGTTCTGTGTAAAGCATGATGTGGCTACTGCTTCAGCCTAGAGGAACAGAGGTAGATCTGAATATGCAAGCATCGTCCGTGCAGCTTCTACAAAGTCCTATTCTTTCTTTCAACAACCCCGTTCTGTTGAGATGTCATAGCCGCTAAGAAGTTGTGTGAAATGCCAACGGAGTCAAGAAAAGACTGTAACGTTACATTCTTGAACTCAGTACCGTTGTCACTTCGCAACTGTTGTACTGGGTTTTGAAGAAGAACTTGAATTTTCTTAATGAATTTGATGATCAGATCGAGAGCCTCAGATTTCTTTCTTAAGAACTCTAACCAGGTGTATCTTGAATATTCATCCACCATAACTAGAATGTATTTCTTGCCATTGATGGATTGAGTTCTCATTGGTCCGCAAAGATCCATGTGAATAAGCTCTAAACATTTGTTGCAGTTCGATAACATATTTAGCTTGTGAGAACTTCTCTTCATCTTGACCTTTTCGCATGTAGAACAAAGTGAATCTTGTTCTATCTTCATATCTGGAAGACCCGTGACAAGATGTTGAGTTCTCAACTTATTCAGATCCCGGAAATGCTGATGAGATAAACGACGATGCCACAACCAACTTTTTCAATTGAAATCTTATGGATAAGACATACTGGCATTGAGGCTTTTAAAGTCGGAAAGTGAACACCGTACAGTAAACCTATTCTCCCAGCTTTGATTAACTCAACTCCACTTTGATCTCTGATATAACGGTAATCCGCATCAAATTCTACTTTGCATTTCTTCTCAGTAAACTCGATGGTAGATAAAAGATTATATGCCAAACCCTCCACGTACAAGACTTTTGAGACTGAAATAATGTTGTTCTTGATTGTACCATAACCTCTGACATATCCTTTAGGTACCCATATGAATATGGGTCCTTTCTTGATAGTATCTTTAAAATTCTTTAACTCAGCTGATGACCCTTTAATTCTACATTCAAATCTGGGTCCTTTTGGTAAAGTTTGTGCTTTAATTTCAGATTTTGGAATGCATTTCCACACAATTTTACATCAGTTATTTTGTTTATTTGAAAATCTCTGTTTTGCTTTTTAACAGAATAAACTTCAGCTTTTTGATCGACATTAGAATGAGTAGAAGTTTTCATGTTTTTAAACTGAACTGTTTTTCTTTTCTTTGAAGATTTGGGTTTCAAAGAAAATGAACTTTCAAGATAGTATGAACATTGCAACTTAGTAGCAGCTTGCGTCAACAACTCATTTCTAGAAAAAGTTTTTGTTTTATTCAAACAGTGTTGACAAACATCAATACAAGCCTGTACTACTCTATTACGTTTTATACTCTCAGGAACTTTCACTTTCTTGTCAACTTTCGTCCTCTTGGACTTCTTCAAACTTTCCTTCTTCACTATTGTATCTGTATAACAATCAGAGTTAGAAACATTGAAAGAAGAAGATTTAGAACATTCACCTATCTCATTAACACTTACCTCCTTTTCTGAAGATTTGAGAATTTTTAATTCTGATTTCCTAACAGGAGTTGTAGTATCTATTGTAGAAGACTCAGACTGAACTTTAGCACTTGGACTTACAGAAGTTGGAGTATCTTTGTCAATACAAGCCTCTTCTCCTTTTGAAATTTTGAAAATTTGGGATTCTAGATTTCTGCTCTCCTTTTGTAAATTTCATTTTGAATTAAACTGGAGTCTAGTTCCATCCCGAAATTTTCATTGGCCTCTTCCAGTTGAACAATGAGCGTGTTGAGAGCTGAAATCTGCCTTTCTAAATCACAAATTTTATTCAAGGCTATTTGATGTTCAAGGTCAGTGTATTTAGAAAAGATCTCAGAAACAGACGTATTTTGTGAAATAACATCTTCATCTTTGTCTTCTTTGATAGAACAAGTAATAACTGTTTCAGTTGTATCAAAACATGAACTAGATTCAGAAGACTCAGGTTGTTTTGAAAAAAGATTTTCATATTCGACGAATGTTTTCTCTTTATTTTCATAAGAAGAATTCAATTCGTCATGTGAAAATTTAATATAATTAAAACCATGAGGGTCTGAATCAGTTTGTATTTCTGACTTAACTTCCATAGTTTCTTCCTTCTTCATCTTGGAAGTCTGAGGTAAAGAATTCTCTTGCTTGATGAAGGTCTCAAGGATGTGTGGTATCAAAATTACAGAAGCATCACCCAACTTTTTGAAATTGCAAAGGTTTTCGTGTGCTTTCTTTAAAACATCCACATCAGAAAGACCTAAGCTAGGTTTTGCTTTGTAAAACCGAGTATCTTTTTGGTTGTTCATTAAAATCTTTAACGTCTGTTATGTCTAACCTCTCTTGAAATTTAAGTCCTCCAACTCTTTAATCTTTGTGAATGCTTCAGTCCTGTCTTTCAACACAATATCATACTGATGTATTAATTCAAGATTTTTGTCCTTCAATGTAACTATTTCCTTTTGTAATTCAGATATTTTTGCTTGAAGGTTATTTTTGTCCATTTTTAAAACATTTTTCTCTTCTTCTCTTTCCGCTGCCAATGTCTTATAGATTAATGCTTGATCTTGATGTCCCTGAATTGTACTCTTTTGTAGCTTAAAATTTTCTTTTAACATTAAAAACTCAGAGTTCATTAAGGTCAATTGAGACATCAAGTTCAGCACTTCTTCATTTTCAGATAAACAATCAGAGTTGTCAGAAATAGAGTTTACCTCTGAATCAGACTCTTCGTTCAAATGTGCCATTAGGTTGTAATGAACCTCAGTCAGATTAACCTTGACCTCTTCTTCTTCATCATCGGAGTACTCGAACCATATTTCATCCTCAGCTTTCAATGCCTTTCCTTTTTCCATTGCTTTGGCAAGATGGGCTTTCTTCGCGTAGTACTCGTAGTTCTTTACTCTTTTGACTGGACAATCTCTGATGAAGTGACCAGTTTTACCACAATTAAAACATTTATCTGATTTCTCTTTCACTTTATCTTCTCTCTTCTCTTCTTTATTCTACTCTTTCTTTTCCACTTTCTTCTCTTTCTCTTTCTTAAACTTTACTCTATACTTGCTTGACTTGTATGAATCATACTTTGGCTTGTTGTAAAACTTCTTTCTGCCAAGTCTCTTGTGGAAGCTTGAGTCAAAAGAGCAAGTTTCTCCACAAATTCTGTTAACTCATTATCCTTAGATTCTTCTTGCACATCCTCCTCAGAACTTTCCGAAGACTCAATCAGGCTTGTCATTAAAGCTTTCTTCTTTGAAGCCTTTGTAGAGACTGAGCTTCCTTTGACCAACTTGTTATTGCCTTGTGCTAGTAGGGCCAAATAATCCTCAACCTTCTTCTGCTTGTCTTTCAGTTGATGTAGTTCTTTGTTGACGGCAACTTGTTCTTTAACCTTGTCTTCATGCAGGTTCAGGGCACAGAACAAATCATTAAGCTTCTCCTCATCCATATCTTTGTTGATTTGTATCTATATAGTGTAGACGTTCCATTCGGGCTGGAGATTCTTGATGAATTTGTAGTTGATCTCTGATTCGGATTTTTGCACTCCATTTCTCCTCAAGTTAATCAGAATGATGTTGTATCTATCATATGCTTCCCTCAAAGATTCCCCTTCTTTGGCCTTGAAACCCTCGTATGCGTTTATGCTTTGATTTCTCTTTGTCTTGATGGATTTTGTAGAACCTTGAAACTGTTTCTCCAGCTCATCCCAGATGTCTTTAGCTGATTCTCTGCTATCAACTCTGTTGAAGATGTCATTAGAGATGGCCATGATCAGAAAAGTTAAGGCATGAGCATCTCTTGCCACCAATTCTCTGTCCACTTCGTTGTATTGGATTGGGTCTCTAGCTATGTTTCTCTCAAGGATCTCAGGATTTGTATCTATTACAGGAATCCTGGCAATTGTGACATGTGGGAAGTGAGGTCCATCAATGATAGAATTCATTAACTTCTTGTCTTGGTTATTCAAAAAGTTAACCATTCTCTTCCACCATTGAGGATATTCGTCCGCTTGTAGAACCGGAGGCTTTGACTTGGAACCCATACTGAGAAGATCTCGAGACATCTTTGCTGAATGAGAAAGAATACTGATAAAAGGATTGAATGAAATGATTGTCCCAAAATATTCAGAAGAAGTTGACTAGAAGAGTCAAACTTGGATCACCACTTGAAAAGATCAGAAAAAAAATTCTAACACCAGAACTCACAGAGCACTGAAACTCGCAGACCGCACAAACTCGCTAAGAATTGTGTACAAGCTTCGCGCAAGTAGCTTTGTGCACGTAGTAGGTTCTCGCAGAACGAAGAGAGTACGTTTGAAGTTCGTGCAAGTTGAGATGTGCGTGTTTCAGACAAGACTTATCGCTAAGACTCTTTGCGCATTCCAACACTTAGAAATATTTCGAACAATCAACTTCTCGCAATGTCTTTGCATGTTCCACACTTAGAAAATATTTGAGAAATAAAGAACTCGCAGAATGTAAACTCGCAAACAGGCTTCTCGCAGATCAAGAACTCGCAAAACTAAGAACTCGCAGATCAAAACAGAATCTCGCAAAGTATATTCTGCGCGTTTTGACTTCACGCAAAGCACACTATGCACGAATCAAACATAAACTCGCAGAAATCAAAATTCCTCATCGTGTTTGTTCTTCAAGGCTAGCGTGTTTAACTCTTTGTGTGTTCTTCCCTTGCGTGTTTTACAGATCTAGCATGTTCTTCACTGTTGAACACCAGATCGAACAAACACTTTCTAAACCTGCAAATTTGAATCTGATTTTCCACAACAATGATTTCGAACAAGATTCTAATACAAAATTTCAACTAAAAACAACAAGATTATAGTGCTAATCTCAAAATATACAGTGTTCGAACTTTCTTTTCAAGAAAAATCCAAAAATCCAAAATTCAATCCGATTGAGTGAAAACTTAGAAACAAAGTGTGAACAAAAAAGTGTCTAATTCACCCAACGATCACTGTAGAATCATTTTCGAATCCAAAAATCGATTAAAATATTTTCTTATATTCTTCTTATCTACTGACGAAAGGCGGAATCATCTTAGATGATTACCAAAATCTTTCTTATTTTGCAGGATATCAGACTGTGACATTGGCTTCTGGATAAATCAGTTCAAAACTCGTACTTCAATGTTTTCATTTTAACTAAAGTTGAAAAGATACATCTTTCAGGAAGTATTTGTTGTTTGTATTAGGGTGAGATAGATAAATTTTCACTCTCATATTTTTAAGGGGGAGAAAAGAAAAATAAATTTTCATTGTTATATTCATATTCTTCTTTTCTAATAATTTGAATATTTACAAGTATAGCGGGGGAGTATATCTGATGTTTTTGTCAAAGGGAGCTTAAAAGATAAATATTCATTTTAGGGGGAGTTAAGATTTCTACGTTGAAGGTATATCATTCAAAATCTTAATTTCTACCACATTTTGAAAGACGAACGACTTTCGGATGTGAAAAAATAATTTCTTAAACGTTCAAACCACTTCGTGTTCTCAAAGGTTTTATGAATTTCGAAGTGTGATTTTAAATGTTCTTCATATCAATACGTTAATGTTTAACTGATCTTGTGTTTCTAAAGGCTAATACCTGTGTATTGTCTTTTCATATACTGTCAAGTATTCTTACACACATCGGTTCAGTAATTTTATTGACTTTGTTATTACCATGTCTCAAAAAGACAAATCTTTCGATGGTAATACTCTCGTTTGAAATTCTTAGTGTTTGAGTATCAGACGTCATTTCTTAATAACTGTGCTTTCATTGTTTATATGTTTATATTTGTTCATATAAACACATCTCAATTTTTTTTGTTATCCCAATATTTTTCATCATGATATTTAATCCGATTGAATCAATGTCAGATTCTCGAAACACTTAAAATGACTTCATTTCATTCATTCAATTTCTTTATTTTGAGAGATCTTAAATGTTCAAAATGCTCAAATCTGATTCTTATTTTTAATGAGCATACTTTTCTGATAATGATATCTTGTACTTATTTGTCAAGATAAATTATTGAGCAACACATTTTTAGGAAAAAATACATGGGTTCAGTGTGAGAGCTTATCAGAACTTCTATGGATTTACGTTAACCTGTATTTCCTACCCAAGAAGTTATTCCAAGTGATTGAGGGAAGAGGGGTCAAAAGAATAGAGAGTGGGTGTGTGTTGAGGTAAAATGTGAAAAAGAGTTTGGTTAGAAGCGAGCTCAAATGATTAAAAGAAAGAGGGTGAGAGATCAGAGTAAAAGAATATTAAACTCTGGACCAAACTTTTTATGAGTCGGGCAGCCGCATTATCTGTTGTTTCACAATTCTTTCGTGAACTTCATTGAAACAGGCAACTAGCCCATGCCAACTCTTGCATAAACCCCACCTGCTACTCATCTTTTTCTCAATAAAAAGATGTGATGTTCCCTGCAAATTCGTTTCTTATCACAATAAACATATAATCACAATCAAGAGATTAACAAACCTGTTTTTGATATCACAATCAAAGGATTACAATTTCTCTCTTGAAAGGATTTCTTTCTCTAAGTTCTCTCTCTCACTCTAGAATGGTGCAGCTGATGATTTCTATTTTTGCACACCTTTACACACACACAACCCTAGCACCCTAATAACCATATACCTATTTAGGGAAAAACAAAAATACATAAAAATAAACTTTGACTTTTTATTACAAAATAACCTAGACTTTAATTGAGAATTGACTTTGCATCTTTGACTTCTTGAATCTTTCGTCTTCAGTCTTGATGATCTTGAATCCAATAAATCTGTGATCTAACAACAATCTCCCCCTTTGGATCAAGATCATTACTAAAAAGATTTAGCAATCCAATCTTCTCTTTAAGCTCAGAAAAAAATGCAATATCTCTCTTTTTCTTTAACACATCTTGTAATATTCCTAAGAGTCGTAGAAAAACACTCTTTCAGATGATGGAAAGAAATTATCTCCAGATTCAGTTCAGAATGTTTTAGTAGAATATTTTCAAAGAAAAATTCCTCAAAATTTGAACTTTCTGACTTGGATATTTCTTTAAAAAGATTTAGCAATCCAATCTTCTCTTTAAGCTCAGAAAAAAAATGCAATCTCTCTCTTTTTCTTTAACACATCTTGTAATATTCCTAAGAGTCGTAGAAAAACACTCTTTCAGATGATGGAAAGATATTATCTCCAGATTCAGTTCAGAATGCTTTAGCATAATATTTTCAAAGAAAATTTCCTCAAAATTTGAACTTTCTGACTTGGATATTTCTTTAAAAATTGTATTCTCTCCATTTCTTGGTTAACTCTTCTCTTTTCAAACATCTCATGAAAGAAAACTTGTAATCGACATTTCTTCAAACTTTCTCTTCTCCCCCTTTTTGATGAAAAATGCATCAATATCATCAAAATTTCCTCAAGAAATGTCATTGAAATTCTTTTTGACCTCTGATCTTTGATAATGAGCCACTGATTCGTTGCCAATTCGAACAATGTATTCATCCAGATATTTTCAAATCTAGACAAAAGATGAATGTAACACCTGAATCAACAAATGAATCAGTTAATATGCCTGTCAGTAACACAAAGTTACTGTGTAACGAATAAACATTGTAAAGGAGCTTTTTGATGTTCACTTCCCCAGGGCTTCCATCCAATTATCGAAACACCACAAAGGCAATTTCTATGAACGTTATGACAAAGAAACAAATTATTTTTGTGTCCGTGCAAGTGATAGAAAGAATTAAGCATAGATGATTGCTGAAACATTACTTGAAGTAGCATTTCAATAAGTTCCATGAACTTTTTTACTACTTTCTTTCAATTATACTCTTAAATTAATATTAATTGATATTTATTATTTCTAATTGTGAATACATATTAGTTGTTATATAATTGATAATAACAAAAAACTATTAGTTAATTTTAATTATAAATAATTTACTAATATTAATTATTTAGAATTATTATTAATAATATCAATTATTTTTATATTATTATTATTATTATTACTCTATATATTTACTTATCTATACTATATATTAAAATTCTATTACGGTTATTGAAAGAGATAGTTTTTGGAAAAAACGGTTTTTGGAAAAATATTACATTTACCACCCTTATAATTAATTATTTAATTTACTTTATATCCCTTATTTTTTCATTTTTCATTTTACACCCTTATCATATTAACACACATAATTGTATATGAACAAAAATACAATGAAAAAATACGTTTCTTTTTTTACAAATTATATCATTATAATCGTCTCATCAATACCTTCAAAACGAGCCCAATATTGAATATTTTTTAATTTAACCGTACTATTAAATATCGTGAATATCTACGAATTAAATTGTTTTATATCCATACATTTTTTTTTCAGCGTTAGCACATTAAAAATACATAATCGTAAAATATATTAAAAATACGTTTCATTCTTATTATAAATAAATCACGGTAATCTCTACTATATTATAAAAATTCTAATACAGTTTTTTACAAACCTTTGAAAGCCAAAAAAAATTTCCCAATGTTTCACTTCCTAATTCAATTAAATGTTACGTTTATCATCCTTACAATTAGTTATTTAATTTATTTTATATATCTTGTTTTCTTATTTTCTATTTTACATACCTATCATGCTAACATAAATAATCATATACGAACAAGAATGGAATAAACAATACGTTTCTTCTTTTTACAAAATATATCATTATAATCGTCTCATCAATATCTTTAAAACGAGCACAATATTGAATATTTTTTTAATTTAACCTTACTATTAAATATCATGAATATCTACGAACTAATTTGTTTTTCTATCCATACGTTTTACTTTTTTCCATCGTTAGCACATTAAAAATACATAATCGTAAAATACGTTTCATTCTTATTATAAAATATATCATTATAATTTTTTTCGTCAATAATTGTAATATAAATTAATTATTGAATATTTTTATGGGTTTATGATTTCATAAGTTGTGATTCTTAGGTAATGGTTGATTGTTGATTACATGTCTATAAGGAAATAAAATTAATTGTTCGTTCTTTACTTACATACCGCTGCATCGCGCGAGTATGTGCCTATATAAAGATAACAATTTAAAAAAATATTTTTCTAAACTTCCATAAAAATTAAAGTTATATTTCTTTTATTTTATAAATAATATTGTATATAATAATAATCAAATTAAAATTTTATTAATTAATATATATTTTTAATTATCTTTATGATTTGCATTACATTAATTAATCAGTATATCATATTATTAGTAACTTGTTTTAAATATATTATAAAATATTAAAATTGGCTAACTTTTAACATATTCTTTTTGCTATATTTATATTTTTCAATTAGTTTATAAACTACTTTTACCGAATACGGTTAGTTCATATATCATGAAGTTTTCTTAAGATCGCCTAAAGTTTTATTAAAACCCTATATCATGAACTTTTATTGAGATTCCTATTTCTTACAATGCCATTAACGTTATAAAGAAAAAACCGAGGGTACGTTAAATGTACGCCTGTAATTGTTAAATGCACTATACGTGTTAATATCCTCCCTACACACATCGACATTAAGATTTCTTTTTTACATTTAAATGTAGGATTTAACTCAATTTTAACTTATGTAGAGGTGCATGTTACGGAAAAATAATGGTCTAGAACCTAAAAAACACGCAATACCATGCGGATATCACGGGTTATAAGTGATAGGTGTACACACCAAACACCCATGCCATAATAAAAACATTGTCATGTAAAATAGTGGCGTAAGACATCCATATGTGCCAATATATATATATATATATATATATATATATATATATATATATATTTATATTGTTAGGGCTAATTGTATGTTAAATAGAAGTTCAGGGTATAAACTGTCAATTATTCAAAGTTGTAAGCTTGTTGGGCCTAAAAGCCCATAAGCCCGTCAAGCCTGCGTGCCTAAGTATTTAAAGTTGTTTTCTATTTCATTTGTAAGGTTAGAGGTTCATAATTTCATTATTCAGTTTTTTAGTCATTAGGTTTACAAACCCTGATCAGAAATTCTCTCTGTAAACCTAAACCTTTGAAGTATTATCAATCATATGACTAGTTGTTGTGGCCTATAAACTGTTCATCTTTGATCATATTTACTTGTGATTGCATTGCACTGGAATCAACAATTGGTATCAGAGCAGAAAGGCAAAAAGGTTTGATCCTCAAAAAAGTTTGTCTGAAACCCTATAATCGATTATTGATATTAATTGCTTTATATGCTTATTGTGATTATCTGATTATTTGTTTAATCTACTTCTGCAAAGTTAAAGTTTTTTCTGTGTTCGATCGATTATTTTTTTTTCTGGAAAATTAAAGTTCTTATCGATCGAATCTGGGAAAATTTTTTTTTCTTTGTTTGCTATCGGTCTAAGGGTTCGCTTACTGTGTTTATCGATCTGTATGATCTTATCGCTTTCGGTCTATTTTTTTTCTGAAAAAGGTGTTTCCGGTCGATTAGTGGTTGATTATATTTGTTACCTTCGATCGAAGGATCGAAGTCTATGTGTGGTTTTTGATCGCATCGATCGAATTGCTTTCTGTTGAATTTATCGTGTTCTTCGGTCGATTGAAGTTTCTGGGTTTGATCTTGGTCGAATCCCATAAATTCATCGTGTTCTTCGGTCAATTCTTAGTGTTTATCGGCCCTATTAGTTATTTGATCTTATCAGTGTATCGTATTTGATAGTCATTCGACCTGAGCCTTCGACCGGATACTTGTATTCCCCGGACTTGCACCTTCGACCGGGTACGTGCTCAATCCGGTCTTACCATTCGACCGGGTACTTGTTACTCCGGTCTTACCCTTCGACCGGGTACTTGCTTACTCCGGTCTTTCCTTCGACCGGTATCTTGCATATTCCGGTCTTTGCTTCGACCGGAATGGTTCATTCTCCGGTCTTACGTTTGACCGATATCCTGTTAGACCGTGTCCGTGTGTTTCTGTGTTTCTTCAATTTATTAGTATATTTGGATCATCCTGCTTGCCTAACGATCATTACAGTGCTCTTAAGTTAAGAAGTAAAGATGAACTCAAGGGAAGCTTTAGCCATCAGTTCTGACCAAAAGCCCCCGGTGCTCTTTCAGGGACAGTACCCTCAGTGGCATGATCGATTTATGAACTTCATAGAAGCAAAATCCACCTATGAAGCAATATACAAATGCCTGACTGAGGGTCCACCAGATTGGCCAATGAAAGTGGTACCAGGAAACCCAGCTGAAGGAAGGCAAGAGCGACAGATTCGGAAATCTCTTGGTGATTTTACTAAGGAAGAAAAGGATATGTACAATGCAGAAAAGCTAGCAAAATCGTACCTTCTTCAAAGTCTACCAAATGACATCTATGCTTGTATAGATAGCTTCAAGGATTCATCGAAAAAGATGTGGGACCAAATAGAGAAGATGATGATGGGAAGTCACATCAACAACCAGCTAAAGGTGACCAACTGTATCACCAGATATGATGGGTTTAAAGCAAGAAAAGGTGAAACGCTGACGGAAACCTACGAGAGGTTTAATATGCTTCTGAATGATCTTCAGAAGAATAAGATCACAAAGACGAACACGGAAAACAATATAAAGTTTATGAACAACTTACAGCCTGAGTGGAAACCGTTCGTCTCCCATATACGCCACACTCAGACCCTAGAACGAAGAGGAAGTGATGGAGCTTATTGGGAATCAGAAAGCAGAGGAAAAGCCAGCAGCTGATCCATTAGCACTCGTATCTGAGAGAAGAGGCAAGTCCGTCAGCCGATCATCTGGAAAAGAGCCCGTGCTGAGTGATTCTGAACCTGAAGATCCCGATAGTGACTCGGATCCAGAACTTACCAAGATGAAAGAAGCGATGTTGTTTATCACTCAAGCACTTCAGAAGAGGAAGTTTTTTAACAAGTCCTCAAACAAGCAAAGATTCTCTACTCACCGTGATCATCGAGAAAAGTCTGAAGGTAAGAGACGCTTTGAAGATGGTAAGAAGTCTGACAAGAGAAATGAAGAAAAGCCGAAAGACGAGCCGATCAAATGCTACAACTGTGGTAGGTTAGGTCATTTCGCCAAGGATTGTCACAAACCAGTTGTGCGCAACGCCGACTACTACCGAGCCAAGCTGCTTCTTGCCAAAGAAAAGGAAGCCGGTAAAGCTCTAATGGCTGAAGACGATTACTGGTTGCAAGTGTCGGATGAAGAACCTGAAGATGCTGAAGCTCATTTGTGTTTCATGGGCAAACATTCATCACCGTCTGACACTGATGATGAAGATCGCAATGCTCCATGCCAGGTATGTGCCCCTTATCAAGAAGCTTTACCTGATCAGATGCAACTTTCAATGCACAAAGTTGACTCTTACAAGCTACTCTTAAAAGAAAAAGAACAACTTCTGTCGTCTCTAGAAAACCGTGTCACTAAACAGTCTGAATTTATGGAAAAACAAAGCTTAGAAATTTCTAGCTACCTGTGCACGATTTCTAATTTAAGAGAAGAGAATGAGAGTTGTTCAACAGAGTCACAAAAGCTAAAGACCAAAGTAGATGACCTGACCGATGAGCTACGTACGTCTGAGACCGAGAAAATTGATTTGATAACTCAAAAAGTGGCTTACAAAAATGAGAACATAAGGTTATCTAATCAGTTAGAAGAGCTTGAAAAGAAACTCTATAAATTTGGTCAATCTGATCAAAAGCTAAAGCTAATCGCACCGAAAGAACCCAAGTATGGAAATGCGGGTATCGGTTACGATAACCCTAATTATTTGAACAAGGCTTTAACCAAAGTTCCTACTTTATATGCATCTGAATTCTTTGGTTTAGACAAAATCTTTCCAGAATATAAAATACAATGGGCCATACCCACTGAGGAGGAAGACTTGGAAGATAAGTTGAGAAGGGAAAACTCCGTTCTTACTAAAAGGACAGTTCCTTTTGTCTATGATTCTTTGAATGCTACTTATTATGATGACAAACCCCGTTCTCTGTCATCCGATTATTTTCAAAGTTACTCTCAAGCTGAACTAGATGCTAAAACTGTTAAAACTGAGGAGGAACCTCTAGCTCACAAAGTTTATGTTCCAACTCTGATTTTAGAAAAGAAACTTGTTCAGCTAGAAGAATCGTTTGCACTAGAGAGGGAAAATTTTCAAAAGGAAAAACAAGTTCTTTTATCCCAAATTGAGTGTCTTAGTTCCAACAAAAAGGAAACTATGTCTGATAAGGAAAAAGAATATTTCCAGACAGAAATAAAGAAGTTAAACTCACAACTGGCTGCTATGGCAGCAGATCATCTGAAAGAGCAACTTCACAAGGCTGACCCTCAAGCTCAGCCTTCCATTCTCCAAAGTGAGAAATATCATCTGTCTGAAAACTCTTATCCTTCCTCTAACACATCTTCCTGCAAAGCTTTTATAGGTGACTCGTCACCAATCATTTCAAATAAAGGAAAAAAACCTCAAGTTTTTGAATCGGATCAGTGTTCTGATTGTAAAAATGCTTCCGCATATGATCTGCTCTCAACAAACTCTTCCGCTGTCCTGAAATCCTGAAGTGATAAGGTCCTTTCAGATGAGGAACTAGAATTTTCCGCATTCTTGAATTCTGAGGTGTGTTTAGATAGTGATTTGAGCCAATTTGATTTTAATCCTTCTCTACCTAGCCATGTTGATTTTATAAATGAGTCCTATGAGCCTCCGGTTAAATTTTATAAGGGTGAATGTTCCACATCTGCCCCACAAAAACCTTCTGTGAACAATTCTTCAAAATATTCAAAGTCTAAATCTAAAAAGCGTTCACAGAAGAAGAAAAAGACCGGTCGCTCTCAAAGGTCACAATCTTCAATTTTCAAATCCTCTGACTATGGGTTGAACGGCATTTCAGATACGTGTGGTCGGCGGAAAGAAGTGAAATATGCTTGGGTAGCTAAGAAGTCAAAAGAGAGCACGGCAACATCAGAATTAGTTGATCCTGTCTTAAAGTCTAGAAAGAACAATAACAATCATGATGTTTTTATTTCTAAACCTTTAGTTGAATGTAATGGAACTCTTCCTTTAAAAGTTTATTCAATTCCGCAATTACTTCAACTGTCTCATGATTGTCTGTGTTGCTCTTATTGTGGATCAAATGATTTTGTTGATAGTCGTTATGCATCTGATTGGTTTGGCTCATATCATATTGCTCATAATCATTCTCATTGTGATGTTTCCCGTGATAGACAAAGACCCAAATCTAAACGGGTCTCTAAGTCGGGTGTTAAATCTAACCCCAAAGGACCCATTTACGAATGGGTACCTAAAAAGAAATAACCTATTTTGCAGGACGGTCATGTGTGGTATCTAGATTCAGGCTGCTCCAAGCACATGACCGGAAGAAGGGAGCTTCTCACAAACTTCACCGAGAGGTTTTGTGGGAATGTACGGTTCGGGAATGATCACTACTCTCCCATCAGGGGTTACGGGGATATTGTCAAAGATAACATCACGATCAAGAAAGTCTCCTATGTCGAAGGTCTTGGTCACAATCTCTTCAGTATCGGTCAATTCTGCGACAAGGATCTCGAGGTTACTTTCAAGGCTAAAAGGTGCAGCGTTCGGACTGAAGATGGAAAAGAAATCCTTGCTGGAACACGACGCACTAACCTCTATACAATTGACCTCTCGTCCTTGAAACCCGACAAAGATGTCTGTTTGTTGTCCAAAGCATCTGCTGAACAAAGCTGGCTATGGCATCGTCGTCTCTCGCACTTGAACTTCAAGAATATCAACAAGTTGGTGCTCGGTGGACATGTCAAGGGTATGCCAGATCTAAAGTTTGCAAAAGATCATCTATGCGCTGCCTGCGAAAAGGGCAAGATGAAGAAGGCGTCCCACAAGCCTAAAGTCGTTCCTAGTACTTCTCGGTCCCTTGAGCTAATCCACATGGACTTATGTGGACCGATGCGTGTTCAAAGCATTAATCACAAGAAGTATGTCCTGGTGATGGTTGACGATTTTTCTCGTTACACTTGGGTCCGATTTCTCCGTTCAAAGGACGAAACTCCCGAGTTGATAATCTCACTTCTGAAGAGCATTCAAGTCAGTCTCAACCAATTAGTTCAGACCATCAGGACGGACAACGACACTGAGTTCAAGAATCAAATGCTCACCGGTTATCTCACTTCAGTGGGTATCTCACATACTTTCTCAGCTGCTCGTACTCCTCAGCAGAACGGGGTGGTAGAGCGTCGGAACAGAACTCTTGTTGAAGCAGCGCACACGATGTTATCTCACTCCAAGCTACCACTATTTCTTTGGGCAGAAGTCGTTGCTACCGCTTGCTACACTCAAAATCGGTCTATCATCAACAAGCGGTTCAACAAGACACCGTACGAGATCATCAACAAGCGCGTCCCGAACATCAACTACTTTCATGCTTTCGGATGCACCTGCTTTGTCTTAAATGATAAGGATGATCATGGAAAATTCAGCCCCAAAGCGGATGAAGGAGTGTTTATCGGCTACTCCCAGCAAGCCAAAGCCTACCGTGTCTACAACAAACGGACGAAGACCGTCGTTGAGAGCGTAAACGTGACTTTTGACGAGGCCGCTGATATGGCTTCTGAACATCTCAGTTCAGAACCCGCGCTTACTGGTGTGTTAGCTTCTGGACAATTCCGTTCCGAAGCTACACAATCTCCAGTCGATCCCAATCAAGCGTCCACGTCAAGAGCACATCTTTCTGATTTGGATTTGCTGTTTGAATTCTTTTATGATGATTTGTTCAACTCTAAGCCTAATGCCTCACTTTGCAACAGGGATGCTGTTCAAGCACCAGAAGTGACACAGGTCACTGGTCCTTCCGTCGATGGTGGACCATCTTCTTCTGAAGTTCCCCCTTCAACTGCAAATGAACCAGAATTACAAAGTTCGAGTGATCCTTCTCCGATCGAGAATGTACCTGCTTCTTCACCGGAACAAGTAGGATCTTCTGAAGTGACCCCTACTGACGGTGCCCCTGAAGTTCCCGATCCGGCAGTCCCGGATCCTGCTACGCCTGCTTCATCTACTGAGTCGACCTCTGCTTCTATCTCGACTCCAACGAAGGAACTCACACCTCACAGACCGTCATCACTCGAAGCAATTCAAGACCTACCCCCCGGTGGTTATGTGTATGCTGACACTTCTCACCAGACATATCAACCTCATCCACACACCAACAAGTGGACTCGAGCTCACCCCCTTCATCAGATCATCGGTGATCCCTCCACACCAGTTCAGACTCGATCCGCCACCGCGAACGACTACTTATTTTCCTCGTTCCTCAGCCGTATCGAACCTTCCACCGTCTCTGAAGCACTGAATGATCTGGATTGGGTAATCGCTATGCAAGAGGAACTCAACCAATTTGAGAGCCTCAAAGTATGGCGCCTAGTTCCCTGACCTAAGAACAAGACGGTGATAGGGACAAAATGGATTTTTAAGAACAAGAAGAACGAAAACGGCATCATTGTTAGGAACAAAGCACGTCTAGTGGCTAAAGGATATCGCCAGCAAGAAGGAATTGATTACGATGAGACGTTCGCACCGGTTGCCCGCATTGAAGCGATCCGCATGTTCCTCGCCTACGCCTCTCACAAGAATTTCATCATCTTCCAAATGGACGTGAAATCCGCGTTCCTCAACGGCATTCTCAAGGAGGAAGTGTATGTCTCGTAACCCGAAGGCTTCGTGAGTTCTGAAAATCCGAATTACGTCTATTTTCTTGACAAGGCCCTATACGGTCTTAAGCAAGCGCCACGAGCCTGGTATGATGCACTCTCATCCTTCTTAGTTAAGTCTGGCTTCTCTAAAGGTAAAATTGACACTACTTTATTCATTAAAAGAGAGAAGAAAGATATCATTCTTGTACAAATTTATGTTGATGATATAATCTTTGGCTCCACAAACCCCAAGTATTGTCAGAACTTTTCTGCCTTAATGAGTAAACATTTTCAAATGAGCATGATGGGGCAAATGAATTTTTTTCTGGGTCTTCAAGTAAAACAATTACAAACAGGAATTTTCATTAATCAATCTAAGTACATCTCGGATATTCTTCGGAAATACCAGATGGAAAAATCTTCACCTATGAAAACCCCCATGTCCACTACTCTTAAGCTTCACTCCGATCCTGACGGTAAGGAAGTGAATGCTACTATTTATAGAGGCATGATTGGCTCTCTGATGTACTTGACGGCTAGTCGGCCTGACATTATGTTCTCAAGATTCTTGTGTGCAAGATTTCAGTCAAAACCTAAAGAGTCTCACTTAGCTGCGGTTAAGCGAATTTTTCGATATTTAAAAGGTACTGCTGATCTTGGTTTGTGGTACCCAAAAGAGACAGGTTTGGAATTGACAGCCTACTCGGACGCTGACCATGCTGGAAACATGCTGGACCGGAAGAGCACGTCCGGTCATGTTCAGTTTTTGGGCGATCGTCTTGTAAGCTGGGCTTCCAAGAAGCAAAACTGCGTGTCCACATCCACCGCCGAGGCGGAGTATGTAGCAGCCTCCAGTTGCTGCTCACAAGTCATCTGGATGCGCACCCAGCTCAAAGACTATGGTTTTAACTACTCAAGGATCCCCATCTACTGCGACTCGAAGAGCGCGATAGCCATATCAAGCAATCCCGTCCAGCACACGAAGACGAAGCACATTGATGTGCGTTACCATTTTATAAAAGATCACGTCAAAAAAGGTACTATCGAACTCTATTTTGTTAATTCAGAGCATCACTTAGCAGACCTGTTTACCAAAGCCTTGGACGAAAAACAATTTAATTACCTTGTGTCCAAGCTAGGTATGCTAAATCTGAAAGTTTGATCCGTTCGCAGCTCTCTACGAGTTTCTTTCAATAACGAATGACTGTGACAACTGCACCAGTGACTTGTCTCTGGTTGCTATTATCCACACTCCTTGGTTATTGCATTTTACTCGTTCAGTTCTGTGTCAGTTACGAACTTCTGTATCAACAAAGTAGATTTCGTGTGTTTCTCGTTTCTCTTGTGTTCTGGTTTTTTTTTTCGTGGTGTTTTTCGTGAGTTTAGTGCAGTTCATACGGATGTTCCCTGAAAGGAGTCCGTGGTTTGTGATGGATCTTCACACCGATAATGTGTTCAGGGGGAGCACTATCGTCAAATGGTTGGTAAGTCTCACGAGTCCTCCATTCGAGGGGGAGCAGGTAAGTGGATTCTGTGTTTGGACCTCCTCATGGTAATCATTCGAGGGGGAGTTAAGTCTCGTGCGTATTTCAAATTTTTGAGGGGGAGCTTTTATTTTTTTCCTTCGTTTTTTTTATTCCATAGGTTTCTTAATTTTTTTTCCCTTGGGATTTTTTTAGGTTTATTTTATTATCGAAAAGTACAAAAATATTTTGTCATTTGTTTCATAAATTAAAAATACAAAAATATTTCTTTTTCTTAAAGTTTTTTTGTTGTTTTGGTTTGATTTGTTTTTTGTTTGGTCCCGGCCCAAAGTTACCCCGACCCACTCTCGCCCGGCCCAGGCCCAAGCCCAAGCCTAATTCGGGGGTTTAAATACCCCGATCGAAACCACGTCCCTCATTTACTACTTCGATCGATTCCATATCTCTCTCTCACCTTCGACCGCATCGCTATCCTTTCGACCGACTCATCTACAATTCGACCGAACTCGAGTTTATCGACGTCTTCTTCGATCGACCAGGTAGTTTTTCATCGATTATTGGGTGTTTCCATCGTCTATCGATCGACTTGCCATCGATTATAGCCGATTTTGTGTCCATCGGCGTCGACTCCGACATCTGTGTGTCCCCGGGGTTTGAGTAGTTGACGGTTCGTCTTCTCCGGGGGTTTCCTCCGATCTAGGGTTACTCCCCGGTCGAAAGAACCTCCGGTCGAATGATTCAACCGGTCGAATGCTTGATCCGGTCGAATGACTTCCGGTCATATGGCTTATCCGATCGAACTTTATCCGGCCTTAGGTGACCTCCGGTCGAAGACCATAACCGGTCGAACTCTTATCCGGTGGTTTAACCACCGGTCGAATACTTCAGCCGGTCGAATGTGTATCGGTTAAATGTCTTTCTCCGGTCAAATGTTCTCACCGGTCGAAGACCACAACCGGTCTTAGGAGACCCCCGGTGGAAACCATATCCGGTCTAAGATCTTATCCGGTCGAATCCTGGTGTATGGTTCTAATGAGCTTATAGTTATACATATTCATATATGTGTCTATGATGTGAATTTGGTGGTTCTCTGTGCTGGTTTTTCACTATCTTAAATGGGTGTAGTTCGATGCGCCTTGGTGACTGACCCTAATTCACGAATGAGGGTTTGTTCTTCCACTATTTTGGAGTTAGTATCCGTTGTGGTTTAAATCATGACTGTATAACTCCAACGGCTATCATATTTTCCCAAACCTGCGTACTAATCGACTATTTCTTCACAGGTACAATGGCACAAAACCAACCACCAGCGATTGATCCAATTGCCGATGCGGAACTGATTCCCGAGGATCAGTTCCTCCCTCTTACAGCCAATAACTACCATCTCGATGTAACCCAACCTGCTATTCAATATCAGGTCATCATCGAGATACTTATGGGGCATCCAATCTCTTATGCTCTTACGGAGACTGCGACCGTTCCAGTCCTATACTTACAGCAGTTTTGGAACTCTCTCCGTGCTTTAGAGGCCGATGGCGAATTCCACCTTGAAGGTCGAATAGATCATACACCAGTGCTTCTCACGTGTAATCTCTTCCGACAATTCCTTCGTTTACGGACCGCCGGATCCGTTCCAGGCAGGAATAGCTTCGACCCGATGGTTTCTGATGTTACACTGTGCACCGACCTCATCTCCTTAGGATACGGCGCAGATCTTCGCATTCCATCGACCTTCAACCGCAAGTACCTCTTGAATATATGGTACACGATGTTCACTTACATAAATCGGTGCCTTTCGGCAATAACGAAAGGTATTGATCAGACGAGTGCCTCTATTCTTCGCATATTTCACGCGGTGGCCTTCAATCGCCACATGGATTTTGCCGATTTCCTTTGGTTTGAACTCGTTCAGAGAGTTCGGTCTACAGCATCTCGACGACAGAATTTCATTCCATTCCTGAGGTTCTTACAGATTGTCATCCGGAATTTCATGAACCTGTATCCCGAGATACAGCGCCGTTCTACGCGCCCGACATGCCCACATCTTCCGACACGCAACATACCTTCCTGCGCTGATCCAGAAGGTGTTGTCGCCCGACAAATCCCAGTCGGGTTACTAGACTATGCTCGTCCTACGGCACTGAGTGTGATAGCTTATAGGCACACACACAACATTCCAGCTCCTATGGTCCGGACAGGACCGGCAGGACCTGCCCAGGGAGCACGACCTGAGCGACGTGAGGGTCCGCGTCCATGATCGAGAGGCGGGAGCGTCCGGATAGCTGGGGCTTCCGGACAGGGTGTGTCGAGAGAATTAATAGTGAGGGGAATAGGCGTGGGCAGTGCCGTTGGAACGAGCCAGGCTAGTTCTTCTAGACAACCATCTTCGTCGACGCAAATAGAGACTCAAACGGCAGAAGAGACAACCGATTCTGAAGCCCTTCATGTTCAGTCCTCTTCTGTCGCTGCTACTGAGGACACAACAGAGCATTCCGCCTCGGAGGAAACTTCAGGCCAACCCGAATCTGAGGCTACCGTCTCTGACGCATCGGCATCAGAAGGGTCATCTGACTCTGATGGTGACGGTGATCAACCCCCCAATGAGCCACCTATTGGAGAGACAAGGAGAGCGGAGGGAGAAACAGTCGAAAAAGTTGTAGTGAGCAGAGTGTGGGAAGGACGAAGGAAGACTCGTCATGAGCGTACACGAGTGACGGGACAATCATCAACGGTTGTATCCCCCCTAGCCACATCTAGCCAGGTAGCCACATCTACTATCCAGTCTCATGTGTTGGGACAGGGTATTGAAGGAGCCGCCGTGGACCTAGCGGCGCATTTGCACACCCCACCAAGCCACTCCACCATCTCTCAACAGATGGTGGTTTCACATTCTCACGGGGATTTAGCACATCCGCTATCGGGCTCTCACTTGGAGGGTGCCGATATTGAAACAAGAGAACAGCTGCCCCCATTCTCGACATCTTTGCATGCACGAAGTCTAGAGCTTTTTGCTATACCTACCATTCCTAGGACACATATTCCATTTTCGGCTATCGCCGGTCGCCTAAGTGGCCCGGCCGGAACATCTATAGTAATACCGTCTTTGGAAGGTTTACGAGGATTGGGTGGAAGTCCTACCACAGCTATCATTACGCCAGCTGTGAGCGTAGGCGGCTCGACTTCAACAGTCGTAGCTCAAACTGGAAGTCTAAGTCACCCAGGAGTTACCCCTTCTGAGTCTGTCTCAAGGGAATACCTGGACGGCGCCCTAAAGGTTGTCCAATCTATGATGAGGGAAGAGGTGGACAACCTCAAAAGCATGATGAAAGGCAAAGGTCCCGCGACTGAGCCTGAGCCCACACCTATTCCACCTTCCCTACCAGCTACGGATCTTTCTATCCTTGAGCTTAAATCCATTCTACTTGCCAAATTACTGGCCCAATCTCTAACAGAACCCACCCAGGATGCCGATTTGTTATCACTGCTTCGTTCTCAAACATCCACACCTACCCCATCAACCCCCTAGCCTTTTGCCTCTACTGAAGTCTTCCAGATCCAACAAGCCATGCTTTAGTCACTTCAGCAAACCGTAGTTGTTTTGACTGAACGTCTATCAGCAGTGGAGGATACCTGCCGAAGCCAGGCAGAACGGCTCAAGCGCCGACATGATGATCAGGATGATCCTGATCACCATGAGGGGGAGAAGCGCCAACGCCTAACTGAGCCGGAGACACATATGGTGGAATCAGGTCAGGTTGAACAGGGTTCGGGTTCTGGTACAAGAACAGAGGGACGGAGACAGGAACAGGAACGGGAACAGGTGACAGACTTGGTACTATACGACTATCCGACGGTTGAAAAGCCTGAGGAATTTGAAGATGGTTCTCTGATAGTTCCTGAAGAGTGGGCAATAATCTTAGATCCGTATGAAGTGGCGGACACGACAGAAGAATGTGCTAATACTGAAAGAGCTCTGGTGGTTATGCAAGAAGAAATTGATGAAATCCTGGATCCAGATGATCAGTCTTCTGCCGTAGTTCCATTGTTGACTTATCCGGATAATCACCCTGACTTCTCTTCTACAGCTTTTCCCGAGAGATCTCCTCCAGCTTCACCAGTTAGAGAACCAGTGCGTACTCCTCCAGTTCGTCCATCCAAGTGGGAAAGAGTCAGAAAAAAAGTTCCTTTCCTCGAAGAAAGCCAGAAGAAGATCTTTGCCCACTGGATCAGAAAGTATGATGAAGTTGTTCTCCATGGTCTACAGTTAGTAAAAAACATAGAAAAACAGCGTGAGCTTGTGTTCGTGTACAGAAAGTTTCAGCGCAAGTACTTCAAGACGAAGCTCAGGATTGTATCAGTTGATAGGATTATACCTGCCTACTTCATGAAGGTTAAGTATACGGACTTCATGGTTACAAGAGAAGATGGTCAACAGTACTGTTTTTCTGATGCTGATTTTCCATGTCTGGAGCCACAAGATCTGCTGTTCATACTACGTGACTTAAAGACCAGAACCGTCAGACCCGGGGAAGTCATTGATGTACTTGAAACCGTGAAGAGATACATGAATTGCGCAATGAAACTTGCTTCGGTGGAAGATTTTTAGATTGGGTTAGAAAGCGATCAGCGAAGATTAATCTGTTCAAGCCTGATCTGAGTGTTCCGTCTGATGCTCTAAGCGTACCTGCATTCACAGTTATAAAGATTAAAGAGTTTGGTATGTCATATGTGAACAACAAAGGTATTCTACGATTTATCCGATTCGATCAGATTGCCAGATTCTGTGATGGTACATTGATGCTGCTGAAAGACAAGTTGAAGCGTGCGCTGAGTCAAGATGAAAAAGGAGTTCAGGTACTGGATTCTACATACAAATCGCTTGTTCTTAAAGCACTGAGAGTTATCGAAGAACGACTGGAGTACAGAACGCAAATCAGATATTTCGAGATCAGTTTTGGGTTTCGGAAGATATATGTTCCTAACTGGCGCGATTTTCAACTTCTATTTAAAGGGGGAGATTGTTAGGGCTAATTGTATGTTAAATAGAAGTTCAGGGTATAAACTGTCAATTATTCAAAGTTTTAAGCTTGTTGGGCCTAAAAGCCCATAAGCCCGTCAGGCCTGCGTGCCTAAGTATTTAAAGTTGTTTTCTATTTCATTTGTAAGGTTAGAAGTTCATAATTTCATTATTCAGTTTTCTAGTCATTAGGCTTACAAACCCTGATCAGAAATTCTCTCTGTAAACCTAAACCTTTGAAGTATTATCAATCATATGACTAGTTGTTGTGGCCTATAAACTGTTCATCTTTGATCATATTTACTTGTGATTGAATTGCACTGGGATCAACATATATATATATATATATATCGCCACCCATATCACATGAAATATGATCCTAGGGCCGGCTCTTGTATAGGGTTAAGTGGGCCACCGACCAGGGCAGCAGAGCCCAACATATATATTAGCTTGACTAGGTTGGGTTTCTTTCTTTTTGAAGATTTTCAAAAAAAAACAGACGCTTCTGTATTCTCTCTATCACACGCCTCCCTCTCGACTCCTTTCTCCCTCGCTCTCATTGTCTGCCCTACGCACACCCTCTCCTCTCTTCTGACTTCAATGATTCGTCGTTGCCTATCGTTAACCGCTCACGACCTGGTCTGGCCTGGATTCTACCTTGCTTCTTGTTAGACCACAGTCTCATTGGATTCAAGATCATCCAATCTGAAGATCCAATCTGAAGCTAAAGCCGGAAAGTCGACTCTCGATACAAAGTCTAATGTCGTTTGTAATAAATGTCGAAGTAAATTATTGTCAATTGTAATTTTAGTATTTAGTTTAACTTAGTTTAAATATCTAAGTTTGTTAGATATTAGTTAATTTAGTTAGATAATATCTAGATATTATATTCTAGATATTAAATTGTTAGTTAGATAATATCTTGGTTTAGTGTATTGTAGAAGCAATCTTCTAAGAAATCATATCACACAAAACACACACACTCACGGTGTAAAAACAGAGAATACACACGAGAGCTTCAAAGATCAAACCTTGTAATCGTTGTTTTATCAATCAAACAGGTTGGTAATCGTTTATTTGATTTATCTGGTAAAGATCCTTGTTCAATCAGGGACACACAATTGGTATCAGAGCCTGATAATAGATCAAAATCATGTTTTTTTTTTCAAAAGCCGACTCTGTGTTCTTATTTGAAAATCGATTTCTAGATTTCGAGTGTTTTAGGTGTTAAAATCGATCAAGTTGTGATCGATATACATGCTAGATTGAGTTGTTGTTGTTTGATTTCAGTTTAAAGCTTAAATCGAGTTCCATTTTCGTGATTTTGTGTCTGAGTTCGAGTTTGAAAAAGTTACTGTGCCATCAATTTTATCTTCGAAAAAGTGATTTTTATCGAGATCAAGTGGTCACAATTAGTACTAGAGGTGTTTTTAGTCATATTGGTATAGTTTGGTACTGCTAATCGACGTCGAAACAAGGTTTTTAGTTGAATTTCGAAGTACAAGAAGAACTCAGGCAAACACAAGGAATAACTCACACAAAGCCCACTTTGCGTGACACACTTTGCGCAACAGACGCTTCACGCAAAGTCCAACTCTCGCCACACACTGATCACGCAAAGCCCACTTTGCGCGACCAACGGATCAAGCAAACCTCAGTTTGCGCAACCCTCTTATCACGAAAACCTCAACTCTCGCTACCAACTCATCACGCAAACCTCAGTTCGCGTGATCAACTCCTCACGAAAAGCACAACTTCACTTTGCGCCAACTTCTTGAAACCAAAGCTCTACTTCGTGCTACGTACCGCTCACGCAAACTTCAAATTCGCGCAATCAAGTTGAAACGCAAAGCTTCAGTTTGCGCGACCCACTCTTCACGTAAACCTCATTTGCGCCACCTTCTATAAACGCAAAGTTTTCCAGACTTAGATCTTTTTATTCAGAATGACATCCAGAGAAGCCCTTGCAATCGGAACTGACACCAAACCACCAGTTCTCTTTAGAGGAGAATACGAACAGTGGAAAGATCGGTTTCTGAACTTTATAGAAAGACATGAGTTGGGTGAATTCATCAGGAAATCCTTAGAAGAGGGTATTATGGCACCAGCTTATGAGACTCGTATGGAAGGAACTGTGGAAACAGAATATGAACTTAAGTATCATGAACTAGAAGGTGATAACCTAAAAAGAGCGAAAGGCGACATATTAGCTAAGTCATACATTCTACAAGGAATTCCAAACGAAATCTATGTAAAGATTGACAGCTACAAGGCCTCGGGCAAACAAATGTGGGATCAGCTAGAGAAGATGTTGCTGGGTTCAAAGGTTGGGAATTAGCTCAAACTTTCCAACTGCCTAAACAGTTATGAAGAATTTAAAGGCAGAAGTGGAGAGTCTCTAGAAAGAACTTATGATAGATTTGTGACCTTGCTGAATGAACTAAGCAAGAACAAGGTCATCAAATCTCAAATAGAGCTGAACGTCAAATTACTCAGCATTATCCATCCTGAATGGAAGAGATTTACCAGGCAGATGAAGCAGATCAAGGATCTGAATGAGATTCCACTTCATGAGGTGTATGAAACCCTCAAACAAAATGAAGAAGATGTGGATGAAATTCTAGATGAGAAGAGGAAGGAAGTGAAGCCAGTTGAAGACACAGTTGCTCTTGTTGTCAAAAAGAAGAAGAACAAGACAATTGTGTATGAATCAGAAGAAATTGAAGCTGATGCAAACTCTGACTCAGATGAAAATGAACAACTGAAGCAAGAAATGCTAATGCTGACAAAGGCTTTTCAGAAAAAGTTCTACAAGAAGCCAAGTTCAAACAGTCAGAGGTATTCTTCTGGTTCGAGCAACTATACTCATAAGAAAAGGGTTGAAGGAAATAGGGTAAAAGGAAATAGATTTGAAGGAAAGAAGTCTGAAGGGAAGAGAATAGAAGAGAGGAAACCGGAAGAGAGAAGATATCATGCTGAAGGGAAGAGAATAGAGAAGAAGAAGCCGGAAAAGAGAAGATATCATGCTGAAGAAAAGAGAATAGAGGATAGGAAACCGGAAGAGAGAAAGTTTAAAGCTAAAGAATCCAATCAGTCAGAACCACCAACGTGCTACAACTGTGGCAAAATAGGTTACTTTGCCAGAGACTGTCGAAGACCAAAAGTCAAAAACTCAGATTATTACAAGAACAAGATGTTTCTTGCAAAGCAACAGGAGGCTGGTAAGGCACCGATGGCAGAGGATGAATACTGGCTTGATCATTCAGATGAGGAAGAAGAGGATTAAGAGAAGGATGAAGCAGTCAACATGTGCTTGATGGGAAAGCAGGAATCAGAAGCTGAAGCTGATTCAGATGATGAAGAAGAGGAGGTATGTGATTTATCTTATTCAGATTTCATAAATAAAATGCATGCCATGAATTTAAAACTCCAAGGATTAAAGTCAAAGCTTAAGCGAGAAAAGGTTGTCATTACAAACAAAAACCAATCAATACAGAAACTTAGCGATGAAATTGCTGAGAAGAAAGTATTGGTTGAGGTTTTACATAGAAACAATGACACCAGCGCGAAAGAACAGACTATAATTCTTAAAGAGAATTCTGAAGTTAAGACTAAACTAAGAAAGCGTGAGCTTGATTTATATGAGCTTACGAAATTGCATTCTTCATGTACCAAAGAAAACTTTTCTTTACTTGGTAAATTAAAAAGTTTGGAAGAGAAGTTATACAAAATGGGTCAAAGTGAACAAACTATTCATCTAAACAAACCAAAGAGGAAATAGAGAAATGGGGACTCGGGTATGAGAATCCTCACTATCTTAAAAAGGGTAAATCTGAAGTGCCTGCACTTTATGATCTTACATTTTTAAAACTAGCTTGAAGAATCCTTCAGCTTAAAGTTTTCTAGACTGGATTGTCAAAAGAGGATGAAGCGAAGGAAACGGAAAAATACAAGAACACAACTAAAGTTCAACTTCCATTTCGTTATGCGAAGTTGAATAATAGTTATAATGATGATCCAATATATCACAAGAAAACTCTTTCAAATGACTTCTTTCAGAGTTATTCTGTCAAAGAAATGGAGGCGAAGCCTATTCAAGGTAAACTATATGTCCCTCCTCTCGTTTTGGAAAGTAAAAGTTCTGAACTCGAGAATTCTTTAACAGATGAAAGACTTTTGATGAATATTAAACAAAAAGTTTTTTCAACTGTGTTCAAAGATACTGTTCTTTCTAAGGCTTCAAACTCTGAGGATATGTTTGGTCTAGCCAATAAAGGGTTTGATTTTCTGAACTCTGACGGTGGTTTAGATGATTGTTTTAATCAATTTGACTTTAATGCGAAACTTCCTAACCATTCATCTTTTCTTGAGCAATCATTGGGAAAAACCAGTATGCCTCTTAACAGTGCAAAATCAACGAAAGTTGATAACTCAGTCTCTGTGAAAGCTAAAAATGCTAAAGGTAAGATTATATCTAAGGATTCACAGAAACCGAACACTACTAGTAATCCGAAGAAGAAGAATTCGTTTGTTGCTCAGAAGTCTAACTCACGAGTTTCACATGTTTCAGATCTAAGCAAGCGAAAGCCACAAGTTAAATCTCAGTGGCAACCGAAACAGAAGCTTGACAAGGCCGTTAAATATTTTTGTACTGTTAATTGTAATAAGACTTTACCTAGTAAAGATGTTTTGAAATCGAATGTTGCTTCTATTTTAAAATAATCTTTTACGCAACTATTCCAATTATCTAAATCTGCTAGCAAGTCTTCCTTTTATGATAAACATGTTTCTAATTCTTGTCAAGATTCTGAGATTCGGTTTGGCAATTATCATGTGCATTCATCCCATTATAATGCTTCACATAAATTTCAAATGAAAAGAGGACCCAATTTCAAATGGGTACCAAAATCTAGTGCTAACACAGTTGGACCCAATTTCAAGTGGGTAGCAAAATCTAAATATGTGTTGCAGGCACCCAACTTTTAAAGAGGAGCTTCGAATATGACTTCTAGACAAATCAGTCTAGGACTCGTACCTCAAAGAACATAGGTTCTTGAATACAACAATTCAAGACCCGCATTTCAAAGATAAAACAATGGTTTATGAACACGTCTGTTTTAAGACCCACACTTCAATGCTCAAAAAGTCTTAACTCAATCTTTGTTTTAAGACTATCTAAATCAATTGTTCGTTATTTCTCTTGTGTAGTTCCGTCATATGTGGTACTTTGATAGTGGATGTTCCAAGCATATGGCTGGACAAAAGGAGATGTTGTCCAACTTTAAAGAGAAGTATTGCGAAACAGTTAGATTCGGCAATGACCAGTTTTCACCAATAATGGGATATGGTGATGTATAACATGACAATGTCACGATCAAGAAGGTGAGCTATGTTGAAGGCTTACGACACAACCTGCACAGTATCGGCCAGTTCTGTGACAAAGGATTAGAGGTCAATTACAAAGCCAAGATGTGTTCAGTTCGCACTGAAGAAGGATGAGACACCAGATGTTCTCATCACATTCCTAAAGACGACCCAGGTGAATCTGCAGAAACCGGTCAAGCTTCTAAGAACAGACAACGGCACAGAGTTCAAGAACAAGAAGGTTGAAGAATATCTCGAATCTGTCGGGATTTCACATCAATACTCTGTTGCTCGTACGCCTCAACAAAATGGAGTGGTCGAAAGAAGAAATCGTACGCTAGTCGAGGCTACTCGAACTATGCTAAGTCAATCAGACTTACCTCTCTTTTTGTGGGTTGAAGCTGTATCGACTGCGTGCTACACACAGAATCGATCCATGATACACCGCAGATTCAAGAAGACTTCTTATGCGTTGATCAACAACCGAACACCGACAATCAAATATTTCCATATATTTGGGTGTAAGTGTTTCGTTCTAAATGATAGAGAGAGTCTCAACAAGTTCAGTGCCAAAGCAGACGAAGGCATCTTCATTGGTTATTCCTCAACATCAACTGCATACCGTATCTATCTGAAGAAGTCAAAGACGGTTATAGAAAGCATCAACATCACGTTTGATGAAGAGATGGATTCCGAACAACACAGTTCAGAACCCGTTATAACCGGAGTACTAGCTTCTGGGCAACTCAGTCCAGAACCTGCGTCTCAACAGAATAAATCAGATGAAGCATCAATGTCAACTAATGATATATCTGATTTACATTTATTATTTGAATTGTTTTATGATGAATTTCTTGGATCTAATGTAAAGAAATCAGTTGTGGTTGACAGGATGGAAGACTTAACGACTACTCATCCAACCAGTTCAGATATTCCTATTGAATCTAACGCCCCAATTCAGCAAGAAATTTCATTTCAAATGCCGACTCCAACAGTTGAAGAAGTGACATGTAATGAAGAGACAGAAGTATCTGGAACAGTATGATATTCTGTACAGATCCATCTACAGTCGGACCAAGCTGTATCTATTGAGCCTTTTGAACCTATCACTTCAACTGTAATCATCATTCCTCCCGAGCAAACTGAAGACGGTACAAGTGGATTTATAGATGATACAATTGACATACATTCACATAATTCACTACCTCATGAACACAAATGGACCAAAGAGCAACCGATAAGCCAGATCATTGGCGATCCATCAAAACTAGTACAAACTAGGTCAACATCAATAAATATGTGCATGCATGACTCATTTCTGAGCAAGTTCGAGCCAACTCGCGTATTAGAGGCACTTGTTGATCCAGAATGGGTGATCACAATGCAAGAAGAGCTTAATCAGTTCGATGCACTTCAAGTCTAGAGACTCGTACCAAAACCTCAAGGTAAAACCATTATAGGTACGAAGTGGGTTTTCAAGATCAAAAAGGACGAAGATGGTACTGTTATCCGAAACAAGGCAAGACTAGTAGCCAAAGGATACAGACAAGAGGAAGGAATCGACTATGACGAGACATATGCTCATGTGGCACGATTAGAGGTAATTAGAATGTTTCTAGCCTACGCAGCCCACAAGAACTTCACAGTCTTTCAAATGGACGTGAAGACTGCCTTTCTGAATGGCATTCTGAAGGAGGAAGTCTACGTCTCTCAGCCAGAGGGTTTTGTCAATCAAGAGAAGCCGAATCACGTCTACATTCTCGACAAAGCACTCTACGGTCTGAAACAAGCTACTCGAGCCTAGTATGATGTCCTTTCACAATTTCTAGTCAAGTCTGGTTTTTCAAAAGGTATGGTGGATACCACTTTGTTTATCAAAAAGGAAAAAGCCGATATCATTCTAATTCAAATCTATGTAGATGATATTATTTTTGGCTCAACAAATCCTAAGTACTGTAAGAATTTTTCAAACCTTATGGTGTCTAGATTTCAGATGAATATGATGGGAGAGATGAATTTCTTTCTCGGATTACAAGTCAAACAGTTTTCATCGGGTATTTTTATCAATCAATCAAAATACATTATGGATATTCTTCGGAATTTCAAAATGGAAAATTCAAAACCGATTGGTACCCCAATGGCACCAGGTTGATGTTAGGACTTACAGAGGAATGATAGGTTCTTTAATGTATCTTACTTCTAGTAGGCCATATATAATGTTTTCAACATGCTTATGTGCAAGATATCAGGCCAATCCTAAATAAATCCATATGTCTGCTGTGAAGCGCATATTTAGGTATTTGAAGGGCACTGCAGATCTTGGTATGTGGTATCCTAAAGATACTAGTTTTGAACTAACAATGTATACAGATGCAGATCATGCAGGTTGTATGTTAGACAGGAAGAGCACGTCAGGATATGTACAGTTCCTCGGTGATAAGCTCATAAGTTGGGCATCGAAGAAGCAACTTTGTGTTTCAACTTCCATGGCCGAAGCAGAATATGTAGCTGCTGCTAGCTGCTGTTCTCAGGTCTTATGGATGAGAACTCAATTGCGCGACTACGGTTTCCACTTCAACAAAATCCCGATATACCGTGACTCCAAGAGCGCCATCGCAATAACAATGAATCCTGTTCAACACACAAAGACTAAGCACATAGACGTCAAGTATCATTTTATTAAAGATCATGTCGAAAAAGGAACAATTAAACTTTTCTTTGTAAAAACTGATTATCAACTTGCCGATTTGTTTACCAAACCTTTAGACGAAAAGAGTTTTCACTTTCTTGTCTCTAAGCTTGGTATGCTAAATCTAAAGATTTAATCAGTAGTTACCTATCAAAGTTTTATAATTGTATACTTTTTCATCATTTTCTTCATTCTTATTTCTGATTGATATCTGCACTTCTATATACTGTTCATGATCCAAGGGGGATAATGAGAAGAAATTGACAAGTGGTGAATCTTAGTTTGAGGGGGAGCTCATAAGATTTCTGCATTTACCTTTTATGTCAAATTTTTGTAATGCAAAATTTTAGGGGGAGCTCTTCAAGTCAAAGGAGTTTGGATATGACTTCTGATTATTTCTGATCAGAACTCGTAATTTAAAAGTTTTACTACTTTTTGTCTTTTCAATTCAAGTGAATAAATTTTACTTTTACTATGACATAAGACTTTTGCAGAATTTTTGAGAGATTCTTACAAGATCATATGTTTATGACTTTAAGCTTAGCTTCATGAGATGTAAGATCGCACGTTAAGGTATAATCCTTTATCTTAATCTCATATATGGTTGATAAGTGGACAACTTTCAATCATTTGAAAATATTGTTCTTAAAAGTTCAAACCAGTTCCCGAATCTTAAACCGATTTCATGAATTGAAAGTGTGACTTTAAATGTTTTCAAGATCTACATTGTGCTTTAACTGAAATAGTTAAACCATATTGAGCATCATATGCATAATCGGAAAACATGATTTCAGTGTGCTAGAACTTAACACAACTTCAATGGAATCACATTAACCAGTGATTTCTACCCATGAAGTTAATCCATAGTGATTGAGTGTGAGAAGTCAAAAGAAATGAGTGTGTCAAACAGAGAAAGAAAGTTTGGTTAGAGTGACCTAAATGTTTAAAAGAAATAGGGTGTGAGAACAGACTTAAAAGAATATCACAACTCTGCACCAACTTTTTCTGAGTCGGGCAGCCACATTACTAGTGTTTCATAACTCTTTGGTAAACATTATTGAAACAGGCAACTAGCCCATGCCAACTCTTGATCAAACCTCACTATCTACTCATTTTCTTCTCAACAAGAAAGTGTTTCACATTTTCTAAGGGGATGCAGCACATTTGCTATCTGATTTTCATTTGGAAAATATGGATATTGAAAAGAAGGAAGTCTGCCCCCACCTTCGCACATCAATCATGCACATTGAGTCTGTGTTTAACTTACTGTTGTCTCAGTGGTTTACACAATTTTGAGCCTATAAGCAATCATCAAGTGCTTAATTCTTTCAACACAAGCACGAACGCACAAGGAATTTGTTTCTTTGACATAACGTTTATAGAAATTACCTTTGTGGTGTTTCGATGATTAAATGGAAGCCCTGGGGGAGTCAACATCAAACAACTCCTTTCCAATGTGTATTCGTTACACACGGTGACTTAGTGTTACTGACAGGCATGTTAACTGATTCATTAGTTGATTCAGGTGTTACACGACTATTTTGTCTGGATTTGCAAAGATCTGGATGAATATCTTTTGAATTGACGGATCAGAGGCTCCAAGTGACATACATTTCTTCCTACAAGTTTTGGTGAAAGCGTTGCTCTTTTCCTCAAAAAGGGGGAGAATATAAAGCTTGAAGAAATGTTCAGTCCATTACATTACAAGACATTGGAGAAGAGAAAAGCTAACAAAGAAATGCGAGATCAAAGTATTCTGAAGACATGCTGATTTCAGATAAATTTTCTTTGAAGATACTTTGCTAAAGCATTTTGAGCTAGAGAAAGAGATTGCATCTTCTGAGCTGAAAAAGAAGACTGAATTGCTAAAATCTTTTTAGTAATGATCTTGATCCAAAGGGGGAGATTGTTAGACCACAGTCTCATTGGATTCAAGATCATCCAATCTGAAGATCCAATCTGAAGCTAAAGCCGGCAAGTCGACTCTCGATACAATGTCTAATGTCGTTTGTAATAAATATCGAAGTAAATTATTGTCAATTGTAATTTTAGTAATTAGTTTAACTTAGTTTAAATATCTAAGTTTGTTAGATATTAGTTAATTTAGTTAGATAATATCTAGATATTATATTGTTAGTTAGATAATATCTTGGTTTAGATATTAAGGTTTAGTGTGTTGTAGAAGCAATCTTCTAAGAAATCAGATCACACAAAACACATACACTCACGGTATAAAAACAGAGAACACACACGAGAGCTTCAAAGATCAAACCTTGTAATCGTTGTTTTATCAATCAAACAGGTTGGTAATTGTTTATTTGATTTATCTGGTAAAGATCCTTGTTCAATCAGGGACACACACTTCTACCTTCTGGACTCTCAGCTCTCGATCTTTGCCCTTAATCGAAGACCCTAAATCTATTGCTTTGTTCCTCTCTTCTGGCCTCTGCTTTCTGTTTAATGGTCTAAACGAGCAAGCTTGGAATCTAATTTTTGGGTAAATTCTTGATGCCTTAATCTTAGGTGTTTTAATTTTTCATAACTTATTTATGATGAAGATGTGCTTAAATAAGTTTATGCTTGTGCTTTGAGTTGATTTTTTATTGTATTTGTTGATGATGTTATGATTTTAGATTAGGTTTTTTATGAAATTGATTACTGGTTATATTGATTGCTACGTAGGTCATCATTTATCTAATAATCTGCAAGTTATAATCATTTCAATTTTGTGAATATTAAGATGTTATATAATGTGTTAGGATATACTGATTAATGTGGTTATCAATTAGCAACTTAATCGCAAGTTACCATAAAACATTTGCCTCTTGAACCATGCCCTTAGAAATGAACTTCTTTTCTTCTACATTTTGTTGAATTAACATGTCTTCAATGCACCATGACTCGGGGGATTTGCAAGGGACAGACACTTGGGAATAGTCATTGTATTTGAGTTTTACATTTGTTTAGATTTTTGATTTGTGATGTTTTGAATTGCTAATTTTGATTTATGTTGGTTTGGATCGCTAAGTTTGATTTATAGTTTGTTGAGTCTGAGTTTGATATACATGAGTCAAAGTTTTTGAGTTTGATTTTTAGTTTGTTGAGTCTGAGTTTGATTTATGTGAGTCTAAGTTTTGAGTTAGGTTATCAAGAAATTTGCAATCTAACTATATTTCGGCTATTAATTTGGATGTTGTTTGTAAAAGTCCAACTAAATTAGACCTTGAAGCCATTAGGTGCTTTTGTATGTTTTACTATGGGATTTGACAAAATCAACAATCATACACATTAATAAGAATGGAACACACAGAGGCACTAAACTCACATTTCTCTGTGTTTTTCATGAATCTTCCTTCCTTAAGCGTGTTTTTCATGAACATTCCTTCCTTAAGTGTTTGTTCCTTGAATTTCTCATAACCTTTTTGGTGATTACATCGTGGTACATTCATACATGGTCTTCATCCTAAAAACAACGTTATATAGACACACTAAACTCATATTTTTGTCATGCTATATGTCTTTTCCTTCCTTCTTGGGCATGAAGCCATATTTCTATCATAGTATGTTTGGTTTTTGGTTTTTCATATTTTGGGGGCATTTTTTTGTTCCTTCCTTAAGCGTGTTTTTCATGAATCTTCCTTCCTTAAGTGTTTGTTCCTTGAATTTATCATAACCTTTTTGGTGATTACATCTTGGTACATTCATATATGGTCCTCATCCTAATAATAACGTTATATAGACACGCTAAACTCATATTTTTGTCATTCTATGTGTATTTTCCTTCCTTCTTGGGCATGAAGCCATATTTCTATCATAGTATGTTTGGTTTTTGGTTTTTTATATTTTGGGGGCATTTTTTTTTCCTTCCTTAAGCATGTTTTTTCATGAATCTTCCTTCCTTAAGTGTTTTTTCCTTGAATTTCTCATAACCTTTTTGGTGATTACATCGTGGTACATTCATATATGGTCTTCATCCTAAGAGCAACGTTATATAGACAGACTAAACTCATATTTTTTGTCATTCTATGTGTCTTTTCCTTCCTTCTTGGGCATGAAGCCATATTTCTATCATAGTATGTTTTCTTTTTGGTTTTTTATATTTTGGGGGCATTTTTTGAACTTTCATCCAGGACATCGGAAACTTTAAGACCGTCCATGTATGACCCCACCCCCTTTCTTTTCTACCCCTGAAACGATTTTTCATTTTCAAGATTATCTTACCCATAATTAGATTCCAAAGATAAAATTCACAAAATAAACTAAAATTATATGGATTTTGATCGAGTTAAATGTAATTAAAGCATTTCCAATTCAATTTTTTTTATAACATAATCGAGTGACTTAAATAAAATGAAAGTCGTTGCTAATTGTTATGTTCCGTTCTAAATCCAGAACATAAGAGAAACCGTCAACGATCTGCTACAAAAGCCTCCACCTTATCTACCTGTCAACCAAAATCAGAGTTTATATTCAACAATGTTAAGGTGGGCCATCTTGGGACTCATGGTTCTCCATGTTCCTTCCTTGTACCTGCAGATCGCTACTCCCTAGTCTCGCCTCCTCCGACGATGATTTCTCCGTCAAGGCCGTTGAATTGCTCCGCCAACTGCTACTACCAAAAGACATGGTTCTGCTCGAACTAGGTGTGGCTAAAAATGTAGGTTTCGCTTCTCCGGCCATGATTACGAAATACTTCTCATCCATATCTGACGACATTCGGTTGTTGTGGTTTTCCGGCAGTGAGCCGCCGTTTCCGTTCCCAGAATCAATATCTGATCTGTCGTGGTTGTCAAAATAGCCGGAGAGCTTCCAGTAAGAGCATGCAAGAATGAAAAGAGAAAAAGCGATGAGACCCAACATGGCAGCAAGGCCGCCAAAGAGGTACGGCACCGGTGAGTGCCACGGTGACGGTTGAGGAGCTTCCGGCGACGATGGAACTATTGAAGAAACTGGTGGCATCATTTTCTTTTTGTTTCTTTCTTTTTCACTGTGTTTTGTGTAAGGATGAGAAGATGAAGGAGTGGGTGATGATGAATTGGTGTTAATAACGGGGGAAATGGAAATACATAAATTGGTGGGCGTTTTGATGCTTTTTAGATACGATTTTTGTCACGTTTACCATGTAAACTAAAAATAGAAAAATACAACTACAATATTAAAAGACAACTTAGTTACATAACTTTATTTATTTTTAAATATTTTCTCCATCTTTTGAAATAGTTGGAGATAATTACTTTAACAGGAATAAATTGGTGAAATCATCAAATTTGTGGAAAATTGTATTTTTTGTTTCTCTTACTTTTTATTTTTTTTGCGAAACTGTAAATAAAAAAAAAACCTATATACAATCTTATTTTTCTCTGTTTTGAAAAAACCGTCGGAGATGTTTAAAAACCATTGCAATCCACAACTTGATTTTTTTTTTTTTTTGGATAACTAGGTGTTTGGGCAAGTTTGTACACACCTCAGCTAATCTCTTGAGACCTTATAAAATTAAAAGTAAGGGGTTGTTTATGCAACACTTACCCGGTAAGAGCTTACCGGTGATTGTTAACATTTTCACTTAACTTATCGGGTAAGATTTTAATCCTTTAAAATGACATTTTATGCAACATTTTTATCCGGTAAGCGCTTACCGGGTAATAGTCGTCACTCTCACTTACCGGCGGACAAGAATATTGGTCCTTTGTTGGATGCATATTGTATTCAAGATTAAAATAGAGGGTCTTGTTTGCAGATATTTTATAGTTCAAGGTTTTGGGTTGTACAGTCAACTATGTTGACTTAGTATAAATAGGTTTCTTTGTTAGACTTGTAGATACGATCTAAGAGAACACAACGTGAGACTTGTGACTATATGTTAGATCTGTGATTAATTGTAATTGGTGTGATTGATCAATAAACTTGTGTTCTTAATATGTGTATTGATTGTTATATACTAGTAATCTGGGTCACAATTGGTATCAGAACGAGAGATTCAACAGTTTGAAAATTTTCGAGTTCGTTTTCTGAGTTTGAGTTTCTTGAGTGGAATTGTGTGCAAATATGAGTTTTTGGTAAATTTGTTTGTTGATTTGTGGTCGAAAAAGGTTATAGAACATTTGTGTGCAATTGAATTTCACAGAAAAACATTTATTGATAGTCGATTTGTGATTTCTGAAAAAAAGTTTTATTCGAAAAAGTTGTCGAGCACTGTGTGATCAAAATGTGTATGATTCAGTGTAAATTTGATTGTGAAACTGCATTGGATTGATCTTTGTACTAACTTGTTTGATTCTGTGAAGTTACAACTTCTGATTTGAAGATTTGGATCGATTTCTGGAGTGAAATTGAATTTTTTATACTTAGAACTCAAGAACTCGCAAGATTTGATTATTTTGTACGAATAACTCGCAGAATTCAGTTTAAGCAGAAAGAATTCGCATAATAGTTAATCTGAACTCATGAAGTAGAGAATTCGCATATCAGAAATATACGAAATGTTGTAGATTTCGCATAGATTGTTTCTTAAAATTTCTAAGTGTTGGAATTCATATACCTCATTATCCGAAATGCAAGGATTCGCAGAAGCGTGTTTTACGAAAAATTGAGCTTTAAAATATCAAGGCAAGAATTCGCATAGAATCTTATACGAATTACACATAATTCGCTTACCTGAGTAATGCGAATTGTGTAGATTTCGCAAGGTAGAGTTGTGCGAATTTCTATTTTTCGTACAAGTGTTCATACGAATTTTCATAAGGTTTTCGCATAGTGTTCTAAGTAAAGAATTCGTACCTTCTTATTATATGAATTCTATTTGCGAAAAGCTTGTATGCGAAAAGATTTTCAAGAAAATGTTTCCAAGGATAAAATTTGCATCATAGAGATGTGCGAATTGTAAAGGATTCGCATAAGGCTTTATACGAATTCTAAAGAATTTGCATATAAGTTCATGCGAATTGCTTAAATTTTGTTTCTCTTGTATGTGAATTCTATACTTGTGCGAATTGTGAAACTTGCTTTACGAATTTCAAGTGTTGTGCGAATTCTAATACAAAATTTCATGTGAATTGCTACTTGTTCCTAGTGTATGCGAATTCTAGACTTAAGGTTTTTAAAATTTTCAATTTCTGGAAATTTTTCAAGACTTGCACAAATTGTTGAATTAAAAGATCATTACTAGCCTATTTCTTTTTGTGCAGATACAATCATCATGTCTAAAGAATTGCTTTCCATGGGTTCCCAATCAAAACCTCCGGTCTTGTCTATTGGAGAGTACTCCCAGTGGAAAAGGAGGATGATTCAGTTCTTGAATCATAAGAACCGTGACTACATGAAATCCATCATTGACGGACCAGTTCAACCAGTTATCATTGTACCAGGTCAAGAGGCTACAGACACTTCTTCTGAAATTCCAGTTCGATATGTGCCAAAACCATATCAGTACTATAGCGAGAGGGAGAAAGAATTTCACAAGATATATGAAGAGGCTCTTATTTATCCTACTATGGTCATTCCAAACGATATCTACAACAGAGTAGATAGTCGAGAATCAGCTAAAGCCATGTGGGATGAGTTAGAACGACAGTTTCAAGGTACAGAGAAATCTATTCAGGCAAAGTTGAACCAGAGTATTAATGCATACGACGGATTTCATGCCAAAGAAGGAGAAGCTTTTTTGGACACCTATACTAGATTCAATGTGATTTTGAATGACTTAAGGCGAAACGGGATGAACAAATATGTGTCTGAGATTAACTACAAGTTCATCATGAACTTGAATCCTGAATGGAAGAGCTATGCCATCAACATATAGATGACTAAAGACATGGCACAAAAGGACATTAATGACATCTTCACTACCCTTGCTCATCATGAGGATGAGGGTGAAGCTTTTAAATGATGAAACGAAGATTGTCAAGGACTCTCTGCTAGCTGAAAGATCAAAGGGTTCAAGCTCAAAGATTGTTTCCTCATCAAAGTACAAGTCCAAGAGATCTAAAGCTTTTCTTACAGAGCTTAGTCAATCGAGTTCTGAAGAGTCCTTTGATGACACTGATGTACATTCTGATGATGATATACAAAAGTTTGCTGAAAATCTGGCTCTCATCACTAAGTAATTTCAGAAAAGCTTTGGAAAGAGGTGGTTTTCAAAGTCAAAGTATGAAGGGTTCAGAAAGACAAAACAGACAAGTACAAGCCGAGGTATGGGAAGAAGGAAGGAAAGAAAGAAGAGAAAAGAGACATTTGCTTCTGTTGCACGGATTGAAGATATTCGGATCTTCTTATCATAGACAACCCACAAGAATTATACAGTCTATCAAATGGACGTAAAATCTGCATTCTTGAATGGGATTTTGCATGAAGAAGTTTATATTGCTCAACCCGAAGGCTTTGTCTATCCGAAACACCCTGACAATGTCTATGTATTAGACAAGGCATTATATGGACTAAAACAGGCACTGAGAGCTTGGTATGAAATGTTAACCCAATTTCTACTCGCTTCAGGATTTAAGAAAGGTACTATCGATACAACTCTCTTTCTGAAAAAGCAAGGTGAAGATATGATCCTAATTCAGATCTATATGGATGACATTATTTTCGGTTCTACAAATTCTATGTTTTGTAAAAACTTATCAAAAATCATGGAATCTCGATTTGAAATGTCAATGATGGGTGAACTGACATTTTTTCTTGGTCTTCAAGTAAAACAGTTACCTGATGGCATTTTCATCAATCAGTCAAAATATATTCGAGATATCCTGAAAAAGTTTAACATGTCTGACAGTTCAGTGATGAAAACACCAATGGCAACGGGTACACTTTTAGATGCTGATCTTTCTGGTAAATATGTCGATCAAAAAGTGTATCGTAGCATGGTTGGTTCATTATTGTACTTAACAGCAAGTAGACCAGATATTATGTTTGCCATGTGTTTCTGTGCTAGGTATCAAGCGAACCCGAAGAAATCTCATCTAGTCGCTGTAAAAAAAATTGTTAGGTACCTTAAAGGCACTCCTGAGTTAGGCCGTTGGTATCCTAAGGGTTCTAGTTTTGATCTAACTGCCTACACAGATGTTGATCACGTAGGATGCAAACTGGATCGCAAGACCACGTCTGGATCATGTCAGTTTTTAGGTGACGAGTTGGTAAGTTGGACGTTAAAGAAACAGAATTGTGTATCTACATCTACCGCCGAGGCTGAATATGTAGCTTCCGCAAGCTGTTGTTCGCAAGTCCTCTGGATGAAGACACAATTGAAAGATTTTGGATATTCATATCAGCGAGTTCCTTTGTACTGTGATTCCAAGAACGCTATCGTTGTAACAGCTAATCCAGTGCAGCACTCAAAGACTAAACACATTGATGTACGGTACCACTTCATCAAGGATCATGTGGAAAAGGGCAATATAGAGATGCATTTCGTGCAAACAGACTACCAGTTGGATGACCTTTTCACCAAACCGTTGGATGAAAAGAGGTTTACCTTTCTAGTCAACAAATTAGGTATGTTAAATGCCATTCCATGATTCGAGGGGAAGTGTATCTTGTTTTGTGCTTATATTAATTGTGTTTTGGAAATTATGAACAGTTACTTTTATTCATCATTTACTAACGAAGGAGGAATAATTTTTACAATAATTACCAAAATCTTTTATCTTGCAGGTTATCTTTCAAGTGACAATGGTTTATGATTACATCAGATCAGGACCTGATCTTCATTGATAAATTGAACTTTACTATTCTCACCGGAGAATAAGTAATCATGGCTTCTGAATATCTCAGTTCAGAACCCGATTTCAAATGTTTTTCTTATGATGGATGCTTAAAAGATAATATCTTTTCAAGAATTTTTTTTCTTTTGAGGGGGAGTTTATGAAATTCTTAACTGCTATATCTTTTAGGGGGATGAGATATAAATGCTTTATACTTTCACTTTCATATTTTTCTGATATATTGATTTGTTATAGGTATCGAAGGGGAGGTTATCTGAGTTTTTGTCAAGGATACTTAAATGATGATATTCATTCGAGGGGGAGTTGAGATACTATATACTACAGGTATATCTTCTATATCTCAAATTCTATCACTTGTTGAAAGATGAACAACTTTCGCTTGTGCAAAATGATTTTCTTAAATGTTCAAACCACTTCACATTCTTCAAATGTTTTCATGAATTGAGAAGTGTGATTTTAAATGAATTTTCTTGGATACTTTGATGCTTATCTGACCATGTGTTCTTAAAGAATAATACTTGTGTATTTTCTTTTCATAATCTTTGTCAAGTATTCATACACACATTGGTTCAGTACATTTCTTGACTTTGTTATTACCATGTATCAAATGTTAAATCTTTCTATGGTAATACTCCCGTTTGTATTCTACATTGTTTGAGATCAGATGTCATTTTATCATTATATGTGCTTTTATTGATAATATGTTTATATTTTGTTCATCTAAACATCTTCCTTCTTTGATTTCCCAAATTATTATTGTTCATGAATATTTGATCTGATTAAATCATTGTCAGATTCACAAAACATTTCTATTCTTTCATGATTATTCATTCATTCAAAGTTTTGAGAAATCTTAAATGTTAAATTGCTCAAATTTCATTCTTATTTTTATGAGCATACATACACTGACATTGATTTCTTGCGCTTAAATGTAAAAAAAAAATCATTGAGCAACACATCTGTTTTGGACAAAAATACATGGGATTCGATGTGAGAGCTTAACAGAACTTCCATGGATTCACGATAACCAGTGTTTCCTAACCCGGTAGTATTCCCAAAAATGATTGAGGGGAGAGGGGTCAAAAGATTTGAGTGTTGGTGTGTGAAGAGGTAACATGTAAAAGAGAGATTGGTTAGAAGTGAGCTTAAAAGATTAAAAGAAAGAGGGTGTGAGAACAAAGTAAAAGAATATCAGACTATGCACTAAATCTTTCTGAGTCGGGCAGCCACATAATCTGATTGGTTCACATTCTTTGGTGACCATCAACGAAAAATGCAGTGAGCCCATGCCATCTCTTGCATATAACCCCACCAGCTACTCATTATTTTCTCAAAAAGAGAATGTTTCACATTTTCTGGGGATGCAGCACATATGCTATTGGTTCTTCGCTTGGAAGATACTGATATTGAAAAAGAAGGAAAGTTACCCCACCTTCGACCCTTTATCATGCACGTTGAGTCTATGTATAATCATTGTTGTCTCAATGATTTACATAATTTTGAGCCTAAACAGCAATCATTGTGCTAATTCTTTCATAACACAAGCACGAGCACATAGAAAATGTGTTTTTCTGTCAGAACATTCATAGAAAATACTTTGTGTTTTTCAATGATTGAATGGAAGTACTGGGAGTGAACGTCATATCAAGCTCCTTAAATTGTACATTCGTTATACACAGTGGCTTTGTGCTACTGGCAGACATTCCTAACAGTTTCATTTGTTGATTCAGGGTTACCATTCCAATTTTTCTGAATTTGAAAAGATTCAGATGAATACTTTCATGAATTGAAGGCTCAGTATCAGATCAGTTGGGGAAGTTTAATTACTTTCATACATGGGGGAGATTGTTCATACTCATGAAGATTGTGCTTATCAGATGGTTTGGGGGAAATTATTCAAAGACTGCGCTAAGCTTGAAAAAGTTTTGATGATTTTGATTCTTACAATTCATCAAAAAGGGGGAGATATATCAAGGTTTCAAAGTCATACTAAAGTTGATATTATCAAGAAGGGGGAGAACACAAGTCAGATTCAAAGTTTCAGTTGTTCAAAGTTCACGTCAGTTACAAGTTGTTTGAAAAAGTTGAGAAAAGAAAGAAAGTTTGAAGAATGCCAGAGTTTGAAAGTTTTGAAGTTAGTCAAAGTTTGAAGACTTCAATGTTTGTGAAGAATATGTCAAAGTTGTTGGAAAAGTTAAAGGAGGAAATTTATTTCAAGAGCTATCAAAGTTTGCTGAAGATGTCAAAGATTTCAAGGTTTAAAGCTGAAAAAGATCATTTGTTATCATTTCTAAAGATAAGAAGACCTGAAGATAATTGTAAAAAAAAAATTTAATCTTGAATCCAAAGGGGGAGATTGTTGGATGTATATTGTATTCAAGATTAAAATAGAGGGTCTTGTTTGTAGATATTGTATAGTTCAAGGTTTTGGGTTGTAAAGTCAACTATGTTGACTTAGTATATATAGGTTTCTTTGTTAGATTTGTGAGTACGCGTATAGAATCACATTCAGAGAGATTGGTAAGACTTCGCACATACAGAGAACACAACGTGAGACTTGTGACTATATGTTAGATCTGTGATTAATTGTAATTCGTTTGATTGATCAATAAACTTGTGTTCTTAATCTGTGTATTGATTGGTATATGCTAGTAATTTGGGTCACATCCTTTCCATCGCTCTTACCGGGTAAGATTTTCAATCATTGTCATGTTCATCCGATTAGCTAAATGAGTCGGTAAGCACTTACCGGGTAAGCGTTTAAGTAAACAACACCTAAGATAAACCTTCAAATTCAATGACCCTCAGAGGACTAGAACTAATGATATCTAAGAAGTAAAGTCATACTTTTTCTAGTTAATTTTAGACCAAAATCTTATAATATCATAAAACTTATTATCACAATTTTCAGCCCTGATAATTAAGTTTGAAGCACTTTCCAATATCGTCGAAAGGTCAAATTAAAATGAATATATGATCATTTTGAGATAATCATATCTTTTTTTGCAGTTTTGCATAGTAACAACAATAAAATCTTACTTTTTCAGCCTCTCAAAGTATTCAAAGTTCAACAGGCCTTTTTCAAACTCTTTTACATGGTCTTTTAGGTGATGTAGCCACACATTATTGCATTTGTAACCCTCCTTTCTTATTTAGAGATCTTTTTTTTAAACGGCGGATTTTATAAAACTAGCAAGAAGCTAGAAAAAAGAAACAATTACATCGAAGTAATGGCAAGGGAAAGATTAGTAAGCCAACCTACCCAATTAATAGACAAATTGCTACTTCTATGATTTACCTAAAAGTAAGCACGAGTTATAATGTTCTCAAAAAGCACCGCCTTCCTTGGCTTCGGGTTGCCAAAGAGAATACCATTCTGAAACACCCATATAGAACATAAAGTGGTAAGCGTAACGGCCTCAAAACACAAGAACACCTCCTTCTTCAACTGAATTGAGTTGATCCAATATCCAATCCGAATAAGTATGGAGATTTGGAATATCCATACGCCACCAGCGACCGATAAGAGCCCATAAGTCTATAGCAAGAGGACATATCATAATTAGGACATAAAAGAGACGAAACATCGATACCTATTTTATCCAAATTTATCCTAGTAGGGAGCCAATTGAGATGCAACCGCCACACGAACACATTAACTTTGATGGGAACAAGTCAATTCCATCTAGTAGGATGAAAGTCCACCTCCAAATGATTGTAATCAATTAAACGCCTAGCTGAAGCTACTGAAAAATCACTCGACCCTTCTAACAACCACACCCATCTATCCTTTTGACTTGAGGTTCACTAAATTGGACAGCCTCAACCCCACCTCTTGGCGGCCTTCGAAGACACACATCCCAACACCCTAACTCCAAACGAGACTTGACATTCGCCGATTTATCCAATTCTAAAGCGTAAACTCTAGGAAATTGAATTTTAAAAGGAGAATCCCCAAGCCAAACATCATCCCAAAAAGCGGTCAAAACACCATCACCCACCTTTTTCTTACAGAAAGAGAAAAGATCAACTTCTTTGTCCTTTAGAGAGTTGACCGATTTTATAATAGAGACCCATGTTGAGTTCGAAAATTGCCTAGGCACATTCAAACCAATTAGACCCTTCTTGCCATAGATAGATTTAAACGCCATAATGTTACCAATACCGAGTCCTCCGAATTTGAGACTAGCCATAACTTTTCTCCACATGACCCAACACATTTTCTTTTCCTCCACATCACCACCAATGAAAAATCTATTTCGGACAGATTCCAAGCTTTGCTCAACCAACCTTGCGATTTTGTAAATAGACATGAAGTAAGTAGGATGGTTCCCCAAAACAGACTTTAAAAGGGTAACCCGACCACTAACCGAAAGAGTTTTAACTTTCCAATTGGAAAGTTTGGCCAAAAATTTATTGAACAACGCCTTCCAACCCTCCTTTTTGGTCATATTACCCCCAACGGTTAAACCTAAATACGAAAATGGAAGATTCAATCCACCACACCCAACACAAGAGGCGAAACACTCGATTTCTTGCAGATCCACCCCCACACCAAAAAGTTTACTTTTCTGAAGATTAATTTTGAGACCCGAGATTAGGAAAAAACACCTAAGAATACGAATAATATTCCTAGCATTCGATAAAGACCATTCACCTAGAAAAATCGCATCATCCGCATAGAATAGGTGGGAAAGAGGATATCGTTCTTTACTAATAGCAGCACCCATGAAGAGATTTTCAAAACGACATCTTGAATGATGACATGTAGTCCTTCCATGGCTAAGATGAAAAGGAAAGTGGAGAGAGGATCTCCTTGCCTTAATCCATGACGACTGAAAATTTCCTTAGTCGGAGAGCCATTAACGAGAACCGACCCCCATCGAGTCCTCAAGGCATCCACGAATCCACCCACGCCAAACTATGCCAAATCCCATTTTCACGAGAATTAAATCCAGGTAATCCCACCTTAAACAATCGTAAGCTTTCTCAAAATCAACTTTAAGAATCAGAAGCTTAGACCGAATTTTTTTATACAAATCCATAGCTTCATTTAAAATTAAAGGACCATCAAGAATCTGGTGCTCTTTTATGAAAGCGGATTGATCGCTACTAACGATATCCCCAATAACCATACTAAGCCGATTAGCAAGAAGTTTACCAATAATTTTATATTGGCAACCTATAAGACTAATCGGATTATAGTCTTTAACAAACTTAGCATCATGGACCTTCGGAATTAGAGCAATGAAAGAAGGGTTACATCTTTTCGGGAATCGAATGGACTCAGAGAAATTACCCACCAATTTCACCACGTCATTTTCAGTAAGATGCCAAAATTTCTTGAAAAAATGGAAAGTAAAACCATCCGGTCTCGGGGCTTTATCCGCTCCACAATCCCAAATGGATTTTTTAATTTCATCCCATGCAAAAGGCTCCTCAACAAAGGAAGCTTGATCCGAAGATAGAACGTTCGGAAACTCCACCTCTAGATTGGAACGAACTCCGCCCCCACAAGTGCTGAAACGATCTTTAAAATGGGAATAAAATTCATCTTTGACCTTGGTTGGCTCCATAACCCAATCGCCATCAATCATAACTCCACGAATAGCTAGTTGACGTGTTTTCTTTTTAAGAATTCCATGGAAAAATTTTGAATTCTTATCTCTTTCAACTCCCCAACGGATTTTAGCTTTTTGCACCACATCCAAATTTTCTACCCTTTCCAAGTCACCCAAAGTCTTCATAAATTGGATACGAGATTCCATATCCAATCTAGAAGCATTACCCGAATCAATCCTTGCGTCAATGTCCCTAATACTTGTTTTTAAGCCAATTTTCACCTCCATATCACTTTTCTTTTATCATTAATCCACATGCAAAGATTTTTCTTTAATAATTGAAGCTTTTTATTAAAAGCAATCATACCATTAGGATCACGAACACTATCATCATACCAAGATTTTTTCACAATTTGGTCGAATTCGGACATATCGAACCAAGAATGGAAAAGAAGGAACGGCGTAGGCCCGTAATCAAAGGATAACTCCCTAAAAAGAATAGGCCTATGGTCGGAAAGCTTACGATCAAGCACCAGACACGAAATGTTAGGCATTATATCAAAAAGGCCATCGGACAAGAGGAAGCGGTCAAGCTTACTCATTTTAAAAGGCCATTTATTTGTCCACGTGAAGGAATACCCTTAAAGAGGAAGGTCATGAAGGTCGGCGTCATGAATGAAGGCATTGAATCTGTCTGTAGAGTTAGCATGAAAAGCCGAGCCTAATCTTTCATAAGAGGTGCGAACCTCATTAAAATCACCCATCACAATGACCTCCCCATGCCATCTACTAATCATACCCAAAATCATAGACCATAAGTTGATTTTAAGAATCGTCTCTTGAGGCGCGTACACCGAGATAACCAACAAAGATAGTCTATTAGGCACCCAAATTCCTTCTATATCCACAAAATACTCCGAAGAAGAAACTCGATACTTTTTAATTAAAGTGTTGTCCCAAATGCATAGAATGCCACCGGATCTACCCCTGGCCGAACTAGAAACAAAGTCAAAATAAGAATTACCCCAAAGGAATTTCACCACAGATAAATCAATCCTAGTCATTTTCGTCTCTTGGAGAGACAAGAAGTTTACCACATGACAAACACATAACTCCTTTACCCATTTTTTCTTCTCCACACCCCCAACCCTTGAACATTAAGAGAAAGTACATTCATATTGACATCTTCTTACCTTCTGCATTGCTGATAATAGATTAGAGATCAGTCTCGCAACCTTTCATAGGGAATCCCAACGCCCGTCCAAGACCAATAGTAGCAGATAACTCCTCAAGCATAGAGTAGCCTTCCCGAATAGATCTTGAAGAAGTAAAAGAGCCCCCAAAATGATGAGAACTTTGGGATACAGAAGGCGACTTAAATTTTTCACGACCCAAGGAAGCATCTGCCCCCCCCCCCTTTGCCTCAACCGATCCTGGAGGCGCTGAGACAAGATGATCCATCTATACCGGGGCACCAATACCACCACAAACAATTGTCGCATCTTCCTTCAAGTCAAGTTTGTCCCATTCATTTTCATCAATACCTCCACCCTCGTTAGGGGTAAATCTAGGTGGGAAGTGAGGGGTGTTATCTGGGATCCCACAATCCTTGCTATGAGCTTCCAGAATGTTCATGTCTTCCACAAGGAGCTTGTTCAAACTAAACGGGTCATCACTTACATCCCCTAGATCCACATAAGCATTCTTTAAAATATCTTCATCAACATTAAGTGCACGAACCGGAACTTCATCTTTGGAGAAGGAATCTGGTATTTCTTCCTCCTCCTTCTCCGAACCCTCATCCGACACCCTACCCCTTTCATCCTCTTCTTCTACCTCCGAGTCACTTTCCTCTATGAGAAAATCTGGGGTCCACCCACAAATCTCTTTCACTCGCACGTGGAAGACACATCCTCTCACTATCACTTTTACCGTTTCGTAGATTAATGAGGGCCAAGAGGTTTGAATACAAAGGCGGGTACTGTAAACATTATTTCCATCTGAATCATCCGAAAAGGCAATTTGTCCCCACTTACTAGCTATTTTCATGAAGGATTTAGAATTCCACACTTTCAATGGAAGACCCTCCACATCAACCCAAGTTAGTCTATCCTCCACCATGAAATTATTGGACCATTTTTCAAGCATTTGAAACAAAGAGTTAACCCCCTTATGTGCAAAAAACTTATCATGGGAACTGATATTATCGAAATCGACGAGGACCCATAGACCTCCAATGTATTTGACCTTTACGTTCAAGAAGCCTTCATTTTTGCAAAGAGAATGGACATTAGGGAGAGATTTAAACTCGGCCACACACCCAACATGTGCTAATGGAAAGTTATTTTCAACCATTCCATCCATTTCAAGTATAATGGCAACCGAATCACCTTTAGCTTTGACTGATGAATCCTTGGGAGCTCCTTTGATAATGTCCGCATAAGTGCCACCTTTGCTATTTCCAGTGGGTCTAGGGTGCACCTTAAATGAATCAAAACCTTGGTTCCACCCCTCGGAAGGTTTACCGTTGCGATCAAAACGAGCAATATTGGCCATTAAACGTAATTTCCCAATCCAAGTGGTACAAAGCTTGTTGATCACGACATGTACGTCGTCGACCTTATGATACCGTACAAAAGCAAACATTCTCCCATATTTGGTCTTTCTCTTGGCAATAAACACATCGACTACCGTACCAAATTTTGCGCACAGATTACAAAGTTCTCGTGTGGTAAACTGCGAGGGGAAGTTAGAAACGAATACAGTAGTGGAAATACCGTACAATTGATCTTTCTTAGGCCCTTTAAACCAAGTTCCAACTTGATTCCCCAAGTAACGAGAAAGATTTTGTCGTGTCCCCTTACGATAGTGAACCTCTTGCCCTTGCCTAGTATCCATCACAAAAAGTCCCAACCACGCTTGCCGAAAAACACAATATCTACGGAAAACTAAAAGGCCGGACCCTTTGAAAGTCAAAGAGTAATTACTTGAAGTAGTTAATTATAAATTCAAATAACCAAAAAATAGGAGGCTGATGGATTTTTTTTAGATCTGATATGAAATTCCATCTAAGTTTTTTTCCTGGGGCCCATTTGTAACAAATATATTTTTCTATTAATGTTATATTACTTTTAATTATTTAAGTTTGTATTAATAATTTTATCAAGTTATTTTAACTTTTTTATTAAATTAATATTATACACAAATATTAGTTAATAAAATATTATAATTTGCTTCAAAAGGTATTGAACCCAATTTCTTGTATTTTATTTTATTTTAACTTATATTATATATTTTAAGAGTAAATTACAAATTTCGTCCCTGTGATTTGATGTTGATTACGAAGGGGTCCCTGAAATCTAAAATTTATGGACAGGTCCTTGTGGTTTCATTTTCATTATGGATCATGTCCCTCTCCCTAATATCTGTTAAAAACCTTCGTTAAAATTCATGGACAGGATCCTACGGTATTTTGGTCTTTTCATTTTTTACCTTTTTTTATTTATAACTTTATTATTTATTATTTTATATTAAAAATTAGATTTAATATAATATATATAGAGAGGGAGAGGGAGGATCAAACGAGAACGATACCTATTTAAAAGAACACGAGAACGGCAAATCACATACAAAATCATAATTGATTTTACATGTGATTCCCGCAACCTTAAGTCGCGGCAAAAGTCGCCTGCGTACCGTGATTTTGCACGAATTCTTCGCTAATGTAAAATCACTTATGATTGTGTATGTGATTTGCGGTTCTCGTGTTCTTTTAAATAGGTATCGTTCTCGTTTGAACCCGACTCTCTCTCTCTATATATATATATTTATAATATGAGATCCACTTCTCACACGATCCATTGCCTATATATATACATATATATAGGAGCCTAATCAAATGAGAACTGTGTAGTTTGTGATAACCGTGAGATCCAATGTAAACCATACATTTGATTTAATTAATTTCATATTTTAATTAATATAAAAGGGTGATTTTCTAATTTCCTAATTTAGATAACTCATGGAATTAAATAATTAATGTATTAATTACTTTTTTTCCTCTCTCTCTCTCTCTCTCTCATATAAATCCGTAACCTCTCCTAATCCCCAAAACAAAATTTGAAGAAAACCCTAGTTTTAATCCACTTCCTCACTACTGTCGCAACCCATCACTGTTCCGTGTTGGATCCGTTTTCCTTGGCTTCCATGGATTTGAAATAGAACCAGGAAGAGAAGAACTGTTCGCCGGAGAAATTGAAAACGCGTTGTTTTTCTGCACGGTGGTGTTGGCGGAGCTTCTCCATGTTGTGGCGGCACTGCTTGGTGATCTTTGGCGGGATGAGACCCGGGCAACTGGTGGTCTTTGGCGAAGCTTCTCCATCTTGTGGCGGCACTGCTTGATGGTCTTTTGGTGGAGCTTCTCCATCAAGCAATCGATTTCCAGATTTGATCGCCGGAATTTAGCCACCGACTCAACCGCGGTCAAGGTCGTCGTTGTCGACAATCGATTTCCAGATTTGGTGTCATAGTGGTATCACATGTGATATCACAATGGCATCGCATGTGATACCACTGTGATTACCATATTGTTGTCGTTGTCGTTGCCACCGTGGTGTTTCACCGCCACCATTACATCCCGATATGGGTATCACATGTGGCATCACAGTGATATCACATGGGGCTTCATAGCGTAACACAATGTATATTGTGTGTATCATAATGGTAATCACAATGTTCATAGAGTTTATCTAAATGGTAATCCCGGTGTAACACAATGTATTTTGGGTATCACTATCACGATCATTGTATGTATCTTTGTATCTTTTTTTAACAGTGTCCCTTTTTTAGGTATCACATTGTGTATCGATGGAATAAAGTTCACCAGAAGCTGACTACCGTAGGCCGGAGAGAGGAGAGATAAAATACCTAAAATGCCATTTAAATTAATTTCCAGTCAAAATTACCAACATTAATAATTTCCTAAATTATCCTTTAATATGTGGCTCACATTGTATCTCTCAGTTATCACAAACAACTCAGTTCTCCCTTGAATGACCCCCTATATATATATATATATATATATATATATATATATATATATATATATATATATATATATATATATATATATATGCAACAGGGACAAACCCCCACCACCTCCCCTTTTTTTGGTGGCAGTACCTGACCGTTTTCCTGTAACCACCCTTTGACAAGAAATTCCCAAGCCGATTATGACAACGACCACCATCCCTACGATCTTCGGTCGCTCCTCCAAGAAACTTCACGCCCAACCTTCCTCTTCTCCAAGTGGTTTGATTAGGTTGCGGTGATGGGTGGTTGGAGTTCGCTGATGGTATATAGGTGGGTTTGAGGGCGTCGAAAAAACGAGGAAGGTTGAGGTGGTCGGAGTTGCAGGTTTGTGGTGTTCCTTGTCGCTTCCTTCCCTCTGTTTCAAATCGCCATAGCGTCCCCTATATTTTGAAACCACCTTATTCCCTCTATTGCATTTAGGTATATTTTAGGTTGATTGAATTTGTGTTGATATTCCTTGAGTTTTGATGATAAGGGTTTTGATTTGGGGTTTTTTCATATATGTACTTTTGTTTTTGTGTGGTTGTCGAAGATGGGTTTGGGCCAGAGAAGATGATCAAAGACGGTTATTAGCCAGAGAAGATGACCGGTAAATTGTGGGAGAATACGGGGTGGGGGGGTTCACCAACGTAGATGGGTTCTTTTTAATGGTTCAAGAGTTGTAATATATGCATCGAAAGGTATACCATAAAAGAAATATTTTAATAGAAGTATAAAATGATAAAAATGCCCCAGGGTTAACGGAGGTTTTTAATGGAATTAGCTTCAAGGACTTCCTCCACAACAAAAGTGGAACCACATGATCATGTCCATGAATTTTCGGGTTCAGGAACCCCATCATAATCAGCATCAAACCACAAGGATGAAATTTGTAATTTACTCTATATTTTAATAATTAAAGTATAAATATAAAGTTAATATATATATATATATATATATATTAATCACAAGTGATTAAAATATGTAATAATAATTATAAATTAAATATTGGTGTGACCATATTGACCACTTTTAAAAAGGATAAATTAATTAAAATGACCGTATTTTAATATCGTATTACCGAAATGCCCATAATCTCTCTTGTTTTGCCGATATACCCATTTTGTCCGGGATCCATGGCCGGGATGAGACCCATCCTGGGGTTAGCGAGGTTCGGGTGCGATCCCGGGATTAGGGCCAGGATGCAAAGGAAAATCCTGGGGTTAGGCCAGGATTGGGGTCGGGATCCTGGGGTGAGGGCCAGGATGGGGGGATTTAGGGTTAGGGTTTGAGAAAATTAGGGTTTTGTCCTATGATTTTATGTGATTTAAGTGTTTTTTCACGTTTTTTTTTGCCTGATTTTCACGTTTTTTTTGCCTGATCATACAATAATTGTACTATTGTCATTGAATTTGTGGTTCACATTCATTTTCTTCATTCAATTTTGCCTATAAAGATCAGTAAGATGCAAGGCAAATTCGTTCATCACATCCATTCCATTGTTCTTTCTTGCTCTCTTTTTCATCATTTGAATTGCTTCATCTTTCATACTACTGAAAAAATAAGTTCACCTGTTGTAAAAGTTAGGCTCTATTTATGTTACGATGGTCAATGGGTTCAAAACAACAATGAGTGGGATTATATTGGGTACACAAGGCATGGTGTACAAATTCCAATAATCTATACATATATAAGGATTTTTCATTACGCCATGGGAAAATGTGGAATCGAAGATTCTGCTGCTTGCAAGTTGGTGTTCAAACGTGAAGATGGCTCACCAGTGGAGATAAACAACGATGAACTAATCCTTGGGTTTATGCAAATTGTAGCCGATTCAGAAAGACCTCTAGAAGTCTTTGTGTATGACGCAACATTGATGTGCGACGAAGGTGATGACGAAGATGATGTCGGAGGTGATGACGAAATCCATGTCGGTGGTAGTCAACAGGAGCCTGATTCTCAATTTCAGGCATCCTACTACACCACACTTTATTCTGATCATTCATATCGTCCTAACGACTCTTATCCCGATGTTTTTCTAAAGACACAACTAGAAGAAGAAGAACAAGCAGAAGAAGAAGAAGAAGACAAAGAAAGACGGTTTGCTAGAGTTGCTCCTGATGAAACCTATGTTTTCACAACGGGTATATCTGATCTGGACAGATCAAATACCGATACTGATGAGGACGAAGAAGAAGAAACATATACCCCTAGCAATAAATCACTTGGTGAGTTAAACGATTATTTTGATATGCCTCTTTCGCTTCCAAACCAGGAGACTAATATACCACCCTACCAACCCGTACCTTACAATCGCGGTACAAGTATACATGAAGGACAACTATTTGATACGAAGGAGTAAATGGCCATACAGATCGGAATTAAGTTCATGGAAGAGGGTTTTGTGTTTAGAACGGAAAAATCTGACAAAAGCAGATACGTGGCTGTCTGTGAGCAAAAAATTGTAAGTGGCATATGTTGGCGAAGTCCGTGGGCCCAAAAGGAGGGATGTTTGTCGTTAGGAAGCTGAACGACGTGCACACTTGTTCTAGGACGCAACTGAATTCCAGACACCGACAGTCCAACAAAAGGACTTTGAGCCACATATTGAAAGGAAAGTTTATTGACGCTAGCAGGTCATTTCGGCCGAATGACATCGTCGATGATATCAACCAGCAGTACGAGCTCAATATTGGTTACCACCAAGGATGGCGTGTGCGATGTAAGGCCCTGCTAATGGTAAGAGGCACTCCCGAGGAGTCATACAAACGACTTCCTATGTACTTATATAATTTGGAGCTGAAGAATCCGGGTACACACACCAGAATGTGGACGGATTCGCACGGACGTTTTGAGTTGTGTTTCGCTGCTCTTGGATGTGCGGTACGTATATCAACATGCCATATCTTTACATATTATAAATTATAACATTTACAAAGTTTCTCCACCTACGTTATTTGCAGATCCACACGTTTTTGGCAAACCTGCGTCCTGTCCTCGTGATAAACGTTGCCCATTTAAAGGGACCTTACCTAGGTATGATGTTCTTGGAGGTTGCCATGGACGTAAATAACAACATCGTGCCCTTGGCTTTCGGTGTCGGCAAGTCTGAGATAGGGGAGGAGTGGGGTTGGTTTCTGTCCAGGTTGAGAGAATGTATCGGAGTCCCGGAAGGGTTGGTGTTTATATCAGACAGGTCTCCTTCCATTAGCGCCGCAATTTCTGTCGTGTACCCATCGACTCCTCATGCCTTATGTTGTCGACATTTGGAGATGAACGTGAAAAGCGCGGACATGCGTATTACTACAAACCGCCCGACCTGCTGGAAGGCATGCAAAGCATATACGGTTACGTAGTTTTACTGGTACATGGATGCACTACGATATGAAGTAGATCGTGGAGCACAAGTTATGGACGCTGCTGGGAAGGAGAGGTGGTCAAGGACCCATTTTCCTGCACATCGGTATAACATAATGACCTCTAATAGTGCAGAGTCAGTGAATGCACTATCCCATTTTGCTCGTAGGTTACCGATTGTCGGGCTTATGGAGTACTTCCGATCTTTTCAACAAGAGTGGTACCTACTTCGATGACAAAAGGGAGGTTGATAAACTATGAAATCTTGATCTTATATGTTATTTGCTCTTCTTGTGTTATTTATAAATCGTAGCATAGTTAACACACGCATGTTTGTAGGTGAAATGCATAATCATCTCACACCAATGGCGGAGGCGAAGATTCTCAAAAGGGCGGGAAAGTCTGCGCAATGGAGGGTAAGAGGGATTGGATATGATAAGTTCGATGTTCGGGATACCCGTGGACACGTGATTGTCGATATGCTCAACTGTGTTTGTGAATGTAAGTAATGGCAATGTTTTGGGTTACCATGCGGTCATGCCATCGCAGCTGCAAGGTCTATGAATCGTAGAGATTGCAGCGATCTAGCTCTAGGTTACTTCACGTCCCATACTTACCGGTCAACATATCATGAAGTAATCAATCTAGTTGGACCCCCTCAATCATGGGTTTTGCCACATGTCCCACTTCCGCCATGCTATCCACCGTTAATAACAAAGAGACGTGCGGGGAGGCCATGAAAGAACGATCGGCGTCCATCTAGTGGTGAGGATCCGATACAGAGAACGTGTACTAGGTGTGGAGCAGTAGGACATACTCGTGGTGAATGTCCAACTCCTGCCCCTTCAACTGTGCCCAGGAGTAGAGCTTCAAGTAGCCATAGAGATCGCTCTCAGGGGCCATCGAACCTAGAACCACATGGAACCCCCTAAGGCATGATAGCATTGACCTTAACATTGACTTCCCTTGATTGTAACGACCTCATCTTGTATGCGAAGTGATATTGTTTTTATGTTCATTGTTGATTTTATCTACCTTTTCGTGGTTATGGAATTATATTGTGTAAAAACAAGTTAACATTAAAGCATCATTTTATTAAACCATCGATAAAGTAAACATTAATAAAGAAAAGAAAACATTAAATCATCGTTACAGGTAGATTAACCACCCTTTGAGAAACCTACTACGGGTAGATTTCCCGGATCCTCCTGACCCAACCAGCCTTTGCCTTAATCTGCTCTTCCATGTCGGTGTAGTTTTCTTTGATTTCTACCAATTCATCTTCTAATTTTTTAATCTCCTTTTGCTTCTCCCTAACATCGTGCTTCATCATCTCCAAGAACTCCTTCTGCTCCGAAATAATTGCCTCCTTCTCTTTCTGCAATTCCATGTTACGTATCCAGTTCCTGCCTATATATCGTATCTCCGCATTTGCCTCATCACATGAGTCTTTCAACTTTGTAGGTAGTAATTGAGACATTGGTAGACTAAGTCCCTGGTTAGATTGATACCTAGGTGGGGATTCTCCCCCATGAGCAGTGTAGTATGCCCTTCTTGCATTGTCAAACTGCTCCCACTCCTGAGGCGTAATTGGTTCATCATAAGCAGTCATCCTAAACTGCGCCCATTCCTCCGTTGTGTCTGGTACTCCCCAGTCAACCATCGTAGCTCCATAATCATCGTCATCTTCATCATATTCATAATCATCATCATCATCGTGGTCATCGTCATCGTGATCAAGATCTCTTCGTCGGTACCTCTTCGTCGGTCGCCTGGCCGACTCTCTTTCAAAATAGGCGACACTAGATAGATACCAACGACTCTGTTGTTCGGCAGCTGTAGGAGTGAGGCGCTCGAGATTTAGATGCCTCACCTGAATATATTGTAAAACATATAAGATTTAATATGCAAGACTAAGTTAAACAATTAATTGCTGACTTACTAAAATTATAAATATAGTAATAGAGCGTATGTCCGAAACTGAGTTGAAGATTGCAACGCATGCAGCCTTATTCAGTACAATATGTCGGTCCCAACGAGTTCCCCTAATGGCCCTGTCGGTGCGCATGGTGAAATGGTGATAGCAGACAGGAAACATCTCCAAGATCCAAACCTGGAACTACACAACATAGAGAAGTAAGTAAAAAAAAAACAAAAGATGACTTAATATTTATGTTATACTATTTATCTAACCTTTAGAGCGTGTGTGAACCCATTCAACGTACTCTTGTTGATGTTCTTGTTCTTTTGTAAATGGCGACTGGCGATGGCGTTGTGTAAAGAGTTGTATGTGTGGCTCCAGATGTGGCTACCCCACGGGTAGCTGTCAAATGTCACGAGGTCATCGACGGCCCTAAGGACAATGTCGGAAATCACCTGGCTTAGCTTACGACCCATGAACATGACTTCCACCATCACTACCAAGCAAACACGTACAACATCCTCATCGGATAGCTCCTGCATGCCGCCTCTCATCGTCTGGACGACGGTTTTCATCTTCAAATTACCGGGGGCGTGATCAGGCCAAAGCCTCCAGACGAAGGACCCTTCCGATATGACAGGAAGGGAGGGTGATGGTCCGAAAAGGAGTCCTGTTATAAGACAGAACTCATGACGACCAAAGCGCATGTGGTTCCCACGCACTTCGAAATACATTTCCTCCGAATCCGCATTCATTACGTCAACCTCCAACTGTAAAAACATGTACACTAGGAGGGGGTCCTGCGCAGTATTGGTAAGCTCCAACCATGGACCAAAAGGTGTCCGTTCGAATATTTGATGTAAATTTTTTGCCCGTTTAGGTGGACACGCTGCAAAAATGTCTCTAATTTCCTTGGAGAAGCCAAGGCGTGTTTTGAAAGACAGATCGACGTAATGAAAATCCTCCTACATAGTAACAAATAAAAGACAACGACTTATAGTTATAGTTAATATTTGTATTTTTTTGCAAAGTTAAGGAGACCTAAGTTTTGTTGATTTCGTCTATTGCTTAAGTTTAGAAAAGAAACCACTCAATCTATTAGACTTCCAAGTATTAGGGGAATCACGTGGATTGCTTAAATCCCTACAAACCTTAGGGTTATTTACACCCGTTTGACAAAATCAAAATCGATATGTTGCGATTAAAAGGCTTATGATTATAGTTATTATTTAGGTAATTTAGCAAAGTTAAGGGGTCTAAGTTGTAACTTTACAAAGCTAAGAGGCCTAAGTTGTAACTTTGCAAAGCTAAGGGGCCTAAGTTGTAATTTTGCAAAGCTAAGGTTCCTAAGTTGTAAATTAGCAAAGTTAGGGGACCTAACTTGTAATATGGCAAAGTTAAGGGACCTAAGTTGTAATATGGCAAAGTTAAGGGGCCTAATGTGTAATATTGCAAAGTTAAGGTAATCTCTAAATTTAACGCAATCTATAAAAAACACGCAATCTCTAAAATATTTAAGAAAAAAACATAACACTATAAAAAACGTAATACTCTAACATATTATCAACGCAATCTCTAAAACTAACGCAACACTCTAAAATTAATGCAATCTCTAAAAAACACGCAATCTCTAAAATATTTAAAAAAAACACAATACTCTCAAAAACGTAATACTCTAACATATTATCAACGCAATCTCTAAAACTAACGCAAAACTCTAAAATTAACGCAATCTCTACAAAACACGCAATCTCTAAAGTATTTTAAAAAAAAACACAACACTCTCAAAAACATAATACTCTAGCATATTATCAACGCAATCTCTAAAATTAACGCAACACTCTAAAAAACACGCAATCTCTAAAATATTTAAAAAAAACACAACACTCTCAAAAAACGTAAAACTCTAACATATTAACGCAATCTGTAAAAAACACGAAATAATCTAACATATTATCAACGTAAACATAACACATAGTCTAAAAAACCTACAACAAATATTTTATAAAACATAAAATTACAATGGGGTTAAGAGAAAACTTACCGAAGTAAGTAGACGAGACATATCCGAGATTGCTAAAACACTAACGAATCGAGTCAAAATCCGAGTGTGGTATACACGAGATATATGAGAGAGTTAGAAATGGAAGAAGTTGTGGTTGTGTGGGGTTTGAATTGGGGACCATTCCTTTAATTTATAATGGATGGGGAACACTTATAACCTAATTTAGTGAAATCCCCACCGTCGATTACTTAGCATCATTCCATCGCGTACTATCCCGGCCCCCAACCCCGGGATTACCGGCCTCACCCCGGGATGCACAGTGCAATCCCGGCCTCGTCTTCGGTTTAGCCCCATAACCCCGACATTTCGTGTTGATTCCGGCCCTAACCCCGCGAAGTCTCGATAACCTCGGGATGGGTTTCATCCCGGCCCTATATCCCGGCTATAAAGGGTATTTCGGCAAAACCATCGAGATTTAGGGCATTTCGATAATACGTGTTTGAAATACGGTCATTTTAATTAATTTCCCTTTAAAAAAATGTAGGTTATTACATTGGTGTATGAAATAATTGAAAAGGTTGACATAACATTTTTTTTAAAATATGACAAGATTAGATTGGGTATAGAAATATAGATGATCTCAAGATTCATATGTTTCGGCATAATCCATTTTTTTTTCTATTTTAGGTAATCATTAATTAAGATATTATTTCTTATTCTGTGCAATCAAAGGTCCAAAATAAAACTAACTTAAGTTGCTTCCATCATTATTTTGAAAAAGCATGAATTTGATCATCGTACAGTAAAAAAAAGTTTGATTTATAATTCTCTAAAATTGAAAGTTTTATACATCATGATTCCTCAAAATAAAAATAAAACCAAAAATTGTTTATTTTTATGAAGAAAAAAAAAATAACTATAAAAAAGAATGTGTTGTAGATAAATGTGCCAAAAGGATATCAATAGAGATAGATATAGAGATAGAGATAAATATACCAGTGATTGATTAGAACTGAAATATCTCATAGTTATCTGCTTGTAACTCATCCCTATTTAAAAGGATTTTAATTAATGAGAGTTACAGATTCATTCTCTCCATTCTATTGTTGTTCTGTGTAGTTTTTCTTTTAACACGTTATCAGCACGTAAGCTCAATCGGTCAATTCGTCAATCAAATTTCGGGTTTCCAGCTTCATAAATCTATCCCTCCGTCGATGCTACAATCCAAGTAAGAATTATTACACACGTATAATATTTATGTGGCGAATTATTCATGTAATGAACCATAAATCTGTCTCGGTTAACTTTCTGTTTTGAAGAATTCACATGCATGTTGGCTTATTTTTAAAAGTGTTCGCTTTTGATTTCTCCAGTAATTTGCTATGTGTGTTGTGTTTTGTTGGTTATATTCTATGTTTTATATCAATTGAATCAAGATAGGGATAAGTGGATATAATTAAAACATGAAGTTCAAAGACATATTAGAACCCTAAATCTAATAATTAGCAAACATTAAAATATTGGGCTTAGGCAACGTTCAGCCAGAATTTTCCTTTATCATTTTTTTTGTTGGGTTGGAAGCCACGGTTGTTAGGCATCAATAAGAGATAAATTAAGGTTTTTTCCACCTTGACGATGATTTGAATACCATATGTATTTTATTATTATATTATTATATTATTTTTGTTATTAATATTATTATTAACTAGAAACGTACTCGCGCAATGCAACGAGATACATCACGATTTTAATGTTTCATTTTATTTTTTTGTCGATTTACAATACGATTTTGGATGGTTTTGAGAAAATGATAATGTTGTTTTTATAAATTTGTTTAATTTAGGCTTAATAATATAATGTTTTTTATATAAAAAAATTAAGTATTTTGTTAGAATTCAATTATTATTTTATATATTTTAATGATATTTAAAAAAAATAACCAATTACATATTTAATAATATAATTAAAACAAATTTATAGTAATATAATATATTAACTAGAAGTGTAATCGCGCAATGCAGCTAGATACATCACGATTTTAATGTTTCATTTTATTTTCTGTTTTTTGTCGATTTACATTACAATTTTGGATGGTTGTGAGAGAGTGATAATGATTTTTTTTATATAAATTTGTTTAATTTAGAATTAATAATATATTGTAATTTATTTTGGTTTAATAATATAATTTTTTTATAAAATATTATGTTATATTTTTTTAATTATATTTTAGATTTTTTATATTTAAGAATTGATTTTTATTCTATATTTAATTATGCTGAGAGTTATTTTAGGGAAGTTAAAATGGTTAGAGATAACGATTGAAAATTAATAAATAGCATTAAATGTAGTACATACAGTTTTAATGGTTGTTTTTTAAGTAATTAGCATTAAATAGCGGTACATTAAGCTTTAAGACTTGTTTTTAAGAGTTTTTTATGTCTGCTTTATAATATAGTATAGATTTATAATATAATATAGATTAATAGTGATACATGGAAATGTCTGCATAAAAGGAAGGTCTTGCACATACCAAATTGGTGGGTGTTAGAAGTCTGCAGTAGTAATATGTATCTTATGCTTTGATACTTGTAAATTAAAAGATTTTTAGAATCTTGCATAAAATGATGGTACCTTGTGCCTAATAATTTGTATTTAACAGTTTTTTATCCATGCTTTATAATATAGTATAGATTATGTGGTTGCCCAATTTAATTTTTTTTATATAAAATTAAAACGTCATTTATTTTTCTCAAATTATTATTAATTTATTCATTATAGAGTGAATTGCAAAATTGGTCCATGTGGTTTGTTATTTTTCTAACATTTGGTCCCCAATGAAAATGAAACATTTCTCTGATACCAATTGAAATTGAATTTCCCAATCAATTCAAGCAAGCAAACAAAAACAATCTCAAACAAGATTTGACATTGTATATTTCTAGAGAGAGAGAGAGAGAGTAGTGAGAGAAAGCATATTAGTCATTGATCAAACAATTATGAATCACATAATATGAATCTAATGAAACAAATTTCACGATCAAAGAACAATGATTCAATGAGAATTTGTGAAATGATCAAACTTCAGTGTTCTTGATATTTTCAAGAAAAATCAACTGTGTGATCCAGAATTCCAGAAATTGATCTATATTTTTTGTGAAAATCTTTTTGAAAAATTGTGTGGTATAGCTCTGATACCAAATGAAATTGTATTTCCCAGATTCAATCAAGCAATTCAATCTCAATCAAACAAGATTTGACAATCAAGAACTAGAGAGAGAGAGAATAAAGAGACAAAATCGTATTCATAGATCTGACAATATGAATTTCTTACAATGCTTCTAGTTCCTACCACTCTCATAAAGCATAAGGCTATTTATACCCACTATTAAAACTCTCAAGACATTACAAACACTTACAAGCTTACACACCTAGTTAGGGGTGAGCAAGGAGTCCCAAATCCCGATACCGAACCGGTACCGTACGGATCCCGGACCGTCCCATGTATTTCGGTACGGTAATCGGTTCCATGTTTTTCCTATAATCGGTAATCGGTTCGGTACTGATGGGGTACTAGTATCGAAATATCGTTAGTATTACTGGTACCGGTACCGTACCGTTCTAATCGGTACGGTATTCGGTATCGAGTTTTTCACATTTTCGGTATCGGGAATTTTCGGTACGGTACCGGTTCGGTACGGTACTGGTCCTATGCTCACCCCTACACCTAGTTGACTTTACAAGACTTTTCCTATTTGACTTTTCCTATTAAATCTTGGATACAATTTTATACACTAACATTCACTTTTACTAAAAAAATAAACTATTCAATAAAAATAAATTAAAGACATGCGTTTTTGTAATTTTAATATAAAACATAACATATATATTATAGAAAAATCTAGCGCATATTAAAAGGATATATGAAATTACCTTTAAAAATTTAATTATATCTAAACTTATATTTTATTGAACTCGAATTTTTGTTAGATTTTTTTTAATAAATTACCTACGATTATTAAAATTATGTAACATGCAAAAATATTAAACCATGTAGATTTTGTTAGAGATATTTGAAAGAGGATGAACGACCAAATATTCCTAACAAAATTATGTAACATCCAACCCATTTTTATGTTTTTTTGATCGAGCCTCATTCTCAAATATTCCTTATAAAATTCATATGCTTTAATCTTTTTGAATGTTAACATCATTTTAATAATTGTACGGTAATTTATATAAAAAAATCTATTAGAAATTCGAGTTCAATAACATATAAGTCTAGTTGTAATTAATTTTTTTAAAGGTTATTTCATATATCGTTTTAATATGTACTAGATTTTTCTATAGTATATATGTTATGTTTTATATTAAAAATTCAAAAAGCACATGTCTTTAATTTATTTTTATTGAATAATTTATTTATTTTTATTAAAAATGAATTTTAGTAAAAACGAAAATATAAATTATTTTATTATAATTTTGGTCGATGAAACTTAAATATAAATTACTAATTAAATAAAATTTTGATGTTTCATTAAATAAGTTTTTTAATTAAGTGATAATTATTTATTAATTATATAATACAAATATTATGTTTTTTAAAAATGGTATAATATAAAAGAGTAAATTGCAATTTTGGTCCTTGTGGATTGTTGTTTGTAAAATGACCCATATACCCTCATGTGCAAGGCACATGAGGGGATTTAACAGCCGCAAACTAATGGACGTTAGACACAGGGACCAAATCCGAGCACTTTTGCATACCACAGAGATTTTCTTCCAATAAAATTTTTGTAGGGACCAAATTTGAGAAAAACAACAAACCCCAAGGACCAAATTTGCAATTCACTCTTCATTATATTACATGATTGCTTCACCATGCTAAAAAAATGGTTAATGGTTATTTGGTTTTAACAAACTATTAATTAAAGCTTTACTTATAATTTGTTTTATATATATTTGTTAACGTTATTTAATTATTTCGAGATTTACTCTTATAATCTTTTTATTCTGGGTTGATTAGGATTGTTATTGATACAAAAATATTATTTGTTTGTTTCATCAAAATTTATTTATTTATTGCAGTATTAGGTTGTTTTATATTACATTAATTTTGATTCAACATATTTTAATATCATGTGTGTATGATAGTTTTTATGGATATGCTAGTATTTATCGTTTTGAACTAGTATTATTATTTATTAATGTTTATCCAGTTAGTTTACAATATTCATATATATATAGGGGGTCATTCAAGGGAGAACTAAGTTGTTTGTGATAACTGTGAGATACAATATGAGCCACATATTAAAGGATAAATTAGGAAATTATTAATTTTGGTAATTTTGACTAAAATTTAATTTAAAGGGTATTTTAGGTATTTAATTTTTTTATCTCTCCTCTCTCCTGTCTCCCCTCTCCGACAGTCGGCTTCCGATTAATCTTATTCCGACGGATACACAATGTGATACATAAAAAAAGGGACATTGTTAAAGAAAGATACATACAACGATCATGATTGCAATACCCAAAAAATATTGTGTAACACTGTGATTACCATTGAGATACACTTTATGAACCATTATGATACACTCAAAATACATTATGTTACAATGTGATGCCACATGTGATACCATTGTGATACCACATGTGCTACCACTGTGATACCACATGTAATTACCATTATGATACACTCAAAATACATTGTGTTACACTGTGATACCATTTGATTATTGAAGTCAGAAATGGAAACTCACAAGATAAATATGCACGTTTTTGAACGACGGTAGACATGACTACCATTATTCCATTACCATAAGATAAATATGCAGGTTTTTGTCAATATTGAGATTCTTTAAAAGGATGGAAATTGTCTCCATGATTTTAGGAATGATTTTAGGGATTAAGTTGTAATTTTTTTAATTACCAATACAAACTTTTATATTAATTATTAAATAAAATCAATAAAATTAAATGATTGGTCCATATTGGATCTCATGGTTATCACAAACTACTTAGTTCTCATTTGATTAGGCCCATATATATATTTATATATATATATAGAGAGAGAGAGAGACAGAGAAAGAGAGGGAGAGAGTGTTGGGTTCAAACGAGAATGATACATATTTAAAAGAATAAGAGAATAATTATGGGTCAATCATTTAATTAAATAAAACTTTCTTAAAAATCACCAAAAAATTATATATGTTCTTTGTTGTATACATATTATATATGGAAACTCATATATTTTTATATAGATTATGTAACAAATTTAATTAAGATATTTATTCATGAATTTTTTAATAATTTTTTACAACATTAAAATAAATGTGATTTAGTTTTCATTTTAAATATTTATTTTTATTGAATTAGTTTAGTTAAGAATTTTTTACATTTTTTCTCAAAAATCACATGTGATATCCACAATTAATCGACATTTTTTCTTAAAAAAGACTCACTTATTTTCTTTTATGTATCATTATGTGATCTTATACATTTTAAATGTGCTTTGCTACAAATCATATATGATTCTCTTTTATTTATTTTTCATTTTTTAATTTGAATAATTGTTTTTCAAATTTTAAATCATATATGATCAGGAAAACATTTTGAAAAAAATTAATTCATTTTGAATAGCATGTGATTTTGATGAAAATTATGAATTACGTTTTGAAATACATGTGATCTTATACATTAATTTTAATTGTGTTTTGCTACAGATCACATATGATTTTGTTTTGATTAATTTCTTTCAATGTTTAATTTGAATCATTGTTTTTCAAATTTCAAATCACATATGATTAGGAAAACATTTTGAAAAAAAAAAGTAATTCATTCTAAATTTAATGAAAAAAAATATGAATTACGTTTTGAAGTAAATGTGATCTTATACATTAATTTTAATTGTGTTTTGCTACACATCACATATGATTTTGTTTTCATTATTTTTTCATTTTAATGTTTAATTTGAATTATTGTTTTTCAAATTTTAAATCACATATAATTAGAAAAAAAAATTGAAAAAAAAATTAATTCATTATGAATCACATGTGATTTTTTATGAAAATTGTAATTTTTTAAATATTACTTTAAATGAAAAAACAATTATTCAGATGGAAATTAAACATGTTTATTTTAAATTAATTAAATAAAAAAATTTATTTAATAAAAAAATAAATCATATTAAATTTACAAATATTATAAAAGTAGAATCTTAAATAAATACCTAAAATAACTTTTATATAACTAAATTACTTTTATACCTTTATTTATTTATTTTTAGAATTAATTATTTGAGGTATTATTTAATAAAATGATTGGCCTAAAATTATTATATTAATCTTTTAAAAAGTTAGCATTCTCGTTTGATCCTCCATCTATATATATATATATATATATATATATATATATATATGGTTAATATAGACGTTCATCTTAATATTCATATATTTAGATGTTTATCCAATTAGTTTGCGATATCAATTATTTATTAGTAATTATTTATGTTAATATTTAAATGTTCATTTTAATTATAATTCATAATCTTATAATTATTTTTTAGAAGTTACACTTCCAACCCTCATAACTTTTGTTATTTTGACAAAAGCTCCAAAATAGCATGAAAATATTAAAATATTATTTAAATGTTTATCTTGATTGTGAGTTCGAACTCATAATTTTAAATTATATAATAAATATTTGGAAGTTACACTTCCAACCCCATATATTTTGGTATTTACCAAAAGCTCCAAATATACTATTAAGATGTTAAAAGTTTGAAGTTGATTTTATATCAAAACAATATTTATTTGTCTAACGGTAATCTCTTAAAATACTATTAAAGTATTAAAACATTGAAATTGGTTTCATATGCCAAACACATATTCATTTTGCCCTCATGCCAAAAGTTATATAATTAACAACGTTATTTTTACATTAAATAAATCACAATATATCGATTGAATTTTGTCAAATGAGTGTAAATAGCCCTAAGGTTTGTAGGAACTTAAGAATTCCATGTGATTCCCCTACTACCTGGAAATCCAATAGATTGAGTGGTTTCCCTTTGCAAGTTGAAATATTGATGAAGTATTATCAACAAAATGTAAGCATATAAAAATCTAATATTGTTATGATAATGAAATTTCATACATTAAATAATAATTATAACCTTAATCCATTGTCTTAACAAATAGAAAATCATATATTATCCCTTATATACTTAAATGGTTGAAACAACTCATCCGCGATTTGATGTCCTAAACTCAAAGGAACTTGAGTACAAATATGAGTATCCAATGTAGTTGGAAAGGTACAAGAAAATAACTAAAAATCATTAACTCCCTATTGACCCTAAAACCAATCATCTGAAAAGGTTCAAACAAATACTTTGAATTTTTTGACACAACACACCAGTACCAACCTTTGGAGGAAATATCATTAACTAAAAGCACCCAAGATGTGACATCCCAAAAATTGGAATAACAAAATTTCCGAAAAAGTGGAAATATGGTATATAGAAATTGCCAAAGCATCGAGCCTCCCAAAAAGGGGAATGAATAATCACCTGTTTAGACAAGTTAAAATTCGAAGTAATGGAGATGACAACCTACTAATCTAATTTCATAAGGAACGAGATTACAACTCGGGTGTCACCCTATACTTCTAAAAGAATTAAAATCTTTTACATGTCGGTGTCCCAAAATAATTCCTCCCCAAGATCAATCTAATCCTCGGCTAAACCTTCTTAATATCGGCCCTGCTTGATCCTAAGATACACATCGACACCAAACAAGTGTTAGGCCAAAAAGCCTAGTGAGTTTGAACAATTAATCGCAATTCCATAATGAATATAAGCATATGACACTTAGCATCAAAGTCCCACTATGTGGAGTCAATGGGGGTGACCCATAAAAACAATCAAGTTCCACCCAAAGAGTCGATACACCTTGATGTCGACTACTATGAGCGACATCCAAAAGGCACGATAAATCTGAGGACTACAACCATGACATTACCTCAAATGGCAGAGGTCTAGGTACATACCCACACGGTGGCACCCAAGACTATATCCTCCTAGTGTCTACTGACTTGGTTCGTCCAACAATACCATTAATAGGTCTCAAAGAACTTTGGTCCCCCATAAATGTACACAATACCAATCATAGGTATTAGGCCATAAGTTAACCTCATCATTAAAATTCTCCATATATAGTTTGTACACATTTTCTCCCCCCCCCCCCCCCCCAATATACTCACATTCATATGTAAGGTGTAAACAAGTATAAGGCTACCAATTCTCATGCTTTATAGTTCAGTGAATAACTACCAAGGAAAACCCTCATCATTTAGGCACCACGGAAATCACCAACTCAAGTTAGGTCAAATCCTTGACATAACCATTACTTCTAGATTTGTGAAAATGAAGGAGTTTCCACCAACATAAATGACTAAAGAAATCCTCAAGCAATCATTTAAGACAACTTTCAATACAATACATGGATTCATAAATTTCATACCCATGTAAACCCAAGACTTGCAATTAGAGAGTAATATATGAAAATGTAAGGGTAGCAACAAGGAGCATAAAATGATGTGCATCTAGTTTAACAAAAGGGTTTAGGAACTCACCAATTAGGTTTTTAAAGAAAAACCTAGAAATCTTGCAAACCCTAGAAAAGAAGATGTTGGAAGAGGAAGATGCTCAAGAGACTTGAAATCTTGGTTGGAACCCTTGGTTGGTGACAACTGATTATTGCGATAAATGTAGTGAAGGTAATCTTGAGTGATCTAAGTCTGATCTGGAAAGGTATTTGGTGAGGAGAGAGTTTGTATGAGAGTAGATGAGAAAATAAATGAAGAGGATGGCTGATTTTCCCATTTTAAGTCGCACAGGGGCCACACGTGAGCAGTTGCACGGGGAGACGCACCAGCCTCTAGAGTCGTGAAAGGACAGAGCCTCACGCAGTTTGTGGCGTGGCTCCACTCGCGTGGCCACCCGTGCGGGACACTGCCCACTTCACTCTTCCTTTGTCTAGAATCGGGGTGTTACAATCCTCCCCACCTAAAGAGGATTTCATCCGCGAAATTAAGCCTTAGGTGAACAAATGAGGATATCGCTTCATCATATCCGCTTCGGCTTCCCAAGTCACATTAGCGCCCCGGTGATGAGCCATTGGACCTTAACCATGGTCAATTCTGTATGGCGTAACTTCTTCGTCTTTGATTCCAATATTGCTTGCGGCTCCTCCATGCAACGATTCCCGTTGTCCACCCGAATCTACGAGAAGGGGATCACACTCTCCTCTTCGGCTAGGCATTTCCATAGGTAGCACACGTGAAAGGTAGGATGTATCCCATCCATTTCCGGTGGTAGGTCCAACCGGTAGTATTGGAGTCCGGTCATTTCCACAATGGTGAAAGGTCCAAGGAAACGGGAATTAATCTTTCCACGCTTCCCAAATCGAATAATCCCTTTCCATTGAGACATTTTCAACATAACACTATCTCCCACTTGAAATTCGACCGGTCTTCTCTTTTTGTCCGCGTAACTCTTTTGTCGGTCTTGTGTCGCCCTCAACCTCTCTCGGATTTACTTTACCTTGTCTGTTGTTTCTTGAATGATTTCTGGTCTGACGAATTGTTTCTCGCCCGTTTGGAGCCAACAGACTAGAGTTATATATTTTCGTCCATAGAGAGCTTCAAATGGAGCCATTCTGATGCAAGAATTGTAACTGTTATTGTAAGCGAACTCTACCAATGGTAGATTGGAGTCCCAACTCCCTCCAAAGTCCATAACACATAACCTCAACATGTCCTCAATTGTTTGAATCGTCCTCTCGCTTTGACCGTCCATTTGGGGATGGTAAGCCGTGCTCAGCTTGACTCTCGTGCCTAACTCTTTTTCTAGACTAGCCTAGAAGTTGGATGTGAACCGATTGTCTCTATTGGACACGATAGATTGTGGCACCCCATGCCTCGACACCACCTCATTGATATAAAGTTTGGCTAACTTTTCCATCGGCAAGGTTTCTTTCGGTCCACAATAATATCAAGTTTTATCAACAATAACACATAAACGATTAACCAACCTGTTTAGATTAATAACAACGATTACAAGGTTGATCTATTTCTCTCTTTGAAGCTCTCTGTGTTTTACACCTTTTGTGTGTGTGTTCTTTTTGTGTAGTATGTGAGATCTGATCTATTGAGATCTGATCTTAGCTTCTAAGATACTCTAACTTACAACAACTTGCAAAACAACTTGCAATATAAAACTAATTAAAACTAACTAATATCTAATCTAAATAAACTAACAATATAATATCTAAACAAATAGATATTAACTAACTAACTAGTTACTTAGAAACAATAAAATACAATAAAACTAACTTTGACATTTTATTACAAACGACATTTGACTTAATATCGAGACTCGACTTTCCGGCATTAGCTTTAGATTGGATCTTCAGAATGGATGATCTTGAATCCAATAGATATGTGATCTAACAATCTCCCCCTTTGGATCAAGATCATTACTAAAAAGATTTTAGCAATTCAGTCTTCTTTTTCAGCTCAGAAGATGCAATCTCTTTCTTTAGCTCAGAATGCTTTAGCAAAGTATCTTCAAAGAAAATTTATCTGAAATCAACATGTCTTCAGAATACTTTGATCTCGCATTTCTTGGTCTTGTAATGTAATGGACTGGACATTTCTTCAAGCTTTAGATTCTCCCCCTTTTTGAGGAAAAGAGCAACGTTTTCATCAAAACATGTAGTAAGAAATGTATGTCATTTAGAGCCTCTGATCCGTCAATTCAAAAGATATTTATCCAGATCTTTGCAAATCCATACAAATTAATCATGTAACACCTGAATCAGCAAATGATTCAGTTAAAATGCCTGTTAGTAACACTAAGTCACTGTGTTTAACGAATACACTTTGGAAAGGAGCTTTTTGATGTTGACTCCCCAGGGCTTCCATTTAATCATCGAAACACCACAAAGGTAATTTCTATAAACGTTATGACAAAGAAACAAATTCCTTGTGTGTTCGTGCTTGTGATAGAAAGAATTAAGTACTTGAAGTGCGAAGGCGGGGCAGACTTCCTTCTTTTCAATATCCAGATTTTCCAAATGAAAATCAGGTAGCAAATTTGTTGCTTCCCCTTTGAAAATGTGAAACACTTTCTATTTGAGTAGAAAATGAGTGGCTGGTGAGGTTTGATCAAGAGTTGGCATGGGCTAGTTGCCTGTTTCAATAATGATCACCAAAGAATTGTGAAACATTAGAAATGTGGTTGCTCGGCTCAGAAAAAGTTGGTGCAGAGTTGTGATATTCTTTTAACTCTGGTCTCTCACGCTCTTTCTTTTAAACATTTAGTTCACTATAACCAAACTTTTCTTCTTTGATTGACACACTCATTTCTTTTGACTTCTCACACTCAATCACTATGGATTAACTTCGTGGGTAGAAATCACTGGTTAAGGTGATTCCATTGAAGTTGTGTTAAGTCCTAGCACAAAGAAATCATGTTTTCCTATGATGCACATGATGCTCAGAATGGTTTAACTATTTCAGTTAAAGCACAATGTTGATCCTGAAAACATTTAAAGTCACACTTCCAATTCCTGAATTTGGTTTGAGAATCAGGAAGTGGTTTGAACTTTTAAGAACAATGTTTTCTATGATTGAAAGTTGTCCTTCTTTCAACCATATATGAGATGAAGATAAAGGATTATACCTTTACGTGCGATCTTACATCTCATGAAGCTAAGCGTAAAGTCATAAACATATGAACTTGTAAGCTTCTCTCAAAAATTCTGCAAAAGTCTTATGTCAAGTCAAAGAAAATTTATTTACTTAAATTGAAAAGACAAAAAGCAGTAAAACTATGTGTTAGATCACATATCTATTGGATTCAAGATCATCCAAACTGAAGATCGCAATCTGAAGCTAAAGCCGGAACGTCGACTCTCGATATTAAAGTCTAATGTTTATTTGTAATAAATTTCAAAGTATTGTTATTGTTATTTAGTTTACTTAGTTAGTTTGTTATTAGTTAGATATTAAGTTAGTTAGATATAATATCTAAATGTTAGATATTATGTAGGTTTATTTGTTTAATATTGCAAGTTGTTTTAGGTAGTGTGTTAGACACACTTGAGATAATATCTCTGTTAGATCAGATCAAAAGAAATCAGATATTATCTAGAACAAAAACAAGAACACACACTTAAGGTGTAAAAAGAGAGAAAACTGAGAAAACACATTCAAAGCTTGAATTGATCAACCTTGTAATCATTTCTATTAATCAATACATGTTGGTAATCATACTGTGTTGTTAATCCTTAAAGCTTGATATAAACATATATTGTGTGGACCGACAATTGGTATCAGAGCCTGATTTAAGATCAAAATCAAGTTTTAAGAAAAACGACTCTGTGTTCTTGTTTGAAAATCGTTCTTGAGATTTAGAGTATTTTAGGTGTTAAAATCGATCAGGTTGTGATCGATATACATGCTAGATCGAGTTGTGAGTGATTAATTTCAGTATAAAGCTTTAATCGAGTTCCATTTTGGTGATTTTGTGGTCTGAAAGTCGAGTTTATAAAGTTACTGTGCCATCGATTTACATTTTAAAAAGTGTTTTTTATCGAGATCAAGTGGTCACAATCTATTCTAGAAGTGTTTTTAAGCATATTGGTAGAGTTTGGTTCTGTTAATCTTGGAAAAACAGGTTGAAAAGTCGAATTTATCGAAGTACTGACGAACTTGTGCAAACCAGAGGAAGAACTCACGCAAAGCTCACTTTGCGTAACTCACTTTGCGCAACCAACTCAATACGCAAAGTCCACTTTGCGCAACCAACAGGACACGCAAAGTTTACTTTGCGCAACTCAAGCAACACACAAAGTCCACTTCTCGCAACACTCTTGAAAAACAAACCTCAAACTTCACTTCTCGCAACAACAAGGAAACATAAAGCTCAGTTTTCGCAAACCTCTAGAAGCACAAACCTCAGTACACGTGTTCATCTCTTCACGAAAAGCTCAAGTCAAGTTTGCGCAATCCTTTTGAAACGCAAAGCTTACTTTGCGCAACATACGTGATACGCAAAGCTCACTTTGCGCAATGCACGTGATACGCAAACCTCAGTTTGCGTAACCCACTCTTGTCCACACCTCACTTTGCGCCATCAACCTCTTGTGCAATCCTTCTAAAAACGCAAAGTTTTTTTTCTTCCAGACTTAGAGTTTTCTTCAAAATGACATCCAGAGAAGCCCTTGCAATCGGAACTGACACCAAGCCACCAGTTCTCTTTAAAGGAGAATACGAATAGTGGAAAGATCGGTTTCTGAACATTGTTGACAGACATGAGTTGGGTGATTTCATCAGGAAATCTATAGAAGAAGGGGTTATGAAACCAGTCATGACGACTCGTTTGGTTGGAACCGTGCCCACTCAGGTTGAACTTAAGCATCATGAGCTAGAAGATGATAACCTCAGAAGAGCTAAAGGCGACAAATTAGGTAAGTCATACATTATAGAAGGAATTCCAAATGAAATCTATGTAAAGATTGACAACTACAAGGCCTCTGGCAAAGAAATGTGGGATCAGCTTGAGAAGATGATGCTGGGTTCAAAGGTTGGAAATTAGCTTAAAATCTCCAACTGCCTGAACAATTATGAAGAATTTAGAGGAAGAGTGGGAGAATCTTTAGAAGAAACATATGACAGGTTTGTGACTTTGCTGAATGAATTAAGCAAGAATAAGGTCCCCAAATCTCAAATTGAGCTGAACGTCAAATTCCTGAGTATTCTACAACTGGAATGGAAAAGATTTGCCAAACAGATGAAGAAGATCAAGGATCTGAATGAGATTCCATTTCATGAGGTGTATGAAACCCTCAGAAAAAATGAAGAAGAGGTGGATGAAATTCTAGATGAAAAGAGACAGAAAGGAAAGACAGTTGAAGACACAGTTGCTCTTGTTGTCAGGAAGAAGAAAAAGTTCTACACGAAGCCAAGTTCAAACAGTCTGAGATATTCTTCTGGTCTGAACAACTACATCCACAAGGAAAGGGTTGAAGGAAGTAGATATGAAGCAAAGAGATTTGAAGGGAAAAGAACAGAGGAGAGGAAACCTTAAGGGAGAAGATATCAGTCTGAAGGAAAGAGAATAGAGGAGAGGAAACCAGAAGAGAGAAAGTTTAAAGCTGAAGGATCCAGTCAGACAGAACCACCAACGTGCTACAACTGTGGCAAAACAGGTCACTATGCCAGAGATTGTCGAAGGCCAAAAGTCAGAAACTCCGATTATTACAAAAACAAGATGCTTCTTGCAAAGCAACAGGAGGCTGGTAAGGCACTGATGGCTGAAGATGAATACTAGCTTGATCATTCAGACGAGGAAGAAGAGGATGAAGAAAAGGATGAAGTCGTCAACATGTGCTTGATGGGAAAGCAAGAATCAGATGCTGAAGTTGATTCAGATGATGAAGAAGAGGAGGTATGTGATTTATCGTATTCAAATTTCATGAATAAAATGCATGCCATGAATTTAAAACAACAAGAGTTAGAGTCGAATCTTGAGCAAGAAAATGGTGTTATAACTGACAAAAACCAATTGATACAGAAACTTAGCAATGAAATTGCTGAGAAGAAAGTATTGGTTGAGGTTTTACATAGAAATAATGACACCAACGCAAAGGAAAAGACAATAATTCTTAAAGAGAATTCTGAACTCAAGACTAAACTGACAAAAAGTGAGATTGATATATATGAGCTTACAAAATTGCATTCTTCTTGTACCAAAGAAAACTCTTCTTTACTTGGTAAATTAAAAAGTTTGGAAGAGAAGTTATACAAAATGGGTCAAACTGAACAGACTATTCATCTGAACAAACCCAAAGAGGAAATAGAGAGATGGGGAATCGGTTATAAGAATCCTCATTGTCTTCAAAAAGGAATGTCTGAAGTGCCTGCACTTTATGATCATCTTTCTATGAAATTAGCTCGACGAATCCCTGAGTTTAAAACTTTCTGGACTAAACTATCAGAAGAGGATGAAGCCAACGAAACTGAAAAATGGTTGAAATCATCTAAAGTTCACCTTCCATTTTATTATGCGAAGATGAATAATAGTTATAATGAAAATCCAATATATCAAAAGAAGAAAACTCTTTCAAGTGATTTCTTTCAATGTTATTCTGAAAAAGAAATGGAGGCGAAGCCTATTCAAGGTAAACTATATGTCCCTCGTCTTGTTTTAGAAAGTAAAATTTCTGAACTCGAGAATTCTTTAACAGATGAAAGACTTTTGATGAATATTGAACAAAAAGTTTTTTCATCTGTGTTCAAAAATGTTATTATTTCTAAGGCTTCAAACTCTGAGGATATGTTTGGTTTAGCAAATAAAGGGTTTGATTTTCTGAACACTGACGATGGATTAGATGATTGTTCTAATCAATTTGACTTTAATGCAAAACTTCCTAACCATTCATCTTTTGTTAAGAAATCTTTAGGAAAAACCAGTATGCCTGTTAACAGTGCAAAATCAACGAAAGTTGATAACTCAGTCTCTGTGAAAGCTAAACATGCTAAAGGTAAGATTACATCTAGGCATTCACAGAAACCGAACACTACTGGTAATCCGAAGAAGAAGCATTTGTTTGTTGCTCAAAAGTCTAACTCACCAGTTTCACATGTTTCAGATCTGAGCATGCAAAGTCCAGAAGTTAAATCTTTCTGGCAACCGAAACAGAAGCTTGACAAGACTGTTAAATCGTTTTCTAGTGTTAATTGTAGTGAGACTTCGCCTAGTAAAGATGTATTAATTGCTGATGTTGATATTTTGAACTCAAAACTTGTTGTTTCTCGTAAACAATATACAATGAAGCAATTATTTCAGTTATCTTTATCTGCTAGAAAGTCTTCTATTTATGATAAACATGTTTCTACTTCTTGTCAAGATTCTGAAGATTGGTTTGGCAATTATCATGTGCATTCACCTCATTCTAATTATTCAAATGTATTTCAAAAGAAAATAGAACCCAATTTGAAATGGGTACCAAAATCTTGTGCTAACACAGTAGGACCCAAATTCCAGAGGGTACCTAAGGCTAAATCTCTGTTGCAGGCACATAAAGCTTAAGTGAAGAGATGGCTTCTAAGTAAATCAGCTTAGAACCCGTACTTCAACGAAGATGACTTCTAGACAAAACAGTCTAGGACTCGTTCCTCAAAGAAAATAGGTTCTTGAATACAACAGTTCAAGACCCGCACTTCAAAGATAAAACTATGGTTTCATAACACGTCTGTTCAGAACCCGTGCTTAAGAAGAGAATATGGCTTTTGAACACATCAGTTCAAGACCCGCTCCTCAATGCTCAAGAGTCTTAATTCCATCTTTGTTTTAAGTCTATTTAAATCAATTGTTTCATCATTTCTCTTGTGCAGATCCGTCATATGTGGTACTTGGATAGCGGATGTTCCAAGCATATGACTGGACAAAAAGATATGCTGTCCAATTTTAAAGAGAAGTATTGCGGATCAGTCAGATTCGGCAACAACCAGTTTTCTCCAATAATGGGATATGGTGATGTACAACATGACAATGTCACGATCAAGAAGATGAGCAATGTAGACGGCTTACGGCACAACCTGTTCAGTATCGGGCAGTTCTGTGACAAAAGCTTAGAGGTCAATTTCGAAGCCAAGACGTGTTCAGTTCGCACTGAAGAAGGCGAAAAACTCTTGGTCGGTACTCGAGAATCCAACCTCTACACAATCAATTTATCAAATGTCCAGACTAACAAGCAGGTTTGTCTAATGACGAAAGCCTCGATGCAACAAAGTTGGTTATGGCATCGAAGGCTCTCTCACCTCAACTTTCGGTACAACAACAATCTGGTTAGAGGAAAGCTCGTCAAAGGACTTCCAGCGCTCAAATATGAAAGAGAACATCTTTGTCCAGCATGTGAAAAGGGAAAGATGAGGAGGGCACCTCATAAACCAAATCCAGAACTGAGTACAAGTGCTCCGTTAGAGTTATTGCATATGGACTTATGCGGTCCGATGCGAACTCAGAGTCTAGGCGGAAAGAAGTACATACTCGTGATCGTGGACGATTACTCGCGATACACATGGGTCAAGTTTCTGCGTTCAAAGGATGAGACACCAGATGTTCTCATCACATTCCTAAAGATGACCCAGGTGAATCTACAGAAACCGGTCAAGTTTCTAAGAACAGACAACGACACAGAGTTCAAGAACCAAAATGTTGAAGAATATTTTGAATCTGTCGGGATTTCACATCAATACTCTACTGCTCGTACGCCTCAACCAAATGGAGTGGTCGAAAGAAGAAATCGTACTATAGTCGAGGTTGCTCGTACTATGCTAAGTCAATCAGACTTACCTCTATTTTTGTGGGCAGAAGCTGTATCGACTGCGTGTTATACACAAAATCGTTCCATGATACATCGCAGATTCAAGAAGACTCCTTATGCATTAATCAACAACCGAACACCGACAATCAAATATTTCCATATATTTGGGTGTAAGTGTTTCATTCTAAACGATAGAGAAAGTCTCAACAAGTTCAGTGCCAAGGCGGACGAAGGCATCTTCACTGGTTATTCCTCGACATTAACTGCATACCACATCTATCTGAAGAAGTCAAAGACGGTTATAGAAAGCATCAACGTCACGTTTGATGAAGAGATGGCTTCCGAACAACACAGTTCAGAACCCGTTATAACTGGAGTACTAGCTTCTGGGCAACTCAGTCCAGAACCTGCGTGTCAACAGAATAAATCAGATGAAACATCAATGTCAACTAATCATATATCTGATTTAGACTTATTATTTGAATTGTTTTATGATGAATTTCTTGGATCTAATGTAAAGAAATCTGTTATGGTTGACAGGATGGAAGACTTAACGACTACTCATCCAACCAGTTCAGATATTCCTATTGAATCCAACGCCCCAATTAAACAAGAAGTTCCAATTCAAATGCCGACTCCAACAGTTGAAGAAGTTCCATGTGATGAAGAGACAGAAGTAGCTGTACTAGTAGGATGTTCTGTACAGATCCATCCACAGCCGGAACAAGCTGTACCTGCCGAGCCTTCTAAACCTACCACTTCAACTGCAATCATCATTCCTCCTGAACAAGCTGAAGAAGGTACAAGTGGATTTATAGATGATACAACTGACATACATTCATATAATCCATTACCTCATGAACATAAATGGACCAAAGAGCACCCGATAAGCCAGATCATTGGCGATCCTTCAAAACCGGTGCAAACTAGGTCAACGTCAATGAACATTTGCATGCATGACTCCTTTCTGAGCAAGTTCGAGCCAACACGCGTATCAGAGGCACTTGCTGATCTAGAATGGGTGATCTCAATGCAAGAAGAGCTAAATCAGTTCAATGCACTTCAAGTCTGGAGACTCGTACCAAAGCCTCAAGGTAAAACAATAATACGTACGAAATGGGTGTTCAAGATCAAGAAAGACGAAGATGGTACCGTTATCCGAAAAAAGGCAAGACTAGTAGCCAAAGGATACAGACAAGAGGAAGGAATCGACTATGATGAGACATATGCTCCTGTGGCGCGATTAGAGGTAATTAGAATGTTTCTAGCCTACGCAGCCCACAAGAACTTCACGGTCTTTCAAATGGACGTGAAGATTGCCTTTCCCAATGGCATTCTGAAGGAGGAAGTCTACGTCTCTCAGCCAGAGGGTTTTGTCAATCAAGAGAAGCCGAATCACGTCTACATTCTCAACAAAGCACTCTACGGTCTGAAACAAGCTCCTCGAGCCTAGTATGTAGTCAAGTCTGGTTTTTCAAAAGGAACGGTGGATACCACTTTGTTTATCAAAAAGGAAAAAGCCGATATCATTTTAATTCAAATCTATGTAGATGATATTATTTTTGGCTCTACAAATACTAAGTACTGTAAGAATTTTGCAAACCTTATGGTGTTTAGATTTCAGATGAACATGATGGGAGAGATGAATTTCTTTCTCGGTTTACAAGTAAAACAATTTTCATCGGGTATTTTTATCAATCAATCAAAATACATCATGGATATTCTTCGGAAGTTCCAAATGGAAAATTCAAAACCGATTGGTACCCCAATGGCACCAGGTACTAAGATTGGCACCAATCCTTCGGGTAAGGCTGTTGATGTTAGGACTTATTGAGGGATGATAGGTTCTTTAATGTATCTTACTTCTAGTAGGCCAGATATAATGTTCTCAACATGCTTATGTGCACGATATCAGGCCAATTCTAAAGAAATCCATATGTCTGCTGTGAAGCACATATTTAGGTATCTAAAGGGCACTGCAGATCTTGGTCTGTGGTATCCTAAAGATACTAGTTTTGAAATAACAGCCTACACAGATGCAGATCATGCAGGTTGTATGTTAGACAGGAAGAGCACGTCAGGACTTGTACAGTTCCTCGGTGATAAGCTCGTAAGTTGGGCATCGAAGAAGCAACTTTTTGTTTCAACTTCCACGACCGAAGCAGAATATGTAGCTGCTGCTAGCTGCTGTTCTCAGGTCTTATGGATGAGAACTCAATTGCGCGACTACGGTTTCCATTTCAACAAAATACCGATCTACTGTGACTCCAAGAGCGCCATCGCAATAACAGCGAATCCTGTTCAGCACACCAAGACTAAGCACATAGACGTTAGGTATCACTTTATTAAAGATCATGTTGAAAAAGGAACAATTGAACTTTTCTTTGTAAAAACTGATTATCAGCTTGCCGATTTGTTTACGAAACCTTTAGACGAAAAGAGGTTTAACTTTCTTGTCTCTAAGCTTGGTATGCTAAATCTCAAGATTTAATCAGTAGTTACCTATCAAAGTTTTCTAATTGTATACTTTTTCATCATTTCTTCATTCTTAACTCTGATTGATATCTGCACTTCTATCTTCTGTTCATGAACCAAGGGGGAGTATGAGAAGAATTTGACAAGTGGTCAATATTACTTCGAGGGGGAGCTCATAAAATTTTGCATGTACCTTTTAATGCCAAATTTTTTTTGTAAGGCAAGAATTTAGGGGGAGCTCTTCAAGTCAGGGGAGTTTGGATATGACTTCTGATTATTTTTGATTAGAACTCGTACTTTAACCGGTTTACTGCTTTTTGTCTTTTCAATTTAAGTGAATAAATTTTACTTTGACTTGACATAAGACTTTTGCAGAATTTTTGAGAGATGCTTACAAGTTCATATGTTTATGACTTTAAGCTTAGCTTCATGAGATGTAATATCGTACGTTAAGGTATAATCCTTTATCTTAATCTCATAAATGGTTGAAAGAAGGATAACTTTCAATCATTTGAAATCATGTTCTTAAATGTTCAAATCACTTCCCGATTTGTCATCAGATTTTATATTTTGGGAGTGTACTTTAAATATTTTACATGAGCTTACAAGATAAGCTAAACCAGATTGAGCAACATATTCTTTATAGGATATACGGGATCAGTGTGCTAGGACTTACACGAAACTTCTATGGAATCACATTAACCAGTGATTTCTACCCAAGAAGTTAATCCATAGTGATTGAGTGTGAGAAGTCGAAAAGAAATGAGTGTGATTAGATTGAGCTAAATGTTTGAAAGAAAGAGCGTGTGAGAACAGAGTTAAAAGAATATCACAACTCTGCACCAACTTTTTCTGAGCCGGGCAGCCACATTACTAGTGTTTCACAATTTTTTCGTGAACATTATTGAAACAGGCAACTAGCCCAAGCCAACTCTTGATCAAACCTCACCAACTACTCATTTTCTTCTTAACAAGAGAGTGTTTCACATTTTCTAAGGGGAAGCAGCACATATGCTATCTGATTTTCATTTGGAAAATCTGGATATTGAAAAGAAGGAAGTTTGCCCCACCTTCGCACTTCAATCATGCACATTGAGTCTGTGTTTAACTTACTGTTGTCTCAGTGATTTACACAAATTCGAGCCCTATAAGCAATCATCAAGTGCTTAATTCTTTCAACACAAGCACAAACACACAAGGAATTAGTTTCTTTGTCATAACGTTTATAGAAATTACCTTTGTGGTGTTTCGATGATTAAATGGAAGCCCTGGGGGAGTCAACATCAAACAGCTCCTTTCCATTGTGTATTTGTTACACACAGTGACTTAGTGTTACTGACAGGCATGTTAACTGATTCATTAGTTGATTCAGGTGTTACACGACCAATTTTTCTGGATTTGCAAAGATCTAGATGAATATCTTATGAATTGACGAATCAGAGGCTCTAACTGAAGGACATTTCTTACAAAAAGTTTTGATGAAGTCGTTGCACTTATCATCAAAAAGGGGGAGAATGACTACACAAGAAATGACAAAGATCACACGTCCAAGATTGAACTCTTCAAAAGCAAGTATTCTGAAGACATGCTGATTTCAGAGCTAGAGAAATAGATTGCATCTTCTGAGCTGAAGAAGAAGACTGAATTGCTAAATTCTTTTTACTAATGATCTTGATCCAAAGGTGGAGATTGTTAGATCACATATCTATTGGATTCAAGATCATCCAAACTGAAGATCGCAATTGAAGCTAAAGCCGGAACGTCGACTCTCGATATTAAAGTCTAATGTTTATTTGTAATAAATGTCAAAGTATTGTTATTGTTATTTAGTTTACTTAGTTAGTTTGTTATTAGTTAGATATTAAGTTAATTAGATATAATATCTAAATGTTAGATATTATGTAGGTTTATTAGTTTAATATTGCAAGTTGTTTTAGGTAGTGTGTTAGACACACTTGAGATAATATCTCTGTTAGATCAGATCAAAAGAAATCATATATTATCTAGAACAAAAACAAGAACACACACTTAAGGTGTAAAAAAAGAGAAAACAGAGAAAATACATTCAAAGCTTGAATCGATCAACCTTGTAACCATTTCTATTAATCAATACAGGTTGGTAATCATACTCTGTTGTTAATCCTTAAAGATTGATATAAACATATATTGTGTGGTCCGACATTATGAAAGTACGAGTTTTGATCAGAAATAATCAGAAGTCATATCCAAACTCTTTTGACTTGAAGAGCTCCCCCTAAAATCATGCATTACAAAAATTTGTCATAAAAGGTAAATGCAAAAATTTTATGAGCTCACCCTCAAAATAAGAATGACCACTTGTCAATTTCTTCTCATACCCCCCTTGGATCATGAACAAATGGTTAATGTGTAGATATCAATCAGAAATAAGAATGAATAAATGATGAAAAAGTATACAATTAGAAAACTTTGATAGGTAACTACTGATTAGATCTTAAGATTTAGCATACCAAGCTTTGAGACAAGAAAGGTGAACCTCTTTTCGTGTAAAGGTTTGGTAAACAAATCGGCAAGCTGATAATCAGTTTTTACAAAGAAAAGTTCAATTGTTCCTTTCTCTACATTATCTTTGATAAAATAATACCTGACATCTATGTGTTTGGTCTTTGTGTGCTGAACAGGATTCGCTGATATTGCGATGACGCTCTTGGAGTCACATTATATCGGGATTTGTTTGAAGTGGAAACCGTAGTCACGCAATTGTGTTCTCATCCATAAGACTTGAGAACAGCAGCTAGCAGCAGCTACATATTTTGCTTCGGCCGTTGAAGTTGAAACACAAAGTTGCTTCTTCGATGCCCAACTTACGAGTTTATCACCGAGGAACTGTATATGTCCTGACGTGCTCTTCCTGTCTAACATACAACCAGCATGATCTGCATCTGTATACGCTGTTAGTTCAAAGCTAGTATCTTTAGGATACCACAGACCAAGATCTACAGTCCCCTTTAGATACCTAAAAATGCGCTTAACTGCAGACAAATGGATTTCTTGCACATAAGCATGTTGAAAACATTATATCTGGCCTACTAGAAGTAAGATACATTAAAGAACCTATCATCCCTCTATAAGTCCTAACATCAACAGCCTTTCCATAAGGATCGGTGCCAATCTTAGTACCTGGTGCCATTGGGGTACCAATCGGTTTTGATTTTTCCATTTTGAACTTCCGAAGAATTTCAAGAATGTATTTTGATTGATTGATAAAAATACCCGATGAAAATTGTTTGATTTGTAATCCGAGAAAGAAATTTATCTCACCCATCATATTCATCTGAAATCTTGACACCATAAGGTTTGAAAAATTCTTACAGTACATAGGATTTGTAGAGCCTAAAATAATATCATCCACATAGATTTGAATAAGAATGATATCGGCTTTTTTCTTTTTAATAAACAAAGTGGTATCTACCGTACCTTTTGTAAAACCATACTTGACTAAAAATTGAGATAGGACATCATACTAGGCGCGAGGAACTTGTTTCAGTCCATAGAGTGCTTTGTCGAGAATGTAGACATGATTCGGTTTCTCTTGATTGACAAAACCATCTGGCTGAGAGACGTAGACTTCTTCTTTGAGAATGCCATTCAGAAAGGCAGTCTTCACGTCCATTTGAAAGACCGTGAAGTTCTTGTGGGTTGCGTAGACTAGAAACATTCGAATTGCCTCTAAACGCGCCACAGGAGCATAAGTATCATCGTAGTCTATTCCTTCCTCTTGTCTGTATCCTTTGGCTACAAGTCTTGCCTTGTTTCTGATAACGGTACCATCTTCGTCTTTCTTGATCTTGAAAACCTATTTCGTACCTATAATGGTTTTACCTTGAGGTTTTGGTACGAGTCTCCATACTGAAGTGCGTCGAACTGATTCAGCTCTTCTTGCATAGAAATCACCCATTCTGGTTCAGCAAGTGCCTCTGATACGCGAGTTGGCTCGAACTTGCTTAGAAAGGAGTCATGCATGCACATATTCATTGATGCTGACCTAGTTTGCACCGGTTTTGTTGGATCGCCAATGATATGGCTTATCGGATGCTCTTTGGTCCATTTGTGTTCATGAGGTAGTGGATTATATGAATATATATCAATAGTATCATCTATGAATCCACTTGTACCTTCTTTAGTTTGTTCAGGAGGAATTATGGTTGAAGTTGAAGTAGTAGGTGCAGAAGTCTCAGTAGGTTCAACTCGTTCAGTAACTTCTGTTTCTTCATTATTGACCACAGCTTTAACTGTTGGAGTTGGCATTTGAACTGGAATTTCTTGCTGAATCAGGGCGTTGGATTCAGTAGAGATATCTGAACTGGTTGGATGAGTAGTCGTTAAGTTTTCCATCCTGTCAACCACAACAGATTTCTTTACATTAGATCCAAGAAATTCATCATAAAACAGTTCAAATAATAAATCTAAATCAGATAAATGATTAGTAGACGTTGATGCTTCATCTGATTTGTTCGTTTGAGACGCAGGTTCTGGACTGATTTGCCCAAAAGCTAGTACTCCGGTTATAACAGGTTCTGAATTGTGTTGTTCACAAGCCATCTCTTCATCAAACGTAACGTTGATGCTTTCGATAACTGTCTTTGACTTCATCAGATATACACGGTATGCAGTTGATGTAGATGAATAACCAATGAAGATTCCTTCGTCCGCCTTGGCACTGAACTTGTTCAGACTCTCTCTATCGTTTAGAACAAAACACTTACACCCAAATATATGCAAATATTTGATTGTCGGTGTTCGGTTTTTTTGATCAACGCATAAGGAGTCTTTTTGAATCTGTGGCGTATCATGGATCGATTCTGAGTGTAGCACGCAGTCGATACAGCTTCAGCCCACAGAACTACAGGTAAGTCAGAATGACTTATGTTGGATCCCATATTTAACCTCACAACAATGATATAAACAATAAGAGTAATAACAACGGAAGCAATATAGTTTAATATCAAAGGAGATTCAAATATCACAGTTCATAAAGCAGATAATAGATAAACAAGATATTATTTGAATAAAATATTCAACTTTTATTATCAGTTATAAGACTTCTTAAGCACACTTTGAACAATAATGTGATGGTCCTATTTATAGGACTATAAAGTAAACAGTGTACTTATCTGACAAATAGAAGCATGGTTGAATAGTGTCTTACCTAAAAGGTAAGATCAAGACATGCTTGAACAGTGAACTACTCTAGAAAGTAAATCTTATCACTAGGTGCCATGTCATCTGTTCTTCTTTGTCATGAAATTCAGAGTGAACATCTTCAGAGCTCTGAAATAGGATCTCTGATGAGGAGCTCTCTGATGTCTTTCCGTGAGACTGTCTCTGAACTGACTTTAGAGACAGACTTGCTTTCTCCAGACTGACTCTGAACTGACTTCAGAGACAGACTTGCTTTCTTCAGACTAACTCTGAACTGACTTCAGAGACAGACTTGATTTCTCCGCTGATGTCTCTTGAAAGTCTTTAGATGAAGACTGAGTTATTTTCAATACTTTCATTGGTTCAGATTTGGGGCTAACAATCTCCCTCTAAGTACTGAAAATAAATAAAGAGACAGAGAATATTTAAACTAGAAAGCGAAGAGGATAAAGTTATCCTATGTAAATATTACTTCTCATAATAACTTGGAATTACAGAAGAGAATAATATTCAAAAATTAATCATAACATATCACTAGAACATATCCTATGAAACTTCATGATGAGCTCTCTGAAGTTAATCATTGAGCCAATTTCCAAGTCTAGTTTTTCCAGTAGGTCTGCTCTGTGCTGTTCTTTCTTTACTTGAATCAACTTTTGTATGCCTTTCAAGGTTTCATCAGAATACTTTTCTACTTGTGAAGCTAGAAAGATTTTCTTCTTTTGGTTCACTCTGTAGATGAAACCCAGAGGTTCTTCAATGATTGATCCAGTCTTCTGTTTGTCCAGGTGTTCGATGGTTTCCACTGGTTCAGTCACTCCGAGCTTTTCTTCACCCAAGTTTAGAGCAATCTGAAAGTCACGTTTGGCTTTGTGTTTGATATAAGCTTCCATTTCCCGTATTACTTCAACCATGCTCATTCTTATCTCCCTTCTTCCTGAATCATATCTCGCAGAGCAATAGGCATATAGATGAGTGAGAGCATATGGATTTAGGTTTACGAGATCATTATCATTGAACTCGTAAATCTTCTCATCAAATCGAGTCACCACATAATGCCTATATATGGTTTTGTTGAAGGCGAATGTTTTTTCAATGATTTTCTCAACTTTTATTATGGAAGCATCGTTGAGAACCGCCTTTCTTGGTGATGTCTTTGCCTGTATGAATCTTCGTTCATAGTCTGGCATATACTCTCTGATTCTTGGATTCAGAGGGATTACTTGAGTGTCTCCCATATTGAATTCGCAGTAGATATGCTGAAAGTGATCTTCTATCGATGCTTCAGGAGTGGATTCTAAGAATGTGGGAGGATGAGTGAATACCTTGGCTGGTAAACATATGCTTGTCTTCTGAACAAGATTCTCTTGAGTATCCCGTTCATCAATAACCATGGTTTCTTTGTCCTTGGGCTATGACTGAGTTATATTTGAAGGTTGTTCAGAGATATATCCATCTATCTCTGGTGATTTTCTTAATTCTGAAGCTGTTGAGGTATGATGAGGTTGAGCGTGTTTGAAAACATACTCTTCGACATCAATTACTTCGATCTTATCTCCAGCAACTTCTTTCGCTCTGTCAGAATCTGAGTTCTGTTCTTTCTCAGACTCTGAGTCAAAGGCATCTCTCATCCCCATTGGTTGTCTTTAGGGTGATGAGAATGCATCTTCAGAGGACGTAGAGAAGTCTACAAGTTGTTCGTTTTCTTCCTCTTCCAGAGCTCCAATTTTCTCTGGAGTTGCATCGGTAACTGGAGTGATTGGAAGACCAGGTGTTGATGATGCGAAAAGTATTATCGGTGTTGTGAATGTTTGCAAAGTTTGGTTGTCATCAGAAGAGGTGGTGTTCCTCTCTGGTTCCTTCTCTTGAACTGGTGAAGAGGGAGCAGCTTTAGAGGTGTGTTTGGTTGTATCTCTGATCTCCCTATCGTGTGATTCAGAGGCCTCATCATCATCTGAGTCCTCAGAATCATTAAATCTGGCTTTCTTCGCTGCTTCGCTACAAGTCCCACCAGAAAACTTGCGTTTGTATTTGGGAGAGTCTGGTTCAGCGATTCCTTTTCCTTTGGGGTCAAGAAGAGCCTTCTGAATGGATTCAATTGCTTCTGAAGCCGGGATTCTGATTTCAGCAACCTGGTCCTCTGATTTATAGTGATGAAGTTCCAGAGTAGCTTTGACCTGCTTCTGAGCAATAGTAGAGATCTTGGAAGAACATGTTAGCATTCTGCTCATGATTGCAGATTTGAATGAGGCCAGATCACTTTTGGTTATTAGGTCTTCAGTAGTCCGGGGTGGTGGTTGTGGTGTTGCTGATGGTGCGTTGACTTCTGGTACAGAGGCTTGAATTGTTGTTTTGATGAGGTCAGAGATAGAGGCCATTTGTTCTGTTGAGAGTGAAGATGATCTGGTGGCTACTACCTCGTCCCTTAATTCTTGCAGAGCCTTCTGAACATCAATGGTTGTAGTTGCTTGATTTTTAAGAGCAGCATTCTGAGCTTTAAGAGCGGCTACTTCCAGGGATGATTCAGCCTTCTGTTTGAACAGTTCTTGTTCCAACTCTTGGATTCTATTTGAGGATTCCAAAAGTTGGGTCTTCAGAGTGGAAACCTCTGCTCTTAGGTTGGTGTTTTCAGAGCGAAGAGCAGAGGTCTCTGAACCGTCAATTCGCTGAAAGTTATGCTCTTTCATGGAGCCTCTGACTTCCTCACAGAATCTCTGGAACTCATATTTTGTGAGAAGTTCAGAGAGGGGTACATTGGTTACAACACATGTAGCCAATTTTTCCTCGAGTTCAGAGGAGCCTTCGTTCAGAGCTATTTTGATGTTATCTCTGGAAGGACTTCCACTCAATCCTTGATGTTCCGGAGAATCATCTCTGAGTGTTCTGTTCTCAACCAAGTCCTCCTCCTCAGATTCAGAGGACTGGAAGTGAATGTGGGAGTTGAGCTTGCGATCCAGGCAAGTCAATCCTTGTTCTTGTAGGTCAAGCCATTGTCCCTGAGTTGGACAACTACTTCTGGATATCCTGAAGGGTGAGAGATGAGTCACAGAGGCATCATCATGTGTAGGGATTGCTGATGTACTCTGAGGTAACTGAGTACTGAATGTATTGGCTAAGTCCTGTGAAGAGGACTTAACCAAAAATTGAGTTTCCTCAGTTATGTGAAGTGGCTGGCTGGTTTGGGTTCGAGGTGTGCACCTCTGATTCAATAACCATTACCTCTGGATCAGGTAGGTTAGATTGTGTGGTTGCACTGGGAGATGGGGTTGGTGTCCTAAAATATATGTCCCTTGGGGCATCTTTTTGTGTGGAAGGGGAAGAACTCTCAGGTTTCTCTAAGTCCGTAAAAGACTTGCTCTCTTCTCTCTGAGAATCTTCAGAGCTAGTCTCTGAATATTCATCCTCAGTTTCCTCAGAGCTAGTCGAGCTATCCTCTACACTAGCAGATGAGGTTTCTTCCCTTACTTCCTCATTGACATCCCTTTCAAGTGCTTTGTCATCTCTCTCAACTTCGGTTTCTCTAGCAAGAGTACCCTCTGGTTCACTCTTGTGAGAGCTCTGAACTTCAGGGTCCTTAGATCCCTCTGAAGCCGAGTTGCTCTTACTCTCCATTCCAGGTTCAGGACCTAAGTGTGTTGGGGTTCCCAGAACTGGTTCTAGTCCTTGGGCAACACTGAGATAAGAAGCTAAGGCTAAAGATTGAGGATTTATCTGATTTAGCATGTGGTGAGGGATCCACCTTGCTTCTGGATAGCCTTCAGAGAGAATCGTCGGTTTGAAGTTGTTCATTATGTAGAAAGGAGTTTTGGGTTGTTCAGTGACGATCAAAATATGAAGTTTCTCGATCGCCGCATGGATGATTAGAGACAGAAATCTAGGGAATGTTATTGAAGGAACTTTGGATGATTGGGTCGTTTGTTCAGGGTCCTTTGACAAGCATTTGTTCTTCTTCTCTATGGATGTCAGAATCATATCAAAAATTATGCCGGCCATGTCTAAGTTGCGATTGAAGAATAGGGCATACATGATTGACAGAATTTCGGGGGTTGCTTGATCCATGCTTCCCAGTTTGCAGGTGAGAGTGCGGTTTAGTACAGAGAACATAAAGTTCCAGATTGGTGGTATATGTTGTCGTCGGAAGTTGCTCAATCTGGTGATTTCAGTGTTGTAACCTAGCATTCGAATGAACTGGAGGAGAGTTTCAGAAGTTGGGCGTTTTTCAAAACGCGTGATTTGAAGTTCCTCAGTTGTTAAGAGTGGGAGAACTTCTCGTAGAACAGTAGGAGTGATGAGTATCCGACATTTACGACTTGAGATATGTCGAACTCACCGATTATTCCGTTATGGGCATCGCTGTAGTGACTGGAAGAATACCATTTTTGAACAAACGAGAGTGGACATTCATTGGTAAAAGCATTTAGGGCTTGAGGCAGTTCAAAGTTGGAGAAGAACTCGCAGATTACTCCGTATTGTTCCTCAAACTTGGGAGAATCAAGCTGAATCATGTGATTGTTGTCTTTGATTGGAAAACGATACAGTCTTGAAGATTCACCAAATTTGGGAAAAAGCTTGCACCATTCATTTGAAGACGCCATTTTTGAGTTGAAGTGAAGAAGATGAAGTTCAAATTCTATTAGGAGAGAGAGAGAGAGAGAGAGTGCTCGAGAGTAATTTGTAAAAATGAATATCCGGATGTAAAATTGGTTTCGTATCCAAATTTAGAAAAAGATACACTTGAGTGCATAAGATGAAACGGCAGTGATTTGACCCTTTTGATAAAGCCGTTTGGCCTTTCACTCATCCCTCTTGTGACACGTGACCTTGATAACTGTTGTACCTACGGATGTAGGTTCCAAAAAAATAGGAATGGGGCGCCATGTTTCAATATTAAATTGAATAACTTCCCTCTTTTTTTTTCCTGACTAGACAAACCCTCTCACCTTGAGAAGTAATTTAAGATATCAGTTGTAATAAAAAGGTTCAGATAACCTGAAATTTGAATTTCAAATGATATCAAAAATTGCTAATTAATTAAAAAGTTCTTGTTTGAGGAATGACTGGTCTGAAAGTTGTTGACTCCTCCTTGACAGATGATTAGTGAAAAAAAAAATCCTGAATTTCAGATACTCTGAGATGAATTTCATTGATTCTGAGATAAAATTCAGAGACTTTGAGATGACTTTTGAAAAGTTCTTTTTCTCCCCCTTGACAAAAGAACAACTTTTTATTTTTCTCCCCTTGTCATGTGTTTGGAGAACATTCGGAGACTAATATTGACATATGCTACTTGGTTCAGAGGCTCTGATAATTTGATCAGAGACTCTGAGTTTCTTCTTTGTTAGGTAGACATATTCAACATTCCTAACTTGCTAATTAAAAAATTGAACCTTCGTTCATCTAAAGCTTTTGTGAAAATATCAGCAAGTTGGAGATCTGTTGGTACAAAATACATTTCTATTGTTCCCCTTTCAACATGATCTTTTAAGAAATGATACCTTACATCAATGTGCTTTGTCTTTGAATGCTATACTGGATTGGCAGAGATGGCTATGGCACTTTTTGAATCACAGAGAATGGGTATTCTCTCATATTGTTGGCCATAATCTCTGAGCTGAGTTTTCATCCATATTACTTGAGAGCAACAACTAGTAGCGACAACATATTCTGCCTCTGCAGTTGAAGTTGAAACAAAGTTTTGTTTCTTTGATGACCAACTTATCAGCTTATTGCCCAATAACTGACAGCACCCAAAGGTACTTTTTCTGTCAAGCTTACATCCTGCATGATCTGCATCAGTGTAAGCTGTTAGATCAAAACTAGAAAGTTTTGGATACTAGAGGCCTAATGAGGGTGACCCTCTCAGGTATCTGAAAATTCTTTTGACAACAGATAAATTATATTCTTTTGGATTTGCTTGATATCTAGCACAAAGACATGTTGCAAACATTATGTCAGGCCTACTTGCAGTTAAGTATAATAGTGAACCTATCATGCCTCTCTAGGTTTTTATATCCACAGATTGTCCTGAAGGATCAAAGTCAAGTTTGACTCCTGTGGCTAGAGGCGTTTTCATAGAAGTTGAATCATTGAGTTTGTATTTTTTCAAAATTTCAGAGACATATTTAGTTTGACTTATGAAAGTACCTTCTGAAGTTTGTTTTACTTGTAAGCCCAGAAAGAAAGTTAATTCTCCCATGTGGCTCATCTCAAATTCACTCTTCATCAACTCTAAAACTTGTCACAATACTTTTGATTTGTAGAGCCAAATATAATGTCATCAACATAAATTTGTACTAATAGCATCTCTTTTTTGTACCTTTTGATGAATAATGTTGTAACAATTGTGCCTTTGTCAAATCCATTTTTAATCAGAAAAGTGGACAGAGTTGCATACCAAGCTCTTGGAGCTTGTTTAAGTCCATACAGAGCCTTATCCAAATAATAAACATGATTAGGAAACTCTGTACTTTCAAATCCAAGTGGTTGCTGGACATAAACTTCTTCATTTAATTTACCATGTAGAAAGGCAGATTTAACATCCATTTGATAAACTTTGAATCTTTTATGTGTAGCATAGGCTAACAAGATTCTGATTGCTTCTAGCCTAGCTACAGGTGCAAAGGTTTCATCATAATCAATACCTTCTTCTTGGCAATATCCTTTAGCAACCAACCTGGCTTTGTTCCTGATTATTATTCCATCCTCATCCTTTTTGTTTCTGAAAACCTATTTTATTCCAATTGCAAATTTTCCTTTGGGAAGGGGAACTAGGGTCCAGACTTTGTTTCTTACAAACTCTTGAAGTTCATCCTGCATTGCAAAAATCCAATGAGGATCTTCAAGAGCTTCTTTTACCTTCTTTGGTTCAATAATGCTCAAAAAGTTTACGTAGAAGCATTCATTAATTATGGCAGATCTTGTTTTGTCCATCTTGAGATTGGAGCAAAAATTTGGGGTGGAGTTTGAGCGTCAGAGATGACAGTTGGTGACATCTCTGTTGTGCTGTTCAGAGGCTCTGAAGTTGGTTCCCGATATGGTGAAGCAGATTCTTGAATTTCTTCACTATTTGTTTCTGGAGTTACTTCAGACACTCCTTGATCATCCTCTTTTTGATCTTCAGCTTCTTCTGATTCACTTTGCTGATCTGTATTTAGTGAAGCAGATGGTGTTAATTCAGAGGGTCCAAAAAGGGTTGTACCTGTTTCTTGAGGTCCTTCTGAATTCTCTCTTGGTCTATCTCTGAAGATAACGTCTGAGTTATCTTCATCATCAAAGAAATCTTCAAATATTTTGTTTAATTCAGATTCCCTTGATGATTCAGAGATAGGTGTTGAGAAATTTTTGTTGTTGTTCAGAGCTTTTATTGTCATCAAAAGTGATATTGATGCTCTCTTGGATGGTCCTTGTTCTAAGATTGAACACTCTGAAATCTTTTGAGGCTAATGAATATCCAATGAATTTGCCCTCATCAGCTTTTTTGTCAAACTTTCCAAGAGATTCTCTATCGTTCAGAATGTAACATCTGCATCAAAAAACATGAAAATATTTAACATTAGGTTTCCTATTGTTAATGAGTTCATATGATGTTTTCTGAAATCTCTTGACAATTATAGCTCTATTCTGAGTAAAGCAGGCTGTTGCCACTGCTTCTGCCCAAAAATTTGTTGAAAGATCAGATCCAGCAACCATTGTTCTTGCAGCTTCAACAAGTGTTCTGTTCTTCCTTTCAACTACTCCATTTTGCTGAGGGGTTCTTGCTGCAGAAAAGTTAGGAGTAATGCCTTCTTTTGATAGATATGAATTGATTTTGGCATTTTTGAACTCTGTTCCATTATCACTTCTTAGTTTCTGAACTTTGCTGCTAAATAGAACCTGTAATCTTTTCAACAATATTATCAAAATTTCAGGTACATCAGATTTGGCTCTGATGAATTCTATCCATGTGAATCTGGAAAATTCATCAATCAGAACTAGAATGTATTTCTTACCTGCTAGACTCTGTACAGAGATAGGGCCACAGAGGTCCACATGAAGCATGTGCATAGGTCTAGAACAGTTGTTTTCACTTTTGGTTTTATGGGAAGATCTTTTCATTTTTCCCATTTCACAAGCAGAACGAAGATGATCTTTGTTAAACTTCAGAGATGGTAATCCTTTAACCAATTTAAGTTTAACTAACTTATCAAGTGAGGAAAAATTTAGATGTGAAAACTTTTTATGCCAGAGCCAGACTTCCTCACTATTCATAGATACAAGACAAAGTTTCTCTGAATCAGTGTCTTTGATTTTGGTAAAATTCATCCTGTAGAGGTTACCTTTTCCGTCTGCTCTGAGTAATTCTTGACCTGATTCTGAGTGAAGTGAACAATATTTTCTTTGAAATTTCACATCAAAACCATGATCACAAAGTTGACTTATGCTGATCAGATTGTGTTTTAATCCATCCACGTAAGCAACCTTTGCACATTGTCTCCAAAAGTAACTGCTCCTCCAGATTTTGCTTTGAATGAGGATAGCAGTTCCTTATCTCCAGTCATATGCCTTGAACATCCAGAATCTAAGTACCAGATTGGCATTGACTGATTCTGCAAGACAGATTATTGTTTCTTAGGTACCCATCTCATTATGGGTCCTTTTATGTTAGACTTTGGTGGATTTGTATGAATTTTTGGCATCTCATCTTTTGATGTCTTGCCTTTACTTGTCTTCTTTTGAAATTTTGTCTCTGAGATATTTTTCAGAGATTGATTCAAAAGACAATGTGATCCTCTGAAATGATTTTCAGTTTTATCAAGAGATGAATGCAGTTGCAATTAATAGAACAAGAAGAAGTAGGAGCAAAGTTTTTCTTTTTATTAAAAGCATTTGTTACATTTTGACTTCTTTTGAAACTAGCACTAGGAATATTACATGTATCCCTAACTACTTCTTTCCTTTTTGCTTGAAAGACAGTCTTCTTTTCAAGTTGCTTTTTTTGATCAAACACATCTTCTTTTCTTTGCTGCTTACTGCACAAACAGGATCAATATGGTTAATTTTTGTCCATTTGCCTTTTTGTTCAGGAGAGAATGTTATTGTTTTATAGGTGTAAGATTCAGAAGTGTTTGTTTTATTCTTTGCCTTTTCTTGTAACTCTTTTTCAAGTTCCAGAGACGTTTTTGCTTGTAAACGCATATTTGCAAAATCAGGACTTATTGGTATTCTGGTTTTGGTTGTCAAAATTGAAATTGGAACATTCAAAATACCAGAGCCAACAATTTCTATTTTTTTGTGAATTACATTCCCTGGTTTACAAAAAATCTGTTTATCAATCTCTTGATCAGATTCTGAATCAGAGTCAAGAAAGTCTCTCTTAGTTTTCATAGAGATAGCTACCTCTATTAATTTTTTAATTTCTTTTGTTCTAGAGAATTTAATGATCCGTTTCATGCTTTCTTTTCTTTTTAAGTCCTTCATGACATTTTCTTTCCATATCTTTTTAACATCATCTTCAAATGTAGTTTTGATGTTTTCATCTGACTTTGGTGAATACAGAGGGGCATCAGGATTAAATGAACTCTGAGATTCATTTTCAGAAGTACTTGTATCAGAGATACTTGGTTCAGATGTCTCTAATTCACTTGAGATGAAAGCATCAAATCTGAAAATTTCTTTGGGATCATTGCTTTGAGGTATTGTGAAGAGTACCTCTGAAGTTTCTCCTTGTATCTGTAACACAGACTTTTGAAAGTTTTTTTCTTCAGAGTATGTAGTATTTTTGAAATTCAAAGCTCTTGTTTTTGATCCCTCTGATGTTTTCATTCTTTTGAAATTATTCAGAGATGTACCTTCAAAGCTTTGGACCATTCCCATACGGAAAGTGGAAGAAAGTGATGTTTTCTCCAATCCAGTGAATGAATTCAACTTATTGAATCCCAACCCTTGAAAGTCCATTTGAGTTTTTATTTTGTCGAAATCACCTTGTGCATTAACATAGCTTTTGATTCGAAGATTTTTTCTTTCTAGAGATTGATGTAGGATTTCTCTTTCCTTTTGAAAAAATTTGGTTAAGGCAATAGAATTGAGCCTTTCATACTCAGATTTCTTTACTTCTTCTTTTCCTTTTAAAACTTTCTCAATTTTTCTTATTTCTTCTGAAAATGATTTTTCTTTTTGCTTGTGAGTTTCTTCAAGTTTGGTTTTTTCAAGAAAAAATTCTTTCTTTTCTGATTCCAGAAGATTATTTTCTCGTTTGAAAAAAATGAGCTCTTTTGTCACTCACTCTCTTTTCTTTTTTTCTTCAAGAAACTTTTGCTCTAGATCCTGAAGTTCATTAATTACTTTAAAAGCATCTATTTCAGGATCACTGTCAGAGGTGTAAAGAGAGTTTACCTTTTCAGAGTTGTCTTCTGATGCTCCATCAGTTTGATTTCCATCTGAAAAAGCCATACCACAGAGATTGGTAGGCTCTTCCTCGCCGTCGCTTGTTGAGTCTGATAGCCAGTCTTCCATTTATGCTACAAGAACTCTTTCTTTTACGTTGTACTTGTATTTGTTCTTGTAGTAATCTTCATCTTTTACAAGTTTTCCTCTGCAGTTTGCAGAGAAATAGCCTAGTTTTCCACATCTGAAACATCTTCCATCATTTTGATTTGTTGGAAGAGTGGCAATACTTGTCTCTGGCTTCTTTTCTTGAGGTTTGAAGTATCTCTGTGGCTGTGGATACCTTGGTTGAAATGGTTGTTGAGGTCTTGATTGTTGTGTTGCATCATTATTGTTGAAGTTTGTACCATTTTGATCACTATATGGAGTGAATATGGGTTCTTGTTGAAATCTAACACCATCTTGTTGATATCTTCTTTCAGGATTTCTTCTTTCTTCATTCTCTCTCCTTCCTTCAAATACTTTCTTGCCAAATTTCTTGTTAAATTGATGAGTGATTAATGCAAGAGATTTGGCGAAGGCATTGATATCATCTTCTGAGTCTGAATCTGTACGATTTGGCGTAGGCCTCCTTCAAGTTGATTTAACAACTGATCCCATATCTCTTTTGCAGTTTTACAAGAATCAAGTTCTTGAAAGATATCATTGGGAATGGCCATTATAAGTAATCTAACAGCTTTTGAGTCATTATCCATCATATTAGTTTCTTCATTAGTGAAGTTTGTGGTTTTCTTTTCAAAATATGCAGGTATTTCAGCAGTATCTGCTGTTGCAGGAACTCTTGGTACCAACACCATTGGAATGTGAGGTCCAACCTTTACTGATCTAAAAAGATCCTTGTCCATACCTTCTAAGAAATTTACCATCCTTATCTTCCATTGGGGATATTCATCCCTTAAAATTGTAGGAGGTTTTGTTAATGACCCAGCTGTATAAATGGCACTTATGCTTGAGTTTGCCATTTTTGAAGAAAAAGATGAAGATTTGAAGAACTGATGCTTTTTGTATTGAACAGTGATTTACTATCAAATCTTGAGCATATGGTGTTCTTTAATAAACCAGGTTTATATGAACATACACAGATATTGAAAGTTAGAATCAACGAGATGTAAATCTATCCGAGTATGCAGATGCGATCTTTCTTTGTTTAGAAAACAAAGGAGGCTCTGATACCAATTATTGGATCCCAGATTTAATCTCACAACAATGATATAAACAATAAGAGTAATAACAGCAGAAGCAATATAGTTTAATATCAAAGGAGATTCAAATATCACAGTTCATAAAGCAGAAAATAGATAAACAAGATATTCTTTGAATAAAATATTCAACTTATATTATCAGTTATAAGACTTCTTAAGCACACTTTGAACAATAAGGTGACGGTCCTATTTATAGGACCATAAAGTAAACAGTGTACTTATCTGACAAAAAGAAGCATGCTTGAACAGTGTCTTACCTAAAAGGTAAGATCAAGACATGCTTTAACAGTGACCTACTCTAGAAAGTAAATCTTATCACTAGGTGCCATGTCATCTGTTCTTCTTTGTCATGAAATTCAGAGTGAACATCTTCATATCTCTGAAATAGGATCTATGATGAGGAGCTCTCTGATGTCTTTCCGTGAGACTGTCTCTGAACTGACTTCAGAGACAGACTTGCTTTCTCCAGACTGACTCTGAACTGACTTCAGAGACAGACTTGCTTTCTTCAGACTGACTCTGAACTGACTTCAGAGACAGACTTGCTTTCTTCAGACTGACTCTGAACTGACTTCAGAGACAGACTTGCTTTCTCTGCTGATATCCCTTGAAAGTCTTTAGATGAAGACTGAGTTATTTTCAATACTTTCGTTGGTTCAGATTTGGGGCTAACAACTTAGCATAGTACGAGCAGCCTCGACTAGCGTACGATTTCTTCTTTCAACCACTCCATTCTGTTGAGGCATACGAGCAGCAAAGTATTGATGTGAACTCCCGACAGATTCGAGATATTCTTCAACCTTCTTGTTCTTGAACTCTATGCCGTTGTCTGTTCTTAGAATCTTGACCGGTTTCTGCAGATTCACCTGAGTCGTCTTCAGGAATGTAATGAGAACATCTGGTGTCTCATCCTTTGAACGTAGAAACTTGACCCAAGTGTATCACGAGTAATCGTCCACGATAACTAGTATGTACATCTCTCCGCCTAGACTTTGCGTTCGTATCGGACCATATAGATCCATATGCAACAACTCTAACGGAGCGCTTGTACTCGGTTCAGGCTTTGGTTTATGTGGAGCCCTCTTCATCTTTCCCTTTTCACATGCTGCACAAAGATGTTCTTTTTCATACTTCAGCTCTGGAAGTCCTTTGACTAGTTTTCCACTGACCAGCTTGTTGATGTACTGAGGTGAGACAGCCATCGATGCCATAGCAAACTTTGTTGCATCGAGGCTTTCGTCAGTAGACAGACTTGTTTGTCAGTCTGGACATTTAACAAGTTAATTGTGTAGAGGTCTGACTTTCTTGTGCCGACCAAGAGTTCGTCGCCTTCTTCAGTGCGAACTGAACACCTCTTGGCTTTGAAAATGACCTCTAAGCCTTTGTCACATAACTGGCCTATACTGAACAGGTTGTGTCCTAAGCCTTCAACATAGCTCACCTTCTTGATAGTGACCTTGATGTGTACCATATCACCATAACCTAGTATTGGTGAAAACTGATCGTTGCCGAATCTAACTGTTCCACAATACTTCTCTGTAAAGTTGGTCAACATACCTATTTGTCCAGTCATATGCTTGGAACATCCGCTATCCAAGTACCAACTATGATGGATCTGCACATGAGAAATTACAAAACAAGAGATTTAGATTTTCATAAAACAAAAATTTGAAGTAAAGACTTATGAGCATTGAAGTGCGGGTCTTGAACTGATTTGTTCAAAAGCCTAATTGACATTGAAGTCCGGGTCTTGAGTTGATTTGCTCAAGAACCATTGTTCTTTGAGGTACGAGTCCTAAACTGTTTTGTCTAGAAGTCATTTCCTTAAGCTCCCTCTTAAACTTTGGGTTCCTGCAACACAAATTTAGCTTTTGGTACCCATTGAAGTTTGGGTCCAACTGTGTTAGCACAAGATTTTGGTACCCATTTGAAATTGGGTCCTATTTTCATTTGAATGTCAGTTGAAGCATTAGAATGATATGAGTGCACATGATAATTTCCAAACCAAACATTAGAGTCTTGACAAGAAGCATAAACATGTTTATCATAATATGAAGACTTTCTAGCAGATAAAGATAACTGGAATAATTGCTTCATAGAGTATTTCTTGTGATAAACGACAAGTTTTGGTTTCAAAATAGCAACATCAACAATTAAAACATCTTTACTAGGCGAAGTCTTATTACAATCAACAGTACAAAAATATTTAACAGTCTTGTCAGTCTCCTGTTTTGGTTTCCATTGAGATTTAACTTCTGGCCTTTTCTTGCTCAGATCTGAAACAGTTGAAACTTGTGAGTTAGACTTGTGAGCAACAACTGAATGCTTCTTCTTTGGGTTACCAGTAGTGATCAATTTCTGTGAATGCTGAGATTTAATCTTACCTTTAGCATTCTTAGCTTTCACAGAGACTGATTTATCAACTTTCGTTGATTTTGCACTATTTACAGGCATACTGGTTCTTCCCAATGATTTTACAACAAAAGATGAATGGTTAGGAAGTTTCGCATTAAAATCAAATTGATCAAGACAACCATCCAAACCACCGTCAGAGTTTAGAAAATCAAACCCTCCATCAGTTAGACCAAAACTATCATTAGATTTTGAAGCTTTAGAAAGAACAACATTTTGAAACACAGTTGAAAAAAAATTTTGTTCAATATTAATCAAAAGTCTTTCATCTGTTAAAGAATTCTCGAGTTCAGAAATTTTACTTTCCAAAAAGAGAGGAGGGACATATAGTTTACCTTGAATAGGCTTCACCTCCATTTCTTTGACAGAATAACTCTGAAAGAAGCATTTTGTTCTTGTAGTAATCGGAGTTTCTGACTTTGGGTCTTCGGCAGTCTTTGGCAAAGTGACCTATTTTGCCACAGTTGTAGCATGTTGGTGGTTCTGACTGACTGGATCCTTCAGCTTTAAATCTTCTCTCTTCAGGCTTCCTCTTCTCTACTCTTTTACCTTCAAATCTATTTCCTTCAACCTTTTCCTTGTGAATATAATTGCTCGGACCAGAAGAATATCTTTGACTGTTAGAACTTGGCTTCTTGTAGAACTTCTTCTGAAAAGCCTTTGTCAGCATAAGCATTGCCTTCTTTAGCTGTTCATAGTCGTCCGAGTCAGAGTTCGCTTTAGCTTCAATCTCTTCTGGTTCAGACAAAATCATCTTGTTCTTCTTCTTTTTCACAACAAGAGCAATTGAGTCAGCACTTGTCTTCCCAGTCTGCCTCTTTTCATCCAGTATTTCATCAACCTCTTCTTCATTATGTCTGAGGGTTTCATACACCTCATGAAGTGGAATCTCGTTTAAATCTTTGATCTGCTTCATCTGCCTGGCAAATCTCTTCCATTCAGGCTGAAGGATGCTGAGAAATTTGACATTCAGCTCTATTTGCGATTTGGTGACCTTGTTCTTGCTTAGTTCGTTCAACAAAGTTACAAACTTGTCATAAGTTTCTTCTAAAGATTCTCCAACTCTGCCTCTAAGTTCTTCATAATTGTTTAGGCAGTTGGATATTTTCAGCTGATTCCCAACCTTAGAACCTAGCATCATCTTTTCTAGCTGATCCCACATCTGTTTGCCTGAGGCCTTATAGCTATCTATCTTCACATAAATTTTGTTTGGAATGCCTTGAAGAATATAAGACTTTGCTAATCTATCGCCTTTTTCTCTTTTGAGGTTATCACCTTCTAGTTCATGAAACTTAAGTTCAAACTCTGTTTCCACAGTTCCTTAAATACGAGTCTCACGAACTGGTTTCATAACCCCTTATTCTATCGATTTCTTGATGAATTCACCCAACTCATGTCTTTCAATAAAGTCCATGAACCAATCCTTCCACTGTTCATACTCTCCCCTGAAGAGTACTGGTGGTTTTGAGTCAGTTCCGATTGCTAGGGCTTCTCTTGAAGTCATTCTGCTTTGAAAAAGACTAAGTCTGGTATTGGCGCAAAAGGCACTCTTTGCGCTAAAGGTAGCTGGCGCAAAAGAGTTTTGCGTGAGATGTAGGTGGCGCGAAGAAGAACTTTGCGCGAAGAGAAGGTAACGCAAACTTTAGTTGGACTTGAAGGTGTTTTTTGCGCTAGACGTTAGTGGCGCAAAAGACAACTTGCATGAGGTTTGAGTGGCGCAAAGTAGAACTTTGCGTGATAAGACACTGGCACAAAGTACTTGCTTGAGCTTTGAGCTTTGCGTGAACTGAGGTTTGCGCGAGAAGTCGTTGGCGTGAAGTGAGGTTTGCGTGAGTAGATGATGAGCAAGACTTGAGATTCGAGATTTGCGCGAGTCAAAGGTGGCGCAAGGTGAGGTTTGCGTGAAGTGAGGGTCGCGTGAACTGAGGTTTGCGCGAGTCGTGTATAGCGCAACGGTAGGTTTGCGCGAGCAACGTGTGGCGCAATGTATGGTTTGCGCGAATAACGTGAAGCGCAAAAAGATGCTATGAACTGGCGCAAATGTGAACTTTGCGTGAGTTTGTCCCTGTACTTCGAAAAATCGATCTAAAAACCTGTTTTGACTTCGATTAGTAGTACGAAACTCTAGCAAAATGACCACTAACAGTTATAGAACATATTGTTACCACTCGATCTCGATAAAAATCACTTTTTGAAAAATCAATCGATGGAACAGTAAGTTTTTAGAACGTGAACTCAGACACTAAAATCTCAAAATGAGACTCGATTGCAGAGTTATAATAAAATCAAACAACACCAACTCGATCTAGCACCCTATTCAATCACAACCTGATCGAGTTCAACCCCAAAAACACACTAAAACTCGAAAATGATTTTCAAATGAAGAACACAGAGTCGAGTTTATAAAAACTTGATTTGAATCTATTTTCAGGCTCTGATACCAATTGTAGGTCCACAATAATATCAAGTTTTATCAACAATAACACATAAACGATTAACCAACCTGTTTAGATTAATATGACAAGGTTGATCGATTTTTCTCTTTGAAGCTCTCTGTGTTTTACACCTTTTGTGTGTGTGTTCTTTTTGTGTAGTATGTGAGATCTGATCTTAGCTTCTAAGATACTCTAACTTACAACAACTTGCAAAACAACTTGCAATATAAAACTAATTAAAACTAACTAATATCTAATCTAAATAAACTAACAATATAATATCTAAACAAATAGATATTAACTAACTAACTAGTTACTTAGAAACAATAAAATACAATAAAACTAACTTTGACATTTTATTACAAACGACATTATACTTAATATCGAGAGTCGACTTTCCGACATTAGCTTCAGATTGGATCTTCAGAATGGATGATCTTGAATCCAATAGATATGTGATCTAACAGTTTCCCGCATTGCAAGGAAATACGCCCTTTTGGTTAGACGGTCCACGATCACCCAAATTTTGTCATGGCCTTGCAAGGTCTTTGGTAGCTTTGTCAAAAAATCTATCGTGATATTGTCCCACTTCCACTCGGGAATTGTCAAAGGTTGCAAACTTCCATACGACTTTTGATGTTCCGCCTTGACTTGAAGGCATGTGATGCACCTTTCCACGTAGTTGGCCACGTCAAGTTTTATCACCGGCCACCAATAATTCAATTTCAAATCTCTATACATTTTTGTGCTACAGGGATGGATAGGGTACTTGGACTTATGATCTTCCTCTAGAAGTAGCTCACGGTTCCCACTAAGTTTTGGCACCCAAATCCGACCTTGGAAGAGTTTGAGTCCTCAACTATCCTCCGTCAATAGTTCTCTTTGCTTCACCATAACTTCGACTTTGAGGTTTTCCTCCCAAAGTTCTTCCGCTTGACTCCCCTTGATGTTCTCCAATAGGCTTGACACCACATCAATCCTAGTGAGGGATAGCTTGACACCACCTTCATGGATCCTGCGGCTCAAGGCATCCGCCACCACATTAGCTTTACCTGGGTGGTAGAACAATTCACAATCATAGTTCTTCAATAACTCGAGCCACCTTCTATGCCGCATGTTGAGTTCTTTTTGATCGAAAATATACTTTAGGCTCTTGTGATCGGTAAAGAGAGTATACTTTGTCCCATACAAATAATGTCGCCATAACTTCAATGAAAAGACTACCACCGTCAATTCCAAATCATGAGTCAGGTAATTCTTATCATTGTCCTTAAGTTGTCGTGATCCATATTCTATCACTTTGCCTTGTTGCATTAGCACACAACCGAGGCCCATCTTGGAAGCATCGCTATACACCACAAAGTCGTCCGATCCCTCAGGTAGGGATAGGATTGGTGATTCACACAATTTTTTCTTAAGGGTCCAAAAGGCTTGGTCTTGCATTTCGGTCGAAAGGAATTTGATATTCTTTCTTGTGAAGGAGGTGAGTGGTGAAACGATCTTGGAAAAATCCTGAATGAATTGTCTGTAGTAACCCGCCAACCCTAAGAAGCTTCGGATTTCCATCGGGCTTGTTGGCGGTTCCCAACTCATCATCACCTCAATTTTTGCCAGGTCCACCTTCATTCCGTCCTTTTTCTTTACGAACAAAATTGGAGCTCCCCAAGGCGATGAGCTCGGTCGGATGAATCCCCTCTCTAGAAGCTTTTGAAGTGGCATCATCATCTCTTGCATTTCGGTCAGTGCTAATCGGTAAGGAGCACGGGCTATCGAAGCCGCTCCCGGAGTAAGGTCGATCTGAAACTCCACTTGGCGCGTCGGCGGCAATCCAGGTAGGTCCTTCAGAAATACATTCGGGTAGTCTCACATAATCCCTACGTCATCCACCGTTTTCTTCTCCGACATTGGATCAACCACATATGCTAGAAATGAGGAGTATCCTTTTGCTAGAAGCTTGCGAGCTTTGAAAGATGAGATGATGGGGTTACTCCTCTTTCTTTTCTCCCCGTAGATAGTGACCACACCACCTACCGCCAAGGGCACTTGAATCATCTTTTTGGAACAATAGATGTCGGCCTTATGCCTAACCAACCAATCCATCCCTGCAACTACATTATAGCAACTTATAGCCATAGGCAATAAATTCACCTCAAAGATGTTCCCATCGATCTCTAGAGTACAATCATTGAGACTTTCTGGAATTATTGCTTGATCCCTATTTGCCACTTCTACTACCAACGCGTCGGGAAGGGTACTAATAGGGGTGATGAATTGCTAACAAAAAATACTTGACACAAAAGAGCACGTTGCACCTGAATCAAATAACACACGAGTGGGCAAGGAGTTTACTAGAAACGTACCCGATACAACATCAACAGTCTCCATTGCCTCTTCGGTGGTCATCCGGAACGCTCGACTCGGTGCTCTTGGAGTTTGCTTGGTCCTTGTTGTCGATTTCTAAAGAACTTCCACGTCCATCACGCACAAGTTTTGGACACTCTCTCTCAATGTGTCCCGGTTCTTGGCATTCAAAGCATACCGGCTACCGGAGAGGGCAATCTCGGATCACATGGATTTTCTTTCTGCACTTCACACACTCGACGGGAACCGACTAAGGTCTCAGGTTGCATGGGCTGTAATGTTTGATCTTGCACTTATGTCACCACCTTGCTTCGCGTCGGGAGTCTCCAAACCTCCCATCCACAAATGGTCTTAACTGATGAATTGGCCCAGATGGCCCTTCCCACTTCCTCTTATCTCCGATTTGACTCCTCTCCTCCTTTCCTTGAGCAATTTCATCCTCTACGAAGAATGACTCTTCAATTGCCTCCTCTAGCATCGATAACTTGGCGTTCCTCACCATCATCTTCATCTCGGCCGACAATCCTAACTGGTAGGCCTTAATCTTCATCTTTTCATCGGGAGCGAGATGCTCCACCAAGCTCAACTTCTCCATGAATTGCTTCGAGTAATCAGAAATGGTCATACTTCCCATTTTAAGATTACGGAATTCCAGCTCGATCTTGTCTAAAGCTATCTCACTGCAATACTTGTCTAAGACTTTCTTCTTGAATGTTGGCCATGAGAGTTTGGCCAACACTTCGGATGTAAGAGAGGATCCGGTGAGTTTCCACCAAGTTAGGCTTCGCCCTTTAGCAAGTGAGAGGTGAATTTGACCCTTTGAGAGTCATCGCACTTGCTAGCCTCGAAGGCCATCTCCATCTCACGGATCCAGTACATGCAACTGATGGGATTGGTGGTACCTGCGAATTATGGCGGTTTGCAACCCAGAAAAGTCTTGTATGTGCATCCCATATTTCTTTCATCATCTCGGTTTATAACCTAATCCTCAGTACCAACGAAATTCACTCCACCTCCCGACCCAATCATGACATTTTCCGCAACCATTTCGGTCGTCGGTGGCTGGCGTCGCAGTCCTTTAAAAGCTTCATGAAGAATTCCTATTGTTGTGCCATAGCCGAGTTCATGGCTTGCATCATGCTATCCCTGATTCATGTTTCGAGGGTGACCTCATCTATGATTGGATTGGCAGAAGCAATGTTTACTCGTGGGATTTGTTTGACTCCCCCGCTCAAAACAATGGTTATGGCAGGACACACGGCGGTCGCGACCAAGGGAGGTTGGTCGGTGGTATATTCTTCCTCCACATTACCCTCTCGTGGGGTTGGTAACCTGCTTCGGGTATTTACCATGATTATCTGCCACACAGACGAGAATGAGGTTGAGAAAAGACTAAGTGAGTTTAAACTCAAAGGTACGCACTAATACATTCATTAATTATCATAACAACAGTTAATCAACTAGGCTTACGTAACAATACATTCATAATAGCATTAGCAAAGTGAAATTATGAACGGATTTTACACAAGGATTCTTACCACCATCAGCACAACTCTTAATTAGCGTAGTTTCGTAGATCCTAATATTCTCCCCATCTATGACTTTTACCCCAAGCTGGACAACCTATTATTAACACTTTCAGCTGAAGTCTAGATACGCTAAGGTCGATACATAGTTCACTTAAAATAAAGTTCTGATACCAACTTGTAACATCCCAAAAATTAGAATAACAAAATTTACGGCAAAGTGGAAATATGGTATATAGAAATTGCCAAAGCATCGAGCCCCCCAAAAAGGGGAATGAATAATCATCTGTGAAAGTCTGATCCAAGTTCTAACAAACAAACACTGATTATGTAGAAATCATTCTTTCATTAATGGATCAACAATTAAAATGATTTCTTGATGTCGAATATCTCACAGTGTCATATACCAATTTAGAATATTCTCTCTCTAGAATCTCTGTTCTCTCTGGATTCTGCGTATATACTCATTTAATCTTGAATACAATCTTGACTTAACAATCTCCCCCTTTGGATTAAAGATTAAAAAAAATTGACGATAATTTTCAAGTCATCTTCTATTTGAAAAATCTTCAGCTATTGAATCTTTCACAACTTCAGGTCTTGAATTAACTCTCTTTGAAACTCTTTTCAACACAAATTTGAAATCGTCAAAACTTAGATAATCTCTTCAATCTCCCTCTTTGGTAGATCATAATTTGAAATTTCTCAGAAATTATCTTCAGATAAGCTTCAAACTTTGAACTTTCTTCAACAATCAACTTTCTTTGACATTTTGACTTTCACTTTGACTTTGAAATCTTCTGACATTGATCTTCAAAATTTTTTCTTCCTTTTTGATAAGATCAATCCTAAATATGACTTTGAAATTCTTGAAATATCTCCCCCTTTTTGATGAATTATGAGAAATCAGAATCATCAAAACATTTCAATGTCAGCTTTGTCTTTGAAAATATCTCCCCTTCTTTAGCAAAATAAGCAGTCTTCGTTATTCCCAGAATGTGCAGTATAATCAAGATGAGCAAACACAATCGATGCCAAATGCCATTTCCATTGATCTTCAAACAATATAGATTACAAGACCTCTTTTCTCAATATTTCTCTCTCCAAAGTATATTCTATCAGCATGTCTCATATGATTGTACAAACAGAAAAACTACTTACACCTACAAGATTACAAGGACCAAAACAAATAAAACTAAACTAGTTGACTTTCACATGTTTGACTTTCCACTTTAAGTTGTTTGACTTTGACTTTGCAATTGACTTTCAATCCCAATGATCTTGGATCCAATATAATGAGCACTAACAATCTCCCCCTTTGGATTCAAGATCAACTTCAAAAAGAATTTTGGCATTAACGAACAATCTCCTCCTTTGTAGATCTTTAACGAATTTAATCTCCCACTTTTAACATCTTCAATAAGATAAACATTTCATCTCCCCTTTCTTTGAACTGTCTTCAGACTTTCAGTAATCTCCCCCAAAGTCTGTGATTATCTTCTTAAAAAATTTTAACAGTTTCCCCCAAGGTAATAAAACCTCTTCCAGACTTCAGAAGAGAAATTATCTTCAGACATAGCTCACCCTGCTTCTACATATAATCTTCAACGAAATTTTCAGCAAATTTCATCAAGCTTTCAGAATTTTTGAACTTTCTCTTTCATTCTGTTCATTCTCCCCACAATTAGGAAATATAACCTTCTAATCAGTCATCTCTTGATCACTTTATTCACGGAATTTTCACATTGTAATCTTTAGACATTATTTCTTGAAATTAATTCCCCCATAACTACTTATCCATTTCTTGACCATCTCATTTCTAGAATATATTTCTCCCCCTTTTTGATGATGTAGAGCCTAGAAATCATCAAAACTTGTTTAAGAAATGTCATGAATCTTTTTTTCTGACCACTGGTCTTTCTAAATGAGCATCTGAACCATCCGTCTACTATTCCCAAATTTTCAAGTTCTTAATCAGAATTCCAATCACAAAACAAGATTAATCAAGCTACCTGTTTTCAATTAATCACAAGATTCAATTACAAAGATTTCTCAGATCACTTTCTCTCTATAACTCAGACTACGTACACTTCCTCTCTCTAACTTGCAACTCTGTTCGCTTACACTTGTTACATACAAAGACTTCTAACCACAAGTCTAATAAAGGAAAACCAACACACACGTACAAACTAAACAAACAAAGACTTTGACTTTGCTTGAGAGTTGACTTTGAGCTTTGACTTTCTTTGACTTTCAGCTTCAGTGATTATGATCTTGTATCCAACAAATATGTGCACTAACATTCTCCCCCTTTGGATCAAGATCATCTCTAAAAAGATTTTGCAATTCAATCTTCTCTTTTTAAGCTCAATTTGTACAATCACCCCTTTGATCAACTTTATCTTATCCAAAGGCTGTCTTCAAAAGTAATAAAAGAGGTTGCTAAAAAGTGTTATTCTCTAACAAGAGAAAATAAATCTTTATCTGATAAAGTGAATGTTTTAGAAGAAAAACTGTACACTTTAGGTCAAACTGAGCAAACCATTCACTTGAACAAACCGAAAGAAAGTAGTGAGTGTTGGGGTCTTGGTTCCGAGAACCCACACTTTTTCAAAAAGGGTATTTCTAAAGTGCCTGCACTTTATGATTTTGGATTTTTAAAACTGGCACCATAATACTCCAAACTTAAAGTTAAGTGGACTAAACTTTCTGAAGAAGATGAAGCTAAGGAAAAAGAGAAAAGAAAGAACAAAACTAAAATGCAACTTCCATTTCGATATGAGAAGTTGAATTCTAGTTATAGTTATGATAAATAAAAATTTCTTTCTAATGACTATTTTGAAAGCTATTTTTCAAAAGAGTTGGAGGCTAAACCAATTGAAGGTAAAATTTATGTACCTTTTAGTAAAATTTCTGAACTCGAGAACACTCTGATAGAAGAAAGAATTTCGATTAATCTAGAACAACTTGTGTTTTCAACCGTGTTTAAAAATTATGATTTTTCTAACACTTCCAAAGCTTGAAAATCTGATGATTTTAATGGTCTACTTGATGAAGAGTTTGATTTTCTTAACTCTGATGGTTGTTTAAATGATTATGTTGATCAATTTGATTTCAATGCAAAACTTGATCATTCAGAATTTGTTATTAATTCTTTTGGTCTACCAAGTCTGTATGAAAAGGGCGAGACATCAGCGAAAGTTGATGTACCAGTTTCTGTGAATACCAAGAATGCTAAAGGTAAGAAGAAGAAATCTAAGCATTTACAGAAACAAACAACCACTGGTAAACTAAAGAAAATGCAATCTTTTAAATCTCACAGTTCTAACTCTAAAGTTTCAAATGTTTCAAATGTAAATAAAAGAAAGATTGGAGTTAGATCAGAATGGCAACCAAAGAAGAAAATTGACGAGACTGCGAAATCATTTTCTGATTCTGATTGTAATAGAGTGAGAAATAGTAATACTGATGTAGTTGAGAATGTTGCTTTTAATAAACAAAAACTTGTAGCTTCTTACAAGAAATATTCAATAAAGCAATTATTCCAATTATCTTCGTCTGCTAGAAAGTCTTCTACTTGTAATAGAAAGGATTTTGCTTCTTGACAATATTCTGATGTTTGCTTTGGAACATATCATGTCTATTCATATCATTCTCATGCTTCAAATGTTTTTCAAAAGATCAAAGGGTCCATATACAAATGGATGCCAAAATTTTGTGCTAACACTATAGAACCCATCTATAAATGGGTACCTAAACCAATTGTTTCGTGATTTCTCTTATGCAGACCCATCATATGTGGTACTTGGATTCTGGTTGCTCTGAGCATATGACCGGGCCGAAAGATTTAGTATCTAATTATACAGAGAAATATTGCGGAACAGTGCATTTCGGAAATGATCAGTTTTCACCAATTTTGGGCTATGGTGACGTGATTCAAGACAACGTAACGATTACGAAGGTGAGTTATGTTGAAGGTTTAGGACATAACCTATTCATCATTAGATAGTTCTGTGACAAAGACTTAGAGGTTAATTTCAAATCCAAGAGATGTTCTGTGCGTACTGAAGACGGTTATGAACTCTTGGTCGACACTAGAAAGTAAAAACTCTCTTAATCTGTCAAAAGTCAAAACTGACAATGAGGTGTGTCTACTGTGAAAATCCTCGCTGTAACAAAGTGGGTTATGGCATCGAAGGCTTTCTCACCTGAATTTTCTTTACATCAACAAACTGGTCACGGGAAATTTGGTAAAAGGACTTCCAACGCTTAAGTACGTGAAAGAACATCTGTGCGCAACGTGTGAGAAGGGCAAGATAAAGAGAGCCGCTCATAATCCAAAGCTTGAGCCGAGTACAAGTTCATTCTTGGAGTTGCTGCATATGGATCTCTGCGGTCCGATGCGAACTCAGAGCATAAACGACAAGAAATACATTCTAGTGATTGTGGATGATTACTCGCGGTACACTTGGGTCAAGTTTCTAAGAACAAAGGATGAGACGCCCGATGTCATCATCACATTTTTGAAGACTACTCAAGTGAATCTGCAAAAGACAGTCAAGCTTCTTCGTACAGATAATGGCACAGAATTTAAGAACGTAACTGTAGAAGATTATCTCGAATCGGTCGGGATAACACATCAGTTTTCTACTGCCAGAACGCCTGAACACAACGTAATCGTTGAGGGACATAACAGAACGCTAGTCGAGGCCGCTCAAACTATGCTGAGTCAATCAGATCTACCTCTATTTCAATGGGATGAAGTTTTATCGACTGCTTCCTACACGCATAATCGATCCATAATCCACAGCCGGTTTGGTAAAACACCATATGCTTTAATAAATAATCGTACACCTAGCATTAAACATTTCCATATTTTTGGATGCAGGTGCTTTGTATTGAATGACAAGGAGAACTTAAACAAGTTCAGTGAGAAGGCGGACGAAGGCATCTTTATCGGCTACTCTCAAACGTCTGCAGGTTATAGAGTCTACCTGAAAAAGTCGAAGATAGTAGTTGAGAGATTAAATGTTACATTCAATGAGGAGATGGCTTCTATTCAAGACAGTTCAGAACCCATTATTACTGGTGTACTAGCTTTTGGGCAGATCAGTCCAGAACCTGTGCCTACTGATAAGAAATCAGATGAAGCATCATCGTCTAATTCTCATTTATCTGATTTAGATTTATTGTTTGAATTGTTTTATGATGAATTTGTTGGTACTAAAGTGACTAAACGTATTGTGGTTGACAAATTGGACGATTCAACGTATAATCATCCAACCACTTCAGAGATATCTACTGAATCCAATTCCCCAATTCAGCAAGAAATTCCAATTTAAACGCCTATTCCAACAGTTGAATATGTGAACATTGATGAAGAGCCAGAAGTTGTTGAGTCAGTTGGATGCACTATAAGGACTACTCAACAGACAGTAAATGTCCAACCAACTGAAGCTTCTGCAGAGAATACTTCAACTGCACCCCTACCAAATATGAAACAAACCGATGAAGCTGATAGTGGATGTTTAGATAGAAATCATGATCAATCTACATCAAATCTACTCCCTCATGAACATAGGTGGACCATAGAGCACCCGATACATCAGATCATAGGAGATCTATCTAAACCGGTGCAAACTAGGTCTGCTACACTTAGTCAATGTATGCATGACTCATTCCTGAGCAAGGTAGAGCCAACACGCGTATTTGAAGCTCTAGCCGACTCAGACTGGGTAACTGTAATGCAAGATGAGCTGAATCAGTTCGAAACCTACGCCTGAAGGTAAAACCATAAATGGCACAAAATGGGTGTTTAAGAATAAGAAAGACGAAGATGGTATCATGATCAGAAACAAAGCAAGACTAGTGGCTAAAGGATATAGGCAAGGGGAAGGTATTGACTATGATGAGACTTATACTCCAGTGGTGCGCATCGAAGTTATAAGGATGTTTCTCGCTTATGCCGCACACAAAAACTTCACCGTCTACCAAATGGACGTGAAGACTGCCTTTCCCAATGACATCTTAAAGGAGGAAGTCTACGTTTCTCAGCCTGAAGGCTTTGTCAATCTAGAAAAGCCAAATCATGTACAAATTCTAGACAAAGCTCTTTACGGTCTGAAGCAAGCTTCTCGAGCCTGGTATGAAGTGTTATCCAAATTTTTAGTCAAGTTGGGTTTCTCAAAAGGTAAGTGTTGGATCCTAGATTTAATCTTACAATAATAATGATATAAACAACAAGATTAACAACAGCGGAAGCAATAGTTTAATATCAAAAGCAGATTCAAATATCACAGTTGATATAATAAGATAAGAAGTAAGAACAAGATCTTCTCAAAATATATTCAGTTGATTCTTCTTATACAAGATATCAAAAAGCACACTTTTGTCAAAGGAGTGATGGTCCTATTTATAGAACCATAAAGTAAACAGTGTACTATTCTGACAAATAGAAGCATGCTTAAACAATGTCTTACCTAATAGGTAAGCTCAAGACATGCCTGAACAGTAACCTACTCTATAAAGTAAATCTTATCATTAAGTGATTGGTTATCTGTTCTAATACTTCAGGAAAATGATTCAGCGCCTTCTTCAGATAGAATGTCTTCAGAGCTCTGATGTACTCTTCATAGCCTCTGATGAAGCCATCGTTGATGTCTTCTGCTGATAGTGTTCCTCTGATATGTACTTCAGAGGCAGGTTTGTCCTTTGAAGTCTTCGTCCTCTGACGTTTTCGTCCTCTAAAGCCAGTCTCTGGAAGTCCTATGAAGTAGGACTTAGATATTTTCAACACTTTAACAAATGAAGATTTGGAGCTAACAATCTCCCCCTAAGTGTTGAAAATAGAAAATGCAAAAGTAGTAGAGAACAAAAAATTTAAACTAGAAAGCATAGAGGAGAAAATCATCCTCTTTAAACATTACCTCTCAAAAGTCTTTGGAATTAAAATAGAAAGCAATAACAAAAGTACGAAAATAAACTAACCCTTGTCACTAGAACATATTCTATGAAACTTCATGATAAGCCCTCTGAAGTTAATCATCGAGCCAATCTCCAAGTTTAGTTTCGGCAGTAGATCTGCTCTGTGCCATTCTTTCTTCGTATGGATCATTTTATGTATTCCTCTCAAGGTTTCATCAGAGTACTTCGACACTTCTGAGGCTAGAAAGATTTTCTTTACTTGATTGACTCTCTAAACGAAGCCTAGAGGTTCTGCTATGATTGATCCTGTCTTCTGTATGTGAAGATAATCAATTGATTCCACAGGTTCAGTTACTTCCAGTTTTTCTTCTCCCAGGTTCAGAGCAATCTAGAAGTCACGTTTTACTCTATGTTTGACAAAGGCGTCCATTGTCCGCCTTACTTCAACCATGCCCATTCTGATTTCTCTTCTTCCCTGATCATATCTAGCAGAGCAATAGGCATATAAATGAGGTAAATCATATGGATTTAGATTTATGAGATCATTATCATTGAACTCGTAAACCTTCTGATCAGAGCGAGTTACCACATAGTGCCTATTGATCTTGTTGTAAGCAAAGGTCCTCTCAAAGATTTTGTTGATTTTGATGATTGGATCATCGGAGAGGACTTGTGCTATGGGTGTTGTTTTATCTCTGACGAATCTTCGCTCATAGTCAGACATGTTCTCTCTAATCCTTGGATTCAGAGGAATGACTAGAGTATCTGCCAAATTGAACTCAAAGTAGATGTATCTGAAGTGGTCTTCTATGGAGGCTTCGGGATTGGATGCTAGGAATGTTGGAGGTTGAGTAAAAACTTTGGTTGGTAAGCCTATGCTTGCTTTCTGAATAGGATTCTCTAGAGGAGCCTGTTCATCAACAACCGTGGTCTTTGGTTCCTTTGCCTGTGGAGGATCTTCTGTTGCATGTTCAGAGATGTAGCCATCTATCTCTGGTGATTCCCTCAACTATGTTGTTGTTGAAGTATGATGTGGTTGAGCATTCTTGAATACATACTCTTCAACATCAACTACTTCAATCTGTTCTTCAGAAGCTTCTTTTCCAGAATCTGACTTTTCTTCTTTTTCAGATTCTGGTTCTGCTCTTTCAGACTCTGATTCGTAAGCATGTCTCATCACATAAGTTGGTCTTTCTGGTGATGAGAATGCATCTTTTGAAGTAGAAAAATATATCAGTTGTTCGTCTTCATCTTCTTCCAGAGCCCCAATTATTTTTGGAGTTGCATCTATGACTGGTATTGTTGGAGCATCTAAAGTGGATGGTGCTAGGAAGATGACCGGTATTAGAGATTTGAGAGTGGCCTGATTGTTTTCACCAAAGGTTGAGTGCCTCTCTGGTTCTTCTTGATCTTTTTCAGAGGAAGTGGACTCTTTCTGAGTTTTAACAGTTCTGGGTGATCCAATCTTCTCCCCCTTATGAAGGCATGATGACCCATGAGGTTGGTCATCCTGGTCATCAGAGTCTACATACCGAGCCTTCTTTCTGGCCTCCTTAGCACATGTGACCTCTGGTGCCTTCCTCTTCAGGGATCCCTCTAAAGATATAACATTCTTCAGAAGGTCTTCTATTGTCTTGTTCTGCTGTGCGGTTTTTGAGACAAACTTGCTGGAGATGTTCATTATATTACTGGTTATTTTCTTGGAGAAGTTGTTGAGGTCAGCCTTTGTAACAAACTCTGATGTGGTAGGAGCAACAACAGAGGAAGAAGGGATCTTTGCAATCACCACTGCCAAAGTCCGCAATACTTCCTCTTTGAATTGAGAAAAGTCTGCAGAGGCTGGAGTTGGGGCAGAGGGAGGTGAAATCGCCTTGAGGAGCTCAGTTTAGAAGTTCTGAATTTCTCTGGAAAGGACCGAGTCATTCTTGATAACCAGGTTTTCCATATCATCCAGTTTGGCTTTATGAGAGAGAAGGGTCTTGCGCAACTTAGAGACCTCTGAAGTGAGCTATGCAACTTCAGAGTGAGAGGCAGAGGCCTATGAGGTCTTCTCCAGTTGAAGTTTAATCTCATTCAGAGATTCTCTAATTTCATAGCCAAAGATTCTGAACTCTTCTTTGGTGACATAGTCAGAGGGGGTGTCCTTAGGATCAACACATGATTCTAAGTTTCCCTCGAGTTCAGAGGGGCCTTGTTTCGGAGGTTGTTTGATGTTTTCTCCGGAAGGACTTCCCATTAATCCTTGAGGACCCTTTTTCAAGGATTTCTCTATAATGGTTCCGATTGGTCTGTTATCATCAGAGTCAGAATCTGATGATGATTAGAACCTAATGTGTTTGGACACCTTGTTGTCCAGGCTAAGGATTCCATGTGCAAGAAGGTCGTGCCATTTGAGTAAAAGAATATTCAACTCTGCAGCAACTACTTTCTGAGTCGGACAACCACATTTCTAATGCTTCATATTCTTTGGTGAACATTATTGAAACAGGTAACTAGCCCATGCCAACTCTTGCCTTTACCCCACCATCTACTCATTTTCTTCTCAACAAGAAAATGTTTCATTTTCAAAGGGGACGCAACACATATGCTATCTGATTTTCATTTGGAAAATCTGGATATTGAAAAGAAGGAAGTTTGCCCCACCTTCGCACTTCACTCATGCACATTGAGTCTATGTCTTAGTGGTTTACACTTTTTGAGCCTTATAAGCAATCATCTTATGCTTAATTTATTCTATCACATGCATGAACACACAAATAATTTGTTTCGTCATCATAACGTTCATAGAAATTTCCTTTGTGGTATTTCAATGATTGAATGTAAGCCCTGGGGGAGTGAACATCATACAAGCTCCTTTATATTGTGTATTCGTTACACACAGTGACTTCGTGTTACTGACAGGCAATTTTAACTGGTTCATTTGTTGATTCAGGTGTTACCTTTCTATTTTGTCTGGATTTGCAAAGATCTGGATACACATGTTTATGAATTGACGGATATTCAGTGGTTCTGTAATAAAATTATGTAGCGAAGCACATGCTATGACCATTCATCCTTGGAGTTTTATCGGATAGAAAGAAGGGCTTCGTAGTATGGCCCAACGTTTCTTCAAGATACGAAAACACCTTTCTATGATATTCCTAGCTTGTGAGTGCTTCATGTTAAAATATTCTTCCTTATTCGTAGGTGTATAACCAATGTGTTCCCATTCTCGTAAATGATATCTAGTGCCTCTATACGGTTCCAAAAATCCGTTGCCATTGACATATCCTGCATCGGCCAAATAGTAATTACCCAATGGAACCTTTAAACCATTATTCCTTGTAACTTCATCTCGTAGTATTCTAGAATCGGTAGCTGAACCTTCCCAACCGGATATAACATAGACAAATTTCATCTCTCGAGTGCATGCACCTAATACATTAATTTCAATATGTCCCTTTCTTGTTCGGTGTCTTGGTTTATCCGACTCAGGTACGGTCACTTCAATGTATGTTCCGTCTATTGCTCCTAGACAACCCTAAAAAGAAAAGAACTTGGTTTTAACTAAATGGTTTAACTATATACAACATATAATTAGAGAAGTTAAAAATAAGTACCTTAAACCATTTCCATCTTCTGTCGGTACAATCATCCTCTACCGGAGTTGGTTTGGTAAACAACATATCTTAGAACCGCAATAAAGCACTTAATACTCGATGGACGTACCTACTAATTGTTTCCCGCGACCTATAAAATCTAACTTGAAGACATCTATTTTTGGTGTGATGAGCTAGTATGTTTACAAATGTAGCAACTTGCTCTTCATTCGTCACATTACCATCATCTAACAAGCCACCACGAGTTTTTAGCAACTCACATAGAAGTGCAAATGCATTCCTATCCATACGCAACTCATTTACACAAATAATATCACTTTGACGTGTGATGCGTTGGATTTCTATCGATCTAATTTGAAATCTAGTGAAGGTTCTTTGTCTTAAAGTTCTTCTTTCCGTATGTCTTTGTTCATATTCAATTAACCATTTTGCAAAATTCGCCAAAACTAAGAACAAGTGGATGTAAGCATTCATCACTTTAATAACTACAATTAGATGGTTATCATCCATGTCTACACAAACATAACAAACAATCATATTTAATCATATTAGATAGTTATCATCCATGTCTACTACAATTAGTTTGCAACTAAACATTTTAAACGTCAATCAAAATTTACACTTATGTAAGAATCAAAGAATTAAGAAAAGAAATAGTTGCAAACTAATTTTTAGCTATTGCACTTATGTAAGAATCAAATAATAAAGAAAATAAATCAACAAAGTATTTTTTAGCTATTGCACATATGTAAGAATCAAAATTTGCACAACAGCAAACTAACTTGACCACTAGTTCCTGATTTGCATATACAAAATATGTGTTCCTATTTCATGTCCATACACAAAATATGATTTGCATATACAAAATATGTGTTCCTATTGCACAACAGCAAACTAACTTGACCAAATTAATTAAGTTTCATGTTAAAGGGTTTATCAGATTTGTATCAGTGATTAACAGCAGCAAAAAATTCACCAAAACAAAGATTAAGAGCATCAAAAAAACTCACCAAAACAGCAGCAAAAAACTAATCGATAGAGCAGAAAACTAATCGATTAAGAAGATGGTTTAACAACAGCAAAAAAAATAAAATATTAGAAATCGAACAGCAAATCGAACCTGAAATCGAACAACAAATGTAGTTATCGACCGAAATCGAACCTGAAATCGACCGAACCTGAAATCGATTAGAAATCGAACCTGAAATCGATTAGAAATCGAACAACAAATGTAGTTAGTTGAGCGATGAGCAAATGGAACCCTTCTATCGATTGACGAACCCTTCGATTGACAAAGAGAAGAGATGAAGATAGTTGAGCGATGAGTACCTGAGATTCGATCGAACAATGGAGATGGAACCCTTCGTTCGATCGAGCATATGAGAGATGGAGATGAAATCGATCGAGGAGCAAATGAGATGCAGATGAAGTGGATGAGAAAAGGAGGCGTGAATAATTAGGTTTTTTTTCAGGGGTAGTATGGTAAAAAATAGGCTTGTACCATTTAGTTCTACGGGGGGAAGAGGGAATAAGCGTGTTCCACTCTTGTTCTAGTTAGTTCCAGTGTGTTCCACATTAGGACACGCCAAACGTGGGACAATTCTGTCCTGTCCTGTCCTGTCCCACCCTGTTCTGGGTACCAAACGCACCCTTAGAGCTGGCTTGATGAGATTTAAGATTGAGCAAAAGGTTTATTTCTAATCTTAATCTCATACGTGTCAGAAAGAAGGACAACTTTCAGATATGAAAACATGTTCTTAAATGTTCAGACCACTTCTTATTCTCAAAGCGATTTCATGAATTTAGAAGTGTGATTTTAAAATGTTATCATTTATATGGGCTTAAATGTTATAAAACGTGTGTTTCCAAAGATAAATACATGGGTATTATCTTTTCCATATACTTTCATGTATTCACACACACCGCTTGTAAAACACCCCGCTTGTATTATCTGTACCATTTCTCATATTGAAACATATTTTCGATGGTAAGACACCCCGCTTGTTATTCAAAGTTTGAGCGCGATTTCATTCAAACGTTTCTTTCAAGAATGTCTATATTTTGATTCGTATAGACAAATTCCTATTTTTCTTGACCTAAGCTTTGATTGTTAAATCATTCATATTTGATCTTTTCATACAATGTCAGATTTTCAGACAAGTTTCTTGTATTCATTTCATTAATTCAATATTCTTGTTTTGAAATATCTTCTTGATAAATATGCTCAAATATTCATGATTATCATTATGAACATACATTCATATGACTTGTATATAGGTGCTTTAACTGCAAAGTTAAACTGTTTGAGCAACATTATACTTTTAGGAAAACAGCATGGGTTCATTGTGTTAGGACTTCACTGAACTTCTATGGATTCACGTTAACCAGTGTTTCCTACTCAAGAAGTTAATCCTTTAGTGATCGAGTGTGAGGAGTCAAAATCACTGAGTGTGGGTTTGTGTGATGAGGTAAAATGAAAAAGGGAGTTTGGTTAGGAGTGAGCTTAATGATAAAAAGAAGGAGGGTGAGAGAATAGAGTAAAAGAATATCAAACTCTTCACCAACTCTTTCTGAGCTGGGCAACCACATTTCTGATTGTTTCACAATTCTTTGGTGAACGTCATTGAAACAGGAAACTAGCCCATGCCAACTCTTGTTTTAATCCCCACCAGCTACTCATCTTTTTCTCAAGAACAAGATGTTTCAATTTTTAAAGGGGACGCAACACATAATCTGTCTTATTTTCATTTGGAAAATCTGGATATTGAAAAAGAAGGAAGTCTGCCCCACCTTAGCACTTCGGTCATGCACAATTGAGTCTGTGTTTAACTGTTGTTGTCTCAATGGTTTACACACTCTTGAGACTATCAAAAGCAATCATCATGTGCTTAATTCATTCATACACAAGCACGAACACACATGAAATTCTTTTTTCTGTCTAAACATTCATAGAATAAACTTGTGTTATTCGTTGATTGAATGGAAGTCCTGGGGGAGTGAACATCAAAAAGCTTCTTTCCAATGTGTATTCGTTACAAACAGTGACTTCGTGTTACTGACAGGCATTTCTAAGTGATTCATTTGTTGATTCAGGTGTTACACTCATAATTTGACTGAAGTTGCAAAGATTCGGATGAATATCTTTTGGATCGATAAATATTAAGAGGTTCTTGTAAAAGATAAGTGGTAAGGACAAATAAGATCTGTAACACCCTAAAAATAAAGATAACAAAAATTCGAAAAACGGACATGAGGTATACTAAAATTGCCATAGCAAGAGCCTCCCAAAACACGGGGAATATATATATAACCTGATTAATTACAGCTGTAATTTAACGGACAATAAATAACAACCAACTAATTTAATTTCTACCACTAGAAAAGAGATTACAAAAGGGTTGTCATCTACAAATCCAACGGTTCGTTTCTAAAAGTATTAAGCGTCCAAGTGCAAAATCCCCAAGCTCTCACCCCAAAGCAACTAAGCCTGCTTAGGACCGACGCCGGTAGAACCTGAGATACACATAAACACCAAACAAGTGTTTGGCCAAAAAGCCTAGTGAGTTGAACAATAATAAGCATGCATGAACAGTTACAATTCTTATCAGCAGTTAACAGAGTTCAAAATATGTGGAGTCAATAGGGGAGACCCAAAGCACCAATCAAGTTCCACCCAAAGAGTCGATATACCTTGACACCCTCTAACAAGGAACACCCAAAAGGCCTGGCACACCCGAGGACTACAACGAAGGAAATTCCTAGAATGGCAGAGGTCTAGGCACATACCATCACGGTGGCGCCCAAGACTACATCCTCATAGTGTCTAATGACTTGGTTCGTCCAACATAACACATATAGGAGGTCCTTGAGGTATATTTCAACCAAACATATTTCAATACCAACTAACGGTACAATGCTACCATCCCAGTCACTAGAAGTCTAACAAGAGATCCAAATGACAATCATACCAATCATGCATATGAATATATCACCAAAATAGTATTCCAACTAGAAATCATCTTGATACCGAGACATGTATACATTTATTCTATCAAAGTACACACATTATGTATCCAAGAGAAAAGCCCCAATACTTGCACATTTAGAGTAAAACATGGTATCTCACATATAACCACATTTCCAACATTTCTTCATAAGGAAATCCCAAGTACTTGAACATGTAGAGATAAATAACAACAAATAGAAGTATATGATGTGTATCTAGTTTTAACAAAGGTTTAGTAAACTCACAATCTAGGTTTTGAACCAAAACCTAGAAAATATGGAAACCCAAGAAGTTTCCCAAAGGAGACTTGATGTAGAAGAGGAGTAGCTTGATGAGAATCTTCACTAAATGAACTTGGATGAAGTTTAATGATCAATAAATGATCCTAACAAACCAAACCCTAGGAAATAAATGAAATAGGTGATGAAGCCCCAAAAATCGCCTCCAAAATGAGTTCTCTCGTTTTTGTAATGTGAAAATGAGAAATGAGGTATAAATTCTATAACAATAGCAGACTGGACCACGCGGGCGATAGTGCCCAGCAATAGTGCCAAGGGCACTATCGCGAGTCACAATCGTGAGGCTCACAAGTCACCCGCGGTACAAACCACGCGAATATGCCCGACGATAGTGACATTTGTCACTATCGCGTGTCACTATCGCGACCCAACCGCCACTCTCGGTACATCAGCTGCGAGAGTGACCGACGATAGTGACACTATAGTGACAGTGTCACTATCGTGTGGCACTCTCGCGCCACTCTCACAATAGCCCCAAAACATAGCCAATTTCGATCACGAGTGCGAGGTTTAAACATTTATAAAATTATACTAACCAGGCGACATCCTAACATTATAATAATGATCATATGCATATAAAGTTTCATATTCTCACATAGGAACAATTAATGTATTAAGGGAACAAATATTTACCTTGTGAATTTTCGGGTGTTACAATCCTCCCCACCTAATTAGGATTTCGTCCCCGAAATATTACCCTAGACGAACAAGTGAGGATAACGCTTCTTCATATCATCTTCGGACTCCCAAGTAATGTTATCACCCTGATGGTGCTTCCATTGGACTTTAACCAAAACCACGTCCTTATGCCTCAAATTCTTCACTTTCGATTCTAAAATCGACTCCGACTCTTCCACACAACGATTTCCATTGTCCACCCGAATTTCCGACAAAGGAATCACGCTTTCCTCCTCGGCTAGACACTTTCGAAGGTAACATACGTGAAACGTAGGATGTATTCCATCCATTTCCGGCAGTAAGTCCAACCGGTAGGCTTGTAAACCAACCTTCTCCAAATTGACGAAAGGTCCAAGGAAACGAGGACTAAGCTTCCCACGCTTCCCAAACCGGATAATCCTCTTCCATGGGGATACTTTCAACATGACACGATCGTCCACTTGAAACTCGACCGGTCTTTTTTTCTTGTCCGCATAGCTTTTCTGTCGGTCTTGTGCCGCCCTTAGCCTCTCCCGGATTTCTTTCACTTTGTCCACCGTTTCTTGAACTATTTTCGGCCCGGCGAATTGCTTCTCGCCCGTTTCTAACCAACAAACCGGGGTTCTGCATTTTCGCCCATACAATGCCTCGAACGGTGCCATTCCCATACTAGAATGGTAACTGTTGTTGTAGGCGAACTCCACCAAAGGTAGGTGTGAATCCCAACTTCCCCCGAAGTCTATAGGACACGACCTTAACATATCTTCTAGCGTCTGGATTGTCCTTTCGCTTTGGCCATCCGTTTGAGGATGGTACGCCGTGCTCAAATTCGGCCTAGTACCCAACTCCTTTTTCAAGCTAGCCCAAAAGTTCGAAGTGAAGCGACTATCCCGATCCGATTATAGATTGCAGAACTCCGTGCCTCGACACCACCTCGTCTATGTACAGTTTAGCCAATTTCTCCATTGGCAAAGTCTCTTGCATCGCAAGAAAATGCGCACTCTTGGTTAGTCGATCCATGATCACTCAAATGGTATTGTGGCCGCACAAGGTCTTCGGTAGCTTGGTAACAAAATCCATAGTGATGTTGTCCCACTTCCACTTGGGAATGGACAACGGTTGCAAGCTTCCATACGGTCTTTGATGCTCCGCTTTGACTTGAAAGCACGTGACACACCTCTCTACATAGCTAGCCACATCTAGCTTCATCACCGGCCACCAATAATTCAACTTTAAGTCTCTATACATCTTGGTGCTACCAGGATGTATAGAATATTTCGACTTATGCGCTTCCTCGAGAAGTAATTCATGGTTTCCCCGAATCTTCGACACCCAAATCCGCCCTTGGAAGAGTTTGAGTCCACAACCATCTTCCGTTAAGAGTTCCTTTGGCTTTAACATAACCTCGACCTTGAGGTTCTCTTCTTTAAGCGCTTCCACTTGACTCGTTCTTATACTCTCCAACAAACTCGACACTACCTTGATTCTTGTAAGGGACATTTTCACACCCCCATCATGGCTCCTTCGAATCAACGCATCCGCCACCACGTTGGCCTTACCGGTATGATAGAGTAAATCACAATCGTAATCTTTCAAGAGTTCAAGCCATCTTCTTTGCCGCATGTTGGGTTCCTTTTGATCGAAGATGTAATTGAGATTTTTGTGATCGGTGAAAACTACCGCCGCCAACTCCAAATCATGAGTTGGATAATTCTTCTCATGATCCTTTAATTGTCGCGACGCGTAAGCTATTACTTTCCCCCTTTGCATTAGGACACACCCAAGTCCCATCTTGGAAGCATCACTAAACATAACAAAGTCTTCTGATCCCACGGGTAAGGACAAGATCTGAGCTTCGCACAACTTCTTCTTGAGCGTCTGAAAAGCTTGCTCCTGTGTATCGGTCCAAAGAAATTTGACGTTCTTCCTTGTAAGAGAAGTGAGCGGTCTAGCTATCTTGGAAAAGTCTTGAATGAAACACCGATAGTAACCCGCCAAACCCAAGAAACTTCGGATCTCTGTCAGACTAGTTGGAGGCTCCCAACTCATCATTGCCTCGATCTTTGCCGGATCTACCTTTACTCCATCCTTTGATACCACATGCCCCAAGAATCGCACCTCTTGGAGCGAGAATTTGCACTTCGAGAATTTCGCAAACAATTTCTCCCTTCGTAGGACCACTAATACTTCCCGTAAGTGTTTCCCATGCTCAGACTCATCCTTTGAATATATTAAAATATCGTCGATGAAGACGATCACGAATTTATCTAAAAACGGGCGACCCGTACGGTTTATTAAATCCATGAATACGGCCAGAGCGTTGTTTAAACCGAAAGGCATCACCAAAAACTCATAATGACCGTATCGCGTTCGGAAAGCCATCTTCGGAATGTCCTCCTTCTTTACTCTCACCTGGTGATAACCGGACCGGAAGTCAATCTTGGAGAAGCATCCTACGCCTTGGAGTTGATCAAAAAGATCGTCGATACGAGGTCGAGGGTACTTCTTCTTCACCGTGACTTTATTCAACTCCCGGTAATCTATGCATATCCTCATGGACCCGTCCTTCTTCTTCACGAGTAACACCGGTGCTCCCCAAGGTGACGAACTCGGTCGAATGAAGCCTTTCTCCAACAACTCTTGCAGTTGTGTCATCATTTCTTTCATTTTCATCGTTGCCAAACGATACGAAGCTCGTGCTATCGGGGCCGCTCCCGGGGTGAGGTCGATCTGAAACTCTACTTGTCGTTCCGGCAGCAACCCGGGTAAGTCTTCCGAAAAGACATCCAGAAAATCTTGCACTACTTCCACATCTTCTACCGACTTCTTCTCTTTCTTCACGTCTACCACATAGGCCATATACGAAGGGTAACCCTTCGGTAGAAACTTGCGAGCCTTAAGAGATGAAATGATGGGATTATTCCTCTTTCCTTTTTCCCCATAAATGGTAACCACACTATTTTCCGACAATGGCAATTGGATCATATTTTTAGAGCAAAAGATGTCCGCCTTATGTCTTACTAACCAGTCCATGCCTATAACCACGTCAAACCCACCTATAGCCATAGGTAGAAACTCAACTCCAAAAGGATTCCCATCAATCTCTAGAGTGCAATCACAAAAACGGTCTCGAATGATCACTTGATTCCCATTAGCTATTTATACCACTAACGCACCGGGAAGGACAATAATAGGAGTGGTGAATTCATTATAAAAAGTATCTGACACAAAGGAACACGTAGCACCCGAATCAAACAAAGCACGAGCAGGCAAGGAGTTTACTAGGAACTGTTATCCCAGATTTAATCTAGTTGGTAAATAATCAATCAAGTAATCAAGCAACAGAATAATAATCAAGAGATATATAAATCAGAGTAAGATACCAATCCCTTGAATAAACAATGAAACCTTGAGTGTTCTTGATACCCTTTGAATACAGAGAAAACTTGCTACCTCTCTCTAAACAATAATTATGATATTATGAAAGGTTCTAACCTAAACCTAAACTAAACATAACTTTAAATATCTAGGCTAAAAGACCTAATGGGCTTATGGGCTTGAGGCCCAATAGCTAATAACTATTAATCTATTACATAATAAACCCTCTAACTTTAACTACCAAATAAATACAGTTTAGACCCTCTAATTTAACTTTAATCTTGAATACAATTAATGATCCAACAATCTCCCCCTTTGGATTCAAGATTAAAATTTTTTTGCAATTGTCTTCCGGTCTTCACTTGTATTCTCTTTTCTTCAGATATGACGTTGATAGCTTCAAAACTTCAAAACTTGATATCTTTGAAATCTTCAGCAGTTTTCAGATTATATTCTCCTTCTTTGATAATTCTCCCTTTTTGTATCTTCTCCCCCTTTTTGATGAGTGGTGAGAATCATCATCATCAAAACTTTGCAAAACAATCTCCCCTTTTCAAGACAATCTCCCCCATTGTGTATGATCACGTAAGCACAGTCTTCATGTAACAAGCCCTGTATGGAAATAAGAGCAGTCTTCCCAAATGGAAAGAGTGATTATTTCAATCTTTTCAGATAAAAATAGTCAATTGTAACCGTTTAAATCTTTGCAAATTCAAACAGGTTAAGAGTTGTAACCCTGAATCAATAAATGACTCAGTTAGAATGCCTGTCAATGACACAAAGTCACTGAGTAACACAAAGTTACTATATAAGGAGCTGGTTTGATGTAGACTCCCCAGGTCTTCCATTCAATCATCGAATAACACATGGTTATCTATGAACGTTCTGACAGAAAACAAATTTCTGTGTGCTCGTGCATGTGTTAGAAAAAAAAAATTAAGCATAGATGATTGCTTTTCAATATAGGCTCAAAGTATGTAAACTTGTTGAGACAACAACAAATTGTACAAAGACTCAATGTGCATGAGAAAGGGTTCGAAGGTGGGGCAACTTTCCTTCTTTTTCAATATTAGTATCTTCCAAATGAAGAACCAATAGCATATGTGCTGCTTCCCAGAAAATGTGAAACATTCTCTTTTTGGGAAAAGAATGAGTAGCTGGTGGGGTTGTATACAAGAGATGGCATGGGCTAGTTGCCTTTTTCAATGATGGTCACCAAAGAATGTGAACCAATCAGATTATGTGGCTGCCCGACTCAGAAAGAGTTTGGTGCAGAGTTTAATATTATTTTGCTCTGTTCTCTCACCCTCTTTCTTTTAATGCTCAATTCTAACCAATCTCTCTTTTCCATTTTACCTCTTCACACACCATCACTCAATTCTTTTGACCCTTCTCCCCTCAATCACTCAGGGAATACTTCCTGGGTAGGAAACACTGGTTATCGTGAATCCATGGAAGTTCTGTTAAGTACTCACACTGAATCCCAATGTAATTTCCTAAAAAGAACATGCTGTTCAACAGGCTTTTTGTACATGTAAGCACAAATACCACTTGTTACATGAAGAATAAAAATTTCAGAGATGTCAAAACAGTTATGTTTGACGATGCAATTCTCCCCCTCAAACTAAAAGAGTTTTACAATTAAGCTCATATCATTTTGTCATGAAGAATAAGATTTTGGAGAATCAAAAACGAATGTTGTTTATATGAACAATATATAAACATATTTTCAATGAAAGCACATGAAATGACATTTGATTCAATCAACAGTGAATACAAATAACGTGAGTATTACCATAGAAATATTTAACTTTTGATACATGGTAATAACAAAGTCAAATAGAATGTTCCGAACCGTTATGTGTATGAATACTAGACAAAGTATATTGACAAGATAAAACACAAGTATTTATCTTTGAAGAACACACGGTCAGATAAGCATTTAAGTATCCAAAAATCTGTTAATATCACAGATATTCTCCCCCTTAACTTAATGTAAATATAATTTTTTTTTAAACAAAAAACAGAAAAATAAAGTAAAGCACTGAGGTGAGGGTCCTAATCTGATGTGATTAGAAACCATACTCCGTTGAGGTACGGGTTCTAAGTTGATTTACTTAGAAGCCTTCTTTTTGACAATTAAGTCCGGGTTTTGAACTGTTTTGTTCAGAAGCCATAGTTCTTCCTCCCCCTTAAACATTGGGTGCCTGCAACACAGATTTAGCTTTTGGTACCCACTGGTATTTGGGTCCTAATGGGTTAGTTGCAGTTCTAGTAGGAGATATGAAGTAAGAACCATACCAGTTATTTACATAACTTTTTCTGACAAAATCATTTGAGCCACAGTAGGAACAACTAATTTTCTTTTGTGCTAACCTGATCAATTGATGGATTGTGTAAACCAGATCAGGTTTGCCAAAAGTTTTACCTTTTGTAGCATGGTTCCATTTAGCATTTGATGTATGCACAAATGATTCTTCTTTCTGCTTCTCCTACGAGGATCCTTTAACTCTCCAGATCCAGTTTCCTCTTTCTTTCTCATCATCCCCTCTCTAGAAGCTTTTCTTTCGAGACTTAGTCTTCTTTAAGTTACCTGAACCATCAACATTTTTGTCATAGAAAGGGTTAGAAGGACGAATCTAATTAGTAGATTTAGAAGTAAGACTATCATCTAAATCATAGAAAGGATTATAGAAAACATTTGAAATTTGTGAACTTGAAGCTGTTTTTAATGAACTATCTGAATCAGCTAGATCGTCTCTCGGTGATTGAGCTATTGACTCTGGCCTCTTGTGCTCAGTCAGCTTCACCTTGAAGACGATCTCTTCAAGTTCCTTTATCTTTGAAGACAAGTTGTTTCTTTCCTTTTCAATCAGATCAAACTTCTTATGCAACTCAGATTTTGCATTCTTCTCCTTCATGATGTTTGTTGACAATTCAGATAGCTTTCTTGTCAGTTTAGCTATCCCAGTCTCAAATATATTCTTTTCTTCAGAAAAGTCTGTATTTGTATCCTTCAGCTCAGCTTTCTTCTTCTCATTCTCAGCCTTTTCTTTTTCTAGAATGATAACCTTCTCAAAGTCTGAAACTTGTTGAGAAAGCTTAACACATCTAAGCTCTAATGCTTTCTTCTCTTCAAAGGCTTTTCTGGAGAAATCAGATAATTTCTTGGCAAAGTCTTTTCTTTCTTTCTCTATCTTCAGTATTTCATCTTGAGCTATTATTGTCTCTGTCTTGGGTTGCCTTTTCTTTCATCGTTTTAATCTCAACCTCAAGACTGAGAACTTTATCTTTTAAAGAGTCTCTTTCAGCAAAGATTCGAGAGTTTGACTTTCTAAGCTCTTAAGATGTCTCACGAGCAATGTTTGTTCTTCTTCTCAATTCATCTAGCTCTTTTTGCATTAGTTCCTTCTTTGACCATGTTGAGCTAGATTCCGATCTTTTCAACTTTGCTTGAAAATCCAAGATCTCTTTTTCTTTAGACTCAATTATTCCTGCAAAGTCAATTAAAGAATCAGAATCTTTTGAATTTTCTTTTAAAGCATTGATCTGAATAAGAAGAGATGAGTTCTAAATATGTAAAGCCTTGTTTTCAGCTTTGAGCATTTTGTCCTCTTTGTCATACTCATCAATCATGCGAGATGATGTTGATAACCGTCCAGCAAGTTGTTTAGCCTTTGCTTTTACTTCAGAATGTGTCATCTTTTCAAAATCAAGGCTGTAACCTTCAGACATATTTAGCTGATTCGACATCCTGGCTGTATGGTTAGTAATCAAACTTTTCTGTACCTAGACAACCAACTAGATGAGATCGTTAGAATCAAGATAAAAACCACACTAAAAAATTTCCAGAAATTTTTTTTCCAAAAATAATTAAATGCAGTCCTTCAATCAGTATAAAACTTCAAATAATACTGAACAAAAAGAAAATGTTGATCTCGAACATAACTTTGTCCCCCTTCGCAGACTTAGCACCCGGTTAGCGGGTGGGGTCAAGGGGCAACGCCCTTGCGGTCTTATGCTCGACCGGTAAACGACTAAGATCGGTATAGAGAGTTCGACCGGTAAGTTTCTTGTACCGGTACTTTGTTCGACCGGGAATATAGTTGACCGGTATAGTGAAGACCGATAAAAATATTCGACCGATAAAAGTCTTCGACCGGGAGGTTGTATGACCGGTAAACACTTCGACCGGTATTGATTCGATCGATATTGATTCGACCGGACAAGGTATCGACCGAGGTGGTTTGTGAGTATACCGGTTGAATGATAAACTGAGTTCGACCGATAGTGAATGGACCGATACTATGTTCGACGGATAATAATGCTATGACCGGTATAGTGTTCGACCTGAATGGTGTTAAGACCGGTATGTTCTTAACCAGCCCAGAAGTCGAAGAACATATGCAATAATTGACCAAGAAATCAATTACGAACTCAAAATCAGATTCAAATTCACTCACTTTGTTAATTCTCAATGCAATTAATCAATCAGATGGTATTTAGAAGCATAAATCTCAACTAATCAGATCAACTTTAACCCAATAAACACAATAATTCATGCAATCGATTTTCAGAATACGATGAACAGTAACTTTCACGATGAACAGTATTCGATGAATAGTAACTTTCGATGAATAGTAAAATCGATGAATAGTGAATCGATGAATAGTAAAATCGATGAATAGTAATCTGTGAATAGTAATCGATGAACAATAATCTGTGAATAGTAATAGATGAATAGTGAAATCGCAAAACACAGATTTAATCCTAAAAACTTGATTCTTTAGGCTCTGATACCAATTGTTATCCCAGATTTAATCTAGTTGGTAAATAATCAATCAAGTAAGCAAGCAACACAATAATAATCAAGAGATATATAAATCAGAGTAACATACCAATCCCTTGAATAAACAATGAAACCTTGAGTGTTCTTGATACCCTTTGAATACAGAGAAAACTTGCTACCTCTCTCTAAACAATAATTATGATATTATGAAAGGTTCTAACCTAAACCTAAACTAAACATAACTTTAAATACCTAGGCTAAAAGACCTAATGGGCTTATGGGCTTGAGGCCCAATAGCTAATAACTATTAATCTATTACATAATAAACCCTCTAACTTTAACTACCAAATAAATACAGTTTAGACCCTCTAATTTAACTTTAATCTTGAATACAATTAATGATCCAACAGGAATGTACCCGAAACAACATCAACGGTCTCTTTTGCCTCCTCGATAGTCATCCGGAAATATCGACTCGGTGCCCTTGGTGGTTGCTCTACTCTAGCCGTCGAACCCAAAGAACTTCCACCATTTCCTCCCACTAGCTTTGGGCAATTTCTTTTCGTTTCCCCCGGTTCTTTGCACTCATAACATACCGATCCCCGAATGGGGCACTCTCGAGTTGTGTGGCTCTTCTTACCACACTTGACACACCCGGCTGAACCGGAGTAAGTCCTTGTAGCGCATGGCCCCGAGTGCTTTGACTTGCACTTGTGGCACCACCGATCCTCACGACGTTGATCACCCGCTCTTCCACTTGCAAAGGGTCTTGATTGACGAATGGGCCCAGATGGCCATTTCCACTTCCATTTCTCACTAGCCTCTCTTCTTTCTTCCTTCTCAGCATTGATGTCATCCTCGATGAGCAAAGACTCTTCAATGACCTTTTGCAAGGTCGAGCCCTTAGCATTTCTTACCGCCGTTCGCATCTCGGCCGGTAAACCTTGTTGATATGCCTTAATCTTCGAATTTTAATCGGGAACCAGATGTCCCACCAAGTTTAGTTTCTCCAAAAAGAGTTTGGGGTATCCAGCAATGGACAGAGTCCCCTTCTTCAGATTTCTGAACTCCCGCTCTAGCTTTTCCAACGAACGCTCACTGCAATATTTATCCATGATCTTCTCTTTGAACACCGGCCAAGTTAACTTAGTCAGAATTTCCGGAGTGAAGGCGGATCGAGTGAGATTCCCCCAAATCAGAGCTTTTTCCCGAAGTAGTTGAGAAGGAAACTTGAACCGTTGAGAGGGATCACACTCACTGGACTCGAAGGCCATATCCACCTCCTTGATCCAGTACATACAAGCCACCGCGTTATCTGAACCCGCAAAACTCCATAGGGTGGCACCCCAGAAACGCCTTGTAGGTGCACCCCTTAGTCTTCGTCTTAATCACATTATTTGTTGGATCCTCAACAGATACGACAACTGGTCCACCTGACCCCATAACAATGTTTTTCGCCATTGTCTCCAGTTGTCGGTTACTAGCGTCTCGATCTTCTAAAAGCTTCATGAAAAACTCTTGTTGTTGGGCCATGGCTGAGTTCATGGCCAAAATCATGCGATCCCGTATCCGGGTCTCCATGGTCACTTCCTCCCTGATGGCATTATCCGCATTGAGGTTCCGACACGGAATATGTTTAGGTCCTCCTCCCAAAAGATTGGGCATGGGAGGTCCCTCGGTAGTTACGCCCACAGGAGGTCGATCAACTGTAGACTCCACTTCCAAGTGGCCCTCCGGTGTATTTGGTAACCTACTTCGAGTGTTAACCATCTCAATCTGCCATACATGTACGAGTAATAGATTGAGAAAAGACTAAACGAGTTGAACTCATTGTACGTACTAATACCTTCATCAATAATCACAATAATAGTAAACCAAGTATGCTCACGTAACAATGCATTCATAATAGCAGTAGCTAAGTGGAATTATGAACGAACCATACACAAGAATTCTTGTCACCATTATCACAACTTTCAATTAAAGTAATTCCGTAATCCTAACACTCTCCCCACCAAGGATTCCTACCCTAAGAGGACAGTGAAACTATAAAGTCTAAAGCTTAAGTCTAGATATGCTAAAACAATACCTAGTTCACTTAAACTAAAGCTCTGATACCAACTTGTAACACCCTAAAAATAGGGATAACAAAAATCCGAAAACCGTACATGAGGTATACTAAAATTGCCATAGCAAGAGCCTCCCAAAAGACGGGGAATATATATATAACCTGATTAATTACAGTTGTAATTTAACGGACAATAAATAACAACCAACTAATATAATTTCTATCACTAGAAAAGAGATTACAAAAGGGTTATAATCTATAAATCCAATGGTTCGTTTCCAAAAGTATTAAGAGTACAAGTGCAAAATCCCCAAGCTCTCACCCAAAGCAACTAATCCTGCTTAGGACCGGCGCCGCTAGAACCTGACATACACATCGACACCAAACAAGTGTTAGGCTAGAAAGTGTTGGGATCCCTCTCTATCTTCTCTATCTTTGACCTTAGATCGTCAAAGATAGCGGTGGCAAAGTCGAAGTTTTTGCCAGCGATGACCGAGTAGGCCATCTGGAGTTGTACCTTGTTGGCCTGATCAAGAGAACCACTTTTCCCACTCATGCATTTAATGAAGTGAGAAAAGATGAAGTTCAGCTGAGAAGGCATGTTCGCCTTCTTAATGAGAGTCAGCTTTTGTTGGGGATAGTGGAGCGGGGCTTGTTGTCCCAGCAGTACTCGATATCATCCAAAAATTGGATGAGTTCAGCGTCAGTAGGTAGAGCTTCAAAGCCACTCTTAGGTTTGTCAGGAAACCTGAGAGCCTTCCTTAAGCTGAAAGCGATCATCATTACTTTGCTGAGGTCAGTGTAGAAGGAAATTGCAGGACCTGATCACCTTTCTTGTTGGTGATGGTCATTTTGTTCAGCTGTGAACCAAAACTGTTGAAGGAGACTTTTGGAGGGTTTTGGATCAACAGTGAGAGCATAAGCAATGCAGGATTGCTTCAGGAATTTGGAAGCATCCACCAGGTGTGGGTATTTGATTCCTTCAAAGTCAAGGCGTCCAAGATGGTTGTTCTTGGGGACTTCAGATTCAGTGATGGCGAACTTGACGTTTTTTGAGGGAACAAGTGCTCACTATGCCACTTCTGAATAAGGAAAGAAATAAAGAATAGAAGGGAATGATTAAAGTCTAAAAATAAAGAAGTTTTTACCAGATTAATATAAAAACAAAAATATTTGAAGATTAAAACATTGTTCTTAGTTTAAGAAGGAAGAACAATGAGAAAACCAAAGGTTTTGAAAGAATAAAATCAAAAAGAAATGATTTTAGTGAGTAGAAATCTTATAAAAATCCATAATGATGGAACATAAGTAGGATTAAGTAATAAGATTTAATTAAAAGGAAGATCAAAATAACCTGTTAATCCTTAAGGAAGAAGATGCAAATGATTTGAAAGTTGTTCTTGCAAATGCTTGAGAGAGTTCTTGCTTGAAAAAGAATTTCCAGAAAGCGTAAAAGATAAGAATGAAAAGAAACATTCATTTTATACGTAGAGAGTAGGAGAGAGAAAGAGGCGGGAATACAAATGTTCATCATGACATGGACACGTCCCACAAAGTTGATTGGATAGAAGGGCAACGGACGAACGTGTCAGAAAAAGGCATGTCATGGATTGTCGGTTCAAATGACGTCATAGGAGAGAGAAAAACGTTTCATTTGTCCTTTTCAAAATTATCTCTGAAGAAAAGTCAAAGATATGTTTTCCTTTGAAAGAATCCCTGATGAAAATTCAGAGACTGATTTTTGTATATTAGAAGGATCACTGAAGAGAAAACTCAGTGATAGATTTTGTTTTTCAAAAAGCCTTTAATCATTTGAAGAAGAACTTCAGTGATTAAAGTTTGTTTTTGAAAAAAAAATCTTACTGACAGAAGATTCAGTTGTAGAGATTGAGAGAACATACCTCAGAATTTTAATAAGAGATTGAATGATAAAGGGGAACTTATGATCACTGACTTAATGCATGAACGCTGAAGATTTAATCTTCGAGATTCAGCATTCCAAGCTCACTGATGAGAAAGTTGAACCTTGTCTCATCAAGAGGTTTGGTGAATAAATCAGCAAGCTGATAGTCAGTGGGAATAAAATGGAGTTCAATATCACCATTCATCACAAGATCTCTGATAAAATGATATTTGATCTCTATGTGTTTTGTCTTTGAATGTAGCACTGGATTATTTGCTATAGCGATAGCACTAGTGCTGTCGCAATAGATGGGAATCTTTGATAGCTGAAGGTCATAGTCCAATAGTTGATTTCTCAACCATAAGACCTGAGCACAACAACTTCCAGCGGCTACGTATTCAGCTTCAACTGTGGAAGTGGACACTGAATTTTGCTTTTTGCTTGTCCAGCTTACCAACTTTCCTCCTAGGAGTTGACATCCACCAGTGGTACTCTTTCTATCGAGTTTACAACCTGCAAAATCACTATCAGAATATCAAGTTAGATCGAACCCTGAGTCTTTGGGATACCAAAGACCGAGGTTAGGAGTCCCTTTAAGATATCTGAAAATTCGCTTAACAACGATCAGATGGGATTCCTTGGGTTCAGATTGATAGCGTGCACATAAACAAGTAGAGTACATAATGTCAGGTCACCTCGTTGTAAGATACAGCTTGGAGCCTATCATTCCTCTATAGGCAGTGCATTAACAGGTTTTCCAGATAGATTTTTGTTAAGTGTCAGGGGAGGTGCCATTGGAGTTTTCATCGCTGAAATAGGTGTTAGATCAAACTTCTTCAGCATATCTGTAACATACTTACCTTGGCTGATAAAAGTACCTTTGTCAGATTGTTTAATCTGAAGACCAAGAAAATATGTCAGCTCACCCATCATACTCATTTTGTTTTTTTTCTTCATTCTTTCAACGAAGCGAGTACACAACAATGGGTTAGTAGAACCAAATATGATGTCATCAACATATATTTATACAAGAATAATATGACCTTTTATCTTTCTGAAAAATAATGTATTATCAATTTTGCAACGTTCAAATTTTTCAGAGATAAGAAAAGATGAGAGAGTGTCATACCAAGCACGAGGGGCTTGTTTGAGACCATAGAGAGCTTTATCAAATTTATAAACATAATTTGGATACTTAGGGTCATAGAACCTTGGAGGTTGTTCTACATAGATTTCTTCATTCAACTTTCCATTTAGGAATGCTGATTTTACATCCAGTTGATAAACAATGAAGTCTTTATAGAATGCATAGGCTAAGAATAGTCGAATTGCTTCGAGCCTAGCCACAGGGGCAAAGGTTTCATCATAGTCTATACCTTCCTCTTGTCTGTATCCCAGGGCAACAAGTTGAGCTTTGTTGCGGATTACAGTCCCATGTTCATCTAACTTGTTTCTAAACACCCATTTGGTGCCTATTACAGTTTTGTCAGATGGTCTAGGAACGAGATTCCAAACTTTGTTACGAGTAAACTCAGTCAGCTCTTCTTGCATAGCGCTGACCCAGTTTGGATCTTTTAGGGCATCATCAAATTTCTTTGGTTCTATTAAAGAAATAAAGTTGATAAATAGACAGATATTACCTGAACTTCGTCGTGTCTGAATACCTGCATCGGGATCACCAAGGATTTGATCAATGGGGTGATCTCTGGTCCATCACTGAGCGTGAGCATGATCGCTTACTTCAGAGATTGAATCAACAATTGGAATGTTTACTGATGGTGATGCTTGAGGCTCATCAGCTATCAAGTGTTGAGTGTCAGATATAATATTGTTTTCTGAGAGGTGTTCAGATGAAGATGGTTCTGAGGGAAGAAGTGTGTTTAAAGGCTCTGCTGAGATCCATGAGTTGGATTCAATGTTAGGAGGGATGATGTTTGGATCATCATCAGCAGCTGGAGGATTTGAATTCTGATGGTTTGAGAATAAAGGTTCTGTTTCTCTGTAGTGAGAGAACATCCAAGCATTTAACTCTTCATTATCAGCGATTAGTTTAGAGTTCGCTGAGCGAGTTTCATCAAAGGTGACATGAATTGTTTCTTTCACAGATTGTCTTCTCTTGTTGAACACTCTGTAGTCTTTGGAGATGGATGGATATCCAATAAATATTCCATCATCAGCTTTTGGGTCGAATTTTCCGAGCTGATCTTTGTTGTTTAAGATAAAGCACTTATAACCAAAGATATGAAGAAAACGGATAGATGGTCTTCTTCCATGAAAAAGTTCATAAGTTGTCTTTCCAAATCGTTTTACGATCAGCGATCTGTTTTGAGTAAAACAAGCAGTGTTAACAGCTTCAGCCCAAAATTGAGTAGGGAGGTGAGAATCGCTGAGAATTTAAGATGAGAGGGGCCAGTTCCAAGAATGCTTTTAGCATTAGATCTGGGAGGAATTTTCATTTCTTCATATCTCTTAGGCTTAAGATCAATCTTCAGCTTTGGAGGATAGAGATCAAAGATTTCTATCACAGAGCTAGAAGATTGTTTTATTGATGGTTTAGAAGAAACCTTCAGTTTTGTTTTCTTTGAAGCCTTCTGGGGATAAAAATTAGATTTTCCTTTATCTTCAGTCTTAGAGTCTTTAGACATTTCCTCAGGGATGGTTTTAGAAGAAGAAGGATAAAATTGATTATAAGAAGTGTCAGAGATAGAAGTGACAAACGTTCCAAACTTAAGCATGGATCTTTCTTCTTTAGGCTCATCCTGTGGTTTCCAAAAACCAAGACCAGTTCTATCACCTTCAGGAGTTTGAGCATTTATTATCTCAGAGATCTTTGTTGATGATTGGCACCATTTTTCAACATGAGCCTTTTCTGCTTTTAGAGCAGCGATGGCTTGTTCGCGTTCAATGCTGATGATTTCATTTATAATGACTTGATCTTTCAACTTTTATTCTAAAAGATTCAGTTCTTTGATCTTTTCATGACATTTCTCTAACTGTTCAGCTAAGTCAACATTTTTGTTCTCAGCTAGAGTTTTTCCGTTTAGAGCATTATAAAGATCAATAGTCAACACATCAACAACGCGACTTCTCTCACCTTTAGGTAGAGAGGGATTAGTAGAGATAGATACCTGAGATGATATATAGCTCATAGAAGTTTCAGCTGGTTCTTCCACTTCTTCTTTAATCTCAGCCATAAGGCAGAGATTAGCGACTTCTTCTTCATCAGAACTTGATTCTTCTGATTCAGCCCAGTCATATTCTTCAGCAATGAGACCTTTACCTTTTCGCTTCTAGCTTTTCAGCTTTTAATATTTCTCTTTCAGCTTTAGGTACTTGTCATCGTTGGATCTTCTTGAGGTAGAAGGTTTGAAGACATTCTTTGACCTGCACTCACTTGCAAAGTGTCCAATCTTTTCACAGTTATAGAAAGTAGCAGAAGCCTTATCAACAGGGGTTGATTTTGGCTTGTCAGTAAGAGGGAGAGGTTTATTTCTTCGGAAATTGCTCTTTCTTGCAAATCTCTTAAAAGAGTTTGTCAAGAGTGCTAAGGAGTCATCAAACTCTGAAAGATCGAGGTCTGATAGATCCTCAGATTCAGAATCTAACTCAGTGATAGTGAGAGTAGATCGCTGAGATGGAATTATTTCTGAAGAGACTAAAGCAACATGAGTGCTTTTGGAGTCTTTAGAATCTTTTATAAGATTCTTTTTCAGAAGGTTTGATTGCTCATAGTTAAGCAATATTCCATATAAGGTACTGAGTGAAAGAGAATTTAAGTCTTTTACCAGCTTAAGACATATTGAATAATTGTCCCAGCTTTCAGGAAGACATTCTAGGAATTTGGTCAAGACCTAAGAATTAGAATAGGTCCTAGCAACAGTTCTTAGATCTATGATTAAGCAGTTAAATCGCTGATGAACATCAGAGAGAGATTCATTCTTACCAGCGATGAAACTTTCATACTGTCTTACCAAGTTAATCTTTCGAGTTTCTTGGATTTCAGTGGTGCCTTCGTATTGAACACAAATGGTTTCTCACATTTCTTTAGAAGTTTTAAGATGCTTGATGGAATGGAAAACTTCATCAGGCAGAGCCATTGAGATAATGGTTTTTGCCCTTGCATCTATACTAACCTTGTTTTTGTCTTCATCACTCCACTATCTTATCTACTTAACAACATAGCGTTCAGGGACATCAGGAGTGGTGGTTGTGAGTCCTAGATTCAAGTTCTAATTGATACAAACATTCAAGATGATAATTCGAAATCACAAGTCATTGAATAAATCTCAATCAATTACAAATTCTCTCTTTCTCTCTCTACTTTCTCACTCTAAGAATGATATGCTATGAACCTCTTCTCTAATCTGCTCTCTCTCTGATTCACACGTTTGATTGATACTGCAGATTACAAAGACAAACAAAGGTATTTATACCCTTGACAATTACAAAGGAAAACAAACAAATACAAATACATTGACTTTGACTTTATTAAAAAAAAGACTTTGACCTTCAGTGAGAGTTGACTTTTCCAGCTTTGACTTCTTGAACTTTTGTCTTCAATCTTTATGATCTTGAACCCAACAAACATATGCTATAACAATCTCCCCCTTTGGATCAAGATCATTACAAAAAGATTTAGCAAATCGATCTTCTCTCTTTTAGCTCGATTTGACTAAGCTCCCCCTTTTATCAACCTTTATCTTCTCTTGCAATCTTCCCTTGGATACAAACATGATATACAAACTCAGTCAACTCACATGCTCCCCCTATTAGCATGAAACATTTACACTTTACCCTTTCTTTGATAAACTTTGTATCTTCAAAAGCTTTCAACAAATCTTTCCCAAAATATGATCTTCAAGAATAATAACATTCTTCCCAAGGTTGTAACCAAACCTCTTTCACACATAACACACTTTGCTTCAGCAAATAATCTTCAACAATTCTATTGCTTTCAGCTTTCAACTATCTTGAGTCAACCAATCTTTGAATATTTCAACCATTTCTTGAACATTTTCTCCCATCTTTAACATTCCTTGTATTATTCTCCCCCTTTTTGATGATTTGAGCATCGATATCACCAAAACTTTTCACCAAGAAATGTCTTTGACCATTCTGATCTGTTCAAGAGCCTCTGATTTTGTGATCCATAACCAATTATTTATCTAGATCTTTGCAAATCCAGACAAAATAAGAACATGTAACTCCTGAATCAACAGATGAATCAGTTAAAATGTCTGGCAGTAACACAAAGTCACTGTGTGTAATGAATACACAATATAAAGGAGCTTTTTGATGTTCACTCCCCCAGGGCTTCCATCCAATCATCGAAATACCACAAAGGCAATTTCTATGAATGTTATGACAAAGAAACGAATTCCTTGTGTGTTCGTGCATGTGTAGAAAGAAATAAGCACAAGTAATTGCTTTTTAAGGCTCAACATAGTGTAAACCACTGAGACAACAGTAGATAAACACAGACTCAATGTGCATGATTGAAGTGTGAAGGTGGGGCAGACTTCCTTCTTTTTCAATATCCAGATTTTCCAAATGAAAACCAGATAGATTATATGCTGCGTCCCCAGAAACATATGAAACATTTTCTTTTTGAGAAGAAAATGAGTGGCTGGTGGGGTTTTTAACAAGAGTTGGCATGGGCTATTTGCCTGTTTCAATAATGTTCACCAAGGATCGTGAAACATTAGTAATGTGGCTGCCCAGCTCAGAAAGTATTTGGTATAGAGTTTGATATTCTTTTACTCTGATCTCACACCCTCTTTCTTTTAATCATTAAGCTCACTGCTAACCAAACTCTCTTTTCCATTTTACCTCATCACACCCACACTCATTTCTTTTAGACTCCTCACACTCAATCTCTATAGATTAACTTCTTGGGTAGAAATCACTGGTTAACGTGATTTCATAGAAGTTCAGTTAATTCCTAGCACAAAGAACCCATATAATCCTAGAAAGCATAATGTTGCTCAAAATGATTTAACTTTATCAGTTAAAGCTCAAATACAAATGTCAGATGAATGTATGCTCAGAATATAATCATGAAGATATGAGCATTTTAAAACATTGAAGTATTTTCAAACAAGTATATTGAATAAATGAATATGAATGCAAAAGATTTGTTTGAAAATCTGACATTGGTTGAAAATCTGACATTGTATGAAAATGAATGATATATCAATTTAGGCTTATGGTCAAGAATAACGGATATAGTCTATATGAAAAAAAAATATAGACATTCTTGAATGAAACGCTTCGAAATGAAATGACGCTCAAAAATCATTTAAGTACAAGCGGGGTGTCTTACCATAAAAAAATATGTTTCAAAATTTGAGACATGGTAAGAACATATTTGAACAAGAAATGAAACCGGTGTGTGTGAATACTTGAAAGTATGTAGAAAAGACAATACGCAAGTATTTATCTTTGGAAACACACGGTTTATTATCATGTAAGCACAAGTAATTCTTGAAAAACATTTAAAATCAAACTTCCAATTCATGAAATTTGTTTAAGAATCGGGAAGTGGTTTGAACATTTAAGAAAATCATGTTTTCATATCTGAAAGTCGTCCTTCATTCAGATACATATGAGATTAAGATAACAAATTTAAATTTTCACTTAATCTTAATTCTCATGAATTCAGCTGTAGTCAATAAGATATGATCGTGTCATCCTCTCTCATCCTGCATAAGTCTCAAAGTCTAGTCAAAGCAAATTTATTCACAAAATTTATTTGAAAAATAAAAGACATAAAGCGGTAAAACGATTAAAGTACGAGTTCTGGTTTGAAATAATCAGAAATCATAATTCTTACTCCCCCTGAAAATATGCATCTGAAATTTATCAGTGAAAAAGCACATGATAGAGATCTACAACTCCTTTTGAAGTGTAGTTCGTCATATCTTCGAATACATATTTCCAGAAAAATTTATGTACTCCCCCTTGAAGGTTAATTTCCTCTTCTGAGTATCTGACTACATCTTCATATCAGCCCGAGAGTAACATCTCTTTTTTTCATCATTGAAGTACGAGTCCTAAACTGTTGTGTTTAGAAGTCAAACTCCGTTGAAGTACGGGTCCTAAGCTGATTTACTTAGAAGCCTTGGTTCTCTTACTCCCCCTTGACTGTAGGTGCCTGCAACACAAAATCAGCTTTTGGCTTTGGTACCCACTAGTATTTGGGTCCATGAATATTAGTTGTAGTTCTTATAGGAGTAATCGAGTAAGAACCATACCAGTAATGATCACCTACTTTATGAACAAAATCATAAGTACGACAATAAGAACAACACCTCTTTTTAGATAACCTGAGCAATTGATATCTCGAATAAGCAAGATCAGGTTTACCTTTCAGCACTTTGTTCTTCTTTGCATTTGAGGCAGATACAAATGATTTGTTCCCTATATTCTCTTCCTTCTTTCCTTTCTTTTCTTCCTTCTTCTCATTATTCTTCTCATCTTCAACTGGTTTTACCTTCCAAACCAGCTTCTCTTTTTCATATCTTTTTCTTCTCCTTCTATGTGTCCCTGAACCATCTGTTTTCCAATCATAGAAAATGTTAGTTGTACGAATCTGATCAAATGATTTAACTGACCTTCTTGAAGAAACAGTTTTCAAATGTGAGCTTGAGGCTGACTTGTTAGAACCAACTGAACTATTTCTAGGTGTGTTGATTTTTGACTCTAGAGTCGTTTGCTCAGTCACCACCACCTTGGAAACAATCTTTTCAAGCTCTTTAACCTTTGACGAATAACTCTCTTTCTTTGACAAGTAGGTCAAGCTCTCTCTTAAACTCAGACTTCGCTTTCTGATCTTTCAATGCACTTTCAGATAGCTCAGATAGCTTTGCAGTCAGCTTCTTTATCTCTTTCTCAAATATAATTCTTTCTTCATAAAAATCTTTTTCAGCATTCTTTTGTCCATCAGATATCTCTTTAAAGAATCCAACATTCTTTTGTTCTATGGCCTTTCTTTCCTTTGCAAACTTTTCCCTTTCCAGAATAATTACTTTCTCAAACTCAGAAATCTGTTGAGAAAGCTTTAAACATTTCAGCTCAACTGTCTTCTTTTCGTCAGCACATTTTCTGAAAAACTCGAAGAATTTCTTAGCAAACTCTTTCTTTTCTTTCTCAAAAATTGATATTTTTTCAACAATTTGCAGTTCTAATTCAAATATCTTCTTTTCATTAGCACACCATGTTTGCTGAAACTTGACAATGTGATCTTCTAATTCTGAGATCTTGTTCTTTAACTCAGTGTTTTTAGCTTCCAAAAACAAGACCTTTTGTTCATTAAACCCAGAAGTCTGTTTCAGAAGATCTTCATTAATAGTCTTTAAAGCACTAACTTCTTCTCTCAGTATCTTCCTTTCATCATTATATCTCTTTGATCTCTTTGAGTAGTAGTCAACTGAGGAAGCAAGATTTTTGTTCTGTAATTTGAGCTTGTCAATCTTTTGTTCATCATCGTCAGAAAAATATCCCATCTTGAATTATCTATTACAAAAATAAACTTGAAATGATCGTTAGAAATTCAAAAACAGTAGATCACAATCAGAACATTGTTCCCCTCCGCAGACTTAGCACGGGGGTCCCACTAATTATGAAAATTTGAAACTTCCATATTCTAAGTATGGAAACACGCAGATCACTAGGAAAATTTGAAACTCGCAGATCACTATTCACTAAGAAACACGCAGACGCCAAAACTCGCAAACCACTGTTCACAGAGAACTCGCAGACTTAAGCATGCGTGTTTGGGAAACTCGCACGCAAAGACTTGCGTGTTTTGATAAACTCGCTAATTGCTGAAACTCGCTAGTCGTTGAAACTCGCAAGTAACTATTCACAATGAAATGCGCTAATAGAGATGTGCGCGTTTCCAAAACTCGATAGGCACTACTTGCGCGTTTGAGCAAACTCGCTAACCATGGCTTGCGCGTTCCAACACTTAGAAAATTTTTTGCAAACTTCAAACTCGCAGGCTTCGATGTGCACGTTTCTAGAACCCGCAGATAACGACTTGTGAGTTTTGTCCACAAATCAATGTCCTTCGACTTGTGCGTTCTTCCAGATGAAGCTTGCGCGTTCTTTCGATGAACTTGTGCGTTTCACAGATCTTGCGCGTTCTTGGGCTCTTCGAACAAAAAATAGATTTTCCCACTGAAATCCATCAAAACCTTCGAATTTGATCTCGAAACTTTGTACGAATCTTCTATTTCATCACTCGATCAGGTTAAAATAGAACAATTTCAGATTAAAACACTAAAAATACAATTCGATATGAGAACAGTTTGTATACAGACTCGAACTCAAATCCAACAAAAATTCAAAATTCATGTCTAAATAGTGTGAATTAGACAAAAAGAATCAAACACAATGTGTTCTAAACACCAAATCGAATCTAAAACAAGCAATTACACGACCAAAACAATACAAAATCGAAAAAAAATCAAATCTCAACAGTTCCTTGCAAGTTCTTGAAAATGTCGACCAAAATTCTTCAAATTCGATTCATTTTCTGAATTTCTATCTGCTCTGATACCAATTGTGTGTCCCTGAATCTAGTTTCTAAAATGCAATTAATCAAACAAACAAGATTTATCAATCAATTACCTGTTTGATTTCTCTTTCAAATTCCACAATTACAACTTTCTCTCTCTAGAACTCTCTCTCTCTCTACAAATCCCTCTAACGAATTCCCTCTCTCTCAAATTCTCAATCAGACAACTTACAACTAAAAACAGAAATACAAGGTATTTATACCTACATCTAAAATACAAAGAAACAAAACTAATACAAATGTTGACTTTGACTTTTATTACAAAGACTTTGACTTTGATGAGTGTTGACTTTCTCAGCTTTGACTTCTTAAACTTTGACCTTCAGTCTTCTTGATCTTGTATCCAACATATTTATGCTCTAAGAATTGTGACCTAGATTCAACCAAATGTTGATACCAATTGTGAGTCCTAGATTCAAGTACTAATTGATACAAACAATCAAGATGATAATTCGAAATCACAAGTCATTGAATAAATCTCAATCAATTACAAATTCTCTCTTTCTCTCTCTACTTTCTCACTCTAAGAATGATATGCTATGAACCTCTTCTCTAATCTGCTCTCTCTCTGATTCACACGTCTGATTGATACTGCAGATTATAAAGACAAACAAAGGTATTTATACCCTTGACAATTACAAAGGAAAACAAACAAATTCAAATACATTGACTTTGACTTTATTAAAAAAAAGACTTTGACTTTCAGTGAGAGTTGACTTTTCCATCTTTGACTTCTTGAACTTTTGTCTTCAATCTTTATGATCTTGAATCCAACAAATATGTGCTCTAATAGTGGCAGTAGCTGGAACTGCGACTATAATTCACACAGTTTTATAAGGTCCATTTGTTACATACTCAGGTATAGTAGGATCTGCACCTTCAAGAAATAGCATCATTCGATTTTTCCATAGAGAAAAGTTATCAGATTAAACAGTCTGCTCTGATACCACTTGTTGGTTCCGGAGGTGCTTAACAAGTTTGTAGAAGGGGGGGGGGTTGAATACAAACACATAAATTAAAGTTTAATAAATTGTTTATTGAATAATCGAACACAATTTACAAGTTTGTTGCGGAATAAGATTGTTAGACTATAATTGTATTCAAGATTAAATGAGGGTCATTATTGTAATTGTTGTAATAGTTGTTTGTGTCTGTTGTAAGAGAGCTTAGATGGTTTGACCTTGCTTGGTCATGTTGACCTATATATAAGCAAGTCCTTGTATTATTTCTAGTAGATTTGTGTAAGCAAGATATTAAGTGTGTGAAATTGAAGGTGTAGTATTGGTGGTAGTTGAGAGAGAACACATAGTTGCACACATTGAGTACACACACAAACACATTCTATCTTGAAAGGTTAATCACTTTTAGATCTATGACTTGATGTAATTCTTGTTATTAATAAACAAAGTGTTTTGTGTTAATTTGTATGTGTTTATGCTAGTAAATCTTGGGCCACAATTCGTATCAAAGCCAAATCCGTTTGAAAATCAAGAAAATGTTTTGAGTCGTACTGTTCACGTCACTGTTCATAAAAGTTCAAATCGATTTTGAGTTTTAGTGGAAATTCTGAGTTGAAATCGATTAGGTTATGTTCGTTTTGTGAAATCGATCGAATTAGTATCTTTTAATTCTTGAAATCCATATGATTTGATCATCAATTTGAAGATTTGGTGTTTTTCGAGTTCTTGAGTTTCACGTACTATTCTTGAATTAAATGTGATGATTTGTGTGTTGTTAATCGAAATTGCTTGTTATGATTGTGTTCGAAATGTGTTTGTGAATGAATTGTAAAACTTTCAGATCGAAATTCGAGGTCTAGATAAGTTTTTGGTGCAAATTCGTTGATTTTATAGGTTTGCGTTTCATTCATCAGATGTGCGTTTCATTCATCTGAGGTTTGCGTTTGATTCATCCAGGTTTGCGTGTGATCATCAGAGTTTGCGGGTGTTCATCTTGGTTTGCGTGTGATTCATACTGGTTTGCATATCGAATGTTTTTTGTGCTTGATTTGTATTTTGCGTATCACTTCACAAACGTAAAGTATCATTTGCGTTTTACGACACAAACGCACATTGAGTCTTGCGTTTCACACTACACAAGCAAAGTGTAGGTTTGCACTTCTCGACACAAACGCAAAGTGTCGTTTGAGTTCCACTCTATAAACGCAAAGTGGCATTTGCTTTTCACAAACTGAACACGCAAAGTAAACCACATCACAAACTGTCACACCCCGCTAAAGCGGAAACACGAGACATGACAGCAAACGGTTTCATAGCATTAAGTAATAGATAACACCAACCACAACATTCAATAAAATAGTACAAATATTGTTGTACAAGTCATAACCAAAATAAGTTCTCAAAATAAACGGCAGTTACAAAAGTTGAGCAAATATTTTAATGTTCTTGCAGTTGGTGATGTCACACAGATGCACCCTATATGCCACCACTTACTTATCAGTACCTGAAAAGCATGGTAAAAGAAAAAGGGTCAACTACATTAAGTTGGTGAGTTCACAAGTTTTCGTATGCACAAAAGTAATTTGAATGCAGAAATTTTTATTGTGAAACGTTCGTTCACAAGACGCTTAAGAAACTGATTGTTCAATTATTTGCACGAGGTTAACTGTATACAGTAATGCCTTAACATTGAGCCACTACCAAACCTTTTGACCAACCAATGCCCCTTAATTTACACGTCATTACCTCAGCGGTGGAATAAATCCACATGTGTAAGACAATTATTGTTACGTCATTACCTCAGCGGTGGAATAAATCCACATGTGTAAGACAATTATTGTTATTGGTAAAGTGCACTTCTAGCTCGTCAGCCAAAAGTGGGGTTGTCAATCCAAATAGCACTACCCACAAATACCATCGGCTCCCGTTCGAGCTAATAGGTAGTGTCCAACCAATGGGGACTTATTCATTAACACTCAATTGCATCGTAAAGTATACATACCATAGTGCATAAACAATTTAATTCAAAATTCAACAATTTTAATGAACAATCATTCGGTAATAACAATTTGTAAATTCACATGCTTTTCACCCCAAAACGTATAAAAACAGTAAAAGAGGGGTTGTGAATACTCACAATGTTCATCAAGATGTCCAGAAGTGGCTTCACGGTTGCACAAGACCCGGTGTTAAGTCCTTCCTATGAAAGTGAAATACACTATCAGTTCGGGTCCTACTCTTAGGGTTTAAGTGTCACTTAGATCGCTACGTCTTATAAAATGCCTTATGTGACCTTTAATTGGTTTTTAAGTAATATTTTACTTTTTGAAATACACGGAAATTTTGGATTTTATATGATTTGAGAACCTTGCCAAAATAAAAATTGACATTGTGACATACATATAGGAATTAATCCTTGAATTATGTCTTAAGAATGAATAGTGAGTACTTACATTATTTATGTTTATAAACGTGCATCTCTTGGTCACCTTATATTTTAACCCAAGATTAAATTTTACATGTATACATTATTATTTGATGTTTTAACAAAAACTATAACTTATAAGCCTATTATTATATTTAACAACCCAAAACTTATTTTTCTAGAACTAGAGTTTTACTTTTCTGCTGGCAGAAATTTAGGTTAACTTATTGGCATATTTAAGAATTTTCCCCAATTTATTATTTAACCAAATTTTTATATATTTAAATTTAGTGTCTTAGGGAACTTCTGGTACAAATGTCACTATCTTTTGAGGTGACTAGATAGGGTAATCATTACATTAAAGCTTATTGGTCACAGTAAACAATGCAGTCTACATCTTCTGTTTGTGACAACCATTTGAAGGGTCAAAACTTATTGTTTTTCAGTGATTAAAATTGGGTTTAACCCTAACTCAAATATTAAACTTCCAGAAAAAGATTCACCTCATTTGGATAAGTAATGAGTGAGTTATGGACCTTTTATGCCAAGTGTTCTAATCTGCCAGATTATGACCTTTTGCACACTCAATTTGTCATGAGTGGTTGAATGCTCAAATCGTCAGATTTTTAATTGAAACCAATTTTTTTTAATTATAACTCATTAAAGTTACTTCCAGAAGAAAATCATTAATTTTTATGGATTTAAATGATGGGTATGGTTGTTTAAATGGAGGTTTTTGTCTAGACGGATTCATCCTGCGCACATAACTTTATAGGTGAGGATGAGGGGTCAAAACTCAATATTTTTGCGTGAATCCAGTTGGGTTAGATTTGTAACTCACAAAACAAAGTTCCAGAAGAAGATTCATAATGTTTGGTTGAATATTTTTCAAGTTATGGCCGTAGCAAGAACATGCATGCAATCTGCCAGATTCTAAAATGAACTTTCATGGCAATATGAATGCTTTTTAACTTTTATTATCACCCAAAGGGTGGTCTTTTTGTTTAAAAACGTTTTTACAAAGCTTTTTAATATAAGTTTTGTAAAAGAACATCATTTAGATTACAAAGAAGGAGATACACATGCATGAACTCTACCATCTTAGATGATGAGAAAAATAGCCATGCATTTCTTCTAAGCTCAATTTTCTTGAGTTTTGATTACATGGATCATGGGTTATCACCATTTCTTGACATTTAACATGTCTTTGGTGTCTAACCTACCATTTGAAGGCCTATGAAAGTCCTTCTTTTCAGAAACCTCAAGAAAGTGAAGAAAAAGGTGAAGAAAATGCAAGTAAAATGAAGGAAAAGGCAAGAAAAGAAGAAGATGAAGTAGAATGCAAGATATAGTACTTACCCACACTAGAGATTATTTTTTATCTTCAAAGTTTGATGGATTTGAGAGAGTTTTGGGGCTGATTTTCAGCCAAGAAAATGAGAGAAAGAGAGAGAGAGATTTTGAAATAGAGAGAGAGAAGTGGAGAGGAATTTCTTGAAAATGGGATGAGCATGGAGGACATAATGAGGAAGAGTGTTAAAAAAAAGAATTTAGGAGGGGGAGAGAGAGGTGGACAGTTTCCCTCTCTCTCTAACCTTTTTTTTTTTAAAGTTATATATATATATAATGTAATTTTTATAAAAAGATAGGTTAAGGGTAGGTAAATTCTCAATTATCTACTTAAAATTTTGGTTTGATTACTTAAAGTTTAAAAAAAAATATTTGAGTAGGTAAATTTTATATTTACCCTCTTATTATTATTATTGATATAATAAAATGTTAATTTTATTGGATTGACATTTTATAAGACAGCATATACCGTTAAGTGCGGTAACCGGATATTCTAAGCGCACTGCCGGGAATCTTAAGAAACTAAAACCCTTGCCTACACAATCAGGTCATATTAGGGTGTTCCTACATGTTAAGACATGTATTATACGGTTCGGGTGCTAACCTGTAAATTCTGGTTGCCAGATGTCAGAGTCTCCCCTTCTTAGAAGAATTTCGCCCCGAAATTAAATGATTGTCACTCCAGGACTGATTCTTCGCAAAGAGGTTAGGGTACTTATGTTTCATGTGATTTTCTCGCTCCCAAGTATACTCAGGTCCATGCCTCGAATTCCAACGAACTTTTAGGATTGAGATCCTACTTCGCCTTAAACGCTTGACTTAACGGTCAAGGATCTCAATTGGTTCTTCTACAAAGTTCCATCGATCATTGATCTGAACGTCTTCCAGAGGTAGAACCAATAATTCATCAGTTAGGCATTTCTTAAGTTGGGGTAACTTAAGTTTATACGCTACTAGACCAACCCTTTAAACTATTTCAAATGGACCAATATATCTCGAACTCAGCTTGCCTCTTTTCCCAAAGGGTACTAGTCCCTTCCAAGGTGACACCTTCAGGAGCACCCTATCACCTACTTGAAATTTCCAACGGCTTTCGGCGGTTATCTGCATAACTCTTTTGACGATCACTTGCAACCTTGAGTTTATCCTTGATAATTAAGATCTTGTCTGTGGTCTCTTGTACAATGTCGGGCCTAGTCAATTTTCTGTCGCCAATCTCCAACCAACTAAGTGGGGATCTACACTTGCGTCCATATAAGGCCTCATACGGTGCACACTGAATGCTAGTGTGAAAGTTGTTGTTATAGGAGAATTCAACTAATGGTAGGTGAGTATCCCAACTTCCACCAAAATCTATCTCACAGGCACGTAGCATATCTTCTAGCATCTGAATAGTTCTTTCCGTCTGACAATCCGTTTGAGGATGATAGGAAGTGCTCAAGTCCAAACACGTACCCAATGCTTTCTGGAGTGATTGCCAAAATCGTGACGTAAAACGGCTGTCCTTATCCGAGATAATGGATATAGGCACTCCATGACGTGTAACAATTTCATTGATGTAAATTTATGCAAGCTTTTCCATCATGTAGTCTTCCCGAATAGGAAGGAAATGCGCAAATTTCGTAAGTCGATCCACAATAACCCAGATTGAGTGGTGCCCCTTTTCGGTTCTGGGTAACTTGGTTACAAAATCCATAGTTATTTGTTACCATTTCCATTGGGGAATCTCGGGTTGTTGTAACAGTCCAGATGGTTTCTGATGTTCGACCTTAACTTTTGCACAGGTCAGGCACTTGTTTACGTACAAGGCAATGTCTTTCTTCATTTCCGACCACCAATAGTATTATTCTAAATCTTTGTACATTTTATTAGCTCCTGCGTGAATTAAATATCTTGATTGATGGGCTTCATCCAAAATTGTTGATCGTAGGTCATTAACCTTTGGTATCCAAACCTTGTCTTCAAAGTAATGTACCCCATCTGACTTTGTTTTAAATCTATGCTCCCAGTTATGTAGGATCTCGTCCTTGAAATTCTCTGCTTTTAATGCTTCTTCTTGAGCTTCAAGAATTCGTGTCTTTAGACTCGTCTGAACGATCGCACCCAATGCTCTCACTCTTGACGATTTCACTCTTTTCTTCATGCTTAGTGCGTCGGCTACCACATTAGCCTTGCCTGGGTGGTACTTTATTTCACAATCATAGTCGCCAAGCAGTTCGACCCATCTTCTTTGCCTCATAATAAGCATCTTCTGATCAAGGATGTGTTGAAGACTTTTATGGCCGGTGTAGAAGGTGCATTTCGTGCCGTAAAGATAATATCTCCAAATCTTGAGTGCGAACACTACAGCTCCTAGATCTAGATCATGAGTGGTATAGTTCATCTCATGAATTTTAAGTTGCATTGAAGCATATGCAATGACCTTGTCCTTTTGCATCAACACACACCCCAAACCTTGGTGTGATGCATCGTAGTAGACTACGAAATTCCCCATGCCTTCTGGCAATGCCAGAATTGGTGCATTACATAACCTATGCTTAAGAGTTTGGAATGTTTCTTCTTGTTTCACTCCCCAAATAAACTTATTATCCTTTTGGGTTAATGCCGCTAGTGGTTGCGCAATTTTTGAGAAATTCACAATGAATCGCCGATAATAGCCTGCTAAACTGAGAAATTGACGAATTTCTGTCGGGGTCTTCGGGGCTTCCCACTTCTTAATGGCCTAATTTTTTTTTTTGCCCGATCTACATAAATTCCCTTCTCATTAATCACGTGGCCAAGAAAATGTACCTCACGAATCCAGAATTCGCATTTGGAGAACTTCGCATACAATTTGTGGTCTTTTAGCAGTTCTAGAATCAACTTTAGATGTCGTTCATGATCCTCATTGCTTCGTGAATAAATTAGTTAATCATCTATGAACACGATCACGAACTTATCCAAGTACGGTCTATAGACCCTGTTCATTAAGTCCATGAAGACTGTTGGTCTGTTTGTTAATCCAAAAGGCATAACCAATAACTCGTAATGACCATAACAAGTCCTAAATGCCGTCTTATGAATGTCTTCCTCATGGACTCTCATTCGATGATATCCAGATCGAAGGTCGATCTTTGAGAAGTACGTAACACCCTGGAGTTGGTCAAACAAGTCGTCGATTCGAGGAAGGGGGTAACGGTTTTTGATGGTTAGCTTATTAAGCTCTCTATAATTGATGCACATTCACAAGGATCCATCTTTCTTTTTAACAAAAAGAACTGGTGCTCCCCACGGTGACAAATTGGGTCTTATGAATCCTTTGTCGAGCAGCTCCTGGAGTTGTCCTGACAATTCTTGTATTTCCGATGGGGCCTATCGATAAGGTGATTTGGCCACTGTTGCAGCTCCAGGAATTAAGTCGATGTGGAATTCGACTTGTCTTGATGGTGGCAGTCCTGGTAGCTCATCCGGAAGCACCTCGGGAAAATCCCGAACTATTGCAAAGTCCTGAATGCGTTTCTCTTCAATTCTCTCATCTATGACGTGAGCTAAAAACGCAATACTCTCCTTGTTCAAGAACTTTTGCATCTTCATACACGACACTATCTTAAAATTTTTTCCGGGCTTCTCTCCAAGAACGATGAGAGTTTCTCCTTCTGATAACGGAATCCGGACGATCTTCTCGGAACAACATATTTCAGCTCGGTTTTTGGATAGCCAATCCATGCCTACAACTATGTTGAAGCTTCCTAGTTCAATTGGGATAAGATCTATGCTAAACACAGACTCAATGTGCATGATTGAAGTGTGAAGGTGGGGCAGACTTCCTTCTTTTTCAATATCCAGATTTTCCAAATGAAAACCAGATAGATTATATGCTGCGTCCCCAGAAACATATGAAACATTTTCTTTTTGAGAAGAAAATGAGTGGCTGGTGGGGTTTTTAATAAGAGTTGGCATGGGCTATTTGCCTGTTTCAATAATGTTCACCAAGGATCGTGAAACATTAGTAATGTGGCTGCCCAGTTCAGAAAGTATTTGGTGTAGAGTTTGATATTCTTTTACTCTGATCTCACACCCTCTTTCTTTTAATCATTAAGCTCACTGCTAACCAAACTCTCTTTTCCATTTTACCTCATCACACCCACACTCATTTCTTTTAGACTCCTCACACTCAATCTCTATAGATTAACTTCTTGGGTAGAAATCACTGGTTAACGTGATTTCATAGAAGTTCAGTTAATTCCTAGCACAAAAAACCCATATAATCCTAGAAAGCATAATGTTGCTCAAAATGATTTAACTTTATCAGTTAAAGCTCAAATACAAATGTCAGATGAATGTATGCTCAGAATATAATCATGAAGATATGAGCATTTTAAAACATTGAAGTATTTTCAAACAAGTATATTGAATAAATGAATATGAATGCAAAAGACTTGTTTGAAAATCTGACATTGTATGAAAATGATCAGAAATGAATGATATATCAATTTAGGCTTATGGTCAAGAATAACGGATATAGTCTATATGAAAAAAAAATATAGACATTCTTGAATGAAACGCTTTGAAATGAAATGACGCTCAAAAATCATTTAAGTACAAGCGGGGTGTCTTACCATAGAAAAATATGTTTCAAAATTTGAGACATGGTAAGAACATATTTGAACAAGAAATGAAACCGGTGTGTGTGAATACTTGAAAGTATGTAGAAAAGACAATACGCAAGTATTTATCTTTGGAAAAACATGGTTTATTATCATGTAAGCACAAGTAATTCTTGAAAAACATTTAAAATCACATTTCCAATTCATGAAATCTGTTTAAGAATCGGGAAGTGGTTTGAACATTTAAGAAAATCATGTTTTCATATCTGAAAGTCGTCCTTCATTCAGATACATTTGAGATTAAGATAACAAATTTACCTTTTCACTCAATCTTAATTCTCATGAATTCAGCTGTAGTCAATAAGATATGATCGTGTCATCCTCTCTCATCCTGCATAAGTCTCAAAGTCTAGTCAAAGCAAATTTATTCACAAAATTTATTTGAAAAATAAAAGACATAAAGCAGTAAAACGATTAAAGTACGAGTTCTGGTTTGAAATAATCAGAAATCATAATTCTTACTCCCCCTGAAAATATGCATCTGAAATTTATCAGTGAAAAAGCACATGATAGAGATCTACAACTCCTTTTGAAGTGTAGTTCGTCATATCTTCGAATACATATTTCCAGAAAAATTTATGTACCCCCCTTGAAGGTTGATTTCCTCTTCTGAGTATCTGACTACATCTTCATATCAGCCCGAGAGTAACATCTCTTTTTTTCATCATTGAAGTACGAGTCCTAAACTGTTGTGTTTAGAAGTCAAACTCCGTTGAAGTACGGGTCCAAAGCTGATTTACTTAGAAGCCTTGGTTCTCTTACTCCCCCTTGACTGTAGGTGCCTGCAACACAAAATCAGCTTTTGGCTTTGGTACCCACTGGTATTTGGGTCCATGAATATTAGTTGCAGTTCTTATAGGAGTAATCGAGTAAGAACCATACCAGTAATTATCACTAGCTTTATGAACAAAATCATAAGTACGACAATAAGAACAACACCTCTTTTTAGATAACCTGAGCAATTGATATCTCGAATAAGCAAGATCAGGTTTACCTTTTAGAACTTTGTTCTTCTTTGCATTTGAGGCAGATACAAATGACTTGTTCCCTATATTCTTTTCCTTCTTTCCTTTCTTTTCTTCCTTCTTCTCATTATTCTTCTCATCTTCAACTGGTTTTACCTTCCAAACCAGCTTCTCTTTTTCATATCTTTTTCTTCTCCTTCTATGTGTCCCTGAATCATCTATTTTCCAATCATAGAAAATGTTAGTTGTACGAATCTGATCAAATGATTTAACTGACCTTCTTGAAGAAACAGTTTTCAAATGTGAGCTTGAGGCTGACTTGTTAGAATCAACTGAACTATTTCTAGGTGTGTTGATTTTTGACTCTAGAGTCGTTTGCTCAGTCACCACCACCTTGGAAACAATCTTTTCAAGCTCTTTAACCTTTGACGAATAACTGTCTCTTTCTTTGACAAGTAGGTCAATCTCTCTCTTAAACTCAGACTTCGCTTTCTGATCTTTTAATGCACTTTCAGATAGCTTTGCAGTCAGCTTCTTTATCTCTTTCTCAAATATAATTCTTTCTTCTTAAAAATCTTTTTCATCATTCTTTTGTCCATCAGATATCTCTTTAAAGAATCCAACATTCTTCTGTTCTATGGCCTTTCTTTCCTTTGCAAACTTTTCCCTTTCCAGAATAATTACTTTCTCAAACTCAGAAATCTGTTGAGAAAGCTTTAAACATTTCAGCTCAACTGTCTTCTTTTCGTCAGCACATTTTCTGGAAAACTCGAAGAATTTCTTAGCAAACTCTTTCTTTTCTTTCTCAAAAATTGATATTTTTTCAACAATTTGCAGTTCTAATTCAAAGATCTTCTTTTCATTAGCACACCCTGTTTGCTGAAACTTGACAATGTGATCTTCTAATTCTGAGATCTTGTTCTTTAACTTAGTGTTTTCAGCTTCCAAAAACAAGACCTTTTGTTCATTAAGCCCAGAAGTCTGTTTCAGAAGATCTTCTTTAATAGTCTTTAAAGCACTAACTTCTTCTCTCAGTATCTTCCTTTCATCATTATATCTCTTTGATCTCTTTGAGTAGTAGTCAACTGAGGAAGCAAGATTTTTGTTCTGTAATTTGAGCTTGTCAATCTTTTGTTCATCATCGTCAGAAAAATATCCCATCTTGAATTATTTATTACAAAAATAAACTTGAAATGATCGTTAGAAATTCAAAAACAGTAGATCACAATCAGAACTTTGTTCCCCTCCGCAGACTTAGCACGGGGGTCCCACTAATTATGAAAATTTGAAACTTCCATATTCTAAGTATGGAAACACGCAGATCACTAGGAAATTTTGAAACTCGCAGATCACTAAACTCGCAGATTACTATTCACTGAGAAACACGCAGACGCCAAAACTCGCAAACCACTGTTCACAGAGAACTCGCAGACTTAAGTATGCGTGTTTGAAACTCGCTAGTCGTTGAAACTCGCAAGTAACTATTCACAATGAAACGCGCTAATAGAGATGTGCGCGTTTCCAAAACTCGCTAGGCACTACTTGCGCGTTTGAGCAAACTCGCTAACCATGGCTTGCGCGTTCCAACACTTAGAATTTTTTTTGCAAACTTCAAACTCGCAGGCTTTGATGTGCGTGTTTCTAGAACTCACAGATAACGACTTGTGAGTTTTGTCCACAAATAAATGTCCTTCGACTTGCGCGTTCTTCCAGATGAAGCTTGCGCGTTCTTTCGATGAACTTGTGCGTTTCACAGATCTTGCGCGTTCTTGGGCTCTTCGAACAAAAAATATATTTTCCCACTGAAATCCATCAAAACCTTCGAATTTGATCTCGAAACTTTGTACGAATCTTCTATTTCATCACTCGATCAGGTTAAAATAGAACAATTTCAGATTAAAACACTAAAAATACAATTCGATATGAGAACAGTTCGTATACAGACTCGAACTCAAATCCAACAAAAATTCAAAATTCATGTCTAAACAGTGTGAATTAGACAAAAAGAATCAAACACAATGTGTTCTAAACACCAAATCGAATCTAAAACAAGCAATTACACGACCAAAACAATACAAAATCGAAAAAAAATCAAATCTCAACAGTTCCTTGCAAGTTCTTGAAAATGTCGACCAAAATTCTTCAAATTCGATTCATTTTCTGAATTTCTATCTGCTCTGATACCAATTGTGTGTCCCTGAATCTAGTTTCTAAAATGCAATTAATCAAACAAACAAGATTTATCAATCAATTACCTGTTTGATTTCTCTTTCAAATTCCACAATTACAACTTTCTCTCTCTAGAACTCTCTCTCTCTACAAATCTCTCTAACGAATTCCCTCTCTCTCAAATTCTCAATCAGACAACTTACAACTAAAAACAGAAATACAAGGTATTTATACCTACATCTAAAATACAAAGAAACAAAACTAATACAAATGTTGACTTTGACTTTTATTACAAAGACTTTGACTTTGATGAGTGTTGACTTTCTCAGCTTTGACTTCTTACACTTTGACCTTCAGTCTTCTTGATCTTGTATCCAACATATTTATGCTCTAAGAATTGTGACCTAGCTTCAACCAATTGTTGATACCAATAGTGAGTCCTAGATTCAAGTTCTAATTGATACAAACAATCAAGATGATAATTCGAATCACAAGTCATTGAATAAATCTCAATCAAATACAAATTCTCTCTTTCTCTCTCTACTTTCTCACTCTAAGAATGATATGCTATGAATCTCTTCTCTAATCTGCTCTCTCTCTGATTCACACGTCTGATTGATACTGCAGATTATAAAGACAAACAAAGGTATTTATACCCTTGACAATTACAAAGGAAAACAAACAAATTCAAATACATTGACTTTGACTTTGACTTTATTAAAAAAAAGACTTTGACTTTCAGAGAGAGTTGACTTTTCCAGCTTTGACTTCTTGAACTTTTGTCTTCAATCTTTATGATCTTGAATCCAACAAATATGTGCTCTAACAGTGGCAGTAGCTGGAACTGCGACTATAATTCACACAGTTTTATAGGGTCCATTTGTTACATACTCAGGTATAGTAGGATCTGCACCTTCAAGAAATAGCATCATTCGATTTTTCCATAGAGAAAAGTTATCAGATTAAACAGTGTGCTCTGATACCACTTGTTGGTTCCGGAGGTGCTTAACAAGTTTGTAGAAGGGGGGGGGGGGGTTGAATACAAACACAGAAATTAAAGTTTAATAAATTGTTTATTGAATAATCAAACACAATTTACAAGTTTGTTGCGGAATAAGATTGTTAGACTATAATTGTATTCAAGATTAAATGAGGGTCATTATTGTAATAGTTGTAATAGTTGTTTGTGTCTGTTGTAAGAGAGCTTAGATGGTTTGACCTTGCTTGGTCATGTTGACCTATATATAAGCAAGTCCTTGTATTGTTTCTAGTAGATTTGTGTAAGCAATAGATTAAGTGTGTGAAATTGAAGGTGTAGTATTGGTGGTAGTTGAGAGAGAACACAAAGTTGCACACATTGAGTACACACACAAACACATTCTATCTTGAATGGTTAATCACTTTTAGATATATGACTTGATGTAATTCTTGTGATTAATAAACAAAGTGTTTTGTGTTAATTTGTATGTGTTTATGCTAGTAAATCTTGGGCCACAATTGGTATCAGAGCCAAATCCGTTTGAAAATCAAGAAAATGTTTTGAGTCGTACTGTTCACGTCACTGTTCATAAAAGTTCAAATCGATTTTGAGTTTTAGTGGAAATTCTGAGTTGAAATCGATTAGGTTATGTTCGTTTTGTGAAATCGATCGAATTAGTATCTTTTAATTCTTGAAATCCATGTGATTTGATCATCAATTTGAAGATTTGGTGTTTTTCGAGTTCTTGAGTTTCACGTACTATTCTTGAATTAAATGTGATGATTTGTGTGTTGTTAATCGAAATTGCTTGTTATGATTGTGTTTGAAATGTGTTTGTGAATGAATTGTAAAACTTTCAGATCGAAATTCGAGGTCTAGATAAGTTTTTGGTGCAAATTCGTTGATTTTATAGGTTTGCGTTTCATTCATCAGATGTGCGTTTCATTCATCTGAGGTTTGCGTTTGATTCATCCAGGTTTGCGTGTGATCATCAGAGTTTGCGGGTGTTCATCTTGGTTTGCGTGTGATTCATACTGGTTTGCATATCGAATGTTTTTTTGTGCTTGATTTGTATTTTGCGTATCACTTCACAAACGCAAAGTATCATTTGCGTTTCACGACACAAACGCACATTGAGTCTTGCGTTTCACACTACACACGCAAAGTGTAGGTTTGCACTTCTCGACACAAATGCAAAGTGTCGTTTGCGTTCCACTCTATAAACACAAAGTGGCATTTGCTTTTCACAAACTGAACACGCAAAGTAAACCACATCACAAACTGTCACACCCCGCTAAAGCGGAAACACGAGACATGACCGCAAACGGTTTCATAGCATTAAGTAATAGATAACACCAACCACAACATTCAATAAAATAGTACAAATATTATTGTACAAGTCATAACCAAAATAAGTTCTCAAAATAAACGGCAGTTACAAAAGTTGAGCAAATATTTTAATGTTCTTGCAGTTGGTGATGTCACACAGATGCACCCTATATGCCACCACTTACTTATCAGTACCTGAAAAGCATGGTAAAAGAAAAAGGGTCAACTACATTAAGTTGGTGAGTTCACAAGTTTTCGTATGCACAAAAGTAATTTGAATGCAGAAATTTTTATTGTGAAACGTTCGTTCATAAGACGCTTAAGAAACTGATTGTTCAATTATTTGCACGAGGTTAACTGTATACAGTAATGCCTTAACATTGAGCCACTACCAAACCTTTCGACCAACCAATGCCCCTTAATTTACACGTCATTACCTCAGCGGTGGAATAAATGCACATGTGTAAGACAATTATTGTTACGTCATTACCTCAGCGGTGGAATAAATCCACATGTGTAAGACAATTATTGTTATTGGTAAAGTTCACTTCTAGCTCGTCAGCCAAAAGTGGGGTTGTCAATCCAAATAGCACTACCCAAAAATACCATCGGCTCCCGTTCGAACTAATAGGTAGTGTCCAACCAATGGGGACTTATTCATTAACACTCAATTGCATCATAAAGTATACATACCATAGTGCATAAACAATTTAATTCAAAATTCAACAATTTTAATGAACAATCATTCGGTAATAACAATTTGTAAATTCACATGCTTTTCACCCCAAAACGTATAAAAACAGTAAAAGAGGGGTTGTGAATACTCACAATGTTCGGCAAGATGTCCAGAAGTGGTTTCACGGTTGCACAAGACCCGGTGTTAAGTCCTTCCTATGAAAGTGAAATACACTATCAGTTCGGGTCCTACTCTTAGGGTTTAAGTGTCACTTAGATCGCTACGTCTTATAAAATGCCTTATGTGACCTTTAATTGGTTTTTAAGTAATATTTTACTTTGTGAAATACACGGAAATTTTGGATTTTATATGATTTGAGAACCTTACCATTTTAAAAATTGACATTGTGACATACATATAGGAATTAATCCTTGAATTATGTCTTAAGAATAAATAGTGAGTACTTACATTATTTATGTTTATAAACGTGCATCTCTTGGTCACCTTATATTTTAACCCAAGATTAAATTTTACATGTATACATTATTATTTGATGTTTTAGCAAAAAAATTATAACTTATAAACCTATTATTATTTTTAACAACCCAAAACTTATTTTTCTAGAACTAGAGTTTTACTTTTCTGCTAGAAGAAATTTAGGTTAACTTATTGGCATATTTAAGAATTTTCCCCAATTTATTATTGAACCAAATTTTTATATATTTAAATTTAGTGTCTTAGGGAACTTTTGTTACAAATGTCACTATCTTTTGAGGTGACTAGATAGGGTAATTATTACATTAAAGCTTATTGGTCACAGTAAACAATGCAGTCTACATCTTCTGTTTGTCACAACCATTTGAAGGGTCAAAACTTATTGTTTTTCGGTGATTAAAATTGGGTTGTAACCCTAACTCAAATATTAAACTTACAGAAAAAGATTCACCTCATTTGGATAAGTAATGAGTGAGTTATGGACCTTTTATGCCAAGTGTTCTAATCTGCCAGATTATGACCTTTTGCACACTTAATTTGTCATGAGTGGTTGAATGCTTAAATCTTCATATTTTTAATTGAAACCAATTTTTTTTTAATTATAACTCATTAAAGTTACTTCCAGAAGAAAATCATTAATTTTTATGGATTTAAATGATGGGTATGGTTGTTTAAATGTAGGTTTTTGTCCAGACAAATTCATCCCGCGCACATAACTTTATAGGTCAGGATGAGGGGTCAAAACTCAATATTTTTGCGTGAATCCAGTTGGTTTAGATTTGTAACTCACAAAACAAAGTTCCAGAAGAAGATTCATAATGTTTGGTTGAATATTTTTCATGTTATGGCCGTAGCAAGAACATGCATGCAATCTGCCAGATTCTAAAATGAACTTCAATGGCAATATGAATGCTTTTTAACTTTTATTATCACCCAAAGGGTGGTCTTTTTGTTTAAAAACGTTTTTACAAAGCTTTTTAACATAATTTTTGTAAAAGAACATCATTTAGATTACAAAGAAGGAGATACACATGCATGACCTCTACCATCTTAGATGATGAGAAAAATAGCCATGCATGTCTTCTAAGCTCCATTTTCTTGAGTTTTGATTACATGGATCATGGGTTATCACCATTTATTGACATTTAACATGTCTTTGGTGTCTAACCTACCATTTGAAGGCCTATGAAAGTCCTTCTTTTCAGAAACCTCAAGAAAGTGAAGAAAAAGGTGAAGAAAATGCAAGTAAAATGAAGGAAAAGGCAAGAAAAGAAGAAGATGAAGTAGAATGCAAGATATAGTACTTACCCACACTAGAGATTATTTTTTATCTTCAAAGTTTGATGGATTTGAGAGAGTTTTGGGGCTGATTTTCAGCCAAGAAAATGAGAGAAAGAGAGAGAGAGATTTTGAAATAGAGAGAGAGAAGTGGAGAGGAATTTCTTGAAAATGGGAGGAGCATGGGGGACATAATGAGGAAGAGTGTTAAAAAAAAAGAATTTAGGAGGGGGAGAGAGAGGTGGACGGTTTCCCTCTCTCTCTAACCTTTTTTTTTAAAAGTTATATATATATAATGTAATTTTTATAAAAAGATAGGTTCAGGGTAGGTAAATTCTCAATTATCTACTTAAAATTTTGGTTTGATTACTTAAAGTTTAAAAAAAAATATTTGAGTAGGTAAATTTTATATTTACCCTCTTATTATTAATATTGATATAATAAAATATTAATTTTATTGGATTGACATTTTATAAGACAACATATACCGTTAAGTGCGGTAACCGGATATTCTAAGCGCACTGCCGGGAATCTTAGGAAACTAAAACACTTGCCTACACAATCAGGTCATATTAGGGTGTTCCTACATGTTAAGACATGTATTATACGGTTCGGGTGCTAACCTGTAAATTCTGGTTGCCAGATGTCACACAAACGCAAAGTATCGTTTGCGTTTCACAGCACAAACGCAAAGCTAAGGTTTGCGGGTCACTCGACAAACGCAAACTAAGGTTTGAGGGTCACTCTACAAACGCAAACTAAGGTTTGAGGTTCACACTACAAACGCAAAGTCTGGTTTGCGTTCCACACTTGACACGCAAAGGTTGGCATACTTAGCGGGACCCCCATGCTAAGTCTGCGGAGGGGGACAAAAGTTCTTTCTGTGATCAAAATCTCTGAATTTTTTTTAAGATTTATGTAATTTTCTTGATTTGATTGGATTTAAAGATCTTTACTAGCTAATATTTTTCATCTTTTGAAAGGTTAATCACTTTTAGATCTATGACTTGATGTAATTCTTGTGATTAATAAACAAAGTGTTTTGTGTTAATTTGTATGTGTTTTTGCTAGTAAATCTTGGGCCACAATTGGTATCAGAGCCTCCGGTCTTATCTGTTGGAGATTATTCACAATGGAAGAAAAGAATGATTCAGTTCCTAAATCTAAAGAACAGAGATTATATGATATCTATCATAGATGGTCCGGGAAATCCACAATCATTTGTACCTGGACAAGCAGCCAAAGCTACATCTTCAACAATCGCAGATCGATACGTGCCAAAACCATATCAATTCTTTACTGATGTGGAAAAGGCAAGACATAAGATAGATGAAGAGGCACTTATCTATCTTACTACGGCAATCCCTAATGACATCTACAATCGCGTAGATAGTAGGGAATCTGCAAAAGATTTATGGGATGAATTGGAGAGACAGTTTCAAGGATCAAAGAAGTCAATTCAGACAAAGCTGAATCAGAGTATAAATGCATATGAAGGCTTCCATGCAAAAGAAGGAGAGACTTTGTTGGAAACATACAATCGTTTCAATGTGATACTGAATGATCTAAGGAGAAATGGGATGAACAAGTCAGAATCAGAGATCAATTATAAGTTCATCAAGAACTTGAACCCAGAATGGAAAAGCTATGCTATCAACATTCAGATGACCAAGGACATGGCACAAGAAGACGTCAATGATATATTCACAACTTTATCTCAGCATGAGGATGAAGTAAAGCAGCTTGGTGCTGAAAAGAAGATGGTCAAATATTCTTTAGCCTTTATGTCTGAACGTAAGAAAGGGTCAAGTTCCAAGTCCAATTCTTCTTACAAGTCAAAGTCAAGGAAATCCAGAGCTCTCCTAACTGAAGTCACTGATTCAAGCACTGATCACTCTTCTACTGAAAGTGAAGAATATTCAGATGAGGATATGCAACGATTTGCTGAAAATCTGGCTCTTCTCACAAAGCAGTTCAAAAGATTTGGAAAGAACAAGTACAAGCCGAAATATGAGAGTTGCAAGAAAGACAAGTACAAACCGAGATCTGAAAAGAAGTATGAGAAAAGAGGAGAGAAAAGAGATGAAAAGCGAGAAGAGAAGAGAGAAGGAAAGAAAGAAGAGACTGAGCCGAAATATGGAAGATGCTATAACTGTGGAAAACCAGGTCATTTTTCCAAGGATTGCAAGTTCAAGCGTACAAAGAATTCTGAATATTATGCTCGGAAAACACTGTTAGCAAAGAAGGTGGAAGAAGTTCAGAACTTAATGGCGGAAGAAGAGAATTGGTTGTACAAGAGTTCTGATGACGAATCTGCACACTTTACTCAGGTGTGTATGATGGCCAAAGTAGATGAGGACATTGGATCATCTTCTGATCATTCTGACTGTAGTTTCGAGGTACGTATTCAATCCTTAAAGGCTCAAGTTAAGTTCATGAAAGAAGAATTTAAATCTTTAAAAGGTAAACTTAGTTATGAAAGACAAACAATGTTGAATTTTCGTGATGAAAATTCAATGTTGAAAGATGTGGTTAAGGAAAAGGAATCTGAAAAAGATTGTTTGAAAAAGGACAAAGATGTTTTAATTTCAAAGATATATGAGCTTGAAAAAGATCTTGTAAACTTAAATGCTGAAAAAGGGGATTTTCAACTAAAATTTGAAGCATGTTTTCAAGAAAGAAACGAGGCATATTGTCAAATCAAGCAACTGGAGGATTTAAATCTGAAAAGAGGACAGACTGAGCAAACATTAAATCTTTTAACAAACAAACTCCAAGATGTCAGATTTTATAATGTTAAAAAAGTTTTAGGTTTTGAACCAAATACAGTTTTGAAAAGAGCACCAGAAAATTTGTATAATTTTGATAAAATGGGCTCTAATTCTACAAAACCTGATATCCATGATACTTTTGTAAAAGGTAAAGTTGTGAATGATGATGACATTTAATCTTGCGCTGATTCTATTTCAAGTTTAAAATCTGTTGGTTTTACTTATAAAGATTTAAATGAAAGTTACAAAACAAGAAAGATAGAATTTAGTGAATTTACTTCTCTATTTTCTCCTTGTTTACCAACAGAATCAGCCAAGGTTGAAGAAAATAATACTGAATCTCAGTGTCAGTTTGATGAATCTGATTTAGAAACTGATGTTGAGAATCAAGTGTTATCATCTGAAAGTGAAAATATCATGAATCAAAACCTTACTTCTGATTTTTCAAAAATTATGACTGAGGAGATTTTTACAGAAATGATGAATGCTTTAGATCCTGTTCCTATTATAGAGAAGATGGAATCAAACTCTGAGGTAAATCAAACATCTAATTTTGAGAAACAAATCATAGATCTTCAAAAGACAATTGAAGAGTTAGAAGATGAGAATGTTGATCTCAAATTTAAACTTGACAAGTCTTTTGAAGAAAACAAAGAACTCTCTAAAGAGTTAAATATTTTGAAAGATGATTTGTTTAAACGAAATCTTCAAGATAAAAAGATGTTTGAGTCTCCAAACTGGAATGTTCATTCTAATCCAGAGTTTGATACTGTTAATTCTAAATCTTCGGTTGTTTATACTTCTACTCCTGAATATCCTCCGAGTATTTTTGAAAAAGGAGAAACATCTTGTAATTCAAAGGCAAAATCATCTTCTTCAAAGAACACTAACAAGATTCTGTTTCCTGTTTCATATGTAAAAAGGCAGAATGGTAAAGGAGAAAGGGTGAAGAATGTGAAGGAAAATAAAGTTGCTATAAATAAAAGTAAAATCAGTGATAGTGGTAGTTTGATGTGTAAAAATTCAAACGTTTTCAAATGTCAAAGTTGCATGAATGATTGTACTTCATTGGATAAATCAAAGCTTTTGACATTTGCACGTAAGAATTTTATTTGCAAACACTGTCATGATAATGCATTTATTATTCCTTCTATTCATCCTAAATCTAAAGTTGCCAGAAAAACATCTCATGTCAATTAAGCTTCAAAATCCTTAACTCATCAGGCTAAAATTTTTCATGCTAAGTTTGATCATTTTTCGAAAAAGAAAACATTTCATGAGCTTAATGTTAAAATGGTATGGAAATGGGTACCTAAGCATCGCTATGAGTGGCGAATTAAGGCTAAGGTAGATGATGTTGATGAGTTGCGAAAAGCTAACAAGAAAGGACCCATCTGGATATGGGTACCTAAACAGAAATGAGTTGTTCTTTTTGCAGGCCTCATATACATGGTATATGGATTCAGGATGCTCGCGCCATATGACAGGATTTAAGCATCTACTTCACAATTATGTTGAGGAACCTGCCGGTACTGTAAGTTATGCAAATTCTGAGGTTACTGGATACATTCGAGGACACGGATCGTTAACAAATGGCATCGTGACGATCAAAAGAGTACTATATGTAGAAGGACTTGATCATAATCTTTTCAGTACAAGTCAATTCTGCGATACTAAAGTTCAAGTTCGGTTTACGTATAAATGCTGTTACATTGAAGATAAAGATGGTCGTGCAGTTTTTAAAGCTAAACGGAATGCAAATCTTTATTCTGTGAATTTTCCAGCACTTTCTGCATCAAGACCTGTTTGTTTGATTGCAAAATCTTCACGAGCTGAAAGTTGGATATGGCATCGGCGTCTGTCTTATCAAAACTTTGATGCAATTAATCAATTGGCGAGACAAGGTATTGTCAAAGGTCTACCAGAACTAAGGTTTGAGAAGAATTCTCTTTGTCCCGCTTGTGAAATGGGAAATATGAAGCGAACATCTCATAAAGCAAAGACAAAATTCTCATCCTCAACACCTCTTGAATTGATACATATGGATCTTTGCAGCCCGATCAGGACTCAGTCTATCAATGGTAAGAAATATATTTTGGTCATGATAGATGAGTACTCCAGATATACTTGGCTGGAATTCTTAAGGAACAAATCAGATGCAGCAGAGCTGATCATTGAGTTTTTAAAGAAGATTCAGGTTCGACTACAACTACCGATTATATCTTTGAGAAGTGACAATGGCATGGAATTCAAGAATGAAAAGCTTCAGAGTTATCTCATATCTGTTGGGATCTCTCACAACTTTTCTGCTGCCTACACTCCTCAGCAAAACGGTGTAGTTGAAAGGAAGAATCGAACACTGGTGGAAGCTGCAAGGACAATGTTAGCCTATTCCGAATTGCTAATGTTTCTGTGGGCTGAAGCCGTAGCCACTGCGTGTTTTACACAAAACCGCACGATTGTCATCAAAAGACATAAAAAGACAGCGTATGAACTTATTAATCATCGAAAACCGAATATTAAATTTTTTCGTACTTTTGGTTGCAGGTGTTACATTCTCAATGATCGAGACAATCTTGGTAAATTTGACAAGAAGGCTGACGAAGGCTATTTCATTGGTTATTCGTTAACATCTAAAGCCTATCGGATCTACAATAGACGAACCAAGACGATCATGGAGAGCATTAATGTGTCATTTGATGAATCATCAACGTTGACTTCTGAACAAAACAGTTCAGAACTCAAGCTTAAACAGAAAGTTTCTATTCAAGACGGAATAGAACCTGAAGTCAAACAGAATAAGTCTTCTAATTCAAATAACATTACAGCTGAATTAGAATTATTATTTTTTGATGCTTTTATGGATATTTGTGAAGATTTTGAAAAATCAAGCATATCCGCATCAACTTCAGAGGTTCCAATTATACTTGCAGATATTTCAGGACCTTCTGAAAATGTCACAATATCAACCACATCAGGTACATCTACACATATACATTCTGAAGATACTAATGTTGATTCTGTGCATGCAGATCCAAATTCTACAACAAAAATTCTGAGTGATTCTTCTATTGCTCCGAAAATATTTACTTCAGAAGAGACTGTACAAGATGTCCCGAGCACATCTGGGGTTGATAAAGACTTACCTGCAGTATATGATGAATATTAGGAAGATAATACTCAAGCTGAAATTCATCCGATTCCAAGTACAATGAAATGGACAAGAAATCACCCACTTCATAATATCATTGGTGATGCACAGTCTGGTGTACAAATGCGTGCAGCATCGGCTAATTTTTGTCTGTATTCAAGTTTTTTAAGTTCCATCGAGCCAAAGAAAGCTTCAGAAGCCTTGCGCGATCCAGATTGGATACTGGCAATGCAAGATGAACTTCTGCATTTTGAGAGGAACAAAGTTTGGCGACTCATACCACTTCCAGAAGGAAAATCTGTTATTGGAACAAAGTGGGTTTTCAGAAATAAGAGAGATGAATCTGGAGTTGTAGTTCGAAACAAAGCTCGCCTTGTTGCAAATGGTTATTGTAAACAGGAGGGGATTGATTTTGAAGAAACATTTGCTCCTGTGGCACGACTGGAAGCGATACGAATCTTTTTATCCTATGCAGCGCATAAAAATTTTACGGTCTTCCAAATGGACGTAAAATCAACATTTTTAAATGGGATATTGCATGAAGAAGTATATGTTGCTCAACCAGAAGGATTTGTTGATCCAAAGAACCCTGATCATGTCTATGTCTTAGACAAAGCCTTGTATGGACTCAAACAGGCACCAAGAGCTTGGTACGAAACTTTAACTCAATTCTTACTTGCTTCAGGATTCAAGAAAGGTACAATTGATACTACTCTCTTTCTGAAAAAGCAAGGTGATGATATGATTCTGATTCAGATTTATGTAGATGACATAATTTTCGGTTCTACAAATCCAAAGTTTTGTAAAATTTTTTCAAGAATCATGGAATCTCGTTTTGAAATGTCAATGATGGGTGAACTAAATTTTTTCCTTGGTCTTCAAGGGAAACAGTTACCCGAAGGCATTTTCATCAATCAGTCAAAATATATTCGAGATATTTTAAAGAAATTTAACATGAGTGACAGTTCAGTGATGAAAACACCGATGGCAACAGGCACACTTTTAGATGCAGATCTTTGTGGCAAATCTGTAGATCAAAAAGTGTACCGTAGCATGATTGGTTCACTGCTGTACTTAACTGCGAGTAGACCAGATATTATGTTTGCTACATGTTTCTGTGCTAGATATCAAGCTAATCCGAAGGAATCACACCTGGTCGCTGTAAAACGGATTCTTAGGTATCTTAAAGGCACTACTGAGTTAGGCCTTTGGTATCCTAAAGGTTCGTCTTTTGATTTAACTGCCTCTACTGATGCTGATCATGCAGGTTGCAAACTGGATAGAAAGAGCACCTCTGGTTCTTGTCAGTTCTTAGGTGATAAGTTGGTTAGTTGGACTTCTAAGAAACAAAATTTTGTTTCTACATCCACCGCTGAGGCTGAATACGTAGCTGCCGCAAGCTGCTGTTCACAAGTCCTCTAGATGAAAACACAGTTAAAAGATTTTGGATATACTTACCAACGAGTTCCTATTTACTTTGATTCTAAGAGTGCGATTGCGATAACTTCTAATCCAGTGCAGCATTCCAAGACAAAACACATCGATGTGCGTTATCATTTTATAAAGGATCATGTCGAAAAGGGCGATATCGAGATGCACTTCGTGACTACAGACTACCAGTTAGCTGACCTTTTCACCAAGCCGTTGGATGAAAATAGGTTTACCTTTTTAGTTAGTAAACTTGGTATGTTAAACGCCACTTCATGATTCTAGGGGGAGTTTTTCTAATCTTGTACTTTCTTTGAATATATTTTGGATATTTCATCATATGTTGTCTGACTAAAGCGGAATCATTTTTATAATGATTACCAAAATCTTTTTCTTGCATGATATTTTATGTGACAATGGCTTTTGGACAATTCCGTTCAAAACCCGTAATCAAATGTTTTCTTCTGAAGGATGCTTTCTTGATTATATCTTTTCAAGAAGTTTTTCATTTGAAAGGAAGTTTAGAAATTATATTGCTATATTTTTTTTATAATAATATTTCTAACAAGATTGATGTTTTACAGATATCAAGGGGGAGGATATCTATTTACGGATACTTTAATTGCTATATTCATTCCAGGGGAAGTTAAGGATTCTAATCCACAAGTATAACATTCAAATCCTTATACTCTAACACTTGTAAAAGAAGAACAACTTTTACTTGTGAAAAATGTTTTTTAAAATGTTCAAACCACTTCACGATCTTAAAATATTTTTATGATTTGAGAAGTGTGAATTTTAAATTTTTTTTGGATACTTCATTGTTTATCTGACCGTGTGTTCTGTTAAAGAATAATACTTGTGTATTTTATTTTTTATATACTTTGTCAAATATTCATACACACACTGGTTCAGTATTTTCAAATTGATTATGTTATTACCATGTATCAAATGATATATCTTTCTATGGTAATACTCCCGTCGTTTGGTAATCACAGTTGTTTGAATCAAACGTCATTTCATTTTTTTTACTGTGATTTCATTGATAATATTTTTTCTTCATGATAATTTGATCTGATCTTAATCATTGTCAGATTCTCAAAACATTTCTATTCTTTTCATTCATATAAAGTTTTGAGATATCTTAAATGTTCAAAATGCTCAAATTTCATTTCTGATTTTTGAATGAGCATACAAACACTGACATATGATTTCTTGTGCTTTACATGTCAAGAAAATCATTGAACAACATGTACTTTTAGGAACATGGGATTCAGTGTGAGTGCTTATTAGATCTTCCATGGATTCACAATAACCAGTGTTTCCTACCCCGGAAGAAATCCTTTGAGTGATTGAGGGGAGAGGGGTCTAAAAGAATTGAGTGTGGGAGTGAGCTGAGGTAAAATGAAAATGAGAGATTGGTTAGATGTGAGCTTAAATGTTTAAAAGAAAGAGGGTGTGAGAACAGGGTTAAAAGAATATCAGAACTCTGCACCAAACATTTTTCTGAGCTGGGTAGCCACATTACTGATTGGTTCACATTTATTTCGTGACCATCATTGAAATAGGCAAATAACCCATGCCATCTCTTGAATAAAACCTCCCTAGCTACTCATTCTTTTCTTAAAAAGAGAATGTTTCATATTTTCTGGGGAAGCAGCACATAATCTATCGGATCTTCACTTGGAAGATACTGATATTGAAAAACAAGGAAAGTTGCCTACCTTCGAACCTTTCTCATGCACGTTGAGTCATGTATAATCATTATTGTCTCAGTGATTTACATATTTTGAGCCTTATGAAACACAATCATTGTGCTAATTCTTTCAAAACACAAGCACGAGCACACAGAGAATATGTTTTTCTGTCAGAACATTCATAGAATTACCTTGTGTTTTTCAATGATTGAATGGAAGTCCTGGGGAGTCAACATCAAACAAGCTCCTTACATTGTACATCCGTTGTACACGGTAACTTCGTGTTACTGACAGGCACTTCTAACTGTTTCATATGTTGATTCAGGGTTACCATTCTTATTTCGTTTGAATTTGAAAAGATTCAAATGAATATGTTCGTGAATCAAAGGCCAATCCAGATCAGATGTGAGAATGATTTTCCTATATGGGGAGATTGTCTATTATCCAAAGGAGAAGATAACAGTTCATGAAGATTGTACTTATCAGATGACGGGAAGTCATTCAATGACGGATCTGACCTTGAAGTGTTTTAATGATGTTGATTCTTACGAATCATTAAAAAGGGGGAGAATAATCAAAGTTCAAGATCAAATTGAAGTTTTAAAGATTTCAGAGGTGATAAACTTTTCAGATGTTTAAAGTCAAATGTTAAAGAAAGCTTATCAAAGAGAAAGTCAGAGTTTATGCAAAAGTTAATTCAAAGGGAGAGACAAGTTTGAAGAATTGTTAAAGTTTTCAAGATGTCAAAGCTAGAAAAGATTTGAAGTTGAAGTTAATTCTGAAGATATGAAGACCTGAAGATTATTGCCAAATTTTTTTTAATCTTGAATCCAAAGGGGGAGATTGTTAGACTATAATTGTATTCAAGATTAAATGAGGGTCATTATTGTAATTGTTGTAATAGTTGTTTGTGTGTGTTGTAAGAGAGCTTAGATGGTTTGACCTTGCTTTGTCATGTTGACCTATATATAAGCAAGTCCTTGTATTGTTTTTAGTAGATTTGTGTAAGCAAGAGATTAAGTGTGTGAAATTGAAGGTGTAGTATTGGTGGTAGTTGAGAGAGAACACATAGTTGCACACATTGAGTACACACACAAACACATTCTATCTTGGAAAGTTAATCACTTTTAGATCTATGACTTGATGTAATTCCTGTGATTAATAAACAAAGTGTTTTGTGTTAATTTGTATGTGTTTATGCTAGTAAATCTTGGGCCACAAAGATTAAGACATACTCAATCTAAACAAACTGAAGAAACACAAAGATGGTTGCACAAGAATATAGAGAATGGAGGGTTTTAGAAGTATAGAAAACTAAGGTTTCTATCTTCGTCCAAGAATAGAGCACATTCTCAGATGGAGAGGTGATCTTTCTATTTATACCCTATGCATTAAATGTATGGAAGGATACTTTACACATGGCGTTCAGTTATTGGTTGGCTTTGGTAGTTTGACTTTTGGAAGACATGCTTTCGGCCGTATCATGAACAGTGTATTTGACAGAGTTGTTGTACGATTTGTGCTAGAGATATGTCCGTTCTGACACATCGTACTGGTTGTGCAAGGTAAGTCAAAAGGAAACATGAGGCATAAGATTTGTGATCGATTGATCGCTGAATATCTCTTTCTTCAAAGATATAAAAAGGTTCAGCTATCGCTGAAGCTTTTCCTCATGTTCCTTCGCGTATAAGTAGAGTTCACTTTGCTTCACTGATATCCGCATCAGGTCACTAGTAGACTTTTATTTGTTCAGTGGCTTCGTCTTCGATTCAGCTATGAACATATGTTGACTCAAGACTTGTCTTCAGGGATTACGTTACTATTTACATCAGAACTATCAGCGATAACTGAACAGACTCAGTTTGATAACTGATAGTGAAACACTAATAAATATTAATTGTTTATAAGAAAGACTATCAGCGATAACTGAACAGACTCAGTTTGATCGCTGATGGTGAAACACTAATACATATTAAAGCGTAATTTTCACTAAGTAGAAAAGGGTCGTTATCAAATCACTGAGAGAGTTTGGTTCAACAAGAGGAACCGAGAGCAATAATTGTTAGATTGATATTGTATTCAAGATTAAAAGTGAGGGACTTTGTTGTAATTGTGTAATATTTCAAGGGTTTGGTTGTAATGTCAACAAAAGTTGACTTAGTATAAATAGGTTTTTTTGTTGTTAGATTGGTAAGTATGCATACACTTAAAGAACACAAGATTTGTACTAAGAGAGAACACATAACTCGTATCAAAGTTAGATTTGTGGCACTTGTGAGATTTATGATTATATTGTAATCTTGTGACATTTATACAAAGTTGTTCTTGATAATCTATTTCTGAATATATATATTGCTAGAAACTGGGATCACAATTGGTATCAGAGCACAAATCAGAAAATTCAGAAAGATCGATATTTTTCAAGAAAGTCACTGTTACACTGAATTCAAGAGTGTGATTGAGTGATGAATTGAATGTGAAATTGAGTTCACAATGTTCGTTCATTGAAGTGAAACAATTCTTGTGTTGGTTGATTAATCAATTGATCAACAGATTGCAAGAATTTCATCGATTTGTACATTTCCAGAATGTTGTTTTTCACGGACTGCCATTGATCGATTTCCAATTCAAAAGTCAATTTCAGGGAAATTCACTCCGTAGGGTTGTGTTCGATGACATAAAGATCATTCCTACAAAGTTTTAGATCCAAACATCAAGTTTTAGGTGGATTTTTGTTTAAAAATTGTAAAATCGACTCGAGATCTACAGAATTCACAGACTTCATGAAGAACTCGCACGTAGAACTCGCAGAGCCAAGGAATTCGCAGAATACCTATTTTTGTTGATCCTAAGGAAAGAATTCGCAGAGAAGATAATTTGCTAAGGTAGGAATTCGCAAGTGTGAGACTTACGAATTCAGAGGAATTCGCACTTGAGAGAGATACGAATATAAAGAATTCGCTCAAGGCACACTTACGAATTGTGCAGGATTCGCAACTGAGTGTTCTATGAAAAGCTAAGAATTCGTAAACCAGTGTTCTGCGAAAAGTTCAAGATTTTTTATCCTAAGTGTCTTGCGAATTGTCCTTTACGAATTCTATACTTGTGAATTTCTTTGTATGTGACTTGCGAATTGTGCTATACGAATTCTATTCTTACGAATTCTTGCTTACGAATTCTAGGTTGTGAGTAGCTTACGAATTCTATACTTGTGAATATTTTTGAGTGATTTTCTGTGATTTTTACTGAAAATTTTTCTGATTTTCTGATTAAAGATCAATACTATCATATTTTTTTTTTATATCAAGTTGCAATATGAGTTTTAACTGTCAAATTTTTTTTTCCTAGGGGCCCCCGTGCTAAGTCTGCGTAGGGGTACATATTTCTTAGTGTGATTAAAGTTTCTGATTTTTTTTTCATATATCATCATGCCTTATACTGATGAAAAAGGAAATCTGGTGTTAACTAACAGAGATTGTGTTTTAGCGTATATGCCAGAGATTCCGGCTATGGAAGGTGAAATCAAGAATCTGAAGATTCAAAATTCATCTCTTCTAAATCAGATTACTAAATTGAAAGATTCTAAAGATTTAAAGAAAGATTTTGTTTGTTCAGAATGTATTTCTAATTCAAAGATTAATTTTGCAGGAATTATTGAGTCGAAAGAAAAAGAGATTTTAAATCTTCAGGCTAAGTTGAAAAGGTCTGAGAGTATTAATGCTAGCTCTACTTGGTCTAAAAAGGAACAAATGGAAAGAGAGCTTGATGATCTTAGAAGGAGAGCTAACTTTGCTGGTGATACATCTGAAGGGCTGAGAAAGACAAATTCACAAATCTTTGCTGAAAGAGATAAGTTGAAAGATAAAGTCTTCAGTCTTGAGGTTGAGATAAATATCATGAAGGAAAAAGCAATCCAACTCAAAGATAACACAAAAGCCCAAGATGAGATAAAGAAGATTGAGAAGAAGAGAAAGGATTTAGAGAAAGACAATGCTGAGCTGAAGAAGAAAATATCTGAGTTGGATGTTCAAGTTGATAAAGAGAAGAAAGAAAAAGAAGGGCTTGAGAAAGAAAGAAAATCTTTTGCTCAAAAGTTCTCTGAATTTTCTAGAAAAGCTTTTGAAGAAAAGAAATCAGTGGAGCTGAAATGCATTAAACTTTCTCAAAAAGTGCCAGATTTTGAGAAAGTTATCATCTTGGAAAGAGAAATGTTTGCTACAGAGAAGAAGAAGATAGTTGAGCAAAAGATATTAGAAAAAGATTTTACAAAAGAGAGAAAAGTGTTTGAAACTAAGATAGAAGAGCTTACAAAGAAGCTATCTGAGCTGTCAACAAACATTCAGATGGAGAAGAAAGCAAAATCTGAATTGCATAAGAAGTTTGACATACTGTCAAAGGAAAGAAACTGTTTGTCCACAAAGATCAAAGAACTTGAGGAGATCATGTTCAAGGTGAAGCTGACTGAGCACAAAATGCCATAATCAATTGCTCAATCACCGAGAGATGATCTAGCTGCATCCGAATGCTCATTTAAATTAGCTGCAAGTTCAATTTTCACTAACGTTTATAATAATCCTTTGTTTGATGTAAATAATAATCACACTTTTGTACATAAAGATCAAATTTATCTTTCTAATCTTTTCTATGACAAAAATGTTGATGGTTCAGGTAACATTAAGAAGAATGAGTCTCAGAAGAAAAGATTTTGGAGAAGGAAAGATAAGAAAGAAAAAGAAAAATGGATTTGGATAGTAAAAGGTTCCTCGAAGGAGAAGAAGGAACATAAATCATCTGAGCATGCATCTAATGCAAAAAGGAACTATGCTTCGAAAGGTAAAACTTTTGGCAAACCTGATCTGGTTTACACTATAAATCAATTGATCAGGTTACCTCAAAAGAAAATTAGTTGTTCCTACTGTGGCTCAAATGATTTTGTTAACAAAAATTATGAAAATAACTGGTATGGTTCTTACTATATCGCTCCTATTAAAACTGCAACTAACAAATCTGGATCCAAATACCAGTGGATACCAAAAGCTAAATCTGTGTTTCAGGCACCCAAGGTTTAAGGGGGAGAAAGAACCAAGGCTTCTGAATAAATCAGCTCAGAACCCGTGCTTCAAAGAACAATGGCTCTTGAATAAAACATTTCAAGACCCGTTCTTCAATGTTTCAGAACTATGGCTTCTGATTACATCAGATCAGAACCCGGTCTTCATTGGTAAAATTGCATATTACTATTCTCACCGGAGAATAAGTAGTAATGGCTTCTGAATACTAAGTTCAGAACCCGATCTCAAATGTTTTTCTTCTGAAGGATGCTAATCAGCCAAAATCTTTTCTGCTATATCTTTTAGGGGGAGGAGATATTAGCTAAATGTACTTTCATTGTTATATTTTTCCAATAACTTGAATTTTGACAGATATCAAGAGGGAGGATATCTGATGTTTTTGTCATGGATACTTAACAAAATATATTCATTCCAGGGGGAGTACAATATTCTTATTTACAGGTATATATTTGTAATCCTTATACTCTATCACTTGCTGAAAGATGAACAACTTTCACATGTGAAAATCATTTTCGATTAAATGTTCAAACCACTTCACATTCTTAAAATGTTTTTCATGAATTAAGAAGTGTGTTTTTAAATTATTTTCATTGGATACTTTAATGCATATCTAATCGTGTGTTTCTAATGACAAATACTTGTGTAATTGTCATGTCTTTATACTTTGACAAGTATTCATACCAACAAAGGTTCAGTACACTTCTTGACTTTGTTATTACCATGTATCACATGTTAAATCTTTCTATGGTAATACTCTCGGTTGTATTCAATGTTGTTTGAATCAAACGTTATTTCATCATTATAAGTGCTTTCATTGCAAACATGTTTATATATTGTTCATATAAACAACATTCGTCTTTGATTTCCCAAAATATTATTCTTGATGAATTTTGATTTGATCTTAATCATTGTCAGATTCTCAAAACATTTCTATTCTTCAATGATTATTCATTCATACAAAGTTTTGAGAAATCTTAAATGCTTAACTTGCTCAAATTTCATTCTTATCTGTTATGAGCATACATTCACTGACAAATGATTTCTTATGCTTAAATGACAAGAAAATCATTGAGGCAATACATTCTTATAAGATAAAAATTCATGGGATTCTATGTGTGAGCTTAACAGAACTTCCATGGATTTCACGATAACCAGTGTTTCCTACCCAGGAAGTATTCCCTGAGTGATTGAGGGGAGAGGGGTCAAAAGATTGAGAGTGTTGTGTAAAGAGGTAAAATGGAAATGAGAGATTGGTTAGAAGTGATCTTTAATGTTTAAAAGAAAGAGGGTGAGGGAACAGAGTAAAAGAATATCAGACTCTTCACCAAATCTTTCTGAGTCGGGCAACCACATAATCTGATTGGTTCACATTCTTTGGTGACCATCATTGAAAAAGGCAGTGAGCCCATGCCATCTCTTGCATACAACCCCACCAACTACTCATTCTTTTCTCAAAAAGAGAATGTTTCACATTTTCTGGGGAAGCAACATATAATCTATTGGTTCTTCATTTGGAAGATACTGATATTGAAAAGAAGGAAAGTTGCCCACCTTCGACCCTTCCTCATGCATTATTGAGTCTATGTATAATCATTGTTGTCTCAGTGGTTTACATACTTTGAGCCTTATGAAACACAATCATTGTGCTAATTCTTTCATACATAAGCACGAGCACACATAAAATTTGTTTTTCTGTCAGAACATTCATAGAAAATACCATGTGTTTTTCGATGATTGGATGGAAGTCCTGGGGAGTCGACATCAAACAAGCTTATTACATTGTACATTTGTTGTACAAAGTAGCTTTGTGCTATTGACAGGCATTCCTAATTGTTTCATGTGTTGAGTCAGGGTTACAACTCCTAATTTGTCCGAATTTGAAAAGATTCAGATGACTACTTTTATGAATTGACTGCTTATTCAGATCAGATGAATCAAAGGGAGAGATCATGAAGACTGTGCTTACTTGTTCATTTAGGGGAGATGTTCCAAAGATAGATCTAAACTTGAAGAGTTTTAATGATTTTGATTCTTACAAATCATTAAAAGGGGGAGATGTATCAAAGTTCAAGTTCAGATGAAAATTTTATATCAGAATTGGGAAGATAATTCAAAGTTGAAGTTCAAATGATTAAAGTTTGAATCAAGAAGGGGGAAAGTTGAATTTCAAAGTCAAACTTCAGAATATCTAATGAAAGGGGGAGATGAATCAAAGCTTAAAGTCAAATGTTATATGGTTGATTGAGAAAGACAAAGTAAAAATGGAGAATGTCATAGTTTTGAAGAATCCAAAGTTATGAAGATTTTTGAAGACAAAGTTGTTTGAAAAGTCAAAGTGAAAGATACCAAAAGGGAAAATATGTTTCAAATATTATTGAAGGATTGATGAAGATGTCAAAGCTATGAAAGATCAAAGCTGAAAAAGATTTAATGCTAAAGATTTTTCTAAAGATAAGAAGACCTAAAGATTTTTATCAATTTTTTTAATCTTCAATCCAAAGGGGCAGATTGTTAGATTGATATTGTATTCAAGATTAAAAGTGAGGGTCTTTGTTGTAATTGTGTAATAGTTCAAGGGTTTGGTTGTAAAGTCAACAAAAGTTGACTTAGTATAAATAGGTTTTCTTGTTGTTATATTGGTAAGTACGCTTACAGTTAGAGAACACAAGATTTGTACTAAGAGAGAACACATAACACGTATCAAAGTTAGATTTGTGGCACTTGTGAGATCTGTGATTATATTGTAATCTTGTGACATTTATAAAATGTTGTTCTTGATAATTTGTGTCTGAATATATATTGCTAGAAACTGGGATCACAATAATTGAAATAGAGTAGAGAGAGTAGAGATGCATAAAAATAGAGAGTTACGATGTAAGGGATAAGAAAGATGCATAAAAATCAAAACTTGATATAAACTAATAAGGATTAAAGAGATTCAATGAAGAAAAACTAAGAACGATAAACTAAGATAATAATATTCAAACACGACGGAAATTAATCAAATATTTAAAGAAGTATGGAAGAAGATACTCAATAACGTATGAAAACCGAATGCAATCGATCATCAATGGCATAAGCTTCAAGATTAGGAGTCTTCGTCCCCAAGCTATGAAGGAATCAATTAGACAGAAACCAAAGTGTAACCCTTGTTCTAAGAAAAAAAATAAAAACGGCTAGGGTAAAACAAACTTAAAAGGGGGTTTAAAAGTGTAAGCAAAAAAAGCCCAATAAAATCCCAACAAAAGAACAAGTCCAGCGACCTTCGCAACCGTGAAGAAATCTTCACGCCCGTGAAGGTGCAACAGAAAATTAAGGGTGTTTCACGAAAAGTGCTTCGCGACCGTGAAGAAATATTCGCTCCCGCGAAACCGGGCCGGAAATTTTTTATCATGAATCAAATATCTTTCTTCGCTCCCGCTAAGCTTGGAGAACAACTAATCCCTTCCGACTTCATCTTTTTCGATAGCTTCTCCTCTTTGCTCTCGATCATCTTCTTCTCTTCTTCGCTCTCGGCTTTATCTCCCACATACACTTGATTATCCTCTTCTCTTTTCACCTTGAGTATGCCTTCACCCATCTCACCCATCTCGACCAATTAGAGATAATCGTCAACTGTTTTGTTCTTGAATTCTGTGCCATTATCAATTCTAAGTATCTTAAATGTCTTTTGCAAGTTGACTTGAACGGTCTTCGAAAATGAAATAATAATCTTCGGAGTTTCATCCTTTGATCTTAGAAATTTGACCCAAGCGTATCTTGAAAAATCATCCACGATCACAAGAACATATTTGTTGCCGTTTATGCTTTGCGTTTGCATTGGACCACAGAGATCCATATGCAACAACTGTAAAGAAGTACTTGTGCTTGGTTCAGGCTTATGCTTATGTGAAGCTCTCTTCATCTTACCTTTCTCACATGCGTCACACAAATGTTCATTTTTGTATTTCGGCTCTGGAAGTCCTCTCACGAAATTTCCTGTCACCAACTTGTTAATATATCTAAAGTTGAGATGAGATAGCCTTCTATGACATAACCAGTTTTGTTGCATAAAGGTCTTTGATAGTAGACACACAACATTATCATACTTGACATTTGACAAATTGATCGTGTAGAGGTTTGACTTTTACATCTCCACCAAGAGTTCTTTGCCATCTTCAGTTCTAACATAACCTCTTGGCTTTGAAGTTCACCTATAATTTTTTTTTTGCAAAACTGACCAATGCTGAACAGATTGTGTCCTAATCCTTCAACAAACCTCACCTTCTTTATCGTTACATTCTCTTGCACTACATCTCCATATCCAAGAATTGGTAAAAACTGGTTATTTCCAAATCGCACGTTGTCCCGGAATTTCTCTGTATACCTAGATAAAATATCTTTATGCCCGGTCATATGCTTGGAACAACCTAAATCCAAGTACCACATATGATGGGTCTGTACAAGAGAAATCAAGCAACAACAGGTTTAGGTACCCATTTATAGATGGGTCCTTTCATGTTAGCACAAGATTTTGGCACCCATTTGAATTTGGGTCCGCTTTGTATTTCAAAAACATTAGAATGATGTATATAATAAGTACCAAACCAACAATCAGAATATTGTTGAGTCACAAAATCATTTCGACCGTATGTGGAACACTTACTAGGCAAACGAGATAATTGGATCAACTGCTTTATTGTATAAACCTTGTAAGAAGTTACAAATTTTGTTTTATGAGAAGCACATTGATCGATTACATCAGGCAAACTAGAAGTAATCCTATTACAATCTATGTCAGAAAATGATTTCGTAGACTCTTCAATCTTCCTTTTAGGTCTCCATTCTAGTCTTGCTTCAAACTTATTCCATCTCAGTTCTAAAACACAAGATTTAGATTTGTTAGAAACATGAGATTTAAGAGTTTGTGTGTTCTTGGCTTACCTGTGTTGGTTTATTTCTGTGAGCGCCTTTTTTTTTGTTTATTACCTCTAGAGTGATAGGTACTCACAAGGACTGAATCATCAACCTTAGTTGATGTTTCACCTTTCTCAAAGACAATAGGTAAAGCGTCATTATTAATCACAAAATAAGTATGATCTGGAAGTTTAGCACTAAAATCAAACTTATCAACACTTTCATCAAAACAACCATCAGAATTTAAAATACCATTTTCATCCACAAATAGGTCATCAACATCTTCTTCAAATTTTTGTGCTTTGGAAGAATTTCAATAATTAAAATCATTTGTCTTTTTAGAACACTTATTTTGATAAGACATTTTAGCACAATCTAAAGATTTAGGATTAGTAAAAACATTTCCCATGAAAACTTTACAAGATGATGCATCTGAATTAGTGGAGTTGTTTACACAAACTCTTTCTGATTTGGAGTTGTCATTTGTAACTTCAGATTTGAAATTAGTGTTCTTCTTAACAGTAGAAAACAAAACTTTCTCGAGATCAACGAAGATTCTTTCTATAACTAATTTGTTCTCAAGCTTAAAAAATTTTACTTTCCAAGATGAGTGGAGGAACATTAATTTTTTGCTTTAACAAGTTTTGACTCCATCTCTTTAGTAGAATAGCTTTGGAAATAATCGTTTGACAGAAACTTTGGTTGCTCAGATAGATAACTATCATTCAACTTTTTATAGCAGAATGATAGTTGCATTTTGGTTGTGTTCTTTCTGTTCTCATCTTCCTTAGCCTCAACCTCATCAAATGATTTTGTAACAAATTTGGGTTTCAAATGAGGACATTTGTCAACCACTTGTAAGAAATCAAAATTATATAAAGCTGGTTGCTTTCTTAGCTTTCTTTAGCTAATGTGGGTTATCGTAACCAATACTCCAGTTATCTTTAAAATCTGTAACTTCCTTTGGTTTGTTTAGAAAAAATGGTTTGATTAGTTTGACCTCGAGCATAAAGGTTTGCTTCCAAACCATTAATCTTTTTCAACCAAGATTTGTTTTCAAATTGCAGTTTATTATAATTCAGAACAGACTCTTCCTTCTCAAGTTCAGACTTATTAAACTTTGAAACTGTTTTAGAAATTTGACTTTCAAAACAAGCTTTTTGTTTTTTCAAAATTAGTAGCCGATTTGTTCAAAGAGTCAATCAACTTTTTGTTCCCAACAATTTCCTTTTTGAGATCAAAAATTGTTTAATGCTTTTTCGCAACTCTACTTTTCTCCTTTATGAGCTTAGCTTGTAAGTCCTGAAGCTCAACCATCATGGTTTCCATTTGCTTTAAGAAAACAGATTCCAAAAAATTATTTACCTCTTCGGAAGTCTCTTCATCATATTTGACTTATTTGCCTATTAAGCACATGTGAGTTGTCTCTTCTTTGTCATCCTCATAATCAATATGATCCAGCCAGTAATCATATTTGGCCATAAGTGCTTTTCCTGCCTCTTTTTTCTTGGCCAGAAGCATCTTGTTCTTATAGCACTAAGAATTGCGAACTTTCGGATTCCGGTAGTCCTTGGCAAAGTGGCCTATCTTACCACAGTTATAGCATTTAAGTGGCTCTACTACTTTCTTCTCCACATACTGATTCCCACAGTTTCTCTCTTATGGCTTCCTTTCTACATAACTCTTTTTTTCAGATCTCCTGTCCTCAAACCTTAATCCTTCCACTATTTCCTTGTGTTCATAGTTCCTTGATCCCAAGGAGTATCTTTGGTTGTTGGAACCCACTTCTTATAAAATTTCTTCTGGAAGGCTCGAGTAAGCAATATCATGGCTTGCTTCAGATTTTCCCCATCATCAGAATCTTAACCATCACTGTCAGTATCATCAGAACTAGAAACCACTATCTTCTTTTTCTTCTATTTCTCTTTCTTCTTCTCCACCACCAAAGCAACTAGATCATTCACAGGCTTCTCATTTTTCTTTTTCTCTTCTCTGTCCTTTTCTACCTCTTTCTCATTTTGACGAAGTGTTTCATAAACTTCATGTAGAGGGATCTCACTCAGATCTTTCATCTAATTCATTCTGCGTGTATGTTTCTTCCACTCTGGCTGTAATACACTTAGAAACTCTACATTATTCTCAATTTGCTTCTTTTTCACTTTGTTCTTTGTCAGCTCAATCAGTAAAGAAACAAATCATTCATATGTCTATTCCAAAGTTTCCTCAGATTTGGCCCTGAACTCTTCATAGTTATTTATGCAGTTAGCCACCTTCATATGATTACCAATCTTTGAACCCATCATCGTTTTCTCCAATTGATCCCACATTTTCCTAGTTGTAACCTTGTAGATGTCAATATTTATGTAGATCTCATTTTGTATACTCTGTAAAAGTAAAGATATTGCCTGTTTATCTGCCTTATATCTCTTCTTTTGTTTAGGTGTATAACTTGGAAAATCAACAACAATTTCTTTGGTGTTTAACCCTCGGTTCTTAGTACCATTTTCATTTTCAGAACTCTCATTTTCCTCATCTAGCACAATAGCAGTTACTGTTTTCGTCAGACCCTCATCAATAGATTGTTTGACGAATTCTCCATTTTCATGTCTATCTTTGAAATCTAGAAATCTATCATTCCATTGTTCATATTCACCCTTGAAGCGAACAGTGGTTTGACATCAGTACCAATTAAAAGAGCATCATTTGAAGTCATCTTGATGAACAACACAAATCTTTAAACATAGAGTCAAAAAAATTTCAAAATTCTGAATATAGCCAAAAATTGACTAAGTACAAAAGTCGCAGACCACAGAGAAACACTTGTCGAAAAACTCTTTCAACTCACTTGTCGCAAACCCTTTGAACTATGAAGTAAGGAACTCGCAGAAGGAAGCTTGAGAGTTCTTACTTGTCGTAGGCTGAAGCATGCGAGTTCCGAACTTGTCACAGGCTGAAGCTTGCGAGTTCTGAGAATGAATCTTCTTGCGAATTCTATACATAGAAAAATTTCAGCCAATTAACTTGTCGCAATGCGTACGAGTTCAATACGTAGAAAAATTTCGATCAAATAACTTGTCGTAGACACTTTTCGTAAGCCTTGTCTTGCGAGTTCTCGAACTTCACGCAGACCAAAGTAAGTGAACAGTAGCTTGTCGCAGATAGATGCTTGCAATAAGTAGCTTGTCGTAAGCCAGACCTTGTGAGTTCTAGACTTGTCACAGGTCACACTCTACGAGTTCTTGCCTTAGAAAAAATTCAACAAACGAAAATCAAATAATCATGAAGTCTGCGAGTTCTTCAGAAATCGTACGCCATTTTCTGCGAGTTTTTCAGATGATGCTTGCGAGTTCTTGAAGAAGCTTGCAACTTCACTGAATCTGGCGATTTCTTCAACTTTTTCGAGTCTCAACCAAAATTTTCATCCTTACGTCTTTCAAGACTTCGAACTTGATCACCAAACTTTGAAGATTGATCCTTGATGTGATTTTGAACACTTTTCTAATACATCATTTCATCAAAAAACCACTCAAGATTAAAATTCAATCTAAACACAGTCTATTCTAGAACATGAACAAAAATCAATAAAAATCCAAATTGATGTGAACTAGGATAAACGATTCAAATTAAGTCTGTTCTGTTATCCCAGTTTAATCTAGTTGATTAACAATCACATAACACAATAATATCAAGAGATATAAAGATTAGAATAACATACCAATCCCTTGAATAAACAATGTAACCCTTGTGTGTTCTTGATACCCTTGAATACAGAGAAAACAACTACCTCACTATAGGATTATAATTATGAATATGAGGATTAACCTAAAACCTAATTAAACAAAACATTAAATACCCAGGCCTAATGCCTAATGGGCTTATGGGCTTGAGGCCCAATAGCTAACAACTATTAGTTTATTACAAAATAAACCCTTTAACTTTAACTATCAAATAAATACAGTTTAGACCCTCTAATTTAACTTTAATCTTGAATACAATTATTTGATCCAACAATCTCCCCCTTTGGATTCAAGATCAAAAAAAATTTGGCAATAGTCTTCGGGTCTTCACTTTTCTTCTCTTTTCTTGAAAAACTTCAGATATGACGTTGAAAATTTCAAAACATAATATTCTCCCCCTTTTTATATATTCTCCCCCTTTTTGATGAGTGGTGAGAAGAATCATCAAAACTTGTCAAAACAATCTCCCCCTTTGAATATGGTCATCAACTTAGCACTGTCTTCATGTAACAATCCTTGTGTGTAATAAGAGCAGTCTTCCCAGATGGAAAGAGTGATTATTTCAATCTTTTCAGATTCAAATAACATAAAAGTAGTAACCATTCGAATCTTTTCAAATTCAAACAGTTTAATAGGTGTAACCCTGAATCAACAAATGACTCAGTTAGAATGCTTGTCAATGACACAAAGTCACTGAGTAACACAAAGTTACTATATAAGGAGTTGGTTTAATGTAGACTCCCCAGGTCTTCCATTCAATCATCGAATAACACATGGTTATCTATGAACGTTCTGACAGAAAACAAATTTCTGTGTGCTCGTGCATGTGTATGAAATAAATTAAGCATAGATGATTGCTTTTCAATAAAGGATCAAAGTATGTAAACTTGTTGAGACAACAACAAATTATACAAAGACTCAATGTGCATGAGAAAGGGTTCGAAGGTGGGGCAACTTTCCTTCTTTTTCAATATTAGTATCTTCCAAATGAAGAACCAATAGCATATGTGTTGCGTCCCCAGAAAATGTGAAACATTCTCTTTTTGAGAAAAGAATGAGTAGCTGGTGGGGTTGTATGCAAGAGATGGCATGGGCTAGTTGCCTATTTCAATGATGGTCACCAAAGAATGTGAACCAATCAGATTATGTGGCTGCCCGACTCAGAAAGAAGTTTGGTGCAGAGTCTAATATTCTTTAACTCTGTTCACTCACCCTCTTTCTTTTAATGCTCACTTCTAACCAATCTCTCTTTTCCATTTTACCTCTTCACACACCAACACTCAATTCTTTTAACCCCTCTACCCTCAATCACTTTGGGAATACTTCCTGGGTAGGAAACACTGGTTATCATGAATCCATGGAAGTTCTTTTAAGTTCACACACCGAATCCCATGTATTTTCCTAAAAGAACATACTGTTCAACAAGCTTTTGTACATGAAAGCACAAAGGAATACAGTTACATGAAGAATAAAACTTGGAGAAGTCAAAACATTAGATGTTTGACGATGCAATTCTCCCCCTTCAACTTAAAAGTGGTTGGAAATAAGCTCATATCAATTTGTCATGAAGAATAATATGCTGGAGAATCAAAAACGAATGTTGTTTATATGAACAATATATAAACATATTTTCAATGAAAGCACATGAAATGACGTTTGATTCAATCAACATTGAATACAAAGAACGTGAGTATTACCATAGAAAGATTTAACTTTTGATACATGGTAATAACAAAGTCAAATAGAATGTTCTGAACCGTTATGTGTATGAATACTTGACAAAGTATATTGACAAGATAAAACGCAAGTATTTATCTTTAAGAACACACGGTCAGATAATCTTTTAAAATCACAGATATTCTCCCCCATAACTGATAATTTTTTTTTTAAGATCAAGCAGGAAAAATAAAGCACTGAAATGCGGGTCCTAATCTGATGTGATTAGAAGCCATTGTCACTTGAAAAACCTGCATTAAAAAAAATTATGGTAATCATTTGTGAATACGATTCCGCTATCGTTAGCAACAGTTGAAGAATACAACACAAGATTAGGATTTAGAATGCTCCCCCTTGAATCATGAGTCAGGTCTAAGACATGTTCAACATACCAAGTTTGCTGATTAGAAATTGGAATCGCTTTTCATCCAACGGCTTGGTGAAAAGATCAGCTAACTGGATGTCAGTTTGAACAAAATGCATTTCAATGTCACCTTTTTCTACATGATTCTTGATGAAGTGATAGCGTACATCGATAAGCTTGGTCTTCGAATGCTGTACCAGGTTAGCAGTTATGGCGATTGAGCTCTTAGAATCACAATAAATAGGAACACGCTTGTAGTTGTATCCAAAGTCCCTTAACTGTGTCTTCATCTAGAGGACTTGAGAACAGCAGCTAGCAGCAACAACGTATTCAGCCTCGGCAGTGGATGTTGAAACACAGTTTTGTTTCTTTGAAGTCCAACTTACAAGTTTGTCACCTATAAATTGACATGACCTAGAGGTGCTTTTCCGGTCTAGCTTACATCCTGCATGATCAACATCTGTAAAGGCAGTTAGTTCAAAACGAGAATCCTTTAGATACCAAAGGCCTAAATTAGGAGAACCTTTGAGATATCTAACGATTCGCTTAACAACAGTTAAGTGCGACTCTTTAGGATTAGACTGATATCTCGCACAAAAACATGTGGCATACATTATATCTGGACGACTTGTAGTCAGATAAAGTAAAGAACCAATCATGCTACGATACACCTTTTGATCAACAAGTTTCCCGGAGGGATCTGCGTCTAAGAGTGTACCAGTTGCCATTGGTGTTTTCATGACTGAACTATCTGACATATTGAACTTTTTCAAAATATCTCTTATGTATTTAGATTGATTAATAAATATGTCGTCGGGTAATTGCTTTACTTGTAAACCAAGAAAGAAATTCAATTCACCCATCATCGACATTTCAAACTTTGTTTCCATTATCTTTGAAAAGTTCTTACAAAATTTCTGATTTGTCGACCCAAATATTATGTCGTCAACATAAATCTGAATGAGAATCAAGTCCTCACCTTGCCTTTTAAGAAATAAGGTTGTATCAACTGTACCTTTCTTGAAACCAGAAGCAAGTAGAAATTTAGTGAGAGTTTCATACCAGGCTCGCGGTGCTTGTTTAAGACCAGACAGTGCTTTGTCTAAAATATAGACATGGTCAGGGTGATGAGGATCAACGAAACCTTCAGGTTGAGCCACGTAGACCTCCTCATGCAGAACGTCGTTCAGGAAAGCTGACTTTACATCCATTTGATAGACTGTAAAGTTTTTGTGCGCTGCATAGGCTAGGAAGATTCTGATGGCTTCGATCCTTGCAACCGGGGCGAATGTTTCGTCATAGTCAATGCCCTCTTGTTGACAATATGCTTTGGCGACCAAACGAGCTTTGTTTCTCACAACTACTCCAGCTTCGTCTTTCTTGTTTCTGAAAACCCACTTTGTTCCTATAACAGATTTACCTTTAGGTAATGGGATCATGCGCCATACCTTGTTCCTTTCGAATTGTAGAAGATCGTCTTGCATAGCAGAAATCCGGAAGGGATCACGTAGAGCTTCAGACGCTTTCTTTGGCTCTCAGGAACTAAGGTAGCTTGAAAACATGCAGAAGTTGGCTGATGCGGATCTTGTCGTGACACCGGTTTGTACGTCACCTATCACGTTGTCCAGAGGATGATCCTTAGTCCAACGATGTGTTCTTGGTAAGGCTTCAACTGTTTGTTGTGTATTTGACGCATCGTTGTCATCATGCACTGCAGGTTGCTCCATAGATGTACTCGGGACATCTTGTACTGGTGTTTCTGATACTGAAGCTTCTGGACTAGCAGTTGAAGTAGTCGTGACTTCTTTTCTAGAAGAGCTATCTGTAGAGACAGATTCAACATTAGTAGAGTCAGAAACTAATGGTTGAGTTGTACCTGATGGAGATGAAGTTTCAGTGACTTCTTCTTTGGACGGTCCAGACATGTCTTCAGAAATAGTAGGGACCTCCGAACTTGCTATTGATGTAGATATGCCTTTATCAAAGTCTGCACATATATCATCAAAGGCATCAATAGACAATAAATCTAACTCAGATGAAGTAGAGTTAGAGTTTGAAGAAGTGGATCCTTTAGTAGCTGGTTCTATTCTGGATTGAATAGAAGTTTTGTCCTTACGACCGAGTTTTGAACTGTTGTGTCCAGAAGTCCTTGTAGAATTCTCATCAAAGGAGACATTCATGCTCTCAACAACCGTCTTAGTTCGAATAATGTAAATTCAATAAGCTTTGGATGTCAGAGAGTATCCAACGAGATATCCTTCATCCGCTTTCTTATCAAATTTTGATAATCCTTGACGCTCTTTAAGAATGTAACACCTGCAACCGAAAACAGGAAGGAATTTGATGTTAGGTGTACGATTGTTGATTAACTCATATGTTGTTTTATTAAATCGCTTGACCACAATGGTACGGTTCTGAGTAAAACATGTTGTAGAGACTGCCTCGACCCAAAGGTACATGGGTAGATTTGAATATGCAAGCATAGTACAAGCTGCTTCAACAAGCGTGCGATTCTTCCGTTCAACAATTCCGTTCTACTGTGGAGTGTAGGCCGCGGAGAAGTTGTGTGAAATCCACATAGAAGTAAGACAACTCTTCAGGGTGTCATTCTTGAATTCCATGCCATTATCGCTGTGAATGGTTCAAACTGGCAATTGAAGACGTACTTGGATGCGCTTGATGAAAGCGATAATCAACTCTGGCGCATCGGACATCTTGCGAAGAAACTCGAACCATGTATACCTTGAGTAGTCATCTCTCATTACCAACACATATTTCTTTCCGTTGATAGATGTTGTGCGCATTGGGCCCCAAAGGTCCATATAAAGAAGTTCCAGTGCAGATGAGGTCGATGATTCAGCTTTGGACTTGAAGGAGCTTCGCTTCATTTTGCCCAACTCACATGCAGAACAAAGTGAGTCTTTCTCAAACCTTATTTCAGGTAGACCTTTGACCAGACCTTGTCTCTGTAGATTCACTATAGATCTGAAATTTTGATGAGACAAACGTCGATGCCACATCCACGATTGTGCTTTAGAAGCTTTGGCTAATAGGCATACTGGACGTGTGGCAGACAGTGTAGGAAAATCTACGTACTATAGATTTCCATGGCGCTCAGCTTTGAAGACTTCATAACCATCGGGATCCTCTAGATAGCAATGAGTGGTTGTGAAGCGGACTTGATATTTCATGTCACAGAAGTGACTGGTACTAAACAGATTGTGATCAAGTCCTTCAACATATAGCACTTTTTGAATCTTCACAACACCGTTATCGAGCATTCCATATCCTCTGACGTGGCCTTCAGCTTCAGAATTGGCAAATCTAACTGCTCCGGGAGGCTCCTCCACATAGTTATGCAAGAGGTGCTTGAATCCTGTCATGTGGCGTGAACATCCGGAATCTATTACCCACAACCGACGGGCCTGCAAAAGAGACAATTAATTTTGCTTAGGCACCCATATCAGGATGGGTCCTTCGTGGTTAGCATCAAGCAACTCAGGAATATCATCTGGTTTGACTTTCACTCTCCATTCATAACGCGGTTTTGGAACCCATTTCCAAACCATCTTAACATTTAATTCCTGAAAGTGCTTTTTAGAAGTAGGATTGGCAACCTTAGCTCGAAACACTTTGGGTTGTGCAGAAAAATTAGAATTAGAATTAGGATTCAGTTTAGCTTTTCTCTTACTCTGTTTGGACTTTGGAGGGGAGTAGTATTTGAATGAGTTATCCCAGCAGTGTTTGCAATATAGATTCTTTCGAGCAAAATTCTTAAACTTAGATTTATCAGAACAAACCTTACATTCATGTGCATCAAAAGAATTACTTTTCAAAATAGCACTGTCTGTAGTACAACTATTTGAAGCAAAACTTAGATTGGTTCTTACCGTCCAGCTTGGATCATTGAACATTTGTTTATCATTTGAAGCATTTTTAAACAAAGTAATTTTCAAATCATTCATGTCAGTGCAAAGCTCTTGATTTACTTTTAAAGACTTTTGAAGTTTATGTTTGAGATAAAAGTTTTCATCTTCAACCTCATCAAGAGACTGTTGCAACATATCAATTTGCTTCATCAATTCAGATGTATTATCATTCACATAATTTGACCCCTTTAAATCAGAATCAAGATCAGAGTCTGAAGCATTCATCATTTCAAAGAATATCTCTTTAGTCATGGACTCAAAAAACTCCGTTTTATTATTTTGTACACAAGATTCATTCGTGATAGCAGTTTCTTCTTCAACCTCTTCAACAAGTAAAGGTTTAGAAGCAATGGGATTTGAGACTGATGGTATAGTAGATGGATCAACATCCGATTCATACTCATCATATTTGCATGCAGTCTCAGGTGGAATTGTGTTGGTGCTTACTGATTCTTCAGTAAATTTGATCTTTCAAGTCTCATAGCTTTTATTCAAATCACCATGTGTAAAACCAACTGATTTAAAAAGATTTTGAGAATCAGTGTCACCAGACTTGTTTTTTCCCATTTCTTCTCGACCTTTGGTCTCTTTAGAAGGTTTAGGAGAGCTTGCTTCAACAAAAGTTGCACGAATGTCAGGAATCGGTCTGATTGCGAAGCCAAATTTATCAAAGTTATATAGGTGCTCCGGTGCCTTTTTCAAAATTTCGTTAGTTGGCACACCCAAACCTGGTTTTAGTTTATAAAACCTTTCGTCTTGGAGTTTATTGGTCAACAGATTTAATGTTTGCTCAGTCTGACCTCGTTTCATATTAATATCCTCCAATTGCTTGATTTTGGTGAAAGCTTCATTTCTTTCTTTATAACAAATTTCAAATTTAATTTGAAACTCACCTTTTTCAGCATTAAGATTCACAAGATCCTTTTCTAAACCAGATATTTTTTCTTTTAAAGACTCTTTTTCAGCTTTTAAATCATCCTTTTCCTTTTCTTTTTCTTCCACAACAACTTTTAATATAGCATTTTCATCACGAAATCTTAAGACAGATTGATGTGCAGAGCTAAGTTTACCTTTTAGTAAAGCAAATTCATCTTTCATACCATGTATTTGGGCCATTAAAGATTCAATAAGTTCAGAATTGTCACTTACCTCAGAATTTGCATCTTCGGATTGTGTCTCAGAGTCTCCATCGTCACCATTCAGCTTTGCCATATAAGATACTTGGGTGAAGTGCGCTTGCTCCTCGTCATCGGAACTTTGGAACGACCAGTTTTCTTCTTCAGCCATCAGCACTTTTCCTTCTTCAGCTTTCTTGGAAATAAGTGACTTTCTTGCGTAGTACTCTGAGTTCTTTACCTTCTTGAACTTGCAGTCTCTTGAGAAGTGCCCAAATTTGCCACAGTTGTAGCATCTTCCTGGTTCATCCTTTCGTTCTTCTCGCTTCTCCTCTCTCTTTCCTTCTCTCCTATCTTGCTTCCTGTCTTCTCGTCCTTACTCTCTCCTTCCATGCCTCTACTTGTATCGCATTTCAGACTTCTCTTTCTTGTATCCATCATACTTTGGCTTTGAGTAGAATCTTTTCTTGCCAAAGCTCTTCTTGAATCGTCGTGTGATTAGAGCTAAGTCCTCGGAGAACTTCTGAATATCTGGATCTGAATCAATTTCCAGTTCTTCATCACTTGAAGCAGAGTCAGAGTCAGTAACTTCGGTAACTAGGGCTTTAGACACCTTTTTCTTTGACCTTGCAGAGGATACAAAACCTTTGCCGGCTATGAGAGCCACGAAGTCCTTCAGATTAGTAGACTCGTTATTGATAGATCTCACCTCATCCTCATGTTGAGCAAGAGTAGAGAAGATATCAGGGAAATTTTCTTGAGCCATATTCTTGGACATCTGGAGGTTGATGGCAAAGTTCTTCCACTCTGGATTCAGATTCTTGATGAACTTATAATTTATCTCAGAAGCAAATTTAGCGATATTGTTCCTCCGCAAGTCATTGAGAATGATGTTATACCTGTTGTAGGCTTCTAGTAGTAGCTCTCCATCTTTTGCATGAAATCCATCGTAAGCATTTATGCATAGATTCTGCTTAGCTTGGATAGAGGCTTTCACTTCCTTCAAACTGTCTTGCTAGCTCGTCCCAGATAGCTTTAACAGTGCTCTGACTGTCTACACGATTGTAGATGTCGTTTGGGATTGCCATTGTAAGATAGATTAGAGCCTCTTATTATATCTTATATTGTTCTTTCTGATTTTCAGTGAAGAACTGATATGGTTTAGGAACTCTCTGTCAGGGATTTCTGGAGAGGTTTCTGTTGCATCTTGACCCTTTACTGTGATCATTGGAGTTTGTGGACCATCAATGATTGCTTTCATGAATTCTCTGTTCTTGTGATTTAGAAACTGGATCATTCTGGTCTGCCATTGCTGATACTCATTAGCCATGAGGACAGGAGGTTTGACCTGAGAGCCCATTGAGAGAAGCTGGTTCGACATCCTAGCTGTATGGTTAGTAATCAAACTTTTCTGTACCAAGACAACCAACTAGATGAGATCGTTAGAATCAAAATAAAAACTACACTAAAAAATTTTCCGAAAAAAAAATTTCCAAAAAATAATTAAGTGCAGAATTTGCACAGTATAAAACACAAAGAAATAATACTGAAGAATGAAATTAGGAAAATTTTGATCAAGCACAAAACTTTTGTCCCCCTTCGTAGACTTAGCACGGGGGTCCCGCCCTTGCGGGGGGGTATGGGGGCAGCGCCTCTAGAGAAAAAAAAATTGACTTGTAGAGGCCATATTACAGTTTGCAAAATTTTGTCTAGGTATGCAAAAAGAGAAATTTTGCTCGACCGATGTGCTTGACCGGTGTTATCTTTGACCGATAAATTCGACCAGTATCTAGCCGACCGGAAATGTGTCGACCGGTATCTAGAGTTGACCGGGGTGGAGCGGTCGACCGGTAAGATGCTTCAACCGGGAAACTTCTTTGACCGATATTGGTCTTGACCGGTAAGTTGCTATGACCGGTAAAGGTGCTTCGACCGGTTAAAGACTAAGACCGGAACCAAAAATGGACCGATATACCTTTCGATGGGTGTTAATGTGAACCGATATAATCTATGGACCGGTAATGGTCTTCGACCGGAATTGGGCTTCGATCGATAAGATAGACCGATAGAAAGCGGTCGACCGGTATTGGCTTTGACCGATACAAAGTATTGACCGATAACAGATATAGACCGATAAACTACCTTCGATCGATAATGATTATTCGACCGATATGTTCTTGAACCATCCCAGAACGTCGATGAACAGAAGCAATAATCAACCTAGAAAATCAATCAACAACCCAAAATCAAATGCAAAAATCAGACTTTGGTACTCACCAGCACGTATCGATCACAACCCAATTAACAATAATGATTAAAGAACACTTTTGATTACTCAATTTTCCAACCACAGTGTTCGACCGGCTTATTGAGTTTGTCGAACGCATATTCCAATAATCATCAAAAACCAATCCATTGATGATTTATAATGCAATTGAACTATCAGATAGCATTCAATACCACAAAACACACCTAATCAGATTGATTTTAATCATAAAAACATATACACTCATGAAATCAGATGAACAGTAAAAAAAAAACTCGATGAACAGTAACTTTCGTGAATAGTAATCGATGAATAGTAATATCAAAAAAAAATTGATTCTTTAGGCTCTGATACCACTTGTTATCCCAGTTTAATCTAGTTGATTAACAATCACAGAACACAATAATATCAAGAAATATAAAGATTAGAATAACATACCAATCCCTTTAATAAACAATGGAACCCTTGTGTTTTCTTGATACCCTTGAATACAGAAAAAACAGTTACCTCACTATAGGATTATAATTATGAATATGAGGATTAACCTAAAACCTAATTAAACAAAACATTAAATACCCAGGCCTAATGCCTAATGGGCTTATGGGCTTGAGGCCCAATAGCTAACAACTATTAACTTATTACAAAATAAACCCTCTAACTTTAACTATCAAATAAATACAGTTTAGACCCTCTAATTTAACTTTAATCTTGAATACAATTATTTGATCCAACATGTTCTATCATCAAAATCGAGTACAAAGCTATCAATCTTCATTCCAAAACACCACTAAATCACAAAATTCGAATGATGAACAGTGTGTTCTACGAGTTCTTCAAAAAATGACAAAATCTTCAAATTTTGATCGTGATCCTGATTCTATGCTTGCTCTAATACCAATTATTAATCCTAGAATGTGCAGTATAATCAAGGTGATCTTCAAGCAATGCAGATTACAAGACTTCTTTTCTCAATATTTCTCTCTAAAGTATATTCTATCAGTGTGTATCATATGATTCTACAAACTGAAAAACTACTCATACCTGGAAGATTACAAAAACAAAAACAAATAAAACTAAACTAGTTGACCTTGACATACTTGACTTTCCACATTAAGTTCTTTGACTTTGACTTTCCAATTGAATTTCAATCCCAATGATCTTGGATCGAACATAATGAGCACTAAGAATCTTCATGAGATAGAGACAATCTCCCCCTTTCAAGAAAATATACAATCTCCCCCAAAGAGAAAATGAGCTCCATCTGATCTGATATGAACATTTTTCCGTCAATTCATAAATGTATTCATCCGAATCTTTTCAAATTCAGACAAATTAAGATTGGTAACCCTGAATCAACAGATGAATCAGTTATCTTGCTTGTCAGTAGCATAAAGCCACTGTGTAGAACGAATGTACATTGAAGAGGAGTTTTTTTATGTTCACTCCCCCAGGGCTTTCATTCAGTCATTGAAAAACCACAAAGGAATTTTCGATGAATATTAATACAAGAAAACTTATTCCTTGTGTGCACGTGCAAGTGTAGCAAATATTGAAGCATTTATTACTTTATACATGCTCATAATATGTAAGCCATTGAGACAACAACAGTATTACATAGACTCATTGTGCATGAATGAGGTTCAAAGGTGGGGTAATGTTCCTTCTTTTTCAATATCAACATCTTCCAAATGAAGATTTAATAGATTATGTGATAATCCCCATTTAAAATTTGAAACATCCTTTAGTTGAGAAAAGAATGAGTAGTTGATGCGGTTTTAATGCAAGAGTTGGCATGGGCTAGTTGCCTGTTTCAATGAAATTCACGAGAAAAAATGTGAAAAAAAATATAATGTGGCTGCCTGTCTCAAAAATCGTTTAGTGCAGAGTTTGATATTTTTTACTTTGATCTCTCACCCTCTTTGTTTTAACATTTGAGCTAAGTTCTAACCAATATCTCTTTTACATTTTATCTCAGCACACACCCACTCTCTATTCTTTTGACCCCTCTCCTCTCAATCACTCAAAATAACTTATTAGGATGGAAATACAGGTTAACGTAAATCCTTAGAAGTTCTTTGAAGCGCACACACTGATTCCCATGTATTGTGTCCTAAAAGTGATGTGTTGCTCAACAGTTCATCGTGACAGATAATCACAAGATATCATTATCAGAAAATGTATGCTCATTAAAAATAAGAATGAGATTTGAGCATTTTGAACATTTAAGATGTCTCAAAACAATGAAATTGAGTGAATGAAATGAATTCAAGTGAAGTGTTTTGAGAATCTGACAATGATTCGATCAGATCATATATCATGAAAAAGAAATAAATTGGGATATCAAAGAACGGAACGATGTTTATATGAACCAATATAAACAAATTTGACAATGAAATCACAATTATTAAGAAATGACGTTTAATTTCAAACAATGTAGAATACAAATAGGAGTATTACCATCGAAAGATTTATCTTTTAAGATATGGTAATAACATAAAAATATTGAACCGATGTGTGTAAGAATACATGACAGTACATGAAAAGACAATACACAAATATTTATCTTTAAGAAACACACGGTGAGTTAAACATGAAAGTACCGATATGAAAAACATTTAAAATCACACTTCGAAATTCATAAAACTTTTGAGAACACGAAGTGGTTTGAACATTTAAGAAAATATTTTTGTCATCCGAAAGTCATTATTCTTTCAAATATGATAGAGATTAAGATTCAAAATGATATACCTTAAGCTTTGAAATCTTAACTCCTGCTAAAATGAAGATTTTATATTTTAAGTTTCCTTTGACAAAAACCTCAGATACTCCCCCTTTGTATCTGTAAAAAGTTAAATGATTAGACAAGAACAGTATGAATATAACAATGAAATTTATTTTTCTTTTCTTTTCTCCCTCTTAAAAATATGACAGTGAAAATTTTAACAAACCCCCCCTCAAACAAATAATAAAAACCTCCTAAAAAGATGTATCTTGTCAACATCCTTAAGAAGAAAATTTTTTAAGTTTGGGTTATGAACAAAATTATCTAGAAGACATCGTCACAATTTTAGAACGTGCAAAATAAGAAAGATTTTGGTAATCATATAAAATGATTCCACTTTCGTCAGTAAATCAGAAGAATATAAGTAGATGTTATAACTCCCCCTAGACAAATGTAAACATTAAGATCTACTCCCCTAGAATCATGCAAGAGATGTTAATAGATTTTAAGAAGACATATTGAGCATATCTATATTGCTGATAAGAAACTTAAAGCGTTTTTCATCTAAAGACTTAGTAAACAAATCAACTAATTGGTGATCGGTCTGTACAAAATGCATTTCAATATCACCTTTCTCCACATGATCCTTTATGAAGTGGTAACGCACATTTATATATTTCGTCTTGGAGTGCTGAACTAGATTAGTAGTTATAGCTATGGCGCTCTTGGAATTACAATAGATATGGACTCTCTTGTAGTTGTACCCAAAATCTTTTAATAGAGTCTTCATCCACAAGACTTGAGAACAGCAGCTCGCGGCAACAACGTACTCAGCCTCAGTAGTGGATGTGGACACACATTTTTTCTTTTTGGATGTCCAACTTACAAGTTTATCACCTAAAAATTGACATGATCCAGATGTGCTCTTCCAATCTAGCTTACAACCTGCGTGATCAACATATGTGAAAGCAGTTAAATCAAATCCGGATTCCTTTAGATTCCAAAAGCCTAATTCAGGTGTGCCTTTCAAATATCTAAGGATCCGTTTTATGGCTACAAGATGAGATTCCATCAGATTAGCTTGATATCTTGCGTAGAAACAAGTAGAAAACATAATATCAGGTCTACTTCTCGTAAGATACAATAATGATCTAATCATACTACGGTACGTTTTCTGATCAACATATTTACCGGTTAAATCTACGTCCAATAGCGTGCTAGTAGCAATGAGCATTTTCATTACTGCACTATTGATCATGTTAAAGTTTTACAAAGTATCTCGAATGTATTTATACTGGTTGATAAAGATACCATCTGGGGACTGTTTCACTTGAAGACCAAGGAAAAATGTCAGTTCACCCATCATACTCATCTCAAACCTAGTCTCCATAATCTTTGAAAAGTTTTTACAAAATTTAGGATTTGTAGACCCAAATACTATATCATCTACATATATATGTATTAAGATCAAGTCCTCACCTTGTTTCTTTTGGAATAAGGTAGAAACAATCGTACCTTTCTTGAAACCTGAGGCAAGAAGGAATTGTGTTAAAGATTCGTACCATGCTCTTTGGGCTTATTTGAGACCATATAACGCTTTATCTAGAACATAGACGTTTTCAGGGTGATGTGGATATATGAAGCCTTCAGGTTGGGCAACATAAACCTTTTCATGTAGTATGCCATTCAAGAATGTGGATTTCACGTCCATTTGGTAGACAATGAAATTTTTATGGGTTGTATATGAAAGGAATATCAGAATTACCTCGATCCTTGCAACAAGGGAGAAAGTTTCATCATAGTTGATGCCTTCCTGCTGACAATAACCCTTAGAGACTAATCTATCTTTGTTTCGCACAACAATCCCAACCTCATCCTTTTTATTACTAAAGACCCACTTTGTGCCAATCACTAATTTATCTTCAAGTCATGGGATCAGCCGTCAAACCTTGTTTCGTTCAAATTGGAGTAGTTCATCTTGCATAGAAAGTATCCAATCAGGATCTTAAAGCGCCTCCGAAACCCTTTTAGGCTATAGGGAACTTAGAAAACTGGTATATAAGCAGAAATTAGCAGACGCTACACGAGTTTTAACTCCACTATTGACGTCACCGATTATGTTATGTAAGGGGTGATCTCTAGTCCATCTAGTGATACTAGGCAGGGGTTGAACAGTTTCTCTATTGTTCAACTCATTCTATTCGTCAATAATTGCAGGAACAACTTCAGATGCTGTTTGAACTTCATTCACAGGTGATTCTGACTGTTGTATTTCTAGCGCAACAGAAGAAGTACTCAGAACTTCTTGACCAGAATTGGAATATGCAGAAACATAACCATTATTAGTTTGATCAGAATCATTAGGCGTTGTCATACCTGATGAAGTTGTTGTGACTTATTTAGATGGTCCAGAAATATTTTCAGTTATTGTAGGGACCACCGATGTTGATGCATATGTACTAGATTTATCAAAATATGCACACATATCCATGAATGCATCAAAAAAAATATTAAATCTAACTCGGATGTAGACGGTTGAGAGTTAGAATCAGAAGACTTATTCTCTTTTGACACGGGTTCTATTCCGTTTTGAATAGAAGCCTTTCCTTTCAGCTTGTGTCCTGAATTGTGTTGTTCAGAAGTCAAAGTTGAATTTTCATCAAATGACACGTGGATGCTTTCCATGATAGTCATGGTCCGGCGATTGTAGAGACGATAGGCTTTTGACATCATGGAATATCCAAGAAAGTAGCCTTCATCTGCCTACTTATTGAACTTTCCAAGATTGTTACTATCATTTAAATAAAAGCACCTGCAACCAAAAACATGAAGGAATTTAACATTAGGTTTTCTTTTATTTATAATCTCATACACTGTCTTATTCAATCGCTTATTGATTATCGTCCGATTCTTAGTAAAGCATACAGTGACAATGGCTTCAGTCCAAAAATATAATGGTAGACCAGAGTAAGCCAACATAGTCCTAGAAACTTCTACCAAGGTACGGTTCTTGCGCTTGACAACTCTATTCTGTTACGGCATACGAGCGGTAGAAAAATTGTGAGAAATCCCTATGGATTATAAGTATCCTTGTAGAGTCTCATTCTTAAATTCAATGTCGTTGTCGCTTTGAAGTTTCTTTATCGAAAGTTGTAACAGAACTTGGACTTTCTTGATGAAGGCAATAATCAACTCCGGTGCATTAGATCTTGCTCTTAAAGACTCTAACCATGTGTATCTGGAGTATTCATCAGTCATGACTAAGATATACTTTTTACCACTGATTGATTGAATTCTCATTGGATCACAAAGATCCATGTGTATCATTTTAAGCGGTGATTTGCAAGAAGATTCTATCTTAGCCTTATGGGAACTTATTTTCATCTTTCCCATTTCGTATGTAGAACATAAAGAATTCTTTTCGAATCGCAATTCTGGAATACCTTTGACCATGCCATTACTCGCCAATGTGTTTATAGTTTAAAATTTTGGTGAGAAAGACGACGATGCCAAATCCAACTTTATTCTTTTGATGCTTTAGCAATTAAGCAAAATGATCGAGTTGCTAAAAGTGTTGGAAAATTAACCGCATATAAATTTTCATATCTTTCTGCTTTGAATATCTCTGAACCGTCTGGATCTTCTGTGTGACAGTGTGTGATATAAAACCTGATTTGGTAAAGGCTCTCACAAAATTGACTCGTACTGAACAGGTTGTGATCTAGCCCTTCCACATAAAGAACGTTCTGAATGGTCACATAACTATTTTTAAGCATTCCATATCCTTTGATGTAACCTTTCAGCTCAAAGTTTGCAAATCCAACTGTTCCAGCAGGTTGTTGATTATAATAATGCAATAAGTCCTTGAACCCTGTCATGTGCCTTGAGCATCTATAATCTATGAACCATAGATGACGATCCTGCAAAAGAAACAGACTTACTTTACTTTAAGTACCCATATCCAGATTGGTCCTTTCTTGATAGGATCTTTCATCATTTGAAAATCGTCAACCTTGCCTTTAATTCTCCATTCAAATCTAGACTTAGGTAACCATTTCCAAACCATATTTACATTTAAATCATGAAAATCTTTCTTCTTTGAAAAATTGTTTGACTTAGCCTTGAATATATGCATTTGTTGTGTCGAGGCCTTAGAAAAAGATTTAGTTTTTTGAAAAGATTTTGACATTCTTTGGCTTAGGAGCAATGTAGTGAAATGAGAAATAATTGATACCACAGTGATTGCAATTAAAGTTCTTTCGAGCAAATGTCATGACTTTCGATTTATCAAAAGTTTTATAATTATTGGAACAAAATTGACATTTATTGTTTGCAGAACTGTTACAATTCAAACTACAATCACTAACAACCACAGTACAATCCTTTTCATAATTATCAGAAACATTTTCACACTCTTTCTTTTCACAAACTTTCCTCCTCCATTCTCCTTTCACCTTTCTATTAACATCTAAAAATCCAAAAGAAACTTTGTTAGTTGATTTCTTAGAGAGTGAGTTTATTTTCTTAACGCCAGAAGTTTCACCTTTCTCGAACACACTGAGCTATTTTTCAAAACACGACGAATAAACAACTGTAGGTTTTGCAAGTGTCACGAATTCCGGGTTTGATCTTACATTCCACTTTTTATCATCAAACTCCTTTTGTTCAGATAAATTGTTTTTGAAGAAATCATTTTTCAAATCACTGATCTGTTTACAAAGCTCTTTATTTTCTTCCAAAGATTTATCAAGTTTGAAACGAAGATCACAATTTTCATCTTCAACTTCTTCAAGAGTTTTTTTGTAAATAAGATGTTTCCTTTTCAATATTGGATGTTTGATGAACCATGGAGTCAAACTCAAGCTTTTGCAAAATAGGAACAGGATCTGAAGAATTCATCATCTCTTCAAAAATTTCATCAGACTTGTTTTCAACAAACTCAGATTTCATGACATGTGAATACTCTTCTACCTTTACTCCATTTGGAGATTCAGAAGCAATAGATTCAGAAATAACAGTCTGGTCACAAACATCAATATCAGATTCATATTCATCATACTGACATTCGGTCTTAGATAAGATCTAATCTTCGTTGACTGATTCAATATTTGTAGAAGGTGTGGAAAATAATGATTCGGATTCTACAAATTCTAACTTTCTAGTTTTGTAGCTTGAGTTCAAATCATTATATTTAAATCCCACCGATTTGAAACTGGATTGTGAATCAGTACAACTTGATTGATCGTCATCTATCACTTCCTTATCTTTTCGTGGAGTATCCAATATAATAGTCTCAGCTTTCACGAACGTTTCACGAATATCTAGAATCTTCTTCACAGTTGAACCCAATTCATCAAAATTATATAAACTTTCAGGGGCTCTTTTTAAAACATCATTTTCCGACAAACCAAACCCCAGTTTTGGATTATAAAAACGAACACCCTAAAGTTTGTTTGTGAGAAGATTCAGAGTTTTTTAGTCTGTCCTCTTTTTAAGTTTAGATCCTCCAGTTGCTCAATCTTACAATACGCCTCATTGCGTTCCTGAAAGCAAACTTCAAATTTTATCTTAAATTCACCCTTTCAGAATTCAAATTCACTAAGTCCTTTTCATGCTCAGTGATTTTAGATTTCAAATCAGATCTTTCCTTTTTCAAATCATCTTTTTCTTTGTCCTCGATTACAACTTTCAACAATGCATTTTCATCACAAAAATTCATCATTGACTGTCGTTCAAGGCTAAGCTTAGTTTTAAGAAAATTAAATTCAGTTTCCATACATTGAATTTGAGCATGTAAAGAATGAACTATATCAAAATTATCACTAACCTCAAAGTCACCATCAGAATTGTCAGAAGGCAGAGCATCTTCCTCGACTTTTGCCATCATGCATACCTGAGTGAAATAGGCTTCTTCATCATCAGAACTTTGACATTGCCAGTTCTCCTCTTCTACCATGAGCACTTTCCCTTCCTCCTGTTTCTTTGCTATCATTGACTTCTTTGCATAGTACTCTGAGTTCTTTATCCTCTTAAACTTGCAATCCTCAGAAATGTGTCCAAACTTTCCACAGTTAAAGCATCTTCCGCTTTGCAGATCTATCTTTTCATCTTCTTCTCTTCCTTCCTCTCTTCCTTCTTTCCATACCGGGCTTGAACTTTTCATTTTTATCTTTACTGTGACCTTCATACTTTGACTTTGAAAAGTATTTCTTCTTACCAAATCTTTTGATGAACTGCTTGGTAATGAAGGCCAAATTCTCAGCAAACCTCTGAACATCATCATCTGAATGCATCTTAACTTCTTCCATCGAAGACTCAGAACTCGACTTTGGTAGATAAGACAAATAAGCTTTAGACAACCTGGACACTAATTTTGATCCGGAACCAGAAGCAGAACTTAACTTACCCACTTTCTTTTCAGCTAGCAGAGCTAACGACTCTTTAACCATTTTCTTCTCTTGACTCATCATATTTACTTCATCTTCGTGTTGAGACAAAGTAGTAAAGATATCATTCACATCTTTTAGGTCCATGTCCTTTGACATCTGAAGATTAATGGCATAGCTCTTCCATTCCGAGTTGAGATTCTTTATGAACTTGTAGTTGATCTCCGACACAGTCTTGTTCATGTTGTTCCTTCTCAAATCATTCAAAATTACATTGAACCTGTTGTAGGTGTTTATGAGTGCTTCACCCTCCTTTGCTCTGAATCCCTCATAAGCATTTATACCCTTATTCAACTTAGCTTTGATGGATCTATCAGTGCCTTGGAGTTGTCTTTCCAGCTTATCCCACATTGCCTTTTCTAAATCATGACTGTCTACACGGTTGTAGATGTTGTTAGGGATGGTCATGGTCAAATAAATGAGAGCTTCTTCATCAATCTTTGCTTGTGCCTTCTCCTGTTCACTGTAGTTTCCGTAGCTGGCTGACCAAGAAATGTAACCACTAGGAAAACTGGTCCTTCAATGATAGACTTCATATACTCCCTGTTCTTATGATTTAAGAACTAGGTCATTCGGTGTTTCCATTGAGGGTATTCACCAACGGAAAGAGCTGGCAGTTTGGACTGAGACCCGATGGAAAGCAAATTCTTTGACATCTTGGATTCTGAAGAATAAGAACTTGGAATGATCGTTGGTTCGACAAATCAACAATCAACAACTCAGAATAATTTCCAGAAAAAATTTCAAAAAGTTTTCTAAGTTAGAAATCCTCACATCACTGAATGTATCAAAAATTTGCACACCAATTAAAATCTTTTCGCACACCACAAGAAATTTACACACTAAATACTTTAGAATTCGAACACGCTCAGAAATTCGCTCGCCTTCCTTGGCGAGTTCTCACTATTCGCACACTTCGAGATGTGAGTTTCAACTATTCACACACTTCAGGATGCAAATTCTGTCCATAGCCAAATTCAAACTTTAAGCTTTTCGTACGATATCCTTATGCGAATTCTATACTTAGCCAAGAACTCGATCTCAAACTTTTCGTATCAATACGAATTATGTACTTAGAAAAATTTAGGCTTCATTATGCAAATTTCTCAGAATTCGTATATAGTATGATGTGAATTACTCAAATTCGTATGCTTTGCGATGCCAAAACCTCACTTCTCGTATCCTTCGCAATGCGAATTCTTTCCTCAGAAAAATAAAATCCAACTTCTCGTATGTAGCTTGATGCGAATTCCTTCTTCTCGTATCTAACGCTATGTGAATTTATCACTTAGCTTTTTCAGAAATCATTGCCATGTGAATTCTTGCTAGAATTGTACGAATTTCTTAGATCTTACGACTTCTTCGTGCAAGTTCTTCACAGTTCGTCCAAAAATACTCAAACCGATCCAAAATCCATCAAATTCTTCGAATTTGAATGTACAAATGCACCAATTTGATCACCAACAGTACTCGAACCGATTACAAACAGAAATTTTCAAGCAAACTGACTCAAGAATACATTTCGATTGAGATATAGTGCGTAGACTCAAACTTTCGAAAAATTCACAAAAACTTCAAATTGAATCGAAAATACCGTGCAATTGTGTCAAAGATCTATACAAAGAACATCTATACCATCAATCGATCAATAAACAATCGATATATTGAGCAATTACAACACAAATTTGCAAAATCGAAGAAAAATAGTCAAACAGGGTGCGAGTTCTTCATCTTGTTGATTTTCTTCGAATTAGGCTCTGATACGAGTTGAACGTCCGATCCAAGTTCTAACAAACAAACACTTATTATGTAATCATTCTTTCATTAATGGATCAACAATTACAATGATATCTTGATGTCGAATATCTCACAATGTCATATACCTATTTAGAATATTCTCTCTCTAGAATCTGTGTTCTCTCTGGATTCTGCGTATATACGTATCTTGATGTGTTGACAAATACATTGATCTTTCTGTTTATACTTGGTCAACATGACCTATCAATCTAACTAAAATAAAGTGAAGGTCAAACCCTTTGACTTACAACATTTACTAGGAAACACTATACTATTACAACATTTACACTTTGACCCCTCATTTAATCTTGAATACAATCTTGACTTAATAATCTGTTTAGACAAGTTAAAATTGGAAGTAATGGAAATGACAACCTACTAATCTAATTTCACAAGGAACAAGATTACAACTCGGGTGTCACCCAATACTTCTAAAAGAATTAAAATCTTTTATATGTCGGTGTCTCAAAAGAATTCTTCCCCAAGCTCACTCTAATCCCTGGCTAAAACTTCTTAATATCGGCCCCGCTTGATCCTGAGATACACATCGACACCAAACAAGTTTTAGGCCAAAAATCCTAGTGAGTTTGAACAACTAACCGCAATTCCATAATGAATATAAGCATATGACACTTAACATCAATGTCCCACTATGTTGAGTCAATGGGGGAGACCCATAGCACCAATCATGTTTCACCCAAAGAGTCGATACACCTTGATGTCGACTACTATGAGCTCATCCAAAGGTCCCGACACATCCGAGGACTATAAACATTGCATTACCTCGAATGACGGAGGTCTAGGTACATACCCATACCGTTGAACCCACGACTATATCCTCATAGTGTCTACTGACTCGGATCGTCCAACAATACCATTAATAGGCCTCAAAGAACTTTGGTCCCCCATTAATGTACACAATACTAATCATAGGTAATCATATTAGACCATATGTTCAACTCATCATGTAAATTCTCCATATATGGTTTGTACATATTTCCTCCCCCCCCCCCCCAATATACTCATATTTTCATATGTAAGGTGTATACAAGTATAAGGCTACCAATTCTCATGCTTTATAGTTTACTAAATAACTACCAAGGAAACCCCTCATCATTTAGCACTACGTAAATCACCTACTCAAGTTAGGTCAAATCCTTGACATAACCATTACTTCTAGATTTGTCAAAATGAAGGAGTTTCCACCAACATAAATGACTAAAGAAATCCCTAAGCAATCATTCAAGACAACTTTCCATACAATACATGGATTCATAAATTTCATACCCATGTAAACCCAAGACTTGCAATTTGAGAGTAATATATGAAAATGTAAGGGTAGCAACAAGGAGCATAAGATGATGTGCATCTAGTTTAACAAAAGGGTTTAGGTGTCAAGTGAGAATTGTATTCAAATTAAATGAGGGGTCAAAGTTGTAATGTTGTAAAAATATAAGGGTTTAGTTGTTAAGTGCTTATACGTCAAAGTATTTGACTTTGACATTTAGATTGTGTAGTAAGGTCAATGTTGTTGATCATATAAATAGTCTTCTTTAGTTAATTTTTAGAAAAATGTACGCTTGAGAGAATACTGATTAGGGAGAGAGAGAGAGAGAGTTGTAAATGCACTATTTAGATCAATTAATTGTCTTTTGTATGTTTGACTTTGACCTTATAAGTCTTTGAGAATTTAGCTTTGTGAGAGTTTTAGCCTCATATATAATGTTAAGTTTCTTGAGAGAAGTGAGTGACTATGTACTTTGAGTGTTTATTGTAAGTAGATGACACAGTGAGATATATGACATCGTTGCATTCACTCTCTAGATTCTCTCTCTAGTTCTTGTGTTGATTTGGTTGAATAGCTTGATTTAGGGACTTTCAATTGGTATCAGAGCCTAACCAATTAGATTCAGAGAGGATTGATACACTTGATTAGATCGTTTTTTCTTGATTTTTTTAAGAACTCGCACGAACGTTTTTCAGAAAACACTGTTTGATCAAATTCACTTTGATTAATTGTTTTTTGGATTCAAAAATAGTTGAATAGTGATCGTTTTGTGTAATCGAAACTTTCTTGTTCACATTCTTTCATGAAATTCACACTCGATCGATCAAATTTTGAGAATTTGTTGATTTTTTTTCAAGAAAATGTTCAAACACGATAAAATGAGATTTGCACTGTAATTTTGTTGTTTCTAGTTGATAATATGTATTAGAAACTTCATTGAAATCATATTTCGACCGTGTTGGTGCATTCTTGGAATCTATTAACAGGTTTACAAAATTTTGGATCGAATTCGTGAGTTTAAGGAAAGAACACGCTAGAACTGGACTTCGCGCTAAGAAGAACACGCTAGCCTTGAAGAATACGCACGATGAAGAGATCTGTCATTCTGCGAGTTTTTGTGTGATTCACGTAGAGAGTTTTTGACGAGAAGTAGAAACACGCTAATCAAGTGGTGCAAGTTCTTTGGATAATTTGCGAGTTCTTTGTTCTGCGAGGAGATTGATCTGCAAGTTCTAAATTTCTCGAAATTTGTCTAAGTATGGAACACGCAAAGGGATCGACGAGTTTTGATTGATTTATGAGTTTATATTTGCTTGCAAGAACCTAAGTTGATAAAAGTTTCTAAGTACAAAACACGCAAGTAGTAGTTTTCGAGAAGACAAAACGCGCACATCGAAGACTACGAGTTTTGTGAACGCGCACGTAGTAGTCTATGCGAACTAGCTATGCGCACAAAGCTATCTTCCAGAAGTTCGGTGAATAGTACTTTTCGAGTTTCTTTGGTCTGCGAGTTCTACTGTTAGAATTTTTGTTTAACTTTTCAAGTGTTGATCTAAGTTTGACTTCTCTAGTCAACTTTTTCTGAATTTTTTGGGACGATCATTTTTCAAGCTAACAATCTGTTCAAGATGTCTACAATTTTAGCTGGATGAGATGTTGCTATCATATATATGCCTGAGATACCGGTAATTGAAGCTGAAAGGGATAAACTGAAGATTCAGAATTCAGCCCTTCTAAATCAAATTCAGGAGTTTTAAAATAAATTGTCAAAATCTGATAAAACCCCTGATTGTGCAAAATGTGCTAATAATTCCAAAACTGATTTTGCAGGTATCCTTAACTCTAGAGAGAAAGAAATTAAACTGAATGAAAGAGAGATAAATCTTATTCAAACCAAACTAAAGACAACTGAGAAAAATTCCTCAGAAATTAAAGCTGAATCAGTTGGTCTACTCAACAACTTGAAAGAGTTTAAAGAGAAAATTTCTGCTTTGGAAGCAAAGAATGTTGATCTATTGAAAAGTATTCCGGCAGAAAAAGAGAAAGCTGAAGAAAAAGCTAATCTGGAGAAAATATTCAACCAAAAATTGTCTGATTTTTCCAAGAAAAGAAAGATTTAGAGCATAGATGTCTGAAACTCTCTAAGCAAGTGTCTGAATTTGAAAAAATCTTAATTACTGAAAGAAACACGTTTGCAAAGGAGAGAAAAGTTCTTGATGAAAAAGTTACTGAATTTCCCAAACATATCTCTATTATACAAGACTTACTTGAGAAAGAAAAGAAAGTTTTTCAAGAAAAGAAGAAGTCTTTTGAGATTGAAAAGAAAAAATTTGAAAAGATAAATGTTGGGATCATAAATGAAATTTCTGCAAAGAAGAAGAACTTGGAAAAGGATTTTGAGCTAGAACGTCAAAATTTTGAAAATAAAATATCTAAGCTCTCAAAAAGACTAACTGTGTTAAGACACAGTCTCATTGGATTCAAGATTATCCAATACGAAGATCGCAAACTGAAGTTAAAGCTGAAAGTTACTCTCAAACAATAGTCTAGGGTCTATTCTGTAATAAAGTCAAAGTTGTTTTAATATCTAGATATTATAGTTTTAGATATTAAGTTTAGTTATTATATTAGTTTATATAATATCTAGATATTATATATATAGATATTATGATATATGCTAAGCTCTCTTAATATCAATCAGATAACAACATAGATAAACAAGAACACACACATTACACACATTGAAGGTGTAGAACATCAGAGAGAAAGCTTCAAACTGTAAACCATTACCGACCCTTTGTAATCCGCGTTTATAATCTAAACATGTTGGTAATCGTTATTGTTTTGTTATTTGATTTATCTGGTAACGATCACGGACTCACAATTGGTATCAGAGCCTGATCCAGATTGAAAAATCAAATTTTCAACTCTCTGTGTTCTTCATTTTTGAAGAACACTGTGCTATCAATCTAAATTTTGATTTTGTGGTTGTTTTCGAAATTAAATTGTTGTATCTTGTTCTAATTGATAAGGTGATCATTGTATCAAAGTTTGGTGTGGTAAATCGATTTCTAGACAGGTTAATTTCAGACTTACAGGTCGATTTAATCGGAGAAGACGACGTACCGGTCCTTTGTAATATATCGGTCTAAGCCAATTGACCGATAATATTTTTTTACCGGTCGAACCCTAGTTTAAACACTCTATCGGTCTTAAGCATTCGACCGGACTCTTGAAAATACCGGTCGAATTATTTGTTTCCCGATCGAATCTCACACACCACAAACACCGGTCGAACTTGGAATTTTATCGGTCAAATCTTCATCTACCCGGTCTTCCACTCAAAACAAATACCGGTCATTTTAATATGGGTCGAATCACAAACATCTCCATATCGGTCAAACATTTCAACCCAATTCCGGTCTTCCACTCAAAACTTTCCCGGTCGAACAATTCCCCCACAGCCCCGGTCTTAACAGCTTCCGGTCTTCACTCTTCCAGTCGAAACCCTCAATCCCGGTCTAACACACATTTTTATCCGGTCAAACCTCACACTCACATAATATCCTCACGTGGCAATTTTTTTTAGTGGGAGAGATTTTACATTGAACTAAAAGTTTCAACTATTTCCAAAGCTTTCACGTGTCCACCCCATCAAATTTTAAAGAAAAGTTCCACGTGTCCATTCCATTCCATGCAAACTCTCACACTTTCATAAACCTCACACTTTCATCCATTCCACGTGTCAACCTTTTCACAATACCGGTCCATAGTCCATAAATTGAAAAGTTTCCATTTTATCGGTCCATTTCACATATTTTCACATTTATCCGGTCGAATCTCACACAACCACACTTCCAGTCGAACTTGAAAAACCACATCCGGTCGAACCTCACAACCGGTCGAATTCCATTATATTGGTCATATATACCGGTCAATACCCTCATCCTTCATCTTTGAACCTTTTTTTTTTTGTTTTGCATGCTGCAATTGAACTTAAACATTGAACCTTTTTAAAACCTTGAACTTTTTGAATATCAACACCTTTGAACCTTGAATTTTTGAACTTTGAACAGTTTTTTGAAGTTTGAAATTTGAACTTAAATTCCTTATTTCAAAGGTCGAAATCTGAACTGTGGAAATCTGTTCCATAACCTCAACTCAAGTTCGGTACTTGGTTTTAAATTTCTGGAAATTTATTTTCTGGAAATTTAATTTCTGAAATTCGATTGTTTTTCACTTACTTTTATCTGGACTAACGGTCGAATCAGTTCTTGTTGCACATTTAACAAAACAGGATGACTTCAAAAGATGCTCTTTCCATTGGCACGGATGTCAAACCCCCATTTCTGTTCAAAGGGGATTACGAACAATGGAAAGACAGATTTATTGACTTTGTGGATCAACACTCAAACGGAGATAACATTCTTTTATCAATAAAAGAAGGTCCCATGGCACCACTTTCTGTCCAAGTACCTGATGATGATGATGATGATGATGCTGAAGATGATTCTTCTGACAGTGAGGATGGGAACGTGGAAAGAGAACAGAAGATGAAAACTGTTACGCTAGAGTATGCCCAATTTTCTGAAGAACAAAAGAACTGTTTCAAAGCTGATAAGCAAGCAAGATCTTTACTTCTTGAAAGTATCCCGAATGATATCTACATCAAAATAGACAGTTACAAAGCTACTGCTAAGAAGATGTGGGATCAACTTCAAAAGATGATGATGGGATCTAAGGTTGGGAACCAGATGAAAGTCGCAAACTGTATAAACAGTTACGAAGAATTCAAAGCCTTTGAAGATGAAAGCCTAGCTGACACTTATGAACGATATGTTCTGCTTCTGAACGAGCTGTCAAAGAATAAAGTTAAAAAGAAACAGATTGAGAACAACGTCAAGTTTCTCAGTGTCCTTCAACCATAATGGAAGAAGCATACACGAAGAATGAAACAGATGAAAGATTTGTCTGACATTCCACTCCATGAAGTGTATGAGACACTAAGGCAGAACGAAGAAGAAGTAGAAGAGAAAAGGAGTGGAAAGAAGAAAAAGGAAGTTGAGAAAGTTCCAGATTCCATTGCACTTGTTGTGAAAGATAAGAAGAAAAAGAAGAAAGTAATTACAAGTTCTGAATCAGAAACTGAATCTGATGGAGATGATGGAGAAAGTCTCAAGCAAGCACTGCAATTACTGACCCGTGCATTCCAAAAGAAATTCTACAAGAAACCAGGATCAAATTCACAGAGATATTCTTCATCAAGCTCCAAGAACCGTGAGCATAGAGAAAGAATAGAAGGAAGTAGATCTCAAGAGAAGAAACCAAGAGAAAGGAAGCAATTTAGGAATGACTACACCAGTACAGACAAGAAAACTGATGTCCCAATCATATGCTACAACTGTGGCATGACTGGACATTACGCCTCAAACTGTCGAAAGCCAAAGGTTTGCAATTCGGCAGATTACCAGAACAAACTAATGCTAGCCAAGCAACAGGAAGCCGACAAAGCATTAATGGCTGAAGACGAATTCTGGTTAGATCATTCTGACGAAGAAGAAGAAGAAGAAGAGAATGAAGAAGCTGCTAACATGTGCTTGATGGTCAATCATGCAAAGTATGATGATTCTGATAATGAAGCAGCTGAAGAGGTAATGAACTTAACCGAGAATAATTTTATGATTAAAATGGATGCGATGATGGTCGAACTTCAAGACCTTCAGTCAAAACTGAAAAGAGAAAAAGGCAGAGTTGCTAGGCGTAATCAAAAGATCTTTGAGCTAAACACGTCAGTTATTGGGAACAAAGATCTCATGGATTCCCTACGCAAATCTGCTTCTGATTTTAATCTTAAAAACGATTGTTTAGAAAAGAAGTTTTCTGATTTTGTTTCTCAAATTTCTAAGTCTGATTTAGAAAAGAAACAAACTGCAATAATTGTTTATAAGCTGCAGTTTGAGAACAAGAATCTAAATAAGAAGATAACTGGTCTGGAAACCAAACTCTACTCAATAGGCCAAATAGATCAAACTATTTTCATGAATACACCAAATGAAGAGGCTGATTTTAAAGCAAAATGGGGATTAGGTTGTAATAATCCTCATTACCTGAAACATGTTATCAGAAAACAGCCTAGTTTATATAATGCAGATTATATGTATGTTGCTCGTAAACTTTCTCATTTGAAACCCAAATTTGTTACCAAAGCATCAGAAGAAGTCGAGGCAAGAGAAGATACAAATAGAAAGAATTTGAAGAAAATGCAACTATCATTCTGTTATGCAAGACTGAATGATAGTTATCTTTCGGAAAAACCAAAAGTTCTTTCAAAAGAATATTTTGCTACATATTCTTCTACTGAGATGGAGGCAAAACCTGTTCGAGCTAAAACTTATCTACCTCCACTCGTATTAGACAGCAAAATAATTGAGTTAGAAAATATCTTATCTGACGAAAGAATTTTGGTGAATATAAAACAAGATGTGTTTTCTACTGTTATAAAGAACACTGTTTTTCATTCTAAATCTACAAAGTGTTCTACAGTTTCAAAAGCACCTCAAACTTCGACTGATAGTTTTGATGATTTATTTGAGTCCACAAATGAATTTCTTAATTCTGATGGAGGGTGTATAGAAGGAGTAGATATGGTTGATTTCAATGCTTCACATCCAGATCATTCTATTTTTCTTGTAAAAGGAAAAGCTTTACCAAGTGTTTATAAAACTCAGCTTTCACCAAAACAGAACACCTCTAGTAAACGCAAGAAAAGCCAATCTCAGAAATCTGATTTTCCTGATAAATCTAAATCTTCAAATCAGATTCGTACTACTAACCTTCCTATTCACAGAAAGTTAGATGGTTCAGATTCACCTCAGAGAAGAGGGAGCTACAAGGAAGAAAAACTTTTCTGGAAGAAGAAACCAGTTAAAGATGAAAGCTCATATGTACATACGCATAATGAAACGAAGAACAATGCGTTGAAAAGTAAACCTGCTCATGTTTACACGAGAGATCAAATGATCAGGTTATCAGGTAAGGAAAATTCTTGTTCTTACTGTCGTACACATGATCCTTTTCACAGAACCAAAGATCATTACTGGTATGGTTCTTATTCCATAACCCCCACAAGAACTGCAACTAACACTCATGGACCCAAATACCAGTGGGTACCAAAGAAAACTAATTATGTGTTGCAGGCACCTACTATCAAGGGGGAGTAGAAAGACAATGGTTCTTGAGTAAATCAGCTCAAGACCCGGACTTAAATGTCAAGACAATGGTTCTTGAGTAAATCAGCTCAAGACCCGGACATCAATGTCAAAAGTGGCTTCTGATTACAACAGATCAGAATCCGTGCTTCAAAGAAGAAGACCTTACTCCAATGCTGATATGAGAGATTGTACTCCGATACTCCAACGAGGAAATCAACATTCAAGGGGGAGTACATACTTTTCTGAAATTTTAAATGCATTTCTTTTTCAATGATAATTTTTTCAAATGCATAATTTCAGGGGGAGTAAGAGAAGTTCATAGTTTTACTGCTTTTTGTCTTTTCAATTTAAGTGAATAAAGTTTCTTTGACTTGACTTAAGACTTTTGCAGAATTTTTGAGAACAGCTTACACGATCATATGTTTATGACTTTAAGCTAAGCTTCATGAGATGTAAGATCGCACTTAAAGGTATATTTCTTTATCTTAATCTCATATGTGGTTGAAAGAAGGACAACTTTCAATCATTGAAAACATATTCTTAAACGTTCAAACCACTTCGTGATTTTTCACAAGATTTTATATTTCGGGAGTCTACTTTAAATGGTCTACATGAGCTTACATGATTATAAATCATTTTGAGCAACATATTCTTTATAGGATATACGGGATCAATGTGCTAGGAATTAACACAACTTCTATGGAATCACGTTAACCAGTGATTTCTACCCATGAAGTTAATCCATAGTGATTGAGTGTGAGAAATCAAAAGAAATGAGTCTGGATTGGATAATGAGCTATCATGAAAAAGAGAGTTCGGTTAGCAGTGAGCTAAATGTTTAAAAGAAAAAGCGTGTGAGAACAGAGTTAAAAGAATAACACAACTTTGCACCAACTTTTTCTAAGCCGGGTAGCCACCATTCTAGTGATTCACAATTCTTTGGTGATCATTATTGAAACAGGCAACTAGCCCATGACAACTCTTGATCAAACCTCACCATCTACTCATTTTCTTCTCAACAAGAAAGTGTTTCACATTTTCAAAGGGGATGCAACACATTTGCTATCTGATTTTCATTTGGAAAATCTGGATATTGAAAAGAAGGAAGTCTGCCCCACCTTCGCACATCAATCATGCACATTGAGTCTGTGTTTAACTTACTGTTGTCTTAGTGGTTTACACAATTTTGAGCCAATAAGCAATCATCTGTGCTTAATTCTTTCAAACACAAGCACAAACACACAAGGAATTTGTTTCTTTGTCATAACGTTTATAGAAATAACCTTTGTGGTGTTTCGATGATTAAATGGAAGCCCTGTGGGAGTCAACATCAAACAGCTCCTTTCCATTGTGTATTCGTTACACACAGTGACTTAGTGTTACTGACAGGCGTTTCTAACTGATTTGTTTATTGCTACAGGTGTTACATGACTATTTTGTCTAGATTTGCAAAGATCTGGATAAATATCTATTGCATTGACGAATCAGAGGCTTCTTATGATCAACATTTCTTGTCATCAACTTTTGATGAAATCGTTACACTTCTCATCAAAAAGGGGGAGAATGACTACACAAGAAATGGCAAAGATCACATGTTTCAAGAATCACGTCCAAGATTGAATTCTTCAAAGAGCAAGTATTCTGAAGATATGCTGATTCGAGAGAAATTTTCTTTGAAGATACTTTGCTGAAGAATTTCGAGCTAAATCTGAAGATAATTTATTCCCAACATCCAAGAAAGATAATCTACATCTTTTGGGGAGTTTACTATATCTTGAAGACTAAGAGAGAGATTGCATCTTATGTGCTGAAAAAGAAGATCGTATTGCTAAATCATTTTCGTAATGATCTTGATCCAAAGGGGGAGATTGTTAAGACACAGTCTCATTGGATTCAAGATCATCGAATACGAAGATCGCAATCTGAAGTTAAAGCTGAAAGTTACTCTCAAACAATAGTCTAGGGTCTATTCTGTAATAAAGTCAAAGTTGTTTTAATATCTAGATATTATAGTTTTAGATATTAAGTTTAGTTATTATATTAGTTTATATAATATCTAGATACTATATATCTAGATATTATGATATATGCTAAGCTCTCTCAATATCAATCAGATAACAACATAGATAAACAAGAACACACACATTACATACATCGAAGGTGTAGAACATCAGAGAGAAAGCTTCAAACTGTAAACCATTACCGACCCTTGGTAATCCGCGTTTATAATCTAAACAGGTTGGTAATCGTTATTGTTTTGTTATTTGATTTATCTGGTAACGATCACGGACTCACAAACTGTTTTATCATCAGACATGTTAAAGGAACAGAAGGTCAAATCTGATTTACAGATAAAATTTAATACAGTTCTTGAAGAAAAGAATCTTTTATCTCAAAAGATAAAAGATCTGGAAGTTGCAAATGTTGAGTTGTGAGAAAAGATTTCTGCAGAAGTGATTGATCAGTCACCTCTTGACAATTCCATTGAATTAGTTTGTTCATTTAAAACTGCTTCCAACTTTATAAATGAAAAAATTTCAAGAAAGAATAGTGTCAAACCAAAAGCTGTTTATACAAATCAGATTCGTCCTACCAATCTATTTTATAATCATTCTAATGATGGAACAACTAGATCTAAAAATAAATTTCTTGGAAAGCAATCAAAGACAGATAAGATGGTTTGGGTTGTTAAAGGCTCTTCAGATGGCAAAGCTGTTCAAAAATCATCTGCATCCACATCTAAAGCTAAAAAGAACAGAGCTAGTAAAGGAAAATCTTTTGCTTCACCTGATATGTATTAATCTACTAATCACATTATAAGGTTGGCTGAAAAGAAAATGTGTTGTTCTTATTGTGGTGAGAATGATTTTGTCCAACAAGAATCTGCTCATAACTAGTATGGCACTTATCGAATAACTTCTCAGAATAATGTAGTTAAACGACATAAACCTATTGAGAAGTGGATTCATAAATCTGACAAACCAGGACCCAAGTATCACTGGGTACCAAAACCTGTGAAAATTGTTTTGCAGGATACACAGGTTTAGGGGGAGCGGATTCTGAGTTTATCTAGTTAAGTGCTTTGGTTATTAAATATTTTCAAAGTCTGATACTTTTAACAGTTGTGGACTCATGTTTAGTGAGTACCAAAATTTAAATTTGTTTTTGCAGTGTAAAAGTTTGTTGCAGTATTTTACAAGATCACATCTTTGACATTGAGTTCTGATCAAGTTAGATCAGGATTCGTGCTTCAATATGTTAAGCATAATGCATACATCAAGGGGGAGTAAACAGATTAATGCACACTTCAAGGGGGAGCAAATTTGTAAAGTCTATAAGTGTGTGTGTGAGTCTGTGTTTCAAAAGATTTTTGAAATCTGAAAGAATTTTTAAGAGAAAAAGATGTCTTTTTGGGCTTAAAATTGGTTTAACAAAACATGCTATTTCTAGAAAGTGGGAAAAATCGATTTTCAAAAATTTTCTAAGTATAAAACGCGCACATAGTCTTGCGAGTGTCTAGTTCGTGCACACCATTCAATGCGCAAAGTGTAGAACGTGCACACTGTGGTATGCAAGTTCTCACTTCGCGCATAGCAAAGGTTGTGCGAAGTATGAAACACGCACACAATGTCGTGCGATTTCGCACTTCCCGCATGACCCAGCATGCGAGTTCTTCAATATTTACCACTACGTGTACATTGCTTCATGCACGAAGTGCTCACACACTTCTTACCTTTGTTTTGCAGCAAGTTCTTCTCTTTGGTCTGCGTGAAGTGAGCGTCCATTCAAATCGTGCCATGTGTCATCGAGTTTTCAGGGTATAAATTCGATGTTTCTCTTTTATTCAGCTCACTTCTCTCAGATTATCCTTAGCTAGTTTCTCACTTAGTAATTTTATTTCTCTCAAAATATTGTGTGCGACTTTCGATTTCATTGATCCCAAACCTCGATTCAGTGTAGGTTTCTGTCTTTTTAATATGTGTTTGATATTTGTTTATGATTCCTGTACATTTCATTTCATATTTGCAGGTTTGTTTTTCAAAATTCTAGGGTTTGTGTTCGATTGTATCTCTGTGACTGTTCATCTTCATGAACGAACACATGAAGTTTCGATTTTGAACTTGTAAAATGTTGTCTATATTGTTTGAACTCGATTATGTTTTGGGGGTTTTCTTGTTCGATTTCTTCTTAACAGGTTACCTCGATTTATCTTTGAATTTTGGATCGACCCATGATTGTTGGACAAATCTTCGAACTGCTTGACTCATTTGAACTGATTAGAACCTTAACACATGGATTTGGACTCATTTGTTCGATGTTAATCTGAAATTAAATCTCAATCGATCATAATAAAAGAAACAAGTTTCAGATTAAAAGCTAATTTTGGAATTAAAAAGTTTAAAAATGAAAAATTTTGAAGAAATAATATCATGAGTGTTCTTGATATGAACACAAGTTCATGCGAGTTTATTCCTTGAATTCACTTCTATGAGAGTTCTTGGATGAAATCACAGTTCATGCGTGTTCTTGTTGTGAACAAAAGGTTCTGCGAGTTTTACACATGAAATTATTCTTCATGCGAGTTCTTAACTGGAAATTCAGTGTCCTGCAAGTTCTTGGTCCAACTTAGTGTTCTGCGAGTCTCAAGTCCAACTCAGTGTCTTGAGTGTTTTGGACTTAGAAATTTTTTGAGTTCCAAATTTTTTTTTAACTTTTCAAAATAATGAGAGTTTATACAATACAACTTCATTTTTGAGAACAAAATCAAAACATCAAGTGTTTTAGTCACTTTGGTATATTTTTTCTGTATTTTTTTGTGTGTTGTTGCATTTTGTACCTTGCAACATTTTGTGCTATCCTTGTGTGCTGAAAGTACAATCTTTCTGTACTTTGATGCTCAGTATCAAACGATTTTCTGAAAAACAAGTTTTTGAGCTTCTGCTAACACATTGGATTATCTCCAATACTTTGTATCATTTCAGGTACTACTATGGCAGAAGAACATTCTCATGACCCCATTGTATAAATGGATGAGAATGACCCGAATGTGTCAAAGGAAACACCTATGCCATCTTCTAGATCCCATATTCACTCAACTATCGGTGGTGATCCTGATCTTGCCCTGATTAATCTAAATGAGTATATGTTACTGTGTCCGAACAACCACCATGTGCATTTTGACGTTCTCAATGTCAATCCACTTGTCATAGAGATCTTGAAAGGTCATCCTCTGATATATTTGCAGCAAGCTTGGAAGACCATAGAGTATGTGGTGGAGAGCAATACTATGAAATCTTTCAAAATCAGAATTGACAACTTCACTTCTATTCTGACTTACCAGAGACTCAGACTCATCTTGGATTTACCATAAGCCAACTCTAGAGAAGGGCGAACATCATTTGACCTATACCCTGTCGATTCAGAAGTTTTTGAAGGCATCCGAGCCTTGGGGTATGTAGGCCAGTTGAACAATATCAGTGAGTTCAAAAAGACGAATCTACCTCCGTTCTATTATCAGGTGTTCTCAATCATTAACTGTTAGTGCACATATTTGTTGGATACAAGATCATTATTTCTGAAGGTCAAAGTTAAGCAAGTTAAATGCTCAAAGTCATCTCTGAAACAAGAAAGTCAAAGTCATTGTAATAAGTCAAAGTCAAAGTAGTTGTGTTTTTCTTGTAAGCTTTGTAGCTTAGTATAAATAGTCTTTGTTATTGTCTTTGTTAAAAAAAAGTAAGTTTGTCTGTCTGTGAAAAGATAGTAAGTCAACGGAGCTTATTAGAGAAAAATTCAGATTGCTTATTCTAGTGAGAGAAAGTAGAGAGAGAGAGTGACTGTAATATGTGATTTCTAAATCAATGACATATGATAACGAAATTCTCATCTTGTTAGTTTGTGTGATTAAAACTTGAATCTAGGAATTATCAATTGGTATCAGAGCAGAAGAATTCAGAAATAATTGAATCAAATTTAAGAATCGTGGTCGACATTTCATGAACTCGCAAGAACATTGTTCAGAATCAATTTTTTGCAATTTAGTGATATTTTTTATCTGAGTTTGACTTGGTTGTACTCAATTGGATGTTTAAAACAAATTACGTTTGAATTGCTTTGCCAAATTCACAACTTTTCAGTGTGAATTTTGGATTTTGTTGGTTTTTGAGTTCGAGTCTGTAAACATACTGTATTAAGACCAGATCTTAATGTTTGGTGTTTTAGTCTGAAATTTGTTACTTGTAATCTGGTCATGGCATGAAATTGATGTGATATGTAGAGTTTCAGACTAATTGGTGAAGTTTTCGATCTAAATCAGATGCAAAAATTAAGTTTTTGTTCGAATAAGTCAAGAACTTGCAAGATCAAAAGAACACGCAAAGGAAGAACACGCACGAGACTAAAGTTCGAAAAGTGTGAAGAACATGCATACTGTGACATACGAGAAGTATAAACGCACAAAGTACACTGTGCGAGTTTCTACTGTTCATAGTTCTTTGTTGTGCGAGAAGTGAGATTTGCGAGAAGTTCGGTTTGCGAGAAGTTGTTTGTGCACGAAGTAAAGTTTTGCGAGAAGTGGATAATCTGCGAGTTTTCATTTAGCGTGAAGTTGATTTGTGAAAATATTTTCTAAGTCTCGAACTAGCAAAATAATTGCGGGAAGTGTGTGTACGAGAAATATTAAGAACTCGCACGTAGTTACCTGCGTGAAGCAAGAACTCGCACGAGCCTACTTGCGCGAACCTCAGAATTCACATCATTCGACGTACGCGAAGTTTGAACGCCCACATGACGTTTTGCGCGAAGTTTGTTCTCATTTCATTCTTTGTGCTCGAATTCCAAAACTCGCATGATACTGTTCTTACACGAAGTTTATATTCCTTTGTTATGCGAGTTTCATACTTAGAATATTTTCTGAATTTTTCATTATTTGACCAAATTTGTCTTTTTGTAGTACAAGTTGTTTCTGAATTTCTAACGGTCATTGTCAAGTTCTTTTTGTAAACAGATATTCAAAATGGGATATTTTTCTGATGATGATGAACAAAAGATTGCGAAACTCAGTTTAGAGAACAAAAATCTTGCTGCAGCTGTTGAATTTTACTCAAAACGATAAAAAAAATATCATGATGAAAGGAAGATACTGAGAGAAGAAGTCAGTGCATTAAAGACGATTAATGAAGATCATCTGAAACATACTTCTGGGTTGAATGAAGAAAAATTACTGAGTTTGTAAGCTGAGAATACAGAGCTGAAAAGAAAGATCTCAGTCTTGGAAGATAAATGGTCAGAATCTGGGAAATTGAAGACTGGGAATTCTGAGTTAAGGCAGAAAATGTCAAAGATGGAGAAAGTTATAGATTGCAATAAGGATGAGGAGAAGGAAAGGAGTTTGGAAACTGCTAATACTGAGCTTCAAAAGAAAATATCAGATTTGGAACAAAAGATAATCAAAGACAAAGATGCTTTTGAGAATGAAAAGAAAGCGTTTGCAAAGAAATTTTCTTAGTTTTCAAGGAAGAGTTGTGAAGAGAAGAAAATGGTTGAACTTAAATGTTCTAAGCTTTGTCAACAAGTATCTGACTTTGAGAAAGTGGTCATCCTGGAAAGAGACAGGTTTGAAAAAGAAAATAAGGTTATAAAACAGAAGAATGTTGGAATCTTCAAGGAAGTATCTTGTCAAAGAAACAATGCTGAGAAGAGCTTTAAAGAAGAAAGAAACATGTTTGAATATGAGATTAAGAAGCTTACTGACAAGTTTTCTGAAAGAGCAGAAAACGAAGTGTAGGTTTCAAGAAAAGATTGACTTGCTTGTCAAAGAAAGAGACGGTTACTCTTCAAAAATAAAAGAGCTTGAAGATATTGTTTCAAAGGTGGTGGTGATTGAGCAAATGACTCCAGAGTCAAAAATCCACACAACTAGAGATGATTAAGCTGATTCTGAATGTTCATTCAAGACAACTGCAAGCTCACATTAGAAAACTGTTTCTACAAGAAGTTCAGTTAACTCATTTGATCAGATTCGTACAACTAACATTTTCTTTGATAGAAATGTAGATGGTTTAGATACATTTAGAAGAAGAAGAAGTAGAAGAAGAAGAAGAAGAGGATATGAAGAAGAAAAGCTGGTTTGAAAAGTGAAACCGGTTGATAATAAAAAGAATGATAAGAAGAAGGATGAGACAAAAGGAAACAAATCATTTGTACATGCATCAAAAGCCAAGAAGAATAATGTGCAGAAAGGTAAACCTGATCTTGCTTACTCGAGAGATCAATTAATCAGGTTGTCTAAAAAGAAAAATTATTGTTCTTACTGTCTTACTGATGATTTTGTTCATAAAACTAGTGATCATTACCGGTATGGTTCTTACTCAATTACTCCTAATAGAACTACAACTCACAAACATGGACCCAAATACCAGTGGGTAACAAAACCAAAAGATGATTCCATGTTGCAGTCACCTCAAGTCAAGGGGGAGTAAGAGAACCAAGGCTTCTGAATACTACAGTTCAGGACCCATTCTTCAATGATTATGGAGTTTGACTTCTAAACACAACAATTTAGGGCTCGCTCTTCAATGATCAAAAGAGATGATACTCCTTTTGCTGATATGAGAATTGTACTTTGATGCTTAAATGAGAAGATCAACCTTCAAGGGGGAGTACATGTTTTTTTTTGGAAATATGTATTCGCAAGATATGATGATCTACATTTCAGGGGGAGTTGTAGATCTCTATCATATGTTTTTCACTGATAAACTTTATGATGCATAATTTCAGGGGGAGTACTGATTATGATTTCTGATTACATCTGATCAGAACTCGTACATTCAAAGTTTTACTGCTTTCTGCCATTTACTTTTCAATAAATTTTGTGAATAAAGCTTTGCACTTTGACGACTTGTGACTGTTGCAGATTTGAGAGAAAGCTTAAACGATCATATCTGTTATGAATTAGAGCTGACTTGATGAGATTTAAGACTGAGCAAAAAGTTTTATTTATAATCTTAATCTCATACATGTCTGAAAGACGGACAACTTTCAAGTATGAAAACATGTTTTTAAATGTTCAAACCACTTATGTTTCTTAAAACGATTTCATGAATATAAAAGTGTGATTTTAAATGTTTTCATTTTTACTTCTGCTTAAATGTCAATAAACGGTGTGTTTCCAAACATAAATATTTGTGTATTGTCTTTTCCATATGTTGTCAAGTATTCACACACACCGGTTTAATATTTTGTTGAATATGTTCTTACCATGTCTCTAAATTGAAACAAATTTTCGATGGTAAGACACACCGTTTGAATTTCAAAATTTTGAGCGTTGATTTCATTTCGAAACATTCTTTCAAGAATGTCTATATTTTGGTTCGTATAGACAATATCTGATTTTTACTGACTTAAGCCTTAATTGAAAAAGATCATATCTGAATGATCAAATCTGTCCATTTTTCATACAATGTCATATTTTTAGACAAGTTTCTTGTCTTCATTTCGTTCATTAAATATACTTGTTTGAAATATTTTCAATGTTTAAAATTCTCAAATATTTATGATTATCTTCATGAGCATACAGACATCTGACATGTATTGATTGTGCTTTAACTGCAAAGTTAAACCACTTTTGAGCAACATGTTCTTATAGGATTACATGGGTTCATTGTGTGAGGACTTAATTGCAACTTTTTTGGATTCACGCTAACCAGTGTTTCCGACCCAAGATGTTAATCCTTGAGTGATCGAAGAGTGAGGAGTCAAAATAACTGAGTGTGGGTTGTGTGATGAGGTAAAATGAAAAAGAGAGTTTGGTTAGAAGCGTGCTTAAATGATTAAAAAGAAAGAGGGTGTGAGAATAGAGTAAAATAATATCAAACTCTGCACTTTTCTGAGTCCGGCAACCACATTTCTAGTGTTTCACAATTCTTCGTGAACATTATTGAAACAGGAAACTAGCATATGCCAACTCTTGATTAAAACCCCACCAGCTACTCTTTTTCTTCTCAAAAATAAAATGTTTCATAATTCAAGGGGAAGCAACACATAATCTATCTGGTTTTCATTTGGAAAATCTGGATATTGAAAGGAAGGAAGTCTGCCCCCACCTTCGCACTTCGATCTTGCACAATCGAGTCTGTGTTTAACTGTTATTGTCTCAATGGTTTACACAATTTTGAGCCTATAAAAAGCAATCGTATGTGCTTAATTCTTTCAAGCACTTGCACGAACACACAAGGAATATGTTTTCTTGTCATAACGTTCATAGAAATTCTTTTGTGGTGTTTCGATGATTGAATGGAAGACTTGGGGGAGTGAACATCACAAAAGCTCCTTTCCAATGTGTATTCGTTACACACAATGACTTCGTGTTACTAACAATCATTTTAACTGATTTATTTGTTGATTCAGGTGTTACACTCTTAATTTGTCGGAATTTGCAAAGATTCGGATGAATATCTTTTTGGATCGATAGATGTTCAGTGGCTCATTGGTTAAGATCAGTGGTCAAAACAAATCTGAGACATTTCTTCTGAAAGTTTTGATGATTTCAATCCTCCAATCATCAAAAAGGGTGAGACAGTATCAAGAAATGTTGAAGATGGGAGAAGTATTCAAGAAATGCAAAGTTTGAAAATTGGGAGAAGTATTCAAGAAATGCATGGTTTGAAAATGATTTTGCTAAGATTAATGAAGAATGTTGGTTGAAAGCTGAAATAGAAGAGTTCAAAGATTTCCGAAAGCAAGCAGATTTTACTGAAGTTTTCTTTGAAGATAATCTGTTAAAGAAAACTGTGTAAATCTGAAGATAATTTCTTTCCTATGTCTGAAAGTGTTTTTTATAACATTTGGGGGAGAATGCTACTATTCTTGAAGAACAGACTTTGAGAAAATTGTTGAAAGTTTTGAAGATTGTTTTTTATCAAAGAAAGGGGAGAATGTTCTCAGCATAAAAGGGGAGATTATACCTCAATGATTATGTTTATTTCTGAAGATGATCTGAATTGACAAGAAGTCTAAAAAGGGGGAGATAAAGTTAATCAAAGGGGGAGATTGTATAAATTGTGCTTAAAGGAGGAGATTGAATTGCAAAATCTTTTAGAGATGATCTTGATCCAAAGGGGGAGAATGTTAGTGCACATATTTGTTGGATACAAGATCATTATTTCTGAAGGTAAAAGTCAAGCAAGTCAAATGCTCAAAGCCATCTCTCAAACAAGAAAGTCAAAGTCATTGTAATAAGTCAGAGTCAAAGTAGTTGTGTTTTTGTTGTAAGCTTTGTAGCTTAGTATAAATAGTCTTTGTTAAAAAAAAAAGTAAGTTTGTCTGTGTGTGAGAAGATAGTAAGTGAACAGAGCTTAATAGAGAAGAATTCAGATTGCTTATTCTAGTGAGAGAAAGTAGAGAGAGAGTGACTGTAATATGTGACTTCTAAATCAATGACATATGATTATGAAATTCTCATTTTGTTAGTTTGTGTGATTAGAACTTTAATTTGGGAAATATCATTAACCGCTGTTGAAATTGGTGAAATTGAGACGCAATTTGTCTAGATTGCGTACATATCTAGTGTTCATGGACTACAAGGAGAGGTCCGAGTGAAGACAAACACATATTTTCCAGAAATGAGATTCTCATAACCGGGAAGAAGATGGTTGAAGCGACAAATTTTAAGAAGAGTTGATCAAGAAATGTGGGAAATGATAAAGAGATGTTGGAGATTTAAAGGAAAAATCATTTCGAGAAAGACGGTCTGAAGAAATTATATTGAAAGTGTTTATCAAAGAATGCATGATTGTTGAAGATTGTTCAGAGCTGAAAGAGATAGTTCAAATAATTATGTGAGCAAGCTGGATTTTAATGAAATTTTCTTTGAAGATAATTTGCTGAAGCAAACCGAGATGAATCTGAAGATAATTTCTTTCTGAAGAATGAAAGAGGTTTCTTATTACCTTGGGGGAGAATGTTAAAGCTGATTGCAAAAGATGATATACAAAGTTTTTGGAGAGATTTCAGAATGATTGAAGTTTGATTATGAAAAGGGGGAGAATGTAATTTTGTGCTTCAATGCTAATTTGCTGAAAAGAAATGTCAAAGGCGGAGATTGAATTGCAAAATCTTTTTGATGATGATCTTGATCCAAAGGGGGAGAATGTTAGTGCACATATTTGTTGGATATAAGATCATGAAGTATGAAGACTGAAAGTCAAGCAAGTCAAAGCTCAAGTCAACTCTCAAGCAGAAATTCAAAGTCTCTTTTGTAATAAAAATCAAAGCTAGTGTTATGAGTGTCTTGTACCTCTATTTAAATAGGGATGTAGCTAGTGGTATGCGTGTAGATCTATCAGAGTGTCATACGTGTTCATATGTTAGAGAGAGAAAATTTGAGAGAGTTTTCTGTACAAATTCAAAGTGTGAAATACAAAGAGAATTATATGAAATTTTGATTGTAATCTTGTTATACATTGTTATCTGGGATAAAAGTTTGACATCAAGGCACTCAGGCCTCGACAACACTAACATGTACACCTTCAGGTTATTCCATGCTATTGTGTACGAACTACACGTAGATTACTCGGTGGCATTCTGGAAGGAACTGTATGAAAATCTCATCAGCAAGAGAACATCCAAGAAACCATCATTGGTGCCCTACCAGAGGTTTCTTCAGTTGATTGTCCGGAGTATGATCCGCTCTAACAGAGACATCCCGAAAAGATTCCATCATCAAGTGGCTCCTGAATATGAGATGATATATCTTCAAAAGCAGAAGAAAACATTCAGCTATTCAATGCCTATCCCAGCAACTCTACTTTCCTACGCTGATCCGAACTCTGAGTGTGTTAGGGAATATAGAGATTCTGTCGGATTGCTAGAACCGGCTATCCCTACCCAAGACTGCAACCTTAGAAGAAAGGAGTAAGTGAGGGTTCCTGACGCTATTCGAGTCCAGGAACGGGAAGAAAAGAGAGAAAATATTGGAAGGGGAACAGACGGGGGTCAGGATTCTCGAGCTGAAGATGTGGAAACTCAGGAACTTGATGCCACTCATCTTGTAGTTTCCACATCTCAAACTGAGTCAGCAGTTACTCATCCTTTGAGCCCTCAGGAAGGGATTGTCGATGATGGTCAGAACTCTGAAACAGAGTCGGATCAACATGCTAATTCTTCTACAGATTCAGTACCATCTGCAACTCCAGGACCAAATGAAGGACAAGAACATGATGATGTCAACAATGATGATTTGGGACACAACTTTGGTTTTATGGGTGACATCTCTTTACTGCATGAGGACAAGAAAATAGATACAACTGCAACTGTCATACATAATGTTTTGGAAGATATAAGTATGGATGAGGGAGTTTAAGTAGAAGATTCAGAAAATGTGAGGCAGAGTGATAATGCAGAAAAAGAATATGATGAGTGGGTGTGTATTGTAACATACAAATTCAAAAGGGCAACAAAAGCAAATACTCCATCACATGTGTTGAGTTCGGGTACTCAAGACATAAGTAACCCACTTATGCAAATGCACATCCCAGCCACCCATTCTATTGCCTCTCAACAGGTAGTAGTCTCAGTCTTGCATGGGGATATAGCACATACTCTATCCAACTTTCATTAGAAAAGTTTGGATATTAAAATTAGAGCTCAGCTGTCCGAGAGCTCAATCCCATTCAGTGCACAGTCAATTCTAGCGCCACTTGAACTACCAACTTCAATTCCTAGGACACTTGTACAATCTGCTACCATCGGCAGTCTTCGTAACCCGATTGGAACATCTGTAGTAGGTCCGCAATCCGGCCTACGAGGATCAGATGGAAGTCCTATCATTGCTTACACTATGCCAACTTTGAACACATGCCACACAATTCAATCTTCAACTGTTGTGTTAACGGGAAGTCTAAGTGACCCCGGAGTTAGCTTACCAGACTTTGTGTCGAAGGATTCCTTAACGGCGCCTTAAAGGATGTTGAACACCGTATGTATGAGAAATTTGAGAAGGAATTGGGTAAGTTGAATAGCTTGTTAAAAGGGAAAGGACCAGCTATGGAAGAGCCTGTTCAGCCACCTCCACCAGCACCAGTTCAACCAGTTGACTTATATGTGGAGGAGCTGAAATCACTGTTGTATGCAAAGTTATTATCCCAGGCACCAGCTGATAATTCGGATGCTCATTTGATTGGTTTGTTGAGATCACAGCAATATCAGGTACCTTCAGATTATGTAACTGCTACAGAATTTCATGCTTTTCAAGTCTGAATTTGTACAAAATCTTCAAGAATTAACCAGAGTAGTTCAGGAAACTTGTAAGGTTCAGACAGTTACAAAACAAAGACATGATCATCATTCTAATCAAGATCATGAGGGGGAGATGAGTAAGAGATAAAGATCTGCCACTGACACAGAAGCTGCTCAGGTTGATACTCAAATGGATGAAGATATGGAGATGATTGATGTAAGAGCTGATGAGCAGGTTGATGAAAGAGAAAGGATGGAGATTGTTTTATATGTCAATGAAGAAGTAGAACCGAGGGTTGCAAAGCCTAAGGTTGTAACCAGGGAGGAGATTCTAATGCTGACTGGTATTCAATCTATAGACGTTATAGATCTATCATCTGACGAGGATGAGTCAGCAAATGAGAAGTATGAAAAGTTTTGGAAAGTGAAGGAGGAAGAAAGTGAAAGACTGATGGGTTCTGACACTTACTCCAGACGACATCCAACTGAGCCCTGTACAACATGAACTTCCGGAAACCACTAGTGAACTACCCGAAATCCCTATCATCAAAGAAATAAACCTTGGACAACCCTAGCCCTGAAAACCTACCTATACCTAGCCCAATAAACCTATTTAGCACAGAAAGACAACCTAGCCCAGTAAACTAACAAATTCCTACCCCACAAAACCAACCAAGTCCAATAAACCTACCTAGACCAAACAAAATCCCTAGCCCAATCCATGACAACCAACCTGAACCTAACACCGAAGCCGAACCTGAACTACACTTTCCTTCCAACCCTGTAGAAACCCAAGCCGGTCCTTCAAACCAACCTGAAGTAGCTATGGTTCTCAATGAATCCCAAATCATACAGATGCGTAATACTTTGAGAGCACCGTTTCTAGAGGAGGAGATGAAGAAAATATTCGTTCACAGGCTCAAAAGGATGGATATATACAAGGTTCTGGGTGTTTCTCATCGAACTATTGCATACCAGGAAGAGTATGGAAGAATGATTGGTTAGGTAAAGAAAGCTTAAAAATATGTAAAGAACAAGTCAAGAATTGTTATGGTGAAAGAATTAAGGATGAGAAGGTTTCAGAAAATCTGGTATCCAGTATTCTTTGTGCAAAAGAGAGATCTGACACATTGTGAATTCTCTAAAGTTGATTTCCAAAACTTAGATGTGGAAGACATTGAATATCTTTATCAATTGTTCAGGAGCCTTACCATCAGACCAGAGAACATTATATTTCCCTTAGAAGCTGTGAAAAGATTCATGATGAGGCATGTCAATTATACTTACTGCAATGACTTTCATCTTGCAATTGAAACTAATAGAAGAAAGTCAATACGATCAAGCCTAACTTGGAGTTGGAGGATTTGGAAAGCTATGACCTGTTCACTATCTTTGATAAACCAGAGCTTGTTGTGGTTTACAAGAATGGGGAAAACAAGAAAAGATTTCTCAGGATATCAAAAATTGCTAAGTTTTCTGAGTTTGTTGAGAAAATGTCTGAAGAAATTCTTGACGAAATGATGAACTATTCAGATCATGTCTGTATTTTAAACAAGTTAGAGTCTGACTCCGTGGTACATCAAACATCCGATTTTTAAAAAGCAAATATATGAATTACAAAAGGCTGTCGAGGAGGTTGAAGATGGAAACTTTGATCTTCGTTTCAAACTTGATAAATCTGTGGAAGAAAATCGAAAGCTTTGTAAACAGATTAATGAATTGAAAAATGATTTGTTTAAAAAGAATTTATCTGAACAAAAAGTGTTTTATGTTAAAAAGTGGAATGTAAGATTAAACCCGGAGTTTGTGACGCTTGCAAAACCAACAGTTGTTTATTCTTCTTGTTTTGAAAAACAGCCGAGTGTGTTTGAGAAGGGTGAAACTTCTGGAGTTAAGAAAAGAAATTCACTCTCTAAGAAATAAACTAACAAAGTTTCTTTTGGTTTTTCAGATCTAAATGGAAAGGTGAAAGGAGAGGGGAGGAGAAAAGTTTCTGAAAAGAAAGTTGTTGAAAATGTTTTTGATAAATGTGTTTCAGTATCGAAAGAGGATTTTAGTGTAACTGCTAGTGATTGTAGTTTGTCTTGTAATAGTTCTGCGAACAATAAATGTAAATTTTGTTTCAATAATTGTAAAACATTTGATAAATCAAAAGTCATGAAATTTGCTCGAAAGAACATTATTTGCAATCACTGTGGTAGCAATTCTTTCTCATTTCACTCCATTATTCCTAAGCCAAAGAAGGTTAAAAGCTTTTCTAAAGCTAAATATTTTTCTAAAGCCTCGACACAACAAATTCATATATTCAAGCCTATGTCAAATAAGTTTTCAAAGAAGAAAGATTTTCATGATTTGAATGTTAATATGGTTTGGAAATGGTTGCCTAAGCCAAGGTATGAATGGCGTATTAAAGGCAAGGCCGACGAATCCCAAAAGCTAAAGGATGCTAACACGAAAGGACCCATCTGGATTTGGGTACCTAAAGCAAAGTAAGTATGTTTCTTTTTGCAGGCCTGTCATCTATGGTTCACAGATTCTAGATGCTCAAGGCACATGTCGGGCTTCAAAAACTTATTGCACAACTTCGTTGAACAGCCTGCTGGAACAGTTGAATGCTTAATAACGACACTTTGACCATACAGAAGGTTCTATATGTGGAAGGAATTAATCACAACCTGTTTAGTACAAGTCAGTTTTGTGATAGTCTTTACCAAGTCAAGTTTACCATTACGCACTGTGATATTGAAGATCCAGACAGTTTTGGGATTTTTAAAGTGGAGAGATACTGCAATTTATATGCGGTTAATTTTTTGTTAGAGCACAGATTGTTTTCTTCAAGATCATCAATATTGAAAGTCTAAAGCTCAAGTCAAATTCTCAAGTTGCAAAGTCAAAGTCTCTTAAAGTGGAAAGTCAACCAAAGTCAATGTGTTAGTTTAATTGTTTGTTCCTTGAAATAGTTTATGGTATAAATACCATTTGTCTTTTTATGTGTGTAAGGTAGAACTTAAGTGCATGTAGAACATAGCTATGAGTATCCAGATTGAATCTTACAGAGAGAAAGCATCTTTATACGAATAGTAAACTATAGATTGAGATTAATGACATATGACAATTTGGATTGAATTTATTGTTGTTAATCTTGATTAGAACTATTATTGTGGGAAACACAATTGGTATCAAAGCAGAAGTTTGATTGAAATTTTCAAGAAAAGTTTTCGCACCTTGTCTTCTTGAGTCTTGATCGATTTTTTGTGTTTTAGTTTGTAATTGTGAGTCAAATTGCTAGTATAGTTATCGATTGTTGTAATGGAATAGATTTGTATTGATTTGTAACACAATATCACTGTAATTCATGTTTGATTTGGTGTTTTTGTGATTTTTTTGGTCGCACGAGTTAAAAGCCCTGTTCTTGAATTGAAAGTGTAATTTGGTTGTTTTTTATCGAAATTGAGTCATAAAAGTTTGTTCAGATTCTGTACAAGAGCATATTGACAAAGTTTCAGACTTGAATTCGAAGGATTAATGGATATTTGGATCGATTGAAGTGTTTTTGGGTCGAACCTTGAAGAACTCTCTTAATCTGTGAAAAACTCGCAAGATCTATGGATTTCGCATGAAGAACTCGCATGATGACCTTGTTTGCAGAGTATTTCGCATAAAACTGAATTTGTGAAAAAGTTAAGGGAAGAATTCGCATAAGTGTTGTGTGCGAATTGTACAGATTTCGCATACTTCAGTGTACGAGAAGTTAGTAAAATAATTTCAAAGGACAGATTTCGCATCAAACTACGTGCGAAAATTTATTTGTCAGGATGACTTCAAGAGATGCACTCTCTATCGAAACCGATGTCAAACCACATGTTCTATTCAAAGGGGAGTACGAACAATGGAAGGATCGATTTCTAGACTTCATTGACAGACATGCTAATAGTGACAACATCAAGATGTCTATTAAAGAAGGTCGAATGATTCCTCTTACTATGGAAATTCCCGATGATGAATCATCTGATAGTGAAGATGGAAATCAACCGAGAGAACAGAGAACTAAGAGGGTTCCAATGCATATTTCTAGATATTTTGCTGAAGAGAAAGAAAGCTACAAAGCTGATAAACAAGCTAGATCTCTACTCCTTCAAAGCATACCGAATGAGATCTACATTAAGATAGACAACTACAAGGCAACGACCAAAAAGATGTGGGATCAATTAGAGAAGATGATGATGTGATCCAAAGTTGGCAATCAGATGAAAGTGGCCAACTGCATAAACAGTTATGAGGAGTTTAAAGCTAAATATGGGGAGAGCTTAGAGGAAACTTATGAGAGGTTTGTGTCTTTGCTGAATTAGCTTGCCAAGAACAAAGTGAAGAAGAAAAGATAGATAACAACGTAAAGTTTTTGAGCTTTATTCAACTTGAATGGAAGAAGCACACCAGAAGAATGAAGAAGATGAAAGATCTTAGTGACATACCTCTGCATGAAGTATATGAAACCCTTCGTCAGAATGAGGAGGAAGTTGAAGAGAAAAGAGGAGAGAAGAAAAAGAATGAGAAGGTAGTTTATCTTATTGCCTTGGTTGTGAAGAAGAAAGAAAAGGAGAAGAAGGATAAGAAGAAGAAGAAGAATATAGTTATTTATGATTCTAATGATACTGAAAGTGTTGATTTTGATTCCGATGACAGAGAAAACCTCAAGCAAGATATGCTTTTGCTGACCGAGCCTTTCAGAAGAAATTCTACAAGAAAACGGGTTCAAACAGTCAGAGGTACTCGTCAGGATCCATAAACTATGATCATAAGGAAGGAATTGAAGGGAGAAGATTTGATGATAGGAGATATGATGTTAAGAGTTTTGGTGAAAAGAAGCAGGAAGAGAGGAAATATGTGAATGATTATGAGCCAAAGAAGGTAGAAGATCCTATCAAATGGTACAACTGTGGAAGAATCGGTCACTTTGCCAAAGATTTCCGAAAGCCCAAAGTTCGCAATTCTGAATACTACAAGAACAAAATGCTTCTGGCAAAGAAAAAAGAAGCAGGCAAAGCTTTAATGGCCGAAGATGATTATTGGTTGGATCATTCTGAGCCTGAAGATGGCAAAGAAGAGACAACCCACATATGCTTGATGGGAAAAGAAATCAGATATGATGAGTTAGATGAAGAGGCTTCCGAAGAGGTATTAAACTTTTCAGAACCTGATTTTTTAAGAAAAATGGAAACCATGATGGTTGAGCTTCAAAACTTATAAGCTAAACTCAAAAAGGAGAAAAGTAGAGTTGCAAAGAGGCGTCAAACAATTTTTGATCTTAACAAGGAACTTGTTGGGAATAAAAACTTGATTGATTCTTTAAACAATTCTGCTTCTGTTTTTTAAAAACAAAAAGCTTGTCTTGAAACTCAAATTTTTGAAACAGTTTCAAAGTTTAATACATTTGAACATGAGAAACAAGAGTTTATTCTAAATGTTCACAACTTGCAGATTGATAATTAAAATTTGCAGAAAAAGATTAATGGTTTGGAAGCCAAGCTTTGTACTCGAGGTCAAATGGATCACACCATTATTCTAAACACACCTAAGGAAGAAATAGATTTTAAAGATAAGTGGGGTTTCGTCTGAAGAAAGCTATTCGAAAGCAGCCTGCTTTATATAATTTTAATTTCTTACAAGTGGCTGACAAAAATCCTCATTTAAAATCCAATTTTTTTACAAAATCATCTGATAAGGTTGAGGCTAAGGAAGATGAGAACAGAAAGAACTCCACCAAAATGCAACTACCATTCTACTATAAAAAGTTGAATGATAGTTATCTTTCTAAGCAACCAAAATTTCTATTAAATGATTATTTTCAAAGCTATTCTACTGAGGAGATGGAGGCAAAACCTGTTAAAGCCAAAATTTATGTTTCTCCACTGGTCTTAGAAAGAAAAATTTCGGAACTTGAAAACGTTTTAACGGAACAAAGAATTTTGGTTGATCTTGAGAAAGTTGTGTTTTCTACTGTTATGAAGAACACTGATTTTAAATTTGAAGCTACAGATGACAATTCAGACTCAGAAAGAGTTTGTGTAAACAATTCTACTGATTCAGATGTGTCATCGTGTAAAGTTTTCATTGGAAATGGTTTTACAAATCCTAAGACTTCAAATAGTGCTAAAATGTCTCTTAAACAAAAGTCTTATAATGCGTTAAATGATTTCAAAATTTCAAACTCTTCCAAGGCACCTGAAGTTTATGATGATGATGTTGATGACTTATTTGCGGATGAGAATGATTTTTTAAATTATGATGGTTGTGTTGATGGTTGTGTTGATATGTTTGATTTCAATGCGAAACTTCCGGATCATTCTAAATTTATTAGCAATTTTGATGCTTTACCTAGTGAATCATCAACTAAGGTTGCTGAATCAGTTCTTGTGATTAGCTATTATTATAAAGGTAAAAAGAAAAAGAAAAGGCGCTCACAGAAACGGACCAACACGGGTAAGCGTAAGAAAACACAAACTCAGAAATCTCATGTTTCTAACAAAGCTAAATCATCTGTTTTAGAATTGAGGTGGAAAAAGTCCGAAGTGAAACTGGAATGGAGACCAAAGTAGAAAAGTTGGAGAGAATACAAAATCATTTTTTGATACAGAATGTAAAAGGATTGTTGTTAGTGATACTGATGTAATTGGAAATATTGCTTCTCATAATACAAAACTTGTAACTTCTTACAAGAATTACTCAATAAAGCAATTGCACCAATTATTTCCATCTACTACTCAGTTTTCTACACATGGTCGAAATGATTTTGTGATTCAACAATATTCTGATTGTTGGTTTGGAACTTATTATATACATTATTCTCATGTTTTTCAAAACCAAAGAGGACCCAAATTCAAATGGGTGCCAAAATCTTGTGCAAACATGAAGGGACCCATCCATAAATTGGCTCCTAAACCGGTTGTTGTTTGATTTCTCTTGTGCAGACCCGTCATATGTGGTACTTGGATTCTAGTTCTCCAAGCATATGGCTGGGCAGAAAGATATTTTATCTAATTATACAGAGAAATTCTGCGGTAATGCGCGATTTGGGAATGACCAGTTTTCACCGATACTTGGATATGGAGATGTCGTGCAAGAAAATGTAACGATTAATAAGGTGAGTTGCGTTGAAGGATTAGAACACAATCTGTTTAGCATTGGTCAGTTTTGTGACAAGGACTTAGAGGTGAATTTTAAATCCAAGTGATGTTGTGTTAGAGCTGAAGATGGTAAAGACGTCTTGCCCGGGACGCGGAAGTCAAACCTCTACACGATTAATCTGTCAAAAGTCAAGACTGAAAATGTTGTGTGTCTACTTTCTAAAGCCTCTATTCAACAGAGTTGGTTATGCCATAGACGGCTATCACATCTCAACTTTCGCTACATAAACAAACTAGTGACTAGTAATTTGGTGAAAGCATTTCCAGAGCTGAAATATGAACGAGAACAGCTGTGTGATGCATGCAAGAAAGGAAAAATGAAGAAAGTTTCTCATAAGACTAATCCTGAACTGAACACAAGTACTCCTTCGAAACTGCTGCATATAGATCTTTGTGGTCCAATGCGAACTGAAAGCATAAATGACAAGAAATACGTCTTGGTGATTGTGGATGATTATTCAAGATACACTTGGGTCAAATTTCTAAGATCGAAAGATGAAACGCCCAAGGTCATCAACTCATTCTTAAAGACCATTCAAGTAAACTTGCAGAAGACAGTTAAGTTTCTCAAAACTGATAATGGCACAAAATTAAAGAACATAATTGTTGATGATTATCTCGAATCGGTCGGGATAACACACCAATTTTCTACTGCCAGAACACCAAAACAGAATAGAGTAGTAGAAAGGCGAAACAGAACTCTAGTTGAGGTCGCTCGCACTATGCTTAGTCAATCTGGTCTATCTCTATTTCAGTGGGCTGAACTTGTGTCAACTGCATCTTATACGCAAAATCATTGAATCATTCATCACCAGTTTGGTAAAACACCATATGTTTTGATTAATAATAGAATACCTAGCATTAAACATTTTAACATCTTTGGATGTAGGTGTTTTGTGCTGAACGACAAGGAGAACTTGAACAAGTTCAGTCCGAAAGCTGATGAAGGCATTTTCATTGGATATTCTCAGACATCTGCAGCATACAGAGTTTATTTGAAAAAGTCAAAAATTGTGGTTGAAAGGGTCAACGTCATATTTGATGAAAAGATGACTTATGATCAAATCAGTTCAGAACCCGTTATAACAGGAGTATTAGCTTTTGGACAAATCAGTCCAAAACCTGCAGTTAAAATTTCTAATTCTGATAAAGCGTCAATGTCTATGTCATTTAACAGAATTAGATTTTATTGTTTGAATTTTTCTATGATGAGTTTCTTAGTTCTAAATTGACTAAACCTGTTGTGATTGACAGATATGAAGATTCAAGCAATTATCATCCAATCACTTCAGATGTATCAACTGAATCTGATCCCCCAGTTTAGGAAGAAACTCAATTTCAAACACCTACTAAATTAGTTGAAGTTGCGTATGAAACTGCAGAGCCGAAAGTTACACATTCAGTTGGTTGTACGGTAATGCCTACTCAACAGACATTAAATATCCAATCCATATAAACTTCTGCACCGATTACTTCAACTGAACCCCAACAAGAAGAAAATATTGGATACTTAGATGATCCACATGATCAATCTATATCTAATCCATCCCTCATGTATACAAGTGGACTAAATAGCACCCGGTTCATCAAATTATTAGAGATCCATCAAAGTCGGTGCAAACTAGGTCTGCAACAGCAAATGAATGTTTGTTTGATTCATTCCTAAGCAAAATAAAACCGACAAAATTTTCAGAAGCTCTTCGTGATCCAGATTGAGTTACAGCCATGTAAGAAGAGCTCAACCAATTTGAAGCGCTTAAAGTCTGGAGCTTGGTGCCACGATCTGAAGAAAAAACAATCATTGGCACCAAGTGGATATTCAAGAAAAAAAATAGAATGAAGATGGTGTTGTTATTCGAAACAAAGCAATACTTGTAGCCAAATAATACAGACAAGAGGATGGCATTGATTATGATGATACGTTTGCACCAGTTGCATGTATTGAGGCAATTAGGATGTTCCTAGCCTACTATGCACATAAGAATTTTACGGTCTATTAGATGGATGTCAAGACACCCTTTTTGAATTGATTGTTAAAAGAAGAGGTGTACATTTCTCAACCAGAAGGATTCGCAAGTGTGGACAAACTAGATCATGTCTATATTTTAGACAAAGCACTTTACATACTTAAACAAGCCCCTCGAACCTGGTACGACGTGTTATCCAAATTCCTTGTCAAGTCTGGATTTTCAAAAGGTAAAATCGACACCACTTTATTCATAAAAAGGGAGAAAGCTGATATCATTTTAATTCAAATATATGTGGACGATATCATATTTGGTTCAACTAATCCAAATTACTGTAAGAATTTTTCTAACCTCATGGTGTCACATTTTCAAATGAGTATGATGGGACAGATGAAGTTTTTTCTCGGATTACATGTTATACAATTTTCCACGGGGATTTTTATAAATCAAGCAAATTATATTGCTGACTTTTAAAGAATTTTAATATGTCAAATTGTACTCCAATTTAAACCCCGATGGCACCAAGAACTAGGATCGGAGCTGATCTTTCGGGAAAAGTTGTTGATGTTAGAACCTATTGAGCAATGATTGGTTGTCTATCGTATTTGACGGCTAGTCGGCCAGATATGATGTTCTACAAATGCTTATGTGATAGATATCAAGCTTCGCCTAAAGAATCCCATATGTCGGCTGTAAGCGGATATTTAGATATCTGAAGGGAACTGCAGATCTTGGTTTGTAGTATCCTAAAGATACATGTTTTGAGCTAACAGCGTATTCAGACGCAGATCATGCAGGTTGTATGCTAGACAGGAAAAGCACGTCGGGTCACATTCAATTTCTTGGAGACAAGATCGTAAGTTGGGCATCAAAGAAAAAACTTTGTGTTTCCACTTCGACTGCTGAAGAAGAGTATGTAGCTGCTGCAGTTGCTGCTCTCAAGTGTTGTGGATGAGGATACAACTTCGAGACTATGGTTTCAAGTGCAACAAAAATTCCAATATATTGCGAATCGAAGAGTGCCATCATAATATCAGTTAATCTTGTTCAACACACGAAGACTAAACCTATTGATGTGAGATATCATTTTATCAAAAGATAATGTCGAAAAAGGTACAATTGAACTGTACTTTGTAAACACATTTTATCAACTTGCAAATTTTGTTTACCAAGTCGTTAGACGAAAAGAGATTTATTTTCTCATTTTGAAACATGGCATGTTAAACCTCAAATCTGAAGTTACCTAGTACAGTTTATTTTTGTTATTTTTCTTCATTTCTTTATTTTTATTCTGAACGATATATGCACTAAAAGGTTCTGTTTATGTTCTCGGGGGGAGTGAGATAAAGTTTAATTGATCTACATTATAGGGGGAGTTATAAATATTTTTGCATTTATATTTTTCACTAACATATTCTCTGAAGCATATGTTCAGGGGGAGTTAGGACATTGACTTATGATTACAACTTATCATAACTCGTTCTTAAAAGTTTTACTGCTTTCATGTCTTTATTTTTCAATAAAGTTTGTGAATAAGACTTTGTACTTTGACGTCTTTTTGACTAAAAGCAGAATTTGAGGGGGAGCTAACATGATCATATCAATCATGACATTGGAGCTGACTTCATGAGATTCAAGCTGAGTGTAAGGATTATTTTAATCTTAATCTCATACATATTTGAAAGATGGATGACTTTCAACTATGAAAACAGTTTTCTTAAACGTTCAAATCACTTCTTATTCTCAAAACGACTTCATGAATTTAGAAGTGTGATTTTTAAATGTTTTCGGATATGGGCTTTAATGTTTAACGAACCGTGTGTTTTCAAATATTAATACTTGTGTATTATCTTTTCCATATACTGTCTAGTATTCACACATACAGGTTTAGTACTTTTATTGATTAAGTTCTTACCATGTCTCAAAATTGAACATAATTTTCGATGGTAAGAAACCCCGTTTGAACTTCATTGATATTTGAGCGTTCTTTCATTCAAAACGTTTCTTTCAAAAATGTCTATATTTGATTCGTATAGACAACATCCAATTTTTCATGACCTAAGCTTTTAATGATAAATCATTCCTATTTGATCTTTTCAATACATTGTCAGATTCTCAAACAAGTCTTTTGTACTCATTTCATTCTTTCAAATATACATGTTATGAGAAAATCTTCCATTATTAAAATGCTCAAATCTTCATGATTATCTTACTTAGCATATATATATATATATATATCTGACATGTATTTTCAATGGTGATTTAACTGAAAAAGTTAAACCAATTGAGCAACATTTTGCTTATATAACAATATACATGGGAATTGTGTGAGCTTAATTGAACTTCTATGGATTCACGATAACCAGTGTTTCTTTGCCAATAATTTATTCTTGAGTGATCTAGAGGCGAGGGGTCAATATTTGAGTGTGGGTGTGTGCTGAGAAAAAATTGAAAAGAGAGTTTGGTTAGACGTGAGCTTAAATATTAACAAGAAAGAGGGTGTGAGATCAGAGTAAAAGAATATCAAACTCTGCACCAACTCTTTCTGAGTCGGGCAACCATATTGTTAGTGCATAAATGTGTTGGATACAAGATCATGAAGATGAAAGTCAAAGTCAAAAGCTCAAGTCAAAACCTCTCAAGCATAAAGTGAAAGTCTTTTGTAATAAGTCTTAGTTAAAAATCAATGTATTTTGTGTTTTTTTCCTTTGTAATATATATAGGGTATAAATAGCTTTTGTTTTAGTTAGTAGACTCATTACACTAGAAGAGAGATTAGTTTAAGAGAGCGTATCTTTCTAGAGAGAGAATTATCCAAGAAAGCATCCTGTATACGAATTGTGATTGAAATATAAATTATTTTGATCATAATTGTTTGTCATATTGTTTGATTGCACGTATTGTGGGACACACAATTGGTATCAGAGCAAACATAGAAACACAAATCCAATCAAGAATCTGATTTTTTGGCCGACTGTTCAAGAACACACAAAGCTATCTGTCAAGAATTGTTTTTCTTATTTTGTGGTGTTTTTAGAGTTGTAATCATTGTATTGTACTCGTTTTTGATCCTAGAATATGTTTAGTATTGATTAGATTGTCCAATTCCCAACTGAATTGTGTGAATTTTGGATTTTAAATGAGTTTTTGTTCGAGTTGTATACGCACTGTATTCCTGATCAATTTGTTTTTGTTGTTGATTTTGTTGAAATTAAATGTTTGTAATCAGTTCTAGGTGTGATCGAGAACAAATTGACAAAGTTTCAAGGCCAAATTCAAGGAATTGAATCATTTTGAGGTTGAAAAGGTGTTGTTTTGTTCGAAAAACTCAAGAACACGAAAGATCTCAAGAGCACGCAAGATTCTCCGTGATGAACATGCAAAAGGCAAGAACGCGTAGAGGATTAAGAACACGCAGAAGGTAAGAACGCACAGAGGGTGAAGAACACGCGGACACATTGCACGAAGTTAAAGTCTAAATTTTTTTTGTAAGTGTACTCACAGAGAGTTTGCGCAAAGTGATCGTCAAAACGCGCAAGTCTAAGCCTGCGCGAAGTAAGAACGTGCAGATCAAAGCCTGCACGAAACAAGAACTCGCATACCATTGTATGCACGAAGCAAGAACTCACATACCTTTGTCTGCGCGAAGTAAGAACATGCAGACCAAAGCCTGTGTGAAACTCGGAACACGCACACAATAGCCTGCGTGATTCTGCGACTAGATGGGTGAACAGTGTTTTACGCGAAGTTTATTCCTCAATGTCTTGCGCAAAGTGAACAAGAAGTGATATTTTAAGTGTTGTACGACTTTTGTACTTAGTGTTTTTGTGTTTATAGATCATTTGTGCAAGTCTTATAAAGATGGGATATTCTGATGACGAAGAAGAAATTATTAGACTCAAAACAAAGAATAAAAATCTAACTTCATCAGGTGATTATTATTCAAAGAGATCAAAGAGATATCATGATGAAAAGAGGTTGCTAAGGGAAGAAGTCAATGCATTTAAGAATATAAATGAAGATCTTCTGAAGCAGATTTCTGGTTTGGAAGTAGAAAAAGTAGATATTTTGGAAGCTGAGAATACTGAGTTGAAAAGTAAGATCTCATATTTGGAAGCTCAGATTGATAAACTCAAGGATGAAGTAAGTGTCAATAAGAATGAGGAAACTGAAAAGGGTTTAGAAAAAGCTAATGCAGAGCTGAGAAAGAAGGTTTTAGAATTAGAACATCAGATTGCCAAAGAAAGAATTGAATTTGAAAATCAAAAGAAAAGGGTTGCACATAAATTCTCTGAGTTCTCTAGAAAGGCATTTGAAGAGAATAAAGCAATAGATCAGAAATGTGCAAAGCTCTCAAAACAGGTATCAGATTTTGAAAAGGTTATAATTGTTGAAAGAGACAGACTTGAGAAAGGGAAAACGGAGTTTGGATCTGAAGGAAAATATCTCAAAGAAAAGATTTCTGAGTTAGAAAGCTTGTCGAAAAAAAGAGAAGAGAGTTTGAGAAGGGTAAGAAGGTAGTTTAGAAGATAATTGTTGGATTTTTCAAAGAATTATCTGATCAAAGAAAGAATGCCGAGAAAGATTTTGTAGAAGAAAGGAATATATTTGAGACTGAGATTGAAAAGCTTACAAAGAAACTATCCAAACTATCAACAAAGGCAATGAAAGAGCAGAACACGAAGTCTGAATTTAAGGTAAAGATTGACTTGCTCGTCAAGGAAAAGAATAGTTTATCTTCCAAGATAACAGAACTTGAGGATATTGTCTCTAAGGTGGTTTTGACTGAGCAGAAGACTCCAGATTCAATTCTTCAAACACCTAGAGATGATTCAGCTGATTCTAAATGCTCATTTAAGACAACATCAAGTTCATATCATACAAATGTTTCCACAAAAATGTCAGTTAATTCACTAGATCAGATTCGTACTACTAACCTTTTCTATGATCGAAATGTGGATGGTTGAGGTACATACAAAAGAAGAAGATAAGGAAATGAGAAGTTAGTATGGAGAGTGAAAGAAGATTCTAATGAGAAGAATGATTAAAAATAATTTATACATACATCCAATGCCAAGAAGAACATTATGCATAAAGGTAAACCTGATTTTGTTTATTCTAGAATTCAATTATTCAGGTTAGCTCAAAAGAAGATTTATTGTTCTTATTGTCATGCAAATGATTTTGTTCATAAAGTTTCTGATCATTACTGGTATGGTTCTTATTCTATTACTCCTAATAGAACTGTAACTAACAAACCTGGACCCAAATACCAGTGGGTACCAAAGCCAAAAGATTCATCTTTGTTGCAGGCACCTCAAGTCATGGGGGAGTTAGAGAACTTAGACTTCTTAATACATTAGTTTAGAACTCATACTTCAATGGATAATGGCTCTTGGATAACACAGTTCAAGACCTGTTCTTCAATGTTGAGAAGTTAGACTTATGAGTAAATCAACTCAGGGCTCGGACCTCAATGTCATTGAGTTTGACTTCTAGACAAAGCAATATAGAAATCATACTTCAAAGATCAAAAGAAAGTGTACTCCTATGCATCAAAGAGATGATCAACCTTCAAGGGGAGTATACGAATTAACTCTACTGATCATATTGCGAATGCATATTTTCAAGGGTAGTAATTGACGTCTGATTACTTCTGATTAGAACTCGTTCTTAAAAGTTTTATTGCTTTCATGTCTTTACTTTTCAATAAAGTTTGTCAATAAGACTTTGTACTTTGACGACTTTTGGACAAATTGTAAATTTTGAGGGGGAGTTTACATGATCAAATCTATCATGACTTTAGAGCTGACTTCATGAGATTAAAACTATGCATAAGGATTATTCTATTCTTAATCTCATACGTGTTTGAAAGAAGGACAACTTTAAGACATAAAAACATGTTCTTAAATGTTCAAACCACTTCTTAATTTCATGATTTTTAAATGTTTTCATTTATGGACTTCATTGATTAACTAATCGTGTGTTTCCAAATATTAATACATGTGTATTATCTTTTTCCATATAATGTCAAGTATTCACACACACCGGTTTAGTACTTTTATTAACTAAGTTCTTACCATGTATCAAATTTGGAACTAATTTTCGATGGTAACACACCCTGTTTGAACTTCATTGATATTCGAGCGTTGATTCATTCAAAACAATTCTTTCAAAAATTGTCTATATTTGATTTGTATAGACAAATTCCAATTTTTCATGACCTAAGCTTTTATTGATAAATCATTCATATTTGATCTTTTCCATATATTGTTAGATTCTCAAACAAGAAAACTTCATTCATTTCATTCATTAAATACCCTTGTTTTAAAAGAATCTTTCATGATTAAAATTCTCAAATCTTCATGAGCATACAAATATCTAACATGTATTTCATTTTGTTCTTTAACTGAAAAGTTAAACCAATTCAGCAACATTTTTCTTATGGGATAATTACATGGGATTTGTGTGAGCTTAATAGAACTTCTATGGATTCACGATAACAGTGTTTCCTACCCAAGAAGTTATTCTTGAGTGATCGAGAGACGAGGGGTCATTATCTGAGTGTGGGTGTGTGCTGAGATAAAATGAAAAGAAAGTTTGGTTAGAAGGGAGCTTAAATGTTAAAAAGAAAGAGGGTGAGAGATCAGAGTAGTAGAATATCAAACTTTGCACCAATTTTTCTGAGTCGGGCAGCCACATTACTGTTGTTTCACAATTTTTTTGTGAACATCATTGAAATAGGAAACTAGCCCATGCCAACTCTTGATTTAATCCCCACCAGCTACTTATCTTCTTCTCAACAAAGAGTTGTTTCAATTTTTTTTCTAGGGAAGCAACACAAAATCTATCTTGTCTTCATTTGGAAGATGTGGATATTGAAAAAGAAGGAATGTTGCCCCACCTTCACACTTCGATCATGCACAATGGAGTCCGTGTATTACTATTGTTGTCTCAATGGTTTACACATTTTTTAGCCTAATTGATAAATCACTCATCATGCTTAATTGTTTCATACACAAGCACGAACACACATAAAATTTGTTTTTCTGTCGGAACGTTCATAGAATAATCTTGTGTTATTAGATGATTGAATGGACGACCTAGGGGAGTTAACATCAAAAATCTCCTTTCCAATGTGTATTTATTACACACAGTGGTTCCGTGCTACTAACAGACATTATTAATTGATTCATTTGTTGATTGAGGTGTTACATTCATATTTGTCTGAATTTGCAAAGATTCAGATGAATATATTATGAATTGACGGATGCTTAGTGGCTCAGTGGCAAAGATCAATGGTCAGAAAAGATTCATGACATTTCTTGAGGAGGTTTTGATGATTTCTATACTGCATCATCAAAAAGGGGGATAAATTATTTCAAGAAATGAGGTATGGTGAATGTCAGGATCGAATTCTCAACAAGAATTAATTCTCAGAAACAATATCAAAGAAGTTTGCGGAATAACACTTTGATATTTAATCAAACAGAAAATCAAAACAGAATATAATCAACAAACTGTAAACTTGTATTGAATGCTTTGAAGTTACAAGATTACACACTCAACCTCAATATTGATGAACAAGCTCACCAATACGAATTCTACTTCTCTAGAATTAGGATCTATGTCTTGAGGTTGATTTTCTCTCTCAAAGAATAAAAACAAAAGTTCTCTCTTTTATCTATTCTATACATTCTATACATATACTAGTCAAAAGATAATTACAATAATTAAACAAATCTTCAGTATATCTTCCATATATATCTTAAAGCTTCCATAATCTTCAGATTATCCAGCTGTCATTCTTTCCATCCGAATCTCTTAAGCAGCACTAACCATGATCAGCAGCATTAACTTCTTCTAGCAGCATTAACTACTAAGCAGCACTAACTACTAGCAGTACTAACTAGCTAAGCAGTACTAACTTTGTTCAAGCAGCACTAACTTTGACTAGCAGTATTAATAGTACTAGCAGTAGTAATACTCAGCAGTATTAACCTTAAAGTCTTCTAGCAATATTAACTCTGAACCAGCAGTATTAACCATACTTGAGTTTTTCTTCAGAGTTTTTCTTCAGTTCCCAACAATCTCCCCCTAACTTGACTTTTATGAAGAGAAGTCAAGTTCTTCAGATGCTCCCAAAATCTTCATTGATCTATTCCAATATTAGGATCCAGTCCCATACTCTGATTGATAGTCCTCTGAATTAGATACTTGGCCATTTCTGAATTTGGTGCACAACCCAACTTCTTATTCAACATGGCATGAAGCTTAAGATTTGTATGCTTGTAGACCCTATCCACCAAGTAGTACTCCATGTGGAAAGTATCCAATGCTAGTTCATAGACTCCACTCCTTTCATAGAGAGTCCATCCTCTAACAGTTTTGAACACATTTCTGATTAAGTGCTTCACTACTTCTGGATTGAATAACATACACAAGTATTCCATGACCAGCTTCACTATAGGTAACCCTGGAGCTTTCAACTGATCTGCATAAATTTTCATCCCCACTTCAAACATTTCTTCCAAATCAGATCTTGAACACTCTCTGACAATTTTGTTCCAGGTGTTGTATACTTCATACTTCTCATCATTTCTTTTCAATCTGATGTATTCTTTGCCATCCACCTCCATAATATCCCAATGAATAACTTCAGGAGGTTTAAATCCAACAGGTTCAACTGAAATAGGCTTTGGAATTTTATCCATTACTACCATGTACATATTTACATCTGAACTCTGTGGTATTTCTTCCTGAGTTTTAGCTTCATTCTGAGGTGCCTCTTCTTCTTCAGTAACCTTTTGCTCTTCTTCTACTCTAGGCTTCTCTACACTTTCCTTTCTTTTGGCCATCATTTTGGTTCTTTTCAGAGTCTTTTGAACCTGCACTAAAGTAGCTTCCTTCTTCTTTTCTTCCTTGTTCTCTGCCTTTTCTTTGATAGGAGTTCCCTCTTCACTTTCAGAAAATGGTTGATGCATATTCACATCATGACTCTCCTTTGCCTTCTTTTCAAACTCCACTCTATCCTTTTCATTATTTTTCAGCTTCCCCATTTCTTTCTCATAAAGATCCCTGATTTGAGCAAAAGTCATCTTCACAAACATTTCTTTCTTTACCCCAATTGCACTCCTCAAGAAAGTTATCATTTTGTTTCTTTCCTGAGTGGCAAGGTAAGTTTGTGAAGGTCTTCTTTTCTTTGCACTTGATTTGACTATCATGGCCTTTCTTAAGCTTATTGTCCTTTGCTTAGCTTTCTCTGTTTCAAGCCCTTTCTGATAAGCTTCATTTAATTCAGCAGCTAGAGCCTTTGCCATCTCCCTGTCTTTTTCAACCTGAACTCTTTCTTCTTTTTCAATATCCTCCTGCATCTTCCTGGCTAGAGCTTTGCTTCTTTACTGGTTGATCAGATTCCACCATCTTTGCTTTTCCTTTGTCTTTGTTCATTGGCTTCTTACTGTTATCTTTCTTGCTCACTTCTCCTTTTTCTCCCCCTTCATTTATGACCACTCCCTTTGTTTTGAGAGTGTCATTCTTTGCTTTGATGAGCATTTCAGCTACTTCAATTTCTGTTGGAGATAACTTTGTTACTACTGCTTGTGAAGTTTCAGCAGCACTAACAATTTCTTCTTCTAACTCCCCCTCAATACTGTTCTTCTCCCCATCATGCTCCCCCTCAACTTTTTCTTTTTCCTCATTCAGGTTTACTTCAGCCTCTGACTCCCCCTTTTTGGGAGCATCAGACACTGGTTCCCTTCTCTTTAGCACAAATTGTTTCCTTTTCTTCTTTTGAATCAGCCTTGTCACCATCTTCTTTAGTTTTGCAATCTGGACTTGTTGTGACAGGATCACCAGCTTCATCTCCTCTATTTCTTTCCCTTGTTTCATAACATCTAGGTTGATGTTTCCCATGGTTTCCATCAATTCCTGGTAACTATATATGTCCTCACCTTCTCTAGAAGTGTTACCCTCCTTTGAAGGATCATTGGATCTTTTAGTAGTGGAAGTCTTCTGCCTAGCAGAATCACTATCCACCCCTGTGGTTTCTTGGCACCAGGGACCTTCAAATGATTGCTCATTTAAAGTTGCCATGGGGGAGGTCTTATTGATGTTACCACTTTCCTCCTCTGTGCTAGCAGGAGTAGTGGCAGCCTCATCACCCATATGCTCTACCTCCTCCTCAGAGAGCACCTCCTTTGGGTTGGGAGACACCCTTGTGGTTTCCCTTGGGATATTCTCTAGGGGAGAATTCTCCCTTAGAGGGCTTAAAGGCTGAGTGGGTAATGGTACAAGAAGGGAAGGAGCCTTCTTTACCTGTTTCCTCTTGTAAGTTTGGGTGATAGGAGAGGTTGGTTTTTCAAGAAGGGACTGGGGAATTGATTTTGAGAGGGAAGGTTGGGCTTGGCTAGCAGTGGGTTGGTCTAATGGGGGCCTTGACCCTGCTGCCATACCTTCATTGGTTTGGGACACCACCATCATTGTAGAGAACAATGGGGTGTCAACTCCTTCAGAGTCCCCAGCAGATCTTCTCATATTTGAGAAAACCTTGCCTTTGGGGGGTTTAGGTACATATACCCCAACAGGTTGAGGTATATCCGTCAATTCATGAGTAATAACTTCTTGAACAAACCTGGGATACATAAAGAAGCTCTTTTTGTTTCCCATGTTTGAGACAAGATCACTGAAAATCATTTTAGAAAAATTATACTTTCTGGCAGTGGCCAAGCACACCAAAGCATAAGCAATAGTGCTGCTGAACTCACTCCATCCAGTAGTCTTTTTGGAGATACAATGCATAAGAGTATGGACAAAGAAACGCCATTGGGGTGAAAATTTTGCTTTAGAGAATTTGAAAACTCCCAATGGGCCTCCATACCCCATTCTTGTAAGATTTGAAAACAGTTCATCGTTTGGGATAGAGGTTATACCAGAGGCATCGTCTAGACGTAGACTGCTGCGAATAACCTCCTCAGTAACCGTGAGTGATTGATCACAGATTCTTGTCTTGATCATCTGCACACCATTCTCAACAACAATGGTTGCATTAGCCCAGAACTGCCTTTGATGCTCGATATAGATTGTAGGGGATACAATAAGAGCATGAGCAATGTGGCTTGACTTGAGGAAATCCACAATCTGATGAAATCCTGCAGCTTGCTTTGGTTTTTGTAGCATCGCAATCTCATTGTGCTCGTCAATGAAAGTCATTGATGCCATTGATCTTAGTGAAAAGCTTGCCTGAAGACTTCGAACTTGAGAGAGAAAAGGTTTAGAGCACAAGAGAACAGTATGCAAAGAGTCGTTATGAACTTTTAGGCGGGCAAAGAGTATTTATAGTATTCGGAACATAAGCAGTATTAACCTAGAGCAGTATTAACTACTAGCAGTATTAACTAAATAGCAGTATTAACTACGAGCAGTATTAACTAACGAGCAGTATTAACTAACGAGCAGTATTAACTGAAAGCAGTATTAACTACTAGCAGTATTAACTGGAAGCAGTATTAACTAACGAGCAGTATTAACTGAAAGCAGTATTAACTACTAGCAGTATTAACTACTAGCAGTATTAACTGAAAGCAGTATTAACTACTAGCAGTATTAACTGGAAGCAGTATTAAATACTAGCAGTATTAACTGAAAGCAGTATTAACCACTAGCAGTATTAACCACTGAAAGCAGTATTAACCACTAGCAGTATTAACTGAAAGCAGTAGTAACTACTAGCAATATTAACTGACTTACTCCTTTTAAACTAGCTAAACACTGAGTACTGCTATGCATATCCTGAAAAAGAAGATTAGTAACTCCAAGAATAATATACATGTATAAAACCACTTTTTGAGACGGGGATTATTCAGAGTTGATCATTCCCACACTTGTTACCAAGAAAGTGAATCTACCCACATCAAAAGCTTTAGTGAATAGATCAGCAAACTGATTATCAGTGTGAACTTTGACAACTTGAATAAGTTTCTTTTCATTACAATCTCTTATAAAGTGATACCTGATCTCAATGTGCTTTGTTTTTGAGTGCTTGACTGGATTATTCACAATGCTAATAGCACTGCTGTTGTCAATAAAGATTGGAGTGTGTAGAAAGGTTACCCCATAATCCAACATTTGATTCTGAATCCATAAGACTTGAGAACAGCAACTTGCAGCTGCTATGTACTCTGCCTCTGTTGTAGATGTGGATACGGTAGTTTGTTTCTTGCACTGCCATGAGACTAGTCTAGCACCCAAAAACTGACATCCTCCAGAAGTAGATTTTCTGTCCAAGTTTGCCCCACCTAGATCACTGTCTGAGTATGCTATTAGGTCAAAGGGTGAGTCATGAGGATACCAAAGTCCCAATCTGGGTTGCCCTTTGAGATATCTGAATATCCTCTTAACAGCTTGAAAGTGAGATTGCTTTGGCCTAACTTGGAATCTTGCACATACACAGACTGGAAACATTATATCTGGCCTTGATGTTGTGAGATACATGAGAGAGCCAATCATAGATCTGTAATGATGCACATCTATATCCTCCCCCTCAGGATCTGCAGATATTTGCTTGTGTGTTTCCATAGGTGTGCTTGCAGGTTTTGACTCTGAGAAACCAAACTTGGTTAGAATGTCCTGCACATACTTGGATTGACAGATGAAGATTCCATCTGACTTTTGTTGAACTTGGAGTCCAAGGAAGAAAGTAAGTTCCCCCATGGAACTCATTTTGAACCTTTGATGCATTAAATCCTCAAACTCCTTGCACAAGTTGTTTCTTGTTGATCCAAAGATAATGTCATCAACATAGATTTGTACCAGCAAGATATCCTTCTTCTTTCTCTTGATAAATAGAGTCTTATCAATGACTCCTCTTTCAAAGTCATTTTCCAAGAGATAGGATGACAGAGTGTCATACCATGCTCTTGGAGCTTGATGTAGTCCATAAAGTGATTTCTTTAATTTGTATACCCTGTCTGGATAGCTTGGGTTTTCAAACCCTGGTGGTTGACAGACATATACTTCTTCTTGAATTGAGCCATAGAGAAAAGCACTTTTTACATCCATTTGATAGACATTGAAATTCATGTAAGAAGCATAGGCTAGAAATAGTCTAATTGCTTCTATCCTAGCCACAGGTGCAAAAACTTCTTCATAATCTATACCCTCTTCTTGAGTATATCCTTGAGCCACCAGCCTTGCTTTATTCCTTATGACAATACCTCTTTCATCTCTCTTGTTTCTGAAAATCCATTTTGTGCCAATTGCTCTGTGACCTTTAGGAAGGTCTACTAGATCCCATACATCTTGGAGCTTGAACTGTAACAGTTCTTCTTGCATTGCTTCTATCCAGCTAGATTCTTTCATAGCATCATGTGCCTTTTTAGGCTCAAGCTGTGATAAAAAACAAGAAAGCACTGTATGCTGTTGATCTTGCATTTCCTGAAGCCTGCTTTGATGTCTAGTCATCATAGGAGAAGAGATATCTCCTATTACCAGCTGTGGAGGATGATTCTTTTGAACTCTGGTGTTATGACTAGGTTCTCCATTCAGTCCAGCCTCAAGATTGGATTCATGCAACTCAACTGAAGTGTTTTTAGATGCCACTTCATTATTTTCTTGAGTCTCCTCATCTCTAGTTTCTTCTTCACTCTGACTTGGTCCAGTAAATGATTCCCTTTCACAGTCTTCAACAGAATTTACTGTGGGTATGGGAAAAATCACAGATTTAGATATACTTTCTTGAACTTGTGTGATTCCTGATCCTCCACTTCCTGTTCCTGTATACTCATTACTGAAACCAAAAGAGTTAGTTAGTGAATCAATGTCAAATAGCCACTGAGGTCCAGACCCAACAGGATTTGGTGTGTTCTCATTGCATTTGACATTGTCACTTTCTTCAATTATTCTAGAAGAAGAGTTAAAAACTCTGTAAGCCTTACTCTGAGATGAATATCCAACAAGAAATCCATCATCTGCTTTGCTATCAAACTTACCTAAGTGAGATTTGGTATTGAGAATTGTACAAGGACACCCAATGAAGGGTTTTCTTTGATCTAAAAGCTCATATGGGGTCTTGTTCTTTTGCTTGACCACTAGAACTCTGTTTTGGACATAACAAGCAGTATTAACTGCTTCAGCCCAGAAGGTAATTGGCAATTTTGAATCAGCCAACAGAGATCTAGCAGCCTCTATTAGTGTTCTATTTCTCCTTTCAGCAACACCATTCTGTTGAGGAGTCCTAGGAGCACTATATTGCCTCTCAATACCTTTTTCTTCACAAAAGGTGTTTAGATCATGATTTTTAAACTCAATTCCATTATCTGATCTAATGACTTTTACTCTTTGATTAGTTTGGTTTTCAATTCTTAGAATAAAGGATTTGATAAGACCACTTGTTTCATCCTTAGTCCTTAGAAAATATACCCAAGTAAATCTGGAGTAATCATCAACAATAACCAAGCAGTAAGATTTCTTGCCTATACTCATAACATTAGTAGGACCAAACAGATCCATATGCAGTAACTGGAGACAAGAAGAAACAGAATTTAACTCTTTGGTCTTATGAGAAGTTTTGTGCTGTTTGCCTTTAAGACAAGCAACACAATGATCATCACATGAAAAGACTTTTGAAGGTAAACCTCTTACAAGGTTGTTTTTAACAAGATTGTTCATAGTCTTCAAATTCATGTGACACATCCTTCTGTGCCATTGATAGGATTCATCTACAGAAGCTTTTGAAACAAGACAATTCAGAGATGAATCACTATCAACATTGTTCATATCAAGACAGTAAACATTGTCCTTTCTTGGAGTTCTAAGTAGTATCATGCTCTCATCAACTACCTTGAACCCTGGAGCAAGAATCATACACTCAGTATTAGTAAATAATATACTATGTTGTTTGTCACAAACCTGTGATACACTTAACAGGTTGTACTTTAATTGATCAACATAGTAGACATCCTCAAATGTCATCTTACCTTTGGTGACATTACCTTTTCCACTTATCTTACCACCAGTAAGATTATCTCCAAATGCAACATGTCCTCCATTGATATGCTTGAAGTCCTGAAGGCATGACATGTTGCCTGTCATGTGCCTAGAGCAACCACTATCAACATGCCAAATGCTCTTTCCCTTGAGCTGTTGGTTGCCCTGCACATTAAATAAATCAATTAGTATGAATTAGGAACCCAAGCCAAAGTGGTCTTGGGTACCCCTTTCTCATCAAAATACTTGCATTCTTTCTTGACAAGATTTTTGAACTTTAATTCCTCATTCTTGGAGTACTTTGTTACAATAATAGGCTTGGAAATATTTTTGCTAGAATCAGTACTGGTGTTAGAAGTACTAACTACCTTGGCAGCACTTGCATGCTTAGCAGTACTAACCTTGTTAGCAGTAGTAACTGTGTTAGCAGCAATAACTGTGTTGGCAGTATTAACCATTGAAGAGGTATTAACAGTATTAGCAGCATTAATATTTTCAGCAGTACTAACACTGTTAGCAGTAGTAACTGTGTTAGCAGTACTAATATTGTTAGCAATACTAACACTGTTAGTACTTCTAGGTACCCACATTTTGACACTTTCTTTTAAAATCTTTTTCTTTAAAGTTCCTTTACTTTCAATAGATTTCTTTATCACATGTTTCTTTCCAGCCTTCCTATAACCCACAGATTTTTGCACAAATCTTTGAAAGTTCATCTGTTGGTTAATAGGGTTAAAGTAACAATACTTAGCCAAATGATTCAACTTGCCACATATAAAACAAGGTTTTGGTCTATTGTTTTTATTCAGATCAACTCCTTGTTTCTGAGCCCATTGATTATTCCAGTTTCTTTGATTTCCTCTTTTTAAACCAGAATTTAGGCTCTTGGCTTTATTGCAATCACACTGTTTACAAGATCCAGGATTCACAACTGTGGTTTGTTTGTAATGGACCTTGTTATCATTTCCTTTAGTCTTCTCTATCTCCTTGGACTTGACCCAGATTTTCCCACATCCCTCATTGGTGATAATATTGTTTTCTAATGGTATCTTTTTACTCACATTATTATCCCTGTTCTCACTGGCTCCTTTCTCAGTCAAATCCTTAACTACTACCTCATCCAAAGGATCTATCTTAAAAGCTTCTTCAGACAAGTCCTTTTTCTCCTTAGTTTCTAACAAGTCTGATGTAGGAGAAATATAGTTGTTATTGTAAGGAGGGGGTGTATTGTTGTATCCAATACCAGGCTTCATCTTATCATGTATCTGAGCCTTTAGAAGAGATTCCATTGCTTTTGAAGCATAAGAAAACTTGTCTATGTCAAGCTTAACTTTTGACAGTTCCTCTTTCAGTCTATCATTCTCTTCTAAGGACTTAGACAGTTTGGTTTCTAACTCATTCTTTTCCCACTTCCAATAGTTTGTGTCATAAGAGTGTTGAAGTTCATTAGCTTGAAAGCCTTTGATTTGCTCTTCAAATCTCTCTACTATCAACACATAATCTCTTCTGTCCTTTTCTAATCTTTTGAGGTCATCACACATACTTTGATTGTGATCCCTGTATCTTGTAACAGTGTCAATGCAAGATTTAGTGCAAAGATTAGAACTTACCTCAGTGGGGAGATCAGACACTTCTGCCATAAGAGCTTGGTTCTGAATGGCTTCCTCAGCTTGATCACTCTAGTCAAATCCCATTCCTTGTTGAGAAACAAGGGCTTGAGCAGGATTCTTGTTCAGATTGTATCCTCCATTCTGAGCTTGTTGATGGTTGTTGTTTGGAACAGTACTCCTGCATTCTCTAGCAAAGTGTCCTTTCTTGTGACACTTATAACATTCCACCTTGGTTTTGTCAAAACCAGCTCCATCTTCTCTTCTTTGAGAGAAGTTATTTCTTCCAGTTCTTTTAATGAACTTTTTCACCCTCATGGATAACATGGCCATCTGCCATTTAATATCCATCTCCTCCAGATCATCAGGGTGAATTTGATCAAGATCATCATTAATCAGAGAATTGCTGCTATGATTGGACAAAAAGGCTTCAAAGATAGTTTCAGTGCCTTTTTCTGAACTTACTCCACTGGCAGTACTAACTGCTTCAGGGTTGGCAGTAGTATCAGTGGATGCTGAAAGAAGAGCAGCATTGTGAATATAACCAGAGGGCTTCTTCTTGGTTTCTACCTCAGTTTCAAAAACTCTTAGATCATTGTATAGATCATCAAGTTCTTTCTCTTCCAGATTGTCACTCTGTCTATATGAGACAGTGTACATAGTCCATTCATCCCCAAGAGATCTGAGGAACTTTCTGTTGATATCATCTTGTTCCATCTTCACCCCTACAGTAGCCAGTTCACCAATGAGTTTATTGAACCTATCAAAAGTTTGAGTCATAGACTCATTCTTTGTGGAAGTGAAGTTCTCATACTGCTGCTTTAGAACATCTCTTTGATTTCTTTTGATGCTCTTAGTTCCAGCAAATCTTTTCTCTAGAGCATTCCAGAGAATCTGAGCATCAGTGCAGTTGCAAAATTGATGCTGATATTCATTGGGAATGGCCAAGAGCAGAGTGCTCAAGGCCTTCATCTCTGTCTGTCTGATCTTCCTCTCACCATCTGTCTTTGGTGGAGGTCTTTTCCCATCTGGTCCTATCCTTCCAGCTTCAGAAGGACCATTCTCAATGATATCCCACATTGAGTAGTCAGTGTGGAGAATATATTGTCTGATTCTGATCTTCCACATGTCAAACTCACTTGGTTTGAGCATTGGAACCTTAGAAACCAAAGTACTGTTTGATTCTGTAAGATTTTCCATGATGAATAACTGTTTCTGAGAGAGTTAGGCTCTGATACCACTTGTCAGGATCGAATTCTCAACAAGAATTAATTCTCATAAACAATATCAAAGAAGTTTGCGGAATAACACTTTGATATTTAATCAAACAGAAAATCAAAACAGAATATAATCAACAAACTGTAAACTTGTATTGAATGCTTTGAAGTTACAAGATTACACACTCAACCTCAATATTGATGAACAGGCTCACCAATACGAATTCTACTTCTCTAGAATTAGGATCTATGTCTTGAGGTTGATTTTCTCTCTCAAAGAATAAAAACAAAAGTTCTCTCTTTTATCTATTCTATACATTCTATACATATACTAGTCAAAAGATAATTACAATAATTAAACAAATCTTCAGTATATCTTCCATATATATCTTAAAGCTTCCATAATCTTCAGATTATCCAGCTGTCATTCTTTCCATCCGAATCTCTTAAGCAGCACTAACCATGATCAGCAGCATTAACTTCTTCTAGCAGCATTAACTACTAAGCAGCACTAACTACTAGCAGTACTAACTAGCTAAGCAGTACTAACTTTGTTCAAGCAGCACTAACTTTGACTAGCAGTATTAATAGTACTAGCAGTAGTAATACTCAGCAGTATTAACCTTAAAGTCTTCTAGCAGTATTAACTCTGAACCAGCAGTATTAACCATACTTGAGTTTTTCTTCAGAGTTTTTCTTCAGTTCCCAACAGTGAACAACTTTGTATTTGTGTTGGGATGATTGTTCAAGTTTTGTTCAAGATTTGAAAGAAAGTTCAAAGAATTTAGAATATTTGCTGAAGATTTCAGAAAATTTCTTTGAAGATTATTTGCTAAATCAAACTGATGCAAATCTGTAGATAATCTTCTTTCTGAAGTTTGAGAGAGATTTTATAAACTTGGGGGAGATTGAATTTTTCAAAGGATAGGTTACTTGAAAGAATCAAAGAAGAAGATTTCTTGAGAATGTTGAAAGTTGATTTTGCTTATCCGAAAGAAGGAGATAATTTGTTTCTAATTCAAAAGGGGAATTCGAGATATTATTCTTTGAAGATGATCAGTGTTATTTCCAACGAGGAAGATTATGTTCTGTTAACGATTCATAACAAAGGGGGAGATTGTGCTTTATTGCTGAAATTTCTTTTTCAAGATGATATTGAATCCAAAGGAGGAGATTGTTAGTGCACAAATGTGTTGGATACAAGATCATGAAGATGAAAAATTAAAGTCAAAGTCAAAGTCAAAAGCTCAAGTCAAAGCCTTTCAAGCATAAAGTAAAAGTCTTTTGTAATAATTCTTAGTTAAAAGTCAATGTATTTTGTGTTTTTTCCTTTGTAATATAGATAGGGAATAAATAGCTTTTGTTTTTGTTAGTAGAATCATTAGACTAGAAAAGAGATTAGGCTAAGAGAGTGTTATCCCAGTTTAATCTAGTTGATAAACAATCACAGAACACAATAATAATCAAGAGATAATAAGATCAAGAATAACATACCAATCCCTTGAATAAACAGTTAAACCTTGTGTGTTCTTGATACCCTTGAATACAGATAAAACAACTACCTCTCTCTAAACAATAATTATGATAATGATAATAATGAGAGGATTAAACCTAAAACCTAATAAATCAAAACAATAAATACCCAGGCTTTTAGGCCTAATGGGATTATGGGCTTGAGGCCCTATAGCTAATAACTATTTACTTATTACATAATAAACCCTCTAAATAACTTTGACACAATTGCAGTTTAAACGCTGAACTTTAACTTTAATCTTGAATACAATTATTTGATCCAACAGAGAGCGTATCTTTCTAGAGAGAGAATTAGTCAAGAAAGCTTCCTGTATACGAATTGTGATTGAAATAGAAACTATTTTGATCATAATTGTTTGTCATCTTAATTGATTGCACGTATTATGGGACACACACATATTACTGTTGTTTCTGAATTTTTTCATGAACTTCATTGAAACAGGAAACTAGCCCATGCCAACTCTTGATTTAAACCCCACCAGCTACTTATTTCTTTCTTAACAAAGAAATGTTTCAATTTTTCTTGGGGACGCAACACATAATATATCTTATCTTCATTCGGAAGATGTAGATATTGAAAAAGAAGGAATCTGCCCCACCTTCACACTTCGATCATGCACAATTGAGTCCGTGTAATACTATTGTTGTCTCAATGGTTTCCACATGTTGATCCTTATAAACATTCATATTTTAATTCTTTCATACACAAGCACAAACACACAGAAAGTCCATTTTTCTGTCGAAACGTTCATAGAATAATCTTTTGTTATTCAATGATTGAATGGAAGACCTGGGGAGTGAACATCGATTAAACTCCTTGTATAGTACATTGGTTGTACTAAGTAGCTTCGTGCTGCATAAATGCATCTTAACTGATTCATTTGTTGATTCAGGGTTACATTCTTATTTATCTGAATTTGAAAACATTTGGATGAATATATAATGAATTAACGGATGTTCATTGGTTCACTTTTGAAAGATCAGTGGTAAGAAACCCTCTCAGTCGAAAGCATGTATCCCAAAGTCAGACCCTCTCAGCCAATCAATGAAGGACACATGTAAAGTGTCCTGCCATGCATTTAATGCATAAGGTATAAATAGAAAGATAAACTCTCCATCTGAGAGTTACCCCAAGGCTTCATCTTTCTTAAATATAGAAACCCTTGTTTTCTATACTCTCTAATCTCCCATTCTCTATATTCTTGTGCAACCATCTTAGTGGTTCTTAAGTTTGTTTAGATGGAGTTCTACTTAATCTTATTCCGCAACAGATTTGTAAATTGTGTTAGATTTATCAATAAACAATTTATTAAACTTTAAAAACTTGTTTTTGTATCCAACCCCCCCTTCTACAAACTTGTTAAGCAGCTTCGGGACCAACAATATATCCCTTTGTGCGAATTCTGTCCCTAGAACAATGAAATCAACTATTATGCGAATTCTTTAGTGTGCGAGTTCATTGTGCGCGTTCTTCATTATTTGTGTGAATTCTTTGAATCTTGAGTATTTTTGAGAAAAATAACCCTGAATTCCACCTAAAACTTGAGGTTTGACTCTAAAACTTTGTAGAATCGATCACTTTGACATCGAGAACAACCCTGTGGCTTGAAATTCATCAAGAACAACCATTATTGTGGGAATTTATTACTTGACATTCCGCATATGGAAAGTTTCTAAAAATGTAAAGATTGAACAAATTCTCCCAATCTGTTGGTCAATAGAGTTTCCAATCCAAACAAGAAATGTTCTAGATTAATAGACGATCACATTATGCTCAAGTTCACATCCAAATCATCAATTAATCAAAATCTTGATTAATGAAGCAGAGTCGATGAAACAGTGAACTTTCGGAATTTAGATGTAGAATTTTCTGTGAATTCTTTTGATTGTTGATCTTTTCCAATTGATCTGATTAATCTCTGATACCAATTGTGATCCCAGATTTCAAGCAATAACAACAATTAAGAAACAATTAAAGATGATAATCTAGAGAGAAATTGAGTCACATGTTTGCATAGTCATATATCTCACATGAACGAAGATTACAATGACATCTACTTGGCTTACACAAAACAAGACTAAAGGAACACTTATATAGGGTCAAACACAGACTTGACCTCTACACATGTTTACATTGAAAAGTCAAACAAATAAAGTCAAACTAACTAGAAAAATTGACTCAAAACATGATCTACCACTATATTTTGGCATCTGGAAAATCATTTATGCTTCTGCCAAAAGCTCCTTCCTTCTTCAGCTCTCTATAGTAGAATGCACACATGCTTCTGAAGTTGATGGTTGCACTAATGTTTTCTAGTATTACATCCACAGCTTCAGGATTAACTAGGGGTGTGCCTCTGTGCTTTCTGATTTCCTCTTGAAGATACATCAGAGTTTGTGTTGAATACTTTTGGCTTTCGATGCCCCTGAATATTTTTTTTTCTCCTCTGTGATTTAGGTATACGAAGCCAAATATGGGGTTTGTAATGATGGAGTTTGGTAGGATGTTGGCAGAGCGAAGAAAGCTGTCTTCTGGCGGTGTTAAGTTTACCCTTTTTACTCCCAGATCTAGGGCAACCTAGAAATCAACCATATTGTAGTACATAAGCTTCTCCCTCATTACCTCTTTGATTATTTGATAAGCATTTTGATTCTCTCTTCTCTAGCCATATCTTTCCTCTGTCCAGCTGAAGATCTCTGTTAAGTCATGAGGATGGACATTCCTTAGATCTCCATCTGTGAAAGTCCATTTTGTCCCATCCTCTCTTTTGACAACATACTCATTGTACCAAAAGTTTTTGCACTTTGTATGATTCAGCTTATTACCAAAACCTCTGAGATTTTCTCCATTGAGAAAACCTTGTCTTTTGGATGAGCTTTTTCTCTATAGAATCTTCTTATTTCTTCTGAAATGATCTCCTCTAAAAGAGTAGGATTTGATAGAGGGTCATTTATTCCTCGGCAATAGAGGTACTTGTAGACGACTTCTTCTACATCCTTCTTTTTGAGGAGGAGGTGGAATATGTCTTCTCAAGGACTCGAAACCTTGGATTACTTCAGCTACTCTGTCTTTGGAGGATTTGATTGGAGGATCTAGAAGTGGAAGTTCTGAAAGAGGTTGCAGATCAAAGGCCCAGTCTTCTTCCTTTGCTTTTATAGTTTTAAAGGCGTAAAAGGAGCTCTTCATTAGATTTTCAGTGTTTGGTAGAGGCTGAGACTTGATCTTCAGAGGCTTTGTGGCAATGGCCTCTCCCTTGTCTTTGCTCAAGGTTTGGAGGTTATGGTTTTAACTTTCTGAGGCTCTGTAGGTTTCTCGAGGGATTGGACATTGAGGCTCTTTTGGATTTTGGGAGAAAGTGAGACTACAGATTCCTTTTGTTTTGACTTTTCAGTATTGGACTCTGAACTCAGTGGGATTTCGTTTAGGGGTTCTACGGAGATTGGTATTGTTAGAGCTATATTGTATTCAAGATTAAAAGAAGGGTCAAAAGTGTATAGTTTGTAAAGTGTGTGGTGTTCATTGTAATGTGGTTAAATGATTTTCTTGCTTGTAAAAACACGTGCTCAGAGTTTGAACAAAAGTTTGCCTTCTTTGAGAGAGAAGCTAAACTTCTTACTCAAGAAATGGATAAGCTCTATCTTGAGAAGAAAACACTTGTTTGTGAGAATATTTCTGAAAAGAATGTGTTGAAAGAAAAGGTTTCTAAAATTGATCACGCCTTAAAAGAAAAGTTTAAATAGCTAAGGAACAATGAGAGTGATAAATTAAATGCCATATCTCTAAAGAACTTTCTTCCACAGAGAGAGACAAGTCCCTCACCAAGACTTGTTCGACAAATATATGATCATTTGAAAATATCAGGATGCATGAAAGGTGCATGAAAAGGTAAATACCCAAATTGGCAGAAGAGGTATAGGGTTCGATAATACTAACCCCTATACTGGGAATAAAAGAAACAAATCTTTAGCCAACATCTTCTGCCTTGGCAATTTTTAAAACCAAGTCTTCCAAATTTGATGTCCACATTTAAGAGGCGCAAAACCTCTGAAGAAGAACATCTGAGGAAGCCTCTGCAGATGACAAATGTATGGTATGAAAACAATGATTTGTCATCATCACTCTCCGAAAAGAGAAAATCCATTCCAAGGAAATATCTATGTCAAAAATAGATAGGGCTCTTCATATTTGGTCATCTAGAGACACAAACTCAAATGGCTTTTGTGTGCATGATGATTTCTGAAAAGAAACTGTCCTCTGAGGCACAAGATTTTATGCCAGCTTCTGTGGAAGAAAGGCTCTTCAAAAGATTTTTGGAAAATAACTTGATAAAAACATATGAGAACCACTTCCTAAACAATCTTGATATAACCTCTGAAGTGAAAGAAATCTTTGAACAAGATTTGTTGAAATGTCTAAGTGTTCCCGAAGTGGTTCCCCGCGTACTGAAAAATCTAAACATTTCTATGGACACTAACGATGGACAAGGCAACACATGTTTAGAAAATTACGCCTCCATCCACAGAGATTTTCTTGACTAAGATTCTGTGTCAGGGTCTGAGTCATCCTCTATCGATGAAGAGACTAGTTATATGGAACAAGAAATAGTTCCATGTACAATGGAGGAATATAAGTTACCCTCTAGCATTCCTAACAGAATGAATACTCCTAAAAGGAGAACTACATGTGTATCTATTTGCCCTGATTTTCTGGATATGTGTTTACAAGCTAAGACTTCTCCTGAGCTTGAAAATTAAACAAGAAAAAGATCTTGATCTCTCCAAAGACCATAGAACCAAAGTTTATAAAACCATCTCAAGAAAAACTAACTTGGCAACAGAAGAGAAAATGGCCCAAATTTGACAAATTTGATACTTCTGTGGTAGTAAATGCAAGGAAAGAAAGTCACAAAGGGAGAGTACAACCAAAGAGCTATCCAAGAGGAGATTTTGCTAAAACTCAACCTAGACTAGATAAAGTTTTATGTGAAAAGAAACCCAAGTCTAAAAAGTGTTTTTGTAAATAAAGCCCTGTACCATCCTTTGATCAACTTAATGAAAAGTTTAAGAAATTTTCTTCTGGAGTTTCTTATTGTAAATGCTTTGATCTCATGCATGCTCTTATCCAACACTTTTCATGGCCAACCTGTCTTTATTATCACCCCAAGCCCAAGAATGAAAAATTCAAGGGTGAGAAAGGACAATCTAGTACCTTTATGAACGAGGATAAAACCAAAACCAAGGATGCTAAGGCATCTTTAAAGACTCAAAACAAAAATGGACCTATTTGGAAATGGGTACTTAAATCCTCTTTATCTGTCCGTAGATGAAACAACATGTGTCCATTTGGTACCTAGAATCCGAGTATTCAAAGCACATGACTGGTGATAGAGGGTTGCTCACCTCTTACGAAGAAAAACTTGGAGGTGGCTCTGTGACCTTTGGAGACAACAAGAAGGCGGGCAAATTAAAGGTTATGGAGTCATTGCTAAAGGGGATATCGATGTCAACAGAGTGGCTTATGTGGATGGCCTTAAGCACAACCTACTATGTGTTAGCTAACTTTGTGATAATGGACTCGATGTGATGTTTAAAAGACAATATTGTTCTCTGTTGAAGGAAGACACATGCATAGAGCTTAAGCGAGCCAAACGAAGGGGTGATCTATATCTCATGGACTTCAAGACAAACAACAAAGAAGAAAAGCTTTGTTTGGTATCAAGTAAGAATGAGGAGTCTTGACTCTGGCATAACATGTTATGTCACTTAAACTTTCACACACTTGACAAACTTGTGAAGTTAGAATTGGTGAGTTGTCTACCAAGTATCAAGTTTGACAGAGATCATCTATGCTTTGCTTGTGAAATGGGCAAACAAAAAAGAGTTTCCCATAAGAGCATGTCAGACATCTCTTGAACTAAACCTCAGCAGATGCTTCATGTAGACCTCTGTGGTCCTATATTTGTGCAGAGCCTAGGTGGAAAGAAGTACATTCTTGTGCTTATAGATGAATTTTCTAGATACACTTGGGTGGAATTTGTTCGAAAGAAATATGATGTTCCTGTGGTACTAATCAATCTTTTAATGAGAATATAAGTTCTTCATGATTGCAGGGTGCAGAGGATTCGAAGTGACAATGGTATTGAGTTTAAGAACTCAACCATTGAGGCCTATCTTACAATAGAGGGCATTTCACAGAACTTCTCAGTTGCGAGGAATCCACAAAAAAATGGTGTTGTTGAATGCAAGAACATAACACTAGTGGAATCCGCAAGAACTATGCTCACTACCTCAGGACTACCTATTTATTTTTGGGCAGAAGACATTTCTACTACATGCTTCACTCAAAATACATCACTAATAGTGTAGAGGCATGCAAAGACCCATACCATTTACTTCACCAGAGGAAGCCAAACACCAAGTACTTTCATGTTTTTGGTTGCAGGTGTTTTGTGTTGCACGACAGAGAGCAACTTGGGAAGTTCAGTCCAAAAGCCAATGAGGTTAAATTTGTTGGATACTCATCTACCTCTATATCATATAGAGTCTTTGTGCTAAATTCCAAACACATACTCAAGAGTAATAATGTTTCTTCTGATAACTCTTTTCAGACGACTTTTGAGCAAATCAAGACAAGGCTCAAGCTTCAGGATGAAGACTCTGGTGATTCATCAAGAACAAATGAACTTCATCATCTGTTTGAAGAGATGTTCAATGATGATAGACCCTACGAATGTGATCGCAGATCCTCTGGAGCTGAGGCATCTGAGGACCAAACAGGTATTTCTTTAACTGGTCCTAGCAATACTTCACCCTCTTCCACTACTTTTGTAGGTGCAAATGTCGAGGAGGAGCACAAAGAGGGTAACACTGAAGAATGCTCTATGCTCAACCAAGAAGAAGATCATCTTCCTAACATCTCTGATGGGTCAACATCATAGAAAATACAGAACTCTGAACAAGGCACCATGGAGCTCTCTATATCAACTCAAAGTGCTCAATCGAGCCCTGTGGCATGTACAAATGATCAACCTATTCCAACATAAGTTGATCAACATCATGAACAAGAACAAGCTCATGAGATACAACTAGAAACACCAATGATCACCTACCACGCATGACCAAGTGGACTAAGAGTTACCCACAAACCCAAATCATTGGTGACCCTTCTGACAGAGTGAATACTTGCTCTACTACTGCAAATTTTTGTTTATGTACAAATTTTGTAAGTATTATCGAGCCCAAGAAAATCCCTGAAGCTCTTGAAGACCCAACCTGGGTAGAAGCTATGCAAGAGGAGCTTCTGCAGTTTGAATGAAATGATGTATAGACCCTAGTGCCTCTGCAGAAAGGCAAAACTGCAATAGGGACCAAACGGGTCTTCAGGAACAAGAAGGATGAAGAAGGTGTGGTGATCAGGAACAAGGCAAGATTGGTGGCCAAAGGATATTGTGAAGAAGAGGGTATTGACTATGAAGAAACCTTTGCCCCCATGGAAAAGCTCGAGGCAATAAGGATATTCCTCGCCTTTGCAGCTCACAATGGTTTTAAGGTCTACCAAATGGATGTAAAGTCAACCTTCTTAAATGGAAAAATTCTAGAAAAAGTATATGTCTAGCAACCGCCAGGATTTGAAAGCTCTAAGTACCCAAATCATGTGTACTTCTTCGACAAGGCTCTATATGGACTGAAGCAAGCCCCAGAGCATGTTATGATAGAATCTCAAACTTCCTTCTTGCCAATGGTTTCGAAATAGGTATAACTAATACTACACTATTTTATAAGAAGAAAAAAGGAGAGATTCTACTTGTGCATATTTATGTCGATGACATTATTTTTGGGTCTACTAATGATTCATATTGCAAAAAGTTTGAGACATTGATGAAGAGTGAGTTTCAAATGAGAATGATGGGAGAACTCATATTCTTCCTAGGATTGAAAGTCAAACAAACCACAAAGGGCATTTTCTTAAATTAATCAAAATATGTCTCTGCCATTCTTGAAAAATACAAGCTCTCTGACTCTTCAGCAATGAAGACCCTATGGCTACTGGATGTAAGCTCTATATAGATCTAGAGGGAAAATCTGTGGAGTGTAAGCTCTACAGAGGGATGATTGGATATTTGACTGCTAGCAGACCTGACATAATGTTTGCTACATGCCTCTGTGCAAGATATCAAGCTAACCCCAAAAAATATCATCTTTATGTTGTTAAGAGGATCTTTTGATACCTAAAGGGCACCAAGAATCTTGGCCTTTGGTATCCAAAGAACTTTGGCTTTGATCTTATGGCTTATACAGATTCAGATTATGGAGGATGCAAACTCGACAGAAATAGTACCTCTGGGAGTTGTCAATTTCTTGGAGGTAAATTAGTATGTTAGACTTGTAAGAAACAAAACGGTGTATCAACATACACGGCATAAGCAGAATATGTTGCTGCTGCTAGTTGTTGTTCACAAGTTTTGTGTATGAGAACCCAACTCAGAGACTATGGTTTTGATATTGACAAATACCTATCCTCTTTGACTCCAAGAGTGCCATTGCGATCTCTGCCAATCCTGTACAGCACTTTAAAACCAAACATATTTGTTGGTCCCGAAGGTGCTTAACAAGTTTGTAGAAGGCGGGGGGTTGAATACAAACACAAGTTTTTAAAGTTTAATAAATTTTTTATTGATAAATCAAACACAATTTACATGTCTGTTGCGGAATAAGATTGAGTAGAATTGAATCTAAACAAACTTAAGAACACTGAGATGGTTGCACAAGATTATAGAGAATGGGAGATTGGAGAGTATAGAAAACAAGGGTTTCGATATTTTAGAAAGATGAAGGCATAGGGATTCTTCAGATGGAGAGATGATCTTTCTATTTATACCCTATGCATTAAATACATGGCAGGGCACTTTACACGTGTCCTTCATTGATTGACTGAGAGGGTCTGACTTTGGGAGACATGCTTTCGGCCGTATCATGAATAGTGTAGTTGATAGAGTTGTTGTACGAATTGTAGCAGAGGTATGTCCGTTCTGACACATCATACTGGGTGTGCAAGGGAAAGACAAAAGAGACTTGAGGCATAAGCTAAGTGATCATCAATCGCTGAATATCTCTTCCTTTAGAGATACAAAGAAGTTCAGCTATCACTGAAGGTTTTCCTCGGGTTTCTTCGCGTGTGTAGATTTGTATTTGCTTCACTAATATTCGCATCAGGTCACTAGTAGACTTGTCTTTGTTCAACAACTTCGTCTTTGATTTAGCTATGAACATTTGTTGACGCGAAACTTGTCTCCAGGGATTACGTTTGACTGTTTACATCAGAAACTATCAGCGATATTCAATATACTCAGTATTTAACAGCTGATAGTGAAACACTAATACATATGAATGTTTACAAGAAAGATCATCAGTGATAACTGAACAGACTCAGTCTGATCGCTGATGATGAAACACTAATACATATTTATTAAACGTAATTTTCACTAAGTAGAAAAGGGTGTTTATCAAATCACTGAGAGAGCATGTATCAACAATATCCCCCTATTTGATAATGACAAAGTAACTGAAGAAAATTACTTTTAATTCAAAATAAGGAATAATCAGGACTCATAACATACATGTCTCGATTACTATTTTGAGGGATCTTTTACAGTACTGATAGGTTAAGTACTTCACTGAATATTTTCATTAATTCAAAGAGAGAATTACAAGAGATGAAAATATAAAGTATAAGTGAAGAATTTACCACTGTAAGTTTAACTAATAGTTTAGAAGAAGTAAGAGATTAATATATCAGCTATGTAGATAAGACTTTGGAATATTGCTCATATAGTCAGGTATTTCTTCTCCTCTTTGCCTTCGATCTGATGATTCTTAACGAATGATTGATTTGATCGAATCAACTGATTGAGAAAAGTATCATCATAGACACAAAAGAACTTTGAGATGATTAAGAGGACAAATGGGAATCTCATAGACTCATTGAAATCTGAATACCCCTTCATCATCTCTGAAGAATATTCTATGAGGATTGTTGAGTACTTGCCCGGGAATATATGGTCCACCAGGAGGAAGGGATAGGTCTAGAACTGAGAGATCAGAAGGAGGTCCGAATAATGCTTCCTTTGAAAATTTGATGGAGGTGTCGTTTCTGATAGCAACGACATTTTCAGAGGAGAAAGAAGTATGCTTTCTTTTGATTTACCCTGGCTTAGGAGGAAGAGAAGATGGCACGTTTAAGACTACAGAGATTTTGTTGATGAGGGCGTCTAGGATACCTTTAACATGGCCTCTGTAGATTGACTTTGATTTTTTCAGTTCATCTTTGAACTCTAGCCATTCCATGTAGCCAAAACTCTCAAGCTTTGAAATGAACATTGCCTTTAAGCTTGCATCCTCTCTGGTTATCTCCATGGTAACAGAAATTCGATCCTTCTTCTTTCTTCCAGAGATAACAACGTCTGTTATTTTCAGTGGGTCGGAGCACTAGTCGACTTTTTGCTTACACCATTCGACTGAGTTATTGCTGACCTCTTGTTCTTTTGAGCGTTACACTTCAACTTTTGTTTAAAAGTGCAGCTTGAACTTCCACTGGATTCTTCTTTAATCTTTTGTCTTTGACCTGAGATGATTGAACCTTAAGAGCAAGAGTTGCGTCTTGTTGGCATTCAGCAATCAGCTTCTCGGCTCTGATGGATTCTTCTATCTCAGCTTTAGTAAGGAAGTCAATCTCATTTGATGATTGTTGAAGAGGGATTTTCAGCCGTTGACTTTCCAGATGAGAGATCATCTATGTTCTTCTATTCAGTTCTTCCTCTGACCAATGAGCTATTACAGAGGACCTTCTTGAGTAGATCAGGGCTTCTTCTTCTTCTTCTTCAATCTCACTGAATGAGATTGGGATTATTTGTTCTTCAGTTGTAGAAGTTGGGATTATCTGTAGTTCGATTCCTTTAAGCAGGGGAGAGAACTGTCTGGTCAAGAAATTAAAAAGGAGTTAGTGTATATTTTTAGGAAAGAGAAAGATAAAGGCTTAGAAAGAGATAGGGGTGTCGTAGGTATAGAAGGAGATGGGTACGATAGAAAGACATACCTGAGAAGGATTCTCCCCCTCAGATTGTGAGCCAATGTTCAGGTTTCCCTCTGCCCCTATACCTTTCTGCTTGCCTTAGGAAGGAGTACCTCAAGATGTTTTACTCCTCCCCACTGGTTCTGAAATGACAACTCCCTTGGAAGCTATCGCTGATGATGTGTTGGTAACTGAGAACCAAAGAGATTGGTCCTCTTCTTCATCATCATCGTCATCATCAGCTGGAAGATCTTTCTCTTGATCATGAAGATCAAGGTCTTCATCATCTTCTTCGTCCTCCTCCTCTTCTTCTTCATCTAGAACTTGAGCAAGTACAGAAGATGGAGGGGCTTTGTCAGCAACCTTGTCCCCCTCAACATGAGAGGGAGGTTCTTCCACCTGCACTTCAGTAGCAGCTTCCTCAATATTTTCTTCAATAAGTTCTTTCTCTCCCTCTTTGTCATTATCAGTGAGGGAGGGTTCAGCAGTTTGAGAAGCAACTTTTGCAGTAGCTAGAGATCGGACTTCAGCCTCCAAGCACTCAAGACGGCCCTCGATGGCAGGAATGTCTGAAGTAGCCTGATGAATGAATTCAACGGCTATATTCAGAGATGTGCATAAGTCAACCTGATGAATACTTGCTAAAGCATGGATGTAAAGGAAGGGGTGGGCGTTGGAGTTGGTTCATACAGCTTGACGAGTACTTGCTGAAGCATGGATGTGCAAGAGTCAACCTTCTTTGTCCTGTCTTGGACATCATTGTTGAGGTTGCCGTAGAGTCCCTAAAGGAGTTGGACCTGTTGATGAGTTCCAGCAAGGTCTTCCTTGATCTTGACAATGTCCTCCTGAACAAATGTCATTTGAGAAGAATCAGCTTTGGAGGAAGAGGCAGCGGTCAATCTTGTCAGCTCTTCACCAGCTTTATTCACAACGCCGGTGGATTCATTGACAGAGGTGGTGAGAGACTCCACCTTGTCAGTCAGTTTGTTGACGTGAGCATCAACAGTCGCTAAATTAGAACCTGCAAGTAAAGTTAGTGGATGAACACAATGTTGCTCAGGCTTATATGGAGAGATGGGAGGTGTGTATAGGATTTTAGGAGTACCTGAATTATCAAACATGTTGAAGAAGTGCAAATCTCCTTCAAAATTTTGATTATCAGGTCCTATAGGTGCAGCATGAGGTGGCTGCGAGATAGAGGAAGGGCTAGAGACCAAAAAAAATAGTAGGATGAGTAATAGGGATAGAAGAAGTTTGGATAGTGGAAATTACCTCAGGTGGTTGTTGAAGAACTGAGGAGATGGGGGTCTGTGAACCAGATATCTAGCACATATTTCACACACAGATTAACAAGAACAGATTTATTAATCAAATCTTATGAATTACAATTAATCACAGATCTCACGTATAGTCACAAGTCTCACGTATTTCACTGTGTTATCTGAGTGTGTGCGAGTTCTTTCTTACCAATCCTCTGAAATAGTATCTATGCATGTGTCTAGTGATATAACACAAAGACTTGCTTTATATACTTGGTGAACATGACCTTAGCAAAGTCAACCCTCTCTAAACAATTACATGTTACACACTCACAGTTTCTAAACTCTACATATTTGACGCTCTCTTTAATCTTGAATACAATATACATCCAACTATCTCCTCCTTTGGATTCAAGATTAAAAAATTTTGACGATTATCTTCAGGTCTTCTTATCTTTCGAAACAATCTTCAACAAATAAACTTTACAGCTTTAAAACATAAAATGTTTGACAATCTCCACAAACTTTACAACTTCAAAACTTTCAAACGTTGTCAATCTTCAAATCCTCTTTCTTTTCTCAGCTTTTTCAATCAACTTGTAACTTACTTAAACTTTGAAATCTGAAACTTTGTATCTGACTTTGAAATTCTGAAATTCTCCCCCTTCTTGATAATATCAACTTTGGTCTGACTTTGAAACCTTGATATATCTCCCCCTTTTTGACGAATTGTGAGAATCAGAATCATCAAAATTTTCAATGTCAGCACAGTCTTTGAAACTACTTCACCAAGTACTAAATGTAGCACATTCCTTCATGATTAACAATCTCCCCCATGTATGAAAGAAATCAATCTTCCCCAATAGATCTGATAATGAGTCGTCAACTCATGAATGTATTCATCTGAATCTTTCAAATTCAGACAAATTATGAGTTGTAACCCTGAATCAACAGATGAAACAGTTAGGAATGTCTGTCAGTAACACAAAGTTACTGTGTACAACAAATGTACTATGTAAGGAGCTTGAGATGACGTTCACTCCCCAGGACTTCCATCCAATCATTGAAAAACACAAGGTATTTTCTATGAATGTTCTGACAGAAAAACAGATTTTCTGTGTGCTCGTGCTTATGTTATGAAAGAATTAGAAAAATGGTTGTCGTTTAGGCTCAAAATTATGCAAACCAATGAGACAACAAAGGTTATACATAGACTCAAATGTGCATGAAAAAGGGTCGAAGGTGGGGCAACTTTCCTTCTTTTTCAATATCAGTATCTTCCGAGTGAAGAACCAATAACATATGTGTTGCTTCCACGGAAAATGTGAAACATTCACTTTTGAGAAAAGAATGAGTAGCTGGTGGGGTGTTTGCAAGAGATGGCATGGGCTCACTGCCTGTTTCAATGATGGTCACCAAAGAATGTGAACCATTCAGTAGATGTGGCTGCCCGACTCAGAAAGAATTTGGTGCAGAGTTTGATATTCTTTTACACTGTTCTCACACCCTCTTTCTTTTAAACATTTAAGCTCACTTCTAACCAATCTCTCTTTTCCATTTCACCTCATCACACACCAACACTCAATCTTTTGAACCCTCTCCCCTCAATCACTCTTAGGATTACTTATGAGGTAGGAAACACTTGTTGACGTGAATCCATGGAAGTTCTGTTAAGCTCACACATTGAATCCCATGTATTGTCCTAAAATAATGTATTGCCTCAATGATTTTCTTGACATTTAAGCGCAAGAAATCAAATGTCATTATATGTATGCTCATAACAGATAAGAATGAAATTTGACCATTTTAATCATTTAAGATTTCTCAAAACTTTATATGAATGAATAATCATGAAAGAATAGAAATGTTTTGAGAATCTGACAAGGATTAAGATCAGATCAAATATACATGAAAAATAAAATTTTGGGAAATCAAAGACGTAAGATGATTATATGAACAAAATATAAGCATGTTATCAATGAAAGCACATATTATGATGAAATGACGTCTGGTTTCAAACAATTTTGAGTACAACCGGGAGTATTACCATAGAAAGATGAGACTTTTGATACATGGTAATAACAAAATCAAGAAATATACTGAACCGATGTGTGTATAAATACTTCACAAAGTATATGAAAATAAAATTACACAAGTATTATTCTTTAAGAACACACGGTCAGATAAGCATTTAAAATGTTACTTCGAAATTCATAAAACTTTTGAGAACGCGGAGTGGTTTGAACATTTAAGAAAAATGATTTTGCACAAGTGAAAGTTGTTCATCTTTCAACAAGTGATAGAATTTGAGATATAGAAGATATACCTGTAGTATATAGTATCTCAACTCCCTCTCGAATGAATATCATCGTGTAAGTATCCTCGACAAAACATCAGATATCCTCACCCTAAATATCTGTAAAAAGTCAATTTATTAGAAAAATATAACACTGAAATTTATTTACTCCCCCTAAAAGATAGCAATCAAATTTATATAAACTCCCTCTCAACATACAAAACTCCTTGAAAAGATGTGATCTATTGAGCATCCTTCAGAAGAAAAACAGTTGAGTACGGGTTATGAATTGAAATATTCAGAAGCCATGATTACATATTCTCCGGTGAGAATAGTAATATTCAATTTACCAATTAAGAACGGGTCCTGATCTGATGTAACCAAAAACCAATGTCACTTGAAAGATAACCTGCAAGTTAAAAAAATTTGGTAATCATTTTAAAAATGATTCCGCCTTCGCCACTAAATGATGAATAGTAATAACTGTTCATGATTTCCAAAACACGATAAATATAAGCAAAAATAAAGATACACTCCCCCTCGAATCATGGACTGGAATTTAACATACCTAATTTGCTGACTAGAAAGGTAAACCTCTTTTCATCCAATGGTTTGGTGAAAACGTCAGCCAATTGGTAGTCTGTTTGCACAAAATGCATCTCTATTGTAAGTGTATATTGAAGATGATTTACTTTCCAAAACTTTAGGGGGAGAATGTTAGTGTATAAAAGTATTGGAAAGTAAATGTATTTGATTTGTTTGTAATTGTAATTGGGCCTATTGGGCTTATGTAGTAGATGGGCTTGGGCTTAATTGTGTAACAAAGGTAGTGATAGTTATGGACTATAAACAGGTGTCTTGAGTGGTAATATTCCATAATTTCCATTAATGAAAATGTAGTCCTTAAAGCACTTTCTCTCTCGAGATTAGTTTTATACTATCTCTCTCTAGAATAATAAAGTCCTTCTCCTATCCTACCTAGTTACAAACATGAAATGATCTAGATCTCGGACCTAACAAAAGCAAATTCAAAGAATTTTTGAAGACATGCTGAATTTTACAGAAACTTTCTTCGAATATAATTTGCTGAAGCAGTCTGAGCTGAAAACTGAATATGATTTCTTTCAAGCGTCTAAAAAAGGTTTCTACCATTTTTGAGAAAGATTGTTACTACTTGTTGAAGATAGTTTTTGGGAAAGAATACATTTGTTTTGAAGACAATCTAAGTTATCAGAATTTGACAAAGAGGGAGATTGTACTTAATGAGAGAAGATTGAATTGCTAAATCTTTTGAGATGATCTTGAATCCAAAGGGGGAGATTGTTAGAGCATAAATTTGTTGGATACAAGATCATAAAAGTCTGAAGACTGAAGGTCAAAGCTAAAGTCAACTCTCAGCATCAAAGTCAAAGTCTTTTGTAATAAACTCAAAGTCAAACATTGTATTTTTTGTTTTAATGGTGTTTGCGCGTTTTAGTAGTATGCATGAACAATATTTAGCGCGTTTTATGTCTTTGTTTAAATAGTTTGTAGTGCGTGTTCCTTGTAACATAGTTCTGAGAGAAACAATTGTAACAGAGAGATAGCATCTTGAGAGAACTGAAGTTAGAGAGAGAAAGAGGTGTGAGCGTTCTTTGTATTTTTGACTTGTGATTGAAATAAAAGTGTTTCGATTTGGAAATTAAATGTCATTTTGATTATAACATTGTTAATTGGGATTAACATATGAGATTAAGAATAAGAAATAAACCTTTTCAATCTGTCTTAAATCTCATGAAGTCAGCTTAAAGTCATAATGATATTATCTTGTAAGCATCCTCTCAATCTACATCAGTCAAAAAGTCGTCAAAGTACAAAATTTATTCACAAAAACTTTTATTGGAAAATAAAATTACATAAAGCAATAAATCATTTAATGTACGAGTTCTGATTAGAAGTAATCAGAAGTCAACATTCATACTCCTTGCTTTTACTCTTACTCCCCCTGTAGTTATGCATCAGAAAAATTTATCAGTGATAAGCATAAACCAAAAATATAAAGTCCCCCTCAATATAATGTAGATCATCTTTTCATCATCTATCACTCCCCCTGAAATCATGAACATACCTTAATGTGCATATATCTTGCAGATTAAAGATTAAAGCATGATCTGCATCTGAGTAAGCCGTCAGTTCAAAACCAGTATCTTTAAAATACCACAGAACAAGATCTGTTGTCCCTTTCAGATAATGAAAGATCCGTTTGACCGCGGACAAATGGGATTTTTTGGGGTTAGCCAGATATCTTGCGCATAAACACGTAGAAAACATAATATATGGCCTACTAGACGTCAAATACATTAAAGAACCAATCATTCCTCTATAGGTTCTAACATCAACAGGTTTTCCCGAAGGGTCCAAGCCAATCTTAGTTCCCGGTGGCATCGGGGTTGCAATTGGTTTACAAGTTTCCATTTTAAATTTTCGAAGAATATCAAAAAATGTACTTAGATTGATTTATAAAAATCCCCATTGAAAATTGCTTAACTTGTAATCCAATAAAGAAGTTCATCTCTCCCATCATACTCATTTGAAATCTTGACACCATTAGATTAGAAAAGTTCTTACTATATTTAGGATTTGTAGAGCTAAATATTATATCATCCACATATATTTGAATAAAAATGATATCGGCCTTTTCTTTCTTAATGAATAAAGTGGTATCGATTTTACCTTTGGAGAAACCCGACTCGAACAAGAATTGTGATAGAACATCATACCAGGCTCGAGGCGCTTGTTTTCGACCATAAAGAGCTTTATCCAAGATGTATATGTGATTTGGTTTATCTGGATTTACAAAGCCTTCTGCTTGAGAGACATATACTTCATCCTTAAGAATGCCATTCAGTAAGGCAGTCTTCACGTCCATCTGGTAGACGGTGAAGTTCTTGTGAGCAACGTAAGCTAGAAACATGTGGATTGCCTCTCTACACGCTACTGGAGCATAAGTCTCATCATAATTGATGCCTTCCTCTTGCCTATATCCTTTGGCAACAAGTCGTGCTTTGTTTCGAATTACGACACCATCTTCATCTTTCTTATTTTTGAATACCCATTTTGTACCTATGATAGTCTTTCCTTACGGTTTTGGAACAAGTCTCCAGACCTTTAGGGCTTCGAACTGGTTTAACTCTTCTTGCATAGCAGACACCCAATCCGAGTCAGCTAGAGCTTTTGATATGCGAGTTGGCTCTATCTTACTTAGGAATGAGTCATGCAGACATTGTTTTAAAGTTGCTGATCTAGTTTGCACCGGCTTGGTTGGATCTCCAATGATTTGGTGAATAGGGTGCTCTTTGGTCTAGCGATGTTCATAAGGGAGTGGATTTGATATTGATTGACCATGATTATCATCTAGGAATCCACTTTCAACTTCATCATTTTGTACAGTAGGAGGGAGTGGTTCAGTTGAATTAGCTTGTACAAAAGCTTCAGTTGGTGTAGCTTGTTCATACTGTTGATTTGTCTCTATTATACACCCAAATGATTCAGCAACTTCTGTCTCTTCGTTATTGTTCACATCTTCAACTATCGGAGCAGATATTTGTACTGGAATTCCTTGCTGAACCGGGGAGTTGGATTCAGTAGATAAATCTGAAGCGGTTGGATTACTATTCATTGAGTCGTTCATCCTGTCAACCCAACAGATTTAGTCACATTAGATCCAAGAAATTCATCATAAAACAGTTCAAATAAAAGATCTAAATAAGATAAATGAGCATTTGAAGTTGATGCTTCATCTGATTTATTCGCTGTAGGTACAGGTTCTGAACTGATCTGCCCAAAAGCTAGCACTCCAGTAAGTACGGGTTCAGAACTGCTTTGTTCACAAGCCATCTCATCGTCGAATGTGACATTAACGCTCTCGATTACTGTCTTTGACTTCTTCAAATATACCCGATATGCAACCAATGATTTAGAATAACCAATAAAGATTCCTTCATCTGCCTTGGCACTAAACTTGTTCAAACTCTCTCTGTCGTTAACCACAAAACACCTACAACCAAAGATATGAAAGTATTTGATTGTTGGTGTCCGGTTGTTGATCAAAGCATAAGGAGTCTTTCCAAAACGGCGATGTATCATGGAACGATTCTGAGTATAGCACGCAGTCAAAAAAGCTTTTGCCCACAGAAACAAAGGTAGGTCAGATTGACTAAGCATAGTACGCGCGGCCTCGACTAACGTTTGGTTTCGCCTTTCTACTACTCCGTTCTGTTCTCGCGTACCAGCAACATATAATTGATGTGTTATCCCGACCGATTCGAGATAATCTTCAACTATTTTGTTCTAAAACTCTGTGCCGTTGTCTGTTCTTAGAAGTTTGACTGGTTTTTGCAGGTTCACTTGGGTAGTCTTCAGAAAGGTGATAAGTACTTCGGGCGTCTCATATTTTGATCTTAGAAATTTTACCCATGTGTACCGCGAATAGTCGTCCACGATAACTAAAACATACTTCTTGCCGCCTATGCTTTGTGTTTGCATGGGACCACAAAGATCCATATGCAACAACTCGAGTGGAGAACTGGTACTTTGTTCAGGTTTCGACTTATGTGGAGCTCTCTTCATTTTTCCCTTTTCACATGTTGCACACAAGTGTCTTTAACATATTTAAGCTCAGGAAGACCTTTTACTAACATTCCAGTGACCAATTTATTTATGTAACGAAAATTCAGGTGTGACAACCTTCGGTGCCAAAGCCAACTTTGCTGCATCGAGGCTTTTGTCAGTAAGCAAACCTCACTGTCAGTCTGGACCTTTGAAATATTGATTGTGTAGAGCTTGGATTTTCTAGTTCCGACCAAAAGTTCCTTGCCATCTTCAGTACGTACAGAGCAACTTTTGGCTTTTAAAGTTCACCTCTAATCCTTCGCTGCAGAACTGGCCAATGCTAAACAGGTTGTGCCCTAAACCATCAACATAACTCACCTTCGTTATCGTCACCTTGTCTTGAATAACATCACCATATCCTAAAATTGGTGAGAAATGGTCATTTCCAAATCTAACTATACCGCAGTATTTCTCTGTATAATTAGACAATAAATCTTTTTGTCTAGTCATATGCTTGGAACACCCGCTATCCAAGTACCACATATGACGGGTCTGCACATGAGAAAATCAGGAAAAAATTAGTTTAGGTACCCATTTTTATATGGGCCCTACAGTGTTAGCACAAGTAGATTTTGGCATCCATTTAAAAATGGACCTTTTTGCTTTTTGAAAAACAGTTGAACCATATGAATGATAAGAATATACATGATATGTGCCAAACCAATCATTAGAATGTTGTCGAGAAGCAAAATCATTCCGACGATTATTAGAAAACTTTCTAGCATATGAAGATAATTGGAATAAATGCTTTATTGAATACTTCTTGTAAGGAGTTACAAGTTTTTGTTTAATGAAAGCAACATTGTCAATTACATCAGAAGTACTATCAGTATTTCTATTACAAGAAAATTTTGGTAACGATTTCGCCGTCTCGTCAACCTTCTTCTTTGGTAGCCAAGTTGATTTAACTCCATTCTTTCTCTTCCTCATATCTGAAATATTTGAATGTTTAAAGTTAGAACTGTGAGAATCAAGAGAATGCTTCTTCTTTGTCTTACCAGTAGTGGTCGGTTTCTGTGAATGCCCATATTTCTTCTTCTTACCTTTGGCAACTTTGGTTTTCATAGGAACTGATTTATCAACTTTCATTGATGTTTCACCTTTTTCGTACACACTTGGTAATCCAAAAGAGTTTATTACAAATTTTGAATGATCAAGAAGTGTAGCATTAAAATCAAATTGAGCAATACAGTCATCTAAATCACCATCAGAATTTAAGAAATCAAACTCATCATCAAATGGACCATATCATCAGATTTTGAAGCCTTAGATGATTTAGAAAAATCAGTATATTTAAACACAGTAGAAAATACAGTTTGTTCAAGATCAATCAAAATCCTTTCTTCTGCTAGAGTTATCTTGAATTCAGAAATTTTACTTTCCAAAACGAGAGGAGGAACGTAAAGATTACCTTCGATAGGCTTAGCCTCCATTTCTTTTAAAGAATAACTCTCAAAATAGTCATTTGAAAGAAATTTTGATTTATCAGAACTATAACTATTATTCAACCTCTCATATCGAAATGGAAGTTGAACTTTAGTTGTGTTCTTTCTTTTCTCCTTTTCCTTGGCTTCATTCTCTTCAGATAGTTTAGTCCACTCAACTTGAAGTTCATGGTATTGTGGTGCCAGTTTTAAAAATCCAAAATCATAAAGCGCAGGCACTTCTGATATACCCTTTTTGAGATAGTGTGGATTCTCATAACTGAGTCCCCAACACCCTTTATTCTCTTTGGGTTTGTTTAGATGAATGGTTTGTTCAGTTAGACCCAAAGTGTATAATTTCCCTTCCAAAACATTCACTTTTTCAAGTAAAGATTTGTTTTCTTCTTAAAGCGAAGAATACATTTTAGCAATCTCTTTTGATTCAAACTCACACAGTTTATATTTTGAAACAGTTTCAGATAATTCATTATGAAGTATAGTCTTCTCTTTTGCGCTAGTATCAATGTTTTTATGTAAAGCTTCAATCAATACTTTCTTCTCAGCAAGATCCTTGCTATGTTTCAGTATTGACTGTTTGTTTTCTTTCATGTTACCTTTCTCGCGTTCATGTTTAGACTTTACTTCTTGAAGTTCAATCATCATGGCTTGAATGGCATTAAGAAAATCAGATTGAGACATATCACATACCTCTTCGTTGTCTTCATCATTTGTCTCAGATTCATCTTCACCTTCATCCACTATCTTTCCCATGAGGCAAATATGAGTTGTCTCTTCTTTCTCAACTTCTTCATCTGAACGATCAAACCAGAACTCGTCCTTCTCCAGTAATGCCTTGCTAGCCTCTTGTTGCTTTGCCAAAAGCATTTTGTTCTTGTAATACTCGGAGTTTTTGACTTTCGGCTTTCAGCAATCTTTTGCAAAATGTCCAATTTTGCTACAGTTGTAGCATTTTGTCGGTTATGGCTGCTTCTTTTCTTCACCTCTATAGTTTTTCTCTCATGGCCTCTTTTCTTCTAATCTATTTCCTTCAATTCTTTCCTTGTGATCATAATTCCTTGAACCAGATGAATATCTCTGACTGTTCGAGCTAGGCTTTTTGTAGAACTTCTTTTGAAAAGCCTTGGTCAACATAAGAATAGCCTGCTTCAGATTCTCACAGTCGTCAGAGTCAGAGTTATCCTCACTTTCAACATCTTCTGATTCAGAAACTATCACCTTTTTCTTCTTCTTCAAACTTTCAAACTTCTTTTTGAAAACTAGAGCAATCGGATAAACAACTGCCTTATCAGCCTTTTTCTTCTCCTCTTTAATCTCATCTACTTCCTCTTCATTCTGCCTTAAGGTTTCATAGACTTCATGGAGTGGGATTTCATTCAGATCTTTCATCTGCTTCATCTTTCTAGTGAACCTTTTCCATTCTGGTCGGAGAATACTAAGAAACTTGACATTCAGCTCAATTTGTGACTTTTTCACTTTGTTCTTGCTTAATTCATTCAGCAAGGTCACAAATTTGTCATATGTTGTCTCCAGAGTTTCTCCTTCTTTGACTTTGAATTCCTCATAGTTATTGAGGCAGTTAGAGATCTTCAGCTGGTTGCCAATCTTCGATCCTAGCATCATTTTCTCCAATTGATCCCACATTTGCTTTCCGGTAGCATTGTAGCTATCAATCTTGACATATATCTCGTTTGGTATGCATTGAAGAATGAATGATCTTTCCAATCTTTCAGCTTTTACTCTCTTTATTTGCTCTTCTGTGTATTCTTCAGGTGGAAGTGGGTACTCTCTCTGCTCATTTCCAACAGTACGAGTCTTTGTTGGAATTTCCATAACACCTTCCTCTAATGACTTTCTGATATAAGCTCCCAAGTCATTTCTGTCAATAAAATCCAAGAATCGATCTTTCCATTGTTCATACTCTCCCTTGAAGAGTACTGGTGGTTTAACATCGGTTCCGATAGCAAGTGCTTTTCTGGAAGTCATCTTTGATCTACACTGCTTTTATCATCGTCAAAATTCAGATAATAAAGTTGGATCTACAAAAATCAAACTCAGTTAAATTTCAAAAAAATTTAGAAAAAATTCACTAAGGACAGAACACGCATAATGCTGAAATAAAGACACTTCGTGCAAAACTCTATGTGCGAGTTTCAGAAACACGCACACCAAAGCTTGCGTGAACTGTACTTCTCGCACAAAGAGTTGTACGAGTTTAAGATTCACGTACGAAGAAGCTTGCGTGAACCAAGTGTCCTCACCAAGCTTATGTGAGTTATTCATTCTCGCACAACACTATGTGCGAGTTCTGCACTTCTCGCTAAAGCTAGCGAGATCGAGACTTAGACAAATTTCGAAAAACGAAACTCGCCAAATGTAAACACGCAAGAACAAGGGCTTGCGAGTTATGGACTTAGAATATTTTGAATACAGATACTTCGCGCAAAAACACAAACGCGCAAGACACACTTCTCGCAGGGTCACACTTCACGCACAACTTGAAAGATGAACAGTGCAAACTCGCACCTAGTGATGTGCGGGTTTCAGCTTCCCGCACGACACTATTAGCGAGTTCTTGGACTTCGCGCAGAACACTTCTCGTAGATGCTTTGTGAGTTCTTCACTTGACAACCAATCAATGTCTCTGCGAGTTCTTGAGTTTGCGAGTTCTTGACTAGCGCGAACTACAAATCTAGCGAGTTCTTCACTTGTCATTTTCAAAAACTCGAATTTTCAATTGCAATCGATTCAAACCTTCTTCAATTGATCTGAAACTTTGCAGACTTGCTCAAAAATCCATCTTGAACAGTTTATGATCAATCAATTACAATTAAAATGACTGAAAATTACAATTTGATTCTCAAAACAGTCCGCTAAAACTTTCAAACTACAACTTTACAAAAATCCAAATTCAGATCAAACTACTAAAATTTATGCAATGAAATCCAAACAAAACTAATTCTATATGCTAAAACGATCACAAAGAAACAAAAATTGAATCAAAACATCATTATAATCCAAAAATCAAGTTCCTCGGGCCATTTTGCGAGTCCTTCCAAAATACGATCAAAAATTCAAATTCGATCCTTGTTTTTTCTGAATTAAGCTTGCTCTGATACCAATTCTTATCCCAGATAACAATGTAAATCAAATGATGAAAATTGATTCCATCAAATCTCACTTTTATTTACTACATATTCGAGTTACAATGTATGCTCACAAAGACTTTCTCTCTCTAACTCAGATACTCTCACAATGTTATCTATGTTATCACTACTCTACAACACGCACAAAGCACTATATATACTAACAAAGAAAACACGAGAACTATTGTTCATGTACGCTACAGAACGCGCACACAACAGAAAAACAGAAATTACAACATTTGACTTTGACTTTGATGCTGAGAGTTGACTTTAGCTTTGAATTAACCTGGAGAGTATACACAATGGGATAGCTCTAGCAGAGCCTCTTGGATTTGTATACAAGGATGAAGAAAACAAGAAGAGATTATTCAGAGCCTCTAACTCCTTCATGTATTCATCCTTAACTCTGAAATGGCTAAAAGAAATGATTCGTGAAAGAGTTGGACAACCCAAGTGACCATCAGAGCTATCTTAGAGACTTATAATGGAGATCAACTCAATGTTAGAACACAAAGATCTCATTATGAAGTTTCATCGAATATGTATAGGAGAGGATGTTATAGAATAGTTTATCTTTCTGTTTCTTGTTATGTAACTTTCCTTTCCATAGTAAAAACTTTTTTGCAAGAGGATGACGTTCTACTCTTTGTCTTTGTAGTTAGTCTGTTTAATTCCCTTATTTTCATTTTCAATACTTAGGGGGGAGATTGTTATCCCCAAATATCTCTAATGTAAAAGTATTGAAAATTAACTAAGTCCTGAAGCATCAGAGAGGCTTCAGAGACAAATCAAAGAGTATTTTAGAAGACTGAGTTCATTTCAGAGACTAATCTATCAGAGACCCTTTCAGAGGATGCCTAACCAAATGATGATCAAGTTGGTCAGAGCTCCAAGGCCCCCTCTGGCCTCTGCTCTGAAGACCAGTTATGCTCAAAACTCTCCAAGTGTGGAATCTCCTATCAAACCTACCACGTCAACTCTAAAGTGGTTATTTTCCCTTTACACATGGCACATCAAGATTGGTCAGTGTGTTGACTTTATTAATTTAGGCTACATATAGGAGACAGCACTGCAGGATTAGGACGCGCGCATAATTCCACTCACATATCCGTGTAGTTGTACTACCTTGTGAGAGAAAGAATTCTAGAGAGAATTTTTCACCTAGATATTGCGCGTTCTTGGTGTTCTTCATAAAAATCTCCTGATATTAATATATACAAATGGCTACTTGGTTTGGAGCATTTCTTTGATCGCTTTCTTCACTTATTCTATCGTGCTTGATCTTATCTCCATAACTCTTTTATATATTATATCAAAGTAAAATATGGGAACCAACACCTCCCTCCCTCTCTCTCTTTATACATACATACATATATATATATATATATATATATATATATATATTGGACGGTAATCAAATAAGAACCATAAAAATATTGAGAACCTTAAGAACCAATCTCAACCATCTAATCACTTTAATCTAACAACCTTAATTCATCTTCCATTTATAGTTAAGGAAGGACGTGATGGTAGTTTTTCTTTTTCTTGATTCATGTTCCATCTAATCAATTATTATTTTATTTTTATTCTATCTTATGCTGCTAGAGAATATATTTGTTGGATACAAGATCATAAAGACTGAAGTCAGAAAGTCAAGCAAGTCAAAGCTCAAGTCAACTCACAAGCAGAAAGTCAAAATCTTTGTAATAAATAGTCAAAGTCAAATGTATTTGTTTAAAGTGTGTTGTGCGTGTGTGTTTTAATATATATATATATATATATATATATATATATATATATATGACTATAGTAGTTGGTAGATGCTTGTTAAAAGTCATTGTACGCAGAACTGAGATTCTAGTGTGAGAAAGTATAACAGAGAGCTTGTATACGAAATCTGGTTTGAAATTGAAACAGGTTGAGTAATTGATTTCATTGTAATATTGTTTTGTGATTAGAACTCTAAATTGGGACATAATAATTGGTATCAGAGCATAGTTCAAGGTGAAATCTATCGAGAAAATGGTTTTCGGCACCGAGTTTTGAGTTTAGATCGAATTTCGAATTTTTTCTGAGTTTTTGGAGCTGTAATTGATTAGATAATGTTCGTATAGTGTATTAGAACAATCTTGTATAGGTTAATTGATTTCTTGCACTGTAATTTAGGATTAATTCTTGAATTTTACGATTTTTGAGTTCACGAGTTTGTACACACTGTAATAGGATCGATTTGTTCATTTAAGTGAATCTTGTTGAAATTCAGTGATTGTAATCGATTCTAGGATTGTTGGTGATCGAATTGTCAAAGTTACAGATCGAAAATCGAAGATTTGATGGATTTTTTAAGAGATCAGAGTGATTTTTCGACGAGATCTCAAGAACTCGCATAATTCCAAGAACTCTTAACAAGAACTCGCATCTAAGAGGATTTCGCATAATTGTGTTGTCTAAAAATCACATAAGTGTAGAATTCGCATATGTGTGTTATGCGAAATGTGGTAAATTCGCATATGTGTGTGATAAGAAATCTTAAGAATTCTGAATACAACATATGTTAAGGGGGAGCTTACATGTCTTATATTTCTACTGATATATTTTCTGATTTTTCAAGGGGAGCATATCTGAATATTTTGGAAAAGTTACTATTCTCACCGGAGAATATGTAATCATGGTTTCTGAATATCATTGTTCAGAACCAGTACTCAATTGTTTTTCTTCTGAAGGATGCTTAATAGATCACATCTTTTCAAGGAGATTTTATGTTGAGAGGGAGTTTATAGAAATTTTTAGGGGGAGAAAATAAATTTCACTGTTATATTTTTCTCATAAATTGACTTTTTACAGATATTTAGGGGGAGGATATCTGTTGTTTTGAAGAGGATACTTAAACGATGATATACATTTGAGGGGGAGTTGAGATACTATATACTACAGGTATTTCTTCTATATCCCAAACTCTATTACTTGTTGAAAGATGAACAACTTTCACTTGTGAGAGATGGTTTCTTCAAATGTTCAAACCACTTCACATTCTTAAAATGTTTTCATAAATTGAGAAGTGCAATTTTAAATGATTTTCATATGGATACTTTAATGTTTATCTGACCGTGTGTTTCCAATGACAAATATTGCGTAATTGTCATGTCTTTATACTGTCAGGTATTCTTACACACACTGGTTCAGTACGTTACTTGACTTTGTTATTACCATGTATCAAATGGTAATACTCCCGTTTGTACTCTACATTGTTTGAGATCAGACATCATTTCATCATAATATGTGCTTTCATTGCAAACATGTTTATATTTTGTTCGTATAAACATCTTACGTCTTTGATTTCCCAAATTATTATTCTTCATGAATTTTGATCTGATTTAAATCATTGTCAGATTCTCAAAACATTTCTATTTATTTCTTGATTATTCATTCATACAAAGTTTTGAGAGATCTTAAATGCTTAAAATGCTCAAATTTCATTCTTATCTTTATGAGCATACATACACTAACATTGATTTCTTGCGCTTTAATGTCAAGAAAATCTTTAAGCAACACATTCTTTCTAGGACAAATACATGGGATTCAATGTGTGAGCTTAACAGAACTTCCATGGATTCAAGATAAACAGTGTTTCCTACCCAGGAAGTAATCCTAAGAGTGATTGAGGGGAGAGGGGTCAAAAGATTGAGTGTTGGTGTGTGAAGAGGTAAAATGGAAATGAGAGATTGGTTAGAAGTGAGCTAAAATGATTAAAAGAACGAGGGTGAGAGATCAGAGTAAAAGAATATCAAACTCTGCACCAAATCTTTCTGAGTCGGGCATCCACATCTACTGATTGGTTCACATTCTTTGGTGACCATCATTTAAATAGGCAATGATCCCATGCCAACTCTTGCAAACACCCCACCAGCTACTCATTCTTTTCTCATAAAGAGAATGTTTCACATTTTCTGGGGAAGCAACACATATGCTATTTGTTCTTCACTTGGAAGATACTAATATTGAAAAAGAAGGTGAGAGTTCCAAGATCACTGATTCTTAGAGAGAGAAAGTAGAGAGAGAGTAACAATGAAGCGCAAGATGTGTATTCTCAATAATGTGCGTGTCAAACTTACAAGACACAAAGACCAAAGGGACTTAAATACCCTTGGTCAGATACAACACTGATAAGACTTTAAAACACAGTATTTGACCAAGACCTATAAATACAATGATTACTATATAATCAGACCGAACAGAAGGAAAGTTACCCCACCTTCGACTCTTTATCATGCACGTTGAGTCTATGTATAATCATTGTTGTCTCAATGGTTTGCATAAGTTTGAGCCTTTAACAGCAATCATTGTGCTAATTCTTTCATAACACAAGCACGAGCACACAGAAAATTTGTTTTTCTGTCAGAACATTCATAGAAAATACCTTGTGTTTTTCAATTATTGAATGGAAGTCCTGGGGAGTGAACGTCATCTCAATCTTCTTACATTGTACATTCATTATACACAGTAACTTTGTGTTACTAACAGACATTCCTAACTGTTTCATCTGTTGATTCAGGGTTACAACTCATAATTTGTCTGAATTTGAAAAGATTCGGATAAATACTTTCATGAATTGACGGCTCATTATCAGATCTGTTCATATGTTGGGGGAGAATTTTCTTATCCTACCAAAGGGGAGATTGTTACTCATGAAGACTATGCTTATCAAATGATTTGGGGGAGACTATTCAAAGATAGAGCTGACATTGAAAAAGTTTTGATGATTCTGATTCTCACAATTCATGAAAAAGGGGGAGATATATAAAGGTTTCAAAGTCAGTTTACAGAATTGGAGAAAAATTTGTCAAAGTCTAAGTCCGACTAAAGTTGATATTATCAAAAAAGGGAAGATTCATTTCAGGTGTTCAAAGACGAAGTTCATTCAAGTGTCAATGATTTGAAGTTGTCAAAGCTGGTGAAGATTGATTGCTGAAGATATTTTTGATGATAAGAAGACCTGAAGATAATTCTCAAAAAAAAATTAATCTTGAATCCAAAGGGCGAGATTGTTGGATATATATTGTATTCGAGATTAAAAGTGAAGGTCTGTTATGTAATTGTTCTAAAGTTTAGGTGATCTTGTTTGTAAAGTCAACTATGTTGACTTCGTATAAAAAGGTTGTTTTCTTTGTAATCTGAGAGACACGCACATTAGATACGAATTCACAGAGTTGGTAAGAACTCGCACACACAGTAAACACACGTGAGACTTGTGATTATAAGTGAGATTTGTGACTAATTGTAATACATATGATTTGATCAATAAATTTGTTCTTGTTAACCTGTGTGTGAAATATATGCTAGTAATCTGGGTTACATTCGTACAAGTCTATGTGCGAATTGTCAGAATTCACATAAGCTTTTTATACGAAAAGTTTTCTTGAAAAATTCTAAGCTTAGAATTCGCATATGAGTGTCGTGCGAAAAATCAAGGATTTCGCATCTGTGAGTCATACGAATTCGTTGAATTCGCGTAAGAGTGTATGCGAATTGCTCAAGATTGAATATTTTTCCATGTACAGAATTCGTTTGATTCTATTGTGCGAAAAGTTTTATGTGAATTGTATATACGAAAAGTTCTATGCGAAAAGTGTTTTTCAAAATTTTTCTAAGTCTAGTTTTCGCATAAGATTGTGTGTGAATTCCTAAGAACTCGCATATAACTTCATGCGAATTTTGTTGCATGCGAATTCTGAAATTGTACTTGTGTGCGAATTCTGAAGATAGTGTGTGTAGTGTGCGAATTCTTGACTATTTTTTATTGTGTGTGAATTGCTTGTGTCACAGTGTATTGTGCGAATTCCATACTTGGGAGATTTTTGGAAATTTATTTTCTGAAAATTCTTTATAAGATTTTCTGTATTTTTTGATTTCACTTGGACTTATGATCATTTTTCAAGTTCTTATTGTACATTTTAAAAACATGATGACTTCAAGAGAAGCACTCGCTATTGGAACTGATGTGAAACCTCCGGTATTATTCAAAGGAGAGTACGAGCAGTGGAAGGACCGTTTTCTAGATTTTATTGATCGAAATGATTTGGGGGACTATATCAGAATATCTCTCAAGGAAGAAGTCATGAAACCTCCACCAAAGACTCATACTGTTGTAGGAGAAAATGAAGAAGATGAACAAAAAGAGTACCCCCTACCACTTGATGAGTACACAGATGAACAAAGAAAGAGACAGAAAGCGGATAGATTGGCGAGGTCATTTATTCTTCAAGGGATTCCAAATGATATATACGTGAAGATTGACAGTTATAATGCTACGGGAAAACAAATATGGGATCAACTTGAGAAAATGATGCTCGGATCCAAGATTGGCAACCAGCTCAAAGTCTCTAACTACTTAAACAACTATGAAGAGTTCAAGGCCAAGGAGGGTGAATCTCTTGAGGCTACATACGACAGATTTGTGACTCGGCTGAATGAGCTCGGTAAGAATAAAGTCAAGAAATCTCAGATCGTGTTGAACGTAAAATTTCTGACCATACTACAGCCAGAGTGGAAGAGATTTACTAGGCAGATGAAGCATCTGAATGAGATTCCACTTCACGAAGTATATGAGACTCTTAGACAAAATGAAGAAGAGGTGGAAGAAATCAAAGATGAAAAGAAGAAGGCCGAGAAAGTGGTTGTTGATCTTGTTACTCTAGTAGTGAAGAAGAAGTCTGTGAGTTTAAAGAAAAAAAAGAAGATTATAGTTTCTGAATCCGATAAGGTGGAAAGTGATGAAGACTCTGACTCAGATGACTGCGAGAATCTGAAGCAGGCGATGCTACTATTGACTAAAGCTTTTCAAAAGAGGTTTTACAAGAAGCCTACATCTAACAGTCAGAGGTATTCTTCGGGTTCAAGGAACTATGAACACATAGAGAGAGTTGAAGGAAAGAGAATGGAAGAGAAATGACCTGAAGAGAAAAGGTACAGACAGGAAGAGAAGAAAGATCCAGAACCAACAAAGTGTGATAACTGCGGAAAGCTCGGACACTTTGCTACGGATTGTCGAAAGCCTAAGGTCTGAAACTCTGAATACTACACGAATAAGATGCTCTTGGCCAAGCAGCAGGAGGCTGGCAAGGCTCTTATGGCTGAAGATGAATTCTGGATCGATCACTCAGATGAGGAAGAAGAAAAAGCTCACATGTGCTTCATGGGCAAAGGAGAGACTGAAACTGAAGCAGATTCTGATGGAGAAGATACTGAAGAGGTATGTGATATGACTGAATCAAATTTTCTTAATGAAATGCATGTCATGATCGTTAAACTCCAAGAATTAGAGTCTAAACTTAATCGTGAAAAGGGAATCATTAAAGAGAAAAACCAATCAATTCTGAAACTTAGCAATGACATTACTGAGAAGAACGTGTTGATTGAGGCTTTACATAAAAACATTGATACTAGTGCGAAAGAAAAGACTATAATCCATAATGAAATATCTGAAGCTACTTCCAAATATAGACTGTGTCAATTTGAAACCAAAGAGGTTGCTAAAAAGTGTTCGTTTCTATCAAAAGAAAACAAATCTTTAACTGATAAAGTGAATGTTTTGGAATAAAAACTCTACACTTTAGGTCAAACTGAGAAGACCATTCACCTAAATAAACCGAAAGAGAGTAGTAAGTGTTGGGGTCTTGGTTACGAGAACCCACACTTTCTCAAAAAGGGTATTTCTAAAGTTCCTGCCTTATATGATTTTGGATTTTTAAAACTGGCACCACAATACCCATAACTCAAAAAAGAACGAACAAAACTAAAATGCAACTTCCATTTCGTTATGAGAAATTGAATTATAGTTACAATTCTGATCAGAAAAAATTTCTTTCAAATGACTATTTTCAAAGTTATTCTATTAAGGAGTTGGAGGCTAAACTAGTTGAAGGTAAGATTTATGTACCTCCTCTCGTGTTATAATGTAAAATATCTAACCTCGAGAACACTCTGGTAGAAGAACGAATTTTGACTGATCTAGAACAATTAGTGTTTTCAACTGTCTTTCTTCATACTGATTTTTCTAAAACTTCCAAAGCTTCAAAACCTGATGATTTTAATGGTCTACTTGATGAAAAGTTTGATTTCTAAAACTCTGAAGGTTGTTTAGATGATTGTGTTGGCCAATTTGATTTTAATGCAAAACTTCCTGATCATTCACAATTTGTTATTAATTCTTTTCGTCTACCTAGTGTGTATGAAACGGGTGAAACATCAACAACAGTTGATGTACCAGCATCTGTGAATACCAAGAATGCTAAAGGTAAGAAGAAGAGAACTCGGCATTCACAGAAACAGACAACCACTACTAAACCAAAGAACAAGCAATCTTTCAAATCTCACAGTTCTAACTCTAAAGTTTCAAATGTTTCAGATGTGAACAAGAGAAAATCTGGAGTTAGATCAGAATGGCAACCAAAGAAGAAGATTGACGAGATTGCAAAATCATATTCTGATTCTGATTATAATATAGTAGCTACTAGTAACACTGATGTAGTTGAGAATGTTGCTTACAATAAACAAAAACTTGTATCCTCTTACAAGAAATATTCTATAAAGCAATTATTCCAATTATCTCCGTCTGGTATAAAGTTTTTTAATTATTGTCGAAATGATTTTGCTTCTCGGCAATATTCTGAAATTTGGTTTGGAACATATCATGTCTATTTTTATCATTCTCATGCTTCAAATGATTTTCAAGATAAAAGAGACCCAAATTTAAATGGGTGCCAAAATCTTGTGCTAACACTGTAGGACCCATCTATAAATGGGTACCTAAACCTATTGTTTCGTGATTTCTCCTGTGCGGACCCGTCATATGTGGTACTTGGATTTTGGTTGCTCCAAGCATATGACTCGGCAGAAAGATTTATTATCAAATTATACAGAGAAATATTGAGGAACCGTTCGATTCGGAAATGATCAGTTTTCACCAATTTTGGGCTATGGTGATGTTATTCAAGACAACGTAACAATTATGAAGGTGAGATGCGTTGAAGGATTAGGACATAACCTATTCAGCTTTGGACAGTTGTGTGACAAAGATTTAGAGGTTAATTTCAAGGCCAAGAGTTGTTCTGTGCGTACTGAAGACGGTAGAGAACGCTTGGTCGGAACGAGAAAGTCAAATCTCTACACTATTAATCTGTCAAAAGTCAAGACTGACAATGACGTGTGTCTACTGTCAAAATCCTCGCTGCAACAAAGTTGGTTATGGCATCGATGGCTTTCTCACCTGAATTTTCGTTACATCAATAAACTGGTCACGGTAAATTTCGTAAAAGGACTTCCAACGCTCAAATACGTTAAAGAACATCTTTGTACAACGTGTGAGAAGGGCAAGATGAAGAGAGTCGATCATAAGTCGAAACCTGAGCCGAGTACAAGTTCATCCTTGGAACTTCTGCATATGGATCTATGGGGTCCAACGCGTACACAAGGCATAAACGGCAAAAAGTACGTTCTAGTGATTGTGGACGATTACTCGCGGTACACTTGGGTCAAATTTCTGAGAACAAAATATGAGACACCCGAAGTCATCATCACATTCTTAAAGACTACTCAAGTGAATCTGCAAAAGACAGACAAGTTTCTACGAACATACAACGGCACATAATTTAAGAACAGAACTGTAGAAGATTATCTCAAATTGGTCGGGATAACACATCAGTTTTCTACTGCCATAATGCCTGAACAGAACGGATTCGTAGAGAGACGTAACAGAATGCTAGTTGAGGTCGCTCGAACTATGCTAAGTCAAATGGATCTACCTCGGTTTCTATGGGCTGAAGTTGTATTGACTGCTTGCTACACGCAGAATCGATCCATAATCCACCGCCGGTTTGGTAAAACGCCATATGCTTTAATCAATAATCGTACACCTGGCATTAAACATTTCCATGTTTTTAGATGCAGGTGTTTTGTATTAAATGACAAGGAAAACTTAAAAAATTCAGTCCAGAGGCAGACGAAGGCATCTTTATCGGCTACTCTCAAACATCTGCAGCCTACAGAGTGTATTTGTAGAAGTCGATGATCGTAGTTAAGAGCGTAAACGTTACATTTGATGAGGAAATGGCTTCTGTTCAAGACAATTTAGAACCCGTTATTACTGGTGTACTAGTTTCTGGGTAGATCAATGCAGAACATGTGCCTACTGCTAAGAAATCAGATGAAGCGTCATCGTCTAAGTCTCATTTATCTGATTTAGATTTATTGTTTGAATTGTTTTAGGATGAATTTCTTGGAACTAAAGTGACTAAACCTGTTGTGGTTGACAGATTGAAAGATTCAAAGGATAATTATCCAACCACTTCAGATATATCTACTAAATTCAATTTCCCGGTTCAGCAAGAGATTCCAATTCAAACGCCTACTCCAACAGTTAAAGTTATGAACATTCATGATAAGTCAGAAGTTTCTAAGTAAGTTGGGTGCACTGTAACGACTAATCAACAGCTAGATAACTTTGTACCAACGAAAACTTCTGCAAAAAATACTTCAACTGAACCCCTCCCGGAACAAGAAAAAGATAATGGATTTTTAGATGAAAATCATGATCAATCTATATCAAATCCACTCCCTCATAAACATAGGTGGACCAAAGAGCACCCGATACATCATATCATAGGAGATCCATCTAAACCGGTGCAAACTAGGTCTGCTACTTTAAACATGTGTATGCATGAGTCATATCTGAGCAAGATAGAGCCAACACGCGTATCTGATGCTCTAGCCGACTCAGATTGGGTAACTGCAATGCAAGAAGAGCTGAATTAGTTTGAAGCATAAAAAGTCTGGAGACTGGTGCCTAAGCCTGAAGGTTAAACCATTATTGGCACAAAATGGGTATTCAAGAATAAGAAAAACGAAGATGGTATCGTGATCAGAAATAAAGCAAGACTAGTGGCTAAAGGATATAGGAAAGGGGAAGGTATTGACTATGACGAGACTTATGCTCATGTGGTGCGCATCGAAGCTATACAGATGTTTCTTGCATATGTCGCCCATAAAAACTTCATTGTCTACCAAATGGACGTGAAGACTGCCTTTCTCAGCTACATCTTAAAGGAGGAAGTCTACTTCTCTCAGTGTCAGGATCGAATTCTCAACAAGAATTAATTCTCAGAAACAATATCAAAGAAGTTTGCGGAATAACACTTTGATATTCAATGAAACAGTAAATCAACACAGTAAATATGAATAACAAACTGTAAGCTTTTATTTGATGCTTTGAAGCTACAAGATTACTCACTCAACCTCAATATTGATGAACAGGCTCACCAATACGAATTCTACTTCTCTAGAATTAAGATCTATGCCTTGAGGTTGATTTTCTCTAAAAGAATGAAAACTGAAAGTTAAAGGTTATCTCACTATTCTAAACAATACAATATATATACTGAATACAAAGATAATTACAATAAATAAAATATCTTCAGTATATCTTCCATCATTATCTTCAAGCTTCCATGTATATCTCTAAGCTTCCATGTATATCTTTAGATTATCCAGCTGTTATCCTTTCATGCAGATCTCCATCTTATAAGCAGTATTAATCATAAGCAGCATTAATACTCTGAGCAGTATTAACTCTAGCAGTACTAACCATGCTCAGCAGCATTAATCTCTTCAAGCAGTACTAACTTTGAACTAGCAGTACTAATCTTGTTGAGCAACATTAACCATCAACTAGCAGCATTAATAACAGAAGTACTAACTAGAAGTATTAACCACTAGAAGTATTAACTGTTTTCTTCTAGCAGCATTAACTAGAAGCATTAATATCAGAAGTACTAACTAGAAGTATTAACAACTAGAAGTATTAACTGTTTTCTTCTAGCAGCATTAACTACAACTAGCAACATTAATCACAGAAGTAGTAACCATGTTGAACTAGAAGTAGTAACCATCCTTGGCATATTTCAGACCCAACAATCTCCCCCTAACTTAACTTTTCAAAACTGAGAAGTTAAGTTCTTCAGCATAGGGTCTTTATGATAATTTCAAAACTTTCTGCAATTACTAGTTCTTCTTGATTCAGTTTCTGCTGTTATCTTCTTTTCTGTTTCTGTAGTAGTTACTGCTTTGTTTCATCTTCTTCACTTATCTCCCCCTCAAAATTACTGCTTTGTTTCATCTTCTTCACTTATCTCCCCCTCAAAATAAGATTTCATATCAACTTGATTCTCCTTCTCATGTCTTCTCAAGTTCAGTTGTTTAAGTCTCCCCCTTTTTGAAATAATCATGATCTGTGCTCCTTTTCATATCTTTTATCTCCATAATTTGATTGTGAACTTTCAGACTAATTGTACCAAGTGTATCCATCAATTCTTTGTAGTTAAACTGTCCTCACCTCCTTTAGGTGTGTTTACCACCCTTGAAGGATCCTTGGATCTTTTAGTAGAGATCTTCTGCCTAGCAGAAGCACCTTCTACTCCCTTGGTTTCTTGGCACCTGGGACCTTTAGATAATTACTCATCTAAAGTTGCCATGGGGAAGGTCTTAGATATGTTCACACTGTCCTGTCCTGCACTTTGTGCAAAGTCAGTAGTGTGAGCCTTACAACCCATATGCTCTTGCATCTCCTTATTGAGCACCTTCTTGAGGTTGGGAGACACCTCTATGGTTTCCCTTTGGATATTCTCTAAAGGAGAATCCTCCCTTAGAGGGCTTAAAGGCTTAGTGGGTGAAGGTACAAGAAGGGAAGGAGCCTTCTTTACCTGTTTTCTTTATCTGTTTTATTGGTGAACTTGGCTTATGAAGTAGAGACTGTGGGATAGATATAGAGTGGGAAGGTTGGGATTGGCTAGCAGTGGGAATGTCTAATGAGGGCCTTGACCCTGCTGCCATACCTTTTTCAGTGTGGAACACCACCATCATTGTAGAGAACAATGGGGTGTCAACTCCTTCAGAGTCCCTAGCAGATCTTCTCATGTTTGAGAAAACCTTGCCTTTAGGGGGTTTAGGTACATATACCTCGTCAAAGTGAAGTATGTCCGTCAATTCATTATTAAGTACTTCTTGTACAAACCTTGGATACAGATAAAAGCTTTTTGATTGATATCCAGGTTTGACATTAAATCATTGAAGATCATTTTTAGGTATAGAAAACTTACATTAGCAGTAGTAACACTTATCAGCAGCATTAACACAGACTGGCAGTAGTAACACATACCAGCAGTATTAACACAGTCTGACAGTATTCATTGAACTAGAAGTACTAACTACCTTTCAGTATTAGCAACCTGAAACACTTACAGACACAAGGTTAGTAGTACCATATACCATAAAATTTTCAAAAGTTACTTTATCTTTTGAAACTATACCTTTTTCACTTTTCTTACCTTCTGCTGGATCAAAAGTAACATGTTCTCCATCAAATCTTTTAACGAATTTGAAGGCAGTCCATGTTCCTTGTTATGTGCCAAGAGCAACCATTATCTTCATTCCAAATGCTCTTCCTCTTGAGCTTTTGGTTGCCCTGCACACTTGATAAATCAGTTAGTCTTTGAGGGAACCCAAGCCAAAGTGGTCTTGGGTTGTCCTTTCTCATTTATATAATCTGTCAGTTTGGTCTGGATGAGTTGTTTAGGAATCTCATGACTGGAGTACTTTGTCAAGATTATAGGCTTGGCTGCATTACTACTAGAAGCAGCACTAGCTTTGTTAGCAGTACTAACTTGGTTAGCAGTACTAATCAAGTTAGCAGCACTATTTTTGTTAGCAGTACTATCTGGGATAGCAGTACTAACAGGTTTCTTTGCAATTGGAACCCAAACTTGAACAAAGTTTTTTGCTTTCTTTGTCTTTAAATTACTCCTTGGCTTATTTGGAGTATTTTTCTTTGGTTTAGCAAACTTGTTCTGAGCATGTGATCTTATAGGTGCTCTGTTCTCAGCCATATGATTCCTTCTCTGATTCCTATAACCAAAAGAGTTTTGTGGTTTTCTTTGAAAAGTGACTCTTTGGTTGATAGGGTTGAAATAACAGTGTTTGACAAGATGATTCAATTTGCCACAGATAAAACAAGGTTTTGGTCTATTGATTTTACTCAAATCAACTCCTTGTTTTTGTGCCCACTGATTATTCCAGTTTCTCTGATTTCCCCTTGGTTTATCATGTTTTTGGGGCTCAGATTTATTGCAAGAACACTGTTTACAAGGGACAGGATTCACAACTGTGGTTTGCTTATAATGGACCTTCTCAGACTTTCCCTCAGTCTTTTCTATATCCTTAGACTTGATCCAAGCCTTTCCACATCCCTCATTGGTGATAATGTTATTTTCTAGAGGAATCTCACCACTCACAGTGTTCTCATTACTCTTTTCACTAGAGTTCTCTACTTCAGAGTCTGTTTCAACCACCACTTTGTCTAAAGGATCTACCTTAGTGGCTCCAACAGGCAATTCCTTCCTATCCTTGGTCTCTAGTAAGTTTGATATAGGAGGAATTTAATTGTTGTTGTATGGTGGTGGGGTGGTGTTATAGCCTATTCCTCTTCTAAGTTTGTCATGGATTTGAGTTTGGAGCAAAGAGTCCATTGCTTTAGAAGCATTGGAAAATTTCTCAATATCCAGCTTGGCTTTCTCAAACTCACTCTTTATCTTCTCATTCTCCTCTTTAGACTTTTTCAGCTGAAGTTCTAGGTCATTCTTCTCCCACTTCCAGTAATTTGTATCATAAGAATGTTGAAGTTCATTGGCTTGGAAAACTTTGATCTGTTCCTCAAACCTCTCAACAATTCTTATATAGTCTTTTATATCTCTCTCTAATCTTTTAAGGTCATCACTCATTGTCTGGTTGTGATCCCTGTACCTTTTAACAGTTTCCATACAAGTTTTAGAGCAAAGATTAGACATTACCTCTGTGGGGATTTCTGTGCTTGAAGAATCTGAAACTTTAGCCATTGATGATTTCTGATTTCAAGGAAGAATGATGATTGCAGGTTTCTGAGGATACTAGCTCTGATACCACTTGTCAGGATCGAATTCTCAACAAGAATTAATTCTCAGAAACAATATCAAAGAAGTTTGCGGAATAACACTTTGATATTCAATGAAACAGTAAATCAACACAGTAAATATGAATAACAAACTGTAAGCTTTTATTTGATGCTTTGAAGCTACAAGATTACTCACTCAACCTCAATATTGATGAACAGGCTCACCAATACGAATTCTACTTCTCTAGAATTAAGATCTATGCCTTGAGGTTGATTTTCTCTAAAAGAATGAAAACTGAAAGTTAAAGGTTATCTCACTATTCTAAACAATACAATATATATACTGAATACAAAGATAATTACAATAAATAAAATATCTTCAGTATATCTTCCATCATTATCTTCAAGCTTCCATGTATATCTCTAAGCTTCCATGTATATCTTTAGATTATCCAGCTGTTATCCTTTCATGCAGATCTCCATCTTATAAGCAGTATTAATCATAAGCAACATTAATACTCTGAGCAGTATTAACTCTAGCAGTACTAACCATGCTCAGCAGCATTAATCTCTTCAAGCAGTACTAACTTTGAACTAGCAGTACTAATCTTGTTGAGCAACATTAACCATCAACTAGCAGCATTAATAACAGAAGTACTAACTAGAAGTATTAACAACTAGAAGTATTAACTGTTTTCTTCTAGCAGCATTAACTAGAAGCATTAATATCAGAAGTACTAACTAGAAGTATTAACAACTAGAAGTATTAACTGTTTTCTTCTAGCAGCATTAACTACAACTAGCAACATTAACCACAGAAGTAGTAACCATGTTGAACTAGAAGTAGTAACCATCCTTGGCATATTTCAGACCCAACACTCAGCCTGAAGGCTTTGTCAATCCAGAGAAACCGAATCACATTTACATTCTGGACAAAGCTCTTTACGGCATGAAGCAAGCCCCTCGAGCTTGGTATGAGGTATTATCTAAATTCCTAGTCAAGTAGGGCTTTTTGAAAGGTAAGATCGATACTACTCTTTTTATCAAAAAGGAAAAAGTCCATATCATTTTAATTCAGATATATGTGGATTACATCATATTTGGCTCAACAAATCCAAAATACGGTAAGAATTTTTCCAACCTCATGGTGTCAAGATTTCATATGAGTATGATGGGAGAGATGAATTTCTTTCTCGGATTACAAGTCAAACAATTTTCCACGGGATCTTTATTAATCAATCAAAGTACATTTTTGATATTCTTAGAAAATTTAAAATGGAAAATTGTACACCTCTTAGAACCCCGATGGCACCAGGAACTAAGATTGGCACAGATCCTTTGGGAAAAGCTGTGGATGTTAGAACCTACCGAGGGATGATTGGTTCTTTAATATATTTAACATCTAGTAGGCCAGATATAATATTCTCTACATGTCTATGTGCTCGATATCAGGCTTCTCCAAAAGAATCACATTTGTTTGCATTTAAAATAATTTTTAGATATCTGAATGGCACTGTAGATCTTGCTCTGTGGTATCCTAAAGATACAGGTTTTGAACTGACAGCATATTCAGAAGTAGATCATGCAGGTTGTATGCTTGACAGGAAAAGTACGTCGGGTCACATACAATTTTTGGGCGATAAACTCGTGAGTTGGGCTTCAAAGATGTAACACCCGTAATTCCCCAAAGAATAGTTAATGATCGACCGAAGGAACGGTCGGGGAGCGGTTTAACTCAATGCGTGAGGAGACACAGCAGGGACCTGGGAGACTTGTCCCGCGGCTTCCAAGTCGCGGATAAGCCCACGCAACTCACTGTGATCTGTGACTCAGGGACACGCAGGGCTTGGCCCGCGGCTTGGAGGCCGTGGGAGTAGTCTGACGATTTAATACCCATTTTCTAGGGTTTTCTCATTCACACCTCCCCTTCCCACTTCTCTCATCTCGCTCCCTCTCCTCACTTCTCTCCTTGGGCGATTTTGAGAGCTTGAAGATGGCATTTTGGAGCATCCATGGTGGATCTATAGTAAAGTCACATAAGGTTCGTTGTTTGGAAGCTAGGGTTGAAGAGTTGGATGGGTTTCCTTGGATAGCTTTGGGTGGAAAGTCTCAATATCTAAAGTGGTAAGTTTCCTTGAGTAATACAAGCTTTAGTATAAGGATCTTTGTAGATCTAAAGGTTTTACTTGTTGATTTATTTCTAGAGTTGAGGAAATGGGTTAATTGGAAACCCTAGCTTATTGTTGGTGATGACTTGAGAATGAAGGGATCTACACTATTGGAGGCTAATGGTTGGATTTGGAACCTAGGTTTAACTTAACCTAGCGAGGTGAGTTCAAGTTGATTTGTGAAAACGTTGTACATGCCAAAATATCTATTTTAAAGCATTTATGTGTTTTACATGAAATTATTAACTGTTGAGTTATTTGGTAACTTTTGATTATTTGAAGTGTTAAGCTTATTAAACTTTGTAAAACACCACATTTGGGATTTTTGGGCATTTCAATAAATGTGTCATAAATGAATGGGTTTTGATGATTTATTGCATAAATAAGTATTCGGTTCAAAAGTGCACTTTTAAATGTTTGTCGGGTTTTATGCATCATTCATGAAATGGATGTTTTGAAAAGTACGAAAGTGTGAGTCCTTTGGTTTTGGGTCATTCCCGACTTTGGAGAACATTTTAGAAATGGAAAACCTTTTGGTTTGGGCCGGAGGCCAATTGTGTTTTGAGAAAACCATGTTTTGGGGAGAGTTGTAAATTGGTTTAAGTAACCATATTGGCTCTCGTGTTTTAGCCAAACGTCTATTAAGCCTCTTGGGGCTTGCTTTATACTTGGTTGAGTCTTTGGAACATATGTTTAGTTTTGGTAGCTCGTTAAGGAGCCTTGGACGTACGGTGTACTTAGTTGCATATTATATGAGAGTTACATGTTTTGAATGTGTTAGTTCATTCGTTTGAGTCATTTAACGTTTTAGATTTTAATGCATTAGATTCATAGGCATATAAGTCAGTCGGTTGGTTTAGTGGAGACTTTATCCCCGTTTTGGGACTGGATATTGTTTATGCCTAGCGGGAGCTCGAGGTATAGATCGTGGGTGGTTGAACTCGATAACCGCGTAACCATTATTGAAGGGCTCGAGGTATAGATCGTGGGTGGTTGAACTTGATGCCCATTGGTAATCCAGTCTGGTTACTCATCGTGGAATTTAGTGTTCGCGTTTGAAGTCTAGTGAGTGGTCCCCAAGTCATGTTTTTATGGAAGCTTGCGGTGGTGCTCTGCAGAGTCGTATACGGAGCTAGGTCTTGCAGTGGTGCCCATGTTGAGCCGGATACGGGTACTTGTGGCTTTTGTGGTGACACTCATCTAGAGGTCGAGTAGACACTAGGGTCATTTGGGTATCTTGCGGTGGTATCTAGGTTGGGAGCCGTATATGGGGATCCATGGCTCTATGTGAAGCTCGAGAACATTGATAAGTGGTCTCACTTTGTGTGCCCACCACATTCGATGGAATTCGGGTCTCCCCCATCACCGAAAGGTGTTGTTTTGGGTATTCAGTATTATTATCCAAGTTTTCGGTGATGTATTGTATAAATGGGTCTTTTTCCATGTTTTATGGGTTGATTAGTTTGCCCCACCCGTGTTTTGGGTGTTTCGGGATGTAAAAGTTTTAACCGCATCTTCATAAATGGAGGGTTCAATTTCTATTCACGTTTTAAGTGAGTTTTAGGTTAAATTTAATTTACGAATGAGCGTTTCATATTGAGGTCTTTGTCCTTGAAGTAGTTTGGATTGGAAAACGTTTATATTGGTGTTTCTTTGCTAAAATGCATATTAATGGAAAACGAGTCGTTTTCATACTTGAGACATGTCAAATTGAAATATTGTAATTTAAATGGCATTACTTCTTTCCAATGATATCTTCATCCATGTTGAAAACTATTGAACTCACTAGGCGTTACCTAACCTTTTTATTTGTCGGCATGTACAACAGGTTCTGAATGGGAATAGTCTTAGTAACACTACGAAGAGATGAGTGATAGTAGTGTGCCGAAGAAGTGATTAATTTAGTGAAGTCTTACGCATTAGTATTGTGAAGAGTAACTTACTGGAGTCAAGTAGCACTCGACTTCAGTTAGGTCCTTGTTTAATACCGAAGTTTATTGTTGTTGAGGCTAATTATATAACTTTATATTCGAGGCATTTCGAGCTTTGTTATGTAAAATGGAAGTTTTGTCCTTTATTTGTTATTAATTTGAGATTTTTAATTAGTTTATGTTACCAAATTTGATATAACTTTACAACTCTGTGTATCCACATCAACAGCCGAGGCAGAGTATGTCGCTACGGCGAGCTGCTATTCTCAAGTGCTGTGGATGAGAACACAACTCCGAGATTATGGCTTCAAATACAACAAGATCCCGATTTACTATGATTCGAAGAGCGCGATTGCCATATCTGTGAATCCTGTTCAACATACTAAGAAAAAACATATTGATGTCCGATATCATTTTATCAAAGATAATGTCGAAAAAGGTACAATCGAACTTTATTTTGTAAACACAAATTATCAACTTGTTGATTTATTTACCAAGCCTCTTGATGAAAATACATTTAATTTTCTCGTTTCAAAACTTGGTATGCTAAATCTCAAGACTTAATCTTTGATTACCTACTAAAGTTTTGCTATTTTTATTTTTTTTCATTTCATTATTTTTAATCTGAAAGATATCTGGACTTAAGTTTGTTCATGATCTCAGGGGGAGTGTGAGAAGAAGATAAGATGATCTACATACATTTGAGGGGGAGTTACCAAATTTTGCATCTGTTTATCACTGATAAATTTTCTGATGCATAATTTCAGGGGGAGTAAGATTCAAGGAGTATGGAATATGACTTCTAATTACATCTGACCATAACTCGTACTTTCAAAGTTTTATTGCTTTATGTCATTTACTTTTCAATAAAAAAATTGTGAATAAAGCTTTGTACTTTGACAGACTTGTGATTTTTGCAGAATTGAGAGAAAGCTTACACGATCATATCATATATGACTTAGAGCTGACTTGATGAGATTTTAGACTGAGCAAAAGGTTTATTTCTAATCTTAATCTCATACGTGTCTGAAAGAAGAACAACTTTCAGATATGAAAACATGTTCTTAAATTTTTAAACCACTTCTGATTCTTAAACATATTTCATGAATATAGAAGTGTGATTTTAAATGTTTTCATGTTATATGTGATTTAATGATTAATAAACCATGTGTTTCCAAAGATAAATACTTGTGTATTATCTTTTCCATATGCTTTCAAGTATTCACACACACCGGTTTAACTTTTTTGTTGTAAATGTTATCACCATGTCTCAAATTAAACAAATTTTTTAGATGGTGATACACCCTGCTTGATATTCAAAGTTTGAGCGTGATTTCATTCAAACGTTTTTTCAAGACTTGTCTGTATTTTGATTCGTATAGACAAATATCCAATTTTTGTTGACCTAAGCTTTAATTGCTAAATCATTCTATTTGATCTTTTTCATACAATGTCAGATTTTCAAACAAGTTTCTTGTATTCATTTGGAAAAGAGAGTTTAGTTAGAAGTGAGCTCACTGATTAAAAAGAATGAGGATGAGAGATTAGAGTAAAAGAATATCAAACTCAGTACCAACTTTTTCTGAGTCGGGCAGCCACATTGCTGGTGTTTCATAATTCTTCGTGAACATCATTGAAACAGGCAACTAGCCCATGCCAACTCTTGATAAAAAACCCACCAGCTACTCATCTTTTTTCTCAAAAAGAAGATGTTTCATATATTTAAAAGGGGACGCAACACATAATCTATCTTGTTTTCATTTGGAAAATCTGGATATTGAAAAAGAAAGAAGTCTGCCCCACCTTCGCACTTCGATCATGCACAATCGAGTTTGTGTTATATTGTTGTTGTATCAATGGTTTACACAATTTTGAGCTTATATCAAAAGCAATCATTTGTGCTTAATTCTTTCAAACTTAAGCATGTACACACAGGAAATTCGTTTTTCTGTCTAAACGTTCATAGAGGCCAAACAGATCAAACCATTTTCTTAAATACACCAAATGAGGAAGTTGATGTTAGAGAGAAGTGGGGTCTCGGTTACGAAAACCCACATTATCTTAAGAAAGCCATCAGAAAACTGCCAGCTTTATATAATTTTAATTTTCTGTATGCGACTACTAAATATCATCATTTGAAACCCAAATTTGTTACCAAATCACCTGATGAGGTTGAGGCTAAAGAAGATGAGAAAAAAAATGAATTTAAAGAAAATGCAACTACCATTATGTCGGTTAAGAAAACCCACATTATCTTAAGAAAGCCATCAGAAAACTGCCAGCTTTATATAATTTTAATTTTCTGTATGCGACTGCTAAATATCCTTATTTGAAACCCAAATTTGTTACCAAATCACCTGATGAGGTTGAGGCTAAAGAAGATGAGAAAAAAATTTAATTTATAGAAAATGCAACTACCATTCTGTTATCAAAAGCTGAATGATAGTTATCTTTCTGAAAAATCAAAGGTTCTTTCAAATGATTATTTTGCTAGCTATTCTATTATTGAGATGGAGGCAAAACTAGTTAAAACTCAAATTTATGTTCCTCCATTCATTCTAGAAAGCAAAATAATTGAGCTTGAAAATGTTTTAACTGATGAAAGAATCTTGGTTGATATTGAACAAAATGTATTTTCTACTGTTTTAAAGAACACTGATTTAAAAGTTGAATCTCAAAAGTGTTCTACATCTTCTAAAGTCCGTCAAACCTCTGAACCTGATCTTGATGACTTATTTGCTTCTGCAAATGATTTTTTAATTTCTGATGATGGGTGTATAGATGAGATTGATATATTTGACTTCAATGCTAAACTTCTAGATCATTCTACTTTTGTCATTAATGGTCAAGCTTTACCAAGTGTGCATGAAATTGGTGAATCATCGACTAAGGTTGGTGAACCAGTTTCTGTGAGTACTGATTATTATGCAAAAGGTTAGAAGCAAAAGAAACCGCGCTCACAGAAACGGAACCACACTAGTAAGCTCAAGAACAGACATTCTCAGAAATCTGATTTTACTAACAAATCTAAATCTTTTGTTTTAGATTTTAGGAAGAAAAGGTCAGAAGGTCGAACTGAATGGCGACCAAAACAGAAGATAGATGAGAGTTCTGAATCAATTCCTGATATGGATTGTAATAGATATACTAGTAGTTCTTCTGATGTAGTTGGTAGTGTTGCTTCCAATAAACAAAACCTTGTAATTCCTTACAAGCGATTACGATACAAGAGAATGTCATGATTACGAAGGTGAGTTACGTAGAAGGATTACGACATAACCTATTCAGTATTGGCCACTTCTGCGACAAAGGATTAGAGGTAAATTTCAAGGCTAAGAGTTGCTCGGTGCGTACTGAAGATGGCAAAGAACTCTTGGTCGGCACTCGAAAGTCCAACCTCTACACGATAAATCTGTCAAAGGTCCAGACTGACAATCAGGTTTGTCTACTAACAAAAGCCTCGATGCAGCAAAGTTGGCTTTGGCATCGAAGGCTGTCGTACCTAAATTTTAGATACATAAACAAATTGGTCAAAGGCAGACTGGTTAAAGGTCTTCCCAAGCTGAGATATGAAAAAAAACATATGTGTGCAGCATATGAAAAGGGTAAAATGAAGAGGGCAGCTCACAAGCGAAAACCCGAACTGAGTACAAGTTATACACTTGAATTGCTTCACATGGATCTATGTGGTCCAATGAGAACTCAATGCATAGAAGGAAAAAAGTATGTTTTAGTAATAGTGGACGATTATTCGCGTTACACATGGGTAAAGTTTCTAAGGACAAAAGATGAGACGCCCGAAGTACTCATCAACTTTTTGAAGACTACGCAGGTGAACTTGCAGAAGTCAGTAAAGCTTCTAAGAACGGATAACGGCACAGAGTTTAAGAACAAAATTGTTGCAGATTATCTCGAATCGGTCGGGATAACACATCAATTCTCTACTACTAAGACGCCAGAACAGAATGTAGTAGTAGAAAGACGCAATCGAACGCTAGTCGAGGCCGCTCGTACTATGCTCAGCCAATCGGATCTACCTCTGTTTGTGTAGGCAGAAGTTGTCTCTATTGCATGTTATACGCAGAATCGCTCCATTATTCATAGACGGTTTGGTAAAACTCCTTATGCATTGATTAATAACCGTACACCTAGCATTAAACACTTTCATGTTTTTGGATGCAGGTGCTTCGTATTAAATGATAGAGAGAACTTGAACAAGTTTGGACCGAAGGCTGATGAAGGCATCTTCATTGGATACTCACAGACATATGTTGCATATAGGATATATATGAAGAGATCAAATATTGTTATAGAAAGCATCAATGTCACATTTGATGAGGAGGTGGCTTCTGAACAACACAGTTCAGAACCTGTACTTATAGGAGTGTTAGCTTCTGGACAATTCAGTCCAGAACCTGTATCTCAAGCGACTAATTCAGATAAAGCATCAACTTCTACATCTCATTTTTCTGAATTAGATTTATTGTTTGAATTATTTTATGATGAGTTTCTAGGATCTAAACTTCCTAAATTTGTTGTGATTGACAGGTCTGAAGAATCAAGTTGTCAACATCCAATCACTTCAGAAGTATCTACTGAACTAGTTCCCTCAGTTCAGACAGAAACTCCAATTCAAACAAATACTCCTACAGTTGAAGTTGCAAATTAAAATGTTGAATCAGAAGTTCCTACTTCAGTTGGATGCACTGTGATGGAAAATCAACAGACTGATCAAGCTGTCCCAACTAAAACTTCTATACAAGATACTTCAATTGCACCCCCAAACCATGCTGAACAAGAAGAAGTTGAAAGTGGATATCTAGATGAGAGTTATGATCAATCTACATCGAATCCGCTCCCTTACGAACACAAGTGGACCAAAGAGCATCCGATAAGCCAGATAATTAGAGATATATCAAAACCGGTGCAAACTAGGTCTGCGACATTAAACATGTGTATGCATGATTCCTTTCTAAGCAAGATAGAGCCTAATCGAGTATCTGAAGCTCTATATGACTCGGATTGGGTTACTGCAATGCAAGAGGAGCTAAATCAGTTTGAAGCATTGAAATTCTGGAGACTTGTACCAAAACCTGAAGGTAAATCAATAATTGGTACAAAATGGGTATTCAAAAACAAAAAGGATGAAGACGGTATCGTAATTCGAAATAAACCACGACTTGTTGCAAAAGGCTATAGGCAAGAGGAAGGCATTGATTATGATGAGACTTATGCTCCAGTAGCGCGTATTTAAGCAATACGGATGTTCCTTGCTTACGCCGCTCATAAAAACTTCACCGTCTACCAGATGGACGTGAAGACTGCCTTTCTGAATGACATTCTTAAGGAGGAAGTATATGTCTCACAACCTGAAGGCTTTGTGAATCCAGATAAACTAGATCTTGTCTATATCCTGGATAAAGCACTTTGTGGATTAAAACAAGTGCCTCGAGCCTGGTATGAGGTATTATCAAAGTTTTTGGTCAAGTCGGGCTTCACAAAAGGTAAAATCGATACTACTTTATTCATTAAAAAGGAAAAAGCCGATATTATTCTTATTCAGATATATGTGGATGACATTATATTTGGCTCAACTAATCCTAAATACTGTAAGAATTTTTCAAACCTTATGGTGTCACGATTTCAAATGAGTATGATGGGAGAGATGAACTACTTTCTCGGATTACAAGTAAAACAATTTTCAATGAGGATTTTTATATACCAAGCTAAGTACATTTTTTATATTCTTCGGTAATTCAAAACGGAAACTTGTAAACCAATTGGAACCCCGATGGCACCGGGAACTAAGATTGGCCTGGATCCTTCGGGAAAACCTGTTGATGTTAGAACCTATAGAGGAATGATTGGTTCTTTAATGTATTTAACTTCAAGTAGGCCAAATATTATGTTCTCTACATGTTTATGTGCAAGATATCAGGCTAATCCAAAAGAATTCCATTTGTCTGCAGTAAAGCGCATATTTAGATATCTGAAGGAGACTGCAGATCTTGGTCTGTGGTATCCTAAAGATACTGGTTTTGAACTAACGGCTTACTTAGATGCAGATCATGTTGTTTGTATGTTAGACAGGACGATCACATCGGGTCATATACAATTCCTTGGAGATAAACTCGTAAGTTGGGCATCAAAGAAACAACTATGTGTTTCCACTTCAACGGCTGAGGCAGAGTATGTTGCTGCTGCAAGTTGCTGCTCTCAGGTGTTGTAGATGAGGACGCAACTACGAGATTATGGCTTCAAATTTGACAAGATTCTGATATATTGTGACTCTAAGAGCGCTATTGTAATATCAGCAAATCCTGTACAGCATACAAAGACAAAACACATAGATGTCCGATATCATTTTATCAAAGACAATGTTGAAAAAGGTATAATAGTACTTTATTTTGTAAACACTGATTATCAGCTTGCTGATTTGTTTACCAAACCTCTCGACGAAAAGAGATTAAATTTTATTATCTCGAAACTTGGTATGCTTCATCTCAAGACATAATCTGTGATTACCTATTAAAGTTTTTCTTATTGTTATTTTTCTTCATTTCTTTATCTTTATTCTGAAAAGATATCTGCACTAAAGGGTATTCGTGTTTTCAGGGGGAGTGAGAGAAGATAAAGATGGTCTATATCTATTTGAGGGGGAGTTCATATATTTCTGCTTATGTTTAAATGATAACTTTTTATGATGCATAAATGCAGGGGGAGTTAGAGTATGAAAGATAAGGAGTAAGAATTATGACTTCTGATTATTTCATATCAGAACTCATACATTCATTGTTTTACTGTTTTATGTCATTTTATTTTTCAATAAAGTTTCGTGAATAAATTTTTGTACTTTGACGGATTTTTTGACTGATGCAGATTTGAGAGGATGCTTACATGATCATACCATTATGACTTTAAGCTGACTTTATGAGATTTAAGACAGATCGAAAAGGTTTATTTCTATTCTTAATCTCATATATGGTTGAAAGAATGACGACTTTCAGTCATAGAAAACATGTTCTTAAATGTTCAAACCACTTCTGATTCTTAAACTATTTCATGAATATAGAAGTGTGATTTTTAAATGTTTTCATTATTACTTGTGCTTCAATGATCAACAAACCGTGTGTTTCCAAAGATTAATACTTGTGTATTATCTTGTCTATATACTGTCAAGTATTCACACACACCGGTTTAATTTTTGTTGAATTCGTTCTTACCATGTCTCTAAATTGAAACAATATTTTTCGATGGTAAGACACCCCGATTGTTATTCAAAGTTTGAGAGTAGTTTCATTTCTAAACGTTCTTTCAAGAATGTCTATATTTTTGGTTCATATAGACAATATCAATTTTTCTTGACCTAAGCCTTAATTGCTAAATCATTTCTATTTGATCTTTATTTTACAATGTAAGATTTTCAAACAAGTTTCTTGTATTCATTTCATTATTTCAATATACTTGTTTGAAATATCTTCAATGTTTAAAATGCTCAAATCTTCTTGATTATATCTATGAGCATACAGACATCTGACTTGTATATTTGTGCTTTAACTGATAAAGTTAAACCATTTTTGAGCAACAATGTGCTTTCATAGAAAAATATGGGTTCATTGTGTAGGACTTAAATGACACTTCTATGGATTCACGTTAACCAGTGTTTCCTACCCAAGAAGTTAATCATTAGTGATCGAGTGTGAGGAGTCAAAAAGAAATGAGTGTGGGTTGAGTGAGGAGGTAAAATGAAAAAGAGAGTTTGGTTTGAAGCGAGCTCAATGATTAAAAAGAAAGAGAGTGTGAGATCAGAGTAAAAGAATATCAAACTCTGCACCAACTTTTTCTGAGTCGGCCAGCCACATTACTAGTGTTTCACAATTGTTCGTGATCATTATTGAAACAGGCAACTAGCCCATGCCAACTCTTGATAAAACCCCACCAGCCACTCATTTTCTCCTTAAAAAGAAAGTGTTTCATATTTTCTGGGGACGCAGCACATTATCTATCTAGTTTTCATTTGGAAAGTCTGGATATTGAAAAAGAAGGAAGTCTGCCCCACCTTCGCACTTCGATCATGCACAATCGAGTTTGTGTTTAACTGTTGTTGTCTCAATGGTTTACACAATTTTGAGCCTTATATAAAAAGCAATCATCATGTGCTTAATTCTTTCTAACACTTGCACGAACACACAAGGAATTTGTTTTCTTGTCATAACGTTCATAGAAATATATTTGTGGTGTTTCGATGATTGAATGGAAGCCCTGGGAGTGAACATCAAAAAGCTCCTTTCCAATGTGTATCTGTTACACACAGTAACTTTGTGTTACTGACAGTTATATTAACTGATCCATTTGTTGATTCAGGTGTTTCACTCTAATTTGTCTGGATTTGAAAAGATCTAGATGAATGTCTTTATGAATTAACGAATGGTCGGAGGCTCAGATTTTGAAAGATCAGTGGTCAGATACAGACATTTCTTGTTGAAAGTTTTGATGATTTATATGCTCTAATCATCAAAAAGGGGGAAAAAGATCAAGAAATGTTGGTTGAAATGAGAAGCTAATATCAGTTGAGGGGAGAAGATAAAGGTTATGAAATGTCCGAAAAGAAAAGTTTATATCAAGTTATGGGAGAAAAGTTCAAAGCATTGCAAAGATTGAAAGACTAAAAGAGAAAAGTTCAAAGATATCTGAAGATGTGCTGAGATTACTGAAATTTTCTTTGAAGATTATTTGCTGAAGTAAACTGAGCAAATTCTGAAGATAATTTCTTTTTGAAGTCTGAAAGAGGTTTGAGATAACCTTGGGGAGATTGTTGAAGAGCATATCTACCATCCTTGGGGAGATTGTTATTTGTTTAAATACAGACTTTGAGAAGATTACAGATTGTTAAGGATCAAAGAAAGAAGAGATTGTTTTCTAACATAAATAGAAGTCTGAAGTTCAAATGCTAAAGTTGATCAAAGGAGGAGATTATACTTACTGAGCTTAAAGAGAAGATTGTTCTGCAAAATCTTTTTGAGATGATCTTGAATCTAAAGGGGGAGATTGTTAGAGCATAAATATGTTGGATACAAGATCATAGAAGACTGAAGATTGAAGTCAAAGTTGAAAGTCAACTCTCAAGCATCAAAGTCAAAGTCTTGTGTAATAAAAGTCAAAGTCAATATTGTATTTTTGTGTTTTCTTGTTTTGTGCGTGTATAATAGTTTGTGCGTGTTTCGTTGTTGGTATATATAGGTTTGTTGTGCGTGTAATCTTGTAGCACTTAATAGAGCAGTTCATAGTGTTGATAGAGTTCCTGAGATAGAGAGAGAAAGTCTGTGTGAGCATATTTGTATTGAATTTGATTGTGAAATAAAAGTGAGATTGATTGAAATTGTTAATGTCATCTTGATTGCATTGTTATCTAGGATAACAATTTTACAATGTGAAAAGAAACCAAAATGACATAAAATGTTGTTTCACAAAGTGAATTAACACAGGAATTAAATCGCTTTTATTGTTTCATGTAAAAATTGCAATTATTAAAGAAAATGTAAAAAAAATATAATGATACTCGTGTCAAATTAAAGAAAATAAAATGTTCGTGTTTTTATATTAATTTTTTGATTTAAAATTTTATTGTAATTATTATAATTTTGATTTAAAAAGGAGGGGGGTTTTAATTTAAATTATATAATTTCAATAACAGATAGAAAGTGAAGAGATTTTACTTTTATGTCCTTTTAAGAGTTATGTTTGTATATAAATGGTACCATATATGTAAAATGTTACCTCACAACTCTCACCATTGATTAATCTTGATTTTGGTTGAGATTGGTTCTTATAGTTCTCATTTGATTTAACCCCCATATATATATATATATATATATATATATATATATATATATATATATATTAGTACCTTATAATACATTCATATCAAACTCTTAAATACAACTCTTAAAGCATGAGGTACAACATTTTAAAGCATGATTTTTAAAAAACTATGAATTACAAGTGTTTAAACATAATGTACAAGTTCTTAAAGCATACCTTGACATCAGACTACCTTTAACTCACACCACCAAAGTAGAAGGTTCAAATGTTTCTTTCATTTCTTGACTTTTCTTTCCACTCTCTTCAAGCTTTTATTTGGAAAAAAGAGGATCACGATGCTCCCAATGGTGTTCTATTTTGGTAGGTTTAAAGGTTCCTTTTGAAGATCAGGTTGGCTTTGTTTGAAAATTTTGTTTTTTAAGGAATAGACTTTTGAAGAGGTAGCTAACAAAGTTTACTTTTGAAAAATATGTTTTTTTTCCTTCCACAATTTGATGGCAGGACAACTGTATTGGGTGGCTCCATTCTCCATCATCTAAACCCAACATGTAGAATATAATTCACTGGTAGAAGGTTTTATTTTCTCCATTCTCTAAACCCAACATCATTTTAACTCCAAACCTAATTTTTTTGAACTGAAATCAACCCAAATCTTCTTCAATTGACTTGAAAACTTGCAGATCTCATCGATTTCATGTCTATAACACTTTACAAACAAGAAATTTCAGATTAAAACTCTAATGATTACAATTTGATCTGGACCAGTTTTTGACAGACTCGAAAATGATTTAAAGAAAAATATAAAATTCACACTGAAAAGTCGTGAATTTGGCAAAACAAATCAACCGAAATTTGTTCTAAACAACCAATCGAGTACAAACAATTCAAACTCAGATAAAAAACATCACTAGATTTCAAAATTTGATTCTGAACAGTTTTCTTGTGCGAATTCTTGAAAAATTCGACCAAATCTTCAAATCAATCCATTTTTCTGAATTTCCTCTGCTCTGATACCAATTGTTAAGTCCTAAATTCAAGTTCTTTTTAATTCTAAACAATCAAGATGAACAAATTGTAAAATCACATGTCATTGATTTAATCACCAAGATTACAATCTCTCTTTCTCTCTCTACAACATCTTTCTCTCACTAGAATGATATTCTATTCTGATCTTCTCTAATCTGCTCACATACGTTCACACACTCTGAAATCTACACATGAATGTTACCACAAAGACAAAGCTATTTATACTACCTACAACATTACAAGGAAACTAAAATACAATACATTGACTTTGACTTATTACAAAGACCTTCACTTTGATGCTTGAGAGTTGACTTTGAGACTTTGACTTCTTGAACTTTTATCTTCAATCTTTATGATCTTGTATCCAACATATTTCTGCTCTAACAGGCTCACTTTACCTTACAAAATGAACATGATAGAGATTGAAAATCTTATCTGATAAGAGGGATGACAAGGATCGATAGTCTTACCCGGTTAGTGAGAGTGACAACTCTTACCCGGTAAGCGCTTACCAGATAAAAAAGTTGCATATGGTGTGGTTTTAATAGACTAGAATATTACCCAGTAAGTTAAAGTGAAAATGTTGACTATTATCAGGTAAATATTGGATATACGCCCCCTTTGTATTCCTTACTACGTATCCCAAACATTACTTTCCAAGGTACATATATTTTCGATGATTATGAAATTACTTTTTAAGACCAATTTGGTTGGCTTTTATGGAGATCCCTCTATCATATATATCTTAATATGTTTATAAGATATGTGCAAACTTTCAAGATTTCTAAGTCTTTCCCTTTTATTATCAATCATCGTTTAGATTTGTGGATTACATTGATCGGTGTATTCTGCTCTTTTTATTCTAACTCTTTATGGAAGGTTGTCTCCCATCAAAGTAAGATTTACGAACTTTCAAAACTTTGTTGAACTATATCGAAGGTGTACCATTCCATAGAATCCCCAAGGTATATAACCCAAAACCCCTATTTTGACCAAATGTATGTCTAGAGTGTAATGATATTTGTTGACAAAGTGCTATGTTTGTAAGGATGTTCTGGAGTTTTTTACTTTTAGAATATGATTTCATGGTTAAGGAGTTGATCCTACTAGCACAGGATGTGGTGGAGAATCCATTTACGATACGTGCATGGTTAATTACATTTTATTTTTTTAGCTTTGATAAGAGCATCCTAACCATGACACTAAAACATCAAATTGGGCTCTCCAGCATTAATTTTTTTTTGAACTCCAAACATAGTGTAAACCGGAAAAAATGGCGAGTCCCATGATTTGTCATTTGATTGTTCACACGGCATATATGCAGTGTGAAAACTCAAATAGGCAAAACGAACTTCTCTTTGCCGTGTGGTTGGCAAAATCACTCTTTTTCATTTTTTTTTTGTTGAAGTTTCTCTTTGATGGTTGCTAAATTAATGTTTCAGAATTGTGATTTACCCGTGCTGCATCGCACGGGTACACCACTAGTATATATATATATAGGGGCATAATCAAATGAGAAATAGGTTGTTTGTGGTAACTGTGAGATCCAATATGAGCCACACATTTAGAATAATTAATATTAATTTTAAATAAATAGAAAATGATATTTTAGTAAATTTTTTTAATTCCTAAAATATAACCTAAGTCCTAAATTTTCTTATTTCCTTTTACAAAAGAGTATCACAGGGTGCAATCACGTATTTTTTATGTTTACAAAAGGGTATCATATTGTATTATCATGTATTTTCGTTTTTTACAAAGTGTATCACAGTATGCATCACTTATTTTCAATGTTTTTTCGATCTATACAAAGTGTATCATGATGTGCTATTACGTATTTTTGATGTTTACAAAAGGGTGTCATAGTGTGCTATCATGTATTTTCGATGTATTTTCGATCTTTACACAGTGTATCACAGTCTGCATCATGTATTTTCGATGTTTATAAAGTGTATCACAGTGGGTATCATGTATTTACCGGAATAATATTTGCTGGAGAGAGGAGAGAGAAGAGAAGAGAGAGGAGAACTCAAAAATATCTAAAATTCCTTTAATTAAAATTTTTAATTAAAATTACCAAAATTATTGATTCCTAATTTATCTTCTGATGTGTGGTTAAGATTAGATCTCGCGGTTACCACAGATAACTGAATTCTACCTTGAATGACACCCTATATATATATATATATATATATAGAGAGAGAGAGAGAGAGAGAGAGAGGTGGGTTCAAACGAGAACGGTACCTATTTAAAAGAATACGAGAATAATTCTGGACCAATCATTTTATTAAATAATAACTTAAATAAAACTTTCTAAAAAATCACCCAAAAGGGCATATATGTCATTTGCTCTATACATAATATAAATGGAAACACATTTATTTAAATATAGATTAAGTAATAATAAATTTAATTAAGGTATTTATTTTATGATTTAAGCATTATTAAATTTTTATTTGTTTACTTATTATTTTTTACAATATTAAAATAAGTGTGATTTAGTTTTTCATTCTAAATATTCATTTTTATAGAATTAGTTTATTTAGTAAAAAAAAATTTCAATTTTCGTCAAAAATCACATGTGATATCCACAATTAATCGACATTTTTTTTTCATAAAAATGATTCGTTAATTTTCATCAATGTATCATAATTGATATTGATCATAGTAGGAAATAAATGTAAGTTATTTGCAACATTACCAAAGATATGTTAAATTATGAATTACGTTTTGAAATACATGTGATCTTATACATTTTAAATATATTTTGCTACATATCACATATGATTATGTTTTTATTATTTTTCTTTTTAAAATTTTAATTGAAATAATTGTTTTTCAAATTTTAAATCATATATGATTAGAAAAACATTTTGAAAAACGTTAATTCATTATGAATCACATATGATTAGGAAAACATTTTGAAAAAAAAAGTTAATTCATTATGAATCACATGTGATTTTGATAACAAAAAGGTTAATATTACAAATGATGTGTAAATTATGAATTACGTTTTGAAGTACATGTGATCTTATACATTTTAAATGTATTTTACTACACATCACATATGATTATGTTTTTATAATTTTTCTTTTTTAATTTTTAATTTGAATAATTGTTTTTCAAATTTTAAATCACATATGATTAGAAAAACATTTTGAAAAAAGTTAATTCATTATGAATCAAATATGATTAGGAAAACATTTAAAAAAAAAGGTTAATTTATTATGAATCACATTGATTTTGATGACAAATTATGAATTACGTTTTGAACTACCTATACATTTTAAAATGTGTTTTGTATAAATCACATTTTGTTTTCATTATTTTTCTTTTTCAATGTTTAATTTAAATTATTATTTTTCAAATTTTAAATCACATATGATTAGAAAAACATTTTTAAAAAAATTTATTAATTCTGAATCACAACTGATTTTGATGAAAGTTGTATTTTTTTTAAATATTATTTTAAATAAAAAAAATTGAATTATTTAAATGAAATTAAATACCGTTAATTTAAATGAATTAAATAAAAAAATCAGTAAATAGAAAATTAAATTATATTAATTTCATAAATATGGTAAAAGTAGAATTTTAAATAAATACCTAAAATAACTTTTATATAAATAAATTACTTTTATACCTTTATTTATTTATTTTTAGAATTAATTATTTAAGATAATATTTAATGAAATGATTGGCCTAGAATTATTCTCTTATTTTTTTAAATAGATATCATTCTCGTATGATCCTCCCTCAATATATATATATATATATATATATATATATATATATATATATATAAGGTCGGGTTCTAGTGAGAAATGAAGTTATGGTGAAAAGTTTAAGTAGAAATTTAGATCCTTGAATCAATCCTAATTAAATATCAATATTAATGAGATGCACTGGATCAAATCCCATGATATTAGAAGTTGAATGATAGAGAATGATTACCTTTAAATTACATTATCTTTGGGTACTCCCTCCGTCTCAAATTAAGTGTTCACATTACTATTTTAGTTTGTCCTAAAATAAATGTCCACTTTCAAAAGTAAGTTTCCAATTTCTCATTTTACCCTTAATTATAAGGTGGAGAAAATTTATCTCTCTATTTTTAAGTGTAAAAGTGTCTTTTAGTTATTTAAAAAGTGTAATAATTGTACATTCCTAAAACTGTGTGTCATTTTCATTGTGGATATTTATTTTGGGACGGATGAAGTATAATATAAAAATATATGATAATTACATAAACCATTCGAGTGGAGTGGTTAACTATTTCTATTTTCATAATATTTTTTCATATTTGTTCTAAAACCACTTACTTTCTTAGATTGTTCATTCATATTATTAACACTTTATTGATTTTGATTTTTAAAATTTTGTTATTGTAAAACATGTCCTTCATGTTGTAACCCCAGTGGTAAGGTAACATCCTGGGGTTCAGTGGATGGTATCCCTGACTACCTAGGTTCGAACCCCGTGGTGAACATCATGTGACATCCATGATCATGGGCCCTGCCACATAATGGTACCCTTAATTGGGCTGGGTCGTGATCGACAGGGATTAGTCGGGTGACACCTTTAAGTGGGAGCCCGGATACCCCGGGAACGTGTGCGTGTGTTAACTTGCCGTTCAAAAAAAAACATAATATGCTTTATGTATTTAAATAACAATTACTTTGAAGAATAACCTTTTTTAGACTTATGTCATTATTCTATACAAAGAAAATTACAAATATATGGTCGACATAAAAGGGATTTAAGTGGAGTGGTTAAAACAATCAGATTTTGAAAAAATAATATTCATCAAAATTGAAAGTACAAACTTGATGAAACGGGTTAGATTCGTTGGATTGAATATTAGATCAAAACAAGCAATGGATGTCAACTAGATACGTCATATGGACACATTTGAAATGGATTAAATAAGTTATGTTAGTTGGTGGATCATACTGAGTCTTGTTTTGTTCTCTTTCTCGTGTTCAATTTAGCAAAAACATTACATTTTAATGAATTCATTAAAAAGTCGATTAAATAGATTATGTAGCAAACATATAACCGTTATATCAGTGGTGGAGCCACATGATCACAAGAGTTAGCAATCGCTAACCCTCATTTTTCTATAAAATTTATATATAATAATTTTGTATTATTAAATAATTTATGATATAAAAAAAAACTTGATTTATATTGTTAACTGGACGTGTGATTCACCTACACCTTCCTCCCACCTTCTCCTGTGGGTATTTTTTTTTTTTTCCATTTTATGTATTTTTGCATTTTTGAATTTTTATTTGTTATTAATAAAATATTTGTTTATTTATTGTTATGTTTTATTAGTTATTGTCAGGTTTATTAACTAAAGAAATTACTAATTTAAATTGGATTTATTTGAAAATAGATTTGTTTATCATTAATTCAGATTTTTTTTTAAGTAAAGACTTGTTGAAAATGGATTCATTATTGCTAATCATGCATCAAACGTTTGAGTTTGTCACTAAAGGTTAATTATTAATTCGCTAGTTCTTGTAATTAATTATTTAATTGGTTAGATGATTTAACCTATTTGATTTTAAGGTTGCCGATTTATATATTGCTAATTATTATTTGTTAAGTGCTTGATTTTAGTTTTTTATACATTAACAAGTTTAACATTTAATAGTCATGGATAAGTATTTAATAAAGAGAAAAACGACCGGTGATTCGTCATATCTATACTGGATTAGAATAATTCTGGTAACATTTAACAATAATGTTTTTGTTGAGGTAGATAATGAAGACATTATAGATAAGTTTCAGTAAATGAAAACTCGTCGTGTTCACTGTTGAAACTGTCACATTTTGAGGAATATAATATCGTTGTTTTTGCTATTTTAAGCAAAAAATCAATATTTACTTTTTTAATATAACTTATTTATAATTGATGCTACCCCTAAACTGAGATCCTCGCTCCGCCCCTGGTTATACCACAATCTTCATATTCTTCTTGTATCTTTTTTTTTTTTCTTTTAAAGAAACTTCTTGTATTTATCTTCATTCATCTTTTACTTCAATGTTTATTACATATATTCATCATTCATTGTCCATATATATTGAAAGAACATGAATCTATGAAGAATAAAATGAACACTAAGGGGGCGTTTGGTTCATAGAATGGAATTTGATGGAATTGGAACCCATTGAAGTAATTTGACTTTGAAGGAATTGAAATGAAATTTGACCATGCGTTTGGTTGGTAGAAATTGAATAGAATTCAATTCTTTCACTTTAGGCAAGGAATGATGAATTTCTTGATTTGTGGAATTCAATGGAATTCAAATGATTCCATTATGATCAATATGTGAACCAAACAAATGAATTGAAATTTGGTCAAATGAATTATCCATTCCAATTACTTCAAAATTCATGAACCAAACACCCCTTAATTGTCCACCTATGCTTGTACTGTGTTCAAAAACTTGACTATAGTTGCACTGCTAAATATTACCAAGTTTCAAACAAATCGTAACTTTTTTTTTATCGGGTTTTTTATCTTCAAAGTTTTGCCAACCATTTACCAGTCTAACTTAATGCTTTTGAAATCGCAAGTTCCTTGTAAGATTCATATGTTTTCATATAAATCTTGAGTCTCAAACTTCTTATCAATGTTATACGAGTAAACAAGGGCGGAGCCGGCAAAGGCCCAGGGCCCTCACCAACCCCCCGTCAATTTTAAATAATAAAAAAAAGTTAAATAAGCCCATAAACAAAGTATACCTTTAGAATCTCTAAGGCCCACCCAACATCAATTTCTTTAAAACATGTATACCAAATTTTTTTGGGGCCTCACTTATTATCTTTAAAATTCTCAAGCCCAAGTCATTTATCAATTGCTTTTTCTATTAGACAACAGATAGCACCTATACAACCATTACGAAATATGTAATACAGTAACAGTTAGTGTTCCAATTTTTGTAATATAGTTACATATATTGTTTTTTGATTGAACATTGGTGGTTGCATCTTAGACAAATGTTTCGCTTTCAAGAGGTCTCATGTTTGAGCCTCCTTGGTAGCAACTGTTTAATATTTTACCTTTTAAATGATCCTGTTATGATTTTTTTTGTAAGACGAAGGGTGTTATGAAATATTTGAAACTGAAGGATTGAACTGAAATTTTTAACAAAACTTATATAAAAATGGGGTTTTGTTCTCACTTCTATCCTTCAATCACCACCCATGAGGAATCGTCCATTCTCTCCTCTAATTTGCATTTTCCAAACATATTATCTATTACAGTTTATTTATTTGACCTAAATTCTAGTTTTTCTTTAATTGATTTTATTTCATTATTGATTTGTCTTAAATTCTAGATTTGTTCTAAATCTGTTTAAATTGTAAAACATCATATTTAATAGTAGTAATACTAGATGCATAAGGAAACAAAACAGAAAACCTAGAAAAAGAAAGATGAAGTCCCTTATAGTAATGGAAAAGTTTAGGAAATCAACCAAAAAAACCAAAAAAATGTCTTATAATGATGGAATTCGACTAAAAACATATCAGACATAAGACATATAATCTTGCGTCTTGCAGGTCGATTACATTTTCAAAAATGTATTTTATTGAACGAATTGACACAATTAACTTTTTACCAGGTCGAACTATGTTGACTGCCCCCCGCGTCAACCACGAATTTGCGACTCTTTGATCAACCTTAAATGTGCATCTGCTCAAAATAATTCCTGGATCCGCCACTAACACACGCTAAGAAGTGATCCAAGTTAAAGTTTACCTAGTAAACGGTTGGTAACAGCCCCTTAGTCATATTTGTGTTCATATGGGCATTTTTTCAGTCACTTCTGCAAACATTCGCTACAAAAACAATTGCATCTTTCACTAAGAAAAGGAAATTGCATGAAAATACAATGTATTTTGAAGAATTTTACATCTTTTTTGTACTTTCTTCATTTTATAGAGAGCTTTTGAAGAATCTGTTGGACCAAAAACTAACCCCAAAATTTTCATTTTCTCCATTTAATAGAATCTAGAGATGTTCTAATGATACTATAAAACAAAATCGTTAAAGAAGGCAGAAAGTGCCATGAAATAACCATCGGCATGTGTTTAAAATAATCTTTGAAATAACTCTTCATCTTTTATGGATGTATTTTGTATTACAGTTAAATACCCTCCAAACCAACCAGTTACATCCTTGATCGAATAACAATATCTCGTTTTCAAGATCGTACATACAAAATAGCTCATATTACTACCGGCAGATCCAGCTTCAAAGACTTCTATTCAAAGAACTATATCAAACAATTTTTTTCCTGCCAAATAAAACTCCACATATATATATATATATATATATATATATATATATATATCCTTCTAGAATGGTTGTTCTCTCCTTGAATCATAATAGACTGAAATGGTACCCTCTTGATATCAAGAAATGTTGAGTACTCATTGTTCATGGGTTGTTTCCATGGTTCTCCATCCATCTGCATGAAACCTTCTTTCCATGCTCCACCCCTTAACTCGAATCGAATTGCTGATGCTTGATCACCAACCCACCATGATAGAAAAGTTGAAAAGACAATGTTATACATACAGCATAATCAGTTTTATAGGACTATATTATGTCTAAGAATTCTAACAAACCGTTTAATAGAACTTGAGTTTATAGGATCAAACAATTGAACGTCCTGACAAATGTGATGTTACAATAAGTTGATAGAACGCTTTTGGATGTCCTTACAATTTTTTAGCAAAATTTTGTAATAAAACATCCTATTAATATATATATATATATATATATATATATATGTGTGTGTGTGTGTGTGTGTGTGTATAGGGGTGCTTTTATATGAAACCGCAATAAAGGTTGCAACCCTTACAACCTCCCTCATCACCATAGATTAAGATACCAACGGTCAAGATTAATTCACCCCTTACATATTCATCAAATTCATTTTCTATTATTTTTTTCATTGAAAAGTAGTCTGCTGATGAGCAAAATAGGCATAAATTATAATTTCAAACTTTTTCCTAATCATGGAAACATGTGTTTCTATGAATCCAATCCCTAAAATGATACTCACGAGTTAGGAAGGATATTCATAGTCAAAAACCACCTCCCTTATTCATGGTATGCTTTATTCATGGTAATCAAATCCCTGAAACATCTCGTTCATGATTCATACGGTTACACAAAATGAGAAAAACCCTAGTATCAACAATCTCCAAGAACAAAATTCTGCAACATTCAACCATCTACATCAATGGCCAACGGAAATAGACGTAACGATGTCTTTATCTATATTTGTCGTAAACCATTTCACTTCAAGGTCGAATCATTAACTGATTCAATCATCTTGAATCATTTCGGTGGAGGAGCGACTGTTTGAGGCTGCCGCACTCTTTTTCAAAGTTCAAAAACACGGTGGAAACACCCATCGATATCGACTTGGAAGATGACGATGAAATGAGTACTAATTCATGAAAACAATCTAGTGAATACCATTGCATGAACATCAACTACTAACTTTACGTTTGTGTTGAAAAAATAATCATGTTGTACAGTTCATGAAACTTGAAATGTAGGCTTGTGATTAGAAATTCAAGAACGCTAATTCATAAAAACAATTTAGTGAATACCATTACATGAACATACATTCATTTTTTAAAACGGAAATCGATTAGTGAACTTAACTTCATGATCAAATAACCTTCAATGAGTGTCATATAGAACACGATATTTTCCGGATGAAGGAGACGATGATTCACGATACAATCAGGGTGTCTTACCATCGAAAAATTTGTTTCAATTTAGAGACATGGTAAGAACAATTTCAACAAAAATTAAACCGGTGTTTGTGAATACTTGACAGTATATAAACAAGATAATACACAAGTATTAATCTTTGGAAACACACGGTTTGTTGATCATTGAAACACATGAAATAATGAAAACATTTAAAATCATACTTCTAAATTCATGAAATCTTTTTAGAATCAGAAGTGGTTTGAACATTTAAGAATATGTTTTCTATATCTGAAAGTTATTCTTCTTTCAGATACGTTTGAGATTAAGATTAGAAATAAACCTTTCCGTTCAGTCTTAAATCTCATGAAGTCAGCTTAAAGTCATGATGATATGATCATTAAGTATCCTCTCAATCTGCATCAGTCATAAAGTCTTGTCAAAGCAACTTTATTCACAACATTTATTTGAAAATAAAATGACATAAAGCAGTAAAACATTGAATGTATGAGTTCTGATCTGAAATAATCAGAAATCATATTCAGTACTCCTTAAACATACTCTAACTCCCCCTGCATTTATGCATCATAAAAATTTATCATGTAAACATATGCAAAAATATATGAACTTCCCCTCAAATAGATATAGATCATCTTATCATCTTCTCTCACTCCCCCTGAAAACATGAACACACATTAAAGTGCAGAAATCTTTTCAGAATAAAGATAAAGAAATTAAGAAAATTAACAATAAGAAAACTTTAATAGGTAATCACAGATTATGTCTTGAGATTAAGCATACCAAGTTTCGAGATAAGAAAATTAAATCTCTTTTCGTCGAGAGGCTTGGTAAACAAATCAGCAAGCTGATAATCAGTGTTTTTAGAAAATAAAGTTCTATTGTACCTTTTTCGACATTGTCTTTGATAAAATGATATCTAACATCTATGTGTTTTGTCTTTGTATGTTGTACAAGATTTGCGGATATTACAATGGCGCTTTTAGAGTCACAGTAAATCGGGATTTTGTCGAATTTGATCCATAATCTCGTAGTTGCATCCTCATCCACAACACCTGAGAGCAGCAGCAACATACTCCGCCTCAGCCGTTGAAGTGGAAACACACAATTGTTTCTTTGATGCCCAACTTACGAGTTTATCTCCAAGAAATTGTATATGACCCGATGTGCTCTTCCTGTCTAACATACATCGAGCATGATCTGCATCTGAGTAAGCTGTCAGTTCAAAACCAGTATATTTAGGATACCACGGACCAAGATCTGCAGTCCCCTTCAGATATCTAAATATACGCTTTACTGCAGACATATGGGATTCTTTTGGACTAGCCTGATATCTTGCACATAAATATGTAGAGAACATAATATTTGGCCTACTTGAAGTTAAATATATTATAGAACCAATCATTCTTCTATAGGTTCTAACATCGACAGATTTTCCCGAAGGATCTATGCCGATCTTAGTTCATGGTGCCATCAGGGTACCAATTGGTTTACAAGTTTCCATTTTGAATTTCCGAAGAATATCAAAAATGTACTTAGCTTGGTTTATAAAAATCCCCGTTGAAAATTGTTTTACTTGTAATCCGAGAAAGAAGTTCATCTCTCCCATCATACTCATTTGAAATCTAGACACCATGAGGTTTGAAAACTTTGATCGAATTTCATTGTAAATTGGTTTGTTGGATTCGGTTTTAAATATAAAACATCTTTAATTCACATCGATTTGCAAGAATTTCATGTTTTGATGTTCGATTTTGAAAAATCGTTGTTTTTCTGAAAAATCGTTTTCATGTACTGTTCAATTCAAGTTTATTGAAATTGTGGGTTTTAATCGAATTTGTTTATTACTAAGTTGTTAGGAAGTGTTTTTCGAACTTATATGTGCAAGAAATTATCTGGAATTTTTAATCTGTAATCGATTGTGTTGATTTTTCATGTTTTTCAGCACTTTGCGTGAGATCTGAACTTTGCGCGAGTTCTTCACGGTTTGCGCGAGTTCTTCATTCTTTGTGCCAGTTCATCTTCTGAGTTCAGAGTATCACGCAAAGTCAGCTTTGCGTCACATTCATATTACGCAAAGTGAGCTTTGCGTCTCCTTCAGCTCGAGAAAAGAGCAAGTTCTCGTCTTGAGTTCTTCACGCAAAGTAACATTTGTGTTACTCGTGCATTACGCAAAGTATACTTTGCGTCTTCAGCTCATCACGCAAACCTCATTTGCGTCATTCACGTTCTGCTCACGCAAAGTTAGATTTGCGTCTTCAGTGCCTCACGAAATTCCAAGATTACGTCTTACTTGGCTCACGCAAAGTCTCATTTGCGTCTCCCATTGCTCATGAGAATCTACATTTGCGCCAGCTTTCTCTCACGCAAACTTCAGTTTGCAACAGCTCTACTGTGAACACTTAGAATTTTTTCTGGATTTCTGCCATGGATTCTGCAAAATTTGCATATCAAGCTCAACTCTACAAGAATGACCTCATGATGTCATTGGGCACAGAAAATCGTCCTCCAGTTCTGATAGATGAAAATGAGTTTACTCAGTGGCAAGATAGGTTCTTGAATTTTATAGAGCGTCAAAAGAACGGAAATGACATGATGAACATTCTATCTGAAGGACCTTTTGAAAAACCCAAGTTGGCTTATGGATTATATAAGCCTACCAAAGAATATACACCTGATGAGTTATCAGAGTATTAAGCTGATCGTGATATAAAGGCAAATCTGATGCTAGCCTTGCCAAACTCTATCTACAACAGGATTGATTGTTTCAAAACTCATCCTAATCTTAAGTGGCAACAGCTAGACAAGATCATGCTTGGATCTTCAATTGCAACTCAACTGCGACATACTCGATACATGAACAACTTTGAAGAATTCAAAGCTAAGGATGGGGAGTCACTGAAAACTGTGTATGACAGATTTTGTGCCGTGATCAATGATCTGAGAAAAATAAAAGTGGAAAACACAGAGCTTGAAACAAATCTGAAATTCCGCAACGCTCTTCAGCCTGAATGGAATAAATCTTGTCACAGACTGAGGAACGATGTTCGAGTCTCCACTATGCAGATCCAAGAAAAGTTTGAGATCTTGCTGATAGAAGAGTGCATAGTATTTGAGAAGAAGGCCAAACTGGAGAAAAAGAACAAGAAGTCAGTGGACCCGGTTGCACTTCTAACGAGCCATCTGGCTAATCAAGCATTGTCTGATAATGCTTATGACGGGTCAACTGAAGATGATGGTGAGGCACTTCAGAAAGCAATGATCCTTCTCTCACAACACTATCAGAAAAAGTTCCAACCACGTCAAAGTTCCAACACTTCTCGCTTCACTTCTGGGTCCAAGAATGCTCAAGTACCCGGGCCAAAAACTGCTGCATGTTACAACTATGGAAATCCGGGTCACATATTTAAGGAGTGTAAAGTGAAGAAAGTTAGGGACTCAGCTTACTATCGAAAGAAACTGGAACTGGCCGAGAAAAGAGAGAGTGGAACTGCTCTTCTTGCTGAAGAAGAATTCTGGCTGGATCACTCCGATGATGAAGCTGCAAATGTCGAGATCGCTCAAATGTGCTTCATTGGAGATGATCAATCTGTTTATGATGATGAATCTTCAACAGATGAAGATGAGGTATATGCTGATTTTGATTACAATTTCATTACCTCTCAAATGAACATTATTATAACTGCTTTATCTGATTTGCTTTCACAACTTTTATCTGAAAAGAATTTAAATTAAGAAAAGTCGGATTTGATTGACAAACTGAATATTTCTTTGAAAGATGAAAAATCTATTTTGGTTCATACTAAAGAAATCTTTCAAAAGAAATTGGATGATTTGGAAAATTCAAATAAGACTTATCATGAGTCTTTAACTACTATGACCGAATAAAAAGATAATTTTTTGGACAAAATAAATAAGTTAGAAGAAAAGTTATATCGAAGAAACCAATCTGAACAAACAATTTTTATGAATAAACCAAGGAGTGAGGAAGCTTTAAAAGAAAAATGGGGACTTGTTTTTAAAAATCCACATTGTTTAAACAATGCGATCGAAAAATCCCCGACTTTATATAAATACGATTATCTAACACTTGCTCAATGTGCTTCTCAATTTAAAATTGATTGGATGAATGAAAAGCAAGTATTAGAAATCGAAAATGAGAAAAGAACAAATAACAAGAAAAAGGAAATTCCTTTTGTTTATACGCATGAAAATGCAAAATATTTTCCTGATAAATCAAGAAGAGGCAAAAAAGGTTTGAATGATATATCTCCTGTCAAATCTTCAATGTCTGATGATTTTGTTGATGTTTATGCCATTGAAACTAATAAGGAAAATATTTCTCCAATCATTTATGATTCTAAGAAATATACTCCTCCGTTAGTATTAGAAGGTAAAATCATTGATCTTGAAGATAAGATGGAAGATCAAAATATTTTAAAAGAAATTGAATCTGATGTTATTCTTTCTTTCTTGACTTCTAGTCTTGAAGAAAATTTATTTTCTCAAACATAAGATTCATTTTCTATTTCTGGTCTTTCTTCTGATTCTAAGGAAAACAAAAAGGGAGTTTCAAAATTTTAAATCTTTTCTCAAAATAATTCTGACTCCGAGGAAAATTCAGATTTATTGTCTGATCAGATTGGTTGCTTAGGTAAAATTATTTCTTCTGATTTAAATATTAAGTCTAAAATTCTTGATGAATCTTTTACGCTAAATTATCAGTATTATAAACCTAAGCGTAAAAGAAGAAGGTCAAAGAAACAAGATAAAGTCATTTCTGATAGTTCTAATTCTTCTGATTCTAATCTTTCAGATAGGACTTTGAGCAAGTCATCGAAGCAGATTTGGAGAGCGAAGCGGATATCTGATGAATTTCAGATTGATGGGGATAGATGTGTAGACAAACTTTATAAAAGGGATTCATTTGCTAATTGTAATAAAATTTCTAAATACTCAATAAAGCAAATGATTCGAATTTCAAAACATGTCTCATATTCTTCCTCTGATTCTAGTTCAGATGTTTATGCTTTGTATTCATCTGATGATTGTACTTATTATTCTGATGATCTTTCTCGTGCTTTAACTGTCAAATCTTCCCTATAAGAACTGCAACTAACAAACATGGGCCCAAATTCAAGTGGGTACCAAAATCTCAATCTGACTCAAAGTTGCAGGCACCTCATGTCAAGGGGGAGTAAGAGAAAATGGTTCTTGAGTAAATCAGCTCAAGACCCGCACTTCAATGTCAAGATTTTGGCTTCTAAGTACTTCAGCTTAGAACCCGTACTTAAATGGACTTTGATTTCTAGACAAGACAGTCTAGAACTCGTTCTTCAAAGAATTAAGCTTCTGACTAATGAGAAACTGTGAGTGTATCTAGTTTATTTCCGCTGCATTTATCTCTGATAATGATGTTGTTCCAGTTTTCTCAAATTGTTTTTAAAAGAATCTGAGCATTTAAATTTCAACTCTTGAATTTGTTCAACCCAGATTTTTTCAAATGAGACACATATTCTTTATACACTGTGTGAAAGATAATATTATTGAATTATATTTTGTTTCAACTGAATATAAACTTGCCGATCAAATGTTTCTATTTTCAAATCCCGGCATGTTGAATTTAAAAGTTTAAACCTTTACAAATTTTATTCTATAGAGTAAAAGTTTTACAATTTTTTCTTTCAGTTGAATAAAATGTGTGTCGAGGATAAATTTTCAAGTTGCTTTGTTTATATTAAAGTTTTATATGATCAACTTTCAAGTCTTACAAAGATCGAAAGGTCAGCAACATGTTTGAAGCTTTTGATACTGCTTTATAGATATGTGATTTGGGATATTTATAGTTTACAATGCTTAGAAAACCTAAAAACGTCAGAATTATGGATTGCAATGAAAATATAGGCTAAGCACTTAGATGTAGAACTGAGTCATTAAGATGAATAATTCTATATATAAAATACAGAAATCTCTGAGTTTAAAAGTTTGTACCTGTGGCCTTTCTGGTTTAGGAAAGTAAGTTCTGTGGGATGTTTGTCATCTGGTCCCCTAAGGTCAATTGATCTGGGAGTGATCGAACCCAAATCCTTCTATAGAATCAGATCGAAAGTCATGTTCTATTGGTATGATTGGGTTTAGGATGTGTCGATGTAGCCTTTCTGATCTGGGAGAGTAAGTTCCAACGGGTGCTTGACACCTAGTCCCCTAAGGCCAACTGGTCTGGGAGCGGCTGACCAAAATCCTGCAATAGGGTCAGATAGAAAGTTACGTTTACGACATGTTCTTTACTTACCAAACTTTTTGATTAAAAGATGCCAAAGTGCACAAGCTTAAAAGATGCCAAAGAGCACACTCATGTAAAGATGCCATAGAGCACAATGCTAAAAGATGCCAATGAGCACACATCTCATGAAACTTGGTGATATGTTTTAGTTGCAATAAACCTATAAATTTGTGAAAGTCTGAATTCTTGATGGCTTAGTGTGATTATTTGCAAAGTTCTCTATTATATTTTTAGAATTGCATTTTCTTGAAGCTAATCGAAGTTCACATGCGAGCACACTGAATAGATTGATGAAAGTTTTTGAAACTGAACATGTTTTAACTTGATATGCAATAAAAATTGTTTCTATATCCAAACATACACATTTGATTTCATCTGACGGATTTTATTGTGATATTTTACTAAGTAGAATTTTATTTGTTTCTGTTTAAATTTTTATATATTTAGTCGTTTCAAAATACATATTCAGTATATTTTTCTTTCTACATTGATGATTCATTTTCTTGTGTTCTCATTTATATTTTAATGGGTTTGTGCATTATTGAAGGGGGAGTGAAAAAGGAGATTTTTCTGCAAAGATCATATCTGTTTTTGAGGGGGAGTATATGATTTTCTATATGAATGCTAACTTGAATTGTCAAATCTAGTGCATTTGTGTAGGGGGAGTCAAAGAGCTTAAAAAGGTAAAAATTTTCTGAGTTCAAGTCAGATTTGCGCCAACAGTTGGTCGCGCAAACCTTACTTTGCGCCACCTTCGGCTAGCGCAAATCTTACTTTGCGCCACCAGCGTGTAGCGCAAACCTCCTCTATTTTTCCTTTATTTTGATTTTTCAGATCTTAAGTTGTCTCGTCTCCAACATTTGCATGACCAAGTTGATCCGGATCATCAAGGTCATGAGGGGGAGAAGTTAAGGAGATGTTAAAGAGACAAAGAGCTCCAAAGTTTATCTACTGATCAAGATTCGCTCAAGATTCTATTTTCTCAGTTATACTACATCTTTTGTTGTTCATGCTCCGACCACCATTGTTCATTCAAGGTCATTTAAAAGAGGTGTGTCGTCTAGAGGACAAGCTGATGAATCGACTGTTCGTTCAAGTTTATTCCAATCTGGTCTAGTCTTGTCAAGGCAGCAAAGATAACTCAAATTGAAAGATGCTGAGAGGAATTTTTTTTTATAAAGTCTGAAAGCTTTGCAAAGTCGCTTAGATGGTTCATGCTGATTTAGAAGATGGATTTTGAAGACCACAACGCCAATGATTACTAAGGGGGAGATTGTTAAGTCTGATTTTATAGTAATCATTGTATTTATAGTCTTGGTCTTATACTGTACTTAGATAGGTTTTATCTATATGTTTGACTAAGCGTATTTAAGTCCCTTTGGTCCTTGTTCCTTGTAAGACACATCTTAACGCCACATCAATACAAATTCTTACTTTGTGCTACATTGTCTCTCTCTCTACTTTCTCTCTCTAGGATTTAGAGATCTTGTATTCACAGGTTTCCTCCAGACTCTCACTTTCTTTGGCCTTAAACTCTTCATAGTTGTTGATACAGTTGGCCACTTTCATCTGGTTTCCGATCTTAGAGCCCATCATCATCTTTTGCAACTGATCCCACGCCTTCTTTGCATTAGATTTGTAGCTATCTATCTTGATATAAATCTCATTAGGGATACTCTAGAGTAGAAGAGATCTTGCTTGCTTATCAACTTTGAATCTGCTTTTCTGCTCATCATAATATTGAGCAAATTCTTTCGGAACTGTTTTCATCTTTTTCACTATGTCCTCGTCTCCATCCTTACTGACTGAGGATTCATCATCAGGTATTTGGACAGTAGGAGGTATCATGGGACCTTCTGTAATTGATAACAGAATGTTTTCCCCATTTGTGTGACGATCGACAAAGTCGAGAAAACGATCCTTCCACTGTTCGTATTCTCCCTTGAATAGAATAGGAGGCTTTACGTCCGTACCGATAGAAAGAGCGTATTTTGAAGTCATCTTGATCTACACTGCTTATTGTGATCGTCAAAATTCATAAAACAAACTGGATCTACAAAAATCAAACTCAGTTAAATTTTAGAAATATCAGAAAAATTTACCAAGAACAGAACGCGCATGACATTGAAATGAAACACTTCGCGCAAACAACTCAATGCAAGTATTGATCTTCGCGCCCAAAATAGACTCAAGTGAACTCACTTCTCGCACCCAAGGTTATGCGAGTTTGTGGTTCGCACAAGTCATAAGATGCGAGAACTGAGGTTCGCGCACAACAAAGTTGCGTGAAACAAGGTTCGCGCACAAAGGCTTATGCGAGTTCTTAGTTCTCGCACACCACGATGTGCGAGTTTTGGAACTTCACGCAAAATACTTTGCGAGATCTAAACTTAGAAAATTTTCAAAAAATCAGAAACACGCTAAATGCAAACGCGCAAGATTCACTTCTTGCATGTTTTGGACGTAGAAAATTTTGAACAAAATTACTTCACGCAAAACACAAACGCGCAAGGCACACACTTCTCGCAGGCTCAACTTCGCGCACAAGGAGGAAAGGAAACAGTACAAACTTGCACCTAGTGTTGTGCGAGTTTTTACTTCTCGCACGACTCTGTTAGCGAGTTCTTCACTTCAAACACAGTATTCAGTCCTTTGCGAGTTCTTGATCTTACGAGTTCTACCCTTAGCGAGTTCTTCCTATAGCGTGTTCTTCCTTTGCGTGATCTTTAGATCTTGCGAGTTCTACCCTTAGCGAGTTCTTCCTCTAGCGTGTTCTTCCTTTGTGTGTTCTTTGGATCTTGCGAGTTCTTCACTTGCACAGTTCCAAAATTCGATCTTTTATACAGAAAACGATCCAATCTTCACCAATTTACTTGTAAATTTGCAGATCTTCTCGATTTCAAGTATATAACTGATTACAAGCAATGAATTACAAATACAAACACAAATCAAGACATATTGAATCTATTATAGTGCGATGAAATAGTTCAAACAAGAACTCAAGATATTTCAAAAATTTAGTTCGATCTAGTGTCAATTAGACAAAACTATTCAAACAGAACTCGATCTAGATGTAAAATCGAACATAATCCTAAACAAAATTCGAATCAAATGCATCACTGAAATTCAAAATTCGAATTTCTACAGTCCATATGCGAGTTCGTCCAAAATACGATCCAAAAGTCGAATTGATCCAAGTTTTTCTCTGAATTTCGTGTGCTCTGATACCAATTGTTATCCCAGATAATAATGTAAATCATACGATGACAATCAATTCCATTAATCTCACTTTTATTAATCTCAATTACAATTACAATACGCTCACAATGAACTTTCTCTCTCTAACTTTGAAACTCTCACAACACTATCTGTTTTGCTACTCTCTTGGAACTACTTTATTTGATGTTACAAGATTACACGCACATAACACCTATATATACTAAGGATTAAACACGTAGGCTACTACTACACAGAAACGCGCAAACACTAAAATTCTTACAACACTAGAAAACAGAAAATACAACTTTGACTTTTATTACATTGACTTTGACTTTGATGCTTGAGAGTTGACTTCAGCTTTGACTTCAATCTTCAATCTTCTATGATCATGTATCCAACATATTTATGCTCTAACATGGGGTCTATTATTGAGATTGCATGTAGAATTGTTGTGCAACTTAGAGAAGCTTGTGGTTAGGGATGGAAACATGTGGAATGTGCCAAAGTTATGATAAACCAATGTTATTTGTGTGTACCAACGTTTTGAGTTTTGTGTTAAAATTTCTGCATGCAAACTGTTGGATCTCTTACTTGTTGTTTTTTTAGGCTCCCAATTAATTACTCTCACCACTCTCCTATTGCTCGAACTTTGTCCTCCTACAAAGGTATGGTTCTTCACCTTTAATCTGATTTCATTTTCGGTTTTTGGGTTTTTGGTAGTCATTAGTTCACCACTTGAAATTGGTTTTCGGTTCTTGGGTTTTTGGTTGTCATTAGTTCACCACTGTATCGATGGATTAAATTTTCATTTTCGGTTCTTGGGTTTTTGGTTGTCATTAGTTTCATTTTCGGTTCTTGGATTTTTGATAGTAATTAGTTGTCATTAGTTTCATTTTCGGTTCTTAGTTGTCAATAAGTTGTTATTTGTTTGACTACAAATGTTTATTTTCTTGCTGGGGAGTTATACTTTTGGTATATGCTTACCCAGATAAACATTTGGTAAACGACCCCTTAAGTCACAAAAGGCTTTATAATTCTTTATTTTTGTTCACAATGACAAAGCAAAAAAGTCTTCAAACTCATTTGGTAAACGTTAAGGTAAGCTAGAGAAACATAATTGGTACTTTTTAAGTTAGGGGTGGAGCTTTAGCGTAGTCAAAATGCGGTTCTAGATGGTATGTATGAAAATGCACTTCACCAAGAATTACCTTTTATGATCATGAAATGCAGCTTATGATCAAGAACCGTTTTATGACTTCACCAAGACCTACCCTTGTGGTTTTTATTGATGTTTTTCCTTGTGGTTTTGTAGGAAAAATGGTTCTTGATAGACCCGTTAACCATCGGAGAAGGCGTGGGCGTGGGCGTGGGGATGATAGCCCGACATCTGCAAGAGGCAGCCCATCACAAGGTTTAGTATTTGTATTTATTAGGAACTTTTATAAGCTTGATGTAATTGCTTTTTTATTGATGTTTACCCTTGTGGTTTTGTAGGAGAAATAATGCACCTTAGATCCGTTACACCGCCTCCCACGCGTACCGAAATGGAAGAAAGGGTAGAGGCCCTTCGGAGAAAGAAGGTTGATTTACAAAATAAGTTGGCCTACTCTGAGTGGGACAATGAGAGAACGAAGAGAATGATCGACAACTTACAACAGGCTTATCATAGGCGGTCAGAAGAGAGGGAAAGCCTACAAGAAGAGAGGGATAGCCTACAAGAAGAACTAGATAGCCTACGAAAAGAGAGGGATAGGCTGCGAAAAGATGTAGATAGCCTGCGAGAAGAACGAGATAGCCTCTGGAAGTTAACGTTTTCTCAGGAACGGAAGTAGAAGGAGTTTCACTTACCAAAGTTATTTTTGTTATGACCATTAATATTTTTTTGTGTACTTTTATAAAACTAAGGTAAATTAAGGAAATGCTTTGTTTAAATTGTTGTATGTTTGATGTGAGCCCTAAACAACTGAATTGTTGTTTCCAAGTATTTAATTGTGAGGAATGTTTTGGCATTAGGTTGTGGTGATGAATTGCCAAAATTGTTCGGAGGAACAAAAAATTGATGAGTAAGTATTGTAGTTTCATCATAAACAGGGTTTGTAACTTAAGGATTCATTTAATTATTTTCGTAATTGATGTGGGCCTGTTTATGAATGAATTTATATAATGATTTGAGAAGTCTTTTTGAACATGATTTCAATATTCAATGATGGGTTTATTGTTTTTGTGGGATCAGTTAAATTTCTTATTTCTCCTTTGAAGATTGTGAGCCATTTATTGATGTTTATTGGATCAAGTTTCATCAGGTCAACAATGTCGAGAAAGTGAATTAAGTGGTGGAAATGACTATTTTTGAATTTGGTTTTTAATCGATATTAAGGGGGTGTTTGGGATTGATTATTTAAAACATCTTGCTTATCAACTTATGCGGTGTCAACCCGGAGTTTTTAAAAAAGTGTTTGGATTAGCTTATTGTGGTACCAAAACGTAATAAGCTAATAAGTTGTTATTTAAAGGTGTTTGGGATTGCTTATACATATAAAATAACCAAAAAAGTGATAAGCACTTTTCAAATAAGTTGATAAGTTAAAACCAAATGACTTATCAAAAAGTGCTTTTCAACGGTTTGGCACCGCTATAAGCCATTTTAATTTTTCCTCATCCAAATACTCAAAAGTGCTTATCTCCGGTGCCAAATCACAATAAGCTAAAAAGCACCTCAAATAAGCAATCCCAAACACCCCATAAGACCCAGATGTTATATTCTTTTGAAAACCCATAAGAGTTTTGTATTGTTGCTGAATTGTATATTTAGGGCATGCATAGATGATAGGTAAATTTGAGATCCAAAGAGTGGAAGACGAACATTTACGTGCCAAAGACTCCCTTAATTGCGACCAAAGGTACGCATACGAGGAGATCATGAAGCACGTAGACTGATTGTATGGGCTTGTTCTTCATAGATGGTCCAGGGGGACTGGGAAAACATTTTTGTACAAAGCATTGCTTGCCAACATTCGTTCTCGTGGTCTCATTGCACTCGCCACAGCCACATCAGGTGTTGCAGCTAATAATATGCCTGGGGGGTGAACGGCTCACTCCTGTTTTAAGATTCATCTCAATCTTGATAACAACTCAATGTGAAACATAAAAAAACAAAGAGGCAGGCGGTAGAGGCGTTTGATCGAACAATGCAAGATATAACAGGGGTGACACTTCTATTCGGTGGGAAGATAATGGTTATGGGTGGTGATTTTAGATAGGTCTTACCAGTCGTGCGGCGTGGAACCCGAGCACAGATTGTAGATTCAAGCCTACGAATGTCACCCCTTTGGTCTTCAATAAGAAAGATTCGGTTAACTCTTAACATGAGAGCATAGACTGATCCATGGTTTTCAGATTTTCTATTACGAGTGGGTGATGGAGACGAGGAGACGTTAGAAGAAAGCTTTATACGCATACCTGATGACATGGCCATTTCTTATACTGATAAATCTAAATCGAAGAATGATCTGATTGACGCAATATTTCCATCTCTACAAATCAATGGAGCCGATTCAGATTATATCATTTCGAGGGCGATATTGTCAACAAAAAATGAAAATGTTGATGAAATTAATGATCAGTTGATTGATAGGTTCTGCGGAGATGAAAAGGTTTACTACAATTTTGATGAAGCGGAAGATGACAGGAATAACTTTTATCCATTGGAGTTCTTAAACTCGCTGACTGTTAGTGGTTTACCCCCTCATTACCTCCGGCTCAAAATTGGATGCCCAATAATACTATTACGGAATATCGATCCCTCTAATGGCTTATGTAATGGCACCAGATTGATATGTAGAGGTTTTCAGCAGAACGTAATCGATGCAGAAATAGTAGTTGGTCAACATGCTGGAAAGAGGGTCTTTTGCCGAGAATTCCTCTTTGTCCATCTGAAGATAACATGTTCCCTTTCAAATTGAAGAAAAAACAGTTCCTAGTCCGACTTAGCTTTTCAATGACAATCAACAAAGCTCAAGGACAGACCATTCCTAATGTAGGTGTATATCTACCAGAATCAGTATTCTCGCACGACCAACTTTATGTGGCGTTGTCAAGAGGGACATCTCGCAAAAATACAAAGGTATTAGTAAATCCTGCCAAAAAATTCAAGAGTGCCGGAGTCTACACATCAAACGTGGTGTATCAAGAAGTATTACGCGATTAAAAAGGTACAACGCTACTTATTATTACACATTTTTTACAACACATGTGGTATGTATCCATTATAATCATAAGACTTTTCTTACAGGGCATGTCTACATATGGATGCTTTAAGTGATACCCTATCATATTTTGTAGGTATTATTATAGACGATTATATTTCCATTTTGTTTAAACGTGAATTTAGAGTTTTTTTTTTGTGGTTAATTATAAGTTGCGGTAAGTGAAAACCATTATTAAATAATCTAAGAACAATAAAAACTTTCCAAATCTTTGGTCAAAATGTCATTATAAAATTTAAAGTTAATAATGATCATAAACTTAATATGCTCGATTTTAAAAAAAAAGTTTGGCATCCCGCCGCATTGCGCGGGTAGCCAACTAGTATATATATATATATACAGAGAGAGAGAGAGGGGGGGGGGACAATCATTTGCAAACTTTTTAAATCATGCAAACTTACAAACCCATCTAGACCATCCCAATTTTTGATTAATGGTTGAGGATTTTTCGGATTTAGATTTATTTGAAAAATAGGGAAAGGGTAGTTTGGAAATAGTTTTAACTATTTTAAATTCAAAATATATTAATTAATTTGAATTAATCTACTTATGGTTACATTATCTCTTTAATTTTCTTAATCATTACCTAATCTCTCTCGCTCTCTCAAATCCGCCCATCATCTCTCTCTTTGTTGGGTCTGAAATGAACTAAGTCTGGTTAGTGCTGCTCTGTATTGAAGGATTACTACTGCTGAATACATTAATATTGCTACTTGAAAGAATTACTACTGCTAGTAGTATTACTACTGCTTGAAAAGTTAGTACTGCTAGAAGAATAGTTAGTACTGCTTGGAGAGTTAGTACTGCTTGAAGATTAATGCTGCTGGATGATTAATACTGCTTATGATGATGATGTTGATAATGATGACTTGGAACGAAAGACTAGGAGCTGAAGATAATGATGAAGATAATTATGGAATGGATGCTGAAGATCAATATTTCTTTAGTAATTATCTTGTAATCAGTTCTGTATATATAGTCTAGTAGTTTTTGTTAGATTAACAAGTTTTTACACAAGTTTTGCATATACGTTTAGAGAGAATTAACCTCAAGATTAGTTTTAATCCTTTATTTAGATAAGTATAGAACGTCTGTTGAGCCTGTTCAACAGATTGAGGTTTTGTTTGTAATCATTAACTTAATTCAATATAACTTGTGATTTGAGTTCATGCACTGTTTGATTGATTTATTGTTAAAGTGTTATTCCGCGATTTCTTTAACATAGTTTCTGAGTGTTTAGTTTAAATTCTTGTTTAGAATTTCGATCCTGACAAGTGGTATCAGAGCTTAAGGAACTCAGAAATCAATAATCATCATGGACGGATCACATGACAGTGTTCTTGTTTCAAAGGTCCCCATGCTCAAACCCAATGAGTTTGACATGTGGAAAATCAGAATCAGGCAGTACATTCTTCCAATGTGGGACATCATTGAGAATGGTCCTTCCAATGACGGAAAGATGGGAGCAGATGGCAAGAGACCTCCACCAAAGACTGATGGAGAAAGAAAGATGATACAGACTGAGATGAAAGCCTTGAGCACTCTGCTCTTGGCAATTCCTAATGAATACCAACATCAGTTTTGCAACTGTTCTGATGCTCAAATCCTGTGGAATGCATTGGAGAAGAGATTTTCAGGTACTAAATGCACTAAGAGAAATCAGAAAGCAATTCTCAAGCAACAATATGAAAACTTTATGTCTACAAAGAATGAGTCTATGACTCAAACCTTTGATAGATTCAACAAGTTGATTGGAGAATTGGCCACTGTTGGTGTCAAGATGGACAAGGATGATGTCAACAAAAAGTTTCTAAGGTCTCTTGATGAAGAATGGGTCATGTATACAGTATCATTCAGACAAAATGATAATCTGGAGGATAAGGAACTTGATGATCTCTACAATGATCTAAGGGTGTTTGAAGTAGAAGTTGATCTAAAAGGAAACCATCTGGATACTCTCACAATGCTGCTCTCTTATCATCTACTACTGATTCTTCTGCTAATACAGAATCAGTTAGTGCTACATATGGCTCAAAACAGGATGGACCTAATGATTCTGTTTTGGAAGCATTCCTTGCTAGTCATGCTAAATCTGCTCTTATCAATGATGATCTGGAGCAGATCAATGTTGATGACCTTGAAGAGATGGATATCAAGTGGCAATGGCAATGCTCACCATGAGAGTCAAAAGATTCATCAAAAGAACAGGAAGAAACAACTTTGCCATGAGAAGAGAAGATGGGACTGGATTTGACAAATCCAAGGTAGAATGCTACAAGTGTCATAAGATGGGCACTTTGCAAGAGAATGCAGAGGAGGAATGTCTCAACAGCATGGAAGCAACAATCAACAATCAAAGTCCACTAACTATAACAGGAATCCATCTCAAGCACTTGTCTCACAAGATGGAATGGGATTTGATTGGAGTGATCAAGCAGAAGAGGCAATCCAGAATCAAGCATTGATGGCTGAGGTTTCAGAGTCCTCAAGCACTGCAATCCCCACAGAGGTAAAATCTAACCTTTACTCTAAAGCATGTCTTGAAACTGTTAAAAAGTACAGGGATCACAATCAGAGCATGTGTGATGACCTTAAAAGGTTGGAGAAAGATAGAAGAGAGTATAGTTTGATCATTGAGAATTTTGAAGAAAAATTAAGTCATACCAGGCCAATGAACTTCAACATTCATATGATCACAACTATTGGAAGTGGGAGAAGAAAGAGTTAGAGATTAAACTAGAAAAGTCTAGAGAGGAATGTGAGAAAATTAGGAGTGAATTTGAGGAGGCCAAACTAGACATTGAGAAATATTCCAATGCTTCTAAAGCAATGGACTCTTTACTCAAAACTCAAGTTCATGACAAATTGAGAAGAGGAATAGGCTACAACAACACCCCTCCACCTTACAATAACAATTATATTCCACCCACCTTAGACCTCTTAGAAACAAAAGATAAGAAGGAATTACCTGAAGGAGCCACTGAAGTAGATCCACTAGATACAATAGCGGTTGAGACAGAGTCTGAAGAAGAGAATACTGAGGGTAAGAATAAAGAAGACCATAAAAAAACTCCCTTAGAAAACCACATTCTTACAAATGAGAGGGGGGTAAAACATTTGTCAAGAGTGAGAAAGTGGAGATGTCCAAGACAGAGAAAGAGAATGGTAAGAGTGAGAAAGCTGAGACCTCTAGGAAAGAAAAGGAAAAGGTACAGGGAAATAATTATATGCAAACTACTGTTGTAAATCCCTGTACTTGTCAACAGAACAAGCCCCATAAAGATGATAAAATAAGGGGAAATCAGAGAAACAGAAATAATAGTGGGCTAAAAAACAGGGATTTGATCTAAGCAAAATCAATAGGCCAAAGCCTTGTTTTATTTGTGGCAAATTGATTCATTTAGCCAAACACTGTTATTTCAATCCTATTAACCAAAGATTTACTTTTCAAAGACAAACACAAAATTCTTTTGGTTATAGGAAGAAATCAAAAAGGAACCACATAGCTGAGAATATGAAAACAACACCTTTGAAATCTCATATTCAGAATAAGTTTGCTAAATCATAAGAAAACACTCCATGCAAATCAAGGAGTAACTCACAGAATAAGAAAGCAAACAACTTTGTCAAGATTTGGGTTCCAAAAGTCAAGAAACCTGTTAGTACTGCTACTTCAAATAGTACTGCTAACAGAAATAATACTGCTAATAGCAATACTACTGCTGACCAAGTTAGTAATGCTAACCAAGTTAGTACTTCTAACAACGATAGTGCTGCTACCAGTGTTAATACTGCCAAGCCTATAATTTTGACAAAGTATTCCAGCCATGAGATTCCTAACTCTGATCATCTCATCCAGACTAAGATTACTGATTATGAATATGTTGATGAGAAAGGGCAACCCAAGACCACTTTGGCTTGGGTTCCCTCTAAAAACTAACTGTTTTATCTTATGTGCAGGGAAAGCAACAGCTCAAGAAGAAGAGCATTTGGCATGTAGATAGTGGTTGCTCTAGGCACATGACAGGTAACATGGACTGCCTTCAAAATTTCAAAAAGTTTGATGGAGGACGTGTTGCTTTTGGTGACAATCCAGCAGAAGGTAAGATCAGTGGAAAAGGTATGGTTTCAAAAGGTAAGATGTCTTTTGAAGTTGTTTACTATGTTGAGCAATTGAGATACAACCTGTTAAGTGTATCACAGGTATGTGACAAGAAACATAGTATATTATTTACTGAGACTGAATGTATTATCCTTGCTCCAGGATTCAAGGTAGTTGATGAAAATATGATACTACTTAGAACTCCTAGAATGGATAATGTTTATTGTTTGGACTTAGAGAATGTTTCATCTGATTCATCATTAAACTGTCTGTTTTTAAAAGCTTCTTTAGATGAATCATCTCTTTGGCACAGAAGGATGTGTCACATAAATTTTAAAACAATGAACATTCTTGTGAAAAATAACCTTGTAAGAGGTTTACCTCAAAAAGTATTTTCATGTGATGATCATTGTGTTGCTTGTCTTAAAGGCAAGCAACACAAAACTTCTCATAAGCCCAAAGAAATAAATACAATCTCTTCACCCCTTCAATTATTGCATATGGATCTCTTTGGTCCTACTAATGTGATGAGTATTGGTAAGAAATCCTACTGCTTAGTCATTGTTGATGACTTCTCTAGATTCACTTGGGTATATTTTCTAAGGACTAAGGATGAGACAAGTGGACTGATCAAATCCTTTGTTCTTAGGGTTGAAAACCAAACAAATCAAAGAGTTAAAGTCATCAGATCTGATAATGGAACTGAATTTAAAAACAATGACTTAAACAACTTTTGTGAGACTAAAAGTATTGAGAGACAATTCAGTGCTCCTAGAACTCCTCAACAGAATGGTGTTGCTGAGAGGAGAAATAGGACATTGATTGAGGCTGCTAGATCTCTGTTGGCAGATTCAAAATTACCAATTACTTTTTGGGCAGAAGCAGTGAATACTGTTTGTTATGTCCAAAACAAAGTTCTAGTAGTCAAATCCCAAGGAAAAACACCTTATGAACTTTTTAACAAGAAGAAACCTTTTATTGGATTTTTCAAACCTTTTGGGTGTCCTTGCACAATTCTCAACACCAAATCTCACTTAGGCAAGTTTGAAAGCAAAGCTGAGGATGGATTTCTTGTTGGATACTCCTCTCAAAGTAAGGCATATAGAGTATTTAATAGTTCTTCAAGGATTATAGAGGAAAGTGACAATGTCTAATGCAATGAGAACACACCAAATCAAATTGGTACAGGTCCTGATTGGTTCTTTGACATTGATTCACTAACTAATGCTTTGGGTTTTAGTAATGTGCAAACTGTAGGAACAAATTCAGAACATGTACAAGCACAGAAACAAGAGTTTGTGCTGTTCCCCATACCTACTGTTGATCCTGTTGAATTTTGCCAGCAAGATAAGAAAGATGATTCAGACACAGGTGACTCTGAATCAGAACAGGATGCAACCGATAAAGGTGATGAAGAGGATAAAGGTGATGAAGAAAATAAAAGTGATAAAGAGGATGCTCATAATTCAGGAAACACAGGTCCTGAGATGCCCATACTGTCAAAAGATGATACTGATGAAGAAAATTCTTCAGTATTTGGTGGAAGCACTCCTGAGGAGAAATGACTCTAATCTGGATGCAAATATCAATGAGGAGGCTGCACATCAAACAAGAACTCAGAAAAATCATCCTCCTAAGTTGATGATTGGTGACATCAATTCTCCTAGGATCACAAGGCATCAAAGTAAGATAGGAGGATTGAAAGACTTGCAGTCAGGGTTGCTATCTTGTTTTCTATCTCAGATTGAATCCAAGAAGGCCTATGATGCAATGAAAGAACCAAGCTGGATAAAAGCAATGCAAGAGGAGCTGTTGCAGTTTGAGCTGCAAAATGTGTGGGATCTGGTTGATCTTCCACAAGGACAAAGGGCAATTGGTACTAAATGGGTTTTCAGGAATAAGAAAGATGAGAGAGGAATTGTGATAAAGAAAAGGCCAGGCTTGTGGCACAAGGGTATACACAAGAAGAGGGGATAGATTATGAAGAAGTATTTGCACCTGTAGCCAGAATTGAGGCAATTAGGCTATTTCTAGCCTATGCTTCTTTCATGCAGTTCAGAGTATTTCAGATGGATGTCAAGAGTGCATTTCTATATGGGAAAATTGATGAATAAGTGTATGTTTGTCAGCCTCCAGGGTTTGAGAATCCTACCTTTCCTGATAAAGTATACAAACTAAAGAAGGCACTCTATGGGCTACATCAAGCACCAAGAGCGTAGTATGACACTCTGTCTACCTATCTCTTGGAAAATGGTTTTGAAAGGGGAATAATTGACAAGACTCTGTTCATAAAAAGGAAGAAGAAGGATATCCTTCTTGTGCAAATCTATGTGGATGACATCATCTTTGGATCCACAAAAGATTATATGTGCAAGGAGTTTGAGGAGCTGATGCACAAAAGATTCAAGATGAGCTCTATGGGTGAACTTACATTCTTCCTTGGGCTACAGGTTAAACAGAAGAAAGATGTTATCTTCATCAGCCAATCCAAGTATGTGCAGTATATACTTACAAAGTTTGGATTTTCAGATTCAAAGCCTGCAGTACATTGTCAGATTCTCTTGATTTTATTTCTTTTAATCAATATCTTTGTTTTGAGAAATCCTCAAAGTTCAATTGCTTGTAAGCCTAAGTATATAAAGGCATATTTATCTCATAATTAGGTTTAGACGTTTCATTAGACAGAATAAAAGTTTAAGTCTCATATTTCAGATTACTAGTCAATAGGTTTACTCTCTCTGATTAGAAATCCTTTCTGTAAACCTGTAACCCTTTGATTGCTTATTAATCATATGACTAGTAGTTGTGGCTTAAATACTGTTCATCTTTGATATTGTTTGCTGTGATTGCACTGTACTGGGATCTACAATTGGTGTCAGAGCAAAGAGACTAAAGGTTTGATCCAGAAAAAGGTTTGTTTAAAATCTTTAATCGATTATCTGTTTAATCTGCTATATTTTTGTTCTATCTGGGTTAGGTATTTTTTTCTTCGATCACTGCTTCTGCTTGATTTCGATCAATTTTTGTTTTCTGAAAAAGTGGTTATCGATCGAAGGTTTCTGCAATTCAAAAGAGTTTTGTTTTATCGGTCAAAATTTTCTAAGGTTTTCAATCTGATTGTCTTCTGAAAGAGTTGATTATTGGTCGATTGAAGTTCTAATAACTGGGTTGTTTATCGGTCCTTTTGTGTTATGTGAAAATTATTTTCTGGTTTATCAGTCTGTTTTGGTTCATATGCATAATTGGTTTCTGCTTATTTTCTCATCGAAGTCAATTTCTGGGTTCGATTACGATTGAGTTCCAGAATTCATCGTGTTCTTCGGTGTTCTTCGCGTTTATCGGTCGATTTATTTGTTCGATTTTATCGGTCTTTACATGATTTTATCGATCTTTATCTGTTAATTTGTTATTCGACCGATAGATATTTGGACCGATATCCTTCGACCGAGACATTGTTGTTACCGATCTTATTGTTCGACCGTGACATTGTCCCTACCGGTCTTTTGTTCGACCGGTGCATTGCCATTATCGGTCTTTTGTTCGACCGGTACTTCGACATCACTGGTCCTTTGGTTCGACCGGTACCCTGTTTACCGGTCCTTGGCTTTGACCGATACTTTGTCCGTACCGGTCTTATGATTCGACCTGCATTACTTTGACCGATACGTTGTCCATACCTGTCCTTTGACTGGTACATTGTCTTTACCGGTCCTTTGCTTGACCGGTACCCTTGCTCGACCGAACCCTTTCTTGACAGTGCCTTTCTTTTAGCCCCCGTACTTCAAGGTTTCAGTAGCTTGTCATTTGTGACCCTAAACTTTCAAGTTTCACACTCTGTCACTTTTGGTCCTTGCACTTTAGAGTACCACCTCTTGTCAAGTTCAGTCCCTGTATATCAAAAGGAATGCCTTCAAGCGAAGCTCTTTCAATAAGTATGGATGAGATGCCACCTGTTCTTTACAGAGGAGAATATGACCAATGGAAGATTCAGTTCTTACACTTCATTGATAAACTTGACTTGGGTGATTATATCAGATTATCTCTGAGGGAAGGAAGAATGGAAACTCCGACAAAGATTTGTTATTTTATGGGAGAAAATGGAAGAACGGAACACTAAATGTACCCACTACCATTTCAGGAATACACAGATGAGCAAAGAAAGAGATTTGAAGCTGATAAATTGACTAAAGCTTTTATCTTGCAAGGAATTTCCGAGGAGATTTCAAAAGAGATTTCTGTAAGTTTAGACAGTAAAAAGGCTAAAGGAAAACAACCGTGGGAACATCTTGAGAAGATAATGACAGGACTAAAGATGTCTTCAAGAGTAAATTTTTTGGAAACTGAGAACTCTGAACTAAAAAGACGGATTTCTGATCTGGAAGTTCAAATTGTCCAAATCCAACAAGCAGCATCTATTGAAAGTTCTGAGGAGCAGATTGAGCATCTGAAAGATACAAATGCTGAGCTTCAAAAGCAAATATCTGATTTGGATCAAAAGCATGCTCAAGATAAATCCGAGATTGAGAAATCGTTCGCAAAGAAGTTCTCAGATTTTTCGAGAAAATGTGCTGACGAGAAGAACGAAGTTGAGCTGAAATGCATAAAACTTTCTCAGCAAGTTTCTGATTTTCAGAAAGTAATCATTCTTGAAAGAGAGAAGTTTGCCAAAGAGAAGAAGGCCATTGAACAAAAGAATGTTGGTTTCTTCAAAGAAATATCCGGCCAACGAAATGATGCTGAGCATGGATTTGAAGAAGAGAGAAGCATGTTTGAGACTGAGATCAAAAAACTTACTTCCAAGTTGTCTGAACTATCTGAGAAGGCACTAAAAGAGCAGAAAACGAAGTATGAGTTCACGAAGAAGATTGACCTGCTTGTTCAAGAAAGAGACAACTTCGCTTCAATGATTAAAGTGCTTGAAAATTCTGTATGAAGTTCAAATCAGAATCCTGTCTCTTCACAAAGGTCAGCTAAATCTTTTGATCAGATTCGTAAGACTAACCTTTTCTATGATAGAAATATAGATGGTTCAGGTACACGTCCTAGAAGAAGGAGATACAAAGATGAGGATCTGGTCTGGAAGAAGAAACCAGTTAAAGATGAGTTGAAAGAAAGAGAATCATGTGTACATGCGTCTAATGCCAAGAAAAACAAAGCGAGTAAAGGTAAACCTGATCATATCTACTCGAGAGATCAATTACTCAGGTTGTCAGGTAAGAAGTACCATTGTTCTTATTGTCGTACACATGATCATATTCACAAAACCAGTGATCATTTCTGGTATGGTTCTTATTCTATTACCCCCACAAGAACTACAACTAACATCCGAGGACCCAAATACCAGTGGGTACCAAAGCCGAAAACTGATTCTTTGTTGCAGGCACCTACTGTCAACGAGGAGTAGAAGAACAATGGCTTCTAAGTAAATCAGCTAAGAACGCGGACTTCAACGAAGTTTGGCTTCTGATCACATGACAGATCAGGACCTGTTCTTCAATGTTCAGACTTGGATATTTTGCAAATATACAGGGGGAGCTTAAAAGACCTAAATCATTATATCATGATTTGAGAGAGAGCTTAAAGGTAAATATCTTCTAATTCTAGATCTCTGATTGTTTGAAAGAAGAACAACTTTCGAACATGAAAAACAGTTTCTGAAATGTTCAAACCACTTCTAGTTCTCAAAAGATTTTATGAATTTAGATGTATGACGTTAAATGTTTTTCAATTTTTGAGCTTTAATGTTTAACTGACCGTGTGTTTCCAAAGATCAATACTTGCGTATTATCTTGTCTTTATACTAAAAAGTATTCATACACACCGGTTCAGTATTTTATTTAAAATTGTTATTACCATGTCTCATAACGAACCAATTTTTTGATGGTAATACCCCTGTTTGAAATCCAATGTTGTTGAGCATCAATCATAATTTCCAATTTTGTGCTTTCATTGCTACATTGTTTATATTTGTTCATATAAACAAAATATCCAGTTCTTTGATACTCTAACCATTTTAGTTGATCTGATTGATACATTGTCGGATTTTCAAAGTTCAATTGCTCAAATCTCCTGAGCATACTTTTTGACAGTGTTATCTTATTTGAGCTTAAATGTTCAAGTTAAACTGTTGAGCAATCATTTTGTTAGGACTTACATGGGATTTGCGTGAGAACTTAAACAGTACTTCCATGGATTCACGTTAACCAGTGTTTCCTACCCCGGAAGTTATCCTAGAGTGATTGAGGGGTGAGGCGTCATAAATCAAAGAGTGGGGGAGATAACTCATCCGGTTGAGTTTTTCTCATTGTGCTGAGCGGAAAAATGGAAAAGAGCTTTAATGTTAAAAAATAAAGAGGGTGTGAGAACAGAGTTAAAAGAATATGAAAACTCTGCTCCAAACACTTTCTGAGCCGGGCAGCCACATCTACTGATTGGTTCACATTCTTTGGTGACCATCATTGAAACCGGCAGTGAGCCCATGCCAACTCTTGCTATAACCCCACCAACCACTCGTTTCTTTCTTAACAAAGAAATATTTCATTTTCTTTGGGGACGCAGCATATCTGCTATCTAGTCTTCACTCGGAAGATTTAGATATTGAAAAAGAAGGAAAGTTGCCCCACCTTCGCACCTTTTTCATGCACATTGAGTCCATGTAATATCTGTTGCTGTCTCAACAGTTTACACAATTTGAGCCTGCTCAAGCTAAGTAGCTTCAATCATTCATACACTTGCACGAGCACACAAGGAATAAGTTTTCTTGTCATAACATTCATAGAAAATTCCTTTGTGGTTTTTCGATGATTGAATGGAAGCCCTGGGGGAGTGAACATCACAAAAACTCCTTTCCAAAGTACATCTGTTGTACAAAGTGGCTCTGTGCTACTTACAGGCATACTAACTGTATCATTTGTTGATTCAGGTTTACAATTCCTAGTATATCTGAATTTGAAAAGATTCAGATATATACATTTCATGAATTGACGGATACTCAGATCACAGGGCGGAGAATGTCATATTATCAAGGGGAGATCAAAGAATGTGCTGAAATTGAAGAGTTTTGATGATCTTGATGCTCACAATCATCAAAAAGGAGGAGAAAAGTTCAATTTCAAAGTTCAAGTTTTTCAATGTTCAATTTCAGTTCAAGTGAAGAAATCATTCCATAATGATTCAATTTCTGAATGAAGATGATTCGTGAAAGTTTGCTTTTCTGAAGTCAGTCTGGAGATCAAAGAGATGAAGATATGAGTTTAATGCTAAATTTGTTTTTCAAAGATGAAGATTTCAATGTTTGTATTTCTTCTTTTCCGTATCATGTGGTGTTTGCTACAAGTTTGTCTATCATTCCTTCTACGAGCTGTTTGAAACAAGTTCTTAAACTGAAAGTCTATTCAACTCGCGGTTCAAAGACAGATTCTTTGTTTTAAACTGAAGATGCACCGTGAAATGTCACGTAACTCTCACATTATCTTTCTTGTGTGCTTATCCGATGTGATTGAGTTTCTACAGTTGAAAGCTGCGTGATAGTACATTAAGTCGAGGTAATTGTACATTGAATCTGGTTACAAAGTTGATACTATGAAGACCAAGAGAATTATTCAAGGGGGAGCGTGGAAAGACATGAAGATATGCAACACCAAAGTTCGTCAAAGAATCAAGAGGGAAAGAAGATCAAGGCCTGAAGTTTTTCAAGTTGATAAATGCTTTATTCAACTTTAGGGGGAGATTGTTAGGACTGAAAGTCCTATGTGTTGAAAGTGGAATAAAGTATTTATAAGGGTTTATATTGTAATTAATTGAAAGTTATTTAATTAGATGGGCCCAAGCCCATAAAGCCCAATTGCTTGTAAGCCTAAGTATATAAAGGCATATTTATCTCATAATTAGGGTTAGACGTTTCATTAGACAGAATAAAAGTTTAAGTCTCATATTTCAGATTACTAGTCAATAGGTTTACTCTCTCTGATTAGAAATCCTTTCTGTAAACCTGTAACCCTTTGATTGCTTATTAATCATATGACTAGTAGTTGTGGCTTAAATACTGTTCATCTTTGATAATGTTTGCTGTGATTGCACTGTACTGGGATCTACACACACCTATGGAAACACACAAACAGATCACTGCAGATCTTGAGGGGGAGGATGTAGATGTTCATCATTATAGATCTATGATAGGTTCCCTCACGTATCTAACAACTTCAAGGCCAGATATTATGTTTGCTGTCTGTGTGTGTGCCAGATTTCAAGTAAGACCTAAGCAATCTCATTTTCAAGCAGTCAAGAGGATCTTCAGATATCTCAAAGGACAACCTAGGTTGGGTCTTTGGTATCCTCATGACTCACCATTTGATCTACTTGCATATTCTGATAGTGATTTGGGTGGTGCAAACTTGGATAGAAAGTCTACATCAGGAGGATGTCAGTTTTTGGGTGCAAGACTAGTTTCATGGCAGTGTAAAAAGCAAACCACAGTGTCCACCTCTACAACAGAAGTAGAGTATATAGCTGTTGCAAGCACTTGCTCACAGGTGCTATGGATTCAGAATCAAATATTGGACTATGGTGTTACTTTTCTTCACACTCCAATCTTCATTGATAACAACAATGCTATAAGCATTGTTAACAATCCAGTCAAGCACTCTAAAACCAAGCATATAGAAATCAGGTACCATTTTATTGGAGATTGCAATGAAAAGAAGTTAATTCAGGTTTTGAAAGTACACACAAGTAACCAATTTGCTTATCTATTCACCAAAACTTTTGATGTGGGCAGATTCACATTCTTGGTCACAAGTGTAGGCATGATAAACACTGAATAAGCCTCTTTTGATTTTCTTTATGTACCATTTCTGTATAGATTCCTTCCTGCTTACTTTCTCATATTGTATTGTGCATGGTGCTGCTAACTATGTGTGGTTAAGTGTTTCAGATTACATTGCTGAATTGGATACTTAGTACTTCTAGTTCAGTTAATACTGCTCTCACTATTACTCTGTCTCACTATTACTCTTTCTCTCTAGAAAATCCACCCACCATGATGAACAAGAATCCGGCCACCATGGCATGATGAACAAAGATCCGGCCACTATGGTGAACAAGAAAGTGAACCCGTCTCTCTCTATAAAATTCCGGCTACCATGATGAACAAGAAAGTGAACCCGAAAGGGAAGCCAAACTCCGACGAATCTTTTTAAACTCCGGTCGGTTTTCTGCATTTTCATAAATGGGTTCATATTTTTTTCTCATATGAAACGTGAAAATTCGAAATAATCATATATTTTTTATATTTTCATATATTTTCATAAACGGTTTTCATATTTTTTTTCATAAAAGGTTGTATATATTTTCCTCTCATATAAATAATCGGATTTTTAAGTTTTATATATTTTCTCCTATATGAATATTCAGATTTTTTCGAAGTAATCATATATTTTCGAAGTTTCATATGTGTTTTTCTTCTATGAATAGTGAAAATTTCGAAGTTTCTTATATTCTTTCTCATATGAAACTCGCCGGAAATGGGGGAGGTCACCGGAGTGGGAGGAGGTTGTCGCTAGTGGGAGGACGTTGCCGGAAGTGGATGGTGACGGTGGATCGAGAGAGGGGGGGGGGAGAGGGAGAGATAATTAAGAAAGTTGGTTTTTTTCTAAAAATAAGAAATTTGTAAAAAGACATAAATTCCCTTAGGTTGCATAGTTTTTACTAATAAAAAGTTTCTATTTGAAGGAGTCTCTATACAGATATATATATGGAAAGGTTCAAATGAGAAATTGTTAGCCCCAAATCTGAACCAATGAAAGTATTGAAAATAACTAAGTCTTCATCTAAAGACTTTCAAGGGACATCAACAAGTCTGTCTCTGAAGTCAATTCAGAGTGAGTATGAAGAAAGCAAGTCTGTCTCTGAAGTCAATTCAGAGTCAGTCTGAAGAAAGCAAGTCTGTCTCTGAAGTCAATTCAGAGTCAGTCTTAGAGAAAGTATGTCTGTCTCTGAAGTCAGTTCAGAGACAGTCTCACGGAAAGACATCAGAGAGCCCCTCATCAGAGATCCTACTTCAGAGCTCTGAAGATCTTCACTCTGAATTTCTTGACAAAGAAGAACAGATGACACGTCACCTTGTGATAAGATTTACTTTCTAGAGTAGGTCACTGTTCAAGCATGTCTTGATCTTACCTCTTAGGTAAGATACTGTTCAAGCATGCTTCTATTTGTCAGATAAGTACACTGTTTACTTTATGGTCCTATAAATAGGACCATCACCTTATTGTTTAAAGTGTGCTTAAGAAGTCTTATAATTGATAATATAAGTTGAAAATTTTATTCCAAGAATATCTTGTTTATCTATTATCTGCTTTATGAACTGTGATATTTGAATCTCCTTTGATATTAAACTATACTGCTTCCGCTGTTATTACTCTTATTGTTTATATCATTGTTGTGAGATTAAATCTGGGATCCAACAATTGGTATCAGAGCCTCCTTTGTTTTCTAAACAAAGAAAGATCGCATCTGTATACTCGGATAGATTTACATCTCATTGATTCTAACTTTCAATATTTGTGCATGTTCAAATAAACCTGGTTTATTAAAGAACACCATATGCTCAAGATTTGATAGTAAATCACTGTTCAATACAAAAAGCATCTGTTCTTCAAATCTTCATTTTTTTTTCTTCAAAAATGGAAAACTCAAGCATAAGTGCCATTTATACAGCTGGGTCATTAACTAAACCTCCTACACTTTTAAGGGATGAATATCCCCAATGGAAGATAAGGATGGTAAATTTCTTAGAAGGTATGGACAAGGATCTTTTTAGATCAGTAAACGTTGGACCTCACATTCCAATGGTGTTGGTACCAAGAGTTCCTGCAACAGCAGATACTGCTGAAATCCCTGCATATTATGAAAAGAAAACCACAAACTTCACTGATGAAGAAACTAATATGATGGATAATGACTCAAAAGCTGTTAGATTACTTATAATGGCCATTCCCAATGATATCTTTCAAGAACTTGATTCTTGTAAAACTGCAAAAGAGATATGGGATCAGTTGTTAAATCAACTTGAAGGAGGCCTACAAACCTAGAAAAATAGAAGAAATCTATGCATCAATGAATATCATGATTTTCATGCTCTACCAGAAGAAATATTACACCAAACTTACTCAAGATTCAACATTCTTATCAACAAATGCAGAAAGTTTGGAGTGATAAGAACAAAAGAGGAAAACAACGTTCTTTTCTTGAAAAGCTTAAATGAAGAATGGTCACAACTGTCCATGTCTATACAAGCCAATCAAGATCTTGAGTCATGGTCATTAACTGACATTTATGGCACTCTTGTTGTACATGAAAAGGAAGTTATGAAGCAAAAATCAAAACTGTCTTTAGGTGGACCCCTTGCACTTGTTTCAAAACAAATTTCGAAAGAAAACAACTGTGAAGAGTCACAAAAAAGTTTGGAAACAAAAAGAAGATCGAAAAAGGTCCTAATGGTAGAAGAAAATCATTCAGATTCAGACTCAGAAGATGATATCAATGCCTTTGCCAAATCTCTTGCATTAATCACTCATCAATTTAACAAGAAATTTGGCAAGAAAGTATTTGAAGGAAGGAGAGAGAATGAAGAAAGAAGAAATCCTGAAAGAAGATTTCAACAAGATGGTGTGTTGGGAACTGAAGATTCTACTAAGTATAGTTACTACTGCTAGTACAAGTGTAGTTACTACTGCCAGAACAAGTTGAAGATTAATACTGCTAAGTGTTACTACTGCTAGTAGAATTACTACTGCTAGTTAAAGTTAGTACTGCTTGAACAAAGTTAGTACTGCTTAGCTAGTTAGTACTGCTAGTAGTTAGTACTGCTTGAAGTTAATGCTGCTAGATGAAGTTAATGCTGCTGAGCATTATTAGTGCTGCTAAAGAGATCCGGATGGAAAGTACTACAGCTGGATATACTGAAGATATTTTATTCATTGTAATTATCTTTGTATTCAGTATATATATATAGTATTGTTTAGAATAGGAGAATAACGTTTAACTTTAGTTTTCATTCCTTTAGAGAAAAATAACCTCAAGGCATAGATCCTAATTCTAGAGAAGTAGAATTCGTATTGGTGAGCCTGTTCATCAATATTGAGGTTGAGTGAGTAATCTTGTAACTTCAAAGCATTCAATAAAAGCTTATAGTTTGTTATTCATAATTATATACTGTTTTTGATTACTGTTTGATCAAATATCAAAGTGTTTTTCCGCAACTTCTTTGATATTAGTTTCTGAGTATTAATTCTTGTTAAGAATTCGATCCTGACAAGTGGTATCAGAGCAAAATTCTCTCAGAAACAGTTATTCATCATGGAAAATCTTACAGAATCAAGCAGTACTTTGGTCTCAAAAGTTCCAATGCTCAGATCCAATGAATTTGACATGTGGAAAATCAGAATCAAGCAATATATTCTCCTCACAGATTACTCTATGTGGGACATCATTGAGAATGGCTATCTGATGGAGGAAAGATTGGTGAAGATGGCAAAAGAACTCCTCCAAAGACAGATACAGACAGGAAATCAAGACAGACAGAGATGAAAGCCTTGAGCACACTGCTCTTGGCCATTCCAAATGAGTATCAACACCAATTCTGCAATTGTACTGATGCACAGATGCTCTGGAATGCTCTAGAGAAGAGATTCTCAGGTACTAAAAGTACCAAGAGAAATCAAAAGGCAATCTTAAAACAACAGTATGAAAACTTCATCTCAACTAAGAATGAGTCCATGACTCAAACTTTTGACAGGTTTAATAAACTAATTGGTGAACTAGCTACTATGGGAGTACAGATTGATCAAGATGATGTGAACAGAAAGTTCTTAAGGTCCCTTGGAGATGAATGGACCATGTACACTGTGTCATTTAGACAGAATGATCAGTTGGAAGACAAAGAACTTGATGATCTGTACAATGATCTTAGAGTATTTGAAGCTGAGGTGGAGGCAAAGAAGAAGCCTTCTGGATATGTTCATAATGCTGCACTCCTATCAGCATCAATTGATTCTACTGCTAACCCTGAATCAGTTAATGTTGCTAATGGATCAAATTTAGATAAAGGCACTGATTATGTATTTGAAGCTCTTCTTTCTAATCATGGAAATTCTTCTTTGATCAATGATGACTTAGAACAACTTCATCCTGATGATCTGGAAGAGATGGATATTAAATGGCAGATGGCCATGCTCTCCATGAGGGTTAAAAAGTTTATAAAGAGGACTGGAAGAAACAACTTCTCACAAAGAAGAGAAGATGGAGCAGGGTTTGATAAATCAAAGGTAGAATGCTACAAATGTCATCTGAAGGGACATTTTGCTAGAGAATGCAGAAGTGGAATGTCTCACAACAACAACCATCAACAAGCTCAATCTGGAAGCTTCAATAACAACAGAAACTCTGCTCAAGCCCTTGTTTCTCAACAAGGAATGGGGTTTGATTGGAGTGATCAAGCAGAAGAAGCTATTCAGAATCAAGCTCTTATGGCTAAAGTATCTGATCTCCCATCTGAGGTAAGTTCTAATCTCTGCACTAAAACTTGCATAGACACTGTTAAAAGGTACAGGGATCACAATCAGAAGATGAGTGATGACCTGAAGAGACTAGAAAAGGATATAAAAGACTATGTGAGGATAGTAGAGAGATTTGAAGATCAAATCAAAGGTTTTCAAGCCAATGAACTACAACACTCATATGACACTAATTACTGGCAGTGGGAGAAAAAGGATTTAGAACTTAAACTGACCAAATCTAAAGAGGAGAGTGAAAAACTGAAAGAGGAGTTAACCAAAGTTAAGCTTGATGTAGAAAAGTTTTCCAATGCTTCTAAAGCAATGGACTCCTTACTGCAAAATCAGATTCATGATAAGTTGAGAAGAGGAATTGGGTATAATGCCACACCTCCACCATATAACAACAATTACATTCCTCCTACTTCAGACCTGTTAGACACCAAAGATAGGAAGGACTTGCCTGAGGGAGCCACTGAAATAGATCCCTTAGATGAGGAAATTGTTGAGGATAAGACTGAGAAAGAGGTTGACAAGAGTAAGGAGAACAAGGTGAGTGGTGAGATTTCTAAAGAAAACAACATTATCACCAATGAGGATTGTGGAAGGGCTTGGATCAAATCCAAGAACATAGAGAAGACAGAGGAAAAGTTTGGTAAGGTCCATTATAAACAGACCACAGTTGTGAATCCAGGTCCTTGCAAACAGTGTGCGTGTAAGAAGAATGAGCCCCAAAAACAGGACAAAAAGAGGGGAAATCAAAGAAACTGGAATAATCAATGGGCACATAAACAAGGGGTTGATCTGAGTAAAATCAATAGACCAAAACCTTGTTTTATCTGTGGCAAATTGAATCATCTTGCAAAATTCTGTTATTTCAATCCTATGAACCAAAGAATGAATTTCCAAAGATCCATGCAAAAACCCTTTGGTTATAAGAAAATTGAAAAGAATCATGTGGCTAAGAAAACTGTTAAAACTAAAAGCCACATGAAGAAAAAGTATTCTGTTAAAGAAAGTGTCAATATGTGGATTCCTAAAAGCACTAAAACTGTTAGTACTGCTATCACAAGTAGTGCTGCTGACAATGATAGTGCTGCTAGAAGTAATACTACTGCTAACAATGTTAATGCTGCTAACAAGGTTAGTACTGCTAAACCTGTTAGTACTGCTACACCTGTTAGTACTGCTAACTCTGTTAGTACTTCTAAGGTTAGTACTGCTTCTAGTGTTGATTCTGCTAAGCCAATCATATTGACAAAGTACTCTAATAAAGAGTGCTCTGAGTTTAAAAACCTCATTAAAAAGGAATGTAAATACTTTGATGAGAAAGGAAGACCCAAGATCACTTTGGCTTGGGTCCCCAATCATACTAATTGATTTATTTAATGTGCAGGGCAACCAACAGCTCAAGGGAAAGAGCATATGGCATGTTGATAGTGGTTGCTCTAGGCACATGACTGGCAACATGTCATGCCTTCAGGATTTCAAGCAAATTAATGGAGGACATGTTGCATTTGGAGACAATCTTACTGGTGGTAAGATAAGTGGAAAAGGTAATGTCACCAAAGGTAAGATGACTTTTGAGGATGTCTACTATGTTGATCAATTAAAGTACAACCTGTTAAGTGTATCACAGGTTTGTGACAAACAACATAGTATATTATTTACCAACACTGAGTGTATGATTCTTGCTCCAGGGTTCAAGGTAGTTGATGAAAGCATGATACTACTTAGAACTCCAAGAAAAGACAATGTTTACTGTCTTGATTTGGACAATGTCAATAGTGATTCATATTTAAATTGTCTTGTTTCAAAAGCTTCTATAGATGAATCCTCCCTATGGCACAGAAGGATGTGTCACATGAATTTCAAGACTATGAACAATCTTGTTAAAAATAACCTTGTAAGAGGTTTACCTTCAAAAGTCTTTTCATGTGATGATCATTGTGTTGCTTGTCTTAAAGGCAAACAACACAAAACTTCTCATAAGACCAAAGAGTTAAATTCTGTTTCTTCTTGTCTCCAGTTATTGCATATGGATCTGTTTGGTCCTACAAATGTTATGAGTATAGGCAAGAAATCTTACTGCTTGGTTATTGTTGATGATTACTCCAGATTCACTTGGGTATATTTTCTAAGGACTAAGGATGAAACAAGTGGTCTTATCAAATCCTTTATTCTAAGAATTGAAAACCAAACTAATCAAAGAGTAAAAGTCATTAGATCAGATAATGGAACTGAATTTAAAAATCATGATTTAAACACTTTTTGTGAAGGAAAAGGTATTGAGAGACAATATAGTGCTCCTAGGACTCCTCAACAGAATGGTGTTGCTGAAAGGAGAAATAGGACACTAATAGAGGCTGCTAGATCTCTGTTGGCTGATTCAAAATTGCCAATTACATTCTGGGCTGAAGCAGTTAATACTGCTTGTTATGTCCAAAACAGAGTTCTAGTGGTCAAGCAAAAGAACAAGACCCCATATGAGCTTTTAAATCAAAGAAAACCTTTTATTGGTTTCTTCAAACCTTTTGGGTGTCCTTGTACAATTCTAAATACCAAATCTCACTTAGGTAAGTTTGATAGCAAAGCAGATGATGGATTTCTTGTTGGATATTCATCTCAGAGTAGGGCCTACAGAGTTTTTAACTCTTCTTCTAGAATAATTGAAGAAAGTGACAATGTCAAATGCAATGAGAACACACCAAATCCTGTTGGGTCTGGACCTCAATGGCTATTTGACATTGATTCACTAACTAACTCTTTTGGTTTCAGTAATGAATATACAGGAACAGATGGTGGAGAATCAGAGATCACACAAGTTCAAGAAAGTATATCTAAATCTGTGATTTTTCCCATACCCACAGTAAATGAAGACTGTGAAAAGGAATCATTTACTGAACCAAGTCAGAGTGAAGAAGACACTAGAGATAAGGAGACTCAAGAATCAGAAGTGACATCTGAAGACACTTCAGTTGAGTTGCATGACTCTAATCTAGAGGCTGGACTGAATGAAGAACCTAGTCATAACACAAGAGTTCAAAAGAATCATCCTCCACAACTGGTAATAGGAGATATCTCTTCTCCTATGATGACTAGACATCAAAGCAGGCTTCAAGAAATGCAAGATCAACAGCATACAGTCCTTTCTTGTTTTCTATCCCAGCTTGAGCCTAAAAAGGCACATGATGCTATGAAAGAATCTAGCTGGATAGAAGCAATGCAAGAAGAACTGTTACAGTTCAAGCTACAAGATGTATGGGATCTAGTAGACCTTCCTAAAGGTCACAGAGCAATTGGCACAAAGTGGATTTTCAGAAACAAGAGAGATGAAAGAGGTATTGTCATAAGGAACAAAGCAAGGCTGGTGGCTCAAGGCTATACTCAAGAAGAGGGTATAGATTATGAAGAAGTTTTTGCACCTGTGGCTAGGATAGAAGCAATCAGACTATTCCTAGCCTATGCTTCTTACATGAACTTCAAAGTCTATCAAATGGATGTAAAAAGTGCTTTTCTCTATGGATCAATTGAAGAAGAAGTATATGTCTGTCAACCACCAGGGTTTGAAAACCCAAGCTATCCAGACAGGGTATACAAATTAAAGAAAGCACTTTATGGACTACATCAAGCCCCAAGAGCATGGTATGACACTCTGTCATCCTATCTCTTGGAAAATGACTTTGAAAGAGGAGTCATTGATAAGACTCTCTTTATCAAAAGAAAGAAGAAGGATATCTTGCTGGTCCAAATCTATGTTGATGACATTATCTTTGGATCTTCAAGAAACAACATGTGCAAGGAGTTTGAGGATTTAATGCATCAAAGGTTCAAAATGAGTTCCATGGGGGAACTTACTTTCTTCCTTGGACTCCAAGTTCAACAGAAGTCAGATGGCATTTTTATATGTCAATCCAAGTATGTGCAGGATATTCTAACCAAGTTTGGTTTCTCAGAATCAAAACCTGCCAGCACACCTATGGAAACACACAAGCAGATCACAGCAGATCTTGAGGGGGAGGATATGGATGTGCATCTTTATAGATCCATGATTGGCTCTCTCATGTATCTCACAGCATCAAGGCCAGATATTATGTTTCCAGTCTGTGTATGTGCAAGATTTCAAGTTAGGCCAAAGCAATCTCACTTTCAAGCTGTTAAGAGGATATTCAGATATCTCAAAGGGCAACCCAGATTGGGACTTTGGTATCCTCATAACTCCCCTTTTGACCTAATAGCATACTCAGACAGTGATCTAGGTGGGGCAAACTTGGACAGAAAATCTACTTCTGGAGGATGTCAGTTTTTGGGTGTTAGACTAGTCTCATGGCAGTGCAAGAAACAAACCACAGTATCCACATCTACAACAGAGGCAGAGTACATAGCAGCTGCAAGTTGCTGTTCTCAAGTCTTATGGATTCAGAATCAAATGTTGGATTATGGGGTAACCTTTCTACACACTCCAATCTTTATTGACAACAGCAGTGCTATTAGCATTATAAATAATCCAGTCAAGCACTCAAAGACAAAGCACATTGAAATCAGGTATCACTTTATAAGAGATTGTAATGAAAAGAAACTCATTCAAGTTGTCAAAGTTCACACTGATAATCAGTTTGCTGATCTATTCACTAAAGCTTTTGATGTGGGTAGATTCACTTTCTTGGTAACAAGTGTGGGAATGATAAACTCTGAATAATCTTCTTCTCAAAAAGTGGTTTTATACCTGTATATTTTTATTCTTGGTGTTACTAATCTTCTTTTTCAGGATATGCATAGCAGTACTCAGTGTTTAGCAAAGTTTAAAAGGAGTAAGTATAGTTAATACTGCTAGTGGTTAATACTGCTTTCAGTTAATACTGCTTTCAGCTAATACTGCTAGTGGTTAATACTGCTTTCAGTTAATACTGCTAGTGGTTAATACTGCTTTCAGTTAATACTGCTAGTGGTTAATACTGCTTTCAGTTAATACTGCTTTCAGTTAATACTGCTAGTGGTTAATACTGCTTTCAGTTAATACTGCTAGTTAGTTAATACTGCTAGCCGTTACTACTGCTAGCAGTTAATACTGCTCTAGGTTAATACTGCTTATATTCCGAATACTATAAATACTCTTTGCCCGCCTAAAAGTTCATAACGACTCTTTGCATACTGTTCCCTTGCGCTCTAAACCCTTTCTCTCTCAAAGTTCAAAGTTTTCAGGCAAAAATCTTCAAGGTCAATGGCATCAATGGCGTTCATTGACGAGCACAATGAAATCGCAATGCTCCAAAAGCCAAAACAAGCAGAAGGCTTTCATCAGATTGTGGATTTCCTCAAGTCAAGCAACATTGCTCATGCTCTTACTGTATCCCCTACAATCTACATTGAGCACCAAAGGCAGTTCTGGGCTGATGCAACCATTGTTGTGGAAAATGGTGTGCAAATGATCAAGACAAGAATCTGTGATCACTCACTTACAGTTACTGAAGAAGTCATTCGCATCAGTCTACGTCTAGACGATGCCTCTGGTATAACGTCTATCCCTAATGATGAACTGTTTCCTAATCTTACTAGAATGGGGTATGGAGGCCCCTTGGGGGTTTTCAAATTCTCAAAAGCAAAGTTTTCACCCCAATGGCGTTTTCTTGTTCATACCCTGATGCATTGCATCTCCAAAAAGACCACTGGCTGGAGTGAGTTCAGCAGTCCAATTGCATATGCTTTGGTATGCTTGGCTACATCCAGAAGGTACAATTTCTCAAAGATGATTTTCAGTGATCTTGTATCAAATATGGGAAACAAAAAGAGTTTCTTTATGTATCCCAGATTTGTTCAGGAAGTAATTAACCATGAATTGACGGATATACCTCAACCTGTTGGGGTATATGTACCTAAACCCCCCAAAGGCAAGGTTTTCTCAAATATGAGAAGATCTGCTGGGGACTCGGAAGGAGTTGACACCCCATTGTTCTCTACAATGATGGTGGTGTCCCAAACCACTGAAGGTATGGCAGCAGGGTCAAGGCCCTCATTAGACCATCCCACTGCTAGCCAAGCCCAACCTTATCACTCAAAAACAATTCCCCAGTCCATTCTTACAAAACCAACCTCTCCAATTACCCAAACTTATCAAAGAAAACAGGTAAAGAAGGCTCCTTCCCTTCTTGTACCATCACCCACACAGCCTTTAAGCCCTCTAAGGGAGAATTCTCCCCTAGAGAATATCCAAAGGGAAACCACAAGGGTGTCTCCCAACCCAAAGGAGGTGCTCTCTGAGGAGGAGGTAGAGCATATGGGTGATGAGGCTGCCACTACTCCTGCTAACACAGAGGAGGAAAGTGGTAACATCAATAAGACCTCCCCCATGGCAACTTTGAATGAGCAATCATTTGAAGGTCCCTGGTGCCAAGAAACCACAGGGGTGGATAGTGCTTCTGCTAGGCAGAAGACTTCCACTACTAAAAGATCCAATGATCCTTCAATAGGGGGTAATACTCCTGGAGAAGGTGAGGACAGATATAACTATGATGAATTGATGGAGGCAATGGGCAACATCAACATGGATGTACTCAAACAAGGCAAAGATATTGAAGAGCTAAAACTCATTGTACTGTCACAACAAGAACAAATCATCAAGTTGAAGCAAATGGTAAGGAAACTGATTCTGCAAAAGAAGAAGAAACAATTTGTGCTCAGAAGGAGGGAACCAGTGACTGATGCTCCCAAAAAGGGGGAGTCAGAAGCTGATGCCAAAGCTAAGGGGGAGCAAGAGGAAAAACATAATGTTGAGGGGGAAAATGAGCAAGCAGCAGAAACAGAGCCAGCAGCAGAAACCATTACTACTGCCAGTTCAAGTAAAGCAGCAGAAATGGTTAATACTGCTGAGCTGAAAGAAGCAGCAGAACAAGTAAAAGAGGTTCTTACAGAGCTAGAGGTTGCAGAAACACTCATCAAAGCAAAACATGATACTCCCAAGGTCACCTCAAAGGCCAAAGGAGTTGTCATAAAAGAAAGAGGTGATGCAGCAAAGAACTCTAGCATTGAGAAGGAGATGGGTAAAGATAAAGGTAAGGCAAAGTTAGTGGAATCTGATCAACCAATCAAGAAGCAAAGGTTGGTTGAATCAGATGAAGCTTTAGCAAGGAAAATGCAGAAGGAGATGGAAAAAGAAGAAAGAGCTCAGGTGGAGAAGGACAGGGAAATGGCAAAGGCTTTAGCTGCTGAGCTAAATAAAGCCTATCAAAAGGGGCTTGAAACTGAAAAGGCTAAACAAAGGGCTATAAGTCTGAGAAAAGCTATGATGGCTAATACAAGTGCAAAGAAAAGAAGACCTTCACAAACTTACCAAGCCACTCAGGAAAGAAACAAAATGATAACTTTCTTGAGGAGTGCAATTGGGGTAAAGAAAGAAATGTTTGTGAAGATGAGTTTTGATCAAATCAGAGAGCTCTATGAAAAAGAAATGGGGAATCTGAAGAGCAATGAAAAGAAAAGAGTAGAGTTTGAAAGGAAGGCCAAGGAGAGTAATGATATAGATATGAATCAACCATTCCCTGAAAGTGAAGAGGGAACTCCTATCAAAGAAATGGCAAGGGAAAAGGAAGAAAAGAAGAAGGAAGTTACTCTAGTACAGGTTCAAAAGACTTTGAAAAGAACCAAGATGATGGCCAAAAGAAAGAAAGATAAGAAGCCTAGAGTAGAAGAAGAACAAAATGTTGCTGAAGAAGAAGTGGCACCTGAGTCATCAAGTCAGCAAGTGTCATCAATCAAAGATGATGTAAGCTTATATATGGTAGTGATGGACAAAGTGCCTGAACCAATTTCTGCAGAACCTGTTGGAGTTAAGCCACCTGAGATCATTCACTGGGATGTACTGACAATGGATGGGAAAGATTACATCAGACTCAAGAGGAAGGGTGATAAGTATGAAGTATTCAACACTTGGGTCAAGATTGTCAGAACATGCTCTAGATCTGATATAGAAGAGATGTTTGACATAGGAATTAAGCTGTATGCAGATCATCTGAATACTCCAGGAATTTCTCTTACAAAACTGGTGATGGAGTATCTATGCATGATGTTCAAACCTGAAGAAGTGGACCAGGTCATCAAGAGTGTGTTTAAAGAAGTCACAAGTTGGACTCTATATGAAACTAGTGGAGTATATGCAGTGACTTTGGATAGAAATCACACAGAATACTTCCTAGTGGATAGAGTATATAATCACACCAGACTGAAGGTTCATGCCATGCTAAAGAAGAAGTTGGGTTGTGCACCAAATTCAGAAATGGCCAAGTATCTAATTCAGAGGATAATCAATCAGAGTTTGGGACTGAATCCAGACTTAGGAGCATGATCTTGGAAGTTTTGGGAGCATCAAAAGAGCATCTGGAAGAATATCTGAAGAACTTGACTTCTCTTCTAAAAGTCAAGTTAGGGGGAGATTGTTGGGAACTGAAGATTCTACTAAGTATAGTTACTACTGCTAGTACAAGTGTAGTTACTACTGCCAGAACAAGTTGAAGATTAATACTGCTAAGTGTTACTACTGCTAGTAGAATTACTACTGCTAGTTAAAGTTAGTACTGCTTGAACAAAGTTAGTACTGCTTAGCTAGTTAGTACTGCTAGTAGTTAGTACTGCTTGAAGTTAATGCTGCTAGATGAAGTTAATGCTGCTGAGCATTATTAGTGCTGCTAAAGAGATCCGGATGGAAAGTACTACAGCTGGATATACTGAAGATATTTTATTCATTGTAATTATCTTTGTATTCAGTATATATATATAGTATTGTTTAGAATAGGAGAATAACGTTTAACTTTAGTTTTCATTCCTTTAGAGAAAAATAACCTCAAGGCATAGATCCTAATTCTAGAGAAGTAGAATTCGTATTGGTGAGCCTGTTCATCAATATTGAGGTTGAGTGAGTAATCTTGTAACTTCAAAGCATTCAATAAAAGCTTATAGTTTGTTATTCATAATTATATACTGTTTTTGATTACTGTTTGATCAAATATCAAAGTGTTTTTCCGCAACTTCTTTGATATTAGTTTCTGAGTATTAATTCTTGTTAAGAATTCGATCCTGACATGAAGTCAGATTTCAACAAGAACCCAGATTCACTCCATATAGTGATCAAAAGGGTACAAACTTCAACAACAATGATGCAACTCAAAAATCAAGACCTCAACAATCATTTCAACCAAGGTATCCACAGCCACAGAGGTATTTCAAACCTCAAGAACAGAAGCCAGAGACAAGTACTGCCACTCTTCCAACAAATCAAAATGATGGAAGATGTTTCAGATGTGGAAAAATAGGCCATTTCTCTGCAAACTGCAGAGGAAAACTTGTCAAATATCAAGATTACTACAAGAACAAATACAAGTACAACGTAAAAGAAAGAGTTCTTGTAGCAGAAATGGAAGACTGGCTATCAGACTCAACAAGTGACGGCGAGGAAGAACCTACCATTCTCTGTGGTATGGCTTTTTCAGATGGAAATCAAACTGATGGAGCATCAGAAGACAACTCTGAAAAGGTAAACTCTCTTTACACCTCTGACAGTGATCCTGAAATAGATGCTTTTAAACTAATTAATGAACTTCAGGATCTAGAGCAAAAGTTTCCTGAAGAGAAAAAGAAAAGAGAGCAAGTGACAAAAGAGCTCATTTTTTTCAAAAGAGAAAAGAATCTTCTGGAATCAGAAAAGAAAGAATTTTTTTTTGAAAAAACCAAACTTGAAGAAACTCACAAGCAAAAAGAAAAATCATTTTCAGAAGAAATAAGAAAATTTGAGAAAGTTTTAAAAGGAAAAGAAGAAGAAGTAAAGAAATCTGAGTATGAAAGGCTCAATTCTATTGCCTTAACCAAATTTTTTCAAAAGGAAAGAGAAATCCTACATCAATCTCTAGATAGAAAAAATCTTCGAATCAAAAGCTATGTCAATGCACAAGGTGTTTTCGACAAAATAAAAACTCAAATGGACTCTCAAGGGCTGGGAGTCAATGAGTTGAATTCATTCACTGGATTGGAGAAAACTTCACTTTCTTCCACTTTCCATATGGGAAAGGTCCAAAGCTTTGAAGGTACATCTCTGAATAATTTCAAAAGAATGAAAACATCAGAGGGATCAAAAGCAAGAGCTTTGAATTTCAAAAATACTACATACTCTGAAGTAAAAAACTTTCAAAAGTCTGTTTTACAGATAAAAGAAGAAACTTCAGAGGTACTTTTCACAAAACCTCAAAGCAATGATCCCAAAGAAATTTTCAGATTTGATGCTTTCATCTCAAATGAATCAGAGACATCCGAACCAAGTACCTCTGATACAAGTACTTCTGAAAATGAATCTCAGAGTTCACTTAATCCGAATGCCCCTTTGTATTCACCAAAGTCAGATGAAAACATTAGAACTACATTTGAAGAGGATGTTAAAATGATATGGAAATAAAATATCTTGGAGGACTTAAAAAGAAAAGAAAGCATGAAACGGATCATTAAAGTCTCTAGAACAAAAGAAATTGAAAAACCAATAGAGGTAGCTATCTCTATTAAATCTAAAAGAGAATTTCTTGATTCTGATTCAGAATCTGATCAAAAGATTGATGAACAGATTTTTTGTAAACCAGAGAATGTAATTCACAAAAAGATAGAAACTGTTGGGTCTGGTATTTTGAATGTTCCAATTTCAATTTTGAAAACCAAAACCAGAATACCAATAAGTCGTGAGTTTGCAAATATGTGTTTACAAGCAAAAACGTCTCTGGAACTTGAAAAAGAATTACAAGAAAAGGCAAAGAATAAAACAAACACTTCTGAATCTTACTCCTATAAAACAATAAAATTCTCTCCTGAACAAAAAGGCAAATGGATAAAAATTAACCATATTGATCCTGTTTGTGCAGTAAGCAGCAAAGAAAAGAAGATGTTTTTGATCAAGAAAAAGAAACTTGAAAAGAATACTGTCTTTCAAGCAAAAAGGAAAGAAGTAGTTAGGGATACATGTAATATTCCTAATGCTAGTTTCAAAAGAAGTCAAAATGTAACAAATGCTTTTAATAAAAAGAAAAACTTTGTTCCTACTTCTTCTTGTTCTATTAATTGCAACTGCATTCATCTCTTGATCAAACTGAAAAATCATTTCAGAGGATCACATTGTCTTCTGAATCAATCTCTGAAAAATATCTCAGAGACAAAATTTCAACAGAAGACAAGTAACGGCAAGACATCAAAAGATGAGATGCCAAAAAGTCATACAAATCCACCAAAGTCTAACATAAAAGGACCCATAATGAGATGGGTACCTAAGAAACAATAATTTGTCTTGCAGAATCAGTCAATGCCAATCTGGTACCTAGATTCTGGATGTTCAAGGCATATGACTGTAAATAAGGAACTGTTATCCTCATTCAAAGCAAAATCTGGAGGAGCGGTTACTTTTGGAGACAATGTGCAAGGACAGATTAAAGGATATGGTGAGTTGTCAAGAGGAAATGTTTTAGTATCAAAGGTTGCTTATGTGGATGGATTAAAACACAATATGATCAGCATAAGTCAACTTTGTGATCATGGTTTTGATGTGAAATTTCAAAGAAAATATTGTTCACTTCTCCACTCAGAATCAAGTCAAGAATTAATCAGAGCAGACAGAAAGGGTAACCTCTACAGAATGAATTTTACCAAGATAAACGACACTGATTCAGAGAAACTTTGTCTTGTATCTCTGAATAGTGAGGAAGTCTGGCTGTGGCATAAAAAGTTTTCACATCTAAACTTTTCCTCACTTGATAAATTAGTTAAACTTAATTTGGTTAAGGGATTACCATCTCTGAAGTTTAACAAAGATCATCTTTGTTCTGCTTGTGAGATGGGAAAAATGAAAAGATCTTCCCATAAAACCAAAAGTGAAAACAACTGTCCTAGACCTCTGCACATGCTTCATGTGGACCTCTGTGGTCCTATCTCTGTACAGAGTCTAGCAGGTAAGAAATACATTATGGTTCTGATTGATGAATTTTCCAGATTCACATGGATAGAATTCATCAGAGCCAAATCTGATGTACCTGATATTTTGATAAGATTGTTGAAAAGATTACAGGTTCTATTTAGCAGCAAAGTTCAGAAACTAAGAAGTGATAATGGAACAGAGTTCAAAAATGCCAAAATCAATTCATATCTATCAGAAGAAGGCATTACTCCTAACTTTTCTGCAGCAAGAACCCCTCAGCAAAATGGAGTAGTTGAAAGGAAGAACAGAACACTTGTTGAAGTTGCAAGGACAATGCTAGCTGGATCTGATCTTTCAACAAATTTTTGGGCAGAAGCGGTGGCAACAGCCTGCTTTACTCAGAATAGAGCTACAATTGTCAAGAGATTTCAGAAAACATCCTATGAACTCATTAACAATAGGAAACCTAATGTTAAATATTTTCATGTTTTTGGATGCAGATGTTACATTCTGAACGATAGAGAATCTCTTGGAAAGTTTGACAAGAAAGCTGATGAGGGCAAATTCGTTGGATATTCTTTAGCCTCAAAAGCTTTCAGAGTGTTCAATCTTAGAACAAGGACCATCCAAGAGAGCATCAATATCACTTTTGATGACAATAAAAGCTCTGAACAACAAGAAAGTCTCTCTACACCTATCTCTGAATCATCAAGAGAATCTGAATTAAACAGAATATTTGAAGATTTCTTTGATGAAGATAACCCAAAAGTAATCTTCAGAGATAGACCAAGAGAAAATTCAGAAGGACCCCAAGAAACAGGTACAACCCTTTCTGGACCCTCTGAATTAACACCTTCTGTTTCACCAAATTCAGATCAGCAAAGTTGTTTGTCCCAATAAGTAATCATTCAATCAAGTAAATCAATAAACAATAACGATAATGCAAACCTGATATGATTATTCAATTGATTCAAAGGATTACACGGTTTTTGATCAAACTCTTTCTCTCTTCCTCTTGATGTTCACGGCGCACACCAGCTAGCCTCTCTCAATAATTAATTCTCTCTAATTAAGATCCTTCACCTCTTTAACATAAAACCTAATCTAATATATACTTAGGCTAACTAAGCCTAATGGGCTTGGCAAGGCTTGCCAAAACTTGGGCCCAACAACTAAACAAACTAAAATAACTAAATTATAAAGACTAATAATTAAAAATACGTAAACAGACTTTGACTATTTATTACAAAAGGACCCTAGACTATTTGTTGAGACGACTTTATCAGCTTTAACTTCAGTCTTCTATCTTCAGATAATTATGATCTTGAATCCAACAAATATATGCTTTAACAATCTCCCCCTTTGGATCAAGATCATTACTAAAAAGATTTATCAATTCAATCCTTCTCTTTAAGCTCAGAAAATGTAATCTTCCTCTTTGTCTTGAGAATGTAGCAATCTCTCCAAACAATGAGAATAAAATCTCTTGGAAAGAAATTATCTCCAGTTTCAGCTCGGAATGCTTTAGCAAATCATCTTCAAAGAAAATTTCTTCAAAGCAGCATATCTTCAGAATATCTTCAGAAATGCATTCAAAAACTTTGTATCTCCGCATTTATTGATTGACGCTTCTCCCCCTTTTTGATGAAAAGAGCAAAGAGTTCATCAAAACGTGTCTTCAAGAAATTTCTTCCACCATTGATCTTGCAAACAGAACCACTGATTATCCGTCAATTCATAAAGATGTTCATCCAGATCTTTGCAAATCTAGACAAATTAGAAAATGAAGTGTTACACCTGAATCAACAAATGAAGCAGTTAAAAGTGCATGTCAGTAACACAAAGTCACTGTGTGTAACGAATACACAATATAAAGGAGCTTTTATGATGTTCACTCCCCCAGGGCTTCCATTCAATCATCGAAAAACCACAAAGGTAATTTCTATGAACGTTATGACAAAGAAACAAATTCTTTGTGTGTTCGTGCAAGTGATAGAATAAATTAAGCATATGATGATTGCTTATAAGGCTCAAAATATGTAAACCACTGAGACAACAGTTAGTTAAACACATACTCAATGTGCATGAATGAAGTGTGAAGATGGGGCATACTTCCTTTTTTTCAATATCCAGATTTTCCAAATGAAAATCAGATAGCATATGTGTTGCGTCTCCTTTTGAAAATGAAACATTTTCTTGTTGAGAAGAAAATGAGTAGCTGGTGGGGTAATGTCAAGAATTGGCATGGGCTAGTTGCCTGTTTCAATAATGTTCACCAAATAATTGTGAAACATTAGAAATGTGGCTGCCCGGCTTAGAAAGTAGTTGGTGCAGAGTTTGTTATTCTTTTACTCTGATCTCTCACCCTCTTTCTTTTAATCTTTAAGCTCACAGCTAACCAAACTCTCTTTTACATTTTCTCTCATCACACATCCCACACTCATTTCTTTTTGACTCTTCACATTCAATCACTGAAGGATTAACTTCAGGGGTAGGAAACACTGGTTAACGTGAATCCATAGAAGTTCAGATAAGTCCTAGCACACTGATCCCATGTTTTCCTATGAAGCATATGATGCTCAGATGATTCAACTTGAACAGTTAAAACTCAATGATGAATCAGAAAACATTTAAAATCACACTTCCAATTCAAGAAATCTGTTTGAGAATTGAGAAGTGGTTTGAACATTTAAGAACATGTTTTCTTATGATTGAAATTTGTCCTTCTTTCAACCATGAATGAGATGAAGAAAAGAAATTGTACGTTTCGAGTACAGTCTTACATCTCGCGAAGTCAAGCTTAAAGTCATAATGATATGAACTTGTAAGCATCTCTCAACCTACAAAAATCTAAAAGTCTAGTCAAAGTAACTTTATTCACTGAAATTGAAATAACATAAAGCAGTAAAACACTTAGTGTACGAGTTCTGATCAGAAGTAATCAGAAGTCATCACCTTTACTCCCCCTGAAATTATGCATCAGAAAAATTATCAATGAAAAATATAAACATTGACTCCCCCTCAATATCATATCTGACAGATGCATAAAATTTCAGAAAAGTATGCACTCCCCCTTGATGGTTGACTTCCTCATTAGAGTATTGGAGTACAATCTCTTATCAGCACAGGAGTAAGGTCTTTTGATCACTGAAGTACGAGTCCTAAATTGTTGTGTTTAGAAGTCAAACTTCGTTGAAGTACGGGTCCTAAGCTGATTTACTTAGAAGCCTTAGTTCATCTACTCCCCCTTGATAGTAGGTGCCTGCAACATAGAATCAATTTTCGGCTTTGGTACCCACTGGTATTTGGGTCCATGAATGTTAGTTACAGTTCTTGTGGGGGTAATAGAATAAGAACCATACCAGAAATGATCACTGGTTTTGTGAATGTGATCATGTGTACGACAATAAGAACAATAGTATTTCTTACCTGATAACCTGAGTAATTGATCTCTCGAGTAGACATGATCAGGTTTACGTTTACGCACATTGTTCCTTTTGGCATTAGACGCATGTACACATGATTCTCTTTCTTTCATCTCATCTTCAACTGGTTTCTTCTTCCAGACCAGGTCCTCTTCTTTGTATCTCCTTCTTCTTTGATGTGTACCTGAACCATCTATATTGCAATCATAGAAAAGGTTAGTTTTACGAATCTGATCAAAAGATTTAACTGACCTTTGTGAAGAGACAGATTGCTGATTTGAACTTGATACAGTCTTTTCAAGCACTTTAATCATCGAAGCAAAGTTGTCTCTTTCTTTAACAAGCAGATCAATCTTCTTCGTGAACTCAGACTTCGTTTGCTGCTCTTTCAGTGCATTAGCAGATAGTTCAGATAGCTTTTCAGTAAGCTTTTTGATTTCGGCCTCAAACATGCTTCTTTCTTCTTCAAATCCCTTCTCAGCATTATTTCTCTGCCCGGATATTTCTTTGAAGACGCCAACATTCTTTTGTTCAATGGCCTTCTTTTCTTTTGCAAACTTCTCTCTTTCAAGAATAATTACTTTCTCAAACTCCGAAGTCTGTTGAGAAAGCTTTAAACATTTCAGCTCAACGGACTTCTTTTCGTCTGCACATTTTCTCGAAAAATCTGAGAATTTCTTTACAAATGCTTTCTTTTCAATCTCAAACTCAGATCTTTCTTTGGCCATCTTTTTCTCCAGATCAGATATCTTCTTTTGAAGATCAGCATTTGCACTCTCCAAATCATTAACTTTCTCATTATTCTCAACATAATCTAGTTTCTGGATTTGAGCTTCCAAAGCAGAAATCTTTTCTTTTAGTTCAGAGTTCTCAAATTCCAGAAACTTTACTGTTGAAGACATCTTTGGTCCTGTCATAATCTTCTCAATATGTTCCCATAACAACTTTCCTGTAGCCTTTTTGCATTCTAGCTTGATGGAAATCTCCTTTGATATTTCCTTGGAAATTCCTTGCAATATGAAAGATTTGGCTAAGCAGTCAGCTTGATGTCTTCTTTTCTGCTCATCTGAGTATTTATCAAGAGGTAATCGATATTCTCTCTTTTCATTTTCTCCGTTCTGTCCAGATACTGTGAGAACCTTGGTAGGTGGTTTCATGATTCCTTCCTTTAGAGATAATCTGATATAGTCAGCCAAGTCATTTCTGTCGATGAAGTCCAAGAATCTGTCCTTCCATTGCTCGTACTCTCCTCTAAAAAGTACTGGTGGATTCTCATCCGTACTGATTGAAGGAATTTCACTAGAATTCATTTAGGTAGATATAAGATAAGAACTTGAAAAATGACCGTTAGTCCAGATAAAATCAAACAATACTGAAAATCTTAGAATGAAATTCAGAAAATTTTGATCACGAACAGAACTTTGTCCCCCTTCGCAGACTTATCACGGGGGTCCCGCTGCCCGGTTAGCGGGTGGGGTCAAGGGTAACGCCCTTGCGGGGGTATGGGGGCAGCGCCCCTAGAGAAAACATTTTGACATTTAGAAGCCCTATTACAGTTTGCAAAAAACGACCGATATACTGACCGGGGATGTGTTTCGACCGGTATTAAGTTGACCGGGACCTTGTAAAGACCGGTAGAGAGTTCGACCGGGAACTTGTTTCGACCGGTAAGTGATAGGACCGATACTAAGCTCGACCGATATAATGCTATGACCGGTAAAACTAAGGACCGATAGAGCTTAGACCGATAGTGCTTAGACCGATAGTGCTTAGACTGATAGAATACTTAGACCGATACTGGCTTAGACCGATAGAAAGTATTCGACCGGTAGAGAAAAGACCGATAATGTGCAAGACCGGATGGTTGTTCGACCGACACTAATCAAAGATCGATATGTTCGACCGATATAGTCTTAGACCGGGGTGAACTGTGAGTGTATCGGTCAAATGCAATAGACCGATTAAAGGTATTCGACCGGAAGTGGAAGACCGATATGTTCTAGATGCAGTATCGACCCAGAAACCAACAAATCAACCCAGAAATCAACCAATAATATGAATTAAACAGCCAAACTTTGCCAAAACAATCAAATAACCAATTAGAATAGATTCCATTCAATTAATTTCAATAAAAACCACTTTAAGAAGAAATTGATAGATGACACAATGCGACTCAAAAACCGAACCCAGAATTTCCAAAATCACCAAATTGATAATCAAAAACGATGCAATAATCAAATCTAACAATACCAAATCAATAGAATATGCATATCAATGACAACCCAATAAATAAACACTTGAATGAACAATCACACAATAAAAATTATGAATCTTTGACAGAAAACAGAACCGAACAAAATTCATTCAATTCAATCTGTAACCTGCTCTGATACCAATTGTGTGTCCCAATAAGTAATCATTCAATCAAGTAAATCAATAAACAATAACGATAATGCAAACCTGATATGATTATTCAATTGATTCAAAGGATTACACGGTTTTTGATCAAACTCTTTCTCTCTTCCTCTTGATGTTCACGGCGCACACCAGCTAGCCTCTATCAATAATTAATTCTCTCTAATTAAGATCCTTCACCTCTTTAACACAAAACCTAATCTAATATATACTTAGGCTAACTAAGCCTAATGGGCTTGGCAAGGCTTGCCAAAACTTGGGCCCAACAACTAAACAAACTAAAATAACTAAATTATAAAGACTAATAATTAAAAATACGTAAACAGACTTTGACTATTTATTACAAAAGGACCCTAGACTATTTGTTGAGACGACTTTATCAGCTTTAACTTCAGTCTTCTATCTTCAGAAGAAACTGAAGATCAAAAAGAGGATGATCAAGGAGTATCTGAAGTAACTCCAGAAAGAAATAGTGAAGAAATTCAAGAATCTGCTTCACCATCTCGGGAAACAACTTCAGAGCCTCTGAACAGCACAACAGAGATATCACCAACTGTCATCTCTGAAGTTCAAGCTCCACCCCAAATTTTTGCTCCAATCTCAAGATGGACAAAAGATCATGCAATTGATCAAATAATTGGATCCTCATCAGAAGGAGTTAAAACAAGATCTGCCACAATCAATGAATGCTTCTACGTAAACTTTTTAAGCATTATTGAACCAAAGAAGGTAAAAGAAGCTCTTGAAGATCCTCATTGGATTTTTGCAATGCAGGATGAACTTCAAGAGTTTGTAAGAAACAAAGTCTGGACCTTAGTTCGCTTTCCCAAAGGAAAATTTGCAATTGGAACAAAATGGGTTTTCAGAAACAAAAAGGATGAGGATGGAATAATAATCAGGAACAAAGCCAGGTTGGTTGCTAAAGGATATTGCCAAGAAGAAGGTATTGATTATGATGAAACCTTTGCACCTATAGCTAGGCTAGAAGCAATCAGAATCTTCTTAGCCTATGCTGCACACAAAGGATTCAAAGTTTATCAAATGGATGTTAAATCTGCCTTTCTACATGGTAAATTAAATGAAGAAGTTTATGTCCAGCAACCACCTGGATTTGAAAGTACAGAGTTTCCTAATCATGTTTATTTTTTGGATAAGGCTCTGTATGGACTTAAACAAGCTCCAAGAGCTTGGTATGCAACTCTGTCCACTTTTCTGATTAAAAATGGATTTGCAAAGGCACAATTGATACAACATTATTCATCAAAAGGTACAAAAATGAGATGCTATTAGTACAAATTTATGTTGATGACATTATATTTGGCTCTACAAATCAAAAGTATTGTGACAAGTTTTCAGAGTTGATGAAGAGTGAATTTGAGATGAGCCTCATGGGAGAATTAACTTTCTTTCTGGGCTTACAAGTAAAACAAACTTCAGAAGGCACTTTCATAAGTCAAACTAAATATGTCTCTGAAATTTAAAAAAAATACAAACTCAATGATTCAACTTCTATGAAAACGCCTCTAGCCACCGGAGTCAAACTTGACTCTGATCCTTCAGGACAATCTGTGGAAATAAAAATCTACAGAGGCATGATAGGTTCACTATTATACTTAACTGCAAGTAGGCCTGACATAATGTTTGCGACATGTCTTTGTGCTAGATATCAAGCAAATCCAAAAGAATCTCATTTATCTATTGTCAAAAGAATTTTCAAATACCTAAGAGGGTCACCATCATTAGGCCTCTGGTATCCAAAACTTTATAGTTTTGATCTAACATCTTACACTGATGCAGATCATGCAGGATGAAAGCTTGACAGAAAAAGTACCTCTGGGTGCTGTCAGTTACTGGGCAATAAGCTGGTAAGTTGTTCATCCAAGAAACAAAACTGTTTTTCAACTTCAACTGCAGAGGCAGAATATGTTGCTGCTGCTAGTTGTTGCTCTCAAGTAATATGGATGAAAACTCAGCTCAGAGATTATGGCCAACAGTATGAAAGAATACCCATTCTGTGTGATTCAAAAAGTGCCATAGCCATCTCCGCCAATCCAGTACAACATTCAAAGACAAAGCACATTGATGTAAGGTATCATTTCTTAAAAGATCATGTTGAAAGGGGAACAATAGAAATGTATTTTGTACCAACTGATCTCTAACTTGCTGATATTTTCACAAAAGCTTTAGATGAACGAAGGTTCAATTTTTTAATTAGCAAGTTAGGAATGTTGAATATGTCTACCTAACATGGAAGAAACTCAGAGTCTCTGATCAAATTATCAGAGCCTCTGAACCAAGTAGCATATATCAATATCAGTCTCTGAATGTTCTCCAAACACATGACATGGGGAGAAAAATAAAAAGTTGTTCTTTTGTCAAGGGGGAGAAAAAGAACTTTTCAGAAGACATCTTAGAGTCACTGAATTTCATCGCAGAGTCTCTGAAATTGAGAAAAATAAATTTTCAAATGTCAACTTAGAATCTCTGAATTTTGTCTCTGAATCAATTAAATTTATCTCAGAGTTTCTGAATATGGTCTCCGTAGTCTTCTCAGAGTCTCTGAAATTAATCTCAGAGTCTCTGAAATTGAGGATTTTTTTTCACAAATCATCTATCAAGGGGGAGTCAACAACTTTCAGACCAAGTCATTCCTCAAACAAAAACTTTTTAATTAATAAGCAATTTTTGATATCATTTGAAATTAAAATTTCAGTTTAACTGAACCTTTTTATTACAAGTGATATCTTAAATTACTTCTTAAGGCAAAAGGTTTGTCTAGTCAGCACAAAGAAGTTATTCATTTTTTTATTGAAAAATGGCGCCCCTTTCCTATTTTCTTGGAACCTACATTAGTAGGTACAACAATTTTCAAAGCCACGTGTCACAAAAAGGGATGAGTGAAATGCCAAACGGCTTTATCCAAAAGGTCAAATCACTGCCGTTTCACCTTATGCACTCAAGTGTCTTTTTCTAAATTTGGATACAAAAACAATTTTACATCCGGATATTCATTTTTACAAATTACTCTCGAGCACTCTCTCTCTCTCCAAAAAAAAAATAATTTGAACTTCATGTTCTTCACTTTAACCCAAAAATGGCGTCTTCAAATGAATGGTGCAAGCTTTTTCCCAAATCTGGCGAACCTTCAAGACTGTATCGTTTTCCAATCAAAGACAACAATCACATGATTCAGCTTGATTTTCCCAAATTTGAGGAACAATACGGAATAATCTGCGAGTTCTTCTCCAACTGTGAACTGACTCAAGCCCTAACTGCTTTTACCAATGAATGTCCACTCTCGTTTGTCCAAGAATGGTATTCTTCCTGTCACTACAGCGATGCACATAACGGAATAATCGGCGATTTCGACATATCTCAAGTCGTAAAATGTCGGATACTCATCAATCCTACTGTTCTAAGAGAAGTTCTCCCACTCCTAACAACTAAGGAACTTCAAATCACGCGTTTTGAAAAACGCCCAACTTCTGAAACCCTACTCCAGTTCATTCGAATGCTAGGTTACAACACTGAAATCACCAGATTGAGCAACTTCCGACGACAACATCTACCACCAATCTGGAACTTTATGTTCTTTGTCCTAAACCACACTCTGACCTGCAAACTGGGGAGCATGGATCAAGCAACACCAGAAATTCTGTCAATCATGTATGCCCTATTCTTCAATCGCAACTTGGACATGGCCGGCATAATCTTTGATATGATTCTGACATCAATAGAGAAGAAGAACAAATGCTTGGCAAAGGACCCTGAACAAACGACCCAATCATCCAAAGTTCCTTCAATAACATTCCCTAGATTTCTGTCTCTAATCATCCATGCGGCGATCGAGAAGCTTCATGTTTTGATCGCCACTAAACAACCCAAAACTCCTTTCTACATAATGAACAGCTTCAAACCGACGATTCTATCAGAAGGCTATCCAGAAGCAAGGAGGATCCCTCACCATATGCTGAATCAGGTAAATCCTCAATCTGTAGCCTTAGCTTCTTATCTGTTGCCCAAGGACTAGAACCAGTTCTGGGAACCCCAACACACTTAGGTCCTGAACCTGGAATGGAGAGTAAGAGCATCTCGGGTTCAGAGGGATCTGAGGAGCCTGAAGTACAGAGCTCTAACAAGAGTGAACCAGAGGGTACTCTTGCTAGAGAAACCGAAGTTGAGAGAGATGACAGAGCACTTGAAAGGGCTGTCAATGAGGAAGTAATGGAAGAAACCTCATCTGCTAGTGTAGAGGATAGCTCGACTAGCTCCGAAGATTCTCAGAGAGAAGAGAGCAAGTCTTCTAAGGACTTGGAGAAACCTGAGAGTTCTTCCCCTTCCACACAAAAAGATGCCTCAAGCCATATATATTTTAGGACACCAACCCCATCTCCCAGGGCAACCACACAATCTAACATACCTGATCCAGAGGTAATTGTTATTGAATCAGAGGTGCACACCTCGAACCCAAACCAGCCAGCCACTTCAGAGGTACCTTATTCCACCTCTGAAGTTCACTTAACTGAGGAAACTCGAATTCTGGATAAGCCCTCTTCACAGGACTTAGCCAATACTTTAAGTACTCAGTTGCCTCAGAGTACATCAGAAAATCCTACACATAATGATGCCTCTGTGGCTCATCTCACACCCTTTAGGATATCCAGAAGTAGCTGTCCAACTCAGGGACAATGGCTTGACCTACAAGAACAAGGATTGACTTGCCTGGATCGCAAGCTCAACTCCCACATTCACTTCCAGTCCTCTGAATCTGAGGAGGAGGACTTGGTTGAGAACAGAACCCTCAGAGATGATTCTCTGGAACATCAAGGACTGAGTGGAAGTCCTTCCAGAGACAACATCAAAACAACTCTGAACGAAGGCTCCTCTGAACTCGAGGAAAAATTAGCTACATGTGTTGTAACCAATGTACCCCTCTCTGAACTTCTCACAAAATCTGAGTTCCAGAGATTTTGTGAGGAAGTCAGAGGCTCCATGAAAGAGCATAACTTTCAACGAATTGACGGTTCAGAGACCTCTGCTCTTCACTCTGAAAACACTAACCTCAGACCAGAGGTTTCCACTCTGAAGACCCAACTTTTGGACTCCTCAAACAGAATCCAAGAGTTGGAACAAGAACTGTTCATACAGAAGGCTCAATCATCTCTAGAGATAGCCAATCTTAAAGCTCAGAGTGCGTCTCTTCAAAATCAAGCATCTACAACCATCGATGTCCAGAAGGCTCTACAAGAACTAAAGGAAGAGGTAGTAGCTACCAGATCATCTTCACTCTCAATAGATTAAATGGCCTCTATCTCTGACCTCATCAAAACAACAATTCAAGCCTATGTAACAGAAGTCAGCGCACCTTCAGCAACACCACAACCGCCACCCATAACTTCTGAAGACCTAATCACTAAAAGTGATCTGGCCTCTTTCAAATCCGCAATCATGAGTAGAATGCTGACTTGTTCTTCCAAGATCTCTACCATTGCTCAGAAGCAGGTCAAAGCTACTCTGGAACTTCATAACTATAAATCAGAGGACCAGATTGCTGAAATCAAAACTGGGGCTTCAGAGGCAATCGAATCCATTCAGAAGACACTTCTGGATCCCAACGGAAAATGAATAGCTGAACCAAACTCTCCCAAATACAAACGCAAGTTTTCTGGTGGGACTTCTAGTGATGAAGCGAAGAAAGCCAGATTTGATGATTCTGAAGATTCAGATGGTGATAAGAACTCTGAATCACAAGATAGGGAGATCAGAGATACAACCGCGCACACCTATAAAGCTGCTCCCTCTACACCAGTTCAAGAGAAGGAACCAGAGAGGAACACCACCTCTTATGATGAAAACAGAACTTTGCAAACATTCACAACACCGGTAATACTTTTCGCCTCATCAACACCAGGTGTTCCAATCACTCCAGTTAACGATGCAACTCCAGAGAAAATTGGAGCTCTGGAAGAGGAAGAAAACGAACAGTTAGTAGATTTCTTTACATCCTCTGAAGATGCATTCTCATCACCCAAAAGACAACCAATGGTGATGAGAGATGCCTTTGACTCAGAGTCTGAGAAAGAACAGAAAGATTCTGACAGAGAGGAAGAAGCTGCTGGAGATCAGATCGAAGTAATTGATGTCGAAGAGTATGTTTTCAAAAACGCTCAACCTCATCATACCTCAACAACTTCAGAATTAAGAGAATCTCCAGAGATAGATGGATATATCTCTGAACAACCTTCAGAGATAACTCAGTCACAACCCAAGGACAAAGAAACCATGGTTGTTGATGAACAGACTCCTCAAGAGAATCTTGTTCAAAAAACAAGCATTGGTTTACCAACCAAGGTCTTCACTCATCCTCCCATATTCTTAGAATCCACTCCTGAAGCATCGATAGAAGATCACTTTCGGCATATATACTGTGAGTTCAATATGGAAGACACTCAAGTAATCCCACGGAATCCAAGAATCAGAGAGGATATGCCAGACTACGAACGAAGATTCATACATGCAAAGACATCACCAAGAAAGGCGGTTCTCAACGATGCTCCAATAATAAAAGTTGAGAAAATCACTGAAAAGACATTCGCCTTCAACAAAATCATATATAGGCATTATGTGGTGACTCGATCTGATCAGAAGATTTACGAGTTCAATGATAATGATCTCGTAAATCTAAATTCGTATGATCTCACTCATCTCTATGCCTATTGCTCTGCGAGATACGATTCAGGAAGAAGGGAGATAAGAATGAGCATGGTTGAAGTAAGACGGGCAATGGAAGCTTACATCAAACACAGAGCCAAACGTGATTTTCAGATTGCTCTGAACTTGGGTGAAGAAAAGCTCGGAGTGACTGAACCAGTGGAAACCATCGAAAACCTGGAAAAACAGAAGACTGGATCAATCATTGAAGAACCTTTGGGTTTCATCTACAGAGTGAACCAAGAGAAGAAAATCTTTCTAGCTTCGCAAGTAGAAAAGTATTCTGATGAAACCTTGAAAGGCATACAAAAGATGATTCATGTAAAGCAAGAACGGCAGAGAGAAGACCTACTGGAGAAACTAGACTTAGAAATTGGCTCAATGATTAACTTCAGAGAGTTAATCATGAAGTTTCATAGGGTATGTTCTAGTGATAGGTTCTGATTATTTTTTGAATATTATTCTCTTTTGTAATTCCAAATTCTTATGAGAAGTAATATTTACAGAGGATGACTTTCTCCTCTTCGTTTTCTAGATTAAATGTTCTATGTGTTCTTTGTTTATTTTCAGTACTTAGGGGGAGATTGTTAGCCCCAAATCTGAACCAATGAAAGTATTGAAAATAACTAAGTCTTCATCTAAAGACTTTCAAGGGACATCAACAAGTCTGTCTCTGAAGTCAATTCAGAGTCAGTCTGAAGAAAGCAAGTCTGTCTCTGAAGTCAATTCAGAGTCAGTCTGAAGAAAGCAAGCCTGTCTCTGAAGTCAGTTCATAGTCAGTCTTAGAGAAAGTATGTCTGTCTCTGAAGTCAGTTCATAGTCAGTCTTAGAGAAAGTATGTCTGTCTCTGAAGTCAGTTCAGAGATAGTCTCACAGAAGGACATCAGAGAGCCCCTCATCAGAGATCCTACTTCAGAGCTCTGAAGATGTTCACTCTGAATTTCTTGACAAAGAAGAACAGATGACACGTCACCATGTGATAACATTTACTTTCTAGAGTAGGTCACTGTTCAAGCATGTCTTGATCTTACCTCTTAGGTAAGATACTGTTCAAGCATGCTTCTATTTGTCAGATAAGTACATTGTTTACTTATGGTCCTATAAATAGGACCATCACCTTATTGTTCAAAGTGTGCTTAAGAAGTCTTATAACTGATAATATAAGTTGAATATTTTATTCCAAGAATATCTTGTTTATCTATTATCTGCTTTATGAACTGTGATATTTGAATCTCCTTTGATATTAAACTATACTGCTTCCGCTATTATTACTCTTATTGTTTATATCAATGTTGTGAGATTAAATCTGGGATCCAACAGAAATACTAAGTGTGTAAGAAATATAGAAATGATCCCAGTCTTGCTCAACATTTGCGGTTTTGACTATGAAACACTGGATAATTCTTTGCATGGTCTGTAGAAGATAGAGGGGTAGTTTCGTAAAATACGCGGGACGAGTTCATATGTGAACCTGTGTGATTCACATATGAACTATACTTTCATATGAACATTACTTTCATATGTGAGTCAGTTAATTAGTTCATATGTGAATCTGTTAATTAGTTTAACTGATTCACATATGAACCTACAATTAATTAGTTTATATATGAATCACAAAGGTTCATATGTGAATTAGTTAAAAAGAGTTCATATATGAATTACACGGGTTCACATATGATATAGTTCATATGTGAATCATACGGGTTAAAATATGAACTCGTCCCACGTATCTTTAAAAATTACTAAACTGTCCTATTTTTTGAATAGTCGTAATTTTTGACCAATCAAAACCGTAATTTATTGACCAGTGAAAGATGCAATTTTTGCCTAGTCAAATCCAATCTTGACCGTATGAATGGCTAGGATTACTTCTCTATTTCTCACACAGTTAGCATTTCTCATTTGAACCTATGCATATATATATATATATATATATATAGGGGTTAAATCAAATGAAAACTACAAATATGTTACAAACATGTGAGAACCAATATAAAAATATTTTTTCACATGATATATTTTCACCAAATTCTTGGATTTAATATATTTCTTCCCATATATTTGTTTCATAATATGATAGTTTTACATGTATTTGTTTCACCACATGAATATTTTTTACCTGTATTTTTCATTTCACTAAGTGAATCAAATTTTATTTTTCACGTGTAATCTTTTCACAAGGTGAACAAAAACATATATGAAAAAATATCTTAAAGGTTTGTAACATATTTTTGGTTTTCATTTGATTATCGACCTATATATATATACATACATATATATATATATGGCGAAGGATCGTGTGAGAAGTTGAGTTAACAGTGAGTAGCGTGAGAAGTGGATCTGAATCGTTTATCTATTTTAATCTCATGCCCTCCCATGAATTGCGGCTTAGAAGGGAATTGATCTGGTGCATCTTATCTCCGTGCATGTCATCCTAATGTGCGTCCATTTCTCATCCAATGGTCAATAACCACTTCTCACGCTCAACTTCTCACTGGAACCCAACCCATATATATATATATATATATATATATATATATATATAACGAGAGAGAAGTGTTAAAGCACATATTTATTGGATTCAAGATCATAATTATCTGAAGATGGAAAACTGAAGTCAAAGCTGATAAAGTCGTCTCAACAAATAGTCTAGGGTCTTTTTGTAATAATTAGTCAAAGTATGTTTCCGTATTTTATTTATTAGTCTTTATAATTTAGTTATTAGTTTGTTTTGTATTTGGGCCCAAGCTTAGCCAAGCCTAGCCAAGCCCATTAGGCTAATATGGCCTATGTATAAATTAGATTAGTTTAGGCAAATTAGGTGAGAGAGCTTAATTGAGAAAATTAATTATTGTGAGAGAAGGCTGTTGTTTGCGCCGTGAACAAGAGGAAACAGAGAGATAGATCGATTTCTTCAAGAACACTTGTAAATAGTTGAATCGTATCAGGTTTGCATTATCGTATTGTCTATATGATTGCTTGATTGAATAGTTAACATTATTGGGACACACAATTGGTATCAGAGCAAGTTACAGATTGAATTAAATATTTTTTGTTCGGTTCTGTTTTTCTGGAAAAGATTCATATTTTTTATTGTGTGATTGTTCATTCAAGTTGCTTTTGGTTTGATTGTGTTTATTTTGCCTATTATCGTGATTGGGTACTGTTTGATTTGAATATTGCATCGATTTTGATTATCAATTTGTTGAATTTGCTGTTCTGGGTTCGTCGAGTCTACACTGTGTCATCAATCGAATTCTTCTTAGAGTGTTTTTTATTTAAATTAATTGATTGCTATATGTTCTAGTTGGTTATTTGATCGTATTGGCAAAGTTTGGTAGTGTAATTCGAGTTATCGAGTGTTTTCTGGGTTGATTTTGGTTTCTGGGTCGATACAGTATCAAGAACATATCGGTCTTTGTTATTATCGGTCTTTGTGTTTTATCGGTCTTTCTTACCTGTCAAAGACCAATTCCGGTCGAAGACCTTTATCGGTCCAAAATAATATCGGTCGAAGACCTCTATCGGTCTAAACTAATATCGGTCAAAGACCACTATCGGTTCTTAACTCTATCGGTCGAAGCCTTATACTGATACAAGCCAATACCGGTCGAAGCTTCAAGCAAACTATCGGTCGAATATCTTTATCGGTTCATTCACTATCGATCGAACACACATTATCGGTCGACTGGTACACACAGAGTCCACCCTGGTCTAACTCACTTTACCGGTTCTTACATTATACCGGTTGAAGCCAATACCGGTCCATCCATTTTTTTTCGGTCTTAGAGTATATCGGTCAAAGCACAATACCGGTTCATACACTTTATCGGTCGAAACACAATACGGGTCAACACTTTATCGGTCCAATCAAGCTTCCGGTCGTAGCAACGTACCAGTCGTGCAACATACCGGTCGAATAGTTTTTGGTCGCCTACAATGTTTGCGCCACCCAAGGCTCACGCAAACCATAGTTTGCGTGACCCACTGCTCGCGATAACCATGATTTGCGCGACCCACTTGATACGCAAACCACACTTTACGCGACCCACTATTCGCGCAATTCTCACTTTGCGCCACGTTCTTCTCACGCAAACTTCTACTTTGCGCCACCTGCTTCTCACGCGAACTTCTTCTTTGCGCCAACCGTGTCTAGCGCAAACCTCTTTTTGCGCGACCTGCCTCTAGCGCCCACCGTCCTTTGCACCTCTGTTCTTGGCAAATATCTGATTTTTGTACCTGTTTTAACTGTGTTTAATCTATTTGTGCTTTATACTGTGTGAGAGGACTGCATTTAATTATTTTTGGAAATTTATTTTTCTGAAAAAATTTTAGTGTGGTTTTTATCTTGATTTCTAACGATCTCATCCAGTTGATTGTTTAATCATACCGGATAAGTTTGATTACTAATCGTATAAGTAATGATGTCTCGGGAAACTCTTGCTATTGGAACAGATGTAAAGCCACCAGTACTCTTCAAGGGGGAGTACGAGCAATGGAAGGACATATTTTTGGACTTCATCGATCGACATGATTTGGGAGATTATATCTGAAAATCTCTGAAAGAAGGAATCATGACACCTTCGACCAAGGTTCTCACTGTAGCTGGAGAAAATGGTGAAGAAGAAGAGACAGAGTATAAATTACCGATTGGTGAATATTCGGAAGATTAGCTGAACAGACACAAGGGTGACAAGCTGGGAAGATCATTTATTCTCCAAGGCATACCAAATGAAATATATGTCATGATTGATAGCTACAATGCTACCGACAAGCAAATGTGTGATCAATTGGAGAAGATGATGATTGGATCAAAAGTCGGCAACCAACTTAAAGTTTCCAACTACTTGAATAATTATGAAGAATTCAAAGCCAAAGCTGGAGAATCACTCGAAGCCACTTATGACAGATTTGTCACATTGCTGAATGAGCTCAGCAAGAACAAGATCAACAAATTTCAAGTTGAGCTGAATGTGAAATTTCTCAGCAACCTTCAGCCAGAGTGGAAGAGATTCACCAGACAGATGAGGCAGTTGAAAGATCTGAACGACATTCCACTTCATGAAGTTTATGAAATCCTCAAACAGAATGAGGAAGAGGTGGATGAAATAAAGGCTGAGATGAAGAAGACTGACAAAGAAGTTGTTGATCCAGTTGCTCTTGTTGTCAAGAAAAAGTCCAAGAAGAAAAAAGGTGATAGCATATGAATCTGAAGAAGCTGATAGCGAGGCAAAGTCTGACTCTGACGATTGTGAACAACTGAAAGAAGCCATGCTAATGTTAACCAAGGCTTTTCAAAAGAAGTTATATAAAAAGCCAAACTCCAACAGTCAGAGGTACTCGTCTGGTCCGAATAACTACAAGCATAAGGAGAAAGTTGAAGAAAAGAGACCAGAAGACAAGAAGAAGGATGGAGCCGAAGAGTTCAAGAAGGAAGAACCGATGAAGTGCTACAACTGTGGCAGACTCAGTCACTTTGCCAAGGACTGCCGAAAACCAAAAGTCCGAAACTCCGAATATTACAAGAATAAGATGCTTCTAGCCAAGCAACAAGAGGCTGGAAAAGCATTAATGGCCGATGATGAATATTGGCTCGACCATTCAAACCAAGAATGTAAAGAAGGAGAGAAGGACGAGACAACACATCTGTGCTTGATGGGGAAGAACCAGTCAGAAGCTGAAGTTGATTCTGATGATGGAGACAATGATGTGGTATGTAACTTAACTGAATCTGATTTTCTGAACCAAATGCATGCCATGATGTCTAAACTCCAAGAATTAGAGTCTAAAATGAAGCGTGAGAAAGGTGTCATAAATGAGAAAAATCAATCTATACATAAACTTAGTAATGATATTGTTGAGAAAAATGTATTAATTGAAACTTTGCACAAAAATATAGACACCAACGCTAAAGAAAAGACTATAATTCATAAAGAGTTATCTGAAACTCTTTCTAAATATAAAGAATGTGAGTTTAAGACTATAGAGCTTTCTAAAAGGTATTTTTATACTTCAAAAGAAATGAATTCTTTATTAGACAAGGTGAATGCTTTGGAAGAGAAATTACATACTTTAGGTCAAACTCAACATACTATTCATTTGAACAAACCTAAAGAGAAACCTGATACTTGGGGACTTGGTTACAAGAACCCACATCATCTCAAAAAGGGTATATCTGAAGTGCCTGCTGTTATTGTATTTTGGTTTAGATCATTTTATGTTGACTTTTGTGTTTTTACCTTTGTTTCTTGTTTGACCTATAAATAGGTCTTCCTTGTCTTTCATTAGAAGTAACTAGCCTAATTGTAATCACCTTGAGAGAATCTAGAGAGAGAAACACTTGTAACCCTATCACTTGTGACATCAATACACATGTGATTTCCTCATGATTCTTGTTGTTCTTGATTGTTATATGATTGTGGTTTGATTCGAAAATATCATTTGGTATCAGAGCAAACAAGAAGAAGCAGATTCGATCAGATTTGAAGTTTTTTTTTTTGAAATATTTTTTTGGCGGACTGATATTTTACTGTTTGATCCATAGTTTTCTTGTTTTTGTGCAATTAAATCAAGAAATTGATTTGATTGTGTTCGTTTTATTCATTGGATCATCTTTCATTCAAATCACATAGACGAATTCGTACTTTAGATTGATCAATTTGATCAAAATGTTGGTTTCTTGAATAGTTGAAGTCGAACACTGTATTTTCGATTTGAGCACTGTAATTTTTGATTTCTTTTCTAAATTCAGTGTTGTAATCTTGATTAGTTTGATATCGTGGACTAATTGTGTGATTTGCAGAATCAGAAATCAAGTTTTAATTGATTTCTGATCGAACAGGTGAAAAACTCGCAAGGAAAACCCAAGAACGCGCTAGATTCGTGAAACGCGCAAGTTCTTCCCAAGAACGCACAGATTTAGTGAAACGCGTACGTTCATCTCTAGAACGTGCTAGTTGAAGAAGTTTGTCTCAAACGCGCAAGTTGAAGTTAGCGAGTTCATAGAACGTGAAAGTTGAAGTTAGCGAGTTCATAGAACGCGCAAGTTGAAGTTAGCGAGTTCATAGAACGTGCAAGTCGAAGTCAGCGAGTTTTGCTCTTTGATCTGCGAGTTTCTTCCATCTGCGAGTTTGCTTGTGAGTTTGCTAAAATGCGCGAGTAAGCATCTGCGAGTTTATCAGGAATAGTGTTCTACGAGTTGTTTGGTCTGCGAGTTTGTTCGAAAAGTGGTGTGCGAGTTTTGTCGGTCTGCGAGTTTCAAGCAATTTTGTGATCTACGAGTTTGAGTACTTAGTCATTTTTGTCCGTTGTTTCAAATTAAATCAGTCTTGAATTTTACACACCGAGTGTAATCTGTTCTTCTTGAACGATCATTTCAAATCACATTTCAGTTACAATCATGTCTCGTGATCTGCTCAGCATGGGATCACAGTCCAAACCACCGGTACTTCAAGCTGATGAATACCCACAATGGAGGATAAGGATGATTAATTTCTTTAATAATCAAGATAAGAAATTGATGGATTCAATTCTTAATGGTCCACATTTTCCACATGTGACAGTTGCAAGAATTCCAGCTACTGGTAATAATCCTGAAATTCCGGAAAGGATTGTATCTAGAGATCCTATTCAATACAGTGAAACTGATAGAGAGCTAGTGGAAACGGATGCAACTACTTTGACATTTCTGATAATGACCATCCCTAATGACATTTTCAACTGTGTTGATAGTCGGGAATCCGCCAAGGACATTTGGGATGAGCTAGAAAAACAGTTCATGGGATCAGCAAAGTCTATCAAGACAAAAAGGAATCAGAGTATCAATGCCTATGAAGGGTTCAAAGCAAAAGAAGGAGAATCTCTCAGGGAAGCGTATGATCGTTACAACATCATCCTAAATGATTTGAGAAGGAACGAAGTTCAAAAGTCTGAATCTGAAATAAACTTCAAGTTTATCAAGAATCTACAGCCAGAGTGGGATGTCTACACAATACAAATGCAAATAAATAAAGACATGGATGAAGAAAAGCTGAATGATCTGTTATGTGCTCTAAACCAACATGAGGATAAGGTAAAGGAGCAGGCTTCTGTGAACAAAGAGTTGCTTCAGTTAAAGGACAAACAAAAGAAGGTAGAAGACTCTTTGGCTTTAATAGTTCAGGATAAGGGAAAGACAGTTAAATCAAGTTCTGGTTCGGGAAAGAGTTTGAAAAAGAAAGCACTGATCACCAGCATGATTAACAGTTCAGAAGATGATACTCCAGATGACTCTGATGATGATGAATTAAACGAATTTACATAAAAGCTTGCACTTCTGACTTCAAGCTTTCATAAAAGGTTTGGTCGGAAGAAGTTTTATAACAATCCGAAGCTCGATTCCAACAAGTACAACAAGCATAAAGACAGATATGAAGAAAAGAAAGATAAACGGAAGAAAGAGGAGAGAAAAGAAGAAAAGAAAGAAGATAAAGAAAAGTCTGATAAATGTTTTAACTGTGGAAAGCTCGGTCACTTTATCAAGGACTGCCCAGAGAAGCGTGTCAAGAATTACGAGTATTACAAGAAAAAGGCTCAATTGGCGAAAGCAATGGAAAAGGGCACAACTTTAAAGGCAGAAGATGAGATATGGCTTGGCTACTCTGACGATGATGAGACTGAGGTTGCTAAAGTGAATTTGACTCAAGTCCATTACAACTTAATGGCACATCTGAATGATGAGTCAGATTCTGAGGTAAATTCTCATTCTGACTATTCTGATAATTCTGAATTCTTGAATGATAATGATGAAGCAATGAACTTGATGTCCCAGCTTAATCTGATGAACTCTGAGTTTTTGAAATTAAAAGAAAATTTCAAACAACAAAGGAGCACAATACAAGGACATCAAGATCAGGCTTACATCTACAAAATCTTGGTTGAGGAAAAAGGAGAAGAGAAAAATGTTCTGAAATTGGAGATAATTAAACTTCAAACAAGGATTTCTGAACAACAAAAAGAAATCATGACTTTAAAAGATAAGAATCTTGATCTAACACTTCAGTATGACATTACTTTGAAAGAAAGGACGGAAGCTTACACGAAGATCAAGGAATTGGAAGATCTAAATTACAAAAGAGGTCAAACGGAACAGACTCTTAAAATTCTAACCAACAATCAGAAAGACACTCGTTTCTATAAAGCAAAACCAGGTATAGGTATATCAGATGTGAATGTTTTGAAAAAAGGCACCCGAAAATCTTTATAATTTCAAAAAGTCGGGTGATGAACCTATTATTTTAATTCCACACATCCTAGAAACATTTGTAAAACCTGAGACTCCTGAGCCTGAATCTCCTAAGACAGAGAAGGAAGAGACAGTTGAAGAAAAGACAGAAATTGAAAATGAATCAGAAACTCCGTATTCTAAATCTTTTAAATTTTCATATGATGAACTTAATACTTCTTACATAAGAAACAAGGATTCGTTTGTAGAATATGAAAATATATTTAAAGAAAAACCTGAGTCTTCTAGATCTAATTCAAATTCTGACATTTCTGAAATTGTCTTGACCTGTTCAATCTTAGAAGATAAAAGTGAAAACGTCATTTCTGATAAGTCTAATTCCGTTTGTACTTCAAAATTTTCTGAATTTGAACATCAACAAGCCTTGGATAAAATTGAGGAATTACAAAAGCAAATCTCCCATCTCAACAATATCATTGTTGAATTGGAAGATGCAAATGAGAATTTTGGGATGAAACTAGACTCGAGCTTTAATCAAAATGAATCTTTGCAAAAAGAAATCAGAAGTTTAGAATCTCAAATTTTCAAATTATCAAAAGGCAAAAAGGTTATTGTTGATAAAGATATTCCAATTTCTATGGTTAAATGTGAATCTTCATCTGAATATGCACAAGCAAAAGTAAAAGGTGAATGTTCTTATTCTTCTTCATCTGATAATATTTCTAAATCTGTTTCTATTTCAGATGAAAATGTGAAGAAAGATTGTTTGAAGCAAAAGAAGACTACAGTGGAAAAGACTGTGAATGAAATGGATAAATGTCAATGTAATAGAGTAGATAATGCTTGTTCTTCTGTCAAACAACAAAATTTCAATAAAGCGAATATCTTTTCCCGAAAAGATTTGTTGACGCAAGCTACTACTAGATTGCAATGTTCATATTGTCTTAGTAGTTCATTCTCTTGGAAACAAAAGTCTTCAAAGAAAAACAAACATATCCAATTTAAGAACATAAAATCTCTTAATCATTTCAAAGCCAACAATACTGAGATTTATTCGTTAAGGAAGAAAAATAATGCTTTTCATGTTAATAAACTTGCTGATGTGAAGTTTGTGTGGAAGTGGATTCCGAAAGCTGAACTTAACACACAAACGTCACCAAAAGGACCAAGATTTGAATGGCGCATTAAAAGTTCATCAGCAAATTTAAAAACTGTTAAGAGTACTAAGAATAAAGGACCCATATTCATATGGGTAACTAAAGTTAAGTAATTGTTGTTTTCAGGCGTGTCATGTGTGGATTATTGATTCTGGAGCTTCAAGACACATGACAGCGCATAAACACCTGCTGTTCGACTACGTAGATCATTACGCAGGTACAATAAATTTTGGAAATGAGATGAAAGGATATGTCGGAGGTACGGGACTATAAAGAATAGTTTGATCACAATATCAAAGGTTCTGTATGTGGAAGGCTTGACTTACAATTTGTTCTCCATAAGTCAATTTGCAGAAAATAAATGCAAGATAGAATTTGATGCTGATTTTTGTTACATTAAAGATCAGAGTGGAGCAGAACTTATTAAAGCCGGAAGAATGGGATTACTATACGGTGTTCACTTTCCAACACTGCAAGCTTCAAAGTCAGTATGTCTAATCTCTAAGACATCAACAGAAGAAAGTTGGTTGTGGCATCGGAGACTTTCTCATCAACATTTTCGTGATTTAAACAAGCTGAGGATACAACAATTAGTGACTAGACTTCCTGAATTAAAGATTGAACAAGATTCACTTTGTTCAGCTTGTGCAAAAGGAAAGATGAAGAGAAGTTCACACAAATTAAAGATGTTATCCAACTGCAACAAGTGTCTGGAGCTAATTCACATGGACTTGTGTGGACCAATGAGTATTCAATCCATCAACGAAAAGAAATACATATTAGTGATGGTGGATGAATACTCTCGGTATACCTAGCTAGAGTTTCTACGACAGAAATCTGAAGCTCCTGATCTAATCATCAAGTTCATCAAGAAGATTCAAGTTCTGATGCAAAGCCTTGTAAAGCAGCTGAGGAGTGATAATGGAACAAAATTCAAGAATGCTACTTTGCAAACATTTCTAGAATCTGTTGGCATATCACATAATTTTTCTTATGTGATGACACCTCAACAAAATGGGGTCGTTGAACGCAAGAATAGAACTTTGGTAGAAGTTGCACGGACAATGTTGGCATATTCAGAACTACCAATGTTTCTATGGGCTGAGGCTGTAGCAACTGCATGCTTCACACAAAACAGGACTATTATCAATAAACGCTTTAATAAAACTTCTTATGAATTGATTAATGGTCGTAATCCTACTGTTAAGTTTCTTCGTGTGTTTGGATGCATGTGCTATGTTCTTAATGATCGAGAGAACTTATCCAAGTTTCAACCAAAAGCCGATAAGGGGATATTCATTGGGTATTCTCTCCAGTCCAAAGCATACAGAGTCTACAATATTCGTACAAAGACGGTGATCGAAAGTGCAAATGTAATCTTTGATGAAAACAAGACAAGAACTTCTAAACAAAGTAGTTCAGAATTTGCATCTCGTGATAAAGCTTCCACATCAACCAGTGTGGAACTTGCTTCAAAACAAACTGAGATTTCTAAATCCTTACCTGAATTAGATTTAGATTTACTATTTTATGATGCTTTTGATGATTTTAAGAACGTACAAGGTCAAAATGATATACCTACCACTGATATATCTACTACCACTGCTGATATCTCAGGACCCTCTGAAGATAATGGAGAAGCTTCTACAACTCAAGTATAAGAAGTTTCAGACAACACAACTTCAACATATAATGAAGATGTACCATCTACACCTGAAGGAAATGTGTTGGAAACTCCCACTGTAGAAGTTGTTCCATTGCAAAGCACATCAAGTCCAATTGTATCTGCTTCAGAAGAAACATAAATACAAATTATTTCAACTTCTGAAGAACCAGCAATACAAGATGAGTTTGATTCTTCTAACAATCAAACAGAGGTTGACGTTTTACCAAGCTCACACAGATGGACAAGGAATCATCCTCCAGAAAACATTATTGGTGACCCGTCTGCTAGAGTGTCTACCAGATCTGCTTTTCCACCAGCAACTGCAAATTTCTGCATGTTTTCAACTTTTCTGAGCAGCATTGAACCAAAGAAGCCATCAGAAGCGCTAATGGATCCAGATTGGATAAATGCAATGCAAGATGAGCTAAATGAGTTCAAAAGGAACAAGGTGTGGAGATTGATACCAAGACCCAACGGTATATCCATTATTGGTACAAAATGGGTCTTCCGAAACAAAAAGGACGAGGCTGGAATTATTGTGAGGAACAAAGCAAGGTTGGTTGCAAAAGGTTACAATCAACAAGAAGGGATTGATTATGATGAAACATATGCACCTGTTGCTCGGATTGAAGCTATAAGGATCTTTCTTACTTATGCGGCTCACAAGAATATTAAAGTCTATCAAATGGACGTGAAGTCTGCTTTTCTCAACGACATTCTTCATGAAGATGTCTATGTGAGTCAACCTGAAGGCTTTGTGGATCCGAAGTTCCCAAATCATGTCTATGTTCTTGACAAGGCATTGTATGGATTAAAACAAGCACCAAGAGCATGGTATGAAACCTTATCAGTCTATCTAATCGAGTCAGGTTTTCGGAAAGGTACAATCGACACTACTCTTTTTCTCAAAAAGAAAGGTAAAGATCTCATACTTGTACAAATTTATGTTGACGACATAATTTTTGGCTCTACTTCACAAGACTTGTGCCTAGAATTTGAAAATATCATGAAAAAGCGTTTTCAAATGTCAATGATGGGTTAATTAACATTTTTCTTAGGACTGCAAGTTAAACAAACCTCATAAGGGATTTTTATAAATCAGGCTAAATATATTAGAGACATGTTAAAGAAATTTGACATGAACTCTACTTCACCCTTGAAGCCTCCAATGCAAGCTGGCAGTTTGTTGGATGCTAATATCTCCGGAAAATCATTAGATCAACATACTTACAGAAGCATAATTGGTTCTCTTCTTTATTTGACAGCAAGTAGGCCAGATATTATGTTTGCAACATGTTTTTGTGCAAGGTATCAGGCGAATCCTAAAGAGTCACACCATTCTGCTGTCAAAACAATCTTGAGGTATCTCAAAGGCACACCAAATCTGGGCCTTTGGTATCCAAAAGATTCTAAGTTTGAATTAATAGCATATACAGGAAACAAATTAGACAGGAAAAGTACATCAGGAGCATGTCACTACCTAGGAGATAAACTGGTCAGTTGGTCGTCCAAGAAACAGAATTGTGTATCCACATCTACAGCTGAAGCGGAATACGTTGTGGCTGCAAGCTGCTGTTCACAGTTTCTGTGGATGAGAACCAAGCTGAGAGATTATGGATATACTTTTCACAAGGTACCAATCTACTGTGATTCCAAGAGTGCAATACCAATCACATCAAATCCTATGCAACACTCAAAGACGAAGAACATAGATATCATGTATCACTTTATTAAAGACCATGTTGAAAAAGGTGATGTAGAAATGCATTTTGTTTCAACTGACCTTGAGGTTGCTGATTTGTTTACTAAACCTCTTGACGAAAAGAGATTTAATTTTCTAGTCAGCAAACTTGGTATGTTGAATCTTAATGAATAGTTACATCATTCTTTATATTTCTGAGGGGGAGTATTACTTTATATCTGGTATGCTTTTGTAATTCATTTACTCAATTTCATAAAGCTGGATACTGTTAACAAACCTGGACTCATGTTCAATGAGTACCAAAAGTTTTATCTGTTTTACAGGTTTGTGTATTGGACTATGACTTCTGATCACTTCAGATCAGGACTCGTACTTCATGATTTGTGCTTAACAGCAAAAATAAGGGGGAGAAATTAATATATGTGTATACTTCAAGGGGGAGCTAAATGCAAAAGTCTGAAATCAATGGCGGAGGAAAATATTCATGATCAAAGTGTTCAGATGGATGAACATGATCCTATTGTGTCACAGGAGATGCCCATGCCTTCTTCCCGATCCCATTTTTCAGAAGTTGGTGCTGATCCAGATCTTCAATTGATCAATCCTCAAGTTTATCTCTCTTTGTCGCCAAATAATCATCATGTGATATTTGACAATCTCATGGTCAAGCCATTGATAAAGGAGATATTGAAAAACCATCCAATCTGTACTGCCTTAACTGCAACTGCTAATGTGCCAATGATCTATTTACAACAAGCATGGAGAACCATTGAGCATGTAGTGCAAGACAACATAAAGTATTTTACCATTCGCATCGACAACTTCACATCCATCCTGACCTATCAAAGACTTCGTCTGCTTCTTGATCTACCTTTGCCAGATTCAAGAGAAGGAAAGACATCTTTTGATCCTTATCCGACAGATCTAGAAATGTTTGCTGGAATTCGTGCTCTAGGATACGTTGGAAGTCTTTCAAAGATGAGTGACTTTAGGAAGTCAAATTTGCCTCCATTCTATTATCAATTTTTCTCAGTGATCAACAAATGCTTGACTTCACGACATTCTGGGCATGACAACATTAATATTCATACGCTAAGACTGTTCCATGCTATCATCTATGATTTGCATGTTGATTATGCTGTGGCCGTCTGGACTGAGTTGTATGAGAAAGTTCTGAGCAAGAGACATTCAAAGAAGCCAAAATATGTACCTTATCAAAGATTTTTACAACTTATTGTCCGAGGCATTTTGAGATCCATCCGAGATGTTCCAAAGAGATTACATCATGAAAGTGCCCCAGAAAATGAAATGACACATCTTCAAAAGCAGAAACAATCTTTCACTTTTGAGATGCCAGTTCCTGTTGCACTGCTTGCTTATGCCGATCCGAATGCTCCGAGTGTTAGGGAATATAGGGAGTCCATGGGATTGCCAGAGCCGGAGATCCCTACCCAGGACTTAGAACCAATTAGTCGAGCGGAGTCAGTGAGGGTTCAACATACTACGGGAGTTGTTGAACGGGATAGTGAGCAGAGAGAAAATATAGAGAGGGGTTCAGGAGTGGGTCAGCCTTCTATACTGGAGGGTGTGGGAACACAGGCCCAATCTTCCATGCATTTAGTGATTCCTACATCTCAACATGAGATTGCTATCATTCCTCAATTGGGCACTCAGGAAGAGAATCCCAATGAAAGTCAGAACTCTGAGAAAACTATATCGATTGGACAAGCAAGCTCATCTGATACTTCAGTGCCATTAGCAACATCAGAACAGAATGCAACAAATCAAGGAAATGATCAGCATGATGATGATGATAACACAGGTCATAGCTTTGGATTTTTAGAGAATGTTTCTTTACACCATAGTCTTGATTCTATTGCAAGAGATCTTGACTTGGAAGGTGTTGATTCAACAATCAGGAATATTGTTTCTGACTCTGGAGTTATAAGGCAGGAAGAGGGAGTATTAGTTGAAAATCCAGAAAATGTAGGGTGTAGAGTGAATGAAGGAAAAGAACATGGTGAGTGTGAGTGTACTCGAACCTACCATTCCAGAAGGCAACCACATCTACTATCTCGCCGCATGTGTTACGAGCAGGAGGTGTTGAAACAGATATTAGTTGCCCACTAATGCATATGCACACCTCAGCCAGCCATTCTATTGCCTCTCAACAGGCTATAGTCTCAACTTTACATGGGCTTTTAGCACATACTCTATCTGCCTTTCACTCGGAAATGGCAGGTATTGAAACAAGAACGCAGTTGCCCCCAAGTTTGACTTCTTTCAGTGCACCATTGAGTCTAGAACCAATTGTTACTTCTATTTTCATTCCTAGGACACAACCAATCATATCTGCTATCACCGGTCGTCTTAGTGACCCGGTCGGAACATCTGTAGTAGATCCGTAATCCGGACTACGAGGATCAGGTGGAAGTCCTGTCATTGTTAACATTATGCCAGCTTTGAGAACATGCCACACTGTTGTATCTTCAACAGTTGTGTTAACGAGAAGCTTGAGTAGCCCTGGTGTTACTTTACCCGAATTCGTTTCAAGGGAATTTCTCAATGACGCCCTAAAGGTCGTTGAACTTTTTTATCGCAGAAATTTCAGTCGGAGATGAATAAAGCAGCTGAAAAGTTTGAGGAGGAGATTGGAAAGGTTATGAGAATGTTGAAAGGAAAAAATCCAGTTGCTGAGGAGCCTGGGCAAACACTTCCACCACCATCTGTTCCACAACAACCACCAGTTCAATCCGTTTCTAGGCTGAAATCTTTACTTCTAGCCCAGCTGTTATCCGAAGCTCCAGCAGATCAAACCGAAGCAGATCTTATTGGTTTACTGAGGCAACAATCCCAACCAATTGTTCCTCAGGTTCCAGTACATTATGTTACACAGTCTCAGTTCAACCAGTTCAAAGATTCAGTGGAAAAGCACTTACAGGATCTAACCACAGCAGTTCAACTTTCTTGCAAGGCTCAATCAGATGCAGTTTTAAAGAAGAGGCATGATCGTGATTCTGATCAAGATCATGAGGGGGAGATGAATAAGAGAAAAAAAACTGCAGAAGATACTATTATTGTAACTGATGAGGAGCAGGGGACTGAAGTAGCTGAAACTATACATGGAGAACCGTTGGATGAGAATGTTCCAGAAGCTGAAGTAGAGTTAATGATCTATGACAATACGGAATCAAGGGTTGAAAAGCCTACGATTGCCACAGTTGAGGAAGTTGTTGGTCCCGAAGGTGCTTAACAAGTTTGTAGAAGGGGGGGGGGGGTTGAATACAAACACAGAAATTAAAGTTTAATAAATTGTTTATTGATAAATCAAAATACAATTTACAAGTTTGTTGCGGAATAAGATTAAGACAGACTCAATCTAAACAAACTTAAGAAACACTAAGATGGTTGCACAAGAAATTCAGAGAATGGGGGATTTTAGAGAGATAGAAAACAAGGGTTTCTATTATGGAGTTCAAGGATTGAGCACCCCTTCAGATGAAGGGGAGAGCTTCCTATTTATACCCTATGCATTAAATGCATGGCAGGGCACTTTACACGTGGCATTCATAGATTGGCTTTAGGAGTCTTACTTTTGGAGATATGCTTTTGGCCGCTTTATGAACAGTGTAGTTGACAGAGTTGTTGTACGATTTGTGGCAGAGACGTGTCCGTTCTGACACATCGTACTGGTTGTACAAGGTAAGACAAAAGAAAACTTGAGGCATAAGCTTTGTGATCGATGATCGCTGAGTATCTCTTCTTCCAGAGATAAAGAAGTTCAGCTATCGCTGCAGCTTTTCCTCAGGCTTCTTCGCGTAAGTAGATTCGTCTGGTCTTCGCTGATATCCGCATCAGGTCACTAGTAGACTTATCTATTGTTCAGTGGCTTCGTCTTTGATTTAGCTATGAACTATGTTGACGCGAGACTTGTCTTCAGGGATTACGTTAACTGTGTTACATGGGAAACGATTAGCGATGACTGAACAGACTCAGTTTGATCGCTGAAAGTGAAACACATACATATTAAATGTTTACAAAAAGGTCATCATCGATAACAGAACAGACTCAGTCTGATCGCTGATGATGAAACACTAATACATATAATAACGTAATTTTCACTAAGTATAAAAGAGGGTCGTTATCAAATCACTGAGAGAGTTTGGATCAACAATCTCCCCCTATTTGATAATGACAAAGTAACAAAAGAAAATTACTTTATAATTCAAAATATAGGAATAAAAAGGACTCATAGAATGCATGTCCCAATTACTATTTTGAGGGATCTTTTACAGTACTGATAGGGTTAAGTACATCACTGCGATTTTCATTTAATTCAGGGATGGAATTACAAGATATGAAAAACATAAGTACAAGTGAGTAACTAACTACTGTAAGTATAACTAATAGATTACAGAGAAGGAAACTAATCTATCAGCTATTAAAAGAAGATTTAGGAGGATTGATCATATACTCAGGTATTTCTTCTCCTTTCTGTCTTCGTTCCAAAGATTCTTGACTGATAATTTCTTTAATTTTTTCAGCAGTAGGGAAGAAGTCACACCATAAGCATAAGAGATCCTTGAGATGATTCAGAGGACAGATAGGAATCTCAGAGATTCTTTGAAATCTGAGTTCCTCATCATCATCTCTGAAGAATATTCCATAAGGATTGTCAATTACTTGACCAACTTGGAAAGGACCACCAGGAGGCAGAGATAAGTCCAGAACTGAAAGATCGGGAGGAGGACCAAACAATGCATCTCTTGAAAATTTGATAGAAGTTTCATTCCTGATGATGGCGACATCTTCAGAGGAGGAGGACCCAATTTTTCTCTTGAGTTTCAAAGATTTGGGAGGAAGAGGAGATGGCAGCTTTAGTACAGAAACGACTCTATTTATGAGGGCTTCAAGAAGTCCTTCAACATAGCCTCTGTATGTAGATTTGGATTTCTTCAGCGCATCCCAGAACTCTAACCATTCCGTAAATCCAAAGCTCTCAAGTTTTGATACGTACATTGCTTTTTGGGTTCCATCCTCTCTGGTAATCTCCATGGTCACTGAGAGTTGATCTTTCTTCTTGCGACCAGAGATAGTCACGGCTGATATTGGAAGAAGATCAGAACGATAATCCATCTTTTGTTTGCACCAATCGATAGACTTATCGTTGATCTCTTGTTCTTTGGAGCGTTCCTCTTCAATTTCTTTCAGAAGTGCAGCTTTAACTTCCACAGGTTTGCTTTTCAGCTTTTTGTCCTTGACTTGAGAAGATTGAATCTTTAAAGCGAGTTGGGCATCTCGTTTGCATTCAGCGATCAGCTTCTCAGCTTTGGCAGATTCTTCTCTTTCGGCTTCAGTGAGGAAGTCGAGCTCTGTGGATGTTTGAAGAGGGATTTTCAGCCGTTGACTTTCTAGTTGAGTGATCATTTCAACTCTTTTCTTCACCACTTCCTCTGACCAATGAGATGGTCGAGAGGGCCTTCCTGGATGGACCAGGGAATCTTCTTCTTCTTCTTCATCAATCTCAGCGATAGAGATTGGGATTATTTCTTCAGCGATAGCAGCTGGAATTATTTGTAGTTCAGAACCCTTAAGCAGGGGTGAGAACTGTCTGGATAGAAAAAGAAGGAAAGAAGGGATAAGTGTATTGTTAGAACGAGAGAGATAAAGGCTAGAAGGAAATAGGGGTTTGGAAAGAGTAGGAGAGTGGTACAATTGAAAGACATACCTGAGAAGGATGCTCCCCCTCAGATTGTGATCCAGTCCTCAAGCATTCTTCAGCGATCGGTTGCTTGTCTTTGCTTTGCGAAGGAACACTTGAAGATGTATCACCTCTCACCCCTGTTTTGACAACCTCTTGCGAAGTTGTCCCTGATGTGACGTTCGGCTTAGAGAACCACATAGATTGGTCTTCATCGTCGTCGTCGTCATCGGAGGGCTGATCCTTTTCTTGATCATCAAGATCTAGATCATCTTCCTCTTCATCGTCTTCTTCCTCATCCTCTTCAAAGAGAATAGAGTGAATTGATGAAGATTTTTTTGCCTTCTCCCCCTCAGATTGAGAGGGAGGTTATTTTGGAGTCTTAGCTTCCCCAGCAGCAGCAATAGAAGTTTCTTCAGCTTTCTCCCCCACTTTCTCATTATCAGCGGTAGGGGAGTGTTCAGCTGCTGGAGTAGCTGTTGAAGCTTTTAGCACTTGAACGTCAGCCTCCAGACGCTTAATCCGGTCTTCAACCCCAGGGATGTCGCACGTGGCATCATGAATGAATTCCACAGCGATGTTGAGGTTGGTACGATCATCTTTAGTGAAGGAGGGAGGCAGCGCTGGAGCTGGTGCATTCACTTTCTGTAGAATTTGCTGAAGAAGGGACGTGCAGAGGTCAACCTTTGAAGAGAGACCCTGAACTTCAGCGGTAAGAGACTCAAATCGCCCTTGGAAGAGTCGAGAGGACTCTCTGAGTTGGACGACTTGTTCTTCAACAGCTGAAAGTTGGGAGTTCTCAGCTTTAGATGAGCAAGTGGCGGTCAACTTCTTCAGCTCCTCACCAGCCTGATTGACGGCGCTGGTGGTTTCATTGATGGTGTTGGTGAGTGCGTCCACCTTTTCTCCCAGACTGTTGACATGCGTGTCAACAGACGCCAAGCTAGGACTTGAGAGTCAGAATGTTTATCAAAGAGAAATATGAGAGGAACTTTTGATTACTGACATAATACATGAACGCTGAAGAATTATTCTTCGAGGTTCAGCATTCCAAGCTCACTGATGAGAAAGTTGAACCTTGTCTCATCAAGAGGTTTGGTGAATATATCAGCAAGCTGAAAGTCAGTAGGGATAAAGTGAAGTTCAATATCACCATTCATCACATGATCTCTGATAAAGTGATATCTGATCTCTATGTGTTTTGTCTTTGAATGTAGCACTGGATTATTTGCTATAGCGAAAGCACTAGTGCTGTCGCAATAGATAGGAATCTTTGACAGCTGAAGGTCATAATCTAATAGTTGATTTCTCATCCACAAGATTTGAGAACAACAGCTTCCAGCGGCTACGTATTCAGCTTCAGCTGTGGAAGTGGACACAGAATTTTGCTTCTTGCTTGTCCAGCTTACCAGCTTTCCTCCCAAGAGTTGACATCCACCAGTGGTACTCTTTCTGTCGAGTTTACAGCCTGCAAAATCACTATCAGAATAACCAGTTAGATCGAACCCTGAGTCTTTGGGATACCAAAGACCGAGGTTAGGAGTTCCTTTCAGATATCTGAAAATTCGCTTTACAGCGATCAGATGGGATTCCTTGGGTTCAAATTGATAGCGTGCACATAAACAAGTAGAGTACATGATGTCAGGTCGGCTCGCTGTAAGATACAGCAATGAGCCTATCATTCCTCTATAGGCAGTGATATTAACAGGTTTTCCAGATGGATCCTTGTTAAGTGTCAGCGGTGGTGCCATAGGAGTTTTCATCGCTGAAGTTTGTGTGAGATCAAACTTCTTTAGCATATCTTTAACATACTTACCTTGGCAGATAAAAGTACCTTTGTCAGATTGTTTAATCTGAAGACCAAGAAAATATGTCAGCTCACCCATCATACTCATTTTATATTCTTTCTTCATTCTTTCAGCGAAGCGAGTACATAGAGATGGGTTAGTAGAACCAAATATTATGTCATCGACATATATTTGTACAAGAATTATATGACCTTTTATCTTCCTGAAAAATAGTTCAAAATTTTCAGAGATAAGAAAAGATGAGAGAGTGTCATACCAAGCACGAGGGGCTTGTTTTAGACCATAGAGAGCCTTATCCAATTTATGAACATAATTTGGATGCTTAAGGTCATAGAACCCTGGTGGTTGTCTACATAAACTTCTTCATTCAGCTTTCCATTCAGAAAAGCTGATTTTACGTCCATTTGATAAACGATGAAGTCTTTATAGACTGCATAAGCTAAGAATAGTCGAATTGCTTCGAGCCTGGCCACAGGGGCAAAGTTTTCATCATAGTCTATGCCTTCCTCTTGTCTGTATCCCTGAGCAACAAGTCGAGCCTTGTTGCGGGTTACAGTTCCATGTTCATCTAACTTGTTTCTAAACACCCATTTGGTGCCTATTACAGTTTTATCAGATGGTCTAGGAACGAGATTCCAAACTTTGTTTCGAGAAAATTCAGTCAGCTCTTCTTGCATAGCTCTGACCCAGTTTGGATCTCTGAGGGCATCATCAGTCTTCTTTGGTTCTATTAAGGATAGAAAGTTTACAAAGAGACAGATATTACCTGAGCTTCGTCGTGTCTGAATACCTGCATCTGGATCACCGAGAATTTGATCTATTGGGTGATCTCTTGTCCATTGCTGAGCAGGAGCATGATCGCTTAACTCAGAGGTTGGATCAACAATTGGGATGTTTACTGATGAGGACGTTTGAGGTTCATCAACAATTAACTGTTGAGTAGGTTCACTAGAGAGGTTTCCAGACGAAGGCAGATTTGATGGTGGTAATGTGTTTAGAGGTTCAGCTGAAACCCATGAGGTGGATTCAGCGGTGGGAGGTATGATACTTGGTTCTTCATCAGCAGCTGGAGTTTCAGTGTGCTGATGGTTTGAAAAGAAAGGTTCAGTTTCTCTATAGTGAGAGAGCATCCAAGTATTCAGTTCTTCATTGTCAGCGATTGGTTTAGAGTTCGCTGAGCGCGTTTCATCAAACGTGACATGAATGGTTTATTCTACGGTTTGTCTTCTCTTGTTGAAAACTCTGTAGGCTTTGGAGATGGAGGAATATCCTAAAAATATTCCATCATCAGCTTTTGGGTCGAACTTTCCAAGTTGATCTTTGTTGTTTAAGATAAAGCACTGACAACCAAAGATATGAAGAAAGCTGATAGAAGGCTTCCTTCCAAGAAAAAGTTCATAAGCTGTCTTCCCAAATCGCTTTATTATAAGCGATCTGTTTTGAGTAAAACATGCAGTGTTTACAGCTTCTGCCCAAAATTGAGTAGGGAGGTGAGAATCGCTGAGCATTGATCTAGCAGCTTCTATGATCGTTCTGTTTCTTCTTTCAGCGACTCCATTTTGCTGAGGTGTTCTTACTGAAGAGAAGTTGTGAGAGATTCCCTTGTTCTCAAAGAAATTGTTCAGGGAACTATTTTTGAATTCAGTTCCATGATCACTTCTTATTGATCGAACAGTAAGATTATTCAGCACTTCCATCTTTTTGACAAAAGATATTAGTTCTTCTGGAGTATCACTCTTACAGCGAAGAAAAATAACCCAGGTGTAGCGAGCATATTCATCTACAATGACAAGCGTATATTTCTTTCCAGCTATTGATTGGATGTTGACAGGGCCAAATAGATCCATATGCAAGAGCTGAAGAGGACTTGTCACTGAGGAAACTTGTTTCGACTTGAAACTAGCTTTTGTTTGTTTTCCTTTTTCACATGCTGAGCAGAGAGATTCTTTAGCATATGAGTGCTGAGGAAGACCAGAAACCAGTTCCTTAGATGAGAGAGAATTCAGGGTTTTGAAGTTTAGATGAGAGAGCCTTTTATGCCATAGCCAGTTGACATCAGAAGAGGCCTTAGAGAGAAAACATAAGTTTTCAGTGATAGTAGAGTCCATATCTATTACATAGACATTTTCTCTTCTATAACCACTGAGAGCAAGTTTTCCTTTTTCATCTACCACTGAACATGCTTTCTTAGACAAGCGAACTTCGTAGTCTTTGTCACATAGCTGACTGATGCTTAGAAGATTGTGCTTCAGTCCATCTACGTAAGCGACTCTTCGAAAGGTAGTTGTCCCATTGCTGAGGACACCAAACCCTCGGGTAAATCCTTTTTCATTTCCACCAAAGGTAACAGAGGGGCCTTTCTCTTCCTTGTATTCAGTGAGCAGGTCTCTTTGTCCAGTCATATGACGAGAACATCCACTATCGAGATACCAGATGCCCTTTGATCCCTGCATACATAAGGAAGATTAAGCGTTGTTTGGTACCCACTTTTCAATGGGTCCTTCAGAGTTAGTGGCTAAGGAAGATTCAACAGTCTTCACCGCTGATGAAGATTCAGCTTCAGTGGTAATCTTCACTTTGGTTAATTTCTTAACCTTAGTGGTATTTTTCACTTTGGTTGATTTTTCAAATTTGGTGACTTTATTTGCCTTGGAGGCATTTTTCTTCACTTTGGCTGTTTTATCAGCTTCGGTGGTATTTGGACACTTGCTCGCAATATGGTCAGTAAATCCACAGTGATAACATTTTCTATATCTGATGGTGGTTTTATAACCAAAAGGTTTTGAAAACTTAAGATGAGCAGGTCCAGCTCCAAGAATGCCTTTTGCACGAGATCTGGGAGGAATTTTTATTTCTTCAGGTCTCACGGGCTTTAGATCAACCTTCAGCTTTGGAGGACAGATATCAAAGATTTCTGTCACTGAGCTAGAAGGTTTATCCACTGAAGGTTTGGAGGGAACTTTCAGTTTGGTTTTCTTGGAAGCCTTCTGAGGAGGGAGAATAGACTTTCCTTTATCTGTAGACTTAGATCTTGCAGATATCTCCTCAGGGATGGGATTTGAAGAAGAACAGGGATAGAATTGATTATAAGAAGTGTCAAAGAAAGATGTGACAAAAGTTCCAAACTTAAGCGAGGAACTTTCTTCTTTAGGATCATCCTGTGGTGTCCAAAAACCAAGACCAGTTCTATCACTTTCAGGAGTTTGAGCATTTATTATCTCAGAGATCTTTGTTGATGATTTGCACCATTTTTCAACATGAGCCTTTTCTGCTTTTAGAGCAGCGATGGCTTGTTCGCGTTCAATGCTGATGATTTCATTTATAATGACTTGATCTTTCAGCTTTTCTTCTAAAAGATTTAGTTCACTGATCTTTTCATGACATTTCTCTAGCTCTTGTGTTAAATAAACATTTTTATTTTCAGCTTGAGTTTTGTCGTTTAGAGCATTATAAAGGTCAATCGTCAGCACATCAACAACGCGACTTCTCTCAGCTTCAGGCAGAGAGGGATTTGTTGAGATAGATACCTGAGATGATATGTAGCTCATAGAAGGTTCAGATGGTTCTTCTACTTCTTCTTTAATCTCAGCCATGAGGCAAACATTAGCGACTTCTTCTTCATCAGAAGATGATTCTTCTGATTCAGCCCAGTCATGTTCTTCAGCGATGAGACCTTTACCTTTTCGCTGATAGCTTTTCAGCTTTTGATATTTGTTCTTCAGCTTATGGTATTTGTCATCACTGGATCTTCTTGAGGTAGAAGGTTTGAAGACCTTTTTCGACCTGCACTCACTAGCAAAATGTCCAATTTTTTCGCAGTTATAGCAAGTGGCTGTAGCCTTATCAACTGGAGTTGATTTTGGCTTTTCAGTAAGAGAGAGAGGTTTACTTCTTCGGAAGTTACTCTTTCTTGAAAATCTCTTAAAAGAGTTTGTCAAGAGTGCTAAGGACTCATTAAACTCTGAAAGATCAGGGTCTGATAAATCCTCAGATTCAGAATCTAACTCAGTGATGGTGAGAGTAGATCGCTGGGATGGAATTATCTCTGACGAGACTAAAGCAACAGCAGTGCTTTTGGAGTCTTTAGAATCTTTTGCAAGATTCTTCTTCAGGAGATTAGATTGCTCATAGTTGAGCAATATTCCATACAGAGTGCTTAGAGAGAGAGTATGTAATTCTTTTGTCAGCTTAAGACATATTGAATAACTGTCCCAGCTTTCAGGAAGACTTTCCAAGAATTTTGTTAGGACCTCAGAATTAGAATAGGTCCTTCCAACAGTTCTTAGGTCAATGATCAGGCAGTTAAACCGCTGATGAATGTCAGAAAGAGATTCATTCTTACCAGCGATAAAACTTTCATACTGTCTTACCAAGTTAATCTTTCGGGTCTCTTGGATTTCAGTGGTGCCCTCATATTGAACACATATGGTTTCCCACATTTCTTTAGAAGTTTTTAGATGCATGATGGAATGGAAAACTTCATCAGGCAGAGCCATTGATATAATGGTCTTTGCTCTTGCATCTATGCCTACCTTCTTTTTATCTTCATCACTCCACTGTCTTATTTCCTTAACGACATATCGTTCAGGGACAGCTTCAGTGGTGGCAGTAGCGGGAACCGCAGCTATAATTCTAACAGGTTCATAGGGTCCGTTTTCTATATATTCAGGTATAGTAGGATCCGCACCTTCAAGAAATAGCATCATTCGATTTTTCCATAGAGAAAAGTTATCTCTGCTAAATCGAGGAGGTTTAGAAAGTGAACCATTATCATAGTAGTTTGTGTTTGTGTTTAGTGCCATTTTAGAATAGCAAGGAAGAGTATACAGCAAGATCTTGTTTATTAGATTAAACAAACCGCTCTGATACCACTTGTTGGTCCCGAAGGTGCTTAACAAGTTTGTAGAAGGGGGGGGGGGGTTGAATACAAACACAGAAATTAAAGTTTAATAAATTGTTTATTGATAAATCAAAATACAATTTACATGTTTGTTGCGGAATAAGATTAAGACAGACTCAATCTAAACAAACTTAAGAAACACTAAGATGGTTGCACAAGAAATTCAGAGAATGGGGGATTTTAGAGAGATAGAAAACAAGGGTTTCTATTATGGAGTTCAAGGATTGAGCACCCCTTCAGATGAAGGGGAGAGCTTCCTATTTATACCCTATGCATTAAATGCATGGCAGGGCACTTTACACGTGGAATTCATAGATTGGCTTTGGGAGTCTTACTTTTGGAGACATGCTTTTGGCCGCTTTATGAACAGTGTAGTTGACAGAGTTGTTGTACGATTTGTGGCAGAGACGTGTCCGTTCTGATACATCGTACTGGTTGTGCAAGGTAAGACAAAAGAAAACTTGAGGCATAAGCTTTGTGATCGATGATCGCTGAGTATCTCTTCTTCCAGAGATAAAGAAGTTCAGCTATCGCTGCAGCTTTTCCTCAGGCTTCTTCGCGTAAGTAGATTCGTTTGGTCTTCGCTGATATCCGCATCAGGTCACTAGTAGACTTATCTATTGTTCAGTGGCTTCGTCTTTGATTCAGCTATGAACTATGTTGACGCGAGACTTGTCTTCAGGGATTACGTTAACTGTGTTACATGGGAAACGATTAGCGATGACTGAACAGACTCAGTTTGATCGCTGAAAGTGAAACACATACATATTAAATGTTTACATAAAGGTCATCATCGATAACAGAACAGACTCAGTCTGATCGCTGATGATGAAACACTAATACATATAATAACGTAATTTTCACTAAGTATAAAAGAGGGTCGTTATCAAATCACTGAGAGAGTTTGGATCAACAGAAGTTATGGAGATGTTGGGAGTTACTGCTGAAAACTTTGTCAACCTAGATGACTATGAAAGAGATGATGATAAACAGGATGCTGCTAGGTATGACAGTTATTGGAAAGTAAAGAAGGAGGGAATGGATGTTATTGAGCATAATATTCAAAGTGATGGACCAGATCCTGAGAATTCTGTTACAGTTGAAGAATTTGTACAGAATTCAATTGCTCAAGGAAATCTGAGTCATAGTGAGAATGTACTAGATGATTTGTTTGGAGAAAATCTAGATGAGAATTTTGATGATCTTGACAGTCAAGATGAAGAGATTGCAGATCTTGATCAAACTTTTCAAGTTCAACAAGTTGAAGTTGTGGAGGTTGCACAGATTGCTAGTACAGTTGATTATACTCCACCATCCTACAGACGGTTTGATGAAGATGAAATATTGACTGCTATTCCTATTGTCTCTCCCACAAGAAACTTCTCTGTCCCTGAAAACCTTGATGCTTCTGAACCAAGAGTTTCTCTTTCTTTGCCTGAAGATTTTGATTCTAAACAACCAGCTGATCAACCCAAGCAGAAACCAAAAGCTGATAAGCCCAGAAAGTCAAAAAGATCAAGAATTCCTACCTCAAAGCCCAAATCAAAAGATCTTGAAGAAGAAAGGCCAATCATTATTGATATCCAAGACTTCAGGAATAAGATGTACAAAGAAAGAAAGCAAAGAGAAAAGGAGGAAAGACAGATAGTCCGTGAAGCAAAATCTGAATTAAGAGAAGAAGAAGAAGAAGCAGCCAAAGCCAAAGACAGTGCACTTCCTTACATTCGAAACCCAGATAGTCCAAAGATTTTAAGTACAGTTGAAACCTCTATACAGTTAAAGCCAAATCCTGTTTTTGTTACTCCTATGGAAGTGGAAGAATTCTCAAAAGCTCATGGTCCAGAACTTGAAACAATGCAAGCAGAAGAGCTCATCTCTTATGAAATCAGTAATATGGGGAAGGTTACGTTCAAAGGAGATGTTAGAGTTGGTACTGTTCCTTTTACAAGATATGATGTTGAGGGAGATTCTTTGAAGTTCATTGAGATCATCAGAAAGTCTCTCAAAGTACCATTTCTGGAAGAGTCTACCAAAATCTTTGTTTCTTCTTTACAGCCGATTGATGAAGCTTGTTTTTATGGTTTATCAGGCCAACTACATCAGATTTATGAAGACTCGGAGCAGAATGTCCCCATTTACCAAAAGAGAAGAGATTATGCATATTCAAAATGTTCACATATACAAGATTCTTAATGTCCACTATCCAAAGTTCACAGTTCAAAGGAAAGATATGCAGATCAGTACCTTTACAGAAGCTGATTTTGATAACTTGAACTTCTCAGACATTATGTTCATTGTAAATGAGTTCAGAGATAGGAGTAAGAGAAGGAGGTCACAAGTTGTTGCTTATGCTTTGGACGCCATTAAAAGATTCATGACAAGGAGTGTCTACAATGCTTATTCGTTTGACTTTCAACTTGGCATTGAAACCAATCAGAACAGAGTAAACCTGCTGGCACCAAACTTCAACCATCCTAAGATCAGAGTTCTAGAGCCTTTTCAGATCTCCAAATATCCAGAGTTGGGTGTGATTTATGTAAACACCAAGTCTCATAATAAGCAGTTCATGAGAGCATCATAATTGGCAAAGTATTCAGATGGTACTTTGAAGTATGTTCGGAAAGTGCTTGAAGACAAATTGTTTCTATCAAAGTACCATTTCTGGAAGAGTCTACCAAAGTTTTTAGAAAAGTTGAGTCTCTTAACATGGAAGTTATGCTTGAAGAGATCAACAAGAAGATTGATTTCAGAGAGCACATCAGGAGGTTTGAAGCATACCTTGGGATCAGAAGAATCTGTTTTAGAAGATGGCACCAGAGCAAATTTGCCAAATGATCTAAAAGGGGGAGATTGTTATTGTATTTTGGTTTAGATCATTTTATGTTGACTTTTGTGTGTTTACCTTTGTTTCTTGTTTGACCTATAAATAGGTCTTCCTTGTCTATCATTCTTTGAAGAATCTTGAAAAGTCTTTAATACTTTGTAGCTTTGGAAAGTCAACAAGTCTTGAAAACTTTGAAATCTTTGAAAACTTCTTTGAAACTTCTAGGGATCTTTGAAAACTTGTATCTTCATCTCTGTAATCTTTCATCAGTCTTCAGAAAAACAAACTTTCTCGAATCAACTTCAGAATCTGTCTCTGAAACATAGTAAGCATCTGAATTGTCTTGAACTTTCAGAATTATCTCTTCAGTATTATCTTCACCATTTGTCTTTGAACTTGATCTTTGTAGATATCTCCCCCTTTTTGATGATTGTGAGCTTCAAGATCATCAAAACTTCTCAATTTCAACACATTCTTTGATCATCCCCTTTTGTACTCAATGTAACAATCTCCTTTATGATAATTTGACATTTTCCATCCTTTGATCTGAGTATATCTCAATCACAATCAATTGAAATTGAAATTGTAATCCCAATCACAATGAAACAATATCTCAAGATCAAGATTTGACAATATTAAAGTTTAGAGAGAGAGTAGAGAGAAAGCTTCTTTGTCATATATCTAACAATGTATACAATGATTAGAGTTAGTTACAAGATTATACAAGACTAAAGGTATTTATACCACAAGTCTAAAACCACATGCTTAACAACAAAGTAAACTCATATTGACTTTGCTAACTTTGACTTAGACATTAACTTTGTTGACTAATCTTGACTTGAATTTTCCTATTAAATCTTGGATACAATAATAGACTAACAATCTCCCCCTTTGTATTCAAGATTTAAAAAAAATTGACACTAGTCTTCAGCGCTTGATTCTTCAACTTTAACTCTGACGGCTTTGAACTTTGAAGCTCCTTCTGAAGTTGTTGAAGAATCTTGAAAAGTCTTTAACACTTAGCATCTTTGAATAGTCAACAAGTCTTGTAGACGAACCATTTGAAGTCTTGAAACAAAACTTTGAAAACTTCTTTAAACTTCTTTGAAACACTTCATCTTTGTAACATTTGAAACTTCGAGGGATCTTTGAACTTTGTATCTTCATCACTCTGATCTCTTGACCGTCTTTGGAAAAACAATCTTTCTCAAATCATCTTCAGATAATTCTCCACAAGTCTTTTTACTTTGAACTTTATTCAAGACCTTGAAATTGACCTTTGTAGATTTCTCCCCCTTTTTGATGATTGTGAGCATCACAATCATCAAACCTTTCTCAATTTCCGCACTTTCTTTGAATCTCCCCCTTGAAAATACATTCTCCTCCTTTTGATCTGAACTGAATCATGAACTGTATATACCTGAATCTTTTCAATTCCAGATATAATGTACATTGTAACCCTGATTCAACAAATGAAACAGTTAGAACTGCCTGTCAGTAACACGGAGTTACTATGTACAACGAATTTACAATTTAAGGAGCTGGTTTGATGATGACTCCCCAGGACTTCCATTCAATCATTGAAAAACACAAGGTTTATCTACGAATGTTCTGACAGAAAAACAAATTTTATGTGTGCTCGTGCTTGTGTATGAAAGAATTTAGCACAATGATTGTGTTTCATAAGGCTCAAATTGTGTAAACTATTGAGACAGCAACAGATATTACACGGACTCAATGTGCAGGAAAGAGGTGCGAAGGTGGGGAAACTTTCCTTCTTTTTCAATATCTAAATCTTCCGAGTGAAGAATAGATAGCAGATATGCTGCATCCCCAAAGAAAAAATTTAAACATTTCTTTGTCAGGAAAGAAATGAGTGGCTGGTGGGGTTAATACAAGAGTTGGCATGGGCTCACTGCCTTTTTCAATGATGGTCACCAAAGAATGTGAACCAATCAGATTTTGTGGTTGCCCGGCTCAGAAAGTGGTTGGTGCAGAGTTTTGATATTCTTTTAACACTGTTCTCACACCCTCTTTCTTTTTATCATTTAAAGCTCACTTTTAACCAAACTCTCATTTCCATTTTTCCGTTCCACACAATGAGAAAAACTCAACCGGATGAGTTATCTCCCCCACTCTTTGATTTTATGACCCCTTACCCCTCAATCACTCAAGGATAACTTCCGGGGTAGGAAACACTGGTTTACGTGAATCCATGGAAGTTCTGTTTAAGCTCACACATGAATCCCATGTAAGTCCTAAAAAGAATAGTTGCTCAACAGTTTAATTTGAACAATGAAGCACAAATAAGATAACACTGTCAGAATGTATACTCATGAGATTTGAGCAATTGAACTTTGAAGATTTCTCAAAACAAAGATATTGAATGAATGAAATGAAATCAAGAGAATTGTTTTGAGAATCTGACAGTGTATCAATCAGATCAAATGAAATGGTTAGGGTATCAAAGAAATTTATGGTTTGTTTATATGAACGAATATAAACAATTTAACAATAAAAGCACAAATTAGAAATGATGATTGATGCTCAACAACATTTGAAAGAAAACGGGAGTATTACCATCGAAAAATTTGTTCGTTATGAGACATGGTAATAACAGATTCAAATGAAGTACTAAACCGTTGTGTGTGAATACTTTACAGTATATAGACAAGATAATACGCAAGTATTGATCTTTGGAAACACACGGTCAGTTAAACATGAAAGCTTAATAATGAAAAAACATTTAAAAGCTCACTTCTGAATTCATGAAATCTTTTGAGAATAGAGAAGTGGTTTGAACATTTAAGATACCGTTTTTCATGCTTGAAAATTGTTCTTCTTTCAAACAATCAGAGATCTAGGATTAAAATATACTTACATTTAAGCTCCCCCTCAAATCATTATAGAATGATTTATATTATATAAGCTCCCCCTGGATATTTTGCATAATATCCTTATCTGAACAATGAAGAACGGGTCCTGATCTGTCATGTGATCAGAAGCCACAATCTTTTACATTAAAGTTCGGGATCTAAACTGAAGTGTTTAGAAGCCATTGTTCTTTGACTTTGAAGTCCGAGTCCTGAGTTGATTTACTCATAAGTCAAAATTTTATACTTTGAAATACGAGTCCTGATCTGTACATGATCAGAAATCAAACATCTTGCTCCCCCTAAACCTGTGGTACCTGCAAAACAGATTTAATAGGTTTTGGTACCCACTGGTATTTGGGTCATGGTATGTTAGATTTAAGAATCCACTTCTCATTAGACTTATATCTTTTAAAATCCGAAATCTGAGAAGTAATTCTGTAAGATCCGTACCAGTTATGAGCAGATTCTTGTCGGATGAAATCATTCTTTCCACAGTAAGAACAACAGATTTTCTTCTGTGCAATTCTGATCAAATGATTAGTCGAGTAATATATATAAGGATTATCAAAAGATTTACCTTTATGCGTACTGTTCTTCTCGGCATTGGTTGTGGATTTGAAGAACTCTTCACTCTCCAGACCATCTGATTTTTCTTTTTCTTAGATGTCTTTCCAAGAGATTTGATATAAAAATTTGTTGAACCATCAACAGATTTATCATAAAACAGATTTGATGATCTGATCTGACTTGATTTGACAATGATTGGTTTGACACTTTTCTTTTTGAAAACGTTTTTGTCATGAATAGAACTTGAAGCTGTTTTGAAAGAACAGACTGATTTTGTTGAGTTATCAACAGGTTATTGACTAATCACATCAGCTGTTACTTTATCTGACAATTCAATGTTTGCAGCTTCTAAGTCATTTATCTTTTTAGTCAAAATGTTTCTTTCATTTGAAAGTGTGTCAAACTTTTGTTTCAAATCAGATTTGGCCTTCTATTCTTTTTGATAATCTGATGACAGAGCAGTTAATTTGGATATGAGCTTAGATATTTCAGATTCAAAATGTGAACGTTTTTGCTCAAAATCCTTTTCCAAGTTCTTGGTTTTCTCAAAAATCCCAGTATTTCTCTTTTATGCGTTTTTCTTTTCAAGCTCATAAGACCTCTTGTTTTCTTTAAAGCATTTTCTTTCTTTCTTAAGTAGGTCTTGTAAAGTGGAAATCTGCTTGGGAAGTTCAGTGTTTTTATCTTCAAGAACTTTTCTTTCCTTAGCAAAAGTGTCTCTTTTAGTGATTATAACTTTTTCAAAATCAGACACTTGCTTGGAAAGTTTAATGCATCTTAGCTCAAGATCCTTTTTCTCTTGTAAAGTTTTCTTAGAAATCTCAGATGATTGTTGAGTTGAAGATATCTTCACATTTGATTTTTCTTTTTCTGCTTGGAGACTTGTTTGCAGTTCAGCATTTTTCTTTTCCAAAACAGATATCTGATCTTCAAAAGCCTTAAACTTATGTTGAAGCTTGACTGACTTATCTTTCAGCTCAAATGATTTCTTTTCAGTCGTCTTCATTTGGCTTTGAAGATTCGCTTGAACTTTATCTTCTTTTATGCTTTTTATCAAGTCAGCATTTTGACTTTCAATTCATATGCAGTTTCTTCAAAAGCCATATACTTTTGTTGAAGTTTAACTGATTCATCTTGTAGCTCTGATGATCTTTGTTCAGTTCTCTTCAATTGGCTTAGAAGACTTTCAACATAGGACTCCTTCATCTTGATTACTTCTTCAAGAGATTGAATGGTATTGTCTTTTATCCCCATCATTTTCTCTCTATCTTTTATCTCTTTCTCTTTCTCACTCATGATACCTGCAAAATGAGATTTATCCATATTAGCACACTTTTTACAGTCAGAAGTTTTATCAGAATTTGACAAGTTTAATTTCAACTCCTGAATCTACTTTAGAAATACTGAATTCTGATTTTTCAGTTGATTTCGTTCAACTTCTATTTTTGGTATCTCAGGCATGTACAAGATAGCACAATCTCTGGCTGATAGTACAGTATTTCCTCTCTCATCTGTAGTTGGCATCTTGACAGATTAGCTTGACAATGAAATGATCGTTCAAAAAATCAGAAAATTATGACCACTATCAAAATATGTCCCCCTCCGTAGACTTAGCACGTGGGTTTTGCTACCCGGTTAGCGGATGGGGGCAACGCCCTTGCGGGGGGTATGGGGGTAGCGCCCCTAGAGAAAATTTTTCTGACATATTTTTCTCTAGAAAGAAATTCTTGAATAAAATGATCGTTCCCAAACCAATTTAGAAAAGTTGACTGAAAGTCAAACTTGGATCACCACTTGAAAAAAAATTTCAACTCTGAAACTCGCAGATCAAGTAAACTCGTTAAGTACTAAAACTCGCTAGTCACTATTCACTGAGAAATACGCTAGACGTTATGTGCGCGTTTGAAAAACTTGCAGGCCACTGTGTGCGCATTTCGAGAACTTGCTAATCAATAAACTCGCACGATGATGAAACTCGCAAACACCCGTTCACCACAGAACTCGCAAGCCTTGCTTAGCGCGTTTCACTCAAACTCGCAAGCTTTGCCTTGCGCGTTTATGAAACTCGCTTGCCTCTGTTAGCGCGTTTGTGAGAAACTCGCAAGCCTTACTTAGCGCGTTTCTGAAACTCGCACGCCTCTGTTAGCGCGTTTCTGGCCAAAAATCAAATCCTTTGACTTGCGCGTTTGATGGTGAACTCGCAGGCTTTGCTTGCGCGCTCTTCAGATGAACCTTGCGCGTTCTACGGATGAACTTGCGCATTTTGTGAATCTAGCGTGTTCTTGGGTTTTCTTGCGTGTTCTTGGTCTGATCGAACAAAAACCGAGTAAAACTTGATTTCTGAACCTGAAATTTTCACAATATCACCATGAAACCATACAAAACGCAATTACAACACTGAATTTACAATTACAAACGAAAATTACAGTGATTGAGTGCAAAATACAATGTTCGAGTTCATGTTTCACGAAAATAACAATTTGATCAAATTGATCAATCTAAAGTTGAAATTAGCCTATGTGATCTGAACGAAACTTGATCCTAGTGATAATATGTACACAATCAAATCAATTTCTTGATTTAATTGTGCAAAAACAATATGAATCGAAATCAAACAGTAAGTTTCAAGAAACGAATTCGTGAAAAACAAAAAATCTCAAATCTATACAATCTGATTAATCTGATCCTTCTATAATTGATTTGGTTTGCTCTGATACCAATTGAAATTGTAATCCCAATCACAATCAAGCAATATCTCAAGATCAAGATTTGACAATATCAAAGTTTAGAGAGAGAGTAGAGAGAAAGCTTCTTTGTCATAGATCAAACAATGTATACAATGCTTAGAGTTAGTTACAAGATTATACAAGACTAAAGGTATTTATACCACAAGTCTAAAACCACATGCTTAACAACAAAGTAAACTCATATTGACTTTGCTAACTTTGACTTAGACATTAACTTTGTTGACTAATCTTGACTTGACTTTTCCTATTAAATCTTGGATACAATAATACACTAACACATGCACTTTATGACTTTGGGTTTATGTTATTGGCTCCTCAACATCAATAACTCAAACCCATTTGGACTAGTCTGTCGGAAAAAGATAAACCAAGGAATATGATAAAAGAAAGAACACAGCTAAAGTTCAACTTCCATTTCTCTATGAGAAGTTGAATAACTGTTATAGTTCTAATAAATCAAAATTTCTTTCAAATGATTATTTTGAGAGTTATTCTGTAAAAGAGTTGGAGGCTAAACCCATCGAAGGTAAGCTTTACGTACCTCCTCTAGTTTTGGAAAGTAAAATTTCTAAACTCGAGAATACTCTTACAGAAGAAAGAATTTTGATGGACTTAGAACAAATTGTATTTTCAACAGTGTTCAAAAATACTAATTTTCCTAAATTCTCCAAGGCTTTAAATTCTGATGACAGGTCTAGTTCACTTGAGAATGATCTTAATTTTGTAAACTCTAATGGTATTTTGAATGATTGTGTTGCTCAATTTGACTTTACTTCTAAACTTCCTGATCATTCATCTTGTGTTGTTAATTCTTTTGGGCAACCCAGTGTGTTTGAAAAAGGTGAAACATCAACGAAAGTTGATAAATCAGTTTCTGTGAAATCGAAGAAAGCAAAAGGTAAGAAACAAAAATCTCAGCTTTCACATAAACCGATCCCCACTGGTAAGCCAAAGAAGAAGCATTCTCTTAATTCTTATCATTATAACTCTAAAGTTTCAAATGTTTCATATTTGAGAAAGCAAAGGGTTGGAGTTAAGACTGCATGGATACCGAAACAGAAGATAGACGAGAAAGCTAAATCTAGTTCTAGTTTTATTTTGAATAAAAAGACTTCTACTAAAGATGATTTGAGTGTGAATGTTGCTACTTTTAAAAATAATCTTGTTGATTCTCGCAAGAAATACTCTATAAAGCAATTATTCCAGTTTGCTCCATCTATTAATAAAAAGTTTTTAAATTATGGTGAATGTGATTATGCTTCTCGTAAATATTCTGATGTTTGGTATGGTTCATATAATGTTTCATCTTATCATTATCATACGTCTTATCATGCTTTTGGTTTTCGAAGAAAAAGCGGACCCAAATTTAAATGGGTGCCAAAATCAAGTACTAACAGTGGAGGTCCCATTTATAAATGGGTTCCTAAACCTCTTCTTTCCTGATCTGTTTTGTGCAGACTCGTCATATGTGGTACTTGGATAGCGGTTGTTCCAAGCATATGATCGGGCAGAAGAGTATGTTGTCTAATTTTACGGACAAATACTGCGGCATAGTTCGTTTTGGGAATGATCAGTTTTCACCTATTCTGGGATATGGTGATGTTGTACATGAAAATCTTACGATCAAGAAGGTGAGCTACGCTGAAGGCTTAGGGCACAACCTATTCAGCATTGGACAGTTCTACGACAAAGACTTAGAGGTTAATTTCAAGGCCAAGACATGTTCAGTACGCACGTAAGAAGGAAAAGAACTCTTGGTCGGCACTCGCAAGTCAAACCTCTACACCATCAACTTGTCAAAGGTCCAGGATGACAATCAGGTCTGTCTACTATCAAAGGCCTCGATGCAACAAAGTTGGTTATGGCATCGAAGACTTTCTCACCTCAACTTTCAGTACATCAACAAGCTGGTCAGTGGAAAGTTAGTGAAAGGACTTCCAGAGCTGAAGTTTGAAAGAGAACATCTATGTGCAGCGTGTGAAAAGGAAAAGATGAAGAGAGCCCTACACAAACCAAATCCTGAACCGAGTACCATCTCTCCATTAGAGTTGTTGCATATGGACTTGTGCGGTCCTATGCGAACGCAAAGCTTAGGAGGAAAGAAGTATGTGCTAGTTATCGTGGATGACTATACGTGATACACTTGGGTCAAGTTCCTACGGTCTAAAGATGAGACGCCAGAAGTTCTCATTACGTTTCTGAAGACGACCCAAGTCAAACTGCAGAAACATGTCAAGATTCTCAGGACTGACAACGGCACATAGTTCAAGAATAAGATAGTTGAAGAGTATCGCGAATTAGTCGGGATATCACATCAATACTCTGCTGCTCTCACGCCTCAACAGAATGGAGTCGTCGAAAGGAGAAATCGTACACTTGTTGAGGCCGCTCGGACAATGCTCAGCCAATCTGAATTACCTTTATTTTTGTGGGCTGAAGTTGTATCGACTGCATGTCACACTCAGAATCGCTCCATGACACACCGCCGATTTCAGAAGACTCTGTATGCGTTGATCAACAACCGAACACCAACCATTAAATATTTTCATGTTTTTGGTTGTACGTGTTATGTTCTAAACGACAGAGAGTGTTGGATCCTAGATTTAATCTCACAACAATGATATAAACAATAAGAGTAATAACAGCGGAAGCAGTACAGTTTAATATCAAAGGAGATTCAAATATCACAATTCATAAAGCAAATAGATAAACAAGATATTCTTTGAATAAAATATTCAACTTATATTATCAGTTATAAGACTTCTTAAGCACACTTTGAACAATAAGGTGATGGTCCTATTTATAGGACCATAAAGTCAACAGTGTACTTATCTGATAAATAGAAGCATGGCTTGAACAGTATCTTACCTAAGAGGTAAGATCAAGATATTGAACAGTGTCTTACCTAAGAGGTAAGATCAAGACATGCTTGAACAGTGACCTACTCTAGAAAGTAAATCTTATCACAAGGTGGCGTGCCATCTGTTCTTCTTTGTCAAGAAATTCAAAGTGAACATCTTCAGAGCTCTGAAGTAGGATCTCTGATGAGGGGTTCTCTGATGTCTTTCTGAGACTGTCTCTGAACTGACTTCAGAGATAGACTTGATTTCTTCAGACTGACTCTGAACTGACTTCAGAGACAGACTTGCTTTCTTCAGACTGACTTCAGAGACAGACTTGCTTTCTTCAGACTGACTCTGAACTGACTTCAGAGACAGACTTGTTGATGTCCCTTGAATGTCTTTAGATGAAGACTTAGTTATTTTCAATACTTTCATTGGTTCAGATTTAGGGCTAAAAATCTCCCCCTAAGTACTGAAAATAAACAAAGAACACATAGAACATTTAAACTAGAAAGCAAAGAGGAGAAAGTCATCCTCTATAAATATTACTTCTCATAAGAATTTGGAATTACAAAAGAGAATAATATTCAAAAAGATAATTAGAACCTATCACTAGAACATATCCTATGAAACTTCATGATTCGCTCTCTGAAGTTAATCATTGAGCCAATTTCCAAGTCTAGTTTCGCCAGTAGGTCTGCTCTGTGCCGTTCTTGCTTTACATGAATCATCTTTTGTACGCCTTTCAAGGTTTCATCAGAATACTTTGCTACTTGCGAAGCTAGAAAGATTTTCTTTTCTTGGTTCACTCTGTAGATAAAACCCAGAGGTTCTTCAATGATTGATCCAGTCTTCTATTTGTCCAGGCTTTCGATGGTTTCCTCTGGTTCAGTCACTTCGAGCTTTTCTTTACCCAAGTTCAGAGCAATCTGAAAGTCACGTTTGGCTCTGTGTTTGATGTAAGCTTCCATTGCCCGTCTTACTTCAACCATGCCATTCTTATCTCCCTTCTTCCTGAATCATATATCGCAGAGCAATAGGCATAAAGATGAGTGAGATCATACGGATTTAGATTTACGAGATCATTATCATTGAACTCGTAAATCTTCTGATCAGATCGAGTCACCATATAATGCCTATATATGATTTTGTTGAAGGCGAATGTCTTTTCAGTGATTTTCTCAACTTTTATTATTGGATCATCGTTGAGAACCGCCTTTCTTGGTGATGTCTTTGCCTGTATGAATCTTCGTTCGTAGTCTGGCATATCCTCTCTGATTCTTGGATTCAGAGGGATTACTTGTGTATCTCCCATATTGAACTCGCAGTAGATATGCCGAAAGTGATCTTCTATTGATGCTTCAGGAGTGGATTCTAAGAATGTGGGAGGATGAGTGAAGACCTTGGCGGGTAAACCGATGCTTGTTTTCTGAACAAGATTCTCTTGAGGAGCCTGTTCATCAACAACAATGGTTTCTTTGTCCTTGAGTTGTGACTGAGTTATCTCTGAAGGTTGTTCAGAGATATATCCATCTATCTCTGGAGATTATCTTAATTCTGAAGATGTTGAGATATGATGAGGTTGAGCGTTTTTTAAAACATACACTTCGACATCAATTACATCGATTTCTTCTCCAGCAGCTTCTTCCTCTCCGTCAGAATCTTTCTGTTCTTTCTCAGACTCTGAGTCAAAGGCATCTCTCATCACCATTGGTTGTCTTTCGGGTGATGAGAATGCATCTTTAGAGGATGTAGAAAAATCTACAAGTTGTTCTTTTTCCTCTTCCAGAGCTCCAATTTTCTCTGGAGTTGCATCGGTAACTGGAGTGATTGGAACACCTGGTGTTGATGAGGCAAAAAGTATTACCGGTGTTGTGAATGATTGCAAAGTTCGGTTTTCATCAGAAGAGGTGGTGTTCCTCTCTGGTTCCTTCTCTTGAACTGGTGCAGAGGGAGCAGCTTTAAAGGTGTGCGCGGTTGTATCTCTGATCTCCCTATTTTGTGATTCAGAGTGCTCATCATCATCTGAATCCTCAGAATCATCAAATCTGGCTTTCTTCACTGCATCGCTACAAGTCCCACCAGAAAACTTGCGTTTGTATTTGGGAGAGCTTGGTTCAGCGATTCCTTTTCCTTTGGGATCCAGAAGTGTCTTCTGAATGGATTCGATTGCCTCTGAAGCCGTAGTTCTGATTTCAGCAATCTGGTCCTCTGATTTATAGTTGTGAAGTTCCAGAGTAGCTTTGACCTGCTTCTGAGCAATGGTAGAGATCTTGGAAGAACAAGTCAGCATTCTGCTCATTATTGCGGATTTGAAAGAGGCCATAATACTTTTAGTGATGAGGTCTTCAGAAGTTCAGGGTGGCGGCTGTGGTGTTGCTGATGGTGCGGTGACTTCTGGTACAGAGGCTTGAATTATAGTTCTGATGAGGTCAGAGATAGAGGCCATTTGATCTGTTGAGAGTGAAGATGATCTTGTGGCTACTACCTCATCCCTCAGTTCTTGTAGAGTCTTCGGGACATCGATGGTTGTAGATGCTTGATGTTGAAGAGCAGCATTCTGAGCTTTAAGAGTTTCTATCTCCAGAGATGATTCGGCCTTCTGTCTGAACAGTTCTTGTTCCAACTCTTGGATTCTGTTTGAGGAGTCCAATAGTTGGGTCTTCAGAGTGGAAACCTCTGCTCTGAGGTTTGTGTTTTCAGAGCGAAGAGCAGAGGTCTCTGAACCGTCAATTCTCTGAAAGTTATGCTCATTCATGGAGCCTCTGACTTCCTCACAGAATCTCTGGAACTCAGATTTAGTGAGAAGTTCAGATAGGGTACATTGGTTACAACACATGTAGCCAATTTCTCCTCGAGTTCAGAGGAGCCTTCGTTCAGAGTTGTTTTGATGTCGTCTCTAGAAGGACTTCCACTCAATCCTTGATGTTCCGGAGAATCATCTCTGAGTGTTCTGTTCTCATCCAAGTCCTCCTCCTCAGATTCAGAGGACTGGAAGTGAATGTGGGAGTTGAGCTTGCGATCCAGGCAAGTCAATCCTTGTGCTTGTAGGTCAAGCCATTGTCCCTGACTTGGACAGCTACTTCTGGATATCCTAAAGGGTGAGAGATGAGCCACAGAGGCATCATTATGTGTAGGATTTCTGAATGTACTCTGAGGCAACTGAGTTCTTAATGTATTGGCTAAGTCCTGTGAAAAGGGCTTATCCAGAATCTGAGTTTCCTCAGTTAAGTGAACTTCAGAGGTGGAAAAAGGTACCTCTGAAGTGGCTGGCTGGTTTGGGTTTTAGGTGTGCACCTCTGATTCAATAACCATTACCTCTGGATCAGGTAGGTTAGATTGTGTGGTTGCACTGGGAGATGGGGTTGGTGTCCTAAAATATATGTGCCATGAGGCATCTCTTTGTATGGAAGGGGAAGAACTCTCAGGTTTCTCCAAGTCCTTAGAAGACTTCCTCTCTTCCCTCTGAGAATCTTCATAGCTAGTCTCTGAAGATTCATCCTCACTTTCCTCAGAGCTAGTCGAGCTATCCTCTACACTAGCAGATGAGGTTTCTTCCCTTACTTCCTCATTGACAGCCCTTTCAAGTGCTCTGTCATCTCTCTCAACTTCGGTTTCTCTAGCAAGAGTACCCTCTGGTTCACTCTTGTGAGAGCTCTGTACTTCAGGGTCCTCAGATCCCTCTGAAGCCGAGATGCTCTTACTCTTCATTCCAGGTTCAGGACCTAAGTGTGTTGGGGTTCCCAGAACTAGTTCTAGTCCTTGGGCAACAATGAGATAAGAAGCTAAGGCTACAAATTGAGGATTTACCTGATTCAGCATGTGGTGAGGGATCCTCCTTGCTTCTGGATAGCCTTCAGATAGAATCGTCGGTTTGAAGCTTTTCATTATGTAGAAAGGAGTTTTGGGTTGTTCAGGAGCAATCAAAATATGAAGCTTCTCGATCGCCGCATGGATGATTAAAGACATAAATCTTGGAAATGTTATTGAAGGAACTTTGGATGATTGGGTTGTTTGTTCAGGGTCCTTTGCCAAGCATTTGTTCTTCTTCTCTATTGATGTCAGAATCATATCATAGATTATGTCGGCCATGTCCAAGTTGCGATTGAAGAATAGGGCATACATGATTGACAGTATTTCTGGTGTTGCTTGATCCATGCTCCCCAGTTTGCAAGTGAGAGTTCTGTTTAGGACAGAGAACATGAAGTTCCAGATTGGTGGTAGGTGTTGTCGTCGGAAGTTGCTCAATATGGTGATTTCAGTGTTGTAACCTAGCATTCGAATGAACTGGAGTAGGGTTTTAGAAGTTGGGCGTTTTTCAAAACGCGTGATTTGAAGTTCCTCGTCTGTTAGGAGTGGGAGAACTTCTCTTAGAACAGTAGGATTGATGAGTATCCGACATTTTACAACTTGAGATATGTCGAACTCGCTGATTATTCCATTATGTGCATCGCTGTAGTGACTTGATGAAAACCATTCTTGAACAAACGAGAGTGGACATTCATTTGTAAAAGCAGTTAGGGCTTGAGTCAGTTCACAGTTTGAGAAGAACTCGCAGATTACTCTGTATTGTTCCTCAAATTTGGGAGAATCAAGCTGAATCATGTGATTGTTGTCTTTGATTGGAAAACGATACAGTCTTGAAGGCTCGCCAGATTTGGGAAAAAACTTGCACCATTCATTTGAAGACGCCATTGTTGAGTTGTAGTGAAGAAGATGAAGTTCAAATTCTTTTTGGAGAGAGAGAGTGAGTGATCGAGAGTAATTTGTAAAAATGAATATCCGGATGTAAAATTGTTTTTGTATCCAAATTTAGAAAAAGATACACTTGAGTGCATAAGGTGAAACGACAGTGATTTGACCCTTTGGATAAAGTCGTTTGGCCTTTCACTCATTCCTTTTTGTGACACGTGGCCTTGAAAATTGTTGTACCTACGAATGTAGGTTCCAAGAAAATAGGAAAGGGGCACCATTTTTCAATAAAAAATTGAATAACTTCTTTGTGCTGACTAGACAAACCTTTCGCCTTAAGAAGTAATTTAAGATATCACTTGTAATAATAATGTTCAGTTAAACTGAAATTTTAATTTCAAATGATATCAAAAATTGCTTATTAATTAAAAAGTTCTTGTTTGAGGAATGACTTGGTCTGAAAGTTGTTGACTCCCCCTTGACAGATAATTTGGAATAAAAATCCTCAATTTCAGAGACTCTGAGATTAATTTCAGAGACTCTGAGAAGACTACAGAGACCATTTTCAGAAACTCTGAGATATAAATTTAATTTGATTCAGAGACAAAATTCAGAGATTCTGAGTTGACATTTGAAAAATTCTCAATTTCAGAGACTCTGAGATGAAATTCAGAGACTCTGAGATGTCTTCTGAAAAGTTCTTTTTCTCCCCCTTGACAAAAGAACAACTTTTTATTTTTCTCCCCTTGTCATGTGTTTGGAGAACATTCAGAGACTGCTATTGACATATGCTACTTGGTTCAGAGGCTCTGATAATTTGATCAAGAGACTCTGAGTTTCTTCCTTTTTAGGTAGACATATTCAACATTCCTAACTTGCAAATTAAAAAATTGAACCTTCGTTCATCTAAAGCTTTTGTGAAAATATCAGCAAGTTGGAGATCAGTTGGTACAAAATACATTTCTATTGTTCCCCTTTCAACATGATCTTTTAAGAAATGATACCTTACATCAATGTGCTTTGTCTTTGATTGCTGTACTGGATTGGCAGAGATGGCTATGGCACTTTTTGAATCACACAGAATGGATATTCTTTCATATTGTTGGCCATAATCTCTGAGCTGAGTTTTCATCCATATTACTTGAGAGCAACAACTAGCAGCAGCAACATATTCTGCCTCTGCAGTTGAAGTTGAAACACATTTTTGTTTCTTGGATGACCAACTTACCAGCTTATTGCCCAGTAACTGACAGCACCCAGAGGTACTTTTTCTGTCAAGCTTACATCCTGCATGATCTGCATCAGTGTAAGCTGTTAGATCAAAACTGGAAAGTTTTGGATACCAGAGGCCTAAAGATGGTGACCCTCTTAGGTATCTGAAAATTCTTTTGACAGCAGATAAATGAGATTCTTTTGGATTTGCTTGATATCTAGCACAAAGACATGTTGCAAACATTATGTCAGGCCTACTTGCAGTTAAGTATAATAGTGAACCTATCATGCCTCTGTAGGTTTTTATTTCCACAGATTGTCCTGAAGGATCAGAGTCAAGTTTGACTCCGGTGGCTAGAGGCGTTTTCATAGAAGTTGAATCATTGAGTTTGTATTTGTTTAAAATTTCAGAGACATATTTAGTTTGACTTATGAAAGTGCCTTCTGAAGTTTGTTTTACTTGTAAGCCCAGAAAGAAAGTTAATTCTCCCATGAGGCTCATCTCAAATTCACTCTTCATCAACTCTGAAAACTTGTCACAATACTTTTGATTTGTAGAGCCAAATATAATGTCATCAACATAAATTTGTACTAATAGCATCTCATTTTTGTACCTTTTGATGAATAATGTTGTATCAATTGTGCCTTTGTCAAATCCATTTTTAATCAGAAAAGTGGACAGAGTTGCATACCAACCTCTTGGAGCTTGTTTAACTCCATACAAAGCCTTATCCAAAATGTAAACATGACTAGGAAACTCTGTACTTTCAAATCCAGGTGGTTGCTGGACATAAACTTCTTCATTTAATTTACCATGTAGAAAGGCAGATTTAACATCCATTTGATAAACTTTGAATCCTTTGTGTGCAGCATAGGCTAAGAAGATTCTGATTGCTTCTAGTCTAGCTACAGGTGCAAAGGTTTCATCATAATCAATACCTTCTTCTTGGCAATATCCTTTAGCAACCAACCTGGCTTTGTTCCTGATTATTACTCCATCCTCATCCTTTTTGTTTCTGAAAACCCATTTTGTTCCAATTGCAAATTTTCCTTTGGGAAGGGGAACTAGGGTCCAGACTTTGTTTCTTACAAACTCTTGAAGTTCATCCTGCATTGCAAAAATCCAATGAGGATCTTCAAGAGCTTCTTTTATCTTCTTTGGTTCAATAATGCTCAAAAAGTTTACGTAGAAGCATTCATTGATTGTTGCAGATCTTGTTTTAACTCCTTCTGATGAGGATCCAATGATTTGATCAATTGGATGATCTTTTGTCCATCTTGAGATTGGAGCAAAGATTTGGGGTGGAGTTTAAGCTTCAGAGATGACAGTTGGTGACATCTCTATTGTGCTGTTCAGAGGCTCTGAAGTTGTTTCCCGAGATGGTGAAGCAGATTCTTGAATTTCTTCACTATTTGTTTCTGGAGTTACTTCAGACACTCCTTGATCATCCTCTTTTTGATCTTCAGCTTCTTCTGATTCACTTTGCTGATCTGAATTTGGTGAAACAGAAGGTGTTAATTCAGAGGGTCCAGAAAGGGTTGTACCTGTTTCTTGGGGTCCTTCTGAATTCTCTCTTGGTCTATCTCTGAAGATAACTTCTGGGTTATCTTCATCAAAGAAATCTTCAAATATTCTGTTTAATTCATATTCTCTTGATGATTCAGAGATAGGTGTTGAGAGACTTTCTTGTTGTTCAGAGCTTTTATTGTCATCAAAAGTGATATTGATGCTCTCTTGGATGGTCCTTGTTCTAAGATTGAACACTCTGAAAGCTTTTGAGGCTAATGAATATCCAATTAATTAGCCCTCATCAGCTTTCTTGTCAAACTTTCCAAGAGATTCTCTATCGTTTAGAATGTAACATCTGCATCCAAAAACATGAAAATATTTAACATTAGGTTTCCTATTGTTAATGAGTTCATAGGATGTTTTCTGAAATCTTTTGACAATTGCAGCTCTGTTCTGAGTAAAACAGGTTGTTGTCACTGCTTCTGCCCAAAAAATTGTTGAAAGATCAGATCCAGCTAACATTGTCCTTGCAGCTTCAACAAGTGTTTTGTTCTTCCTTTCAACTACTCCATTTTGCTGAGGGGTTCTTGCTGTAGAAAAGTTAGGAGTAATGCCTTCTTCTGATAGATATCAATTGATTTTGGCATTTTTGAACTCTGTTCCATTATCACTTCTTAGTTTCTGAACTTTGCTGCTGAATAGAACCTGTAATCTTTTCAACAATCTTATCAAAATATCAGGTACATCAGATTTGGCTCTGATGAATTCTATCCATGTGAATCTGGAAAATTCATCAATTAGAACCAGAATGTATTTCTTACCTGCTAGACTCTGTACAGAGATAGGACCACAGAGGTCCACATGTAGCATGTGCAGAGGTCTAGAACAGTTGTTTTCACTTTTGGTTTTATGGGAAGATCTTTTCAATTTTCCCATCTCACAAGTAGAACAAAGATGATCTTTGTTAAACTTCAGAGATGGTAATCCCTTAACCAAATTAAGTTTAACTAATTTATCAAGTGAGGAAAAGTTTAGATGTGAAAACTTTTTATGCCAGAGCCAGACTTCTTCGCTGTTCAGAGATACAAGACAAAGTTTCTCTGAATCAGTGTCGTTTATTTTGGTAAAATTCATTCTATAGAGGTTACCTTTTCTGTCTGCTCTGAGTAATTCTCGACCTGATTCTGAGTGGAGAAGTGAATAATATTTTCTTTGAAATTTCACATCAAAACCATGATCACAAAGTTGACTTATGTTGATCAGATTATGTTTTAATCCATCCACATAAGCAACCTTTGATACTAAAACATTTCCTCTTGACAACTCACCATATCCTTTAATCTGTCCTTGCACATTGTCTCCAAAAGTAACTGCTCCTCCAGATTTTTTTTTTGAATGAGGATAGCAGTTCCTTATTTCCAGTCATATGCCTTGAACATCCAGAATCTAGGTACCAGATTGGCATTGACTGATTCTGCAAGACAGATTATTGTTTCTTTGGTACCCATCTCATTATGGGTCCTTTTATGTTAGACTTTGGTGGATTTGTATGACTTTTTGGCATCTCATCTTTTGATGTCTTGCCTTTACTTGTCTTCTGTTGAAATTTTGTCTCTGAGATATTTTTCAGAGATTGATTCAGAAGACAATGTGATCCTCTGAAATGATCTTTCAGTTTGATCAAGAGATGAATGCAGTTGCAATTAATAGAACAAGAAGAAGTAGGAGCAAAGTTTTTTTTTATTAAAAGCATTTGTTACATTTTGACTTCTTTTGAAACTAGCATTAGGAATATTACATGTATCCCTAACTACTTCTTTCCTTTTTGCTTGAAAGATAGTCTTCTTTTCAGGTTGCTTTTTCTTGATCAAAAACATCTTCTTTTCTTTGCTGCTTACTGCACAAACAGGATCAATATGGTTAATTTTTGTCCATTTGCCTTTTTGTTCAGGAGAGAATTTTATTGTTTTATAGGTGTAAGAATTAGAAGTGTTTGTTTTATTCCTTGCCTTTTCTTGTAATTCTTTTTCAAGTTACAGACACGTTTTTGCTTGTAAACACATATTTGCAAAATCAGGACTTATTGGAATTCTGGTTTTGGTTTTCAAAAATGAAATTGGAACATTCAAAATTCCAGACCCAACAGTTTCTATCTTTTTGTGAATTACATTCTCTGGTTTACAAAAAATCTGTTCATCAATCTCTTGATCAGATTCTTAATCAGAATCAAGAAAGTCTCTCTTAGATTTAATAGAAATAGCTACCTCTATTGGTTTTTCAATTTTTTTTGTTCTAGAGACTTTAATGATCCGTTTCATGCTTTCTTTTCTTTTTAAGTCCTCCATGACATTTTCTTTCAATATCTTTTTAACATCATCTTCAAATGTAGTTCTGATGTTTTCATCTGACTTTGGTGAATACAGAGGGGCATACGGATTAAGTGAACTCTGAGATTCATTTTCAGAAGTACTTGTATCAGAGGTACTTGGTTCTGATGTCTCTGATTCATTTGAGATGAAAGCATCAAATCTGAAAATTTCTTTGGGATCATAGCTCTGAGGTTTTGTGAAGTGTACCTCTGAAGTTTCTTCTTTTATCTGTAACACAGATTCTTGAAAGTTTTTTACTTCAGAGTATGTAGTATTTCTGAAATTTAGAGCTCTTGCTTTTGATCCCTCTGATGTTTTCATTCTTTTGAAATTATTCAGAGATGGACCTTCAATGCTTTGGACCTTTCCCATACGGAAAGTGGAAGAAAGTGAAGTTTTCTCCAATCCAGTGAATGAATTCAACTCATTGAATCCCAGCCCTTGAGAGTCCATAGCTTTTGATTCAAAGATTTTTTCTATCTAGAGATTGATGTAGGATTTCTTTTTCTTTTTGAAAAAATTTGGTTAAGGCAATAGAATTGAGCCTTTCATACTCATATTTCTTTACTTCTTCTTCTTTTCCTTTTAAAGCTTTCTCAATTTTTTTTATTTCTTCTGAAAATGATTTTTCTTTTTGCTTGTGAGTGTCTTCAAGTTTGGTTTTTTCAAGAAAAATTTCTTTCTTTTCTGATTCCAGAAGATTTTTTTCTCTTTTGAAAAAGATAAGCTCTTTTGTCACTTGCTCTCTTTTCTTTTTCTCTTCAAGAAACTTTTGCTCTAGATCTTGAAGTTCATTAATCAGTTTAAAAGCATCTATTTCAGGATCACTGTCAGAGGTGTAAAGAGAGTTTACCTTTTCAGAGTTGTCTTCTGATGCTCCATCAGTTTGATTTCCATCTGAAAAAGCCATACCACAGAGATTGGTAGGTTCTTCCTCGCCGTCGCTTGTGGAGTCTGATAGCCAGTCTTCCATTTCTGCTACAAGAACTCTTTCTTTTACGTTGTACTTGTATTTGTTCTTGTAGTAATCTTGATCTTTGACAAGTTTTCCTCTGCAGTTTGCAGAGAAATGGCCTATTTTTCCACATCTGAAGCATCTTCCATCATTTTGATTTGTTGGAAGAGTGGCAGTACTTGTCTCTGGCTTCTGTTCTTGAGGTTTGAAATATCTCTGTGGATGTGGATACCTTGGTTGAAATGATTGTTGAGGTCTTGATTGTTGAGTTGCATCATTGTTGTTGAAGTTTGTACCCTTTTGATCACTATATGGAGTGAATCTGGGTTCTTGTTGAAATCTGACACCATCTTGTTGAAATCTTCTTTCAGGATTTCTTCTTTCTTCATTCTCTCTCCTTCCTTCAAATACTTTCTTGCCAAATTTCTTGTTAAATTGATGAGTGATTAATGCAAGAGATTTGGCGAAGGCATTGATATCATCTTCTTAGTCTGAATCTGAATGATTTTCTTCTGCCATTAGGACCTTTTCGGATCTTCTTTTTGTTTCCAAACTTTTTTGTGACTCTTCACAGTTGTTTTCTTTCGAAGTTTTTTTTGAAACAAGTGCAAGGGGTCCACCTAAAGACAGTTTTGATTTTTGCTTCATAACTTCCTTTTCATGTGCAACAAGAGTGCCATAAATGTCAGTTAATGACCATGACTCAAGATCTTGATTGGCTTGTATAGACATGGACAGTTGTGGCCATTCTTCATTTAAGATTTTCAAGAAAAGAACGTTGTTTTCCTCTTTTGTTCTTATCACTCCAAACTTTCTGCATTTGTTGATAAGAATGTTGAATCTTGAGTAAGTTTGGTGTAATATTTCTTCTGGTAGAGGATGAAAATCATGATATTCATTGATGCATAGATTTCTTCTATTTTTCTGGGTTTGTAGGCCTCCTTCAAGTTGATTTAACAACTGATCCCATATCTCTTTTGCAGTTTTACAAGAATCAAGTTCTTGAAAGATATCATTGGGAATGACCATTATCAGTAATCTAACAGCTTTTGAGTCATTATCCATCATATTAGTTTCTTCATCAGTGAAGTTTGTGGTTTTCTTTTCATAATATGCAGGGATCTCAGCAGTATCTGCTGTTGCAGGAACTCTTGGAACCAACACCATTGGAATGTGAGGTCCAACGTTCACTGATCTAAAGAGATCATTGTCCATACCTTCTAAGAAATTTACCATCCTTATCTTCCATTGGGGATATTCATCCCTTAAAAGTGTAGGAGGTTTTGTCAAAGATCCAACTATATAAATGGCACTTATGCTTGATTTTGCCATTTCTGAAGAAAAAGATGAAGATTTGAAGAACAGATGCTTTTTGTATTGAACAGTGATTTACTATCAGATCTTGAGCATATGGTGTTCTTTAATAAACCAGGTTTATTTGAACATGCACAGATATTTAAAGTTAGAATCAATGAGATGTAAATCTATCCGAGTATGCAGATGCGATCTTACTTTGTTTAGAAAACAAAGAAGGCTCTGATACCAATTGTTGGATCCCAGATTTAATCTCACAACAATGATATAAACAATAATAGTAATAACAGCGGAAGCAGTATAGTTTAATATCAAAGGAGATTCAAATATCACAGTTCATAAAGCAAATATATAAACAAGATATTCTTTGAATAAAATATTCAACTTATATTATCAGTTATAAGACTTCTTAAGCACACTTTGAACAATAAGTTGATGGTCCTATTTATAGGACCATAAAGTAAACAGTGTACTTATCTGACAAATAGAAGCATGGCTTGAACAGTATCTTACCTAAAAGGTAAGATCAAGATATTGAACAATATCTTACCTAAGAGGTAAGATCAAGACATGCTTGAACAGTGACCTACTCTAGAAAGTAAATCTTATCACAAGGTGACGTGTCATCTGTTCTTCTTTGTCAAGAAATTCAGAGTGAACATCTTCAGAGCTCTGAAGTAGGATCTCTGATGAGGGGCTCTCTGATGTCTTTCTGAGACTGTCTCTAAAGTGACTTCAGAGACAGACTTGCTTTTTTCAGACTGACTCTGAACTGACTTCAGAGATAGACTTGATTTCTTCAGACTGACTCTGAACTGACTTCAGAGACAGACTTGCTTTCTTCAGACTGACTCTGAACTGACTTCAGAGACAGATTTGCTGATGTCCCTTGAAAGTCTTTAGATGAACACTTAGTTATTTTCAATACTTTCATTGGTTCAGATTTGGGAAACAGAGAGAATCTGAACAAGTTCAGTGCTAAGGCGGATGAAGGCATCTTCGTTGGTTATTCCTCTACATCTTCTGCATATCGTGTTTATTTGATGAAGACGAAGACAGTGATCGAGAGCGTCAATGTTACATTCGATGAGGATATGGCTTCTGAGCACGTCAGGTCAGAACCCGTAACTACCGGAGTATTAGCTTCTGGACCAACCAGTCCAGGACCTGCACCTCAAGAGAACAAATCAGATGGCGCTTCATCGTCTACTTCTAAATTATCTGATTTGGATTTATTATTTGAACTGTTCTATGATGAATTTCTTGGATCTAAGTTGCCTAACTCTGTTGTGGTTGACAGGATGGAAGACTCGATGACTACTCATCCAACCACTTCCGATATCTCTACTGAATCCAATTCCCCGATTCAGCAAGAAGTTCCAGTTCAACAGCCTACTCCGACAGTTGAAGTTCTGACCAACACCGTCGAGACAGAGATAGCTGATTCAGTAGGATGTACTATAAGGACTGATCAACAGATTGACCAAGCTGTACCTACTACAACTTCTGCAACGACTACTTCAACTTCAACCCCCGTTAATTCTGAACCATCTGAAGGAGATAACAGTGGATTCCTAGATGTGGACAATGATCAATCTACATCTAATCCACTCCCTCATGAACATAAGTGGACCAAAGAGCATCCGATACATCAAATTATTGGAGATCCTTCTACACCGGTGCAAACTAGTTCTGCAACATCAAATCTATGTATGTATGAATCCTTTCTGAGCAAGATCGAGCCTACTCGCGTATCTGAGGCCCTTGCCGATTCAAATTGGGTAACTACGATGCAAGATGAGCTGAATCAGTTTGAAGCACTGAAAGTCTGGAGACTCGCACCCAAACCGCAAGGTAAAACCATCATTGGTACGAAATGGGTGTTAAAAAACAAGAAAGATGAAGATGGTACCGTTATACGAAACAAAGCACGACTTGTTGCCAAGGGATATAGGCAAGAGGAAGGGATAGACTACGATGAGACTTATGCTCCAGTGGCACGTATAGAGGCGATTCGTATGTTCTTAGCCTAGACAGCCCACAATAACTTCACCGTTTATCAAATGGACGTGAAGACAGCTTTTCTGAATGGAGTACTCAAGGAAGAAGTCTACGTCTCACAGTCAGAAGGGTTTGTAAATCCAGATAAGCCGAACCACGTCTACATCTTAGATAAAGCTCTTTATGGACTGAAACAAGCTCCTCGCGCCTGGTATGATATTCTATCTCAATTCTTGGTCAAGTCAGGTTTTACAAAAGGTATGGTTGATACCACTCTTTTCATTAAAAAGGATAAAGGCGATATCATTCTTATTCAAATATATGTGGATGATATTATTTTTGGTTCTACAAATCCTAAGTACTGTAAGAACTTTGCAAACCTCATGGTGTCACGTTTTCAGATGAGCATGATGGGAGAGATGAACTTCTTTCTCGGATTGCAAGTCAAACATTTTTCAACGGGGATTTTTATCAATCAATCTAAATACATTATGAATATTCTTCGGAAGTTCAAAATGGAAAATTGTAAACCGATTGGGACCCCAATGGCACCTAGTACTAAGATTGGCACCGATCTTTCGGGAAAGGCTGTTGATGTTAGGACTTATAGAGGGATGATAGGTTCCTTAATGTATCTTACTTCTAGTATGACGGATATAATGTTTTCTACATGCTTATGTACTAGATATCAGGCCAATCCTAAAGAATCCCATTTGTCTGCTGTAAAGCGGATTTTTAGGTATCTGAAGGGGACCGCAGATCTTGGTCTGTGGTATCCTAAGGATACAAGCTTTGAACTAACAGCTTATTCAGACGCAGATCATGCTGGTTGCATGTTAGACAGGAAGAGCACCTTGGGTCATATCCAATTCCTCATAGATAAACTCGTTAGTTGGGCTTCGAAGAAGCAATTATGTGTCTCCACATCAACGGCCGAAGCGGAATATGTAGTTGCTGCTAGCTGCTGTTCTCAGGTCTTGTGGATGAGAACACAACTGGGAGATTATGGATTTCATTTCAATAGAATTCCGATCTATTGTGATTCGAAGAGCGCTATTGCGATTACCGCTAACCCTGTTCAGCACACTAAGAATAAACACATAGATATTCGGTATCATTTTATAAAAGATAATGTAGAAAAGGGAACAATTGAACTTACTTTGTAAAAACCGATTATCAACTTGCAGATTTGTTTACCAAACCTTTAGACGAAAAGAGATTTAATTTTCTTGTCTCAAGACTTGGTATGCTAAATCTTAAGACCTAATCGGTGGTTACCTATTAAAGTTTCTTATTGTATCTTTTTATCATTTTTTTATTATTATTTCCGCATGATAGCTACTCTTTAATAGTTTGTTCATGATCTCAGGGGGAGTGTGAAAAGTATCTTATAGATGGTCAATGTTATTTTGAGGGGGAGCAAAACTGAATGCATTGTACTTACTGATCAATTTGTTAGTGATGCATGATTTTAGGGGGAGCGTTCACGACAAAGGAGTATGGCGATGACTTCTGATTATTTCTGATCAGAACTCGTACATTAATTGTTTTACTGCTTTATGTCATTTCAATTTCAGTGAATAAAGTTTCTTTGACTAGACTTTTAGACTTTTGTAGGTTGAGAGATGCTTCAAAGATCATATCTTTATGACTTTAAGCTTGACTTCGCGAGATGTAAGACTGTTCTCAAAAGGTATAATTCTTAATCTTCATCTCATTTATGGTTGAATGAAGGAAAACTTTCAATCATAAGAAAACATGTTCTTAAATGTTCAAAGCACTTCCCGATTCTCAAACATATTTCTTGAATTGGAAGTGTGATTTTAAATGTTTTATGGTTCATCCTTGAGCTTTAACTGATCAAGTTAAACCACCTGAGCATCATATGCTTCATAGGAAACCATGGGATCAGTGTGCTAGTACTTAATTGAACTTCTATGGATTCACGTTAACCAGTGTATCCTACCCAAGAAGTAAATCCTTAGTGATTGCATGTGAGGAGTCAAAAGAACTGAGTGTAGGATGTGTGATGAGGGAAAATATTAAAAGAGAGTTTGGTTAGCTGTGAGCTTAAAGTTTAAAAGAAAGAGGGTGTAAGATCAGAGTAAAAGAATAACAAACTCTGCACCAACTACTTTCTAAGTCGGGCAGCCACATTTCTAATGTTTCACATCTCTTTGGTGAACATTATTGAAACAGGCACCTAGCCTATGCCAAATCTTGACATTACCCCACCAGCCACTCATTTTCTTCTCAACAAGAAAATGTTTCATTTTCAAAATGGGACGCAGCACATACGCTATCTGATTTTCATTTGGAAAATCTGGATATTGAAAAGAAGGAAGTATGCCCCACCTTCACACTTCACTAATGCACATTGAGTCTGTGTTTAACTACTTGTCTCAGTGGTTTACACTTTTTGAGCCTTATAAGTGAACATCATATGCTTTATTTCTTTCTATCACTTGCACGAACACACAAAGAATTTGTTTCTTTATCATAACGTTCATAGAAATTACCTTTGTGGTTTTTCGATGATTGAATGTAAGCCCTGGGGGAGTGAACATCATAAAAACTCCTTTATATTGTGTAGTCGTTACACAAAGTGACTTTGTGTTACTAACAGGCAATTTTAACTGATTCATTTGTTGATTCAGGTGTTACACTTCATTTTCTAAATTGTCTAGATTTGCAAAGATCTGGATGAACATCTTAATGAATTGACGGATAATCAGTGGTTCTGTTTGCAAGATCAATGGTGGAAGAAATTTCTTGAAGACACGTTTTGATGAACTCTTTGCTCTTTTCATCAAAAAGGGGGAGAAGCGTCAATCAAGAAATGGAAGATATTCTGAAGATATGCTGAAATGAAGAAATTTTCCTTAAAGATGATTTGGTAAAGCATTTCGAGCTGAAACTAGAGATAATTTCTTTCTCAGAGATATTCTCATCGTTTGAGGAGATTGCTACATTCTGAAGACAAAGAGGAAGATTGAATTTTCCGAGCTTAAAGAATGATCTTGATCCAAAGGGGGAGATTGTTAAAGCACATATTTATGGGATTCAAGATCATAATTATCTGAAGATGGAAAACTGAAGTCAAAGCTGATAAAGTCGTCTCAACAAATAGTCTAGGGTCCTTTTGTAATAAATAGTCAAAGTATGTTTCCGTATTTTATTTATTAGTCTTTATAATTTAGTTATTAGTTTGTTTTGTATTTGGGCCCAAGCTTAGCCAACCCTAGCCAAGCCCATTAGGCTAATATGGCCTATGTATAAATTAGATTAGTTTAGGTTAATTAGGTGAGAGAGCTTAATTGAGAAAATTAATTATTGTGAGAGGAGGTTGTTGTTTGCGCCGTGAACAAGAGGAAACAGAGAGATAGATCGATTTCTTCAAGAACACTTGTAACCAGTTGAATCGTTTGATTAATCGTATCAGGTTTGCATTATCGTATTGTCTATATGATTGCTTGATTGAATAGTTAACATTATTGGGACACACAAGAAGATCAAAGGAGATCAGGGTATTTGGCTTGCAACCTAGGTCGCACGTAGTCACATATGAGCTTAATGTAAAATCATATGTGATCCGAATGTTCTCTTATTTGGTTGTAATAGATCTCTCTCTCTCTCTCTCTATATATATATATATATATATATATATATATATATACTAGTTATGAACCCGTGCAATGCGGCGGGATGTAAAATTTGAGTAAATATAAGCAAACATACCGATTACGATTTACAATGGATACCTACCAACAATCGAAATAGTCAGTCCATGTGCGTAATTTACTGAACTGTATTATTTTATTTAATATAAGGCGATGCCATCCATCTGTTAATGTCCCTAAGAAAACCAATATATTTGCTCCTTTAATGTCGCTAAGAAAACATAATAAAGAGTCGGTTAGCAAAAGGTCGATACTGCAATTGTTATGTCGTTCAATAGTAATAGTAAAATAGATCACTAACCATTTGTGTGTTTATAACTCAATTAATATGAGCAGCACCAACAGTTTAGGAACGTAGGGTGTATGATCTATCGTCATGATCACTTATCAAGTTTCGGTAATAAACCTTGTATGCGAGTCCCAATACTCTTTAATTAGTTTTGCAACTTCAGCACGTTATGGTTACAAAAATAAGCAAAAAGAATATTTACAATAATAAATGAAAAACAAGTAGAAAAACCTTTTCCTTCGGTTGGGCTATCTTGTGGTGGACAGTTGCCCCACATCTAGAGAGACTCGATATCATCTACTCAAGAGACATCATACCGCCTTCTTTTACAGAAGAAATCTAGAAGCGGAAGTTAATTACCGACATAAATATTCAGAAATTTTGAAAAGATAGCAAGTGGATTGTTATAATGAGGAAGATAGTTTGAGATCCACACCATGAGTCATGTTTCACTCTTAGACCTTGGAACACCTCTACGAAAGATGGAACTAGAGAATTCTCTACGTTGACTCTGAGTTGACCGTCTATGTTCATATCAAGGATGCAAAATATGTGTTTATAATATAATCATGGCAACCTAAGGAATATCATAAATCCTTAAAGAAATGACTTGTGTGTCTTATGCTTTTTGAAATCTTATAGTTATACAATCCACTAAAAGGCAGAAGCTAATTCTTCCAGCATGGTTTTATATATTAGACTTTAGTGGCTGCAGTATGTTGTACATGACAAGCAATTGATGCAGAGCTAACTTCTTTTTTTTCAGTTAAAGTCACAATCATTCACATTTATTCTTGTGAAATTTTTGTTTTAATCGAGTCTATAAAATTTATCAGCTCATACCGCCTCTGGTTCATCACCACCACCCTACTACCACCACTATCTCTGGTGCCACAACCTGGTTCAAGTATACATCCAAGCCAGTTCTATAAATTCCCGTTTCTGCTTTCCCCATAATGAATCACTTTCATCAAACAAATTTTCCCTTTTGAATTTTCAAAATTTATCACTTGTTAATAAAAATCATAGTTGCCAACACCAAATCATCGTTACTATAAGGCGAAAAAATAAATTCGGATCGATTACTAACCAAAAAATGAACCTGCGTAGCAACATGAACACAAAAGAATCGATGGGCTCATTCCTAAGCATATATCGGAACAGTTCGTAATTTCAACCCAAGTATTTGACTATTTGTGAAATATCCTAAATACCCTTCAACAATATAACGCAATCTTCTAGACCCAAACCAACACCATCAATCTTTTGTCATCATAACAATGGGTAACTGAGTAACTCTTATCTGAAAACTTTCCAGAAATGTAATGTTGCAACTTCGATGAACATAATAGCTTATAACAGGAATACATAATCTAATATGTACTCAGAAGAAACATAGGTGAAAGAAAGAAGGATCACACTCGAGTTTATCGATCAATATATAGCTAAATTAATGCTACATACCTTAATCTTGATGTACTGCAGAATGAAGCCAGCAATATGGCTGCAAGTTAACTCCAAACTCAACTTCAATAGTTGTAGTTATAGACAAGAAAGTAGTAGCATTTAATCCAAATATGGAAGGGAGAATAATACCATGCAATCCACCAAAATGTTGAAACCCAACACCATGGAAACAAAAATATAGCAATTACAAACTTAGAGCATCTAAGTTTGTATTTAAAGAAAAAAATCAAAAAAATCCACCAGATGGCCTAATGCTTAAATGATTCACATTTGGTCCATATAGAATTCAAAGAAACAATCCTTATTGATGTTGTGCCATAAATAATCAACACTTTTACAAGAGAGAAAATACAACCGAAGAAAATAGCAAATAATAAAGAACATGTTTCAAGAATGAAGAAGTTGGCGTTCTCTTGCTTTCTAGATGATTTACTTTCTATCTACCTCTCTAGAAGCAGTATGTGATTTATGGTTCCTTTTCTTGTTGGAGGAATCAATGAGGTTTATTTCCAAGATTTAGATTCTTAGAGAAATTTTGAAATAATTTCAAAATCAAATCACCAGTAAAAAAATTTCTAACATGTTCTTTAAACAAAATAATTTCAAAATCAAATCACCAGCAAAGGGAACAAACTAAAAACACTTTTTTTTTAGCAAAAACTAAAAACACTTAAGTCAACTAAATTTCAAACAATTGCAGAGTAGAAAATGAGAAGTGTTGGATGATTTTAAGGCAACCACCCACTCAAGAAAAATCACATAAAAAAACTTAGTTTTTCTAACAAAATTCATATCTAAAATCTTTATGTTTACTCATTATCATCATGGCAAATAAACCATAGAACCAAATAATTATTTTGTTTTGATTGAATGCAATCTAAAATTTTCAAACAGTATAACAATATTCTTAAACCATGTGACTTGCTTGAAATCAAATTTCATGATTTCCATTGAATATGCGTATGTGTGCATATATGTATGGATATGCATATTTATATAACTTATCCCAAATCAAATAAGACTGTTAGATCACATATCTATTGGATTCAAGATCATCCAAACTGAAGATCGCAATCTGAAGCTAAAGCCGGAACGTCGACTCTCGATATTAAAGTCTATGTCGTTTGTAATAAATGTCAAAGTAATTAATGTTTAATGTATTTTATGTTTAATCTAAATATCTTATAAATAGATATTTAGATATTATATATTAGTTAGTTTAGTTAGGTTAGTTTAGTTTGCTAGATATTATATTAGTTAGTTAGTTTATTATTGTTTAATGTTGCAAGTTGTAAGTTAGAGTGTGTTAGAAGCTAGAGAGAGATCTGAGATCAGATATGATCTTATCTCTCAACAACTCTCATAGATAAGATTAACATAGAACACACACACAAAAGGTGTAAATTAGAGAGAAAACAGAGAACACAATCTAGAGCTTAAATCGATCAATCCTGTAACCGTTGTTATTATCAATACAGGTTGGTAATCGTTATTGTGTCGTATTCTATAAACTTGATATAAACATTGTTGTACCCACAATTGGTATCAGAGCCTGATTAAGATCAAAATCAAGTTTTTTTTTTAAGAAAAACGACTCTGTGTTCTTATTTGAAAATCGATTTCGAGATTTTAAGTGTTTTAAGTGTTAAAATCGATCAAGTTGTGATCGATTAGGTTGCTAGATCGAGTTGTTGTTGTTTGATTTCACTATAAAGCTTTAATCGAGTTCCATTTTGTGATTTTTGTGAGAAAACAGTCGAGTTTAGAAAGTCACTGTGCGATCAAATTTATTTTCAAAAAGTGTGTTTTATCGAGATCGAGTGATAGCATTCAGTTCTAGAAGTGTTTCTAGATATATTGGTAGAGTTTGGGTCTGTTAATCTTGGAAAAACAGGTTGAAAAGTCGAAATTATTGAAGTACAGACGAACTTGCGCAAAGCAGAAGACGAACACACGCAAAGCTTACTTTGCGCAACACACCTGATACGCAAACCCAACTTTGCGCATCCAACCTGATACGCAAACCCAACTTTGCGCAACCAACGTGAAACGCAAAGTCCACTTTGCGCATCTCAAGCAACACGCAAAGCATACTTCACGCATCCAACGACTTACGCAAACTCCACTTCTCGATACACTCTTGATACGCAAACCTCAAACTTCACTTCTCGCAACCCTCCTAATACGCAAAGCTCGGTTTTCGCAACTCACTCAAAAACGCAAACCTCAGTTCAAGTGATAATCTCTTCACGAAAAGATCAAGTCCAGTTTGCGCAACCCTCTCGAAACGCAAAGTTCACTTTGCGTATCTAACGTGATACGCAAAACTTCACTTTGCGCAACCCGCTTGATACGCAAACCTCAGTTTGCGCAACCCGCTTGACACGCAAACCTCCACTTGCGCACGCAAACCTTGATACGAAAACCTCTCTTTGCTCCAATCCAGACTTCGAATTTTCTTCAAAATGACATCCAGAGAAGCCCTTGCAATCGGAACTGACACCAAGCCACCAGTTCTCTTTAAAGAAGAATACGAACAGTGGAAGGATCGGTTTCTGAACTTTGTTGACAGACATGAGGTGGGTGAATTCATCAGAAAATCTATAGAAGAAGGGGTTATGAAACCAGTCATGACGACTCGTTTGATTGGAACCGTGCCGACTCAGATTGAACTTAAGTATCATGAGCTAGAAGATGATAACCTCAGAAGAGCTAAAGGCGACAGATTAGCTAAGTCATACATTCTACAAGGAATTCCAAACGAAATCTATGTAAAGATTGACAGCTACAAGGCCTCCGACAAAGAAATGTGGGATCAGCTTGAGAAGATGATGTTGGGTTCAAAGGTTGGGAATCAGCTTAAAATCTCCAACTGCCTAAATAATTATGAAGAATTTAGAGGCAGAGTGGGAGAATGTTTAGAAGAAACCTATGACAGGTTTGTGACTTTGCTGAACGAACTAAGCCAGAACAAGGTCCACAAATCTCAAATTGAGCTGAACGTCAAATTCCTCAGTATTCTACAACCGGAATGGAAAAGATTTGCCAGACAGATGAAGCAGATCAAGGATCTGAATGAGATTCCACTTCATGAGGTGTATGAAACCCTCAGAAAAAATGAAGAAGAGGTGGATGAAATTCTAGATGAGAAGAGGCAGAAAGGAAAGACAGTTGAAGACACAGTTGCTCTTGTTGTCAGGAAGAAGAAGAACAAGACAATTGTGTATGAATCAGAAGAATATGAAGGTTATGCAAACTCTGACATGGATGAAAATGAACAACTGAAGCAAGCAATGATTCAGCTGTCAAATGCTTTTCAGAAAAAGTTCTACACAAAGCCAAGTTCAAATAGTCAGAGATATTCTTCTGGTCCGAACAACTACATCCACAAGGAAAGGGTTGAAGGAAGTAGATATGAAGGAAAGAGATTTGAAGGGAAAATAATAGAGAAGAGGAAACCTGAAGAGAGAAGATATCAGTCTGAAGGAAAGAGAATAGAGGAGAGGAAACCAGAAGAGAGAAAGTTTAAAGCTGAAGGATCCAGTCAGACAGAACCACCAACGTGCTACAATTATGGCAAAACAGGTCACTATGCCAGAGACTGCCGAAGACCAAAAGTCAGAAACTCCGATTATTACAAGAACAAGATGCTTCTTGCAAAGCAACAGGAGGCTGGTAAGGCACTGATGGCTGAAGATGAATACTGGCTTGATCATTCAGACGAGGAAGAAGAGGATGAAGAGAAAGATGAAGCCGTCAACATGTGTTTGATGGGAAAGCAAGAATCAGATGTTGAAGCTGATTCAGATAATGAAGAAGAGGAGGTATGTAATTTATCATATTCAGACTTCATGAATAAAATGAATGCCATGATTTTAAAACAACAAGAGTTAGAGTCGAATCTTGAGCGAGAAAATGGTGTTATAACTGACAAAAACCAACTGATACAGAAACTTAGCAATGAAATTGCTGAGAAGAAAGTATTGGTTGAGGTTTTACATAGAGAAAATGACACCAACACAAAGGAAAAGACAATAATTCTTAAAGAGAATTCTGAACTCAAGACTAAACTGACAAAAAGTGAGATTGATATTTATGAGCTTACAAAATTACATTCTTCATGTACCAAAGAAAACTTTTCTTTACTTGGTAAATTAAAAAGTTTGGAAGAGAAGTTATACAAAATGGGTCAAACTGAACAGACTATTCATCTGAACAAACCCAAAGAGGAAATAGAGAGATGGGGAATTGGTTATAAGAATCCTCACTATCTTCAAAAAGGAATGTCTGAAGTGCCTGCACTTTATGATCATCTTTCTATGAAATTAGCTCGATGAATCCCTGAGTTTAAAACTTTTTGGACTAAACTATCAGAAGAGGATGAAACCAACGAAACTGAAAAACGGTTGAAATCATCTAAAGTTCATCTTCCATTTTATTATGCGAATATGAATAATAGTTATAATGAAAATCAAATATATCAAAAGAAGAAAGCTCTTTCAAGTGATTTCTTTCAAAGTTATTCTGAAAAAGAAATGGAGGCGAAGCCTATTCAAGGTAAACTATATGTCCCTCCTCTCGTTTTAGAAAGTAAATTTTCTGAACTCGAGAATTCTTTAACAGATGAAAGACTTTTGATGAATATTGAACAAAATGTTTTTTCAACTGTGTTCAAAAATGTTATTGTTTCTAAGGCTTCAAACTCTGAGGATATGTTTGGTTTAGCAAATAAAGGGTTTGATTTTCTGAACACTGACGGTGGTTTAGATGATTGTTCTAATCAATTTGACTTTAATGCAAAACTTCCTAACCATTCATCTTTTGTTAAGAAATCTTTGGGAAAAAACAGTATGTATGTTAACAGTGCAAAATCAACGAAAGTTGACAACTCAGTCTCTGTGAAAACTAAAGATCCTAAAGGTAAGAATATATCTCAACATTCACAGAAACTGAACACTACTGGTAATCCGAAGAAGAAGCATTCGTTTGTTGCGAAGAAGTCTAACTCACGAGTTTCACATGTTTCAGATCTGAGCAAGCAAAGGCCAGAAGTTAAATCTCTGTGGCAACCGAAACAGAAGCTTGACAAGACCGTTAAATCGTTTAGTAGTGTTAATTGTAGTAAGACTTCGCTTAGTAAAGATGTTTTAATTGTTGATGTTGTGATTTTGAACTCAAAACGTGTTGTTTCTCGTAAACAATATTCAATGAAGCAATTATTTCAGTTATCTTTATCTGCTAGAAAGTCTTCTATTTATAATAAACATGTTTCTATCTCTTGTCAAGATTCTAAAGATTGGTTTGGCAATTATCATGTGCATTCATCTCATTCTAATTCTTCAAATGCATTTCAAAAGAAAAGAGGACCCAATTTGAAATGGGTACCAAAATCTTGTGCTAACACAGTAGGACCCAAATTCCAGTGGGTACCTTAGGCTAAATTTGTGTTGCAGGCACATCAAGTTTAAAAAGGGAGCTTACAGATATGACTTCTAGACAAAACAGTTTAGGACTCGTTCCTCAAAGAAAATAGGTTCTTGAATACATCAGTTCAAGACCCGCTCCTCAATGCTCAAGAGTCTTAATTCCATCTTTTTTTTAAGTCTATTTTAAATTAATTGTTTCATTATTTCTCTTGTGAAGATCCGTCATATGTGTACATGGATAGCGGATGCTCCAAGCATATGACTGGACAAAAAGATATGTTGACCAATTTGAAAGAGAAATATTGCGGATCAGTCAGATTCGGCAACGACCAGTTTTCTCCAATCATGGGATATGGTGATGTACAACATGACAATGTCACGATCAAGAAGGTGAGCTATGTTGTAGGCTTACGGCACAACCTGTTCAGTATTGATCAGTTCTGTGACAAAAGCTTAGAGGTCAATTTCGAAGCCAAGACGTGTTCAGTTCGCACTGAAGAAGGCGAGGAACTTTTGGTCGGCACAAGAAAGTCAGACCTCTACACAATTAACTTGTCAAAAATCCAGAATGACAACCAGGTTTGTCTATTGACGAAAGCCTCGAAGCAACAAAGTTGGCTATGGCATCGAAGGCTCTCTCACCTCAACTTCAGGTACATCAACAATCTGGTCAGTGGAAAGCTCGTCAAAGGACTTCCAATGCTCAAATATGAAAGAGAACATCTTTGTGCAGCATGTGAAAAGGGAAAGATGAAGAAGGCACCTCATAAACCAAAGCCTGAACCAAGTACAAGCGCTTTGTTAGAGTTATTGCATATGGACTTATGCGGTTCGATGCGAACTCAGAGTCTAGGCGGAAAGAAGTACATACTCGTGATCGTGGACGATTACTCGTGATACACATGGGTCAAGTTTCTACGTTCAAAGGATGAGACACCAGATGTTCTCATGACATTCCTAAAGACGACCCAGGTGAATCTGCAGAAATCGGTCAAGTTTCTACGAACAGACAACGACACAAAGTTCAAGAACAACAAAGTTGAAGAATATCTCGAATATGTCGGGATTTCACATCAATACTCTGCTGCTCATACGCCTCAACAAAATGGAGTGGTCGAAAGAAGAAATCGAACGCTAGTCGAGGCTGCTCGTACTATGCTAAGTCAATCAGACTTACCTCTATTCTTGTGGGCTGAAGTTGTATCGACCGCGTGTTATACACAGAATCGCTCCATGATACATCGCAGATTCAAGAAGACTCCTTATGCTTTAATCAACAACCGAACACCGACAATCAAATATTTCCATATATTTGGGTGTAAGTGTTTCATGCTAAACGATACGGAAAGTCTCAACAAGTTCAGTGCCAAGGCGGATGAAGGCATTTTCATTGGTTATTCCTCGACATCAACTGCATTCCGTGTTTATCTGAAGAAGTCAAAAACGGTGATTGAAAGCATCAACGTCACGTTTGATGAAGAGATGGCTTCCGAACATCAAAGTTCAGAACCCGCTATAACAGGAATACTAGCTTCTGGGCAACTTCGTCCAGAACCTGCGTCTCAACAGAATAAATCAGATGAAGCATCAACGTCAACTAATAATATATCTGATTTAGACTTATTATTTGAATTGTTTTATGATGAATTTCTTGGATCTAATGTAAAGAAATATGTTATGGTTGACAGGATGGAAGACTTACCGACTACTCATCCAACCAGATCAGATGTTCCTCTTGAATCCAACGCCCCGATTCAACAAGAAGTACCAATTCAAATGCCAACTCCAATAGTTGAAGAAGTTCCATGTGATGAAGAGACAGAAGTAGCTGAACCAGTAGGATGTTCTGTACAGATCCATCCACAGTCGGAACAAGCTGTACCTGCTGGGCCTTCTGAACCTACCACTTCAACTTCAATCATAATTCCTCCTGAACAAGTTGAAGAAGATACAAGTGGATTTGTAGATGATACAACTGACATACAATCATCTAATCCACTGCCTCATGAACATAAATGGACCAAAGAGTACCCGATAAGCCAGATCATTGGCGATCCATCAAAACCGGTGCAAACTAGGTCAGCATCATTGAATATGTGCATGCATGACTCCTTTCTGAGCAAGTTCGAGCCAACACGCGTGTCAGAGGCACTTGCTGATCCAGAATGGGTGATCTCAATGCAAGAAGAGTTGAATCAGTTCGATGCACTGCAAGTCTGGAGACTCGTACCAAAGCCTCAAGGTAAAACCATTATAGGTACGAAATGGGTTTTCAAGATAAAGAACGACGAAGAGGGTACCGTTATCCGAAACAAGGCAAGACTAGTAGCCAAAGGATACAGACAAGAGGAAGGAATCGACTATGACGAGACATATGCTCCTGTGGCGCGATTAGAGGCAATTAGAATGTTTCTAGCCTACGCAGCCCACAAGAACTTCACAGTCTTTCAAATGGACGTGAAGACAGAATTCCTGAATGGAATTCTGAAGGAGGAAGTCTACGTCTCTCAGCCAGAAGGTTTTTTCAATTGAGAGAAGCCGAATCACGTCTACATTCTCTACAAAGCACTATACGGTCTGAAACAAGTACCTCGAGCCTGGTATGATGTCCTTTCCACTTTTCTAGTCAAGTCTGAGTTTTCAAAAGGTATGGTGGATACCACTTTGTTTATCAAAAAGGAAAAAGCCGATATCATTTTAATTCAAATCTATGTAGATGATATTATCTTTGGCTCTACAAATACTAAGTACTGTAAGAATTTTGCAAACCTTATGGTGTCTAGATTTCAAATGAACATGATGGGAGAGATGAATTTCTTTCTCGGTTTACAAGTAAAACAATTTTCATCGGGTATTTTTATCAATCAATCAAAATAAATTTTGGATATTATTCGGAAGTTCCAAATGGAAAATTCAAAACCGATTGGTACCCCAATGGCACCAGGTACTAAGATTGGCACCGATCCTTCGGGAAAGGCTGTTGATGTTAGGACTTATCGAGGAATGATAGGTTCTTTAATGTATCTTACTTCCAGTAGGCCAGATATAATGTTTTCAACATGCTTATGTGCAAGATATCAGGCCAATCCTAAAGAAATCCATATGTCTGCTGTGAAGCGCATATTTAGGTATCTAAAGGGCACTGCAAATCTTGGTCTGTGGTATCCTAAAGATACTAGTTTTGAACTAACAGCCTACACAGATGCAGATCATGCAGGTTGTATGTTAGACAGGAAGAGCACGTCGGGACATGTACAGTTCCTCGGTGAGAAGCTCGTCAGTTGGGCATCGAAAAAGCAACTTTGTGTTTCAACCTCCACGGCCGAAGCAGAATATGTAGCTGCTGCTAGCTGCTGTTCTCAGGTCTTATGGATGAGAACTCAATTGCGCGACTACGGTTTCCATTTCAACAAGATCCCGATATACTGTGACTCCAAGAGCGCCATCGCAATATCAGCGAATCCTGTTCAACACACCAAGACTAAGCACATAGACGTCAGGTATCATTTTATTAAAGATGATGTTGAAAAAGGAACAATTGAACTTTTATTTGTAAAAACTGATTATCAACTTGTCGATTTGTTTACCAAACCTTTAGACGAAAAGAGGTTTACCTTTCTTGTCTCTAAGCTTGGTATGCTAAATCTAAAGATTTAATCAGTAGTTACCTATTAAAATTTTCTAAATTGTATACTTTTTCATCATTTCTTCATTTTTAACTCTGATTGATATCTGCACTTCTCTATTCTGTTCATGAACCAAGGGGGAGTATGAGAAGAAATTGACAGGTGGTCAATATTACTTCGAGGGGGAGCTCACAAAATTTTGCATGTACCTTTTAATGCCAAATTTTTTTTGTAATGCAAGAATTTAGGGGGAGCTCTTAAAGACAAAAGGGGAGTACGGATATGACTTCTGATTATTTCTGATCAGAACTCGTACTTTAAAAAGTTTTACTGCTTTTTGTTTTTTCAATTTAAGTGAATAAATTTTACTTTGACTTTGACTTAAGACTTTTGCAGAAGTTTGAGAGAAGCTTACAAGTTCATATGTTTATGACTTAAAGCTTAGCTTCATGAGATTGAAGATCGTACGTCAAGGTCTAATTCTATATCTTCATCTCATATATGATTGAAAGAAGGACAACTTTCAATCATTGGAAAACATTGTTTTTAATGTTCAAACCACTTCCCGATTTTTCAACAGAATTTATATTTTGGGAGTGTATTTTTAAATGTTTTCATGATCTAAATTGTGCTTTAACTGAAATAGTTAAACCAATCTGAGCTTCACGTGCATCATAGGAAAACAAGGAATCATTGTGCTAGGAATTAACACAACTTCTATGGAATCACCTTAACCAGTGATTTCTACCCAAGAAGTTAATCCTTAGTTATTGAGTGTGCAAAGAGAAAAGAAATGAGTGTGATTAGAGAAAGCAAAACGTTTAAAAGAAAGAGCATGTGAGAACAGAGTTAAAAGAATATCACAACTCTGCACCAACTTTTTCTGATCCGGTTAGCCACCACTCTAGTGTTTCACAATTCTTTGGTGATCATTATTGAAACAGACAACTAACCCATGCCAACTCTTGATCAAACCTAACTATCTACTCATTTTTCTCTCAAAAAGAAAGTGTTTCACATTTTCAAAGGGGATGCAGCACATTTGCTATCTGATTTTCATTTGGAAAATCTGGATATTGAAAAGAAGGAAGTATGCCCCACCTTCGCACTTCAATCATGCACATTGAGTCTGTGTTTAACTTACTGTTGTCTCAGTGGTTTACACAATTTTGAGCCAATAAGCAATCATCAGTGCTTAATTCTTTCAAACACAAGCACGAACACACAAGGAATTTGTTTCTTTGTCATAACGTTTATAGAAATAACCTTTGTGGTGTTTCGATGATTAAATGGAAGCCCTGGGGGAGTCAACATCAAACAGCTCCTTTCCAATGTGTATTAGTTACACACAGTAACTTAGTGTTACTGACAGACATGTTAATTGATTCATTAGTTGATTCAGGTGATACATGATTATTTTGTCTGGATTTGCAAAGATTTGGATGAATAACTATTGAATTGACGGATCAGTGGCTCCAAGTGGTTGACATTTCTTACTCAAAGGTTTGATTAAGTCGTTGCACTTAACATCAAAAAGGGGGAGAATGACTACACAAGAAATGGCAAAGATCGCATGTTTCAAGAATCACGACCAAGATTGAAGACATGCTGATTTCAGAGCTAGAGAAAGAGATTACATCTTCTGAGCTGAACAAGAAGACTGAATTGCTAAAATATTTTTTTGTAATGATCTTGATCCAAAGGGGGAGATTGTTAGATCACATATCTATTGGATTCAAGATCATCCAAACTGAAGATCGCAATTTGAAGCTAAAGCCGGAACGTCGACTCTCGATATTAAAGTCTATGTCGTTTGTAATAAATGTCAAAGTAATTAATGTTTAATGTATTTTATGTTTAATCTAAATATCTTATAAATAGATATTTAGATATTATATATTAGTTAGTTTAGTTAGGTTAGTTTAGTTTGCTAGATATTATATTAGTTAGTTAGTTTGTTATTGTTTAATGTTGCAAGTTGTAAGTTAGAGTGTGTTAGAAGCTAGAGAGAGATCTGAGATCAGATATGATCTTATCTCTCAACAACTCTCATAGATAAGATTAACCTAGAACACACACACAAAAGGTGTAAATTAGAGAGAAAACAGAGAACACAATCTAGAGCTTAAATCGATCAATCCTGTAACCGTTGTTATTATCAATACAGGTTGGTAATCGTTATTGTGTCGTATTCTATAAACTTGATATAAACATTGTTGGACCCACAAAGACCTATACAGGAAAAAATATTCAACCCATTATCAGATGCCATGATTAGAAGAACGTCATTGTACTTGATTCCAGTTGAGGAGAGATTTTAGCAAAGCAGGATATGACAATGTTCAACAAAGACGACTATGCAAAAACGCCTCTATGACACTCTATGAGACTCTCTGCACTCCAAAAAAAGAAACATAAAAATTTCATTAAAAAGTTCTTACTTTCTTTAGTCCAAAAAAACAAACAGATAAAGAAAGTGTACTTGGATCGTTGATCCCTTTACTACATTTGTTCAAGGATCAAAGTGGTATATGTTGAAGGATGTTCTCATTGGACATCGGTGACCACACAATCGGGCCTTCTTCGAATCCTAAGGGTCCAAGTTCTTGTGGGATGATTCGACATCCGACAACAGAGATGAAACCAGGCATCACATAAACTACATTGCCAAGTTCGGGATTTTAGTGAACTCAAATCCCGATAATCAAAAGAACCCAAGTAAAATAAGAGTAATATGCAGCAAATCTAAAGTTGACCCAAATGGTAAAAGTGAAAGTAGAAGTTATGAAATCTTACATTTCTTTCTTTCCAGACTTCGTACACCCTCTTTGCCATGTAAAAAAACGAAATACTTAAGGATGAACATATAGTCTCTTCCTACAATCTGGATTGCAATAACTGAAAATAAAACAAAGGATAAGCAAAAAAGTTGTGAATAATCCAATCGAAGTTGTAAATGAATAAATCAAAAAATTAAACAACAATGAAATCTGATACATCTTGGGAGCAGCAAAACAACAACCCTAACCCAAAAATAAAACATCTTTAGGAGCAGAAAAACAACAATCCCAACAGCAAAAAATCACGATTTTGGGCCAAAAAACCCAAAATCGGACAAAAACACAATATTTAAAGATCAAATTGAAGCAAGGTAAAGCCACACCACAAAGACGATCTAAACGATGTTGCCTTCGATTTCAATCGGTGGTCGTCCAGGTGGTCGTCCATATTGTGAAGAGAGGATGAATCGGTGGTCTCACTCTTTCTCCGTCTCACATTGTTTATATTCAGATAGGAACAATATGATCCGTATGGGTGAGACGTGAAGAGGTAGAAGGGGAGGTCAGAAGTAGGTGGAAGAAGCCATACTTTCTGGAAGAAGCAATACTCTGCATCGTATCAATCTGTGAAGAAAGCGTGAAGAAAGTGTGTAAGTGAAACAGGTATGGGTCTTGATTTAAGCGTATGATGTTTGGAAAGGGTATGGGCCTGTGAAACAGGTATGGGTATGGGCCTTTTTTTTTTTAAATTATTTTATAAAATACTTGATTTGTATGCATAAATGGGTAGTACTTCGTGTATAATATGTTGTTTTTAAGACTTTTAAGACTTTTGTGCTTTAAAGTCTTGTACTACATGCTTAAAGACTTGTCTTTAAGACTTTTGGTGTAAATGCATATTAAGGTAGTGTATATATATATATATATATATATATATATATATATAGGGTGCGTTTCTTTTGTAAACCAAACAATTTGTACAAACTATGCAAACCACTATATTAGGAAACAATAGATATATTTATGGATAATGATTATGATTCATTAATAATGATTGTGATATATATGGAAAATGTTAAGTTTATTCATTATAATCATGATTTTAAATTAGGAAATGTTAAGTTTATTCATTATAATCATGATTTTAAATTAGGAAACATAATAAAATCATATATTCATTAGACTTGATGAACGGCTAAGATTGGTTTGCATAGTTTGTACAAATTGTTTGGTTTGCAAAAGAAACGCACCCTATATATATATACTACATATATAAGCATTTAGGATAAAAGTCTTAAAGACAAGTATTTAAGCATATGGTACAACCAATTTATGCAAGAAATTCAAAAAACTCTTAAAGACATATTGTAATGCATATTGTACAAGTCCTCAATGCAACATTTGTAAACTTCCCATTTTTATGTTTATGACTTTTTTGCTTTACATCACTTAAAAATAAAAAGTCCCAACTTTCTAACAGACTTATTCAAACCTTCTTTCTTCCCTTTCTTCCAGCTTTTCTTTCTCCATTTCCATACTTCTTCAAACCCTTCTTTCTACCTTTCAGCTTTCTTCCTCCCCATTTACAGCTCTCACCTGAAATCTCTGCATTTTAAGGAGGTTTAAGAATACTTTCTTCCTGCTCCAAATTCTTCAGACCCATCTTCATGATTTCTTCTCCCCAAATTGATCTGATGTATCAAATAGATCGGATGTATCATAACCTCATTGATACAAATAACTCCCTCCTCCTTCCATATATATTTGTGTGTTCATTGAAGGTCCAACTTACACCAGACACAATCCATATCCTCTCTCGTGGCTCTAAAAAATTCGGCACATTTGGTATTTTTCTTTCCTTTTATGTTTCTTTAGTGTTTCCTTTTACGTTTCTTTGTCCTGGAAAAATCACGGCTAACTCTGTTTTTGTTGTTGTTACGGTGCAGGTCCAGCTTCTAAGAACCACATAGTTCAAATAGTCCAACTTCCAATTCTGATCAGGTCCATCATAAATCTGTCTTGTGAATTGTTTTATTCTCAACTGGTTACTTTGTAAAGTCAATCCACCCTGTAAAGTAGATGATTGGTAGAAACAAAGTTCAAAGAATAGGGATATAAAAATATGGAGTTTGTTGTTATTGTTGTTGTATTAAAGTTTCAAACCTAATAAAAATATAATTTTTATATATATTTTTGTGTATGAATTGAAATCGTAGGTTTAATGTAATGCAATGGCTCATGTTGGCAACACTTATAAAGTCGAGTGAGTTAGGTAATTGTAAAGATGTGGAAATCTTGCAGAACAAAACTCAAACATTAATCTTAAATCCTAAAGAAAAAGGTGAAATCTTGGGAGAAAAGATAGATCACCCAGATATGGATTCTTGCTAAAAAGTTGGGAAAATCCTAAAACTGAAGAAATTTATGAAAAGAGATTGGCCAGATGCTTTGCAAATGAAAGAAGTTTCTAAAGAAAAAGTAATACCTCCCAAACATTCAAATCTGATTCAGCCAGATGGTCATCTTCTGGAACATCATCACACCATTAAGATGTTAAACTCTTACAAGATTACCCTTTTGTTGTTTCTCAAAATTTTCATGATGTTGTTACTTCACTGGTTAGATGATTCAAAAGAGATGAAATTGAGAGAGAAAGTGAGGCGGTGGCTCACAGCTACAAATTTACAAATAGCACATTTACAAATTTTTTTCAAAATAGCACTCTTTTTTTGGAGATATACTTGAGTGGTGGGACTTTGTAACAACATCATGAAATTAGCACGTGGAACTTTTTTTTGGAGATAAACTTGAGTGGTGGAACCACCTACGAGCCCTATGTAATCGTCCCATCCATCCAATGAACATAAAAATTAGATGTTTTGCTTTAGGAAATTAGGTTTTGGCTTAAAAAATTATTTTACTGATGTCTTTTTTTTTAATAAAAAAAATCACGTAGCCGTTGGTTACTTAAAAATCTCTATATAATCACTATGTAAAAAATCTCACCCAAATTTTTTCATTGACTTTTCAAACTATTCCCACCATTTTAACTTTATATCATTTATATTCATATTTATAAAAAAATTACATTAAAATTCATACAAATACATATTTATTTATATCAATAAAATATTATTATTTTAATTATGTATTTAAGTTACAATAAAAATCAAAGAAAAAGTTACTTTAAAAGTATGTATAATAAAAAGGAAAACAAAATAGGTTATCAAGAAATATATAAAAATTATATAAAAAGTAAAAATGTTAAACTTAACAGTATGTATAACTAAAAATAAAATTGAGTTAGCATTATATAAATATATCAAATTAAAGATATTAATTTCATTATGTATTTATTTATATTATTTATTTAATAATTTTTATTTAAATTGACTGCGCAACCCTTTTTAATTTATTAACTGACCGCGTCAGCTTTTTAGATGTTTTTTAAATGTTTAGATGCTTTATTAACTGCGCAGCCCTATTAATTTCACTCATCACCATCACTTAAACCCTATTAATTTCACTTATCAGATGTTTTTTTTTATTTATTCAACAAATCTGAGAAAGAATAAATTTATATTAGTGTCAAATTAAAGATTATATTTTTTTTTATGTTTTTAATCTAAACATTTTATATTAAAAAAATAAAGATATAATTTATATTAGTTTTAATGATAATGTATTGGAATATCATGTGCATGTTTCATTGTCAATAATAAAATTTTGTTTATCATTACTTGAAAATTGGAATTCAAAACTCATAAGCAGGAAAGTCACAAAAATGGTTTGCTAATGCAGTTGAAGTTTAATGAATTTGAGACATAAGGTTCATCTTTTAGATTAGGAAGCATTTAAGCACCACATTTTTGTGTTTTTTAAGTACACCAAATTTAATCCACACACACCAAATTTAATCACATAGGAATATTAAGTGTAGAGTCTAACTATTGTTATATAGTTAATCAAAGGTTACTTAATCCACTTAAATATCTCCACAAAATACTTGATCCAATCGTGCCTCTACACCTCAAACGTCGTCTATCAAGAAGTTTTACGTGATGAATAAGGTATAATCAACAATTATATTATCACACATGTGGTACCATATGTTTCTATTAAAATCAATGCGTGTTTTTTGCAGGAAATATTTATGGATGATTGCATTACGAAAACTAAACAATATTCTGGATATACGGATGAGCATTATTTACAAATGATTGTATTTTCTTTGTTCAATCAAAAATTTCAAGTTTTGTAATCAGTTCTGAGTATATGGGTTTAGAAGCCGAATATGTGTGCAATTATTTTTCCATTCGATCTTGCTAATACACCATATAATCTTTCAACTTTATATATTAGTTGACATGCAAATTAACCATGCAAACTCATGAAATAAAATCGAAAGTGATAAAGAAACATGATTCATGGCTAAACTAATGTTTCGGAATTGTGATTCACCCGCGCTGCATCGCGCGGGTACACCACTAGTATATATATATATATATATACATATATATATATATATACATAGAGGAGGGATATTTTTCAACCCTGAAATTGTAATTCCCATATTCAATCAAGCTATTCAAACACTCTCAATCAAGATCATGATATAATAGTGTATATATTCTAGAGAGAGAGTAGAGAGAGAAAGTAAATCTGAAATTATGAATTAAGCTCTTACAAAATTACAAGAATTAAACCTATTTATATGAACTAAGAAACACTCAAGTAGTCCAACTAAACTCTCAAGTAACTTGAACAATGACCCAATCAAACTCTCAAGTACTTGAACAAACTCACAAGTACTTCAACACCTCTAATACTTATGTTGACTTTCACACTATTTGACTTTCAAAGACTTCCTTTGACTATTCTATTACAAAGGCTTTTTACAAGACTTTTCTCATTAAATCTTGGATACAATTTAATGCACTAACATTCTCCCCCTTGTATTCAAGATTTAATAAAAATTTGACATTAGTCTTCAGCGCTTGATTCTTCAACTTTTATCTCTGACATCTTTAAAACTTTGAAGCTCTAACAATCTTTAGTCTTTCAATCTTTGAAGAATCTTCAGATAAGCTTGAAAAGTCTTTCACATTGCATCTTTGGAGAGTCAACAAGTCTTGAACAAAACTTTGAAATCTTCAGGAATCTTTTGAAATCTTTGAAACTTGAAACTTCGAGGAATCTTTCAAAAACTTTATCTTCATCACAATGATCTCTTGATCGTCTTTTGAAAAACGAACTTTCACGAATTATTTGAATTTGTCTTTGAATCATCTTTGTTTCTTCAGAATCTTTCCGTAAGTCTTTTTGACTTTGACATCTTCTTTGGACATCTTCTTTGATGACTTTGAAATTGATCTTTGTAGATATCTCCCCCTTTTTGATGATTGTGAACTTCATGATCATCAAAACTTTCTCAATTTCAGCATTTTCTTTGATTCTCCCCCTTTTTCAAATATTCTCCCCCTTTTGAGATACGTTTGACATTTTCTGCCCTTTGATCTGAATAGCTGAATCATGAACTGTATATACCCGAATCTTTTCAAATTCAGATATAATGAACTTGGTAACCCTGATTCAACAAATGAAACAGTTACAAGTGTCTGTCAGTAACACGGAGTTACTGTATACAACGAATGTACAATTTAAGGAGCTGGTTTGATGATGACTCCCCAGGACTTCCATTCAATCATTGAAAAACACAAGGTAATTCTATTAATGTTCTGACAGAAAAACAAATTTTCTGTGTGCTCGTGCTTGTGTATGAAAGAATTTAGCACAATGATTGTGTTTCATAAGGCTCAAATTGTGTGAACTGTTGAGACAGCAACAGATATTACACGGACTCAATGTGCATGAAAGAGGTGCGAAGGTGGGGCAACTTTCCTTCTTTTTCAATATCTAAATCTTCCGAGTGAAGATCAGATAGCAGATATGCTGCGTCCCCAAAGAAAATGAAACATTTCTTTGTTAAGAAAGAAACGAGTGGCTGGTGGGGTAATTGCAAGAGTTGGCATGTGTTTCAATGATGGTCACCAAAAAATGTGAACCAATTAGTAGATGTGGCTGCCCGGCTCAGAAAGTGGTTGGTGCAGAGTTTTGATATTCTTTTAACTCTGTTCTCACACCCTCTTTCTTTTTAAACATTGAAGCTCACTTGTAACCAAACTTTCATTTTCATTTTACCGCTCAGCACAATGAGAAAAACTCAACCGGATGAGTTATCTCCCCCACTCTTTGATTTTTGACCCCTCACCCCTCAATCACTCTAGGATTACTTCCTGGGTAGGAAACACAGGTGTACGTGAATCCATGGAATTTTTGTTTAAGTTCTCACACTGATCCCATGTAAGTCCTATAAAGAATGGTTGCTCAACAGTTTAACTTGAACAGTTAAGCACAGATAAGATAACACTGTCAAAATGTATGCTCATGAGATTTGAGCAATTGAACAATGAAGATCTCTCAAAACAAGAATATTGAATAAATGAAATGAAATCAAGAGAATTGTTTTGAGAATCTGACAATGTATCAATCAGATCAAATGAAATGGTTAGGGTATCAAAGAACTAGATATTTTGTTTATATGAACAAATATAAACAATTTAGCAATAAACGCTCAAGTTGAAATGATGATTGTTGCTCAACAACAGTGATTTACAAACGGGAGTATTACCATCGAAAAATTTGTTCGTTATAAGACATGGTAATAACAGATTCAAATGAAGTACTGAACCGTTGTGTGTGAATACTTGATAGTATATAGAAAAGATAATACACGAGTATTGATCTTTAGAAACACACGGTCAGTTAAACATTAAAGCTCAATATTGAAAAACATTTAAAATCACACTTCTTATTTCATGAAATCTTTTGAGAATAGAGAAGTGGTTTGAACATTTCAGAAAGTGTTTTTCATGTTCGAAAGTTGTTCTTCTTTCAAACAATCAGAGATGTAAGATTAGAAGATATTTACCTTTAAGCTCCCCCTCAAATCAGTATAGAATGATTTAGGTCTATTAAGCTCCCCCTGGATATTTACAAAATATCCATGTCTGAACATTAAGAACGGGTCCTGATCTGTCATATGATCAGAAGCCACAGTCTTTACATTAAAATTCGGGTTTTGAACTGTTTTGTTCAAAAGCCAATGTCTTTAAACTTTAAAGAACGAGTCCTGAGTTGATTTACTCAGAAGTCAAACATCATGCTCCCCTTAAACTTTGGGTGCCTGCAACACAGATTTAGCTTTTGGTACCCACTGGTATTTGGGTCCTGAAGTGTTAGTTGCAGTTCTTGTGGGGTTTACATTATATGAACCATACCAGTAATTAACAAAATTTTTACTTACAAAGTCATGTGCTCCACAGTAAGAACAGCAAATCTTCTTTTGAGCAACCCTGATCAAATGATTAGTAGAGTAAAACATATCAGGATTATCAAAAGATTTACCTTTATATGCACTGTTCCTTTTGGCATTGGATGTGGATGCAGATGCTTTGTCTTTCTTCTTCTCTTCTGAAGAATCCTTCACTCGCCAGACCATCTGATTTTTCTTAGATTGCTTTCCAAGAGATTTGACATAGAATTTCGCTGAACCATCAACAAATTTGTCATAGAATAGATTAGATGGTCTAATCTGATTTGATTTGACAATTTTAGATTTGACACTTTTCTTTTTCAAAACGTTTTTCTCATGAATGGAACTTGAAGCTGTTTTGAAAGAACAGACTGATTCTGTTGAGTTATCAACAGGTGATTGACTAATCACATCAGCTGTTACTTTATCAGACAATTCAATGTTTGCAGCTTCTAAGTCATTTATCTTTTTAGTCAAAATGTTTCTTTCATCTGAAAGTGTGTCAAACTTTTGTTTCAAATCAGATTTGGCCTTCTTTTCTTTTTGATAATCTGATGACAGAGCAGTTATTTTGGATTGAAGCTTAGATATTTCGGATTCAAAATGTAAACGTTCTTGTTCAAAATTTGTTTCCAAGTTCTTGTTTTTCTCAGAAATATCTTTGAAAATCCCAGTATTTCTCTTTTCTGCGTTTTTCTTTTCAAGCTCATAAGACCTCTTGTTTTCTTTAAAGCATTTTCTTTGTTTTTCGAGCAAGTCTTGTAAAGTAGAAATCTGTGTGGGAAGTTCAGTTATTTTGTTTTCAAGAACTTGTCTTTCTTTCATAAAAGTGTCTCTTTCAGTGATTATTATCTTTTCAAATTCCGACACTTGTTTAGAAAGTTTTATGCATCTAAGCTCTAAATCCTTTTTCTCTTGGTTAGCTTTCTTTGAAAAATCAGACATCTATTGAATGGAAGATGTCTCCACTTTTGATTTTTCTTTCTCTGCTTGGATACTTTTCAGTAATTCAGCATTCTTGGCTTCCAACGCAGAGATTTTGTCTTCAAAAGTCGTAAACTTTTGTTGAAGCTTAACTGATTCAGCTTGGAGATCTGATGATTTCTGTTCAGTTGGCTTTGAAGTTTTTCAATCTTTTTCTCTTTCAATTTTAATTCTTTTTCACATGTGAATTGTTTTTTCTTTTAAAACAATGATTTTCTCTCTTTCTTTAATCTCTTTCTCTCTTATGTCTGTCTCTTTCTCTCTTATGTCTTTCTCTTTCTTTCTTATCTCGTTTTCTTTTGCACTGATGATACCTGCACAATCGGATTTAGCATGATCAGTACATTTTGTACAAACAGGAGTTTTATCAGAATTTGACAATTTAAATTTCAACTCCTGAATTTGCTTAAGAAGCTCTGAATTCTGATCTTTCAGTCTATCTTGTTCAGCTTCTTTTCTTGGTATCTCAGGCACTATTTCCTTTCCATCCACTATAATACGTGGAATTAAAATGATATGCTCCGAGTCTTTCTTGTTGGAATTGTAAACCGGAGTCTTGAACTTTGAACTCATACTGAAAATATGCTTGATATGAATGACCGTTCCCAAACTGTTAAGAATATTTGACTGAAAGTCAAACTTATATCAGCACAAAAAAATAATCTCTGAAAAATTTTAACTCCGAAACTTTCAAAGCAATGGAACTCTTAGATCACAGAACTGAAATTCGCAAACCAAGTGAATAAGTCCAAATCAAGTCCTGTTATGAACTCTGCAACACAAAAACTTTATCAAATTTCAAACTATGAAATTCTCACAGATGCATTTGAAGTGAAACAGATTACAGATCACAGATCATTACATTTGAAACAAAATGTGTGTTAGTTTCAGCATGAAAAACTCACAAATGACTTGACTTCAAAACTCACATATGCAGACTGTGTGAATATGCAGAGCAAACAATCACTATCAAAACCTTTGAAAACACAACTACATATGTAGACTGTGCAGACAGAATGAGTTTAAAACTCACAGATCCAAACACTTGAAATTCACAGACTATACAAATTTGAATTTGCAGACTGTATGATCAAGAAATGTTGAAACACAGATCCAAACAGTGCACACAAACTGAAAAACACAGATCATGAAATACAGATTACAGATGCTCGTTTGGATTAAAGTTCACAGATTACACAAACCATGTTGAAAATTGAAATGTTCAATCCAATTTCAAACTATGCAACACAGACTGTGTGAATGGAAGCACTCAAATCAATTAAATCTTGTGTTATGAATTTGCAGGCTGTGTGTTATAAACTGCAAACCAATTGAAACTTCAATTGAAACCTGCAGACAGATCTTGACTTTAAAAAAATAGATCATGAATCAAACAAACTCACAGATTAAACACTGTGTGAATTTAAAAACTGCAGACTGTCGAATCCAAAACTGCAGACTCAAACTGTGTATGAAACTTGCAAGCTGTTGTTTAAACTCACAGACTGCACAAACTGTTGCAGATTACAAATTACACAAAAGGTTGTGTGATCAAAAAATCAGCAGACTGTGTTCAAGAAACTCATCAACACTTGACCTTTTTAAATGAAAACACACAGATTTTTAAGTAAAAACACAGACTGTATGAAACAATTTGCAGACAATTTGGATTAGAGTTTATCTTTCAACTTGCAGATCACTTGATCAAATGAAACTCACAAACCCAACAACTATGAACTCAAGCTTGCAGATACTTGAACATGAAACTTCGCAGAGACTTTGATCTGTTTTAATTCAAACTCGCAAAAGGTTGTTATCTTAAAACACAAACTGTGGACTGTGCAGACTGTTTGAATTAAAAGTAACCAATTCACAGATTACTTGTACCAAATGTGCAGACTGTGTGGAATATGTAAATCAAACAGCATATGCAGACTATGTAAAACTTGCAGATCACTGGACTGATTGAAAAAAAACTTAAAACTTGAATTCGCATGCTGTGAGAACTCTTAGATCAAATGAATTTGATTAAAATTTGCAGATGATATCAACTGCAAAGACTTGAAAAACACAGATCACTTGTACAACTCAGAAACTCGCAAAAGCTTGAGCTTTTAAAACACTCAGATCAAGTGAATTAGGAACTGTAGAATTCGCAAACCATGTAAACTCGCAAGCTGTATTGATTTTTAAAACTCGCAGAACCAAATGAGCTTGAAACACGTAGACCACATGAAATTTAAAAACTCGCAGATCACAACAATTTTGAAATTCACAGTCTGTGTGAACTGAAACTGCTTGGTGTGTTACACGACCGGTGTGTTGCACGACCGGTGTGATACAAGTCGACCGGTGCTCAAACAAAAATGGTATTGACCTGTGTCTTGATCCACAGCCGACTGGTGCTTAAACAAAACCGATATCGATTGGTGCCCGTCTCAACGACCTATGTCTAAACCAAATCATGAAAAATCTTGACATGAAACTCTCAGACTAAAATGAAACAGAACACGCAGACTGTGAATGAAACTCGTACTTAAAACCTGAAAAATCAAACTCGCAGATCAATATCAAGTTATGTGATCTAACACTTGAACTTGCAAAACAATTGGAACTTCAATTGAAACCTGCACGAATTGAAAAACACAGATTAATTTTGAAAAATGAAACTTGGATGCTTGGAATTGAAGAACTCAGATCACAGAAGCTAAAACTCGCAAACCAAATGTCCTTAAAATCACAGACTGCAAATTGAATTCTCAGATTATGAATTGAAATGTGAAAATCAAACACACAGATTACTTAATTGAATAATCACAGATTAAACAAATTGAAACTTGGAGAAAACATGGATTGCAAACTCGCAAGTGGCATGAGTTTTAAAACTCGCAGAGCACATGGACTGTAAATCGAATGATCCTGGAATGTGCAAATCGATTGACTTGAATGGTGAAAAACCAAAATCAATTAATGAAACCTGTCAATCAATTAGAATTAGTGAACTGTCAGATTAATGAAACTGACAATCGCAGATTACAACGATTGAAACCTGCAAATCAGAAAAATTACAACTCAAATCAGTTTAAATTCTCAGACTTCACAAACCAAATGAAATTGGAACTTTGATTTTCTTGAATTCAAACTCGCAAACCAATTTGGTTGAAACGCGCAAACCAACTCATGAAGAACTCGACCTGCAAATTACAAATTTCATCAATTTGAGCAATTGGAATTGAAATATGTAGATTGAATCTGAAATCCGTCAATTGAATATGAAATTGAACAAGTCAATTGGAATTGAACATCATAAAACGCTCAAATCGATTTGGTATTCAAACGCGCAGATCGTTTAGTTTCAGAAACGCGCAGATCGATGAGATGAATTTCAAACGCACAGATTGAATTGAACTAAAACTCGCAAGTCAAATCGAGACTGAAACGCGCAAGTCGAATAATCTCAAACTCGCAAGTCAGATTGTTTGAATTAAACGCGCAGATTGAATGATTTCTGAAACGCGCAAGCTGAATTTAACTTCAAACGCGCAAGTCAAATAAACTCGCAAGCCTCTTCAATTTGAAATATGGAACTCGCAGGTAGTGTCTTGCGTGTTTGTAGAACGCGCAGATGCTTATCTGCGTGTTTTCTCAAACTCGCAGATCAAAAATTCGATTTCACCCCTGTGCCTTGCGTGTTCTTCATGGACACTTGCGTGTTCTTCATTTGGCTTCACGAAATGATTCAAATCAGTTTAATCTGCAAAATTGAAACTAGATAATGCATCAATACAATCAAAATCCAATCCCAAACACTTTCTAGCAACAAATTAAAAGAAAAATCAACATCACAAAGAATTTGCAAAGATACAGTGTTCGATGTCAACAAAACCAAAAAATAAAATCCAAAAATCAGTTTGATTTTGTGATTAATTGATGAAATTGTATGAATGCAATTTGTTTCTAAACAAAAATCGATCACACTTTTATCAAGATTACACTCAATCAATGATTATGAATTGAGAATTTGATTTATCAGAGTGTAACCAATGACTCGACAAAGTGTTCTTGACAATTCCAAGAATTGATCCACAATCTCAATTCAATCAAATTATGAAAATGTGATCAAAGTACAACAATTCTCAATCAAATCACAATTGATTCACAACAATTCAATGAATTTCAACAATGTTCTTAAATCAACAGTGTTCTTTTAACTTTCAAGAAAATCAGCAGTGAGATCCAAGATTTCCAGAAATTGATATAATCTTCTGTGCAAATTTCTTTGAATCTGTTTGGTACGGCTCTGATACCAATTGAAATTGTAATTCTCAGATTCAATCAAGCTATTCAAACACTCTCAATCAAGATCATGATATAACAGTGTATATATTCTAGAGAGAGAGTAGAGAGAGAAAGTAAATCTGAAATTATGAATTAAGCTCTTACAAAATTACAAGAATTAAACCTATTTATATGAACTAAGAAACACTCAAGTAGTCCAACTAAACTCTCAAGTAACTTGAACAATGACCCACTCAAACTCTCAAGTACTTCAACACCTCTAATACTTATGTTGACTTTCACACTATTTGACTTTCAAAGACTTTCTTTGACTATTCTATTACAAAGGCTTTTTACAAGACTTTTCTCATTAAATCTTGGATACAATTTAATGCACTAACAAACCCTCTAAAAGGTTGCTGATAGTCCCAAAATCAACCAAATCTTAGAGAGAGAAAGTAGGGAGAGAGAGTATGCGCCAAATGTATTCTTTTCAAATGTGAAATCCAAAGTTCTTACAAAGACAAAGCCACAAGGGACTTAAATACCCCTTGGCTAAACATACAAGGTAAAGTCAAACTAAGCACAATTAGCACAAGGTATAAATACATTGATTACTACTAAAAATAGACTTAACAATCTCCCCCTTAGTAATCAATGACGCTCTTCTCTTTGACGAAGTCGATTTAGTCCAATTAAAATTTCTAAGCATCTTAGAGTCGAACGGAAAATCAACCTCTCATCAATAGTATTCAACGCATTCTTAAGAAGTTGAATCTCATCATTCGTGAGCTGAAACATTTATCTTCTTGACTCCAAAAATCTTCTTTCAGCAGCTTTCCAACGATGCTCCAACTGTAGCTTGATCACTTTCGAAGTTCCATCATAGTAATGATTGATGTTATTGCCTATTTCAAGTTCTAATTGCTACAAACAATCAAGATGAGAATCTAAATCACATGTCATTGATGAAATTCAAATTACAAACTTTCTCACTTTCTCTCACTACATTCACTCTCTCTTTCTAGAATGATATTCTAATCTCCTCTTCTCTGATTTGTGTACATCTACTTCTGATTGATACATCTCATTACAAAGGAAACAAAGGGATTTATACCCTTGACAATTACAAAGAAACAAAATTACAATTACATTGACTTTGACTTTTATTACAAAAGACTTTGACTTTAATGAAAGTTGACTTTCCAGCTTTGACTTCTTGATCTTTTTGTCTTCAATCTTAATGATCTTGAATCCAATAAATCATAAGATAAGAAAATATTCTAAGTATAGAAACTCGCAAGTCACTATTAAAATATGAAACTCGCAGATGCCTAAAACTCGCAGATCACTATTCACAGATAAACTCGCACGCTATAGTTTGCGTGTTTGTGAAACTCGCACGCAAAGACTTGCGTGTTTTGAGAAACTCGCAGATCTCTGAAATTCGCTAGACGTTGAAACTCGCAAGAGACTGTTCTCGAAGAAACTCGCTAACGCCTAAACACGCAGATCACTATTCACTTTGAAATGCGCTAATAGAGACGTGCGCGTTTCCAAAACTCGCTGGACACTACTTGCGCGTTTGATTAAACTCGCAGATCAAATGAACTTGTTGAAACTCGCAGATAGCAGCGTGCGCGTTTCCTGAACTCGCAAGTGCCTACTTGCGCGTTTGAGATACTTGCGCGTTTGAGACCAAAATCTTCCCTTCAGCTTGCGCGTTCTTGCGGATGAATCTTGCGCGTTTGAACGATTAACTTGCGCGTTCTAGAGATCTAGCGCGTTCTTCAAAAAGTCGAACCGAATCTTGATTTTTCCATCTGATTGTCAACCAAACCTTTACCAATTGACTTGAAATTTTGCAGAAATCTTCTAAATCATGATTCGAACCGATTACAGTGCAAAGATTACAAACAAAAACAACAAAAATACAAGATTGATCTATGTAACAGTGCTTTAAAAACTCATGAACTAAAACTCAATAAAATCCAAAAATACATGAAAATTACAATGCATTTCATGAAATTTTCTATACAAACTCACTCTATTACATTCATCGATCACTAATACACCAATTACAACTCAAAAATCACACTAATACTCAAAAACGAATCTGAACATTGAAAAACACAGTGACGATGAACAGTATCTTGATTTCTTGATATGATTTCGATTTTGGATCTGCTCTGATACCAATTGTTATTCCCTATTTCAAGTTCTAATTGCTACAAACAATCAAGATGAGAATCTAAATCACATGTCATTGATGAAATTCAAATTACAAGCTTTCTCACTTTCTCTCACTACATTCACTCTCTCTCTCTAGAATGATATTCTAATCTCCTCTTCTCTGATTTGTGTACATCTACTTCTGATTGATACATCTCATTACAAAGGAAACAAAAGTATTTATACCCTTGACAATTACAAAGAAACAAAATTACAATTACATTGACTTTGACTTTTATTACAAAAGACTTTGACTTTGATGAAAGTTGACTTTCCAGCTATGACTTCTTGATCTTTTTGTCTTCAATCTTAATGATCTTGAATCTAATAAATCTGTGCTCTAACAATTGATCTCTTCAAATCTTAGGAAGCAGTTTTGACCAGAAGCATTCTTGTAAATAACTCCATATGGACTCTGAATAATGGTGAATAGAGAATATGAATCTATGTTCGACAAGCTACGATCAGGTCTTTGAAGATTTAGCACAGGCTGAAAGCTTTCAGCAGCCATCTGAAAGTCAAATACTCTATAAAATCTGATTTGGCGACGAATGAATCTTTTAATCGCAAATAAAGCTTGAGAGACATCTTCAGTTCTGTAGTAAAGATTCCTGAAATGATTGTACAGAAACTCAACGTCATCAATAGATAGATCATTAAAATCAGCCTCCGAGAAAGTATATAAGATGCAATCTCTTCTTTCCACTTCAAATACAGGATACAAGATATGAACAAACTTCTTTATCGAAACGTTGATAACCCGTACTATCAGATGAGGAGAAGAAACGAGATGCTTTCCACGGCGTTGGCATTTGATGAACATCAAGTATTCGTACTGATAATCTGCTGACTCCTTTTCAACATCAAGAATAGCATGTATGTTGATCTGTCTTCTCCTAGAAACGAAAATATTACTTTGACAGTGTTAAGTCAGATTTTATAGTAATCATTGTATTTATAGACTTGGTCTAATACTGTGTTCTTAGTTGTGTTTTCTGTGTAGTATTGGCCAGGGTATTTAAGTCCCTTGTGGCTTTGGTCTTTGTGAGGAACTAACGCATACTTGGAATATATTTACATTTGCGCTTTCAACTCTCTCTCTACTTTCTCTCTCTAAGATTTGGTTGATTTTGGGATTATCAATTGGTATCAGAACTGTTCTAAATCTGAGAGAATTGAGAGAAACTTGTTTCGTATCTGAATTTATGTTTGAATCAGAAAATTTGATCGATTTTCTTGATTTTTTCAAGAAAATCTCATTTTTTGATTTTTCATTAATTTTGGACTGGTTTTTGAACGAATTTTCTTAAAAAAATTGGTTTGTTGGATTCGTTTTTAATAGAAGATCATTTTTGATTCACATCGATTTGTAAGAAATTCTCATTTTGATCTTCAATTTTGAGATTTATCGAGTTTTCTGGAAAAGTCTTTTTACATACTGTTTGGTTCTTGAATTCTCGAATTTGTGGTTTTTTATCGTATTGTTTGGATAAAAAGTATTAGAAAACTGTTTTCGAACATGTTTGTGTAAGAAAATTTCATCAAATTCTGTTTTGTAATCAAATTTTGGAGAATTCTGAGTTTTATCATCGTTTTGCGCCAGATCTGAGTTTTGCGCGAGCTCTTCGAGTTTTACGCCAGTTCATCCTCAACTTTGCGCGAGTTTCATCAAGTTTTCATCAAGTTCAGGGTTTCAGTTCTTCATGCTAAGTCAAGTTTTGCGCTACTAACAGCTTGCTCAAGTTACTTTTGCACTTCATTCATTTCACGCAAAGAGAGGTTCTCGCCACCAACGCTTCACGCAAATCAGTGTTGCGTTACTCCTTACTCAAGCAAGTATCTTTTTGCGCCATCAATTCATCACACAAAGTATATTTTGCGCTAGTTTACGTCTCGCGAAAATTGATTTTTGCGCTTCACTCTTCTCGCGCAAAACAAGTTTTGCGTCTTTTCTGTCTCGCGCAAATCAGTTTTGCGTCACCTTTGTCTAAGCGCAAATAAGTTTTGCACCATCTTCTTCTTGCGCAAGTTACTTTTGCGCTACCTTCTGCTCAAGCAAAGTGAAAGTTCTCATCATCATCATCTCGCGCAAAGTCTATTTTGCGTCATCAATACATCTCGCAAACTCAAGTTTGCGCCACCTACATCTCAAGAAGTTATATTTGCGCCAACTTTGTGTCACGCAAAGTTTAAGTCTGCTCCATCAACACTTCGCGCAAATCTAAGTTTGCGCCATCTTCATCAAGTGCAAAAGAAAGTTTGCGCCAGTCACTGTTCACGCAAATCTCTAGTTTGCGCCAGCCTCTCTGTTTCAGACTTGACATTTTCTGAAGTTATTCATCTATGGATTCTGCAAAGTTTGCTTTTCAAGCTCAGTTCTACAAAAACGATCTCATGATGTCATTGGGCACAAAAACTCGTCCTCTAGTTCTGGTTGATGAGAATGAGTTCACTCAGTGGCAAGATCGGTTTTTGAATTTCATCGAGCGTCAAAAGAACGGAGATGACATGATGAAGATTCTATCTGAAGGATCTTTTGTAAAACCTACTATGGCTTCTGAATTATCAAAACCTACAGTCGAGTACACACCCAATGAGTTGGTGCAATATAAAGTCGATCGTGATGTAAAGGCTAATCTGATGCTAGCTTTGCCAAATTCTATCTACAACAGGATTGATTGCTTCAAAAACAATCCTAAACTAATGTGGGCATAACTAGAGAAGATTATGCTTGGATCTACAGTTGCAACACAACTTCGGCATACACGTTACATGAACAACTTTGAAGAATTCAAAGCCAAATATGGGGAGCCACTGAAAAATGTTTATGACAGGTTCTGTGCAATGATAAATGATTTAAAGAAGATAAAAGTGGAAAATACTGAGCTGGAGACTAATCTGAAGTTTTTCAATGCTTTGCAACCAGAATGGAATAAATCTTGCCATCGCTTGAGTAATGATGTTAGGATATCTACCATGCAAATCCAAGAGATGTATGAAATATTACTGACAGATGAGTGCATAGTCATAGAGAAGAAAGCCAAACTTGAGAAGAAAAACAAGATTACAGTAGACACAGTTGCACTTTTCACAAGCAAACTATCTGAACAAGCATTGACTGAGAATGCTTATGACGGTGCAATTGATGATGATGGCGAGGCACTTTAGAAATCTATGATTCTTCTCTCTCAACACTACAACAAAAAGTTCCAACCTTGTTCGGGTTCCAACAATCTTCGCTTCACTTCAGGGTCTAAGAATGTTCAAGTGCCCGAGGCTAAGAAAGCAACTGCATGTTTTAACTGTGGAAAGTCGGGTCACATCGCTAAGGAGTGTCGAGTGAAGAAAGTTCGGGATTCGGCATATTATCGGAAGAAATTGGAACTGGCCGAAAAGAGAGAGAATGGAACTGCTTTGTTAGCTGAAGAAGAATTTTGGCTAGATCACTCTAAAGACGAAGCTGATAATATCGAGACTGCTCATATGTGCTTTATCGGAGATGATGTTAGTGTATTAAATTGTATCCAAGATTTAGTGAGAAAAGTCATGTAAAAGCCTTTATTCTTGAATAGTCAATGAAAGTCAATGATAGTCAAAATGTAGAAAGTCAACATAAGCCTTAGAGTGTTTTAAGTACTTGAGAGTTTGAGTGGGTCATTGTTCAAGTTACTTGAGAGTTTAGTTGGACTACTTGAGAGTTTCATAGTTGGTATAAATAGGTTTAATTCTTGTAATTTTGTAAGAGCTTAATGTCATAATTCAGATTTACTTTCTCTCTCTACTCTCTCTCTAGAATATATACACTGTTATATCATGATCTTGATTGAGAGTGTTTGAATAGCTTGATAATTGAATCTGGGAATTTCATTTTCAATTGGTATCAGATCAAACCAAACAGGTTCAGAAAGATCAGATCACAAAACTGAATTCAATTTTTGAATTTTTGGTTTTCAAGAACTCATATTCTGGAAACTCACCGTTTGATCACAATTTTTCATGACTTGTTGAAATTAGTGTGTTTTCTTGTTATCACTGTAATCGATTGTGTTTGTATACGTTTTGTATTCACACACAAACAAGAATTACTCATTTTATTGATGTAATTTTTTATTTTCTTGGATTTTAAGTTTTACGATCACAGGGTCTGTAATTTGATGAATTGCATTGTGACTTGTGGTTTTTTTAGATAGAATTGATGTTTAGAAAAGTGCTCTAATTGCCTTTTCGATCACAATGATACATGTTTGAGATTTGATTTGCAGGTTCATATTGATTTTGGATCAATTTTTGATCGACAGTCAAGAACACGCAAAGTCAGGGCAGATTGCAAGTCCAATTTTTCATATGTTCAATCTGCAAGTTTTAATTCGATTGATCTGTGAATTTCAATTTTATTAAGACAACTGCTGCCGCATTCCATGATTTGAAATCAAGATGCAGAAGTTCAGACCGTGGATTCAAGATTCAAACTGTTGTAATATGCTACTGCAAGGTCTGCTGATTTGATTCAAAATCAAGACAATCTACGAGTTATTGAGGACCAAATAACACGCAAAGAACATGCAAGAACAAATCAAGACATGCAAGAACATGCAAGTGTCTCTCTGCGAGTTTGAGCATTTCATTCTGCGAGTTCATGAAGAACACGCAAGGCACTGTGATTAAAAGCTTCTTTGATCTGAGAGTTTGAAACACGCAAAGCATTGCTTCTTTGGTCTGCGAGTTCGAGAGAAACACTCAGATAAGCATCTGCGAGTTCATCATCAAACACGCAAACTACTTCTGCGAGTTCATCATCAAACACGCAAGTCCTTACCTGCGAGTTTGAAGTCAAATTTTGTTTGCGCGTTTAAACCAAACACGCAAGGCTTTACCTGCGATATAGTATTCAACTTGATTCAGCTTGCGAGTTTGAAGTTCAAATGAAACACGCAATGCTTGCGAGTTCTATTACTTAGTTTTTATTTGGTCAGTTCAAAACGCGCAAGCCTCATATTTTTTCAGACAATAAATCAACAAGTGGGTCTTCGTATGGGATGTTTTTGATCGATATAATTGTTTCTAAATTGTTCCTCTTGTTACAAGGATTCCAGAACAAGTTTTGGAATCGTTTTTCATCAAGTATTCATCGAGATATCGACGATTGAAGTATCGCCGGAGCTACCACCGGAAAAACGGGATCGCCGAAAAAATTCGTTTCATTGTTTTAGCTTTTGTTCTCGATTGGTTTAGCTTGTAAATATGTTTCTAATTGGGTTACTAGTGTTTTTCAGGTGAACTAAGATCACAAATCGTTCAAAAAGATTCGCCGAAAAATCAACTTCGCCGGAGTTGTTTCTCGTTGTTACTACGTTCACAATTGAGTGTATGATCAAATTTTGTTCGTTGGGTTCGATTAAGAAGTTATCAAGGATCACTTTGAATCAAGTTTCATCGATTTTCGTCGAGAAACGAAGAAGAAATCGTCGATAGAAGTTTACAGATCGTGTATTTGTTGAGGAAGATGAACAGTACTAACAAGTTCTGTTAGTTGTCCGTTAGCTCCGTTAGTTTTCTTACATTTTGGTCCTGGTTCGTTAATTTTGTTAGTTTTAGTTACATTTTCAGTCCATTTTTCTGTTAAGTGCGTTAGTCCAGTTAAGGTCTTTTAAAAGTTGTCATTTTTTGATCCCTTTCGTTAAGTTTGTTAGATTTTCCGTTAGATTTTATTACATTTTAGTCCTAATCTGTTAGCTTGGTTAATTCTATTAGATTCTTTTAAAGTTTGTCACTTTTAGTCCCTGCAGTTTAAGTTTCATTGTTTGTTACTTTTAGTCCCTGCAGTTTAAGTTTTAGAGTTTTACAATTTTAGTCCTTCTAGTTGTAAGTTTCATATTTTGTCATTTTTAGTCCTTCAAATTTTTATAAGTTTTGTGTTTTTATGTTTTTGTCATTTTAGTTCTCGTTTTTCGTCGAGTGTTAGTATTTTTCATTTTTAGTCCTTGTTTTTCGTATTAGTTTCGTATTTTGTCGATTTTAGTACCTATTTTCATTTTTTTTCTTTCTTTCATTTCTAGTCAGTTTGACTTTCAGTCAAATATTCTGAACTGTTTGGGAATGATCTTTCACATCAAGCTAATCATTCAAGATGTCTTATACAGGCAAACATTCTACTAAGAGAAAGAGGATGATCAACAAAGATTTGGAGCACATTGTGTTAATTCCTCATATCATAGTGGATGGAAATGAAACATCTGTTTCAAATTCCAATTTGACAAATTTTGATAAAATTCCAATTTGTGCAAAATGTACTGATATTGAAAAATCTGATTTTGCAGGAATTATCAGTGCAAGAGAGAAGGAAATTAAAGAAAGAGAGAAAGAGATTAAAGAGAAAGAAGAAATCATTGCTTTAAAAGAAAATACAACTGTCACATGTGAGAAAGAGATCAAGCTGAAAGAAAGAAAGATAAAAAATCTTCAAAGCCAACTGAAGACAATTGAACAAAGATCTTCTGCACAACAAGCTGAATGAGTTGAGCTTCATCAAAAGTTTAAGGCTTTCGAAGAGAAGATTTCTGCATTAGAGATACAAAATGCTGAATTGTTAAAAAGCCTCCAAGCAGAAAAAGAAAAATCAAACTTGGAAAAGGATTCCACTCAAAAGCTTTCTGATTTTTCAAAGAAAGTTAACCAAGAGAAAAAGGATCTGGAGCTTAGATGCGTAAAACTTTCCAAGTAAGTGTCTGAATTTGAGAAGATTCTAATTACTGAAAGAGACACTTTTGCGAAAGAAAGACAAGTTCTTGAAGATAAAATATGTAACACCCTAAAAATCAGAGTAAATTAAAACCTGCAAAACTTGGCAACATGACATTCGTATTGATAATAAACTCCCAAGAAGGGGATCAGTCCTTAAGACTTTACAAAAACCTGCATCGATATGGAGTTCGTCAACAAACTAATCTAAACACCTATATCAAGATTACATCAGTTGACGATCCATAATGTACCAAAAGAATGGGACTTAACAAATGCCCTGAAACAATACTAGTCATCTCAAAATGCCCCGAGACCAAACCCGTCTCTCAAAACCCCGGCAACCCACCGCTAAGGGAAACCTGTTATACATATCATTTGAGAAAAGGTGTCAGACTTAAATCCTGGTGAGAACATACAGTTATAAAGCTCAAAAGATATAAACATCAGTATCATAAGGAAATCTTTTCATAAAGGTTTAGTTTATAAAGATAACATTTCGCCACAACCAGGCCTTTTCGGTCCAAAACTCATTAAACGATGACAAAAAGGACCATTTTACCAAGGATTGTGGTGCAACACAAAGTAGACCACCAAATCCGAGTTATGAGCTAAATACATGGAACCATGGCCACGAACTCTTCAGTCCGTACTACGATGTGAGGGAGGGCCCCCAAGGAACCATGTCATACTCGCTCATTAGACTACATCTGAACCATGGCTAGGATCGGGTCTCACATAAACGTACCTAAGTTGCCCCCGAGGATCAAATGTAGCTAACTACAACGGAAGGGGCATATCCTTCCCAGCCATTACAACGGAAGGGGCATATCCTTCCCAGCCATAAGTCGACTCGATACCTAGGGATCCACTAGTACAGTCAGAACTTGTCACAATATTTCATGTGACCAAAAAGGCTAGATATATAGCTATCAACACATTTATATTTCAAAATGCTATTTTCCAGACCAACTGCTGGTAAGAAAGATAATCATAAAACCAGTTTATATACATTCTTTCAATAAGCCACAAACATGGGCGAGTAAAACATCATTTTACTTCTGATAAGGCGGGACCCGTCATTTTAGTCAAAACTGATCGGGAACCCCGAAAATCACCAAAAACTTCATTTATATCAAAATGTAGAGAACATGAAATCATACCGTAGAAATACTTCGGATTTCGCAAATAAGAGTTTTGACATGTATAAAGTTTGTAAAATGGTAGTAGGAACTCACCGGTAGGTTTTCAGAATAAAACCCGGAAAACCAGATAACGACCACGACGTAGAGGTGAAGCTTAAAACACCGAAACCTCGGATCGAACACCGACTATAATCTTCCAAACTCTAGAGAGAGAGAGAGACTTTAGAGAGAGAGAGAGAGAGAGAGAGTTTAGAGATATTTTAGATTTGAGATAAAGTGATTTTGGGAAACTGAACCTCTTAAGACGGTCCAAGCAACTTCGCGGGTTATGCCGCGACTTCAACTCGCGGCATAACTCGCCCGTGTCCAAAACCCTAAATCATCCAGTGGGTTTCGCGGGTTGTGCCGCGACCTCTAGTCGCGGTGTAACTCGCGTAGTTCACTGTTTGTCCCCAAACTTCACAAAAATCCAAACTCTACTACAAACCAAACACGGAGCTAACGACAAAAGCTTAACACAAGAATAACAAAATTACACAACGGAAATCCGGGGTGTTACAAAATAACTGAGCTTCCCAAACAGATTTCTACATTACAAGACCTACTTGAGAAAGAAAGAAAATGCTTTAAAGAAAGTAAGAGGTCTTATGAGCTTGAAAAGAAAAACGTGGAAAAGAGAAATACTGGGATTTTCAAGGATATTTCAGAAAAGACCAAGAACTTGGAAAAGGATTTTGAGCAAGAACGTTCACATTTTGCATCTGAAATATCTAAACTCACATCCAAATTAACTGCTCTATCATCAGATGTCCAAAATGAAAAGAAGGCCAAATCTGATTTGAAACAAAAGCTTGACACACTTTCAGATGAAAGAAACATTTTTACTAATAAGATAAATGACTTGGAAGCTGCAAACATTGAATTGTCAGATAAGGTAACAGCTGATGTGATTAGTCAATCACCTGTTGATAATTCAACAGAATCAGTCTGTTCTTTCAAAACAGCTTCAAGTTCTATTCATGATAAAAATGTTTTCAAAAAGAACAGGATCAAACCAATCATTGTCAAATCAAGTCAGATCAGACCATCAAATATGTTTTATGATAAATCTGTTGATGGTTCCGCAAATTTTTATATTAAATCTCTTGGAAAGCAATTGAAGAAAAATCAGATGGTCTGGCAAGTGAAGGATTCTTCAGAAAAGAAGAAGAAAGACAAAGCATCTGCATCCACAACCAATGCTAAGAAGAACAGTGTGCATAAAGGTAACTCTTTTGGTAATTATGATATATATTACTCGACTAATCATTTAATCAGGGTTGCTCAAAAGAATATTTGTTGTTCTTACTGTGGAGCACATGACTTTGTACGTAAAAATTTTGTTAATTACTGGTATGGTTCATATTATGTAACCCCCACAAGAACTGCAACTAACACATCAAGACCCAGATACCAGTGGGTACCAAAAGCTAAAACTGTGTTGCAGGCACCTAAGGTTTAAGGGGGAGCATAGAACAATGGCTCTTGAATAATTCAGTTCAAGACCCGTACTTCAAAGTTAAAAGACTGTGGTTTCTGATCACATGACAGATCAGGACCCGTTCTTTCATGTTCAAATATGGATATTCTGCAAATATCCAGGGGGAGCTTACATGACCTAAATCATTTTATCATGATTTAAGGGGGAGCTTAAAAGAAAACAAATCATGATATACTGATTTGAGGGGGAGCTAAAAGGTAAATATCTTCTGATCTAGATCTCTGATTGTTTGAAAGAAGAACAACTTTCAAGCATGAAAAACAGTTTCTTAAATGTTCAAACCACTTCTCTATTCTCAAAAGATTCTATGAATTTAGAAGTGTGATCATAAATGTTTTTCAAAATTGAGCGTTAATGTTTAACTGGCCGTGTGTTTCCAAAGATCAATACTTGCGTATTATCTTGTCTATATACTGTAAAGTATTCACACACATCGGTTCAGTACTTCATTTGAATCTGTTATTACCATGTCTCATAATGACCAAATTTTTCGATGGTAATACCCTCGTTTGCTTTCAAATGTTGTTGAGAATCATTCATCATTTCAAATTTGTGCTTTCATTGCTACATTGTTTATATTTGTTCATATAAACAAATTATCCAATTCTTTGATACCCTAACCATTTCATTTGATCTGATTGATACATTGTCAGATTCTCAAAACAATTCTCTTGATTTCATTTCATTCATTCAATATCTTGTTTTGAGAAATCTTCAAAGTTCAAATGCTCAAATTTCATTCTTATTTTTAATGAGCATACATTTTGACAATATTATCACATTTTTGAGCTTAACTGCTAAAGTTAAATTGTTGAGCAACCATTCATTTTAGGACTTACATGGGATTCGTGTGAGAGCTTAAACAGAACTTCCATGGATTCACGTTAACCAGTGTTTCCTACCCAGGAAGTTATCCTTGAGTGATTGAGGGGTGAGGGGTCAAAATCAAAGAGTGGGGGAGATAACTCATCTGGTTGAGTTTTTCTCATTGTGTGGAGCGAAAAAATGTAAATGAGAGTTTGGTTAGAAGTGAGCTTTAATGTTAAAAAGAAAGAGGGTGTGAGAACAAAGTTAAAAGAATATCAGAACTTTGCACCAACCACTTTCTGAGCCGGGCAGCCACAAAATCTGATTGGTTCACATTCTTTGGTGACCATCATTGAAAAAGGCAGTGAGTCCATGCCAAATCTTGCATTTAACCCCACCAACCACTCGTTTCTTTCTTAACAAAGAAATGTTTCATTTTCTTTGGGGACGCAGCATATCTGCTATCTAGTCTTCACTCGGAAGATTTAGATATTGAAAAAGAAGGAAAGTTGCCCCACCTTCACACCTCTTTCATGCACATTGAGTCCGTGTAATATCTGTTGTTGTCTCAACAGTTTACACAATTTTGAACCTTATGAAACACAATCATTGTGCTAAATTCTTTCATACACAAGCACGAGCACACAGAAAATTTGTTTTTCTGTCAGAACATTCATAGATAAACCTTGTGTTTTTCAATGATTGAATGGAAATCCTGGGGAATCATCATCAAACCAGCTCCTTAAATTGTACATTCGTTGTATACAGTAACTCCGTGTTACTGACAGGCACTTCTAACTGTTTCATTTGTTGAATCAGGGTTACCAAGTTCATTATATCTGAATTTGAAAAGATTTGGGTATATACAGTTCATGATTTAGCTATTCAGATCAAAGAGCGGAGAATGTCAAATGTATCTCAAAGGGGGGAGAATATTTGAAAAAGGGGGAGATTTAAAGAAAGTGCTGAAATTGAGAAAGTTTTGGTGATCATGGTGCTCACAATCATCAAAAAGGGGGAGATATCTACAAAGATCAATTTCAAAGTCATAAAGAAAGATGAAAGCTTGTTTGGATCAAGAAGATTCTAAAGAATTCTGAAAGTTCAAGAAGAGATAATTCTGAAAGTTCCTGAAGAGATAATTATGAAAGTTCAAGACAATTCAGATGCTTACTATGTTTCAGAAACAAATTCTGAAGATAATTTCTGAAGAAAGATGATTCGAGAAAGTTTGTTTTTCTGAAGACTAATCAGAAACTACAGAGATGAAGATACAATTTTCAAAGATTCCTCAAAGTTCCAAAGTTTTTCAAAGTTTTCAAAGATTTGTTCAAGACTTGTTGACTCTACAAAGATGCAATGTGAAAGACTTTTCAAGCTTATCTGAAGATTCTTCAAAGACTAAAAGACTGAAGATTGTTAATGCTTCAAAGTCCAAGATGTCAGAGACAAAAGTTGAAGAATCAAGCGTTGAAGACAAGTGTCAAATATTTTTTTTAAATCTTGAATACAAAGAGGGAGAATGTTAGTGTATTAAATTGTATCCAAGATTTAGTGAGAAAAGTCATGTAAAAGCCTTTATTCTTGAATAGTCAATGATAGTCAAAATGTAGAAAGTCAACAGAACCCTTAGAGTGTTTTAAGTACTTGAGAGTTTGAGTGGGTCATTGTTCAAGTTACTTGAGAGTTTAGTTGGACTACTTGAGAGTTTCATAGTTGGTATAAATAGGTTTAATTATTGTAATTTTGTAAGAGCTTAATGTCATAATTCAGATTTACTTTCTCTCTCTCTTCTCTCTCTAGAATATATACACTGTTATATCATGATCTTGATTGAGAGTGTTTGAATAGCTTGATAATTGAATCTGGGAATTTCATTTTCAGATGATCAGAGTGATGATGATGATTATTCCACTGATGAAGCTGAGGTACTTTCTGAGTTTGATTAAACATTTATTTCCTCACAGATGAACATTATTATAACTGCTTTACATGATCTTCGCTCAAAGTTATTATCTGAAAAACAATTAAATTCTGAAAAGTCAAATTTGATTGATAAATTACAAATTTCTTTGAAAGATGAAAAATCTATTTTGGATCATACAAAAGACATCTTTCAAACGAAATTGGATGATTTAGAAAAACCAAATATGACTTATCTTGATTCTTTGACAGAAATGACCAAATTAAAAGATAATTTTTCGGATAAAATATATGAGTTGGAAGAAAAGTTATATCGAAGAAATCAATCTGAACAAACTATTTATTTGAACAAACCGCGAAGTTATGAGTCTATAAAAGAAAAATGGGGACTTGGTTTTGAAAATCCTCATTGTTTAAACAATGCGATAGAAAAATCCCCTACTTTATATAAATTCGATTATCTAACTCTTGCTAAATATGCTCCTCAATTTAAAATTGATTGGATGAATGAAAAGCAAGTGTTAGAAATCGAAAATGAGAAAAGGATGAATAACAAGAAAAAGGAAATTTATTTTGTTTACACGAGTGAAAATGCTAAATATTTTCCCGAAAAATCAAAGAAGAACAGAAACAGTTTAAATAATATTTCTCCTATTAAATCTTCATTCTCTGATGATTATTTTGATATCTGTTCTACTAACACTAATAAAGAAAATATATCTCAAGTTTCTTATGATTCTAAGAGATATATTCCTCCATTAGTGTTAGAAAGCAAAATCATTGATCTTGAAGATAAAATAGAAGAACAACATATTCAAAGTGTAATTGAAACAGATGTTATTTTTTCTTTTGACTTCAAATCTTGAAGAAAAATTAATTTCTCAAAAACAAGATTCTGTTTCTGATTTTTCTTCTGATTTTAAGGAAAACAAAAAGGATGTTCTAAAATCTAAAATCTTTTCTCAAAATTTTTCTGACATCGAGGCAAGTTCAGATTTATTAACTGATCAGTTGGGTTTCTTAGGTAAATTGTTTCTTCTGATTCAAATCTTAAATCAAAAATTCTTGTTGAATCTTTTATGCTAAATGATGATTATTATAAACCAAAGCGTAAAAGAAGAAGGTCAAAGAAGTCAAAGAAACAAGCTAAAGTCATTTCTGACAGTTCTAATTCTTGTGATTCAAATATTTCAGATAGGACTTTGAACACTCATACAAGGCAGATATGGAGGGTCAAGCGGACATCGGATGAATCTGCGACTAGTAAGGATCAAAATGTAGACAAACTTTGTAGAAATGATTCGTTTGCTACTTGTAATAAAATTTTCAAATATTTAATAAAGCATATGATTCACATTTCAAAAGTTGTCTTCTATTCCTCCTCTTGTTCAAGTTCAGATGATCATGCTTCGCCCTCTACTGATGATTCTGTTAATTCTTCTGATTATTTTTCTCGTGCTTTCTATGTCAAATCTAACAAGTTTACTCCCTTAAGAACTACAACTAACAAAATTGGACTTAAATATAAGTGGGTACCAAAATCAAAGATTGATTCTAAGTTGCAGGCACCTAATGTCAAGGGGGAGTAAGAGAACATTGGCTTCTAAGTACATCAACTTAGAACCCGTACTTCAATGGACTTCGACTTCTAAACATGTCAGTTTAGGACTCATTCTTCAATGCATATAGCTTCTGGACTAATGAGAAACTGTGAGTACATCTACTTAATTCCGCTGCATATATCTCTGAATATGATGTTGTTTCAGTTTTTTCTCATATTTTTTTTTCAACAATCTGAGCAAGTTCAACTAACTCTTGAATTTGTACAACCCAAATATTTCATTTGAGACACAAATTCATTATACATTATGTGGAAGAAGGTATTATTGAATTTTATTTTGTTTCGACTAAATATCAATTTGCCGAATTTTTTTACAATTGTCTTCAATTTTAAACTCGGCATGTTGATTTTAAAATTTTAAATCTTTACAAATTTTATTCTATAAAGTAAAAGTTTTATAGTTTTTCTTTCGTTTGAATAAAATGTGTGTCTAGGATAAATTTTCAAGTTGCTTTGTTTATATTGAAGTTTTATATGTTCAACTTTCAAGTCTTACAAAAGTCGAAAAGTCAGTAAATGTTTGAAACTTTTGATACTGCTTTAAAGTTATGTGATTCAGAATTTTTATAGTTTACAATGCTTAGAAAACCTAAAAAGTCAGAATTCTGGATTTTAATGAAAATATGGGCTAAGCACTTAGATGTAAAACTGGGTGATTGAGATGAATTATATATATAAAATACAGAAATCTCTAAGTTTAAAAGTTTGTACCTGTGACCTTTCTGGTTTGGGAAAGTAAGTTCTGTGGGATGCTTGTCATCTGGTCCCCTAAGGTCAATTGATCTGGGAGTGATCGAACCCAAATCCTTCTATAGAATCGGATCGAAAGTCATGTTCTACTGGTATGAATGGGTTTAGGATGTGTCGATGTAGCCTTTCTAATCTGGGAGAATAAGTTCCAAGGGGTGCTTGACACCTAGTCCCCTAAGGCCAACTGGTCTGGGAGCGGCTGACCCAAATCCTGCAATAGGATCAGATAGAAAGTTACGTTTACGGCATGTTCTTTACTTACCAAACTTTTTGATTAAAAGATGCCAAAGTGCACAAGCTTAAAAGATGCCTAAGAGCACACTCATGTGAAGATGCCAATGTGCACAATGCTAAAAGATGCCAATGAGCACACATCTCATGATACTTGGTGATATATTTGAGTTGCGATAAACCTATAAATTTGTGAAAATCTTAAATTTTGATGGCTTAGTGTGAGTACATGCAAAGTTTTCTATTATATTTTTAGAATTACATTTTCTTGAAGCTAATTGAAGTTCGCATGTGAGCACACTGAATAGATTGATGAAAGTTTTTGAAACTGAACATGTCTGAACTTGATATGCAATGAAACTTGTATATGTATCCAACAACATACAATTGACTTCATCTGATGGATTATTCTGTGATATTTTATTGAGTAGAATTTAATTTGTTTAGTGTTTAAAATTTTATATGTTTAGTTGTTTCAAAATACATATTCGGTATATTTTTCTTTCTACATTGATGTTTCAATTCTTATGTTCTCATATTTTTGTAAATGGGTTTGTGCATTATTAGAGGGGGAGTCAATAAGGAGAATTTTCTAAAAAGATCATATCTGATTTCGAGGGGGAGTATCTGATTTTCTATATGAATGCTAACTTGAATTGTCATATTTAGTGCATTTGTGTAGGGGGAGTCAAAGAGATTAACAAAGTGAAATTTTTCAGATTTCAAGTCAGATTTGCGCCAACAGTTGGTAGCGCAAAACTCAACTTTGCGCTACCTTCAACTAGCGCAAAACTAAGTTTGCGCCAACAACATGTAGCGCAAAACTTTCCTCTTTCTCTTTTATTCTGATTTTGAAGATCTAAAGTTGTCTCGTCTCCAACATTTGCATGACCAAGTTGATCCAGATAATCAAGGTCATGAGGGGGAGAAGTTAAGGAGAAGTTAAAGAGACAAAGAGTTCAAACGTTTATCTGCTGATCAAGATTCTCTCAAGATTCTATTCTCTCAGCTACTAATTCTTTTGCTGTTCAAGCTCCGTTCACCACAGTTCTTTCAAGTATATTTGAAAGAGGTGCATCGTCTAGAGCACAAGTTGATGAACCGATTGTTCTTTCAAGATAATTACAAACAGGCCTAGTCTTGTCAAGGCAGCAAAGGCAACATAGATTGAAAGATGTTGAGAAGAATTTTTTTTTAAAAAGTCAAGAAGCTTTGCTAAGTCGCTTAGATGGTTCGAGTTGATTTAGAAGATGAATATTGAAGATCACAGCGCCAATGATTACTAGGGGGAGATTGTTAAGTCAGATTTTATAGTAATCATTATATTTATAGACTTGGTCTAATATTGTGTTCTTAGTTGTGTTTTCTGTGTAGTATTGGCCAGGGTTTTTAAATCCCTTGTGGCTTTGGTCTTTGTAAGGAACTAACGCATACTTGGAATATAGTTTACATTTGCGCTTTCAACTCTCTCTCTCTCTCTACTTTCTCTCTCTAAGATTTGGTTGATTTTGGGATTAGTAGAGAGTCCTCGAGAAAAGCAGATCTAAGCCTTGAAGCCATATGTCTTTCTTGTAAACTTCTTTGTCTCTGTTGTCTAGTCAAAGCTGGACCTTCTTCTAGGATAGTCGGAGGGATCACAAGATCAGAAGAAGGAATATCAGCTTGAGCTCTGGACGACTGACCTACTTCAAATGTACTTGAGGGAGCAGTGGTAGTCGGAGCTGTATCAGCAACAGGACTAGAAGTGACTGGAGTAGCTTCAGGATTGTCGTCTTGTGAGGGTAAGTCTCCGTACAAAGTATCATTTACCTCTTCATCCTTTGCGTCAAGATAGAAAGTATTATCTTCAGTATCAGAAATGACAATTATATCATCAAGATCTTCTTCTTTCACTTTGTAGAGCTTCTCATATCTGATATCATCATCATCATCATAATTGATCTCTATGAAGTTTCCAAAGAAAGATCTCATGTCATTCGCGACTTCAGAATCATCTAACTCATTTGACCTTGTTGCAGTGTCTGGATCAACATAAACAACTATCTGCATGTTGTTCTCAATATTCTGCTTAGAAATGTTCAAAACAGTAGTCATAGAGGACACATCAACATTATCAATTAAAATGTTCACAAGATTTTCAACACTACAATCTTGAACATTATCAGCATTCTTTTCTCTGTCAGCAGCCTTAGATTGAGTTTGATCTTCTCTAGCTGAAGAACTCTCCATCCTCTGTCTCTTCAACATCTCCCCCTCATGACCTTGATGATCCGGATCATCTTGGTCATGTCTCCTTTTATGAAACAGGCCTGCTTCAGTTCAGCAACTCTGTTCATGAAGATCAAGCCTGTTAGGTAGATCATTTAAGGCTTGAGGCATGAGAGATAGACCTTCTTTGATATCAGAAAAATTTGTTCGAGCTTCAGATCTGAAAGAAGCGAATTCGTCATACAACACAGATATTTTGTCAGGTGCAGAAGTAGAAGTTGGAGGCGAAGTCGGCTGGAAATTCCTTAGCAGAGATATCAAGTCTTTATGTTGTTGATCTGGCGGCGATATAGAAATGAGACGAGCATATAATAGATCAGATAATTCAGAAGTCGGAAGATCTTGAACTGAAGTGCATGAAGAAACTGGAGGAACTGAAGTGGATGCAGATAAACCAACTGTCTGAGTGACTAGTGGAGGAAAAGGAATAGAGACAATCGCTGGAACAGTAGTAGAAACGGTTGACGATTCACGAATGACAACTCCAGATGGTCGTCTGAACGGAATCTTCGGAGGAATCATATTAGCATCAATCTCTACCATCTTGCCCTTGAAAAGAGTCTTTAACTTCTGAACATGTGCCTCTTTCTCAGTATCAAAACGATCAGTCATTTGACAAATGACTTCATTGAAAGTCATAAACTTTTCAGTTGGATCTCTAGTTTGAACAGAAGAAGGCTCGATAACTGAAGTGAGTGTAGCCGAAGAATGAATATCAGAGAGAGAAGTTTCTGTACCTTGACCCTGTAGCTGAGCTGTAGCATTAGCTAAGTCTAATTCATCAACTTGTATGCCAGCAACTGCAGTATTAATAGGTACAAATTCTTCTTAAGACATAACAACTTCCGGTTCATTCAAATCTGGTGCTCTAATCTCCCTTTCTAAAGCATGAATAGCAGGCTGATCACCATCTCCATCATTACCATCATCAACATTGTCATCATTATTATGTTCAACATCAGCAGGATCATTATCAATATCAGCATTGTCAATTCCAGCAAGTACATCACTAATATGTTGAGCCGCAACATCTGCTGCAACTGCTTGATCAGCTTGATCATCATTAGAAGGTTCAACTTGTTCGGCTTCCAAAGATATATCATGTTCCAAACAATATTGAATTATGCTGTCATCAGACGGATCAGCATAATTTGCAATGAACGCAAAAGGAATTGGCATCTAGTAATCAAAAGTCTTCTTTTGTCTTTGAATGAATGTCATGTCAGTATTGGAACTTGATTCCAAGAAAGTCGGCGAGGAATATCTGAATTACTTCGCAGCATGCTCCGAACAATTAGCTTCATATATCGAATAAAAGGAATAAACTTCCGCTTCTTATGAGTCATCTTGTCTTGCACTCTCTCGGATAGTTCGGTCCAGAAGATGTACGTGTAGTCGACATGCAAGTCATAGACAACTGCATGGAACAATCTGAGATAATGCAGACTATCACTGTCTGTTCTTGAATGCTTCGAAGTGAGATACCTATTGAGTACGGAGAATAATGCATACCAAACCGGTGGAAGGTTGGATTTGTCAAACTGACTCACTTTATCTAAAGCACCAATATATCCCAAACTACGAATACCCTCTAGAACATCTGATTCTGAAGGATAGTTGTCATACGAAGTACAACCTGGTCGAGAATTGGGTTCAGGAAGCTCAAGAATCAGTCGAAGTCGTTTATAGGAGAGAAAATAATCAAACTGATCAATCTGTAAGTCGAAGCGATGAGGACGAACCCGCTCATTCTTAGTGATTTTATGCCAAGCTTGTTGAAGATAAACCTCGGGAACATCAGCATAGGCAGTGAGAGCCGAAGCAAGAGGCTGTCCTTTGAGAATTGCTCGAATCACTGGATGAATCTTGATTTTGTCAAAGTCCACATAATAATTGTTTGGCTTGTACGGAAAAATATAGAGCAGAGTAGGAAACACATCATTCGGTGTTCGCCTTTGAGTAGAGAGATTCGCCCTATTAGAAGGTACAGACGGCATAGGCGTCTCTCGAGATGCACGATCAGATGGATCATAGAATTCATCTTGAAGCACATTCTCATCTTGTATCATGGGATCAGTGATGGTTTGAGAAGCCATTATAGTACCTAGAAAACAGAAACGATGAATAATGCCTTGTAAAAATAGAAGTAAAACAGAAAAAAAAATGAAAAATTTCCTTAGTCATGTTTGCGCGACAAGTGCTTGGCGAAACTCAGGTTTGCGCTATGAACTTGTGGCGCAAAACAAGGTTTGCGCGACAAACTGTTGGCGCAAAATAATGTTTGCGTTTCGAGTACAGGGCGCAAAACGAAGTTTGCGCGATGCACTTGTGAAGCAAAAATGCCATAGAAAAATTTTACGAACTAAAAAAGCACAACGAAGGTAGCGCAAAAGAAACTTTGTGTGACCAACAGGTAGCGTAAACTTAACTTTGCGTGACCAATGGGTAGCACAAAGTTAACTTTGCGTTACCAACGAGTAACGCAAAAGTTACTTTGCGTTTCACGAAGGTCGCGCAAAATACTTTTCGCTAACAACAAAACACGCAAAAACCCTAGAAAACCTAAGCTTTGAACGAGTTCATCTGAGTTTTTCAAAAATCTCAAAGAAATCGATGTTAAATCAAAATTTGTGATCGAAATACATAAAAGAACGATTATAAACTCATTTCGACCAAGTTGAAACTGATTAAAAACATTATTCAACACAAACATTTGATTTTTTTTGAAAAACACAGATGAACATACGCAACCAATAAAATCCAAAAACAAAAAAATATAAACAAAGAGAAAAGAGAAGAAAACACATACCTGAGGGTCGAAATCAGAAACTTATTACAACCCAATACTTGATTTTATCAAAGAAATGAACTCACTAAGATCAATTGATGAAGAACAGTGCGAACCGAGAAGAAATCGCACACTGATAGTTCAACAACAAATAATCGATTAAGCTAATAGAGAATGTAAACTTGAATCAAAAACGAAAATGAAGTAAGAAATCATACCTGAATCGATTGAATGAACTGTAAAACTCAGATTAAGAATCGACACATAGAGGGAAAAATCAACAGTCAGTTTGAAAAATGAGCGTGAAAGGAGAGAATGAACAGGATTCAATCTATTTATTCCAAAAAAAATATTTTTCACTTTGAAAGCTCTTTTACTCCCCCTACACAAATGCACTTAATATAACAAATCACTTTTTCAGATAAGTACCTGACCACTTTATTCATTCCCCCTCAAAAACAGAAGATTGTCAAATTCTCATTCAGATAGTCTCCCCCCCTTGAAAAATGCACATACCAATTTACAAAGATATGGATACACAAACATAGAAACATCAGTGTAAAAAGAAAATTATACTGAATATAAATTTTGAAACAACTGAACATATAAAATTTTAAACACTAAACAAATTAAATTCTACTCAGTAAAATATCACAAATTTATCAATCAATTGAAATCAAATATGTGTTGCTGGATTCAGAGACAAGTTTCATTGCATATCAAGTTAAGACATGTTCAGTTTCAAAAACTTCCAGCAATCTATTCAGTGTGCTAGCATGCGAACTTTGATTAGCTTCAAGAAAATGCAATTCTAAAAATATAATAGAAAACTTTGCATGTACTCACACTCAGCCATCAAAAATTAAGACTTTCACAAATTTATAGGTTTATCGCAACTCAAACATATCACCAAGTATCATGAGATGTGTGCTCATTGGCATCTTTTAGCATTGTGCACATTGGCATCTTCACATGAGTGTGCTCTTTGGCATCTTTTAAGCTTGTGCACATTGGCATCTTTTAATCAAAAAGTTTGGTAAGTAAAGAACATGCCGTAAACGAAACTTTCTATCTGACCCTATTACAGGATTTGGGTCAGCCGCTACCAGACCAGTTGGCCTTAGGGGACTAGGTGTCAAGCACCCCTTGGAACTTACTCTCCCAGATTAGAAAGGCTACATCGACACATCCTAAACCCATTCATACCAGTAGAACATGACTCTTGATCTGGTTCTATAGAAGGATTTGGGTTCGATCACTCCCAGACCAACTGACCTTAGGGAACCAGATGACAAGCATCCCACGGAACTTACTTTCCCAAACCAGAAAGGCCATAGGTACAAACTTTTAAACTTAGAGATTTCTGTATTTTATATATATAATTTTTTCATCTCAATCACTCAGTTTTACATCTAAGTGCTTAGCCCATATTTTCATTACGATCCATAATTCTGACTTTTTAGGTTTTCTAAGTATTGTAAACTATACATATTCCGAATAACACAACTTTAAAGCAGTATCAAAAGTTTCAAACATGTTGCTGACCTTTTGATTTTTGTTAGACTTGAAAGTTGAACATATAAAACTTAGATATAAACAAAGCAACTTGAAAATTTATCCTAGACACACATTTTATTCAAAAGAAAGAAAACCTGTAAAGCTTTTACTTTATAGAATAAAATTTGTAAAAATTTAAACTTTTAAATTCAACATGCCGAATTTTGAAAGCATAAAATTAAAACGTTTTTCATCTAAAGTTTTTGTAAAAATATCAGCAAGTTGATATTCAGTTGGAACAAAATATAATTCAATAGTACCTTCTTCCACATGATACTTTATGAAGTGATACCTCATATCGATGTGTTTGGTCTTTGTGTGATGGACCGGATTGACTGATATCGCGATCGTGGATTTGCTGTCACAATAGATTGGAACTGTTTTGTATAGCATCCCGTAGTCACGAAGTTGTGTCTTCATCCATAACACTTGTGCACAACAACTAGCTGCGGAGACGTATTCTGCTTATGCAGTTGAGATAGAAACACAATTCTGCTTTTTCGACGCCCAGCTTATCAGTCTATCACCAATAAATTGAAGATGACCTGAAGTACTTTTCCGATCCAATTGATTTCCACCAAAATCTGCATCAGAAGAAGCAATTAGTTTATAATCAGAACTCTTAGGATACTACAAACCTAAGTACAGAGTTCCTTTGATGTAACGAAAAATTCGCTTGACTACTAAGAGATGTGATTCCTTTGGCTTTGCTTGAAATCTGGCACATAAGCAGGTAGAGAACATGATATCCGGCCGACTTGCAGTTAAGTACATGAGTGATCCAATCATTCCTCGATATGTCTTGACGTCCACAGCTTTTCCATCCGGATCGAGTCCAATTTTAGCACCATGAGCCATAGGCGTGCCAATTGAAGAAGATTTGTCCATCTTGAATTTCTTCAAGATGTCAAACACATACTTCGACTGATTAATGAAGATTCCATCTGGAAGCTGTTTCACTTGTAAGCCGAGGAAGAAATTATTTTCTCCCATCATGCTCATTTGAAACCTGGAGGTCATGAGATCAGAAAACCAAGTACATAAAGATTGATTAGTCGCACCAAATATAATATCATCTACGTATATTTGAACTAAACAGATATCCAAGTTAGAACGGTAAATAAAAAGAGTGGTATCTATGGATCCTTTGGTAAACCCGAATTTGATCAAAAAGGCCGACAATTCATCATACCACGCCCTTGGTGCTTGTTTCAAGCCATACAGTGCTTTATCAAGAAAGTATACGTGATCAGGATGGTCTTTGTCAACGAACCCCTCTGGTTGAGAAACGTAAACTTCTTCTTTCAGTTTCCCGTTGAGAAAGGCTGTCTTTACATCCATCTGATACACGGTAAAATTGCGACAAGCAGCAAAAGCGAGAAACATTCTAATAGCTTCTAATCTTGCAACTGGCGCGAAAGTTTCATTGTAGTCGATTCTTTCTTCTCGTCGATAACCCTTAGCAACCAATCGAGCTTTGTTGCGAACGACGATACCATCTTTATCTTTCTTGTTCTTGAATATCCACTTTATGCCAATAATGCTTTTTCCTTTTGGTCGTGGAACAAGTCTCCAAACTTTTAATGCGTCAAATTGATTGTGTTCCTCTTGCATCGCTATTATCCAATCTGGATCCTCCAACGCTTCAAATACCTTGGTTGGTTCAATCATACTTAGAAAGCAAGTGAATAGACATTCGTTTGGAGTTGCCGTCTTGGAACGAGTAGATACGCTTGCTTGAGGATCACCAATAATCTGATGAATATGATAGATCTTGTACATTTGGTGGTGTGAGGGAGAGGATCTATTATCTTTTGAACAACTTCTAACTGTTGAGAGAGAGCTTCAGATACTTCTATATCAGATGAAGAGACATCAATAGTTTCAACTGGAGGAGGAGGTAACTCAACAATATCTGAATCAGATTTTGTAATTGTTGGTTGAATAGCAGCAGCTTGTTCTTCTTCTTGAACAGGTGCTTCTTGAACAGATTCAGTATTCACTTGTTCAGTTCTAATTGAGCTGGATGAAGTTCAGAAATAATGTTTTGAGATACAGAAGGTACTGGAACAGCATCAGTTTCAGAGATAGATGCAACGGAATTGGAAGTAGATGCGCTCACAGATTCCTGATTCAAAACATTTGAAGCATTTTCAGTGTTAGATTTAGGCATATCATCATAAAAATGCTCAAAAAGAAAATCAAGATCAGTAAGATTAAGCAAAGAAGAAGATGGATCTTGATTTGTCTGTTGTAGTGCAGGTTCTGAACTGGCTTGTCCAGAAGCTAAATTCCCTGAAAGTGCGGGTTCTGGACCTGTTTGACCAGAAACCAAATCTGCAGCTTCGTCAAATTTAACATTGACTCTCTCTATCACTTTTCTGGCTGAGGTAAGAAAGTCTCGGTAAGCCACAGAAGTACAAGAATAACCAAGAAAAATACCCTCATCCGCCTTTGGACTGAACTTCTCAGATTGTCACGGTCATTTAGAACATAAGACTTACACCTAAATGATTTGAAATTGTTGGGTATGAAATATGCTAAGTCTGGATAGTGCTGCTAAGTATTGAAGATTACTACTGCTGAAGACTTTAGTACTGCTACTTAAAGATTACTACTGCTAGAAGTATTACTACTGCTTGAAAGATTACTACTGCTAGTAGTTAGTACTCCTTGCAGAGTTCATACTGCAAGTTGGAAGTTACTACTGCAAGCATGGTTAGTACTGCTATTGATAAGAAGATGCTACTGAAGATTAATGCTGCTTATGATGATAAAGATGGATTGGTTGCTTAAGGCGAAAGACAAGGAAATTGAAGATAATTATGGACTGGATGTTGAAGATCAACTTTAATTTAATAATTATCTTGTAATCTGTTTTGTATATATATAGTCTAGAAGTTTTAGACTAGAAGTGTACACATTGTTTTGTTTTAGAGAGAATTAGCCTCCAGATTCTTAGAAATCCTTTCATTAGAGAAGTATTGAACGTCTGTTGAGCCTGTTCAACAGATTGTGGCTTTGGTTGTAATCATCAAGTTAATTCAATATAACTTGTGATTTGATTTCATATACTGTTCCATTGATTTACTGTTAAAGTGTTATTCCACAACTTCTTTAACAAAGTTTCTAAGTGTTTATTTAAATTCTTGTTTTGAATTTCGATCCTGATAAGTGGTATCAGAGCCGAAGGAACTCGGAAATCAATAATCATCATGGATGGATCACATGACAGTGTTCTTGTTTCAAAGGTTCCCATGCTTAAACCTAATGAGTTTGACATGTGGAAAATCAGGATCAGGCAGTATATCCTTCTTACAGATTACTGAATGTGGGATATCATTGAGAATGGTTCCTCCAATGTAGGAGAGATTGGAGCAGATGGCAAGAGACCTCCACCAAAGACTGATGGAGAAAGAAAGATGAGGCAGATTGAGATGAAAGCCTTGAGCACTCTTCTCTTGGCAATTCCTAATGAATATCAACATCTGTTTTGCAACTGTGCTGATGCCAAAATCCTGTGGAATGCTATGGAGAAGAGATTTTCAGGCACCAAAAGCACTAAGAGAAATCAGAAAGCAATTCTCAAACAACAATATGAAAATTTTATGTCTACAAAAAATGAGTCTATGACTCAAACCTTTGATAGGTTCAACAAGTTGATTGGAGAATTGGCCACTGTTGGTGTCAAGATGGACCAGGATGATGTCAACAGAAAGTTTCTAAGATCTCTTGGTGAAGAATGGGTAATGTATACTATATCATTCAGACAAAATGATAATCTGGAGGATAAGGAACTAGATGATCTCTACAATGATCTCAGGGTATTTGAAGCAGAAGTTGAATCTAAGAAGAAGCCATCTGGATACTCTCACAATGCTGCTCTTCTATCATCTACTACTGATTCTTCTGCTAATACTGAATCAGTTAGTGTTGCTCATGGCTCAAAACAGGATGGATCCAATGATTCTATTTTGGAAGCTTTCCTTGCTAGCCATGCTAAATCTACACTTATTAATGATGATCTGGAGCAGATCAATGTTGATGATCTTGAAGAGATGGACATCAAGTGGCAAATGGCAATGCTCACCATGAGAATCAAAAGATTCATTAAAAGAACAAGAAGAAACAACTTTGCCATGAGAAGAGAAGATGGTGCTGGATTTGACAAATCCAAGGTGGAGTGCTACAAGTGTCACAAATTTGGGCACTTTGCAAGAGAATGCAGAGGAGGAATCTCTCAACAGCATGGGAGCAACAATCAACAATCAAACAACAGGAACTCATCTCAAGCACTTGTCTCACAAGATGGAATGGGCTTTGATTGGAGTGATCAAGCAGATGAGGCAATCCAGAATCAAGCATTGATGGCTGAGGTTTCAGAGTCTTTAAGCACAACAATCCCCACAGAGGTAAAATCTAAACTTTGCTCTAAAGCTTGTCTTGAAACTGTTAAGAAATACAGGGATCACAATCAGAGCATGTGTGATGATCTTAAAAGGTTGGAGAAACACAGGAGAGATGCTAGTTTGATCATTGTAAATTTTGAAGAACAGATCAAGGCATATCAAGCCAATGAACCTCAACACTCATATGATCACAACTATTGGAAGTGGGATAAGAAGGAGTTAGAGATTAAGCTAGAGAAGGCCAGAGAGGAATGTGAGAAAATTAGGAGTGAATTTGAGAAGGCCAAATTAGACATTGAAATTTTTTCCAATGCTTCTAAAGAAATGGACTCTTTACTCAAAACTCAAGTTCATGACAAACTGAAGAGAGGTCCAGGCTACAACAACACCCCTCCACCTTATAATAACAACTATATCTCACCCACCTCAGACCTCTTAGAAAGACAAGATATGAAGGACTTACCTAGACACAGTAATGGTTGAGGTAGAGTCTGAAGAAGAGAACACTGAAGATAAGAATAAGGAAAACCAGAAAGAAAATCCCCTAGAAAACCACATTCTTACAAATGAAAGGGGGGGTAAACCATTTGTCAAGAGTGAGAAAGTGGAGAAGTCTAAGATTGGGGAAGAGACTGTTAAGCGTGAGAGAATTGAGATCTCCAGGAAAGGGAAGGAAAAGGTACAGGGAGATCACTATATGCAAACTACTGTTGTAAATCCCTGTACTTGTCAACAGAAAAAGCCCCATCAACATGATAAAATAAGGGGAAATCAGAGAAACAGAAATAACCAGTGGGCTCAAAAACAGGGAATTGATCTAAGCAAAATCAATAGACGAAAGCCTTGTTTTATTTGTGGCAAGTTGAATCATTTAGCCAAACACTGTTATTTCAATCCTATTAACTAAAGAATTACATTTCAAAGACAAACACAAAATTCAGTTGGTTATAGGGAGCAATCAAGAAATCACACGGCTGCTAATATGAGAACAGTACCAATGAAAACTGGGACTGCAAAATCTCATATTCAGAATAAGTTTGCTATAGCAAAAAAAAATACTGCAAGCAAATCAAGGAGTAACTCAAAGACTAGGAAGGCAAACAACATTGTCAAAGTTTGGGTTCCAAAAAGCACTAAACTTGTTAGTATTGCTACCTTAAATAGTACTGCTAACAAAAATAGTGTTGCTGATAGCAATACTACTGCTGATAAAGTTAGTACTGCTAACGAAGTTAGTGCTGCTATCCAAGTTAATACTGCTAACAATGTTAGTACTGCTGACCAAGTTAGTACTGCTAACAAAGTTAGTACTGCTGACTAAGTTAGTACTACTACCTTAAATAGTACTGCTACCAGTGTTAATATTGCAAAGCCTATAATTATGACAAAGTATTCCAGCCATGAGATTCCCAATTCTGATCATCTCATCAAGACTAAGCTTACTGATTATGAGTATCTTGATGAGAAAAGGCAACTCAAGACCATTTTGGCTTGGGTTCCCTCAAGAAACTAACTGTTTTATCTTATGTGCAGGGCAACCAACAGCTCAAGAGGAAGAGCATTTGGCATGTAGATAGCGGTTGCTCTAGGCATATGACAGGTAACATGGACTGCCTTCAAAATTTCAAAAAGTTTGATGGAGGACGTGTTGCTTTTGGTGACAATCCAGAAGGAGGTAAGATCAGTGGTAAAGTTATGGTTTCAAAAGGTAAGATGACTTTTGAAGATGTTTACTATGTTGAGCAATTGAGAAACAACCTGTTAAGTGTATCACAGGTTTGTGACAAGAAACATAGTATATTATTTAGTGATACTGAATGTATTATCCTTGCTCCAGGATTCAAGGTAGTTGATGAAAATATGATACTACTTAGAACTCCTAGAAAGGATAATGTTTATTGTTTGGACTTAGAGAATGTTTCATCTGATTCATCATTAAACTGTCTGTTTTCAAAAGCTTCTTTAGATGAATCTTCACTTTGGCACAGAAGGATGTGTCACATGAATTTTAAAACTATGAACAATCTTGTGAAAAACAACCTTGTGAGAGGTTTGCCTCAAAAAGTGTTTTCATGTGATGATCATTGTGTTGCATGTCTTAAAGGCAAGCAACACAAAACTTCTCATAAGTCCAAAGAAATAAATACAATCTCTTCACCCCTTCAGTTATTGCATATGGATCTTTTTAGTCCTACAAATGTGATTAGTATTGGTAAGAAATCCTATTGCTTAGTTATTGTTGATGACTTCTCTAGATTTACTTGGGTATATTTTCTGAGGACTAAGGATGAGACAAGTGGACTGATCAAATCCTTTGTTCTTAGGATTGAAAACCAATCAAATCTAAGAGTTAAAGTCATCAGATCTGATAATGGAACTGAGTTTAAAAACAATGACTTAAACAACTTTTGTGAGACTAAAGGTATTGAGAGACAATTCAGTGCTCCTAGGACTCCTCAACAGAATGTTGTTGCTAAGAGAAGAAATAGAACATTAATTGAGGCTGCTAGATCTCTGTTGGCAGATTCAAAGCTACCCATTACTTTTTGGGCAGAAGCAGTTAATACTGCTTGTTATGTCCAAAACAGAGTTCTAGTAGTCAAATCCCAAGGAAAGACACCTTATGAACTTTTCAAAAAGAAGAAACCTTTTATTGGATTTTTCAAACCTTTTGGGTGTCCTTGCACAATTCTCAACACCAAATCTCATTTAGGCAAGTTTGAAAGCAAAGCTGAGGATGGATTTCTTGTTGGATATTCCTCTCAGAGTAAGGCATATAGAGTATTCAACAGTTCTTCCAGGATTATAGAGGAAAATGACAATGTCAAATGCAATGAGAACACACCAAATCAGATTGGTACAGGTCCTGATTGGTTGTTTGACATTGACTCACTAACTAATTCTTTGAGTTTTAGTCATGTGCAAATTGCAGGAACAAGTTCAGAATAGGTACAAACACAGAAACAAGAGTTTGTGTTGTTCCCTATACCTACAGTTGATCCTGTTGAATTTTGCCAGCAAGAAAAGAAAGATGATTCAGAAACAGATGATTCTGAATCAGAACAGGATGCAGCTGATAAAGGTGATAAAGAGGATAAAGGTGATAAAGAGGATGTTCATCCTTCAAGTTCAAGAAACTCAGGTACTGAAATGCTCACATTGACAGAAGATGACACTGATGATGAAAGTTCTTCAGTGTATGGTGGAAATACTCCAGAAAAGAATGACTCCAATCTTGATGCAAATCTTAATGACGAGGCTGTCAATCATACAAGAACTCAGAAGAATCATCCTCCTTAGTTGGTGATTGGTGATATAAATTCCCCAATGATCACAAGGCAACAAGGTAAGTTAGGAGGATTTAAAGACTTACAGTCAGGCTTGTTATCTTGTTTTCTATCCCAGATTGAACCCAAGAAGGCTTATGATGCAATGAAAGACCCAAGCTGGATAGAAGCAATGCAAGTAGAGCTGCTGCAGTTTATGCTGCAAGATGTGTGGGATTTGGTTGACCTTCCATAAGGACACAGGGCAATTGGAACTAAATGGATCTTCAGGAATAAGAAATATGAGAGAGGGATAGTGATAAAGAATAAGGCCAGACTTATGGCACAAGGGTACACACAAGAAGAGGGAATAGACTATGAAGAAGTGTTTGCACCAGTAGCCAGAATTGAGGCAATTAGGCTGTTTCTAGACTATGCTTTTTCATGAAGTTCAGAGTATATCAGATGGATGTTAAGAGTGCATTCCTATATGGGACAATTGATGAAGAAGTGTATGTTTGTCAGCCTCCAAGGTTTGAGAATCCTAACTTTCCTGACAAAGTATACAAATTAAAGAAGGCACTCTATAGGCTAAATCAAGCACCAAGAGCATGGTATGACACTCTGTCTACCTATCTTTTGGAAAATGGTTTTGAAAGGGGCATCATTGACAAGACCCTTTTCATTCAGAGAAAGAAGAAGGACATCCTGCTTGTACAAATCTATGTGGATGACATCATCTTTGGATCCACAAAAGATCATATGTGCAAGGAGTTTGAGGAGTTGATGCACAAAAGACTCAAGTTGAGCTATATGGGTGAACTCACATTCTTCCTTGGGCTACAGGTTAAACAGAAGACAGATGGTATTTTCATAAGTCAATCCAAGTATGTGCTGGATATACTTACAAATTTTGGATTGTCAGAAGCAAAGCCTGCAAGCACACCTATGGAAACACACACACAGATTATTTCAGATCTTGAAGGGGAGGATGTGGATGTTCATCATTATAGATCTATGATAGGCTCCCTCATGTATCTAAGAGCTTCAAGACCAGACATTATGTTTGTTGTATGTGTGTGTGCAAGATTTCAAGTTAGGCCTAAGCAATCTCACTTTCAAGAAGTCAAAAGGATCTTCAGATATCTCAAAGGACAATCTAGGTTGGGTCTTTGGTATCCTCATGACTCACCATTTGATCTACTTGCATATTCAGATAGTGATTTGGGTGGTGCAAACATGGATAGAAAGTCTACATCAGGAGAATGTCAGTTTTTAGGTGCAAGGCTAGTTTCATGGCAGTGTAAAAAGCAAACCACTGTGTCCACCTCTACAACAGAAGCAGAGAATATAGCTGCTGCAAGCTGCTACTCACAAGTGTTATGGATTCAGAATCAGATGTTGGACTATGGTCTTACTTTTCTTCACACTCCTATCTTCATTGATAACAACAGTGCAATAAGCATTGTTAATAATCCAGTGAAGCACTCAAAAACCAAGCATATAGAAATAAGATACCATTTTATTAGAGATTGCAATGAAAAGAAGTTAATTCAGGTTTTGAAAGTACACACTAGCAACCAATTTGCTGATCTATTCACAAAAGCCTTTGATGTGGGTCGATTCACATTCTTGGTCACAAGTATGGGCATGATAAACACTGAATAAGCCTCTTTTGATTTTCTTCATGTACCGTTTCTGTATAAATTCTTCAATGATTGCTTTCTCAAATTTCATAGTGCATGGTGCTGCTAACCATTTGTATTTAAGTGTTTCAGAATGACAGTTCAGCCTATGGTTAAGTATGTTTACTACTGCTAGGTGGTTTATACTGCCAGTGCAATGTTACTATTGCTTTCTTTATTTCTACTGCTTGTAATTGTTAATACTGCTCGTATGTGTTAATACTGCTAGTAAGTGTTAATACCGTTGGTATGTGTTTCTACTGCTATGTGTTACTACTGCCAGAAAGTGTTAATACTGCTAGCCTGTGTTAAATCTGCTAGTAAGTGTTAATACCGCATGTATGTGTTTGTAATGCTATGTGTTACTACTGCCAGAAAGTGTTAATACTGCTAGCCTGTGTTAATACTGCTAGTAAGTGTTAATACCGCAGGTATGTGTTTCTACTGCTATGTGTTACTACTGCCAGAAAGTGTTAATACTGCTAGCATGTGTTAATACTGCTAGTAAGTGTTAATACCGCAGGTATGTGTTTCTACTGCTATTCGTTACTACTGCTTATATGGGTTAATACTTCGGGTATGTGTTAATGCTGCTAGGGTGTTTAGTACTGCTTTTAACTGAATCCCTTACCCTATAAATACCCTCTCTGACCGCCAAAACCCAAACGGCTCTTTGAATTTCCAGCGAGTTTTCATCCTCTCTCTCTCTTTAGAATTCTTGATTACAGTGTGTAAACCCTAGTGTTGATTCGAATCCAAGAACGATGGCAGGACTGGATTTTGTTGACGATCACAATGAGCTAGCAATGCTGCAAAAACCCAAACAAGCTGAGGGTTTTCATGAAATTGTGGATTTCCTGAAATCATCCCACATTGCCTATGCACTCACAGTCAATCCTACCATGTATGTGGAACACATGCGACAGTTCTGGGCCAATGCCTCCATTCAGACTGTTGATGGCAATCAGGTCATTCAATCAAGGGTCTGTGATAAACCTATTACAATCACAGAAGGCTGCATTCGCACTCATATTCATCTAGATGATGACTCAGGTATGTCTACTCTCCCAAAGGAAGACCTATTTCTCGAAATTGGTCGAATGAGGTATGAAGGTTCTATTGAGGTTTACAAGTTTTTCAAAAGCAAATTTTCACCTCAGTGGAGATTCTTTGTTCATACTCTTCAACATTGCTTATCTCGCAAGACAACTGGATGGAGTGAGTTTAGCAGTACAATAGCTTATGCTCTTGTCTGCTTAGCTACCTCCAGAAAGTTCAATTTTTCTCAAATGGTTATGAATGATTTGCTGTCAAACCTAGATACCAAAACCAAAACCAAAACCAAAAGATTTTTTTATGTATCCAAGGTTTGTACAAGAGGTAATAACTAAGGAATTGACGGATTTACCCTCTTTTGAAGAGATGTATGTACCTAAACCTCCTAAAGGGAAGGTGTTTTCTAATATGAGAAGGCCTAGTAAGGACTTTTCTAGACAAGACACACCATTGTTCTCTACAATGATGGTTGTGTCCCATTCCCATGGTGAGGCATCAGGGTCACAGCCCAAATCTGACCAACCCACTGATGACCTACCCACACCATTCATTTCAAATGATCCTCCTCAGCTCCCTGTTGTTAAGCCAATTCCCCCCATCACTCAAAAATATGCAAGGAAAAAGGTACAGAAGGTTCCTTCCCTTCATGTACCTACACCCCAAAAGCCTACAAGCCCTCTGATGGAGCATTCTCCATCAGAGAATATCCAAAGGGAATCCACAGGGGTGTCTCCCAACCCCAAGAAGGTGCTCTCTAAGGAGAAGGATGAGCATGTGCGCAGTAAGGCTCACACTACTGATTCTGCACAAGGTGTGGATCAGGACAGTGTGAACATCACTAAGACCTTCCCCACGGCAACTTTGGATGAGAAATCATCTAAGGGACCCAGGTGCCAAGAAACCAAGGGGGTAGTAGGTGCTTCTGCTAGGCATAAGGTCTCTACTAAAAGATCCAAGGATCCTTCAAGGGTGGTCAACACACCTAAAGGAGGTGAGGACAGATATAACTATGATGAATTGATGGAAACAATTGGTAATGTCAACCTGGATGTACTCAAACAGGGTTCAGAGATAAAGGAGTTGAAAAAGGTGATCATTTCTCAACAAATCCAGATAGACAAACTCAAGAAACTGGTGTTGAAATTAGTGCACAAAAAGAAGAGAAACCGGTTTATCTTGAAGAAAAGGAGAAGTGGGTCATGATGCTTCCAAAAAGGGGGAGAATCAAGAAGCTGAATGTGAGAAGGAAAGCTCAGTTGGCATGGAATTTCAGTTTGAGGGGGAGATTAGTGGTGAAACTGAAAAGAAGACTGAAGCAGAAACAGTGAAAGCAGCAGAAACAGAGAAAGAAGCAGAAACTGTGGAAGCAGCGGTAACTAATGAACCAGAAGTAGAAACTGCCAAAGCAGTAGAATCAAAAGCAGCAGAAACTGGAATGTCAAGAGAAGAAATAGAGATTGCTGAGACTCTGATGAAAGCAAAGAATGATACTCCTAAGGCCACTCAAAAGGCTAAAGGAGTGGTGATCAAAGAAGGAGGCTTAGAGAAGAAAAAGAAAGAGGTCAGTATGTCAGAGGCCAAGAAGAAAAAGAAAGAGAAGATGGTTGAGCCTGTAAAGAAGCAGAAGCAAATAGATTTGGATGTTGAATTGGCAAAGGAGTTAAATGTACAGTTTGAGAAGGAACTTGAAAAGGATCCATTGGAGTTCCTGAAGGGATGTTTACCAAAATGTCTTTTGGCAGAATAGAAGAATTATACAAGAAGGAGATGGCCAAGCTTCAAGGAGACTTCAGTCAGAGGGTTGAATTTGAAAGAAAGATGAAAGAAATACATGATCTGAATATTCAACAGCCTTTTCCTGACAGTGAAGAAGGCACTCCTACAAAAGAAAAGATAGAAGTCAAGAAGAAAGAGACTTTAGCTCAAAAGATTGGAGCTTTTAAAAGAATGAAGTCAATTGCTTCAAAGAAACAGGCAAAAAGGCCAAGGACTGAGGAAGGTGAGAAAAAGCAGGAAAGTGAAAGAATGGAAGCTGAATCATCAAGACCTACTGCTGCACCTCCTGTAGAGCAGCAGAAACAAGCTGAGCAGCTTGAAAATCAAGAGAAGAGTCAAGAGCAATCAAGTAAACAATCATCATAACAACCAAGACAACCTAAGAAGTTTGATTTATATATGACAGTGACAGATGAAGAACCTCGGAAAGTTGATCCTATCTCAGTGAATGCTCCAAAAATCATTCATTGGGATACTCTGTTGGATAAAAGAACAAAATATTTCAGAATCAAAAGAATGGGTGACAAGTATGAGGTTTATTCAACTTGGGGTAAGATAATCAGAAGTTGTACCAGAGTTGATTTGGAAGAAATGTACAAGGTTGGATTAAAACTGTATGGTGACTTGTTGCAAGGAGCAGTGATGAGCATAACAAAGATGGCTATGGAGTATTTATGCATGATGTTTGACCCTGATAGAGTTAAATATCTTATCAAAGACTTGCATCACAGTAATGGATTTAAAAGTATTGATCATTGGATGCTCTTTGAAAGATGTGGAGTCTATGTCATAACCATTGATAAAAGCTTTCATGAGTACTACTTGGTTGATAAGGTGTATGACCACAGCAAGGCAAAGTTGCAAGGGATGCTGAAAGCAAAGTTGGTCTGCAATAAAGGTTCAGAGATGGCAGTGATTGTGATTAAAAGAACCATCAATCAAAGTATGGGATTGAATCCTGATCTAGGAATCTGAGCAGTTATTTTGAAAGCATCATGAAGACCGTATTTTGAAGAACTTAACTTCTTGTTTACAAAAGTTAAGTTAGGGGGAGATTGTTGGGTATGAAATATGCTAAGTCTAGATAGTGCTGCTAAGTATTGAAGATTACTACTACTGAAGACTTTAGTACTGCTACTTGAAGATTACTACTACTAGAAGTATTACTACTGCTTGAAGGATTACTATTGCTAGTAGTTAGTATTGCTTGAAGAGTTAATACTGCAAGTTGGAAGTTACTACTGCAAGCATGGTTAGTACTGCTATTGATAAGAAGATGCTACTGAAGATTAATGTTGCTTATGATGATAAATATGGATTGGTTGCTTAAAGCGAAAGACAAGGAGATTGAAGATAATTATGGACTGGATGTTGAAGATCATCTTTAATTTAATAATTATCTTGTAATCTGTTTTGTATATATATAGTCTAGAAGTTTTAGACTAGAAGTGTACGCATTGTTTTGTTTTAGAGAGAATTAGCCTCAAGATTCTTAGAAATCCTTTCATTAGAGAAGTATTGAACGTCTGTTGAGCCTGTTCAACAGATTGAGGCTTTGGTTGTAATCATCAAGTTAATTCAATATAACTTGTGATTTGATTTCATATATTGTTCCATTGATTTACTGTTAAAGTGTTATTCCGCAACTTCTTTAACAAAGTTTCTGAGTGTTTATTTAAATTCTTGTTTTGAATTTCGATCCTGATAGAAATATTTGACATTTGGTTTGATGCCATTCATAAGCTCATAAGGTGTTTTGTTGAATCGGCGATGTAGAATAGATCTATTCTGAGTATGACATGCAGTAGACACCGCTTCAGCCCAATGTGACAAAGGAAGACCGGAATAAGAAAGCATCGATCTGGCAGCCTCGACAAGTGTTCTATTTCTTCGTTCAACAACACCATTTTGTTGCGGTGTTCGAGCAGCAGAAAACTGTTGTTGAATGCCTTGATCTTCGTAGAAAGCTTGAAGAGTGTTGTTTTTGAATTCTGTACCATTGTCTGATCTGACAACTTTAACCGCTTTTTGCTTTTTGGTCTGTATCATTTTGATTAGGTTGATGAGAATGTCGGGAGTCTCATCTTTGGACTTGAGAAACTTGACCCATGTATAGCGTGAATAATCATCAACAACCACCAAAACGTATCTTTTCTTTCCGATGCTCTTTGTTTTCATTGGTCCACATAAGTCAACATGTAGGATATCAAGAATGTCCGAAGTGCAGGCTTCGGGTTTTGGCTTATGCGGAACTTTCTTCATCTTTCCTTTCTCGCAGTCTTGACAAAGGTGGTCTTTCTGAAATCGGAGTACTGGGAGACCTCATACGGAATCATTCTTGACAAGGCGATCCATGTATTTAAAGATGAGATGAGCTAGTCGTCGGTGCCATATCCAGCTTTCATGAAAGAGGCTTTAGATAACAAGCAAAAATATCTTATGGAATTTTAACCTTGGAAAGATCAATAGTATATAAATTTGATCTTCTTTTTCCGACAAGTAAATCTCGGCCACTATCATTTTTTACAGCAACTCGTTTAGATTTGAAACTGACTTCAAGATCTTTGTCACAAAATTGCCCGAAGTTGAATAGATTATGGCTAAGACCTTCAACATAGCTAACTCGCTTGATAGTGATATTTCCTTGCACAAGATCACCATAGCCTATAATAGGAGCAGTCTCACAGTTTCCAAACTTAACACGACCACAACATTTTTCTTTAAAATTTGAAAGTAATGATTTGTTGCCCGTCATATGTTTGGAACACCCCGAATCCAGATACCATAATTGGCTAAGCTGCACATTCAGAAATTACACAGATTTAGGTACCCATATGCTTATGGGTCCCTTCTTGTTAGTCCGTTGCCTCTTATTTTTCAAAACTCTCTTGTTAGAAAAAATATGAACACAATCATTCATGGAAGAAAAAACATAATCATCTGAATCAGAACTAGAAGAACAATATGAGACATTTTTTGCAATTTGAATCATTTGCTTTATTGAATATTTTGTGTTTTTATTACAAAATGCAAATGTATCCGTTTTACAAAGACGATCTACACATTTATCCTCTATAGCTGCAGATTCATTTGACTTTTGCTTGATCCTCCATATCTGCCTAGTTGACTTCTTCAAAGTCCAATCTGAAACAGTAGAATCAGAAGAATTAGAATTTTCAGAAATGATATTATCTTGTTTATTTGACTTCTTTGACCTTCTTCTTTTACGCTTTGGTTTATAATACCGATCATTTACCTCGGAGAAGAAATTTTATCTAATAAATCAAACTTAGTGTTCAACATTTTTGAACTTACCTCGGAGTCAGAATTTTCAGAAAAACACAAGACTGGAAGAGATTTGCGCGACCCACTGGTGACGCATACTAAACTTTGTGCTACCAACTTCTGGCGCAAACCTTCAGTTTGCTCTACCTGTCGTTGGCGCAAACTTTCACTTGTTTGAACTTTTTGAGTATTTTCCTTAGAATCGGTAGAAAATCCAGAATTTATTTTGTCATCAAAGTCTTGTTTTTGAGAAATGATTTTGTCTTCAAAACTTGATTTCATGATAAAAAGAAATAAACTATTTTCAAATTCATTTTGAAGACTTTGTTCTTCTATTTTATCTTCAAGATCAATGATTTTTCCCTCTAATACTAATGGGGGAATATATCTCTTAGAATCATAAGAAACCGGAGATATATTTTCCTTATTAGTGTTATTGGCATATATATCAAAATAATCATTTGGTAATGAAGATTTAATGGAAGAATTGACATTTAAAACATTTTGAGATTTTCTGGACTTCTTTGATTTTTCAGGAAAATATTTGGCATTTTCACGAGTATAAACAAATGGCATTTCCATTTTCTTGTTGTTCATTCTTTTCTCATTTTCAATTTCTAATTCTTGCTTTTCATTCATCCACTCAATTTTAAATTGAGGAGCATATTTTGCAAGATTTAGATAATCAAAATTATATAAAGTGGGGATTTTTGTTATAACATTGTTTAAACAATGTGGATTTTCAAAACCAAGTCCCCATCTTTCTTTTATTGACTCATCACTCCTTGGTTTATTCATATAAATTGTTTGCTCAGTTTGTTCTCTCAAATATAACTTTCCTTCTAAAGCAATTATTTTATCAGAAAAAGTTTGATTCAAATTGGTCATTTTTGTCAAAGAATCAAGATTAGTCTTATTTAAATTTTCTAATTCATCCAATTTCTTTTGAAACTTCTCTTTTGTATCTGTCAAAATAAATTTTTCATCTTTCAATGAAATTTTCAATTTTTCAATCATGACAGATTTTTCTTGATTAATTTTCTTTTCAGATAAGAACTTTGAACGTAAGTCATGTAGAGCAGTTATTATGACGTTCATTTGAGATGAAATGAAATTAAAATCAAATTCAGAAGGTACCTCAGATTCATCAGTTGAGGTATCCGCGTCTTCATCATCACTTTTATCGTCACCAATAAAGCACATGGCAGTCGTTTCCTCATTTTCTGCCTCATTGTCAGAATGATCTAACCAGTATTCTTCCTCAGCAAGCAGAATTGTTCCATTCTCCCTCTTTTCTGCAAGTTCCAACTTTTTCCTGCAAAACGCAGAATCCCGAACAACCTTCACTCGACACTCTTTTGCAATGTGTCCCGGTTTCCCACAGTTGAAGCAATTCATAGCCTTCTTCTCTTCCTTTTTCGGCTCAACCACTTTAGCAGGCTCATACTTTGGAACATATGGCTTTGAGGGAGCACCGGTGTCCACTTTCTTTGATACGGAAGTGAAACGAAGATTGTTGGAACCTGATCTGTGCTGGAATTTCTTATGATAATGTTGAGAGAGAAGAATCATAGCCTTTTCCAGAGCTTCATTGTCATCATCAGTAGATCAATCATAAGCATTCTCAGATAATGCTTGTTCGGCTAATTGGCTAGCAAGGAGAGCAATTGGGTCTACTGTCTTTGGTTTGCTTTTCTTATCAATCTTTGCTTTCTTTTCAAGCACCAAATTTTTATCAGCCATCAAGATCTCATAAAGTTCCTGTATCGTCATTGTAGATATCCTGACATCATTCCTCATTCTATGACAAGATTTGCTCCATTCTGGTTGAAGAGCATTTAAAATTTTCAGATTAGCTTCCAGTTCAGTCTTTGTCACCTTAATATTATACAAATCATTTGTCACAGCCCAAAATCTGTCAAACACACTTTTCAGACTTTCTCCATCTTTTGCCTTAAACTCCTCAAAATTGTTCATGTATCTTGTCTGACGGAGTTGAGTGGCAACTGTTGATCCAAGCATTATCTTTTCTAACTGAGTCCACATTAGCATTGGATTATGCTTGAAATAGTCTATTCGATTATAAATCGAATTTGGCAGTGCAAGAATCAGATTAGACTTTGCTTGGTTATCTGCTTGGTGTCGCAAAGCCTCGTCAGCATCATACTCACTTATAAGCTTCTCAACCCTTGTAGCCGGTATGTTTCCAACAGCGGGAATATCTTTCATCGGCTTTACCATTGGTCCTTCAGTAAGAGACTTCATCATATTGTCACCATTAGCTTGTCTCTCTATGAAATTGATGAATCTGTCTTGCCATTGCTGAAATTCATTTTCATTAATCAGAACTGGAGGACGAGTGTCTGACCCCAAAGACATCATTATATCAATTTTGTAAAACTGAGCTTGTAGAGACATCTTTACAGAATCACAAAGTCAGAAAGTATCTAAGTCTGGAAGCCGAAAGACTAGCGCAAACTAGGATATTTGCGCGAGTAGTAGGTGGCGCAAACTATAATTTGCGCGAGGCGTTGATGACGAGAACCTTTCTTTGTGTGACAAGTAGATAACGCAACAGTAACTTGTGTGAGACTGAGATGGCGCAAAACTAGATTTGCGCGAAACTAAGATGGCGCAAATTGCTCTTTGCATGATGAACTGATGAAGTAAACTTGAACTTTTCGTGAGATGAGATCTGAACTTGATGAAAACCTGAGATAAACTGGCGCAAAGTTTAGATCAACTAGCGCAAAAATCAGATGAAATTAGATCAAACTTTATAAGAACTAGCGCTAAGTCAGGAAGAACTGGCACAAACTCATATGAACTCGCGCAAAATCCAGATCTGGCGCAAACTCATATGAACTGGCGCAAAACTCATATAATCCAGAAACAACTTCTAAAATCAATTATAACAACGAAATTGAAGAACTTTTCGCACACATATATGCTCGAAAACAAGTTTCTAACATTTTGTAACAAACAATTTGATCAAAAACACAAAAACGTTAAATTTTTTAAACGAACAGAACGAGAAGTACTTTTCCAGAAACTCGATAAATCTCAAAATTGAAGATCAAAAAGTGAATTTCTTGCAAATCGATGTGAATCAAAAGTGTTATACAATTAAAACCGAATCCAACAAACCAGATTTCAAGAAAATTCGATCAAAAATCAGACTGATTTTGATGAAAAATCAAAAAATGAGATTTTCTTGAAAAAATCAAGAAAATCAATCGAACTTTCTGATTTAACTACAAAATCAGAATCAAAACAAGATTCTCTCAATCCTCTCAGATTCAGAATGGCTCTGATACCAATTGATAATCCCAAAATCAACCAAATCTTAGAGAGAGAAAGTAGAGAGAGAGTATGCACCAAATGTATTCTTTTCAAATGTGAAATCCAAAGTTCTTACAAAGACAAAGCCACAAGGGACTTAAATACCGCTTGGCTAAACATACAAGGTAAAGTCAAACTAAGCACAATTAGCACAAGGTATAAATACATTGATTACTACTAAAAATAGACTTAACAGTTGCAACCATTACAACCCATATCACAATCGTCCTTTTAATCAAGATTGGTTTTATTTAATAGTTTGTTAATTATAAATTCATAGGGGCATATTAGTCTTTTGCGAATTTGGATATTTGTTTTTTTCTTTTTAAATTATTAATTGTTTTTATTGTTTCCATAAAACTAGATACAATTTTTAACCGTTTTTGGTTTTTATTTTTTTAATTTTTTTTAAAAGATATTAATTATCTAGTTTCCGTTTTACAGTATTGGTATAATTTTCTGGATGATTTGTGAAGACTGTGTTTGCATTCGAATATAGTTTTTGGTTTGGAGTAGGATTGTTGATTGTGTACTGATTGTCAATGGACAGTCAACATTAGATCGTCGGTAATTGCATCGGAGGCGACAAGTTCAATCATATTGATGGTTGTCGGTCGAATTTTTATCCGAAAATCATCATCTTCTTCATCCGGAAATCATCGTCTTCTTCATCCAGTAATCATCGTTTTTTTCATCCGGAAATCATCATCTTCTTCACCCGAAAATTATCGTCTTTTTCACCCAAAAATCATCGTCTTTGATATTCCCAAATAACAATGCTATGATCACGATGACTATTTATTTCCAATCAAATCAATTTTATTAATCACAAGTCTGAATTACAATATTTCTTTCTCAAACTTCAAAACTCGTATGACACAATGATGAAAGCTACTAGCTTAGAACACGCACAAAACCTATATATACACAAAACAAAACGCGCTAAGAACTCTTCACGCACACTATACAAATGCGCAAACAACTAAAACATAAAATACAATGTTTGACTTTGACTTTATTACACGAGACTTTGACTTTGATGCTGAGAGTTGACTTTAGCTTTGACCTTCAGTCTTTAGACTTCTGTGATCTTGTATCCAACAGATTTATGCTCTAACAATCTCCCCCTTTGGATCAAGATCATCTCCAAAAGATTTAGCAATTCAATCTTCTCTCTTTAAGTACAATCTCCCTCTTTGTTAAATTCTGTTAACCCAGAATGTCTTCAAAACAAATGTATTCTTTCCAAAATGATAGAAATCTCTTTCAGACACTTGAAAGAAATCATCTTCTGTTTCAGCTCAGATTGCATCAGCAAATTATCTTCAAAGAAGATTTCTGTAAAATTGAGCATGTCTTCAGAAATCTTTTGAATTTGCTTTTCTCTTCTATAGTCTTGCAATCTTTGAAAACAAACACTCTTCAAAACAATCTTTAATCTCCAACTTTTATTTATCAACACCAAAATTTGTTTCAAATTGCTCTTCAGTCAACATTTCTTTGAACTTTGTCATCTCCCCTTTTTTGATAATTGCAGCATGAAATCATCAAAAATGTCCCCAAGAAATGTCTTTATCTAACCACTGATCTTTCGAACTCTGAGCCTCTGATAATATGTCGATCCAATGAATATATTCATCCGAATCTTTTCAAATTCATACAAAATAAGAATGTAACACCTGAATCAACAAATGAATCAGTTAAGATGTCTGTCAGTAACACGGAGTTACTATGTGTAACGAATACACATTGGAAAGGAGCTTTTTTTGATGTTCACTCCCCCAGGGCTTCCATCCAATCATCGAAACACCACAAAGGCAATTTCTATGAACGTTATAACAAGAAAAACAAATTTCCTTGTGTGTTTGTGCAAGTGTTCGAAAGAATTAAGCACATGATGATTTGCTTTTATAAGGCTCAACATTGTGTAAACCACTGAGACAACAGTAATTATAACACATACTCAATGTGCATGATCGAAGTGTGAAGGTGGGGCAGACTTCTGTTATGTCCTATTTCAAGTTTCTAATTGCAAAACAATCAAAACAAACAATATTATCACAATTACCTGTTTGATTCAAATTCAAATTCAAAGTGTTTACAAATTTCTCTTTCTAGATGATTCTTTCTCTCTCTACAATTCTCTCTAAAAATGCAATCTCAAATTCTAACCATCTATCTGTTAAACAGCAAATGAAAACTATTTATAACAAGGAAACAAATACAATTTACTTTGACTTTTATTAACACAAGACTTTGACTTTCCATGAGAGTTTGACTTTCCAGCTTTGACTTTATGTATCTTTGACCTCTAGTCTTCATGATCTTGTATCCAACATATTTCTGCTCTAACAATCTCCCCCTTTGGATTCAAGATCATCTTTGAAAGATTTAGCAGTTCAATCTCCCCCTTTGGTTCAATTTGGACAATCTCTTCCTTTTGTTTAACTTTATTCTTCCCAAGTCTGTCTTTGAACTGTTAGTGTATTATTGTATCCAAGATTTAAATAGGAAAAGTCAATTCTTGTAAAGTCAATTAATCAAGTCTTGTTTAGTCAATATGAGATTACTTAGTGGTTAAGCTTGTGATAGCATCCTTGGTATAAATACCTTAGGTGCTTTGTAATCAAGTAAGCAAGTTCATATTGTATGCTTTAACATTGTCAAATATATGATTGGAACTTTCTCTCTCTACACTCTCTCTCAAGAATCTTGATACTGTTATATCTTAGATCTAGAGAATTGCTTGATTTGGATTGGGATTACAATATCAATTGGTATCAGAGCGAGACCAAACAATTTTAGATTGATTCGATTGGACAAATTGATTGAATTTTCTGAAAATTTTGTCAAGAACATTCGCTTTTGTGAAAAATTCACTGTTTGATCGAGTTCTTCATGAATTGTTGAAATTTGTGTGTATAATTGATTCAGTTGAATTCGATTTATGTTTGTAAACGTTTAGTGTTCAAAACAAACACAAATTAATCACTAGAACAGTTTTATTTTTGGATTTCATTGTGTTTTTCTTGAAAAATATGTCGAACACTGTTCTTGAATCAAATGAGTGTATTTTGATGTTTTTAATCAAAATCTTATGTTAGAATAATGTTCTAATTGATAATTCGATCATATTGGTGCAATTTTATGTTTAAATTTGCAGGTTTAAATCGATTTGGATTGATTTCGTGAACAGAACTGTCAAAACGTGCAAGATCTTCAAAACGCGCAAGTTCATCTCAAGAACACGCAAGATTCAAGATGAAGAACGCGCAAGCTAAGCCTGGGAGTTTCAAAAATGTCAAAATTTGTCTAAGTGCTGAAACGCGCAAACCTAGCTTTGCGTGAGTGTCTAAACGCGCAAACCTCTTAAACGCGCAAACGTTATAACGTGCAAACGACATAAAACGCGCACGTAGCGACTAGCGAGTTCCAGAAACGCGCGAGTGCCTACTAGCGAGTTTAAGTGTGAACAGTGATTTGCGCTTTCAGTGCCTTGCGAGTTTTGAGCTTTGCGTCTCCAGTGCCTTGCGAGTTTGATAGTCATGCGAGTTTGAGCAAAACGCGCTACTAATGTCCTGCGAGTTCTAGAAACGTGCACGTTACCATTTGCGAGTTTCTTTGTGAACAGTAACGAGCGTATACAGTGACTTGCGAGTTTCAAGACTTAGATTTTTTTTCTGAAAATTAATTTTTTTTTTGTGTGATCCAAGTTTGACTTTTTAGTCAACATTTCTGATTTGTTTGGGAACGATCATTTCACATCAAGCTAATCTGTCAAGATGCCTACTACAGATGAAAGAGGAAATACAGTACTTTCAACTAGAGATATGGTTGTATTGTACATGCCTGAGATACCTGTTCTAGAAGCAGAAAGAGACAAACTAAGAAATCAGAATTTAGTGCTTCTAAAGCAGATTCAGGAGTTGAAATTTAATTTGTCAAACTCTGATAAAACTCCTGACTGTATAAAGTGTACTAATACTGTTAAATCTGATATTGCAGGTATCATCAGTGCAAGAGAGAAGGAGATTAAAGAAAGAGAGAAAATGATTGATTTAAAAGAAAAGACTATTCAGTCATGTGAGAAAGAGATTAAATTGAAAGATTGCAAATCTTCAAAGCCAACTGAAGACGACTAAACAGAAAGCATCGGATTTGCAAGATGAATCAGTCAAGCTTCAAAACAAGTTTAAGGCTTTTGAAGATCAAATATCTGTTTTGAAGAAGAAAAATGCTGAACTGCAAACAAGTCTCCAAGCAGAAAAAGAAAAATCAAATATGAAGACATCTTTAACTCAACAATCATCTGAGATTTCCAAGAAAACTTTACAACCGAAAAAGGATCTTGAGCTTAGATGCCATAAACTTTCCAAGCAAGTGTCTGATTTTGAAAAGATAATCATTACTGAAAGAGACACATTTGCTAAGGAAAGAAAATTTCTTGAAGATAAAAACACTGAATTTCCCAAGCAAATTTCTACTCTACAAGACTTGCTAGAAAAGGAAAGAAATATTTTCAAAGAAAAGAAGTAGTCTTTTGAGCAAGAAAATAAATCATTTGAAAAGAGAAATGTTGGGATTTTCAAAGATATTTCTGAGAAAAATAAGAACTTGGAAACAGATTTTAAACAAGAACGTTCATATTTTGAATCTGAAATATCTAAGCTCACATCCAAATTATCTGTTCTATCATCAGATATTCTTAAAGAACAGATGGCTAAATCTGATTTGAAACAGAAGTTTGACACACTTACTTCAGAAAGAAACATTTTATCTAAAAAGATAAAAATCTTGGAAGCTGTAAACATTGAATTGTCAGATAAAGTAACAGCTGATGTGATTAGTCAATCACCTGTTGATAATTCAACAGAATCAGTCTGTTCGTTCAAAACAGCTTCAAGTTCTATTCATGAGAAAAATGTTTTGAAAAAGAAAAGTGTCAAATCACAAACTGTCAACTCAAATCAGATCAGACCATCTAGATCTAGATCTCTGATTGTTTGGAAGAAGAACAACTTTCAAGCATGAAAAACAGTTTCTTAAATGTTCAAACTACTTCTGATTCTCAAACGATTTCATGAATTAAGAAGTGTGACTTTAAATGTTTTTCATTGTTGAACTTTAATGTTTAACTGACCGTGTGTTTCCAAAGATCAATACTTGTGTATTATCTTTTCTATATACTGTAAAGTATTCACACAAACTGGTTCAGTACATCATATTGAATATGTTATTACCATGTCTCTAAACGAACCTATTTTTCGATGGTAATACCCTCGTTTGCTTTCAAATGTTGTTTGAGCATCATACATCATTCATCATTTCAATCTTGTGCTTTCATTGCTAAAATTGTTTATATTCGTTCATATAAACAAAATATCCAATTCTTTGATACCCTAACCATTTTATTTGATCTGATTGATATATTGTCAGATTCTCAAAACAATTCTCTTGATTTGATTTCATTCATTCAATATATTTGTTTTGAGAAATCTTCAAAGTTCAATTGCTCAAATCTCATGAGCATACATTTTGACAATGTTATCACATTGTGTGCTTAACTGTTCAGTTAAACTGTTGAGCAACTATTCTTTTAGGACTTACATGGGATTTGTGTGTGAGCTTAAACAGAACTTCCATGGATTTACGTTAACTAGTGTTTCCTACCTAGGAAGTTATCCTTGAGTGATTGAGGGGTGAGGGATCATAAATCAAAGAGTGGGGGAGATAACTCATCCGGTTGAGTTTTTCTCATTGTGTGGAGCGGAAAAATGTAAATGAGAGTTTGGTTAGAAGTGAGCTTTAATGTTAAAAAGAAAGAGGGTGTGAGAACAGAGTCAAAAGAATATCAAAACTCTACATCAACCACTTTCTGAGACGGGCAGCCAGATAATCTGATTGGTTCACATTCTTTGGTGACCATCATTGAAAAAGGCAGTGAGCCCATGCCAACTCTTGCATTAACCCCACCAGCCACTCGTTTCTTTCTTAACAAAGAAATGTTTCATTTTCTTTGGGGACGCGGCATATTTGCTATCTAGTCTTCACTCGGAAGATTTAGATATTGAAAAAGAAGGAAAGTTGCCCCACCTTCGCACCTCTTTCATGCACATTGAGTCCGTGTAATACTTGTTGATGTCTCAACAGTTTACACAATTTGAGCCTTATGAAACACAATCATTGTGCTAAATTCTTTTATACACAAGCACGAGCACACAGAAAATTTGTTTTTCTGTCAGAACATTCATAGATAAACCTTGTGTTTTTCAATGATTGAATTGAAGTCCTGGGGAGTCATCATCAAACCAGCTCCTTATATTGTACATTCGTTGTACACAGTAACTCCGTGTTACTGACAGACACTCCTAACTGTTTCATTTGTTGAATCAGGGTTACCAAGTTCATTATATCTGAATTTGAAAAGATTCGGGTATATACAGTTCATGATTCAGATACTCAGATCAAAGGATGGAAAATGTCAAATTATCATAAAGGAGGAGATTGTTAATTTGAATACAAAGGGGGATGATCAAAGAGAATGTGTTGAAATTGAAAAGTTTTGATGATCATGAAGCTCACAATCATCAAAAAGGGGGAGATATCTACAAAGATCAATTTCAAAGACAAATGGTGAAGATAATCCTGAAGAGATAATTCTGAAAGTTCAAGAAGAGATAATTCTGAAAGTTCAAGAAGAGATAATTCTGAAAGTTCAAGACAATTCAAATGCTTACTATGTTTCAGAGACAGATTCTGAAGATGATTCGTGAAAGTTTGTTTTTCTGAAGACGGTCCAGAGATCAAAGAAATGAAGATACATAGTTTTCAAAGATTCCTCAAAGTTCCAAAGTTTTTCAAAGATTTCAATGTTTTGTTCAAGACTTGTTGACTTTCCAAAGATGCAAAGTGTTAAAGACTTTTCAAGATTCTTCAACAACTTCAGAAAGAGCTTCAAAGTTCAAAGTCGTCAGAGTTAAAGTTGAAGAATCAAGCGCTGAAGACTAGTGTTAAATTTTTTTTTTAAATCTTGAATACAAAGGGGGAGATTGTTAGTGTATTATTGTATCCAAGATTTAAATAGGAAAAGTCAATTCTTGTAAAGTCAATTAGTCAAGTCTTGTTTAGTCAATATGAGATTACTTAGTTGTTAAGCTTGTGATAGCATCCTTGGTATAAATACCTTAGGTGCTTTGTAATCAAGTAAGCAAGTTCATATTGTATGCTTTAACATTGTCAGATATATGATTGAAACTTTCTCTCTCTACACTCTCTCTCAAGAATCTTGATATTGTTATATCTTAGATCTTGAGAATTGCTTGATTTGGATTGGGATTACAATATCATGAACAAAATTAACAATCTCTCCCAAATATGGTAGAAACGATCTTTTCAATAATCTCTTCAGAATTATCACAGAAACTCTTTCATACTTTAGAAAGAAATTATCTTCAGATTTAGCTCGACTTGCTTCAGCAAATAATCTTCAAAGAAAATTTCAGTAAAATCAACACATCTTCAAACATTTCTGACTTTGCATGAACAATCTTTCAAACTTTCAAACTTTATCTTCTTCAAATCTTTAACTTTGAAATTTCTGAATCTGACATTTCTGTAAATCATCTCCCCCTTTTTGATGAATAGAGCATCTATAGCATCAAAACTTTTTCCATGAAATGTCTCTGAAATTCTATCTGACCACTGATCTTTGATAATGAGCCTCTGTTTCGTTGCCAATTCGAATAATGTATTCATCCAGATCTTTGCAAATCTAGACAAAATAGGAATGTAACACCTGAATCAACAAATGAATCAGTTAATATGCCTGTCAGTAACACGAAGTTACTGTGTGTAACGGATACACATAGGAAATGAGGTTTTTGATGTTCACTCCCCCAGGGCTTCAATCCAATCATCGAAACACCACAAAGGTCATTTCTATGAACGTTATGACAAGAAAACAAATTCCTTGTGTGTTCGTGCTAGTGTAGAAAGAATGAAGTCATCAGATGCTTATAAAGGCTCAAAATTGTGTAAACCACTTAGACAACAGTAGATAAACACAAACTCAATGTGCATGATTGAAGTGCGAAGGTGGGGCAGACTTCCTTCTATTTCAATATCCAGATTTTCCAAATGAAAATCAGATAGATTATATGTTGCGTCCCCAGAAAAATATTAAGCATTTTCTTTTTAAGAAGAAAATGAGTGTCTGGTGGGGTTTAATCAAGAGTTGGCATGGGCTATTTGCTTGTTTCAATAATGTTCACGAAGACTTGTGAAACATTAGTAATGTGGTTGCCCGGCTCAGAAAGTAGTAGGTGCAGAGTTTGATATTCTTTTACTCTGATCTTACACCCTCTTTCTTTTAAATCATTTAAACTCACATCTAACCAAACTCTCTTTTCCATTTTACCTCAACGCACAACCCACACTCATTTCTTTTCGACTCCTCACACTCAATCACTATGGATTAACTTCTTGGGTAGGAAACACTGGTAATCGTGAATCCATAGAAGTTCATTTAAGTCCTAGCACAAAGAAATCATATTGTCCTATTAAGTATATGTTGCTCAAAATGGTTTAACTAGAACAGTTAAAGCGCAAATACAAGTCAGATGTATGTATGCTCAGAAATGTAATCATGAAGATTTGAGCATTTTTAAACATTGAAGTATTTTCAAACAAGTAAATTGAATGAATAGATAAGAATGCAAAAGACTTGTTTGAAAATCTGACATGGTATGAAAATGATCAGAATCAAATGATATAGCAATTAATGCTTAAGGTCAAGAATAATGGATATTGTCTATACAAAATAAAATATAGACATTCTTGAAATGAACGCTTCCAAATGAAATATCTCTCAAAATTCTTTGAAATACAAGCGGGGTGTCTTACCATCGAAAAATATGTCAAAGTCTCAAAGTCATGTCAAAGCAACTTTATTCACAAATTTATTGAAAAATAAAAGACTTAAAGTAATAAAACATTGAAAGTACGAGTTCTGATCTGAAATAATCAGAAGTCATATCCTTACTCCTTGTTGGTGTACTCATAAACTCCCCCTAAAAATATGCATCACAAAAATTAAGCAGTTAAGAAATGCATAAAATTCTAGAAACTCCCCCTGAGATCATGAACAACATGTTAAAGTGCAGATATCCTTTCAAAAATAATGATAAAGAAATGATGAAAAATTACAATAAAAAAACTTTAATAGGTAATTACTGATTAGATCTTGAGATTTAGCATACCAAGCTTAGACACAAGAAAATGAAATCTCTTTTCATCTAAAGCTTTGCTAAACAAATCTGCAAGTTGATAATCAGTCTTTACAAAGTAAAGTTCTATTGTACCTTTTTCTACATTATCTTTAATACAATGATACCTGACATCAATGTGTTTTGTTTTAGTATGTTGCACAGGATTAGTTGATATTGCAATAGCGCTCTTCGAGTCACAATAGATCGGTATTTTGTCAAACTTGAATCCATAGTCTCGAAGTTGTGTCCTCATCCACAAGACCTGAGAGTAGCAACTGGCAGCAGCTACATACTCTGCTTCAGCAGTCGATGTGGAAACACAAAGTTGTTTCTTTGACGCCCAGCTAACGAGTTTGTCTCCATGGAATTGAATATGACCTAAAGTGCTCTTCCTGTCCAACATGCATCCAGCATGATCTGCGTCTGAATAAGCAGTCAGTTCAAACCCTGTATCCTTAGGATACCACAGACCAAGATCTGCAGTCCCCTTCAGATATCTAAATATCCGTTTGACAGCAGCCAAATGGGATTCTTTAGGATTAGCCTGGTATCTTGCACACAAGCATGTTGAAAACATTATATCTGGCCTACTTGAAGTAAGATACATTAAAGAACCTATCATGCCTCTATAAGTCCTAACATCAACACTTTTACCCGAAGGATCAGTGCCAATCTTAGTACCTGGTGCCATTGGGGTTCCAATTTGTTTGCAATTTTCCATTTTGAATTTCCGAAGAATATCAAAAATGTACTTAGATTGATTAATGAAAACCCCCGTTGAAAACTATTTTACTTGTAATCCAAGAAAGAAATTCATCTCTCCCATCATACTCATCTGAAAACGTGACACCATGAGATTTGAAAAGTTCTTACAGTATTTAGGATTTGTAGAACCAAATGTAATATCATCTACATATATTTAAATAAGAATGATATCGGCTTTTTCCTTTTTAATAAACAAAGTGGTATCGACTTTACCTTTTGAAAAACCTGACTTGACCAAGAATTGAGATAAAACATCATACCAGGCGTGAGGTGCTTGTTTCAGACCATAAAGAGCTTTATCCAAGTTGTAGATTTGGCTTATCTGGATTTACAAACCCTTCTGGCTGAGATACGTAGACTTCCTCCTTAAGTATGCCATTCAGAAAGGCAGTCTTCACGTCCATTTGATAGACTGTGAAGTTCTTGTGAGCTGCGTAGGCTAGAAACATGCGGATTGCCTCTATACGCGCTACTGGAGCATACGTATCGTCATAGTATATGCCTTCCTCTTGCTTATATCCCTTGGCAACAAATCTTGCTTTGTTCCTTATAACAATACCATCTTCGTCCTTTTTATTCTTGAACACCCATTTAGTGTCGAACGGTTTTTCCTTCTGGTTTTGGCACTAGCCACCAAACTTTCAGGGCTTCAAACTGGTTTAACTCTTCTTGCATAGCAGACACCCAATCCGAATCAGCTAGAACTTCTGATACTCGAGTAGGCTCTATCTTGTTGAGGAATGAGTCATGCATACATTGATTCAAAGTTGTTGGCCTACTTTGCACCGGTTTGTCTAGATCTCCAATGATTTGATGTAACGGGTGCTCTTTGGTCCAGCGATGTTCATGAGGGAGTGGATTAGATGAAGATTGATCATGGTTATCATCTAATAATCCACTATCAACTTATTCATTTTGTACATCATGAGGGATGGATTCATTTTGTGCAGAAGCTTCAGTAGGTACACCTTGTTCAGTCTGTTGATCTGTCCTTACAGCACATCCTACTGACTCAGCAACTTCTGGCGCATCATTAGTAGATACAACTTCAACTATTGGAGTATGTATTTGAACTGGAATATCTTGCTGAATCGAGGAATTTGATTCAGTGGAAACATCTGAAGTAATTGGATGATTAGTCGTTGAATCTTCAATCCTGTCAACCACAGCAGGTTTATGCACATTAGATCCAAGATATTCATCATAAAACAGTTCAAATAAAAGATCTAAATCAGATAAATGATTAGTAGACGTTGATGCTTCATCTGATTTGTTCTTTTTAGATACAAGTTTTGAACTAAATTATCCAGAAGCTAACACTCCGGTTATCACGGGTTCTGAACTGACTTATTCAGAAGCCATTTCCTCATCGAATGTGACGTTTATGCTTTGGATAACAGTCTTTGACTTCTTCAACTATACTCGATATGCAGAAGATGTAGAAGAATATCCAATGAAGATGCCCTCATCTGCCTTAGCACTGAACTTGTTCAGACTCTCTGTGTCGTTGAGCACAAAACACTTACACCCAAATATATGAAAATATTTGATAGACGGTGTTCGGTTGTTGATCAAAGCATACGGAGTCTTTTGAAATCTGCGGTGTATCATGGAACGATTTTGAGTGTAGCACGCAGTCGAAATAGCTTCTGCCCACAAAAATAAAGGTAAGTTTGATTGGCTAAGCATAGTGCGAGCGGCCTCGACTAGCGTTCGATTTCGCCTTTCGACTACTCCATTCTGTTCAGGGGTACAAGAATCAGAGTATTGATGTGATATCCCGACCGATTCGAGATACGCTTCAACAGTTCTGTTTTTGAACTCTATGCCGTTATCAGTTCTGAGAAGCTTGACTGGTTGCTGCAAATTCACCTGGGTCGTCTTCAGAAAGGTAATGAGTACTTCGGGCGTCTCATCTTTTGAACGTAGAAATTTGACCCACGTGTATCACTAACTAGAACATATTTCTTTCCGCCTAAGCTTTGCTTTCGCATCGGACCACAAAGATCCATATGCAATAACTCTAATGGAGAACTGGTACTAGGTTCAGGCTTCGGTTTATGTGGAGCTCTCTTCATCTTCCCTTTTTCACATGCTACACACAAGTGTTCCTTTTCATATCTCAACTCATGAAGTCCATTTACCAATCTGCCTTTGACCAATTTGTTGATATAACGAAAATTCAGGTGAGACAGCCATCGGTGCCAAAGCCAACTTTGCTGCATCGAGGCTTTTGTCAGTAAGCAAACCTGATTTTCAGTCTGGACCTTTGAGAGATTTATGGTGTAGAGGTTTGACTTTCGAGTACCAACTAAGAGTTCTTTGCCGTCTTCAGTATACACTGAGCAACTCTTAGCTTTGAAATTTACCTCTAGCCCTTTGTCGCAGAACTGGCCAATACTAAACAGGTTGTGCCCTAATCCTTCGACATAGCTCACCTTTGTAATCGTTATGTTGTCTTGAATGATGTCACCAAATCCTAAGATCGGTGAAAACTGGTCGTTCCCAAATCGTACATTGCCACTGAATTTCTCTGTATAATTAGACAATAAAGCTTTCTACCCGGTCATATGCTTGGAACAGTCACTATCCAAGTACCACATATGTCGGGTCTGCAAGAGAAATCAGGTAACAATAGATTTAGGTACCCATTTAAAAACGGGTCCTAACATATTAGCACAAGATTCTGGTATCCATTTGAATATGGATCCTCTTTTTCTTTGAAAACTTTTGAAAACATTTGGTTTAGAAGAATAAACATGATAATATCCAAACCAATCATTAGAATTATAATGATAAGCAAAATCATTCCACCGATAAGTATAAGATTGAGTAGTAGGACGAGATAATTGGAACAATTTCTTCATTGAATATCGCTTGTAAGGAATTACAAGGTTTTGTTTCTTGAAAGCAACTTTACCAACTAAACACTACTATCAGATCTATCAGTAACCACATCAGGAATTGATTCTGGCTTCTCATCAGTCTTCTTTTTAGGTTGCCATTCAGTTCTCTCTTCAGACTTTTTCTTTCTTATATCTGAAACAAAAAATTTAGATTTATTAGGAAAATCTGATTTCTGAGATTGATTTTTCTTGTGTTTACCAGTATTGATCCATTTCTGTGAGTGTTGTTTCTTATTTTTCTTACCCTTAGCATAGTAATCAACATTCACAGAAACTGATTCACCAACCTTAGTTGATGATTCGCCTTTTTCATAAACACTTGGTAAAGATTCTCCATTTATCACAAAAGTCGAATGATCTGGAAGTGAAACATTGAAGTCAAACATATCAATTTCATCAATACACCCTTCATCAGAATTTAAGAAATCATTCGCAGACACAAATAAATCATCACAATCAGGTTCAGAAGTATGAGGTATTTTAGAAGATGTAGAACACACTTTAGATTTAAAAAGAAAATCTGTGTTCTTTAACACTGTAGAAAATACATCTTGTGTTAATTCACTCAAAATTCTTTCATCATATAAAAGATTTTCTAACTCAATTATTTTGCTTTCTAATACTAGTGGAGGAACATAAATTTTAGCTTGAATAGGTTTTGCCTCCATCTTAGTAGAAGAATAACTAGCAAAATAATCAGTTGAAAGAAATTTTGGTTTCTCAGAAAGATAACTATCATTCAGTCTTTCATAACAGAATGGTAGTTGGATTTTCTTTAAATTCATTATTTTCTCATCTTCTTTTGCCTCAACTTCTTTAGATGATTTGGTGAAAAATTTGGGTTTCAAACGAGGATAAGTAGCAGCTGCATACATAAAATTTGCATTATATAAACCTGGTTGTTTTCTGATAGCTTTTTCAAGATAATGAGGATTATCATAACCTAGTCCCCATTTTTTTCTTTAAAATCAGCTTCTTCATTAGGTGTATTCAAGAAAATAGTTTGATCTGTTTGGCCTCGAACATAAAATTTTGCTTCCAAACCATTTACCTTTTGCTCTAAAGTCTTGTTCTCAACCTGCAATTTAAACGCTTTTAGAACACATTCTTGTTTTTCAGAATCAGACTTAGACAATTTTGTTTCAAAATCAGAAATCTTATTTTCGAAACAAATCTTTTCATTTTTAAAATCAAAAGCAGATTTGCATAGAGAATCAATTAAATCTTTGTTCCCAATAACTGATTTATTAAGCTCAAAGATCTGTTGATTTCTCCTAGCAATTCTGTCTTTTTCCTTTTTCAGTTTGGATAGAAGGTCTTGAAGTTCGACCATCATGGCTTCCATTTTTGTCATGAAATCATTTTCAGTTAAGTTCATTACCTCGTCAGTAGTCTCATCATCAGAATCATCATCTTTCACCTCTTTTCCCATCAAGCATAAGTGGGTTGACTCTTCTTGTTCTTCCTCCACATCAGAATGATCCAACCATAATTCGTCTTCTGCCATTAATGCCTTGCCAGCTTCCTGTTGCTTGGCCAAGAGCATTTTATTTTTGTAGTACTCCGAGTTGCGAACCTTTGGCTTCCGACAATCTTTTGCGTAATGTCCGACCTTGCCACAATTGTAGCATTTGATCAGATCATCACCTTTCTTTCCAGTACTGGTGTAGTCATTCACATACTTTTTCTTTTCTTCCGGCTTCTTCTCAACAAATCTACTTCCTTCCACTTTTTCTTTGTGCTCATGGTTCTTTGAACTTGATGAAGAGTATCTCTGAGAATTGGATCCCGGTTTCTTGTAGAATTTATTTTGAAAAGCACGGGTCAGTAAAAGCATTGCTTGCTTAAGATTCTGTCCATCATCTCCATCAGATTCAGACTCTGATTCAGAACTGGACATCACTATCTTCTTCTCTTTCTTTTCCTTCTCCTTCTCTCCAGCCACCAATGCTATAGGATCAACAGCCTTCTCAACTTTCTTTTTCTCAGATCTTTTCTCCTCAACCTCTTCCTCATTCTGTCGTAGAGTCTCGTAGACTTCATGTAGTGGAATCTCACTCAAATCTTTCATCTGCTTCATTCTACGAGTGTGCTTTTTCCACTCAGGTTGCAAGATGTTGAGGAATTTCACGTTGTTTTCAATCTGTTTCTTCTTGACCTTGTTCTTAGAAAGCTCATTTAGAAGCAAAAGAAAATCTTTCATATGTGTCCTCCAGACTATCATTCTCCTTTGCTTTAATCTCTTCGTAGTTGTTTATGCAGTTAGCTACCTTCATTTGGTTTCTAACTTTAGAACCCAACATCATCTTCTGTAGCTGATCCCACATTGATTTTGCAGTTGCGTTGTAGCTGTCTATTTTCACATAGATCTCATTTGTAATACTCTAAAAAAGCAAAGATCTGGCCTTTTTATCAGCATCAAACCGATTTTTCTGTTCATCAGTGAATTGAGCATACTTTTTATCAACTCTCTTTGTTTTCGGAGCACCATCTGAGTCATTACCTTCAACATGAATCTCCTCAGTAATTCTTGGCATTGGACCATCTTCTATTGATGCTAGAATATTCTTTCCATTTGTTTGTCGATCAATAAAATCGAGAAAACGATCCTTCCATTGTTCATATTCCCCTTTGAACAAAACCGGGGGCTTGACATCAGTGCCAATTGAGAGAGTGTCTCTGGAAGTCATCCTGTTTGAAAATATAATCAATAAGAAACTTGAAATTGATCGTTAGTTCAAATAAAATCACACAAAAATAGAAAATCTTGAAATAAAATTCAGAAATTTTGATCACAATTTGCAAAAATTTGACTAAGTATAGAAACTCACAGATCACTAAGAAGGCTTGAAACTCGTAGATGCCAAAACTCGCAGATCACTGTTCACTGAGAAACTCGCAGATCCCTAAAAATGCTTGAAACTCGCATGTTAGAGCATAAATATATTGGATACAAGATCAAGAAGACAAAAGTCAAAGTTCAAAAAGTCAAAGCTGAGAAAGTCAACTCTCATGTGAAAGTCAAAGTCTTTTGTAATAAAAGTCAAAGTCTATGTATATGTATTTTGTTTTAGTTTCCTTGTTTTTAGATGTAGGTATAAATAGCCTTGTATTTCTGTTTTTAGTATGTGTGTGAGAACTAACAGAGTAGATACGATTCAGATTGAGAGAGTATTGTAAAGAGAGAGAGAGAGAGAGAGAAAGTTTGTAATCTTGGAATTTGAAAGTGAAATCAAACAGGTAATTGAATTCTTGTTTGTGTTTGTTTGATTAATTGTGTTTAGAAACTAGAATCTGGGCACACAATTGGTATCAAAGCAGATTCAAATGGAATCATTTCAAGAAATCTGAGTTTGACACTGTGTTCTTCAAAGTCAGAATCGTTTTTGAGTTTTAGTGTGAATTTTGAGTTGTACTTGATTTCTTAGTGATCGATGAATGTAATAGATTGAGTTTGTGTAGATAATTTCACGAAATGCACTGTAATTTTCACGAATTTTTGGATTTTGTTGAGTTTTATGTCACGAGTTCTTGAACACTGTTTCATAGATCAAATTGTATTTTTGAGTGTTTGATTCTGTAATTCGTGAATTGTAATCTGTTAGAATATTGAAATCGAGCATCCCTACAATTTTTCAAGCCAATTGGACAAGGTTTGATCGAAATCTGATGGAAAAATCAAGTTTTTGGTCGATATACTGAAGAACACGCTAGTTCCAAGAAACGCGCAAGTTCTTCGCAAGAACGCACAAGTTGAAGATTTTGGTCTTAAACGCGCAAGGCGTTATCTGCGAGTTCTAGAAACGCGCAGATCGAAGTCTGCGAGTTTGATGATTGGGAAATTTTTCTAAGGACCAAAACACGCACGTAGCGATTAGAGAGTTCTACAAACGCGCTAGTCTAAGTGTGCGAGTTTCATCAGGAACAGGGTTCTGCGAGTTTGTTCATCGTGCGAGTTTGAAAATCTAAGAAAATTTTCTAAGTATTGGAACGCGCAAGCCATGGTTAGCCAGTTTGATCAAACGCGCAAGTTGTGCCTAGCGAGTTTTGGAAACACGCATGTCTCTGTTAGAGCGTTTCAAAGTGAATAGTTACTTGCGTGTTCAGGCATTAGCGAGTTTCTTCGAGAACAGTCTCTTGCGAGTTTCAGCGACTAGCAAGTTTCAGCGACTAGCGAGTTTTTCAAAACACGCAAGTCTTTGCGTGCGAGTTTCACAAACGCGCAAGCCTTAGTCTACGGGTTTTTCAACAATAGTGACTTGCGAGTTTTGTCACTTAGTCAAATTTTTCGAAATTTCTGATTTTTTTTTTAAGATTTTTCTTGTGATTTCATATTTGGACTAACGATCAGTTCTAGTTTCTTATTGCATATATTTTTCAAACAGGTTTAATCAAGATGACTTCTAAAGATGCTCTTTCCATTGGCACTGATGTCAAGCCTCCTGTTCTGTTCAAAGGAGAATACGAACAGTGGAAAGACAAATTTCTGGATTTTGTAGACAGACATGCAAATGGGGAAAACATTCTGCTGTCAATTACAGAAGGTCCTATGGTACCAATCATAGTTCAAATACCTGATGATGATTCATCTGATAGTGAAGATGGTACTGAGGAAAGAGAACAGAAGATGAAAACAGTTCAAGTAGAGTATGGTCAATATTCAGAGGAACAGAAAAGTCGATTTAAAGCTGATAAGCAAGCAAGATCTGTTCTTCTTCAAAGTATCCCAAATGACATCTACGTCAAAATAGACAGCTACAAGGCAAATGCTAAAAAGATGTGGGATCAGCTGCAAAAGATGATGATGGGTTCCAAAGTCGGCAATCAAATGAAAGTAGCCAATTGCATCAATAGCTATGAGGAATTCAAAGCCAAAGAGAATGAGAGCTTAGAAGATACTTATGAACGGTTTGTCTTGCTGTTAAATGAATTGTCAAAGAACAAAGTGAAAAAGAAGCAGTTTGAGAACAATGTCAAATTCCTGAGCATCCTACAACCAGAATGGAAGAAGCATACGCGTAGGATGAAACAGATGAAGGATCTGAATGACACACCGTTACATGAGGTTTATGAGACTCTGAGGAAAAATGAAGAAGAAGTGGAAGAGAAAAGAGCTGAGAAAAAGAAGGCAGAAAAAGTTCCTGATCCTATTGCATTGGTGGCCGGAGAGAAGAAGAAAGAAAAGAAAGAGAAGAAGAAGAAAAAGAAGAAAGTGCTTACAAGTTCTGAATCAGAATCTGAATTAGATGGTGATGATGGAGAAAGTCTCAAACAAGCAATGCTTTTACTGACCCGAGCTTTCCAAAAGAAATTCTACAAAAAGCCGGGATCCAATTCTCAAAGATATTCTTCATCAAGTTCCAAGAATCATGAGAACCGAGAAAGAGTTGAAGGAAAGAGACATGAAGAGAACCGGTAAATCTGTGTTATTTTACTGATTAGAATTTTATTTGTTTAGTGCTTAAATTTTTTCTTGTTTCGTTGTGTCAAATTTCATATTCAGTATATTTTTCTTTTTACTTTGTTGTTTTTCATCATTATGTTCTCATATTTTTTTTACATGGGTTTGAGCATTATTCAAGGAGGAGTGAAAAAGGAGAATTTTCTAAATGATCATATCTGTTTTCAAGGGGGAGTATTTGCTTTTCTTTATATGAATGCTAACTTGAAATGTCATATCTAGTGCCTTTGTGTAGGGGGAGTCAAAGAGCTTAAAAAGGTAAAAATTTTCTGAGTTTAAGTCAGCTTTGCGCCATCAGTTGGTCGCGCAAACCTCGATTTGCGCAACCTGCGTGTAACGCAAACCTCGCTTTGCGCAACCTGCGTGTAATGCAAACCTTACTTTGCGCCACCAATGTGTAGCGCAAACCTCTCCTGTTTTCTCCGTTTCTTTGATTTTGCAGATCTTAAGTTGTCTGGTCTCCAACATTTGCATGACCTAGTTGAACCAGTTCATCAAGGTCATGAGGGGGAGAAATCAGAGAAGTCAAGGAGATGTTAAAGAGACAAAGAGCTCAAATGTTTATCTGCTGATCAAGATTTGCTCAAGATTCTATTCTCTCAGCTACAATTTTTTCTTTTGTTGTTCCTGCTTCGACCACCACAGTTCAATCAAGGTCATTCAAAAAGGTGTGTCGTCTAGAGCACAAGCTACTGATCCAGACTTGTCAAGAAAGCAAAGATAATTCTTTCTGAAAGATGCTGAGAAGAAATTTTTCTTTAAAAGTCAGAAAGCTTCACAAAGTCGCTTTAATGGTCCGTGCTGATTTAGAAGATGAATTTTAAAGACCAAAGCGCCAATGATTACTAGGGGGAGATTGTTAGGTCTGATTTTATAGTAATCATTGTATTTATAGGGCTTGGTCAAATACTGTGTCTTGTGTCTATATCTGTGTTGTATCTGACCAAGGGTATTTAAGTCCCTTTGGTCTTGTAAGGTTGTAAGAACTTAACGCCATATTCAATACAATTGCATCTTGCGCTACTTTGCTCTTTCTCTACTTTCTCTCTCTAAAGATTCATTGATCTTGGACTCATAATTGGTATCAGAGCCATCTGAATCTTGAGAGGATTGAGAGATTGATTTTTCGTTCCTGAATTTGTTGAATTAATCGAAAATTTGATCGATTTTCTTGATTTTTTCAAGAAAATCTCGTTTTCTTGATTTTTCATCAAATTCGGATATGTTTGTGATCGAATTTGTTTGCTATTTGATTCATTAGACTCGTTTTTGGTTATTGATCACATTTGATTCTTACAATTTTGCAAGAAAAACAGTTTTAGAACGTCGATTTTGAGATTTAAAGAGTTTCTGGAAAACCCGTTTTCATGTACTGTTCCATTTACGAATTTGAGATTTCGTGATTTTTAATCGAATTTGTTGGTTGAAAGTTGTAAGAAAGTTGTTTTCGATCATCAGTGTGTGAAATTCTTGCATTAATTTCTTGGTTTTAATCGTTCTTGCGAATTTTTCTTGATTTTCTTCGTTTTGCGCAAGTTCATATAGGTTTGCGCAAGTTCATACTACTTTGCGCAAGTTCATATTGTTGTTCTAATCCTTGTGTTAGTGTATTTCAGGTTTTCTCATTGAGCTATTCATGCAAAGCTATTTTGCGTATTTCAAAGTTCAAGTTTAGTTTGCGCATTCTACAGCTCACACAAAGCTCACTTTGCCCCTTCCTCTTGTCACGAGAAGTCCAGTTATCGTTTTTTTGAGGGAAAACTCCGGCAATATTATAAAAAAGGAAAACAAAAAGTATGGCAAACCGCCTACAACCAAACGAAGAAACAAAAAAACTTGGAAACAACCCCATACCAAGCAACTAACAACCAAAATAAACACAACATAATAGACGCATATAACATTGAAAAAAAGATGCTAAAAACCACCAGAGCTCCAAACACCATCACCGCAAGGCCAAAGAAAGAATTAGGTCGCTTCATTAGCTATAGGGCGAGATCTTCTAATAGTCCAAGCAAGCCTTAAGTGAACCATGTCCCGTATCTCTTTGATGATCTTCCCCATATCACGCTTTTCATTACGGAACAAACGATTGTTCCGTTCTCGCCATATAAAGAAAATAGCAGCCGCAATGTAGAGTTTCGGCCTAAGCCGATTGGGGAGCCGATTTGCATCCGAAAGAGCCATCAATACATCGTCCCAACGATCCGGCCAATCTTCAATATCCGCAAAAAACTTTATCCGCGTCCAAATTTCATTGGAAAATTGGAATTCAAAAAACAAGTGGTTATGGGAATCCATACAAACCTCACATAAAGGGCAACTAAGGTTTGGATTATCCGGGTTCCATGAGAGCATACGATCCTGAGTAGGCAAACGCCGAAGACATGCAGTCCACATGCAAAAAGCGTGTTTAGCAATGTGCCCTTTAAACCAAACACCTTTCGTCCACGTAACAATCTGGTAAGACCCTCTCAAAGCGGCCGAAGTTGCCCTCACCGAAAACTCGTCCGTAGGCCCATTCCCATCATCCCAATGAATCCCGTCCCTATCATGCTCATTGAGAATCGGAAACTGAATCGTAGCAAGTTGTGGAAACCGATCCACCCAACTGTTCGGCCAAACCCCCTCAAACCTAGAGCTTAACTCTCTTAACGACGACCGCGTCGTGAATCCTTCCGAGTGAACAAATCGATAAGAAATAAAAGAAGAAAGCGGCGTACCGGAAGCCCAACGATCCTCCCAAGCATTTATCGCCGAGCCATTGCCAACCCGCATCATAATAAATGGTCTCAACACCGAACGAAGATCCCATATTTTCCTTAGGACCCACGACCACCGAGAGCTTTTATGAACAAGCCAGAAGTGCGTTTCTCCCAAGCAATGGAGTACGATCCAACGAACCCAAAGAGATTGTTTTCGGGTTAGAATGTTCCAAAGGTGACGCGACAACAAAGCTTTATTCCACGTAGCAAAAGGTTTTATTCCCAAACCTCCTCCATCGAAAGGCATACAAACATGCTCCCAAGCCACTTTGCACTTTTCTCTTGAATTATCACCTTGAGCCCATAAAAAATCCCGACAATGAGATTCAATCTTTTTTATCACCGTGGTTGGGAAGCAGAATATAGACATCCAATGAATCTGTAAAGATCCAAGGACTGATTTAAGAAGTTGTAATCGTCCTCCAAAGGACAAAAACTTGGCCTTCCAATTAATTATACGTGAAACCAACTTCGTCAAGAGCACATCATAATCACGCGTCTTCAATCGAATAGGGGAGAGCGGCAGCCCTAAATACCGAATGGAAAAACCCCATTCCGAAAAGATAAACACTCTCGAATAGCAATTCGAGCTTCCAACGGGACATTGCCATAGAAGATTTCACTCTTTTCAAGGTTTGGAGCTAACCCCGATTTGACCTTAAAGAGAGCAAGGGCCTTCTTAAGCACCAACACCGAATCCATATCGCCTCTAGTGAACACAAAGAGATCATCTGCAAAACAAAGATGGGTTAAATCAAGAGCTTGGCAATCTTTGTGATAGCCAAAGGAAGCCGCCTCCTCTATGCACCGTTTAAAAATAATGGAGAAGCCCTCCATCACGATGGTAAATAGGTAAGGAGACAAGGGATCTCCCTGACGAAGACCTCTACCACCTTTGAAAAAACCCGAAGTCTCACCATTGACGACCATCGAATAGGAAGGAGATGAAACCATTTCTTTAATCCATCGAACAAGAGCCCAATGAAATCCCATACCCTCCAACATATTAAAGAGATAATGCCAATCAACGGTGTCATAAGCCTTCTGGATGTCAATCTTGAAGGTACAACGAGGCGGCCCATCGGCTCGTTGGTACCCACGAACCAACTCATGAGCCATCAAAATATTGTCAGTGATTTGTCGGCCCGGGATGAAAGCAGACTGAGAGGGTCCCACCAAAGAATCCAAACTACCCTTCATGTGATCCACAATCACCTTGCTGATGACTTTGTAGAGGATCGAACAACAGGATATAGGCCTGAAATCCATAACCCTAGTCGCATGTGGCACTTTCGGAATGACACAAAGAAGCGTGTGATTGAGCTCTTTCTCTAGATTTACCGAGTAGAAAAAATTATGAATAGCCGTAGTTACCTCCGTACCCACCACACTCCATGCTGCTTTAAAGAACTTGGCAGAAAAACCATCCGACCCCGGAGCTTTGTCATTCCCAATCTGGAAAATAGCCGCCTTAATTTCATCGTTAGAGATCGGCCGGATCATGGAATTTGCTTCTCCCACCATGAGAACCCTACGAAAGGAAAAATCATCAATATTCGGGTCAACGGTGTAATCCCTAGCACCGAGAAACGATTGGAAATGGCTCAAGAATACCGCCGCAACATCTTGTCCATAGTGAAAATCACCATTTCGATCTGACACCACCTGTATACGCTGTCCATGGCTCTTCTCCTTCATAACACTATGAAAGAATTTCGTATTTGAGTCTCCCTCATTAAGCCATTTGACTTTCGCTCTTTGTCTAGCCGCACTTTCCTCATCTTTACAGGCTTGCTGGTAAGCTATACGCCAAAAGGCAAGATCCTCTTGAATTTGCCGATTGGTAGGATCAATATCGCTTGCCAACTGGACTACATCCAGTTCTTTTTTACAAAGGGCCACCCTCTCCGATAGATTTCCATAAAAACTTCTTAGCCTTCGAAACTGGTGCTTCAAGATCTTTAATTTAGCCAAGACTTTAAACATGAAAGTCCCATGAACTTGGGCCTCCCATCCATCCTTCGTAAGCTGCATAAAACAAGGGTGGTCTACCAAGAAATTATCAAAACGAAAATTTCGAGAGTGCAAACGAGTACCTCCCGTAAAAGATATCGCCGCCGGAGAGTGGTCCGAAACCCCCCTAGGTAAGAACTCCGCAACCGCATCAAGGAACCGATCAGTGAAAGCAAAATTATCCATCACCCGATCCAAGTCCAGTTATCGTTATCAGCGACTTACGCAAACCTCAGTTTGCGTATCACTTGGATTACGTAAAGCTCAGTTCGCGCATCACTTGACTTACGCAAAGTTCAGTTTGTGTTACAAGTTCATCACACAAAGCTTAGTTTGTGTAACCTTCTACTCACGCAAAGTTCTGTTTGCGTATCACTTCGACTACGCAAAGTCCAGTTTGCGTTTCCCGTTCCTTGAGAAAAGCTGTACTTTGCGCCAGTCTCAGACTTAGAATTTTTCTGAATATCTGCTATGGATTCTGCAAAGTTTGCCTTTCAAGCTAAGTTCTACACAAGTGATCTGATGATGTCCTTGGGATCTGAAACTCGTCCTCCAGTTCTTGTCGATGAAAATGAATTCACTCAATGGCAAGATCGATTTCTGAACTTCATCGAGCGTCAAGCTAATGGAGAGAACATGATGAAGTCTCTAACTGAAGGACCTTTCGTAAAGCCTAATAAAGAGACTCCTCCAACATCTGAAGAGGCTTCACGAATGAAAGTTGATCGAGAGATGAAAGCTAATCTGATGCTAGCTTTACCAAACTCTGTCTACAACTGGGTTGATCATTGCAAGGATTATCCAAATCTGTTGTGGGCACAATTGGAAAAGATCATGCTTGGTTCTTCGGTCGCAACTCAGCTCCGACATACTCGGTTCATAAACAACTTTGAGGAGTTCAAGGCCAAAGAAAGTGAGTCTATAAAGAGTGTTTTCGACAGATTCTGTGCAGTGCTGAATGATCTGCGAAAGATAAATGTGAACAAGACAGATCTTGAGACGAATTTGAAATTTCTTAATGCTCTTCAGCCTGAATGGAACAAATCATGTCACAGACTGAGGAACGATGTTCGGATTTCCACAATGCAGATTCAGGAACTATACGAGATTCTGATGACTGATGAGAGCTTGGTGCTAGAGAAGAAGGCCAAACTGGAGAAAAAGAACAAGAAGTCAGTAGACCCGGTTGCACTCCTCACGAGCCAACTGGCTGAACAAGCGTTGTCTGATAACGCTTACAACGAGTCAACTGATGATGATGGTGAGGCTCTGTAGAAAGCGATGATCCTTCTCTCTCAGCATTACCAGAAAAAGGTCCAACCAAGAACTGGTTCCAACTCTTCTCGCTTCACTTCTGTGTCTAGAGCCAAAGTACGCGAGCCAAAGACTGCTACTTGCTACAACTGTGGAAAGCCGGGGCACATTTCAAAGGAGTGTCGAGCAAAGAAGGTTAGGGACTCAGCTTACTACCGGAAGAAACTGGAACTGGCTGAAAAGAGAGAAAACGGAACTGCTCTTCTTGCCGAAGAAGAATTCTGGCTGGATCATTCCGACGATGAAGCTGCAAACGTAGAGATCGCTCAGATGTGCTTGGTTGGAGATGATCAGTCAGATGATTCTGATACTGATGAAGATGAGGTATATACTGATTTTGATCACAATTTCATAACCTCTCAGATGAATATTATAATTACTGCTTTATCTAATTTGCGTTCTAAGTTAATATCTGAAAAGAATTTAAATTCTGAAAAGTCAGATTTGATTGACAAACTGAAAATTTCTTTGAAAGATGAAAAATCTATTTTAGAAAATACAAAAGACATCTTTCAAAAGAAATTGGATGATTTGGAAAATTCAAATAAGACTTATCTTGAATCTTTGATAGCTATGACTAATTTAAAAGATGAATTTTCAGATAAAATAAATAAATTAGAAGAAAAGCTTTATCGAAGGAACCAATCTGAACAAACAATTTTTATGAACAAACCGAGGAGTTGGTTTTGACAAACCTCATTGTTTAAACAAAGTGATAAACGAAGTTCCTACTTTATATAAATATGATTATCTAACTCTTGCACACTATGCTCCTCAGTTCAAATTTCATTGGACTAGTGAAAAGCAAGTGTTAGAACTTGAAAATGAGAAAAGAACAAATAACAAGAAAAAGGAAATACCTTTTGTTTACACAAGCGAAAATGCAAAATATTTTCCTGAAAAATCAAGGAGAGGAAGAAGAGTTTTAAATGATATATCTCCAATCAAATCTTCAATGTCTGATGATTTTGTTGATCCTTATGCTTCTAATTCTGATAAGGAAAATATTTCTCCAATCATTCATGATTCTAAGAAATATACTCCTCCGTTAGTATTAGAAAGCAAAATCATCGATCTTGAAGATAAGATAGAAGATCAAAATATTTTAAAGGAAATTGAATCTGATATTATTCTTTCTTTCATGACTTCTAGTCTTGAAGAAAATTTATTTTCTCAAAAACAAGATTCAGTGTCTATTTCTAACCTTTCTTCTAATTCTAAGGAAAATAAAAAGGAAGTTTCCAATTTTAAAATTTTTTCTCAAAATTTTTCAGACTCCGAGGTAAATTCAGATTTATTAGTTGATCAGATTGGTTGCTTAGGTAAAATTATTTCTTCTGATTTAAATATTTTGTCTAAAATTCTTGATGATTCTTTTACGCTCAATGATCAATATTATAACCTAAGCGTAAAAGAAGACGATCAAAGAAGTCGAAGAAACAAGATAATGTTATTTCTGACAGTTCTAATTCTTCTGATTCAATTCTTTCAGATAGGACTTTGAGCGCTCGATCGAAGCAGCTCTGGAAAGCGAAGCGGACATCTGATGAACATACTTTTGATGAGGATAAATGTGTAGACAAACTTTATAAAAGTGACTCATTTGCTACATGTAATAAAATCTCAAAATATTCTATAAAGCAAATGATTCGAATTTCAAAACATGTCTCATGTTCTTCCTCAGATTCTAGTTCTGATGATTATGCTTTCTCTTCTTCTGATTCTTCTGATGTTTGTGCTTATCATTCTGATTATATCTCTCGTGCTTTAACTATCAAATCTAACAATTTTTTCCCCATAAGAAATGCAACTAACAAATACGGGACCAAATTTAAGTGGGTACCCAAATCTCAAACTGCTTCAAAGTTGCAGGCACCTCATGTTAAGGGGGAGTAAGAGGAATATTGGCTTCTGAGTACTTCAGCTCAGAACCCGTACTTCATGGACTACGACTTCTAGACATATCAATCTAGGACTCGTTCTTCAAAGCTTATAGCTTCTGACTAACGAGATACTGTGAGTACATCTACTTTTTATTCCACTGCATTTTATCTCTGTGATGTATTTCCAGTTTTCTCAAACTTTTCATGAATCTAAGCATTTTCAATCTCGTTTAAATTTTGTTCATCCCAATATTTCTTTTGAGACACATGTTTAAAAAAAATGTGTGTGTTTAGGATAAAAGTTTAAATCTTTACAAATTTTATTCTATAAAGTAACAGATTTACAGATTTTCTTTCTTTTGAATAAAATTTGTGTCTAGGATAAAATTTCATGTTGCTTTGTTTATATTAAAGTTTTTATATGTTCATATTTCAATTCTAACAAATTTTGAAAAGGTCAGCAACATGTTTGTAGCTTTTGTTACTGCTTTAAAGTTATGTGATTCAGAATATTTTATAGTCTACAATGCTTAGAAAACCTAAAAAGTCAGAATTTCAGATTGTAATGAAAATATGGGCTAAGCACTTAGACGTAAAACCTTGTGATTGAGATGAATATTAATTTCTTAAAATTCAGAAATCTCTGAGTTTAAAAGTTTGTACCTGTGACCTTTCTGGTTTGGGAAAGTAAGTTCTGTGGGATGCTTGTCATCTGATCCCCTAAGGTCAATTGATCTGGGAGTGATCAAACCCAAATCCTTCAATAGAATCAGATCGAAAGTCATGTTCTACTGGTATGAATGGGTTTAGGATGTGTCGATGTAGCCTTTCTGATCTGGGAAAGTAAGTTCCAAGGGGTGCTTGACATCTAGTCCCCTAAGACCAACTGGTCTGGGAGCGGCTGACCCAAATCCTGCAATAGGGTCAGATAGAAAGTTACGTTTACGGCATGTTCTTTACTTAATAAACTTTTTGATTCAAAAGATGCCAAAGTGCACATGCTTAAAGGATGCCAAAGAGCACACTCATGTCAAGAGTCCAATGAGCACACTGCTAAAAGATACCAATGAGCACACATCTCATGATACTTGGTGATATTTCTTAGTTGCGATAAACCTGTAGATTTGTGAAAATCTTAATTCTTGATGACTTAGTGTGATTACATGCAAAGTTCTCTATTATATTTTTAGAATTGCATTTTCTTGAAGCTAATCGAAGTTCGCATGATTGCACACTGAATAGATTGATGAAAGTTTTTGAAACTGAACATGTTTTAACTTGATATGCAATGAAACTTGTTTCTGTATCCAACAACATATATTTGATTTCACCTGATTGATAAATCTGTGATATTTTACTGATTAGAATTTTATTTGTTTAGTGCTTAAATTTTTTCTTGTTTCGTTGTTTCAAATTTCATATTCAGTATATTTTTCTTTTTACTTTGTTGTTTTTCATCATTGTGTTCTCATATTTTTTTTTACATGGGTTTGAGCATTATTCAAGGGGGAGTGAAAAAGGAGAATTTTCTAAATGATCATATCTATTTTCAAGGGGGAGTATTTGCTTTTCTTTATATGAATGCTAACTTGAAATGTCATATCTAGTGCATTTGTGTAGGGGGAGTCAAAGAGCTTAAAAAGGTAAAATTTTTCTGAGTTTAAGTCAGCTTTGCGCCATCAGTTGGTCACGCAAACCTCGCTTTGCGCAACCTGCGTGTAACGCAAACCTCGCTTTGCGCAACCTACGTGTAACGCAAACCTTACTTTGCGCCACCAATGTGTAGCGCAAACCTCTCATGTTTTCTCCGTTTCTTTGATTTTGCAGATCTTAAGTTGTCTCGTCTCCAACATTTGCATGACCTAGTTGAACCAGTTCATCAAGGTCATGAGGGGGAGAAATCAGAGAAGTCAAGGAGATGTTAAAGAGACAAAGAGCTCAAATGTTTATCTGCTGATCAAGATTTGCTCAAGATTCTATTCTCTCAGCTACAATTTTTTCTTTTGCTGTTCCTGCTTCGACCACCACAGTTCATTCAAGGTCATTCAAAAAGGTGTGTCGTCTAGAGCACAAGCTACTGATCCAGACTTGTCAAGAAAGCAAAGATAATTCTTTCTGAAAGATGCTGAGAAGAAATTTTTCTTTAAAAGTCAGAAAGCTTCACAAAGTCGCTTTAATGGTCCGTGCTGATTTAGTAGATGAATTTTAAAGACCAAAGCGCCAATGATTACTAAGGGGGAGATTGTTAGGTCTGATTTTATAGTAATCATTGTATTTATAGGGCTTGGTCAAATACTGTGTCTTGTGTCTATATTTGTGTTGTATCTGACCAAGGGTATTTAAGTCCCTTTGGTCTTGTAAGGTTGTAAGAACATAACGCCATATTCAATATAATTGCATCTTGCGCTACTTTGCTCTCTCTCTACTTTCTCTCTCTAAATATTCATTGATCTTGGACTCACAATAGCATTAATGGTTGAAGACGAATTTTGGTTGGATCATTCTGATCAAGAGGAAGAGAAAGAAGAAATTGCTCATCTCTGTCTAATGTGAAAAGAGGTCAAGTATGATGAGTCAGATAACGAGACAGCTGATGAGGTATTAAACTTAACTGAAAAAGATTTCATAACCAAAACGGAAGCTATGATGGTTGAGCTTAATGATCTTCAAGTAAAACTGAAGAAAGAAAAAGACAAAGTTGCTAAAAGAAACAACAAGATCTTTGAGCTTAATAAGTCTGTTATTGGGAACAAAGATCTAATTGATTCTTTACGCAAGTCTGCTTCTGATTCTAAACTTCAAGTAGATTGTTTTGAAAAGAAGATTTCTGATTTTGAAGTTAAAATTTCTAAGTCTGAGTTTGAGAAGAAAGAATCTGCACTAACCATTCATAAATTGCAGGTTGAGAACAAGCTCTTGAATAAGAAGGTAAATGGTCTGGAAGCCAAACTTTATGCGAGAGGCCAAACAGATCAAACAATTTTTCTGAATGCACCTAATGAAGAGGCTGATGTTAAGGGAAAATGGGTACTCGGTTTTGAAAACCCCAATTACTTAAAGAAAGCCATCAGAAAACATCCAGCATTATATAATTATGATTTTCTTGCTTGTGCTGGTAAACATACTCATTTAAAACCCAAATTTGTTACCAAATTACCAGAAGAAGTTGAGGCCAAAGAAACTGAAAATAGAAAGAATGTAAAGAAAATGCAACTACCATTTAACTATGCAAAGTTAAATGATAGTTATCTTTCAGAAACACCAAAAGTTCTTTCAAACGGTTATTTTGCTAGTTATTTTGTTTCTGAGATGGAGGCAAAACCATCTATTGCAAAAGTTTATGTTCCTCCACTCGTTCTGGAAAGCAAAATAGTTGAGCTGGAAAATGTTTTATCTGATGAAAAACTTTTGGTTGATATTCAACAAAGTGTGTTTTCTACAGTTTTAAAGAACACTGTTTTTCAAACTAAATCTACAAAGTGTTCTAAAGTTTTTAAGGCACCTCAAACTTCAACTGATAACTTTGATGACTTATTTGTGTCTGCAAATGATTTTTTAAACTCTGATAATGGGTGCATAGAAGAAATTGATATGTTTGACTTCAATGCTCCTCTTCCTGATCATTCTACTTGTCTTATAAATGAAAAAGTGTTATCAAGTGGTTTTAATTTTGGTGAATCATCAGCTAAGGTTGGGGAATCAGTTTCTGTAACTGTTGATTACTATGCTCAAGGTAAGAAATATAAGAAACAGCGATTACAGAAACAGAAATACACTTATACACAAAAGAAAAATCAATCTCAGAAATCTGATTTTCCTAATAAATCTAAATCTTTTGTTTCAGATATAAGCAAGAAAAGGTCGAAAGTTCGAACTGAATGGCGACCAAAAAGGAAGGATGATGAGATAGCTGAATCAGTTTCTAATAACTCTTGTAATAGATCAGTTAGTAGTGATAATGATGTAGTTGATCAACTTGCTTGTCCTAAACAAAACCTTGTAACTTCTTACAAGCGGTATTCAATAAAGCAACTGATTCAATTATCTCCTATTACTACTAAATCTTATCATTATCAGAGAAATGATTTTGCTTATTCTCATAATTCTTCTGATTGGTTTGGATCTTATCATGTGTATTCTTCAAGATCAAATGTTTTTAAAAGTTTTCAAAGAAAAGGATGATCCATATTTAAATGGATACCAAAATCATGTGCTAATCTGTTAGGACCCGTTTTTAAATGGGTACCTAAATCTATTGTTTCCTGATTTCTCTTGCAGACCCAGCATATGTGGTACTTGGACAGTGGATGTTCCAAGCATATGACTGGGCAAAAAGCTTTATTGTCTAATTATACAGAGAAATTCAGTGGAAATGTCAGATTTGGAAACGATCAGTTTTCACCAATCTTAGGATATGGTGACATTATTCAAGACAACATAACGATTAAGAAGGTGAGTTATGTCGAAGGTTTAAGGCACAACTTGTTTAGCATCGGTCAATTCTGTGATAAAGGGTTAGAGGTCAACTTCAAAGGTAAGAGATGTTCGGTTCGTACTGAAGACGACAATGAACTCTTAGTCGGAAATCGAAAGACAAACCTCTATACCATCAATCTTTCAAAGGTACAGAATAACAGTCACGTTTGCTTATTGTCAAAAGCTTCGATGCAGCAAAGTTGGCTTTGGCAACGACGACTATCACATCTGAATTTTTGTTATATCAACAAGTTGGTCAAAAATAAGTTGGTAAAAGGACTTCCTGAACTGAGATATGAAAAAGAACACTTATGCGCAGCTTGTGAAAAGGGTAAGATGAAGAGAGACGCACATAAACCGAAGCCTGAACCAAGCACCAGTTCTCCACTTCAGTTGTTACATATAGATCTCTGCGGTCCAATGAGAACACAAAGCTTAGGAGGAAAGAAATACGTGTTGGTTATTGTGGACGATTACTCAAGATACACGTGGGTCAAATTTCTTCGATCAAAAGATGAGACGCCCGAAGTTCTCATTACTTTCTTAAAGACGACTCAGGTGAATTAGCAGAGACAAGTCAAGTTTCTTCGAACTGACAACGGCACAGAGTTCAAAAACAAAATCGTTGAAGAATATCTCGAATCGGTCGGGATATCACATCAATACTCTGCTGCTCGTACGCCTGAACAAAATGGAGTAGTCGAAAGGCGAAATCGGACGCTAGTCGAGGCCGCTCGGACTATGCTGAGCTAGTCTGACTTACCTCTATTTTTGTGGGCAGAAGTTGTGTCAACTGCATGTCATACTCAAAATCGGTCCATAATACACCAAGACTCCATATGAGCTGATCAACAACAGAACACTGACAATCAAGTATTTTCATATATTTGGGTGTAAGTGTTTCGTGCTTAACGACAGAGAGAGTCTGAATAAATTCAATGCTAAGGCGGACGAGGGTATCTTCATTGGTTATTCTTCAACATCTGCAGCATATCGTGTTTATCTGAAGAAGTCAAAGACAGTCGTCGAGAGCGTTAATGTTACATTCGATGAAGAAATGGCTTCTGAACAACTCAGTTCAGAACCTGTTATCACTGGAGTTTTAGTATCTGGGCAGATCAGTCCAGAACCTGCCTCTACAGCGAATAATTCGAATAACGCTTCTACTTCAATTTCACATTTATCTGATTTAGATTTGTTATTTGAATTCTTTTATGATGAGTTTCTAGGGTCTAATGTACCTAAATCTGTTGTGACTGACAGGTCTGAAGACACAAGCTGCAATCATCCAGTCACTTCAGAAGTTTTAACTGAACTTGTATCCCCCGTTCAGTTAGAAACTCACATTCCATCAACTACTCCTACAGTTGAAGATATACAAGTAACTGCTGAGCCAGAAGTAACTGTTTTAGTTGGGTATGATATATTGTCTATTCCACAGCCAGAGTCTGTTGTTCCAACTGATGCTTCTGCACCTGAAACTTCAACTGCAAACCCCCCTTCTATTATTCAAACTGAAGAGCCTGATAGTGGATTTTTAGATGATGATCATGTTCAAACTTCATCTACTCCACTCCCTCATGAGCATCGCTGGACCAAAGAGCATCCTTTACATCAAGTAATTGGAGATCTTAACAAGCCTGTACAAACTAGGTCAGCAACTCTTAATCAATGTATGCATGACTCATTCCTCAGCAAGATAGAGCCCACGCGTGTAATAGAGGCTTTAGCTGATTTGGATTGGGTATCTGCTATGCAAGAAGAATTAAATCAGTTTGAAGCCCTGAAGGTCTGGAGATTAGTTTCAAAACCAGAAGGAAAATCCGTAATTGGCACTAAATGGGTATTCAAGAATAAAAAGGATGAAGATGGTATCGTCATAAGGAACAAAGCTAGACTTGTTGCCAAAGGTTACCGGCAAGAGGAAGGCATAGACTACGATGAGACGTATTCTCCAGTAGCGCGTATAGAGGCAATCCGCATGTTTCTAGCCTACGCAGCTCACAAGAATTTCACAGTCTTTTCGATGGACGTGAAAACGGCCTTTCTGAATGGCATTCTTAAGGAGGAAGTCTACGTGTCTCAACCAGAAGGGTTCGTGAATCCAGATAAGCCAGATCATGTCTACATCTTGGATAAAGCCTTATATGGTTTGAAACAAGCCCCTCGAGCATGGTATGACGTTCTATCTAAATTTTTGGTCAAGTCCGGTTTTTCCAAAGGTAAGGTTGATACCACTTTGTTCATCAAAAAGGAAAAAGCTGATATCATCCTTATTCAAATATATGTTGATGATATAATATTTGGTTCTACAAATCCAAAATACTGCAAAAACTTTTCTAACCTCATGGTGTCACGTTTTCAAATGAGTTTGATGGGAGAGATGAATTTCTTTCTCGGATTACAAGTTAAACAGTTTTCAACGGGGATTTTCATTAACCAATCTAAGTACATTTTGGATATTCTTTGGAAGTACAAAATGGAAAATTGCAAACCTATTGGAACCCCGATGGCACCAGGTACTAAAATTAGTACTGATCCTTCGGGTAAAAGTGTTGATGTTAGGACTTATAGAGGTATGATAGGATCATTAATGTATCTTACTTCAAGTAGGCCAGATATTATGTTTTCAACATGCTTATGCTCTAGATATCAGGCTGCTCCTAAAGAATCCCATTTGGCTGCTGTCAAAAGGATTTTTAGGTATCTTAAGGGGACTGCAGATCTTGGTCTGTGGTATCCTAAGGATACTGGTTTTCAACTTACTGCCTATTCAGATGCAGATCATGCCGGTTGCATGTTGGACAGAAAGAGTACTTCAGGTCACATTCAATTTCTTGGAGATAAGCTCGTTAGTTGGGCATCAAAGAAACAATTATGCGTTTCCACATCGACTGCTGAAGCAGAGTATGTAGCTGCTGCCAGTTGCTGCTCTCAAGTCCTGTGGATGCGAACACAACTGCGAGACTATGGATTCAAGTTTGATAACATACCGATCTACTGTGACTCGAAGAGTGCAATCGCGATATCTGCTAATCCTGTCCAGCATACGAAAACCAAACACATTGACGTCAAGTATCATTTTATAAAAGATAATGTAGAAAAAGGAACAATTGAACTTTATTTTGTAAAAACAGATTATCAGCTTGCAAATTTATTTACCAAACCCTTAGATGAAAAGAGATTTAATTTTCTTATATCTAAGCTTGGTATGCTAAATCATAAGACATAATCGGTTATTACCTAATAAAGTTACGTATTGTTATTTTTTCATCATTTTCTTTATTCTTATTTCTGAAGGATATCTGCACTTTAACATGGTTGTTCATGATCTCAGGGGGAGTAAGAGAAGATTAAAGTTGATCATTATTATTTTGAGGGGGAGCATAACTAATTTATGCATTTTACTTAACTGATAAATTTTTGTAATGCATGATTTTAGGGGGAACTTATTAGTCAAGTCAAAAGGAGTAAGACTATGATTTCTGATTATTTCAGATCAGAACTCGTACATTAATCGTTTTACTGCTTTATGTCTTTTACATTTGAATAATTCTGTGAATAAAAGTTGCTTTAACTAGACTTTGAGACTTATGCAGGATGAAAGAAACTGACAAGATCATATCTTTATGACTTCAGCTTGACTTCATGAGATTTAAGATTGTGCGAAACGGTAAATTTCTTATCTTAATTTCAAATGTATCTGAAAGAAGGACAACTTTCAGATATAGAAAACATGTTCTGAAATGTTCAAACCACTTCCCGATTTTTAAACAGATTTCATGAATTGGAAGTGTGATTTTAAATGTTTTTCAAGAATTACTTGTGCTTACATGATTATAAATCGTGTGTTTCCAACGATAAATACTTGTGTATTGTCTTTTCTATATACTTTCAAGTATTCACACACACTGGTTTGAATTCTTGTTCAAAATGATCTTACCATGTCTCATATTGTAACCAATTTTTTCGATGGTAAGACACTCCGCTTGTACTTTAATGAGTTTTGAGCGTTAATTCATTTCGAAACAGTTTTTCAAGAATGTCTATATTTTGTTTCGTATAGACACCTATCTTTTATTCTTGACCATAAGCTTTGATTGTTATATCATTCATTTTCTGATCATTTTCATACAATGTCAGATTTTCAAACAAGTCTCTTGCATTCATGTTCATTCATTCAATTAACTTGTTTGAAATATCTTTAATGTTTTAAAATGCTCATATCTTCATGATTATATTTTTGAGCATATTTACATCTGACATTTGTATATGAGCTTTAACTGCTATAGTTAAACCATTTGAGCAACACATGCTTTCTAGGATTATATGGGTTCTTTGTGCTAGGACTTAATTGAAACTTCTATGAAATCACGTTAACCAGTGATTTCTACCCGAGAAGTTAATCCTTTAGTGATTGAGTGTGAGGAGTCGAAAAGAAATGAGTGTGGGTGTGATGAGGTAATATGGAAAAGAGAGTTTGGTTAGTAGTGAGCTTAATGATTAAAAGAAAGAGGGTGTGAGATCAGAGTAAAAGAATATCAAACTCTGCACCAAATACTTTCTGAGTCGGGCAACCACATTACTAATGTTTTACGATTTTTGGTGAACATTATTGAAACAGGCAACTAGCCCATGCCAACTCTTGTTCAAAACCCCACCAGCCACTCATTTTTTTCTCAAAAAGAAAATGTTTCATATTTTCTGGGGACGCAACACATATGCTATCTGATTTTCATTTGGAAAATCTGGATATTGAAAAAGAAGGAAGTCTGCCCCACCTTCGCACTTCAATCATGCACATTGAGTCTGTGTTTATCTATTGTTGTCTCAGTGGTTTACACTATGTTGAGCCTTTATAAAAGCAACTATTCGTGCTTAATTCTTTCTACACTATCACGTACACACAAGGAATTTGTTTTCTTGTCATAACATTCATAGAAATTTCCTTTGTGGTGTTTCGATGATTGGATGGAAGCCCTAGGGGAGTGAACATCAAAAAGCTCCTTTATATTGTGTATTCGTTACACACAGTGACTTTGTGTTACTGACAGGCATTTTAACTGAGAGTTCTAGAGAGAGAAAGTTTGTAATCTTGGAATTTGAAAGTGAAATCAAACAGGTAATTGAATTATTGCTTGTGTTTGTTTGATTAATTGTGTTTAGAAACTAGAATCTGGGCACACACCGCAGATCACTAAACTCGCAAATTACTGTTTACTGAGAAACTCGCAGGATGAGTCGTGCGCATTTGGATAACTCGCAGATGCCCACTTGCGTGTTTTATCAAACTCGCAAAAACTCGAAAATGAACAAACTCGCAGACTGAAGAATCAAACACGCAAACTTCGATTTGCGCGTTTCTAGAACTCGCAAATAACACTTTGCGCTTTTCTTAGCAAAAATCAAAAATCTTTAAATTTGTGCGTTCTTCTGATGATGCTTGCGCGTTTTGTAGATCTTGCATGTTCTTGAAGAACTTGCAAGATGGTCCTATTTCAAGTTTCTAATTGCAAAACAATCAAAACAAACAACATTATCACAATTACCTGTTTGATTCAAATTCAAAGTGTTTACAACTTTCTCTCTCTAGATGATTCTTTCTCTCTCTACAATTATCTCTGAAAATGCAATCTCAAATTCTAACCATCTATCTATTAAACAGCAAATGAAAACTATTTATACCCACAACTAATAACAAGGAAACAAATACAATTTACTTTGACTTTTATTAACACAAGACTTTGACTTTCCATGAGAGTTTGACTTTCCAGCTTTGACTTCTTGTATCTTTGACCTCTAGTCTTCATGATCTTGTATCCAACATATTTCTGCTCTAACAACTTCCTTCTTTTTCAATATCTAGATTTTCCAAATGAAAACCAGATAGATTATGTGTTGCGTCCCCTTGAAAATATCAAACATTTTCTTCTTGAGAAGAAAATGAGTGGCTGGTGGGATTTTATCAAGAGTTGGCATGGGTTAAGTGCCTGTTTCAATAATGTTCACGAAGAAATGTGAAACACTAGTAATGTGGTTGCCCGACTCAGAAAGTAGTTGGTGCAAAGTTTGATATTCTTTTACTCTGATCTCACACCCTCTTTCTTTTAAACATTGAGTTCGCTTCTAACCAAACTCTCATTCACATTTTACCTCTTCACACAACCCACACTCATATCTATTTGACTTCTCACACAATCGATCACTCAAGGATTAACTTCTTGGGTAGGAAACACTGGTTATCGTGAATCCATAGAAGTTTCATTTAAGTTCACACAAAGAACCCATGTTTTCCTATAAAGATCAATGTTGCTCAATATGGTTTAACTTGAATAGTTAAAACTCAAATATACAAGTCAGATGAATATATGCTCAGAGATGTAATCATGAAGATTTGAGCATTTTAAACATTAAAGATATTTCAAACAAGATAGTTGAATGAATGAAATGAAGACAAAAAACTTGTTTGAAAATCTGACATTGTATTATAAAGATCAATATCAAATGATTTATCAATGAAGGCTTGGGTCAACAAAAATTGATATTGTCTATACGGAACAAAAATTGATATTGGCTCTGATACCAATTGATATTCCCAAATAACAATGTTATGATCACGATGACTATTAATTTCCAATCAAATTAATTTTATTAATCACAAGTCTGAATTTCAATATTTCTCTCTCAAACTTCAAAACTCGTATGACACAATGATGAAAGCTACTAGCTTTAGAACACGCACAAAACCTATATATACACATAATAAAACGCGCTATTTCACGCTAAACACTGTTCACGCACACTATACAAACGCGCAAACAACTAAAACAGAAAATACAATGTTTGACTTTGACTTTATTACACGAGACTTTGACTTTGATACTGAGAGTTGACTTTAGCTTTGACCTTCAGTCTTCAGACTTCTGTGATCTTGTATCCAACAGATTTATGCTCTAACAGTCTTCTTCACCTGAAAATCATCGTCTTCTTCACCCGAAAATCATCGTCTCCTTCATCCGAAAATCATCGTCTCCTTCATCCGGAAAATATCGTGTTCTATATGACACTCATTGAAGGTTATTTGATCATGAAGTTAAGTTCACTAATCGATTTCCGTTTTAAAAAATGAATGTATGTTCATGTAATGGTATTCACTAAATTGTTTTTATGAATTAGCGTTCTTGAATTTCTAATCACAAGCCTTCATTCAAGTTTCATGAACTGTACAACATGATTAATTTTTCAACACAACCGTAAAGTTAGTAGTTGATGTTCATGTAATGGTATTCCATAAATTGTTTTCATGAATTAGTACTCATTTCATCGTCATCTTCCAAGTCGATATCGATGGGTGTTTCCATCGTGTTTTTGAACTTTGAAAAGAGTGCAACAGCCTCAAACGGTCGCTCCTCCACCGAAATGATTCAAGATGATTGAATTAGTTAATGATTCGACCTTGAAGTGAAATGGTTTACGACAAATATAGATAAAGACATCGTTACGTCTATTTTCGTCGGCCATTGTTGTAGATGGTTGAATGTTGCAGAATTCTATTCTTGGAGATTGTTGATACTAGGTTTTTTCTCATTTTGTGTAACCGTATGAATCATGAACGAGATGTTTCAGTGATTTGATTACCATGAATAAGGGAGGTGGTTTTTGACTATGAATTTTCGTCCTAACTCGTGAGCGTCATTTTAGGGATTGGATTCATAGAAACACGTGTTTCCATGATTAGGAAAAAGTTTGAAATTATAATTTATGCTTATTTTGCTCTTCAACAGGCTACTTTTCAGTGAAAAAAATAATAGAAAATGAATTTGATAAATATGTAAGGGGTGAATTAATCTTGACCGTTGGTATCTTAATCTATGGTGATGAGGGAGGTTGCAAGGGTTGCAACCTTTATTGGCGTTTCATATTAAAGCACCCCTATATATATAGGGGGTCTTTCAAGGAAGAATTGAGTTGTTTGTGATAACTGTGAGATCTATTGTGAGCCACATATTAAAGGACATTTTAGGAAATTATTAATTTTAGTAATGTTGACTGAAATTTAATTTAAAGGACATTTTAGGTATTTTTTTTATCTCTCCCCTCTCCTCTCTACTATGTCCGACCACCTGCAGTCGGCTCTGGTGATCCTTATTCCAGTGGATATACAATGTGATACATAAAAAGAAGAAGGAACAATGTTAAAAAAAGATACATTGTGTTACACTTTGATTACCATTGAGATACACTTTATGAACATTGTGATTACCATTATGGTACACTCAAAATACATTGTGTTACACTGTGATACCATATGTGATACCGCTGTGATACCACATGTGATACATTGCGATTACCATACTGTTGTGTTGTTGTCGCCACTGTGGTGTTTCACCGCCACCATCACAACGTATTTCTTTCTTCCATCATACGGAGTAAACTCATACAATAATGGCCGAGAAGTTGGTTGTAGTTTTCGTCATTTGTTTTCGGACCCCTTGTAAGAAAACCTTGTGCTAACTTCATGTTCTCCGCCACATCCAAACACTCACCGTTACCTGAATCCATCTTCGATTCTTCAAAAAGTCGTCTTCCCCTAAACCTATCATTATCAAAATAAACCGCTCGATCATTGACTATTTCAATTGTTGCTCGATCTTTGCTGGATCCATTATCGAAATCTCAGATGTGGTCTTCCAATGGCTAATTTTCGTGCTGTTGAGAGAGACGATTGTCGACAGCGACGACTCCAACTGCGGTTGAGTCGATGGCGAAATTCCGGTGATAAAATCTGGGAATTGATTGCAAGAGTCTCATTCCATTTGGTGGAGATATGGGTGACGATCAGATCTCATATGTTGGCGCTTGAATATTTAGGGATTAGGGTTAACCTTTGGCAATCTTGAGAGAGATAGTGTGTGAGAAATAAATGATATGTTTATATACGATAGAGAAATAAATGGGATGTTTATATATGGTAGAGAATTAAATGGTTATTTTATGATTTATATATTTAATTAATTAGATGTATAAAATAAATTTACTAAAATACCCTTTTATATATATATATATATATATATATAGGGAGAGGTTCATTTGATATATGAGAAATAGAGAAGTAATCTTAGCCATTCATCTGGTCAACATTTGCGGCTTTGACCGCGAAGCACCGGATAAATCCTTGTGTGGTCTATAGAAGGTAGATGGGTAATTTCGTAAAATACACGGGATGAGTTCATATATGAATCTGTATGAATCACAAAGATTCATATATGAATCTGTTAATTAGTTCAACTGATTCATATATGAACCTTTGTGAATCACAAAGATTCATATATGAACCTTATATATGAATCTGTTAATTAGTTCAATTGATTCATATATGAATCTTTGTGATTCATACAGATTCATATATGAATCTTTGTGATTCACAAAGGTTCATATATGAATCTTTGTGATTCACAAAGGTTCATATATGAATCTTTGTGATTCACAAAGGTTCATATATGAATCTTTGTGATTCATACAGATTCATATATGAATCACAAAGGTTCATATATGAATCTGTTAGTTAGTTCAACTGATTCATATATGAATCACAAAGATTCATATATGAATCAGTTAAAAGAGTTCAGTTGTGAATTGCACTGGTTCATATATGAACATATAGTTCATATGTGAATTATACATGTTCATATATGAACACAACCCGTGTGTTTTGTAAAATTTACGAAATTGTCCTTCTATTTTTGGGATAGCCGTAACTTTTGACCAGTCAAAGCCGCAACTTTTGACCGGTCAAAGCCGCAATATTTGACTAGTCAAATCCGATCTTGACCATATGAATGGTTAGGATTACTTCTCTATTTCTCATATATTTATCATTTCTCAAATGAACCAAACACTATATATATATATATATATATATATATATATATATATATATAGTGGAAGGATATTTTGCAACCCTTAAAAATGTTGCAACCCTTGCAACCCACATCTTAACCGTTGGGTTCATAATCGACGGTTATTTTATTTTTATTTTTCTTTTTTTTTAATTAAAAATATTGGGCCCCATATCTATTGTAACCGTCGATCATGAATCCGACGGATAAGATGTGGGTTGCAAGGTTTGCAACATTTTTAAGGGTATATATATATATAGGAGAGGAATCTTTTACAAACCACCATTATATTGCAAATTTTGCACACCTAAACTAACCAATCACAATTTAGTAATTATTTTGTTTTATTTTTTAATTGAGAGGGCTTAATAGTCAATTTGTTTTGAAAGATGTTATTTATGGTATATTTGTTTTTATTTAATTTTCAAATATATTTTAAATAATAAACATATCTATATTGAAGATTAATTTTCTTTCCCATATTAAACGCGGATTAGATTGTTTATTATGGATTTTGTTTTTTTATTTATTATTTTTGGATATATATCAAATTGTGACGTTTTGACATGGAAGATCAAGATTTGATTTTTTTCAAAAGTAAACACCGATTTCATTGTTTTTTATTTTCTTTTCTAATTATGATTTCTATAAACCCTAAATCCTAATAAAGTTTCATTATATTTCATCATGGTTTCAATAATGTTTCAGTATGATTCACTATGGTTGCAATAAGGTTTCATCTAGATGATGAAATATGTTTTAGAGTTTTCTTTGTAGGTGAAACTGTTTCATTAAGTTTCAATACGGTTTTAATAAGGTTTCACTATGTTTCACAATGGTTTCAATAAAGTTTCACTATGTTTCACAATGGTTTCAATAAAGTTTCACTATGACTTCTTTATTGTTTCACTATGTCAATGATAAACTACTGTTTCATTATGTTAAACTATTTCTTCAATAATATATTGATGATTTTATAATATATTAAAAAGGAATCTATACATATAATAAGTAAGTAACTAGAATAACACGTGTCGCCTTCTGGTGAGTCCAATTTTTCATTTTCCCGCCTAAACATGTATTTGGACGCATTTTACATTATAAGTTCATTTAGCACATCCACATTCATTTCTACTTAAATCTTTCCTTAATTCAATTTTTTTAATTTATATCTTATATTTACTACCCTTATATCTTTCCTTATTTCAATTTTTTTAATTTATATCTTATATTTACTACCCTTATAATTAGGTATGTAGTTTACTTTTAATCCCTTACTTTTTTATTTTTCATTTTAGACTATTATCATATAAACATAAATAATATATATGAACTAAAATGCATTAACAAAACATTTTTATTTTTTTACAAATTATACTATTGTAATCGATTCGTCAATACCTTCGAAATGAGTCCAATATTGAATACTTTTGGATTTAAATATATTATTAAATATCATAAATATATACGAATTAATGTGTCGTGATTAGCAGTGAGCGGGTGCACAAACAAAAAGCTTAAGAAATTGTTGTCGATGTGCTTTTAGCCGAATTCCCCTATTGGGGGACTTTTTATGTTTTTGGTTGATTTCGAGGATTTTTTTAAGCTTTTGTGTTGATTCGATGGGTTTTTTTTGGTTGATTCAAGGGATTTTTTGATTGATTTCAAGAGATTTTTTTGATTTTTTGGTTGATTTCGAAATTAAATTTTGGTGTTTTTGGGACTTGGGCACCTTATGTACCGAAAAAAAAATTCGCCCTTACGAAACGAACTTGAGGCGGGTGCACGGGACCCCCCCTTGGGAAGGGTAGGTCCGCCCATGGTGATTAGTATGAGATTTGTTAAAATTAGTATGAGATTTGATACAAATAATCACTAAATTGTCGTGATTTTCTTTTTGCAATTTCATATCAATTTTAACTATGTACTTTTCCACAATTTCGTTAACATTCTATTATAAATTTTGTTTTATAAATTCTTAATATTTATTCATATTTTTTATTATTTTTTTGCAAAATATCATTTGTGAAAACTGCCTAAAACAAAGACATTTTGTAACCAACTACAAAAAACAACTCCGAAGGGGAAAAAGCTTGGAAAAGTAGCATGGTACTTTCGATGATCATTCATATTTGTAAGATAAGTTTTCTGACATGATTTAATTTTTTAAATTACCCTGTGTAGTATACGGGGTCGAACCTAGTTTATAATAAAATAATTTGGTTTCCTTTTATAAAAAAGGAATAATCCGATTTCCTTATTCGAATTTAGAATTGGAATGTATCATTGTAAGACTCCGTTTTAAAAAAAAAAAAAAAAAAAAAAACGTATAATTATTCTTACCCAAATTGAACCGTAAATAAAAATGACAATCAAAGATAGTTAGGGGTTAAAACCATCAATAAACCAATCTCTTTATAAATAAATAAATATATATATATATATATTATATACATGTATTATATATGTATGACTTGATTTATATTACTATTATATATATATAAAAAAAAAAAAACTTTAATACAAATGTAATTAGATGGATTTCATATCCATCCATCGTTTCCTTCATTTCGCATCCTCACCGCCATACTCATTTTCATTTTCTCTCTCTAGTATCAAACTTCTCTCTAAATTCTTACTTCTCTCTAAAATTTCTATTAATCCGTTGAAGTAATCGAAGAAACAACTATATATTCGGAATCCACTCTTCGAGACCTTCGTACAGGTATAAATTTTTTTTTATGTTATTTAAGTTGGTAGGTTAGGGTAGTTGAAGTTGGTTGGTAGATTATAATTATATATTGTAAAGTTATAATCATTTACATGTATAGGAATGTTTGTTTTTGTCAAAATTACAAACGGGTAAAGTTTAGAATCAAAATGGTGATATTTGTATTTAGATTTTCAACCGCACACCAAGTGATCGGTTTAATGTCTAAGATAATATAATTTCGTGGTTAAGCTTAGGATAATAACCATTGAGTTTTAGGTTATGCGATTAATAATAATTGGTGGTTTAAATAGGCAATCGAACGAGTTAAAGTTCGTTGTGAGGATCGATTGATCGCGTGATAATCTCAATTCGATTAAGGTATGGATTTCATTTCTTTTGAATTGTGGGCAACTATTTGTTATAGTTGACCCTTCCGAAAGGTGGTTCATCGTCTTGTGATTGATCAATTGAATGTGATCAACAAATGTGAAATTGTACACACACTTACACATTGATTTTGGTTTATTGAATCAATTGTTTGAACATTTTGATGTTTTATTAAAATGTGTCTCGTATGAGATTGTTTATGAAAAAAATGTGAAGTATATAGATTATAATTTCTGTGATCGCCATTTGGGTAAGTGGCATATGTTTAGTTTTCGTTGATTTTAGAAGAACCCAATAAATGGGCACATTATTTGGGATGCCTTCTATGGCGGCTTTGTTGTCATAGCGTCCTGCAGATGACGGTCCACCAGAGTTAAGCCTATGTGGCTTACGTGAACCCACTCTGGGGGGACTTGGCTAACTTTGTTGGCTCCAGGGCGGATGAATCGATTCTAGAAATTTACCCACAGAATATGTGACCGTGGTTAAATTCACGGGGGACTCGTTGTGTGTGCCCGCATGCCGACCCAGTTCGTGTGGCTGATCACCCCACGAACATGACTGGAATTGACGGACTTTATTTATATTACGTTTTGAAGTTAAAGTGTGAAATGTTCTTGAGATTATTGCTTTTGATTATATTACCAAACGTTTCTCTTGATTTAAATGAACTATGAACTTCAGTCTCAAAGAACTTTCTTCGAATCGAATTTTTATGTCTTCTGTTTCGTTATCGATGTTTTCATTATTATTTACGAATTTATATTATAATCCATTCACTGAGCCCTGTGCTCAGCCGTGTTTTTGTTTTCTGACACGGCAGGTTCGAAGTGACGTTTACGGGGACGGGACTTGAGATCGAGCGTAAAAATTTTGGAGTTCTTAGACTTGCATTATTATATAAACGTTCTAAGTTTATAAACACTTTTTGAAGTGTAAGATTTTGGATTGTAATATATGTTTGGAGTTTATTAGTAGCTTTGATTTAGTTGTGTAATTATGTTAAGTCCCGTTCGTGACATCACCCGTTCCGGACCACGGGGACGGGGGATGTTACAAATATGGTATCAGAGCATAGGTTTCGACTTGTAGATTAAATAGGTTTGACCTGTGAGGATTGGGTAGACATTAGAATGGGTAGATTAGAATTTAATTCTATTTACCGATTTTTAATCCGTAACTGTTTTGAATTCCGATCTTGATCTTGTTATGTGTTAGAATGTCGAGACGTGGTCGCCCACGCAAATCCAGATGTTAACCTGAGGGTTACCCAAACCAATCCAGTGAGGGGTACAAGTGAGCCGAATATTGTTGATGTGGTCCGTCAGACCATGTCAATTATGATGCATATATGCATTAAGCAGACCATGTTAACTTAATCGATTTATCTGCGTATGCCTTGTTTGATACCGAGGCAACACACTCTGTTGTTTCTGAACAAATATAATCCCAGTTAAAAACCTTTTGAGCAAACCACCTAAATTACAGTCGTGATATCTACCCCAATGGGTGGTTCAATTTGTTTGTTAACTCCATTTTCAAACTGTCCATTATTTATTGGAGACTGCATACGGGAGGCCACTCTACTTCCAATGCATATGTCCCACTTTCAATTAATATTGGGTATGGACTGGTTGTCACACCACTGTGCAACTATAGACTGTAATGCCAAATAAATATTATGTGGGGATATTGACAAAGCAGAGGCAATCTTCCAAGGAGGTACTCCAAAAGTAGATGTTAGCGTTGTAGCCTCTATTACTGTGAAGCGGTATACTTGGCAAAGTAACGAAGGTTTTCTGTCCTCGTTACAAGATCGCTAACAGGTATTCCCTACTTCTGCACCCACACTTGTTGTTTCCGAATATCTTGATGTCTTTCTCGACGATCTACCGGGTATACCACTAGTCCGGAAAGTCGAATTTACCATTGATCTAGTTCCGGGAGTTTCTCCTATTTCCAAGGCTCCCTATCGAATGGCTCCAACTAAAATGAAGGAACTCAAAACTCAACTCGATGATTTATTGAAGAAAAGTTTTATTAGACCCAGTGTCTCACCCTGGGGAGCTCCGGTTCTCTTTGTCAAAAAGAAAGACGGTACAATGCGTCTTTGTATTGATTACTGCAAGCTTAATAAATTAACGATCCATAACAAGTATCTGTTTTCGAGAATCGACAATCTGTTCGATCAATTACAAGGGGCACGATACTTTTCCAAAATTGATCTTCAGTCCGGGTACCATCAACTTCGTATCCGAGATTGTGATATTTCGAAAACCGTATTCAAAACTCGCATTCAAAACTCGCTATGGGCACTACGAATTCTTAGTAATACCTTTCGAGCTAACTAATGCTCCAGCGATCTTTATGGATCTAATGAATCGGGTTTTCAAAGATTATCTCGACGACTTTGTTATCGTGTTTATTGATGACATATTGATATACTCAAAGTCAAGAGAACAACATGATCAACATCTTCACATCGTTTTGGAAACTCTTCGAACGAAAATTTTATATGCAAAATGTTCCAAATGTGAATTCTGACTTGATCAAGTCTCTTTTCTCGGACACGTAATCTCTGCGGATGGTATTAAAGTCGATCCAACGAAAATTGAAACCGTCACTAAATGGCCTCGACCTACAAATGTATCTGAAGTTCGTGATTTTCTGGGTCCGGCTGGTTATTATAGACGATTTGTTGACAGCTCTCTAAAATATCTCTACCATTAACCGATTACTCCGAAAAGGAGTCAAATTCAATTGGAGTTCCGAACAAGAACCTAGTTTCGAGGAACTGAAAAATCGGTTGGTTACCGCGCCTATTCTTGTATTACCGTCTGGCACCGACGGGTTTCAAGTTTACAGTAATGCTTCAAAGAAAGGTCTCGGTTTTGTTCTTATGCAAAACGGTAGAGTGATCGCATATGCATCACGTCAATTAAACCCTTATGAGGTATATTATCCGACTCACGATCTCGAATTGGTTGTGGTTATCTTCGTACTTAAAATTTGGCATCATTATTTGTACGGTGAGATATGTGAAGTTTTCACCGACCACAAGAGCCTTAAATATATATTTACTCAAAAAAAAAAAAAAAAAAAAAAAAAAATTAAATATGCATCACGGAGATGGCTCTAACTTCTAAAGGATTATGATGTTGATATACAATATCTCCGGGTAAGGCTAATGTAGTCGCCGACGCCTTAAGTCGTAAAGCCGTAGAACATGTTTCTTCTTTACTTGTTCCTACAGAGTTGGATTTGAAAATTGAACGATTTAGACTATAAATCTATCCGAGTTCGAAAACGGAAATTCTATCGAATCTGATGGTAGAATCGACTCTAATTTCTCGAAACAAAGAAGCCCAACAAGAAGACAGTGAATTGTGGGAAAACTTTCTATAAGCACAAGAGAATGTTAGTTCGGAATTCAGGATCAATGATGATCACGTGTTGTGGTTTTGGGATCGTCTTTGTGTTCCGAATAACTGAAAGCTTAAAGATCAGATTCTGACCGAAGCTCATAAATCTAATTTTTCTGTTCACCCAGGTACAACAAAAATGTATCATGACTTAAAGAACCATTATTGGTGGGTTGGAATGAAGCGAGATATAGCCGACTTTATATCTTGTTGTCTCACTTGTCAACAAGATAAAAGCGAACATCAACGTCCGGGTGGTCTTCTCCAATCTTTGAACATTCCCGTATGGAAATGGGAACACATAAATATGGATTTTGTAGTTGGACTACCCTACACGACCTTGAAACACGATGCAATTTGGGTAGTGGTTGATCGACTAACGAAATCGGCTCATTTTCTTCCTATTCGACAAACTTGGTCAATTGATAAATTGACAGAAGTATTCCAACGTGAGATTGTACATATCCATGGCACTCCTGTATTGATTACCTTTAATCGAGACCCACGCTTTACGTCTCGGTTTTGGGAAGGTTTACATAAAGCTTGGGGCAAACATTTGAATTTTAGTACATCCTTTCATCCGCAAACTGATGGGCAATCTGAACGTACGATTCAAACACTGGAGGATATGCTCCGAGCATGTACGTTAGAATGGCATGGAAGTTGGGATAGTTACTTGTACCTGATCGATTTCTCCTATAATAACAACTAGCGGTCGAGTATCGGCATGGCCGTATGAAGCACTTTATGGCCGAAAATGTCGAACACCTCCTTGTTGGAATGAAGTTGGAGAACGTATTCTCGAAGCCCTAGAATTGGTACAAGTTACTGCCGAGAAGGTCGAAATTGCGCGTCAAATGATGAAAGAGGCTCAGACTCGTCAAAAGAGCTACGCCGACAGGCGACGACGACCTATCGAGTTCCAACCAGGAGATAAAGTTTTCTTAAAGGTTTCCCTAACTCGTGGTATCAGACGTTTCAGTCTCAAAGAAAAGTTGAGCCCGAGATACATTGGTCCCTTCGAAATTCTACAAAGGGTTGGAGTTGTGGCATACCGGTTAGCTTTACCGCCACAATTATCTCACATACATAATGTATTTCATGTGTCTTTGCTTCGATGATACAACTATAATTGCTTACACGTCATTGAATATCCATTGGAGCACATAGAATATGATCTATCTTATCACGAGGAGCCTAGAGTGATTCTTAATCGTGATGAGAGAGGTACACCGAAGAAAGTTATTCCTTTAGTAAATGTTCTTTGGAAGAATCACTCAGAACGTGAGGTGACGTGGGAAACCGAGAACCATATGCGACGAGAACACCCCGAGTTCTTTAATAGATGTAAGTTTCCTGTCTAAATTCGATTTCGGGGACGAAATCTCTTTTAAGGGGGGAATAATTGTAAGACTCCGTTTTAAAAAAAAAAAAAAAAAAAAAAAAAAACGTATAATAATTCTTACCCAAATTGAACCGTAAATAAAAATGACAATCAAAGATAGTTAGGGGTTAAAACCATCAATAAACCAATCTCTTTATAAATAAATAAATATATATATATATATTATATACATGTATTATATATGTATATATATTATATATGTATGACTTGATTTATATTACTATTATATATATATAAAAAAAAAAACTTTAATACAAATGTTATTAGATGGATTTCATATCCATCCATCGTTTCCTTCATTTCGCATCCTCACCGCCATACTCATTTTCATTTTCTCTCTCTAGTATCAAACTTCTCTCTAAATTCTTACTTCTCTCTAAAATTTCTATTAATCCGTTGAAGTAATCGAAGAAACAACTATATATTCGGAATCCACTCTTCGAGACCTTCGTACAGGTATAAATTTCTTTTTATGTTATTTAAGTTGGTAGGTTAGGGTAGTTGAAGTTGGTTGGTAGATTATAATTATATATTGTAAAGTTATAATCATTTACATGTATAGGAATGTTTGTTTTTGTCAAAATTACAAACGGGTAAAGTTTAGAATCAAAATGGTGATATTTGTATTTAGATTTTCAACCGCACACCAAGTGATCGGTTTAATGTCTAAGATAATATAATTTCGTGGTTAAGCTTAGGATAATAACCATTGAGTTTTAGGTTATGCGATTAATAATAATTGGTGGTTTAAATAGGCAATCGAACGAGTTAAAGTTCGTTGTGAGGATCGATTGATCGCGTGATAATCTCAATTCGATTAAGGTATGGATTTCATTTCTTTTGAATCGTGGGCAACTATTTGTTATAGTTGACCCTTCCGAAAGGTGGTTCATCGTCTTGTGATTGATCAATTGAATGTGATCAACAAATGCGAAATTGTACACACACTTACACATTGATTTTGGTTTATTGAATCAATTGTTTGAACATTTTGATGTTTTATTAAAATGTGTCTCGTATGAGATTGTTTATGAAAAAAATGTGAAGTATATAGATTATAATTTCTGTGATCGCCATTTGGGTAAGTGGCATATGTTTAGTTTTCGTTGATTTTAGAAGAACCCAATAAATGGGCACATTATTTGGGATGCCTTCTATGGCGGCTTTGTTGTCATAGCGTCCTACAGATGACGGTCCACCAGAGTTAAGCCTATGTGGCTTACGTGAACCCACTCTGGGGGGACTTGGCTAACTTTGTTGGCTCCAGGGCGGATGAATCGATTCTAGAAATTTACCCACAGAATATGTGACCGTGGTTAAATTCACGGGGGACTCGTTGTGTGTGCCCGCATGCCGACCCAGTTCGTGTGGCTGATCACCCCACGAACATGACTGGAATTGACGGACTTTATTTATATTACGTTTTGAAGTTAAAGTGTGAAATGTTCTTGAGATTATTGCTTTTGATTATATTACCAAACGTTTCTCTTGATTTAAATGAACTATGAACTTCAGTCTCAAAGAACTTTCTTCGAATCGAATTTTTATGTCTTCTGTTTCGTTATCGATGTTTTCATTATTATTTACGAATTTATATTATAATCCATTCACTGAGCCCTGTGCTCAGCCGTGTTTTTGTTTTCTGACACGGCAGGTTCGAAGTGACGTTTACGGGGACGGGACTTGAGATCGAGCGTAAAAATTTTGGAGTTCTTAGACTTGCATTATTATATAAACGTTCTAAGTTTATAAACACTTTTTGAAGTGTAAGATTTTGGATTGTAATATATGTTTGGAGTTTATTAGTAGCTTTGATTTAGTTGTGTAATTATGTTAAGTCCCGTTCGTGACATCACCCGTTCCGGACCACGGGGACGGGGGATGTTACAATCATTATGCCCTTTCATTCTATTTTTAGTAATTTATTATATTAAATTAATTAATTTATCAACATAAAATAACTCAAATGAATCTCAACCTTTGATTGTTGATATCAATGTCATTTACAAGGGTCGCAAGGTTTGCATCATAAGAGTGGTTTGCAAATGAAACTACATCTCTCTCTCTCTATATTTATATATAAAGCCTTATGTTCATTTGAGAAATGGTAAATGTATGAGAAATAGAGAAGTAATCCTACCCTTTCATATGGTCATAATCGGATTTGACTGGTCAAATATTGCGTCTTTGATTGGTCAAAAGTTACGGCTATTCCAAAAATAGAAGGACAGTTCCGTAATTTTTACAAATACACGGGACGAGTTCATATATGAACCTATATGATTCACATATGAACTATATGTTCATATGTAAACCAGTGTAATTCACATATGAACTCTTTTAACTGATTCATATATGAACTAATTAACTGATTCACATATGAACTAATTAACTGTAGGTTCATATGTGAATCAGTTGACCTAATTAACATCCGATGCTTCACAATCAAAGCCGTAAATGTTGATCAGATAAAGGGATAGAATCATTTCTCTATTTCTCATACATTTAGCTTTTCTCAAATTAACCTCTCCCTATATATATATAGGATGAGATACACCGTTATAAAATGCACCAGATCAATTCTCTTCTAAGCCGCAATTCATGAGAAGGCATTTGATTAAAAGTGATCAACATTTCAGATCCACTTCTAAAGCTTCTCACCTTAACCTCAATTTCTCACACGATCCTTCGCCTATACACACACACACATATATAGAGAGAGAGAGAGTAAATGACATTTTATGTCCTTATGGTTTTCATTCATTATCAATTTTGGTCCCTCTTATAAACTAATTACATTATTAGTCACTATGGTTTACGTTTTGTTTCAATTTTGGTCCTTTTGACTAACTCTAGTTAAAAGAGTGGTTAGTTTTTTTTTTTTTTGTCTTTTTTGTCTTATTAGATTTTAGAGTAAATTACAATTGTAGTCCCTTTGGTTTGTCTCTTTTCATTTTTGTCTTTCCTACAATTTTATTTTTTATTTTATACCCTTATCATATTAATTAATGAATGATATTTTAATTAAAATATATATTTTATTTTGTAAGTTATATCTCTAAATTTTTTTTGTCGATATATGTAAAATAAGTTCAATATCGAATATTTTAAATTTTTATGCATATATATGTAAGAAAATACATCTACACTAATGTAAGAAAATATTTTATACTTTAACTTGGGTTCAAAAAATGGGTCATTTTTTTTCTTAATAATGTAATATGATGATAAAAATTTATCTATGTCTATTAATTAAAAAAATGCATCGTTTCAGATATTTCATTTTTTAATACATAAATTTAAGTTGATAATTTTTAAAAAAAATTAAATTTATACTATAAAGTTTTTTGTTTGATACACAATTAGAGAAACATTTAATTAAATTAGAATCTGAAAACGATACATTTTTTTTATTAATAGACAGATAAATTTTGTTTTCAAAAAATGATGGTCGAAAACGATTTTTAAATTGGGTTCAAATGTTGTACATTTTTTTCTTATTTATGTAATACATGAAACGATGCATTTTTTTATTAATAGACATAAATAAATTTCGATTTTCCATATTACATTATTAAGAAAAAAAAATGATACACATTTTTTGAACCCAACTTCAATCAGAAAATGTTCTTTGGTTTAGTGTAGATGGATCTGCATACATACATACATACATACATACATATATTACATAAAAAAAAATATACATCTTTTGAACCCAACTTAAAAATCGTTTTCAGCCATCATTTTTTAAAAACAAAATTTATATGTCTATTAAATATTAATGAAATGTCTGAAACGATGCATTTTTTTAATTAATAGACATAGATAAATTTCTATCTTCATATTACATTATTAAAAAAATGACCCATTTTTAAACCCAAGTTAAAGTATAAAATATTTCTTGCATTAGTGTAATTTACTCATATCTATACTACCTTATAATACATTTACATCAAACTCTTAAATACAACTCTTGATGCATGTGGTACAACTTTTTTAAGCATAAAACTTCAAAATCTATGAATTACAAATGTTTATTCATCATGTACAAGCTCTTAAAGCATACATTTAATCAGAACTTAACACACCACATCACCAAATAAAGATGGTTCTGGTTTTCTTTCTTGGTTGAGGGTTTTCTTATAGTCTTTTTCCAGCTTCAACCTGCAACAAATATGGATTATCCTTACATTATTTTCTTAGATGCAGAGTTTTCTTTCCCCCCGTATGACTATTTCGAATTCTGAGTCTAGATCTGAATTCAAATAGACATTCAAACATTCAAAATTCAAATTGGAGTTTTCGCTCCCAAACTATTAATGCCCTGTTTCTCATATTGTGATTGTTTCTTCTATTATTTCTCAAACACAGAAAGATATTCGTTTCTTCTGAATGGGAGAATTTAACTTTAGGGTTTTCTTTTTCTCTTATACTTTCAGATCTATTTGCTTGATAATATTGAGGACATCCTGGTGGTCTATGTGATGGTGGAAGAGGTAAAGAATAAGAATTCATTGTCGTGGTGCTCTGGTGAGGTCTTCAAAACCGTAGGTTTTTTTCTCCTAATTTCTCCATTCATGTTCTTGAACGAGGTGTGTTTGTTTAGGTTTAACCTTTCTAAAGAATCCTTATAAATATCATAGAGTTATTCACATTTTGACTTGTTTTCTTCTTCCACGGTTTTAACTTTTCTTTTGTTTATTGTTTACATGGACTTGGGAGCCAAATAGTTTCATCTTCCTTGTACAATATGTGTAGATGCCTGTCTATGCAAAGTGGAGACCCGATCTATAGTTAAAGAGATTTGTCTCCTTTTGCTTTGATCTTACATCTACTTATTTCGTGATATATTCTCCATGTCATTTTGATGCAGGAATTCCATCCATTCCCTCATCAGTACATGGTTGCGTGTCCCTGGTAGAGTTCTTTACTTCTTTATGAATTCTTGTAGAGGAAAACAAAAATGGTTAGTTATAGTTATTATCATTATTGTATTTTCTTTCTATGTCTATCCTTGCATTACCTTCTTTCAAATCAAGTAGAAGATTCATAACTGATTTCTTTTATAATCAATCTCCTTCTTGCTTTTTCCATCCTTGTTTTTGTCCAACTCGAAATTGGCAGCATCAACTATTTTTTAGTATGATTTCCAGTTCTTCGCCCCGCTTGTTGCTTCTCGAAATCCACTGTTGTTTTTAGTTTGTTATTTTCCTTTTTATTGTTTGTTTTACTCGATTTTATGTTGGTTTAAGTAGTGTTACTGGTTTTATGGTAGTTTAAGTTTGTTTCCTTGTTGAAATCTATTATTCTACATATGCTTATATAGAAATATTTGGGCATCTGTGCAGTGAAATAATAGTAATACCATACTATAGTCAATGTTTTAAAATCCGGGTCGACCCGGCCGGTTGAACCGGTAACCGGGGAAGAGACCAAGTCAATTGCGACCGGTTTGATGCCAATTTATGACTCGGATTAAACCGGCCGGTTCTATTAAAAAACTGGTTGAACCGGTCACAACGAACCGGTTAACCCGGTAAAAAAAGTTAAAAACCAATAGTCCAATAAGCAGTACATATTAGCGATTTAGGCATTTAGCGTTATGTTTATGTGTGTTTATTTAATGTTTTTGGATTGACGTAAAATTTGTTGTTATGTGTTTTTTTAAAGTTTTTGGATTAAAGTAAAACTTGTTGTTATGTGTATTTTTAATGTTTTAACTTGTGGACATCAAATTCTTGGTTTTTTATATATATATATATATATATATATATAGAGAGAGAGAGAGAGGGTCATTCATTTGCTAACCAATCTATTAGTGCTAACCATGCTAACTCATTTTCGGCCAATCAGAATGCTCCTAGAGATTAGATAATGATTTTGTTTATTTTAAACTTACAAGGGTAATAAAGGAATTTATATAAAATCGGAATATTCAAATTAAGTAATCATTATCGCCTATTTAATGTGTACCATAATTATAACAATGTTTGTTATGGTAATGATATACCATATTAAATATAAAAGTTTGAAATTTTAAACTATTCAAGATTATCTTAAATCTTAATATATCTTTTACATATATTTTTCATTATATCACAATGAGCGATATATATGGATTTTATGTTATAAAGAGTTAAATCTAATATTTTTAAAGGTAACTTTGATATTGTTCCAGATTTTATGTTATTAAGCTTGCACATATGCATATGTGCATATCTTAAACCATTTTTCATATGCATATACAAAAGGCTCATAGTGTACATAAAAACTTATTAATGTGAACAATGCACATATGCACTGAAAGAGCAAATAATTTAATCATTTTGATATGCATATTCAAATTGCACATATGCACATCAAGACTTATTAGTGTAGACAATGCACATATGTACAACACATAAATCATGCACATATGTATTTTTGAAAATGTACATTAAGAATTATTAGTTTAAAAAATGCACATATTTACTTGACAATGAACAAATGTCCAAGTGAGCACATATGCATTTTCCGGATTTTATGCTATTAAGTTTGCACATATGCATATGTGCATATCTTAAACCATTTTCCGTATTCATATACAAAGGCTCATAGTGTACATCAAAACTTATTAACGTGAACAATGCACATATGCACTGAAAGAGCAAATAATCTAATCATTTTGATATGCATATTTAAAATTGTACGTATGCACATCAAGACTTATTAGTGTAGACAATGCCCATATTCACAACACAAAAATCATGCACATATGTTTGTTTTGAAAATGTACATTAGAAATTATTAGTTTAAAAAATGCACATATTCACATAAATAGCAAACACTTTAAACTGTGTGGGCCTCTTTTTTTTTCTTTTTTGGTTTAAAAACAAGAATTATTAGTTTAAAAAATCCCTACTTTTGCGCCTCTTTTTTTGGTAACGTGTTAATATGATTTTGGAAGGCTATTTGCATTTTTACATTTTTAACCCTATGCTCTTATGCACCGTAATTTCCTAGCCTTTTAGTTTAATATTTCTAAAATTAAAATTCTAATTAATTGTGAACCATTGATCTAAATAACCAACGGTCCAGATTGGTTAGCACGGTTAACACCAATGTCGTGGTTAGCAAATGAAGGAGACCCTATATATATATGTGTATGTAGGGAAAATGAAAAATATATAGAAATTATTGAAACCGGGTTGACCCGGTGGTTGAACCGTGACCCGATCAACCAAAAAAATGGTTTTTAAACATTGACTATAGTTCGTGAAATAAAATGATTATGCTGCTCTAAAGTTTTTTCCTGTGTCTAGATTATGGCAGAAGCATCTGATGTTGTCTATATCCTCAAAAGGGCATTCACGAAGGGGTTTTTCTCTGTTTAGATTATGGCATTCCTGATCTCATGACTTCCCGTTGTCTCAATGATTCATATTTCATAATATGGTGGAGGGAAGCGTTGGAAACATTTCAATTGCATATCATGTGTTTCCCATTTTCTAAAAAAATATAACAAGGGACATACTTAAACTCTATTTTGATTGATATCATCTTAAAAAGTCCGTTTTGCCACCAAAGAGCCTTTGGCCTAGCGGTATCCGGGTTAACGGTATAATTCAGCATCCCAAGAGGTCAGTGGGTCAAACCGGGTGTGTGAGTTTATTTGCCGTATATAAATATTATATACTTCAAAAAAAAGTGTGCTATGCCATCTTATTCGTCCATATTATATTTTGACACATTTTTTCTGACCTGAATTGTATTTGATATAGATTCTCCATGGAAATACCCAAAATGGTATGCATTTCTCATTGTTTTGAAGCTTCCATGAAATTAAATTATCTGCCTGTTGCGAGGCAAAGACAGTTTCCAAACAAAATTTCTCAATCTTCTTCCTACGGTCTAGGAACCCCGAATTTTTCTGTTTTACATATCTATGAATCCATTTATGTCAGTTGTTGGTTTTGTGTTGTCTGCAGATTTCTATTATAAATTGAGCTGCTCATTTGTTTGTTTGTCTCATGTGCAAAATCCACTGTGGAGGAATAAGGGGTTCGTACAGTCAATGCCATATAGCCGTTTTAATTCATGGATTGATGTGGAAATTAATGGTTATGTGGTGCTGCTGCTATCTGATCTGAAATGCTATGTAATGGTCTATAGCCAAAGTGCTTATTCTTGGAGTTGTGTGCATACTGGTGTATGATTATGATAAGAGGATGTTGGTGGGATAAGGAGTATTATTGGATTGTTGGAAAGTATGTTCACTATACTCTATTTGGCATTTTATTGAATTCTTTATGTTGTATGAACCAATATTCTTTCAACCTTTGCTTCTCACCCTTTTACTTGGTTTGTTCTGTATGTTGGGGACTAAATTGATTTCCCAATTCTTGTTCATTTTCTATTCATTTGGTCTTATTTGCTGAATTATGATCTCATATGCAATATGGCAGTTTGCCATTGCATTGGCTTTCTTACATGCTACTGTTGAATTGGACTGTTTTATGGTTATGTGCTATCATGGCAATGTTTAGATTGGAGAAATAAGGATGGAGTAAAGTCTTGGAATTGGACTAGATGGGTAACTGCTGATTCTTTTCTTCTCTTGAGGACTAAACTGGCTCTTCAATTTTTGTTCCTTCCCATTATTTTTGGTCTTGAGGGTACTAAACTGGTCCCTTATTTGTTGCTTCTCAACTGTTCTCTTGGTCTTTTTTCTCTGTTAGGGGCTAAATTCTTTGGTTCTTGCTTCCTTAGTACCTTCTCTCTATTGAGTTTTAATCTGTCAGCTCAATACATGATTCTCTTCTATTCTTTTGGTCTTTTCTGTCTGTTGGGGATTTTATGGTCTCTCAATCTTAGATTAATTTCTCTTTTTTTGGTCTTAAAATTTGGACTGTTGAAGTCCTATCGTTTGTTACTAAGGCTTTTGGTCAAGTTTCAATTGTATGTTGGGTTTGCTGTGTTGAAAAAACAGTTATAATCCTCTGTTGTGATCATGATCAAATTCTCTTTTAAAAGTTTCAGAATACTACTGTTTGATGAAGGTTCTGATTTTTGTGAATCTGATGTTTCTGGGTTGGGTGTTGCTTTGTGCACCCTAGTCTACAATGCTAGGGTGCAATCATATTAAAATTTAGCATTGATTTCTTAACTCTTTCACCAAACCATTAATTTTAAATTTTTTAAATTTTTTTAATAATAGTTACAATTTTGGTCCCTGAATTCATTTTTTTGATTTATTTTATACCTTTTAGTTTTATATTTTACATTTTATATTTTTCTTATATTAACACATATAAGCGTATATGAACTAATATACGTTAAAAAAATAATTTTTAATTTTAACAAGTTACACCATTATAATCGTCTTCTCAATACCTTCGAAATGAGTCCCATATTGAATATTTTTTGACTGGGCAAATTGCATGAAAAGGTAACGTACTTTAGTCTGATTCCTGTTTTAGGTAACGTACTTTCAAAACTTCTATTTTGGTACCTGAGATGTGAAATCTCAAACTTTTAAGTACCTAGTTACATATAAATGCTTACTAGGATTAGGTTTTTTTTGACATGGCATTATTAATTTATTTTTCTAACGCCAACTAAGAATATAAATTCCATGTCATCATTTTTTAAAATGTAAAATTTATATTTTTATAATTAAGAAGAAAATTTCAGATAAATTTTTTTAATTCTAAAAACTTATCACAATTTTTTTATAAACTAAGAAAATCAAATTAACGTAATTTTTTTTAAATCAATAAAATTTGTAGTTTTTTTCTTTATTAAAAAAATGACCATAAAATTTATAAAACTATTTAGATGATTGTAATTCTTGTAATATTTTTGTTTTATGGTATTTTTTTAATAAAGAATTATAAGAATTACAATCACCTAAATAGTTTTACAAATTTTATGGTCATTTTTTTAATAAAGAAAAAGAATTACAAATTTTATTGCTTTAAAAAAATTATGTTAATTTGATTTTCTTGGTTTTTAAGAAAATTGTGATAAGTTTAAGATTTAAAAAAATATATATGAAATTTTCTTCTTAATTAAAAAAAATATATTTTATATTTTAAAAAATGATGACATGGAATTGATATTCTTAGTTGGCGTTAGAAAAATAAATAAATAATGCCATGTCAAAAAAAACCTAATCCTAGTAAGCATTTATATGTAACTAGATACTTAAAAGTTTGAGATTTCACATCTCAGGTACCAAAATAGAAGTTTTGAAAGTACGTTACCTAAAACTGGAATCATACTAAAGTACGTTACCTTTTCATGCAATTTGCCCTTTTTGATTTAATTGTTATAAAGAGAAAAATACAAATTGTACAAAGTCCAAAATTAATTTTTAAAAACTAATCTGCTATATTGACAAAAGTTTTTTGAGTTGGTTTGAGTTGCTTATAGAAGATTTAAAGAAATATTCATCAATCAACCGGATCATGGCAAATTCAGTTTTTTAAGAAAGTTGAGGGGGATAACGGATCCATCAAAAATCTTGATCGGTGAACCTTCGGTCAAGAAGAACACTCGTGGATGCCCAAAAGTGAAGCGTGTTCATCATCAAACTCAAGTTCCTCACAGATACAGTTGTTCGGACTTGAATCAAGAACTGCCTAGACATAGTTCATTCTTCATGGACTTGAACGAAGAACCACCTAGGCATAGCTCATCCTTCATGGACTTGAACGAGGAACCACCTAGGCATAGCTCATCATTCATGGACTTGAACGAGGAACCCCCTAGGCATAGCTCATCCTTCATGGACTTGAACGAGGAACCAATAAGCCAATGGTCACACCAGATTGACTTAAACGAGATACTGCCGGAGGGACATAGTTTCTTGTTGAAGCAAATTCCAGAAATCTTTCATCCATGCATCACGAATATACAAGATGTAAGGGGTGATGGGAATTGTGGTTTCCGATCAATAGCTGTTTGTCTCGGGTATGGCGAAGACCAATGGCCCTATGTTCGTCATGAATTATTAGATGAGTTAACGAGTTCATATGCGGCATACTCTAGAGTTTTCTATGGAATCGATGAAATACTTACTTCGTTGTATTTTTGGGAATCGCCAACACCAGAGCAACACTGGATGACTATGCCTGAGACAGGTATATTGATAGCCAATAGGTTTGGTGTGATCTTTCACCTTTTAACCATTGGAGGTTGTATGACTTGTTTTCCTCTCTGGAAAGGTCCCGAAGAATTTCAATACCATCGGGTCCTTACAATTTCACACGTAAACAACAATCATTACGTGATGGTCCAGTTAGAAGGAGAGTACCCAATGCCTCCTATTTCAGCATTATGGACCCGAAACAAAATCACGTCAGCAGCTGGATGGCAAACCATGTATATGTCACGTCTAGAATTCTATAAGCAACTCAAACCAACTCAACAAACTTTTGTAAATATAGAGGATTAGTTTTTAAAAATTAATTTTGGACTTTGTACAATTTGTATTTTTCTTCTTATAACAATTAAATCAAAAAATATTCAATATTGGACTCATTTCGAAGGTATTGACAAGACAATTATAATGGTGTAACTTATTAAAATTAAAAATTATTTTTTTAACGTATATTAGTTAATATACGCTTATATGTGTTAATATAATAAAAATGTAAAATGTAAAATATAAAACCAAAAGGTATAAAGTAAATAAATAAAATGAGTTCAGGGACCAAAATTGTAAATATCATTTAAAAAAATAAAAGTATCGCTTTGTGTGTTTAGTTCGGAAAACAAGGGAATAATTATTGGGTTTTTCCTAGATTAGGGTGTGATTGGAAATTAGACTACGGTGTATTTAGTCTAACCCTTCTGGGTTGTATACGAAGGAGTAGAAGATGGATTATAGACCATGATTTAGGGAAAGTTAAGGGATTTGTACCTTTGCTGATGAAGGACAATCCAACCACATGAAAGATCCCTTGGTGATTCAAGATGGCCCAGTTACCAGATCAAGATCGAAACTGATCAAAGAAGCTTTGAAGAGTTTAGTTGCGGAGATTCAAATAAAGTCCGTTGAAGATTTGCATGTAACGCACGATATTATGCTTATTGGAGCTTTGGATCAATGATGGAGCTTAAAGAAGGCTTTTATTTGAAGATTGCAAGCTTTTGGGCCATTTCAAAGAATAAACCCATGATCAATATTTTGGCAGCCCAAGATTGAACTATTTCCTTTTGTTTATGTTGAATTTGGGCCCAATAAATTTGTGTATAGAGCCCAATCCGTTTTTTAGGCCTATGTTAAAGTTTAGGTGTTTAAAGTCTTTGAATAATGATTTAGATTATGTCTAGATCCATGAATTAAAGGTATGTCTTTAATTCTTGATTGAAATTTAAGTCTTAGTCTTTATGAAGAGTCTTTTGGGGTGTCTTTTAAACCCTATAAATAGGAGCCTTTGTAATCATTTGAAATCATCATCCAAGTAATATAAACACTTTCTTTTGAGTTTAACTCATTTTTGTGAGTTGTGATTCCTTGCGAGAGCGTTCATAGTTCAAGAACTTATCAAGATTGTGAGCACGATCTTGTGGCGTTTCTGATTCCTTTGGTTCTTAGTTTTATAACTAACGGGTCAAGGATTTGCTCTAGGTTAGTTGAAGATTCCTATACCTGGGATATTCGCTTCCTAAACTATCTCATACGAAGGTTCCAAGTTTCTTAACTTGCGGGTCGACGTTTCGTATCATTTGGTATCAGAGCTAAGGTTTGGTTTCTTCTAATCAATCTTTCTTATATATTTCCTTATATCTTTTTATCTTGTTTTTCCTACTTCTACTTCTTCACCGTCTTCTTCCTAAATCTACTCCTTCATCTTCTTCTATTCTCTCAAAGAAAAAAAAAACATCCAACAAAGTCACAAAAAAAAGATCTAAAAAAAAGAGAAAAAAACAAAAGTGCCAAAAAAAGAAAAAAAGAGGGAAAGCGTGAAAAAAAAAGTTGTATTCTTGTTTGAATTTCTATTCTTATCTCAATATTAATCGAGTAATCCCCGAAAAAATTCCAATTTTAAAAGTCAATTCTTGTAGGTATTAGTTATTTCTTATCAAAACCCAAGACCCGTTTGATGAATTGAGTTCTTAAAGGTTTGCCTGAACGCCGGGGTTTGTGCTCAAATTTGATTTGTTCTTTTACCAATTGAGCTCTACAAGGGATCAAGAGGTAAAAGGCATTGAGTGTGCAAGAACAATTGAGGGGAGGTAAAAGCCATATTGAGTGCAAACACGAGAGATTCGTGAGGACAAAAATCTGTTTAAATACTAACACTTAAGTATGTCGAAAAAGGATCCTAATTCACAGGGAAATCCAACCAACGATGAAAGGGAGAATGATTTTACTGTTCGAGCCATGCAACAATAGTTTCAACGACTTGGAGTTGTACTAGAAGGTGTAATGGCAAGATTGGATAGAATTGAAAGGAGGACGGAAGAAGAACCACCTACGCCACGATCTTATCGAGAAGAGGAGTACGAAGGGGAGGAAGAATTTGAAGATGGACCACGACATCCAAGAAGAAGACATGGTAATAGAAGACGAAATCAAAGGGCTGATGGGGGGTTTAGCAACATCAAAATGAAAATTCCACAATTTCAAGGGAAGAGTGATCCGGAAGCTTATTTGGAATGGGAAAAAAAGGTGGATCTTATATTTGACTGCAACAACTATTCTGAAGATAAAAAGGTAAAACTAGCTGCCATTGAATTCACGGAATATGCAATTGTATGGTGGGATCAATTGGTAACAAACCGAAGGAGATATGGTGAGAGGCCTATTTCTACTTGGGATGAAATGAAAGCGGTTATGCGGAAGAGGTTTGTTCCTTCTCACTATTTTAGAGATTTGTATTGCAAATTACAATCTTTGAATCAGGGAACAAAATCTGTTGAGGACTATTACAAGGAGATGGAGATTGCTATGATTCGAGCAAATGTTGAAGAAGATAGGGAGGCAACCATGGCAAGGTTTTTGAGTGGCCTAAATCGTGACATTGCCAATGTGGTGGAACTTCAATATTGTGTGGAACTTGAAGACATGGTGCATACGGCCATGAAAGTTGAGAGGCAACTAAAGAAGAGGAATACCTATTCAAGGGGTCAAACATCTAGTTTCCAGCACCAAAATAAACACAAGGGAGAGGCATTCAAGGGTACCAATTCATCCACTTCAAAATCCCAAAATGAAGGCAGCAAAGTGGACAAGGGTAAAGGTATTGGTTCTAACCATTCTAAATCTCGTGAAATTAAGTGTTTTCGTTGTCTAGGTATGGGACATATTGCATCACAATGTCCAAACAAAAGAGCCATGATTCTTCGTGAAAGTGGTGAAGTGGAGTCTGAAAGTGAAAAAGATGATTCCATGGATGAGGATGAGGACTTGGAGAAAATCGAGGCAGAAAATGGTGAACTATTGGTGGTGAAAAAAACTTTGAACTTGCAAGTGAAGGTTGATGACACGCAACACCGGGAAAACATATTTCATACACGATGTTTGGTGCAAGGCAATGTATGTACTTTAATCATTGACGGTGGGAGTTGTGCAAATGTTGTAAGTACCGAAGTTGTTGAGAAGTTAAATTTGCACACTCTAAAACATCCACTACCTTATAAACTTCAATGGCTAAATGAATGTGGGGAAGTGAAAGTGACCAAACAGGTATTGATCTCCTTTTCCATTGGTCAATACAAAGATGAAGTAATGTGCGATGTTGTTCCAATGCATGTCAGCCACATACTTTTGGGGAGGCCGTGACAATTTGACCGAAGAGTTATCTATGATGGCTTTCATAATCAGTACACTTTCAAACATCATGACAAGAAAGTTGTTCTTGTGTCATTATCTCCACAACAAGTTCATGAGGATCAAATTAAAATGATCACCGCAAGGCGAGCGAGAGAGGCTGAAAAGAAAAATAATGAGTGTGGTGCATCGAGGGAAAAACAGAGTGATGAAAACAAATTGAAAGGTGAAAAGGAGGAAAAGAAAAGAGAGAAAACCAAGTCGAATTTTTTTGCAAAATCGAGTGAAGTCAAGAGGGTGATAGTAGAAAACAAGAGGGTGATGGTTTTAGTTTTCAAGGAGGCTTGTTTGAGTGCTAGTGAGCTAACCCAAAATCTTTCGAGTTTTGTTGTGAATCTTTTGCAGGAATATGATGATGTCTTTCCGAAGGAAGAGCCAAGTGGATTGCCACCTCTACGAGGAATAGAGCACCAGATTGATTTCATTCCAGGGGCTACTCTTCCAAATCGTCCAGCTTATAGAGCTAACCCCGAGGAGACAAAAGAGATCCAAAGACAAGTGGAAGATTTATTGTCAAGAGGAAGGATTCGAGAATCCATGAGTCCTTGTGCCGTTCCCGTGATTGTGGTGCCCAAAAAGACTGGAGAATGGAGAATGTGCACCGATTGCAGAGCCATCAACCAAATCACGGTAAAGTATCGCTATCCTATTCCTAGGTTAGATGACATGCTAGATGAGTTGCATGAGGCTATCATTTTTTCCAAAATTGATCTTAAAAGTGGGTATCATCAGATTAGAATAAGAGAAGGAGATGAATGGAAAACCGCATTCAAAACAAAATCTGGATTGTACGAGTGGTTAGTTATGCCTTTTGGATTAACTAATGCACCTAGTACATTCATGAGATTGATGAATCATGTGTTGCGTGAGTTTATTGGTAAATTTGTCGTCGTTTACTTTGATGACATCTTGATTTATAGTAAAAATATGGAAGATCACATGATGCATTTACGTGATGTTTTGGACACCTTGAGAAATGAATCTTTGTATGCTAACTTGAAAAAATGCACATTTTGTATGGACAAAGTTGTTTTTCTAGGATTTGTTGTTAGTGGCAAGGGAATTGAAGTGGATCTTGAGAAGGTCAAGGCAATCCAAGAATGGCCAACTCCAACAACGGTTTCGGAGGTAAGAAGCTTTCATGGGCTAGCAAGCTTCTATCGAAGATTTGTTCGTGACTTTAGCACCATAGCCGCCCCACTCAATGAACTTGTGAAGAAAGAGGTAAGTTTTCATTGGGGAGAAAAGCAACAAGCTGCATTTGACTTATTGAAGGAAAGGTTGACCTCTTCTCCTATTCTTGCATTACCAAATTTTGATAAGATGTTTGAACTTGAGTGTGATGCATCCGGGGTGGGTATTGGGGCTGTTTTAATTCAAGAACGCCGTCCCATTGCATATTTTAGTGAAAAACTAAAAGGGGGACAATTGAATTATTCCACATATGATAAAGAGCTTTATGCTTTGGTAAGGTCTTTACAAACATGGCAACATTATTTGAGACCAAAAGAGTTTGTGATTCACACGGATCATGAATCTCTTAAGTATCTCAAGGGTCAAGGTAAGCTAAGTAGAAGGCATATCAAGTGGGTTGAGTTTATCGAGTCATTTCCTTATGTGATTAAATACAAGAAAGGAAAAGAAAACATTGTGGCCGATGTGTTGTCTAGACGTCATAGTCTCATCACCACTTTGAGTTCTAAACTTCTTGGATTTGAATCAATTAAGGAAATGTATGAGGATGATTCTGATTTTTCTTCTCTATATGTTGCATGTGAACATGGATCAATTGACAAATTCTATAAACAAGAAGGTTATTTGTTCCATGCGTGAATTGCTTGTGCGTGAGGCTCATGGGGGAGGTTTGATGGGTCACTTTGGTGTTCAAAAGACTTTAGATGTTTTAAAAGAACATTTCTTTTAGCCAAAAATGCGTGAAGATGTTAATAAAATTTGTGAAAGATGTCTAACATGTAAACAAGCCAAATCAAAATCGAAGCCACATGGATTGTATACCCCGCTACCAATTCCTTCTGAACCTTGGGTAGACATATCCATGGACTTTGTGCTAGGATTGCCTAGGACAAAGAATGGCCGAGATTCTATTTTTGTTGTTGTTGATCGATTTTCCAAGATGGCACACTTTATTCCTTGTCATAAAACAGATGATGCCTCACACATTGCTGATTTGTTCTTTAAAGAAATAGTGCGTCTACATGGTGTGCCACGCACTATTGTGAGTGATAGGGATGTCAAATTTTTGAGTCATTTTTGGCGTGTGCTTTGGAGTAAACTGGGTACTAAGCTTTTATTCTCTACTGCAAGTCATCCACAAACTGATGGGCAGACTGAAGTAGTTAATAGAACTTTGTCTCAATTACTTAGAGCCGTTATTTCAAAGAATTTGAAAAGTTGGGAGAGTTGCTTGCCGTTTGTAGAGTTTGCTTATAATCGAAGTGTGCATTATGCTACTAACTATTCTCCTTTCGAGACTGTGTATGGCTTCAATCCCCTGAGTCCCCTTGATCTCGTTCCTATCCCCATTGAAGAGCGTGTCAGTCTAGATGGAAAAAGGAAGGCTGAATTGGTGAAACAATTGCATGAGAAGGTAAGACTCAACATTGAGAAGAGGACAAATCAATACTTGAAGCAAGCAAACAAAGGTAGAAAGAGAGTTGTGTTTGAACCTAGTGATTGGGTATGGTTACACTTGAGGAAAGAGAGATTCCCGGCAAAAAGAAGATCAAAGTTGCAGCCTAGAGGAGATGGACCATTCCAAGTCCTCGAAAGAATCAATGATAATGCTTATAAGTTAGATCTTCCTGGTGAGTATCAAGTAAGCTCTACTTTTAATGTTGCTGATCTTTCTTCGTATGATGTAGGTGATGATTCGTGGACGAATCCTTTTCAAGGGGGAGTGAATGATGGAGGACAATCCAACCACATGAAAGATCCCTTGGTGATTTAAGATGGCCCAATTACCAGATCAAGATCAAAACTGATCAAAGAAGCTTTGAAGAGCTTAGTTGCGGAGATTCAAATAAAGTCCGTTGAAGATTTTCATGTAACGCACGGTATTATGCTTATTGGAGCTTTGGATCAATGATGGAGCTTAAAGAAGGCTTTTATTTGAAGATTGCAAGCTTTTGGGCCATTTCAAAGAATAAACCCATGATCAATATTTTGGCAGCCCAAGATTGAACTATTTCCTTTTGTTTATGTTGAATTTGGGCTTAATAAATTTGTGTATAGAGCCCAATCCGTTTTTTAGGCCCATGTTAAAGTTTAGGTGTTTAAAGTCTTTGAATAATGATTTAGATTATGTCTAGATTCATGAATTAAAGGTATGTCTTTAATTCTTGATTGAAGTTTAAGTCTTAGTCTTTATGAAGAGTCTTTTGGGGTGTCTTTTAAACCCTATAAATAGGATTCTTTGTAATCATTTGAAATCATCATCCAAGTAATATAAACACTTTCTTTTGAGTTTAACTGATTTTTGTGAGCTGTGATTCCTTGCGAGAGCGTTCATAGTTCAAGAACTTATCAAGATTGTGAGCACGATCTTGTGGCGTTTCTGATTCCTTTGGTTCTTAGTTTTATAACTAACGGGTCAAGGATTTGCTCTAGGTTAGTTGAAGATTCCTATACCTGGGATATTCGCTTCCTAAACTATCTCATACGAAGGTTCCAAGTTTCTTAACTTGCGGGTCGACGTTTCGTATCATTTGCTGTCTGATCCTTGGTGTGTTATAGTCCATACCCTTAAATTTTTTCTCTTCCTGGAAATAATGATGGGTAAAAGCTTGATTTGGGGAAGATTGGAAAAAGCTGCAATGTGGTATATACATTACTATTTGTGGAAAGTAATGGATTTTGGTGGGATAAGGTTTGATGGAATTTTGTATTATGATCACTGTTCTAAAAAACTCGTCGCACAGCCGCCATGGCGCGCCATGGCACCAAGGCTTGTGTGTCACGCCACGTTAAGCCCATGGCACGCCGTGGCCTAATGTGTAGTTATCATAATTAGATATTTGATTTTTCTTTGCGTTTTTAATGTCTTATTTGCAAGTTTTTAATATATAACCTAATTTAACTTGCTTATTATTATTGACTCATTGAATAACACTACAAAACATATGTTTTTATATATAATATTATATACGAAATAGAAATTTGACGCCATAAGTCACGCCTTGAAAACGTCATGGCTTCGCCGTGGCTCCTAAGGCTTGAGGCTTGGCCTCGCCGCCACGCCACGCCTCACGCCATTTAGAACCTTGATTATGATAAAGTTGAAAGATGTATGGACTTGGTTGTTTTGATGCACAAGATCTTGAGTTGGGAGGTTTTGCATAAAGTTGCTTTGAGATTGGTTTATTGCCATTTTCGGAAAGTGTTAAAGTTTGTTGGGGATAAGTTTAATGATGGCTATCGTTTGGATAATGGAGAAGATTACGTGGATTTGGACTTTATTTGGAAGAAAGACTACAATGGCCATATATTTTTATTAGAGATATGCTTAACAAATGTTGGCCACATATTTATATGGGAGTGATAACTTCATACTGCTTCTAAACCTCCTATTTTGAAGACTTACACAAGACGCCACTACACGGGGATCAAGGGAAGTGCACCATAATTCTGGTAGAATGAAAACAAGGTGGCAGAATAAGACATAGTTAGTTATGCTGACTATAGAATGGAGGGAGGGAGGGCTGTTGTTTTGAGATTGCTTACTATAGTTACTTCTTTGTTGGAGACTATAGTCTCACTTCTTGGTGATGAAGGCTGTTGTTTTGAAATTGCTTTTGGTTTTTGGTGCAAATAAAGTTTGTTTTCTTTTTCCTTATACTTTTGCCTTTGTTGTATTATCAATGTAATTGAATTCTTTTGTTCGTATGTTTACAAGCTTATAGGTGAATATTCAATCCACATATGTTACCCAATGTCTCGTTTTTATAAAGTCTTTTGATCTTTGTTTCGTATGGCTTTGTAGCATTTTGTATCTTCTTTTTTATGTTTTTAAATAAGTAGTAGTGTATTTGTAATTTATGTTTGCAATAAGATATACCTTAATTTTTATATATATATATACACATATATATATACATATATATATATATATGTATATATACACATATATAGGGTCTGGTTCAGGGGAAAACCTCATAAAAACATAAAACTGAAGAACGTTCTGGTAGCCCTTCATCTGGACGGTATGCACTTGTGCATAAAAACCAAAAAACGACATATTTTACCTGTATGCACAAGTACATACCATCCAGATGGAAGACTACCAGAATGTTCTTCAGTTTCCGTTTTTTTGAGGTTTTCTCTTGAACCTCCGTCTCTCTCTCTCTCTCTCTCTCTCTCTCTCTCTCTCTATATATATATATATATATATATATATATAGAAAAGTTCAAATGAAAACTCAATTTTAATTGTGTACATGAGGAAAAATCTCAGTCACTCCATCTCTTTTGATCCAACATCTCATATTAAATAGTTTTTTATTTTAAGATGCTTAGGGGTAAAAATAGAAGATAATTTAAACTCACGCCTACCATATTTGACTTTTTATTTTCTTTTTTAATTAAAACTTTTACCCAATTAAAGTTTAAATTAAATTATCTAAAAATAATAATGTTTTAATCAAACAAATTAAATAAAAAAACGAGAATTTCGTGTTTTTCGATATGACATTCATCTCGATATAGTCAAATATGTTTGTCTGAAGATAAAACGTTCTTACTCTAATTAAAGATAAAACCATTTCCGGTTCGACTTAACACTTTTATGATAATTAAAAAACCTTAAGGATAGACAATTTCAAACATACATATTGTTTTCGTACGACCAACTTTGTGTGGCGTTATCCATAGGGATATCACTAGGTAAGTAGGTAATACAAAGATAATAGTGTAGACTACAAAAAATTTAAATCATGTTGTATTTTACACATCAAACGTCGTCTATAAAGAAGTTTTACGTAATAAATATGATACATTCAACTAATTATTATTACAGTTTTGAAATAATACGTTTCTATCAAAATAACTACATGTTTTTTGCAGGACATGTTTACAGATGGATGTTATGTTCAACGTCGAGAGGGACAGAGAATAAACTGAAACAAGAAACATGATTGAAGGCTGGCTTATTGACTTCAAAATTATGATTCACCCGCGCTGCATCGCACGGGTAGACTATATATATATATATATATATATATATATATATATATATATATATATATATATATGACATTATTTGAAAAGTGTCTTATTAAACTAGTGTCCTATATAAGATGTTTACATAGGTTACTTTTATATTACACTTTATGTCAAAAGTGTCTTAAAAAGCTTTCTAGGATTCCCAAATACCTCGTAACATCCTATTGTAAAACTTTATATAGGACGCACAATTGTGGGTCCTTCAGAACTTAATTACAATAAAACAGTTTATTAGAACAGTTAGATATCCTAGTAAAGCAATGTGCTAGGATATTTAGATATCTTTGTCATCCTATAAAACCATTTTTTAGTGTTATTTGAAGAAAAAGATGTTTGGCTTACCTGCGCAATGTGTTTTGCTGAAATTAGATCGACCATAACGAATGATGCATGCCATCCTTGTTTGAAGCCAAAAATATCGAAGAGACCGTCATCTGATTTGGCCTCCACGAAACCTTTCTGCGTTGGAAACAAAACGAGGAACAAAAGCTAAATGAGGTTCCCACAATGCAGTCATTATGTTCACCGTGTCTGATGAACAAATGTTACCTTTTCCATGTATTCTGGCTTCAAGTTACCCCATGGATTTCTTCCACTTGCATAACTATGAACATTCAAAGCAACTATAGACCTAACACTGCAACATTACTCAAATATTTATGCGTCACTCCTATTTAAGTAAACAAGTGTCCATTGATTCCCTCTTTCAAACACACATTGGAAGCCAATACACAAAATCGGTTTTTATAGGAACCCGTATATATCTCTACTATATTATTAAAATTCTTAAACGGTTGAGTAGTTTTTGGAAAACCCATTTTTTCTCTATCCCTATAAAATTACATTAAAATTCAATGTTACATTTACCACTCTTACAATTAATTATTTAATTTACTTTATATAATTTGTTTTTTCATTTTTCATTTTACACCTTTATCATGTTAACACAAATAATCGTATATGAACAAAAATGCAATGAAAAAATACGTTTCTTTTTTTACAAATTATACAATTATAATCGTCTCGTCAATACCTTCAAAACGAGCCCAATATTGAATATTTTTTAATTTAACCATACTATAAAATATATTGAATATCTACGAATTAATTTGTTTTTTATCCATACGTTTTATTTTTTTTCACCGTTAGCATATTAAAAATACATAATCTTAGATCAACTAAAATATATTAAAAATACGTTTCATTATTATTATAAATTATATTGTTATAATTTTTTCGTCAATAGTTTTAATATAAACTAATTATTGAATATTTTTATGCGTAACATAAATGTGTAACATTATGGCATTGTTTGGCAAAAATAAGTTAGCTTATAAACTAGCTTATTTTCTGGGTACATGTTTGGATGGCTATAAGCTAGCTTATAAGCTATCTTTTTGATAAGCTACTTGGAGTAGCTTATGAGGAGCTTTTTATGATTATTCCAATTATGCCCCTCATTAATATTCGTAATTATATATTAACATTTAATTAAAAATAAATAATTAATGTCCTTTTTGGTAATTTAAATGCTTATAAGTTAGTTTTTGCCAAACGTGACTTTTTCATCAACTAGCTTATAAGTGGCCAACTAGCTTATCAACTACCAGCTAGCTTATCAGTCATAAGCTAGGTTATCAGCTAGTTTGCCAAACATAGCCTATATATTATCTATATCTATACTATTATATTAAAATTGTAATGTTATATTTAACATTCTTACAATTAGTTATTTAATTTATTTTATATCCCTTTCTTTTTTATTTTTTCATCTTACAATGAAAAAATATGTTTCTTTTTTTACAAATTATACCATTATAATCGTTTCGTCAGTAACTTCAAAATGAGCCCAATATAGAATATTTTTTAACTTAACCATAATATTAAATATCATAAATATCTATGAATTAATTTGTTTTTTCTATCCATACGTTTTTTTAACCGTTAGCATATTAAAAAAACATAGTCGTAGATCAACTAAAATATATTAAAAATACGTTTCATTATTATTATAAATTATATCATTAAAATTTTTTCGTCAATAATTTTAATATAAACTAATTATTGAATATTTTTATGCTCATAAATGTATAACATTATATATATACTATATACTATATATATATATATATTTATATCTATATCTCATGTATATATCTATATCTATAACGGTTATTTTCAATATTCAATATTACATTTAACACCCTAACAATTAGTTATTTAATTAATTTTATATCCATTTCTTTTTCATTTTTCATTTTACACCTTTGTCATATTAACACAAATAATCGTATATGAACAAAATGCAATGAAAAAATATGTTTATTTTTTTACAAATTATACCATTATAATCGTCTCGTCAATACCTTCAAAACGAGCCCAATATTGAATATTTTTTAATTTAACCGTACTATTAAATATCATGAATATCTATGAATTAATTTGTTTTCTATCCATACGTTTTTTTAACCGTTACCATATTAAAAATACATAATCGTAGATCAACTAAAATATATTCAAAATACGTTTCATTTTTAATATAAATTATATCATTATAATTTTTTCGTCAATAATTTTAATATAACCTAATTATTGAATATTTTTTGGGTTTTATCTCTACTATATTATTAAAATTATAATACGGTTAATTAGTTTTTTTGGAAAGTTTTGAAATCCAAAATTTTAGCTCAATTTTTTTTTCTTTCCATTTTTATGATTCAAAGTTACATTTAATATTCTTATAATTAGTTATTTAATTAATTTATATCCCTTGTTTTTTCATTTTTCATTATACACATTTATCATGTTAATACAAATAATCGTAAATGAACCAAAATGGAATGAAAAGATATGTTTTTTTTTTCAAGTTATACCATTATAATCGTCTCGTCAATACCTCAAAATGAGTCCAATATTGAATATTTTTTAATTTAACCGTACTATTAAATATAATGAATATCTACAAATTAATTTGTTTTACATCCATACGTTTTATTTTTATTTTTTCATTTTTAGCATATTTAAAACTCATAATAATAGACTAACTAAAATATTTAAAAAAACGCGTTTAATTTTTTTTTTTTTATAAATTACACCACTATTATTTGTTCGTCAATATTTTCAAATTAAATTTATTTATGAATATTTATTGATTTAGTACTATTATAAAATAGAATAAATATGTATCAATTTTAATATATATATATATATATATATATATATATATATATATATATATATATAAGATAGGATACCGATAAATATATGTAACGGTTATTGTAAAAAAAACGAGGTATACAAATCTATACATATCTATGTTAGGTTTTTTTATTGAATTAATTAAAAATTTATAATCAAATAAATTATAAAGGTATACAACTAACATCAATATGGACAAAAATAAAATAAAAATGAAATATGATTGAAAATGCACAACAAAGTATTTCAGAGTCAATGCATGATTTACATATAAGTGCACCAAATGACTCAAACACCGTGTTTTCATAGACTAAAGTATCGATAAGAACGAAAATACAAACTTAAAATGAAACGTTGTTGTCATTTTGATTTCGAGATGTTTCGCGAGCGGATACATACCTTTGTTAATTGTTCCTTCGATTTCACGATTTTTCGCACCGCATCGTGCACGGGTATATGACTAGTATATCTAAATGTTCTAATCGACCGCTTTATAGGACTTAACTTTACATAAGGTGTTACATTATGTTTTTGGGTATCCTAACAAGTTTTAGGACACTTTTGAAATAAAATGTCTTATTAGTTTTTTTGACACATCTTTTTAAAGGCCATTTGTTTTTTATAAGATTTTTTGAAACACTATAAAACAAATGAACAAATCCTACGAAATATTATCGACGGTCGAAATCCGTCGGTAATTACCGACGGATGTGAATATTACCAACGAATCCGTCGGTAGTTCCGTTGGTGATCCGTCGGTGATACCATCGCCGACGACGTTTAATCCGATAGAGGTTACCGACGGATTTTTCTGTCGGTGATGGTCATTTGTTTTGTAGTAAAATAATGTCGTAAAAAAAGACTAATAAGACACCTTATTTTAAAAACATCCTTAAAAACTTGTTAGGTAGCTCAATCCATGTAAACTTATTATAACACCTTTACATAAGACGCACAATTGTTTGGTTTTATAAACTCAAATCCTATTAGAACATCTAGACATATATATATATAGGAAGGATCATATGAGAAGTTAAACATTTTGCGAGAAGGCGAGAAGTGTGATATCATATATGATTACACGGCCTGTGGGTGTGTTTAATCATATATGATTAAACGTCTATGTATTGCTAATGTAACATGTGTTTAATCATATATGATTAAGTTTGTGTATCATATATGATATTACACTTCTCGCCTTCTCGCAAAATGTTTAACTTCTCGTTTGAACCTGCCCCTATATATATATATATATATATATATATATATATATATATATATATATATATATATATATCAATGTTCTAAAAAACTCGCCGCACAGCCCCATGGCGTGCCATGGCACCAAGGCTTGTATGTCACGCCACGTTAAGCTCATGGCACGCCATGGCCTAATGCGCAGTTATCGTAATGAGATATTTGATTTTTCTTTACGTTTTTAATGTCTTATTTGCAAGTTTTTAATATATAACCTAATTTAACTTACTTATTACTATTGACTCATTGAGTAACACTACAAAACATACTTTTTTATATATAATATTATATATGAAATAGAAATTTGACACCATAAGTCACGCCTTCGAAACGTCATGGCTCGCCGTGGCTCCTAAGGCTTGAGGCTTGGCCTCGCCGCCACGCCACGCCTCACGCCATTTAGAACCTTGATATATATATATATATATATATATATATATTTGGTGTTTTATAAAGCGGTTTCTAGCTTTTACAGTGAAGATTGCAGCTTTTTTGCGAAAAAGTTGATCAGGTGAGCAGTAAGTTGATTTTTACCTTGATGGAAGACGAATAAGCTCCCATTATGGGTTGTTTAACCTTTTAATATGGAGCCTTAAAATGTTCTTCAGCCCTCTGCATTCATCACAAACAACTTCTCCTTAATTTATTCAATCATTTGTTTTATATATGCATGTATTTGTTAGTGAAGATTCGTGGGAACAAAAAAGGGTGAATTTATTGATTTTACTTATAGTTCATTGCGAACTAATGCAAAAAGATTACTAAATCATGCGAGAGTCATCAATTTTAGGCCATTTCCGGTTGTTATTTAAACAAAACTACAATCACGATTCATATATATAGAAACAAGTTCTTACCTTAAGCTCGGGTCGGTCATACAAGGCGTGAAAAACCAACCTTGTTTGCAGCTGTATCCCGAGTAAATTATCTGTGACAATAGAGAGCTAGAATAAGGTTTCAACTCCTAACATTCTACAGCAAAATTCGGCTTTATAAGATATCAAATATGTCTTAATAGACTACTTTATAGAAGCATGGAGGACCAAACAATTTGTGTTTTATGCAAATGTGTAACAAGAAGTTGGTAGAAAGCTTTTGGATATTCTAACAAGTTATTTAGGACACTTTAGAAATAAACCGTCTTATCAGTATTTTTATACGACGTTATTTGAAAAGTGCCTTATAAAAATAAAAAACTAATCAGACACTTTATTTTAAACGTGACCTAAAAAAACCTGTTAGGATGCTCAGACATGTCCTAAGAGCATCTCTAACAGATTCTCCGAAATGGGGAAAACGAAGAGTTTGGCGATTTTGAGCAATTTTTCTGTTTCCAATTAAATTTTGGATAACTCTCCAAATATTAGACATGACAATCGTGTCGTATCGGATTCAACGTTAAACGAGTTGATAATGTCTAACCCTAACCCGACCCGTTTAATAAACGAGTCAGAAAATCCCAACCCTAACCCGACACGACCCGCCTGACCCGTTTAACCCATTTAACATGTATAAAACTATAAATCAAAAATCATAAATTCACAAAAAAATACAAATCCAAAATTCAAATTAAAGAATTAGAAATCTAAATTTTATAGTTCAAACTTATAAGTTTTAACCAAATATAAAACATTAAAAATCCAAATAATTAAAAAGAAAACTTATAAATATATAAGTAAATATACATATATATATATATATATATATAAACGGGTTATTCGGGTCATTTTCGAGTTAAAAATTTTGACCCTGACCTTATCCGTTTAATTTTCGTGTCGTATCATGTCAACCCGTTTACTTAAACGGGTTGATATATATTTCCCAAACCCGTTTATTTCGTGTCGGGTTAGCGTGTCGTGCAATTTTTGCCGGGTCAACCAAAAATTAATTATTACTACGAGAGAGAAATATATTATTTTATTATATTTTACCAATAAGAAACCTTCAAATTAAATGTTTAGGAGAGAGAAATAATATTTTATTTATTGTATCATTTATAAAATATTTTAATGATATAATCAATGTAGTAATCTCAAAAATGGAGAAGCTGTAATTGTTTTTAGAGATTCTGAATTTTGATTCTGTTGGAGATGCTCTAACATCATATTGTAACACTTCTACCCACTACAAGAAGTTCGGGTTTGTAGTGTTAAGTCTATTTTAGTAGTAATCAATGTATTTATACCTTGTGTCTAAATGTGCTTAGTTTGACTTTATCTTGTTTACTTAGCCAAGGGGTATTTAAGTCCCTTGTGGCTTTGTTTCTAGGAACTTCGGATTGCATTTTGAATATATCATACATTTGACGCACAACTCTCTCTCTCTCTCTCTCTCTCTCTCTCTCTCTCTCTCTCTCTCTCTCTCTCTCTCTCTCTCTCTCTCTCTCTCTCTCTCTCTCTCTCTCTCTCTCTGTTAGGACATAAAATGTCCAAGTTTGGAAAGTTTTGTAAATGACTCATCTTTAATATTTGTATTGGGTTTAGTTTAAATTGTATTGGGCTTTAATGTAAATGAACTTGGGCTTTAGGTTAAAACAAGGGAGTTGGGAGATTATATATAGTTTATGTGTTTAGGGTTTTAATGTTAAGTCATTCATAACACAATATAGCCGTTTTGAGGGATTGCGTGTTCTAGAGAGAGAAACACTCTCTCTCTAGGTTTGTGTTATGTTCTTCAATTCAAGTGAATAAAAGGTATCTCTCCCAATCTCATCTTGTTATCATTAATTGAATCATGAATTGTTGTTGAATTTGGGATCTATATGTGGTATCAGAGCAGGATCGAAGAATTTTCTTTGATTCGATCGTATTCCAATAGTTCATGATTCTACAGCCCATTTTTTTATGAACCAATCGATTTTTGGATTTGATTTAATAAGTTTTGGAGCTATTTTGTGAATTTATTGTTTATAATTGTGATCGATGAAAAAAATTTGATTGGATGCTTCATGATAATGGGTCGGTGCATGAAAATCAATTAATATGAGATTGGTTATTAATCATAATGGGTCGTGGATGAAAATATATAAATGGCGGATGTGAGTTTTTTTTAGTTTTATGATTGTGATTGAAGGCTACATCATAGTGGGGCGGTGAATTAAATTTGAGAATGGCAACTATTAGTGATCTGTGGTTTACGATTGTGTTCGGCGGCTGTTGATTATCAAATTCGGTGGTTTAATAAAAGCATTCGCCGGTTGGAGTTTTGTATTTAATCGATTGGGTGATACAAGAAAATGGGTCGGTGGTTTACACTTTGTGAACGACGACTGTTTATTTTGTTGATGGTCGGTGATATGATATCAAATGTGATATGCGATTGTGGTTTACATCATCCGGGTTTGTTATTTTTGATATCGATTGGGTTTATCTACCATTATTGGGCCTTCTACATTCAAGTTTATTTTTTTTTTGGGCTTAACCGTATACATCCATATTTTGGGCTTAAATGACCAATTTTTTTTGGCAAGTGATTATGTCGTCCGAATTTTTAGAGATTGATACCGGATTTTAATCTTACAATTACCGAGAACCGACTATTGATCCGTTTATATTTCGGATTTTATTTTTGCGCTTCGACCGTGTGATCCGTGGAACAAAAATTTCAAGGAATATTTTTTATTTGTTCCGGAATTTTCTCGTTTGGGTTTTCTCGACATTTGTTGATTGGTTCTTCTAACCCTTGTCGAGTAGTGTTTGCTACACGATGTTTTTTCCTACGAGTTGATCAGTACAAGTTCTTGAGCTGAACTCCTATTCAACTCACGGTTCAAAGACAGATTCGTTGTTATACACTGAAGATGCACTGTGGTTGTCACGCAAAACTCACACATTTCTTTTTTGTGGGCGTAACGAATGTGTTGAGTTTCTAGAGATAAAAGTTGTCTTTAGTGCACTCAGTCGAGGTTATTGTGCACATCGAATCGGGTATTAAAGTTGAAACTTTGAAGGATAAGAGCTACATTCAAGGGGGAGCCTGAGCTATCTTGAAGATGCGCAACGCTAAAGTTTTTCAAAGAAATCAAGGGGAGAAGAGTTGGCGCATCAAAGACGATGATTCATTTACAAAACTTTAGGGGGAGATTGTTAGGACATAAAATGTCCAAGTTTGGAAAGTTTTGTAAAGGACTCATCTTTAATATTTGTATTGGGTTTAGTTTAAATTGTATTGGGCTTTAATGTAAATGGGCTTGGGCTTTAGGTTAAAACAAGGGAGTTGGGAGATTATATATAGTTTATGTGTTTAGGGTTTTAATGTTAAGTCATTCATAACACAATGTAGCCGTTTTGAGGGATTGCGTGTTCTAGAGAGAGAAACACTTTCTCTCTCTAGGTTTGTGTTATGTTCTTCAATTCAAGTGAATAAAAGGTATCTCTCCCAATCTCATCTTGTTATCATTAATTGAATCATGAATTGTTGTTGAATTTGGGATCTATACTCTCTACTTTCTCTCTCTCTAAGATTTGGTTGATCTTGGTTTATCAATTGGTATCAGAGTCATTCTGAATCTGAGAGGATTGAGAGAATCTTGTTTTGATTCTGAATTTGTGATTGAATCAGAAAATTCGATTGATTTTCTTGATTTTTTCAAGAAAATCTCATTTTTTGATTTTTCATCAAATTCGGACTGATTTTTGAACGAATTTTCTTGAATTTTGGTTCGTTGGATCCATTTTTAATAGTAGAATACTTTTGATTCACAACATTTTTCAAGAAATTTAGTTTTTGATAATCAATTTTGAGTTTTTTCATTTTTCTAGAAAAGTCGTTTTTGCGTACTGTTCATATTACGAATTCACGATTTTGTGATTTTTGATCGAACTAATTGTTTGAAAGTTGTTAGAAAATTGTTTTCGAACACATATGTGTGAACAAGTTTCATCAATTTCGTTTTTGTAATCAAAATTTGGAAGTTTTTCTTGTTTTTCGGAGTTTTGTGCCAGATCTGATATTTGCGTCAGTTCATCTCAGGTTTGCGCCAGTTCATCAGGGATCATCTGAAATTTGCGCTAGATTCATCGAATTTTGCGCCAGTTCATCCTCAACTTTGCGCTAGAGTCATCAAGTTTTGCGCTAGTTTCTTCAGTTTTTCATCCAACTTAAGTCTTCACGAAAAGTTCAAGTTCTCTTCATCAACACATCACGCAAAGTGAAAGTTTGCGCCATCTCTGTCTCGCGCAAAGTACTTTTGCGCCATCTTCATCTCACGAAAAGTTCAGTTCTTTGTGCAAGTTGTCTTTGCGCCAACTTTGTATCGCGCAAAGTTAAATTTGCGTCATCAACGCCTCGCGCAAATCTTAGTTTGCGCCACCTACTACTCGCACAAATCTCTTTTGCGCCATCTGCTTCTCGCGCAAATCTTCAAGTTTGCGCTAGTCTTTTTACTTCCAGACTTAGAACTTTCTGACTTTGTGATTCTGTAAAGATGTGTTGGGAACTGAAGATTCTACTAAGTGTAGTTACTACTGCTAGTACAAGTGTAGTTACTACTGCCAGAACAAGTTGAAGATTAATACTGCTAAGTGTTACTACTGCTAGTTAAAGTTAGTACTGCTTGAACAAAGTTAGTACTGCTTAGCTAGTTAGTACTGCTAGTAGTTAGTACTGCTTGAAGTTAATGCTGCTAGTTGAAGTTAATGCTGCTGAGCATTATTAGTGCTGCTAAAGAGATACGGATGGAAAGTACTACAGCTGGATATACTGAAGATATACTTAGTGGATATACTGAAGATATACTTAGAAGATATACATGGAAGATATACTGAAGATTTGTTTATTCTTTGTAATTATCTCTTTATCAGTATATGTATAGAATGTGTAGAATAGATAAAAAAAAAAAAAAAAAACTTTTTGATAATTGTTTTTCAAGAGAGAAATCAACCTCAAGGCATAGATCCTAATTCTAGAGAAGTAGAATTCGTATTGGTGAGCCTGTTCATCAATATTGAGGTTGAGTGTGTAATCTTGTAACTTTAAGCATTCAATACAAGTTTACTGTTTGATCATTATATACTGTGTTTGATTACTGTTTTATTAAATATCAAAGTGTTTTTCCGCAACTTCTTTGATATTAGTTTCTGAGTATTAATTCTTGTTAAGAATTCGATCCTGACAAGTGGTATCAGAGCCAAATTCTCTCAGAAACAGTTATTCATCATGGAAAATCTTACAGAATCAAGCAGTACTTTGGTCTCAAAAGTTCCAATGCTCAGATCCAATGAATTTGACATGTGGAAAATCAGAATCAAGCAATATATTCTCCTCACAGATTACTCTATGTGGGACATCATTGAGAATGGCCCATCTGATGGAGGAAAGATTGGTGAAGATGGCAAAAGAACTCCTCCAAAGACAGATACAGACAGGAAATCAAGACAGACAGAGATGAAAGCCTTGAGCACACTGCTCTTGGCCATTCCAAATGAGTATCAACACCAATTCTGCAATTGTACTGATGCACAGATGCTCTGGAATGCTCTAGAGAAGAGATTCTCAGGTACTAAAAGTACCAAGAGAAATCAAAAGGCAATCTTAAAACAACAGTATGAAAACTTCATCTCAACTAAGAATGAGTCCATGACTCAAACTTTTGACAGGTTTAATAAACTAATTGGTGAACTAGCTACTATGGGAGTACAGATTGATCAAGATGATGTGAACAGAAAGTTCTTAAGGTCCCTTGGAGATGAATGGATCATGTACACTGTGTCATTCAGACAGAATGATCAGTTGGAAGACAAAGAACTTGATGATCTGTACAATGATCTTAGAGTATTTGAAGCTGAGGTGGAGGCAAAGAAGAAGCCTTCTGGATATGTTCATAATGCTGCACTCCTATCAGCATCAATTGATTCTACTGCTAACCCTGAATCAGTTAATGCTGCTAATGGATCAAATTTAGATAAAGGCACTGATTATGTATTTGAAGCTCTTCTTTCTAATCATGGAAATTCTTCTTTGATCAATGATGACTTAGAACAACTGCATCCTGATGATCTGGAAGAGATGGATATTAAATGGCAGATGGCCATGCTCTCCATGAGGGTTAAAAAGTTTATAAAGAGGACTGGAAGAAACAACTTCTCACAAAGAAGAGAAGATGGAGCAGGGTTTGATAAATCAAAGGTAGAATGCTACAAATGTCATCTGAAGGGACATTTTGCTAGAGAATGCAGAAGTGGAATGTCTCACAACAACAACCATCAACAAGTTCAATCTGGAAGCTTCAATAACAACAGAAACTCTGCTCAAGCCCTTGTTTCTCAACAAGGAATGGGGTTTGATTGGAGTGATCAAGCAGAAGAAGCTACTCAGAATCAAGCTCTTATGGCTAAAGTATCTGATCTTCCATCTGAGGTAAGTTCTAATCTCTGCAATAAAACTTGCATAGACACTGTTAAAAGGTACAGGGATCACAATCAGAAGATGAGTGATGACCTGAAGAGACTAGAAAAGGATATAAAAGACTATGTGAGGATAGTAGAGAGATTTGAAGATCAAATCAAAGGTTTTCAAGCCAATAAACTACAACACTCATATGACACTAATTACTGGAAGTGGGAGAAAAAGGATTTAGAACTTAAACTGACTAAATCTAAAGAGGAGAGTGAAAAACTGAAAGAGGAGTTAACCAAGGTTAAGCTTGATGTAGAAAAGTTTTCCAATGCTTCTAAAGCAATGGACTCCTTACTGCAAAATCAGATTCATGATAAGTTGAGAAGAGGAATTGGGTATAATGCCACACCTCCACCATATAACAACAATTACATTCCTCCTACTTCAGACCTATTAGACACCAAAGATAGGAAGGAATTGCATGAGGGAGCCACTGAAATAGATCCCTTAGATGAGGTAATTGTTGAGGATAAGACTGAGAAAGAGGTTGGCAAGAGTAAGGAGAACAAGGTGAGTGGTGAGATTTCTATAGAAAACAACATTATCACCAATGAGGATTGTGGAAGGGCTTGGATCAAATCCAAGAACATAGAGAAGACAGAGGAAAAGTTTGGTAAGGTCCATTATAAACAGACCACAGTTGTGAATCCAGGTCCTTGCAAACAGTGTGCTTGTAAGAAGAATGAGCCCCAAAAACAGGACAAAAAGAGGGGAAATCAAAGAAACTGGAATAATCAATGGGCACATAAACAAGGGGTTGATCTGAGTAAAATCAATAGACCAAAACCTTGTTTTATCTGTGGCAAATTGAATCATCTTGCAAAATTCTGTTATTTCAATCCTATAAACCAAAGAATGAATTTCCAAAGATCCATGCAAAAACCCTTTGGTTATAAGAAAATTGAAAAGAATCATGTGGCTAAGAAAACTGTTAAAACTAAAAGCCACATGAAGAAAAAGTATTCTGTTAAAGAAAGTGTCAATATGTGGATTCCTAAAAGCACTAAAACTGTTAGTACTGCTATTACAAGTAGTGCTGCTGACAATGATAGTGCTGCTAGAAGTAATACTACTGCTAACAATGTTAATGCTGCTAACAAGGTTAGTACTGCTACACCTGTTAATACTGCTAACTCTGTTAGTACTTCTAAGGTTAGTACTGCTTCTAATGTTGATTCTGCTAAGCCAACCATATTGACAAAGTACTCTAATAAAGAGTGCTCTGAGTTTAAAAACCTCATTAAAAAGGAATGTAAATACTTTGATGAGAAAGGAAGACCCAAGATCACTTTGGCTTGGGTCCCCAATCATACTAATTGATTTATTTAATGTGCAGGGCAACCAACAGCTCAAGGGAAAGAGCATATGGCATGTTGATAGTGGTTGCTCTAGGCACATGACTGGCAACATGTCATGCCTTCAGGATTTCAAGCAAATTAATGGAGGACATGTTGCATTTGGAGACAATCTTACTGGTGGTAAGATAAGTGGAAAAGGTAATGTCACCAAAGGTAAGATGACATTTGAGGATGTCTACTATGTTGATCAATTAAAGTACAACCTGTTAAGTGTATCACAGGTTTGTGACAAACAACATAGTATATTATTTACTAACACTGAGTGTATGATTCTTGCTCCAGGGTTCAAAGTAGTTGATGAAAACATGATACTACTTAGAACTCCAAGAAAAGACAATGTTTACTGTCTTGATTTGGACAATGTCAATAGTGATTCATCTTTAAATTGTCTTGTTTCAAAAGCTTCTATAGATGAATCCTCCCTTTGGCACAGAAGGATGTGTCACATGAATTTCAAGACTATGAACAATCTTGTTAAAAATAACCTTGTAAGAGGTTTACCTTCAAAAGTCTTTTCATGTGATGATCATTGTGTTGCTTGTCTTAAAGGCAAACAACACAAAACTTCTCATAAGACCAAAGAGTTAAATTCTGTTTCTTCTTGTCTCCAGTTATTGCATATGGATCTGTTTGGTCCTACAAATGTTATGAGTATAGGAAAGAAATCTTACTGCTTGGTTATTGTTGATGATTACTCCAGATTTACTTGGGTATATTTTCTAAGGACTAAGGATGAAACAAGTGGTCTTATCAAATCCTTTATTCTAAGAATTGAAAACCAAACTAATCAAAGAGTAAAAGTCATTAGATCAGATAATGGAACTGAATTTAAAAATCATGATCTAAACACCTTTTGTGAAGGAAAAGGTATTGAGAGACAATATAGTGCTCCTAGGACTCCTCAACAGAATGGTGTTGCTGAAAGGAGAAATAGGACACTAATAGAGGCTGCTAGATCTCTGTTGGCTGATTCAAAATTGCCAATTACATTCTGGGCTGAAGCAGTTAATACTGCTTGTTATGTCCAAAACAGAGTTCTAGTGGTCAAGCAAAAGAACAAGACCCCATATGAGCTTTTAAATCAAAGAAAACCTTTTATTGGTTTCTTCAAACCTTTTGGGTGTCCTTGTACAATTCTAAATACCAAATCTCACTTAGGTAAGTTTGATAGCAAAGCAGATGATGGATTTCTTGTTGGATATTCATCTCAGAGTAGGGCCTACAGAGTTTTTAACTCTTCTTCTAGAATAATTGAAGAAAGTGACAATGTCAAATGCAATGAGAACACACCAAATCCTGTTGGGTCTGGACCTCAATGGCTATTTGACATTGATTCACTAACTAACTCTTTTGGTTTCAGTAATGAGTATACAGGAACAGATGGTGGAGAATCAGAGATCACACAAGTTCAAGAAAGTATATCTAAATCTGTGATTTTTCCCATACCCACAGTAAATGAAGACTGTGAAAAGGAATCATTTACTGAACCAAGTCAGAGTGAAGAAGACACTAGAGATGAGGAGACTCAAGAATCAGAAGTGACATCTGAAACCACTTCAGTTGAGTTGCATGACTCTAATCTAGAGGCTGGACTGAATGAAGAACCTAGTCATAACACAAGAGTTCAAAAGAATCATCCTCCACAGCTGGTAATAGGAGATATCTCTTCTCCTATGATGACTAGACATCAAAGCAGGCTTCAAGAAATGAAAGATCAACAGCATACAGTCCTTTCTTGTTTTCTATCCCAGCTTGAGCCTAAAAAGGCACATGATGCTATGAAAGAATCTAGCTGGATAGAAGCAATGCAAGAAGAACTGTTACAATTCAAGCTACAAGATGTATGGGATCTAGTAGACCTTCCTAAAGGTCACAGAGCAATTGGCACAAAGTGGATTTTCAGAAACAAGAGAGATGAAAGAGGTATTGTTATAAGAAACAAAGCAAGGCTGGTAGCTCAAGGCTACACTCAAGAAGAGGGCATAGATTATGAAGAAGTTTTTGCACCTGTAGCTAGGATAGAAGCAATCAGACTATTCCTAGCCTATGCTTCTTACATGAACTTCAAAGTCTACCAAATGGATGTAAAAAGTGCTTTTCTCTATGGGTCAATTGAAGAAGAAGTATATGTCTGCCAACCACCAGGGTTTGAAAACCCAAGCTATCCAGACAGAGTATACAAATTAAAGAAAGCACTTTATGGACTACATCAAGCCCCAAGAGCATGGTATGACACCCTGTCATCCTATCTCTTGGAAAATGACTTTGAAAGAGGAGTCATTGATAAGACTCTATTTATCAAAAGAAAGAAGAAGGATATCTTGCTGGTCCAAATATATGTTGATGACATTATTTTTGGTTCTACAAGAAACAACATGTGCAAGGAGTTTGAGGATTTAATGCATCAAAGGTTCAAAATGAGTTCCATGGGGGAACTTACTTTCTTCCTTGGACTCCAAGTTCAACAGAAGTCAGATGGCATTTTTATATGTCAATCCAAGTATGTGCAGGATATTCTAACCAAGTTTGGTTTCTCAGAATCAAAACCTGCCAGCACACCTATGGAAACACACAAGCAGATCACAGCAGATCTTGAGGGGGAGGATATGGATGTGCATCTTTATAGATCCATGATTGGCTCTCTCATGTATCTCACAGCATCAAGGCCAGATATTATGTTTCCAGTCTGTGTATGTGCAAGATTTCAAGTTAGGCCAAAACAATCTCACTTTCAAGCTGTTAAGAGGATATTCAGATATCTCAAAGGGCACCCCAGATTGGGACTTTGGTATCCTCATAACTCACCTTTTGACCTAATAGCATACTCAGACAGTGATCTAGGTGGGGCAAACTTGGACAGAAAATCTACTTCTGGAGGATGTCAGTTTTTGGGTGCTAGACTAGTCTCATGGCAGTGCAAGAAACAAACCACAGTATCCACATCTACAACAGAGGCAGAGTACATAGCAGCTGCAAGTTGCTGTTCTCAAGTCTTATGGATTCAGAATCAAATGCTGGATTATGGGGTAACCTTTCTACACACTCCAATCTTTATTGACAACAGCAGTGCTATTAGCATTGTAAATAATCCAGTCAAGCACTCAAAGACAAAGCACATTGAAATCAGGTATCACTTTATAAGAGATTGTAATGAAAAGAAACTTATTCAAGTTGTCAAAGTTCACACTGATAATCAGTGTGCTGATCTATTCACTAAAGCTTTTGATGTGGGTAGATTCACTTTCTTGGTAACAAGTGTGGGAATGATAAACTCTGAATAATCTTCTTCTCAAAAAGTGGTTTTATACCTGTATATTTTTATTCTTGGTGTTACTAATCTTCTTTTCAGGATATGCATAGCAGTACTCAGTATTTAGCAAGTTTAAAAGGAGTAAGTCTAGTTAATACTGCTTGTGGTTAATACTGCTTTCAGTTAATACTGCTAGTAGTTAATACTGCTAGTAGTTAATACTGCTAGTGGTTAATACTGCTTTCAGTTAATACTGCTAATAGTTAATACTGCTAGTTCAGTTAATACTGCTCGCGGTTAATACTGCTAGTTCAGTTAATACTGCTAGTGGTTAATACTGCTTTCAGTTAATACTGCTAATAGTTAATACTGCTAGTTCAGTTAATACTGCTCGCGGTTAATACTGCTAGTTCAGTTAATACTGATCGTGGTTAATACTGCTCGCGGTTAATACTGCTAGTTCAGTTAATACTGCTCATGGTTAATACTGCTCGCGGTTAATACTGCTAGTTAGTTAATACTGCTCTAGGTTAATACTGCTTATATTCCGAATACTATAAATACTTTTTGCCCGCCTAAAAGTTCATAACGACTCTTTGCATACTGTTCTCTTGCGCTCAAAACCTTTTCTCTCTCAAGTTCGTAGTTTTCAGGCAAGTTTTCACTAAGACCAATGGCATCCATGACATTCATCGACGAGCACAACGAGATTGCGATGCTACAAAAGCCAAAGCAAGCTTCAGGTTTTCATCAGATAGTCGACTTTCTGAAGTCGAGCCACATTGCTCATGCTCTTACTGTATCACCTACAATCTACATTGAGCACCAAAGGCAGTTCTGGGCTAATGCAACCATTGTTGTGGAAAATGGGGTGCAAATGATCAAGACAAGAATCTGTGATCACTCACTTACAGTTACTGAAGAAGTCATTCGCATCAGTCTACGTCTAGACGATGCCTCTGGTATAATGTCTATCTCTAATGATGAACTGTTTTCTAATCTTACTAGAATGGGGTATGGAGGCCCATTGGGTGTTTTCAAATTCTCAAAAGCAAAGTTTTCACCCTAATGGCGTTTTCTTGTTCATACCCTGATGCATTGCATCTCCAAAAAGACCACTGGATGGAGTGAGTTCAGCAGTCCAATTGCATATGCTTTGGTATGCTTGGCTACATCCAGAAGGTACAATTTCTCAAAGATGATTTTCAATGATCTTGTATCAAATATGGGAAACAAAAAGAGTTTCTTTATGTATCCCAGATTTGTTCAGGAAGTAATTAACCATGAATTGACGGATATACCTCAACCTGTTGGGGTATATGTACCTAAACCCCCAAAAGGCAAGGTTTTCTCAAATATGAGAAGATCTGCTGGGGACTCGGAAGGAGTTGACACCCCATTGTTCTCTACAATGATGGTGGTGTCCCAAACCACTGAAGGTATGGCAGCAGGGTCAAGGCCCTCATTAGACCATCCCACTGCTAGCCAAGCCCAACCTTCTCACTCAAAAACAATTCCCCAGTCCATTCTTACAAAACCAACCTCTCCAATTACCCAAACTTATCAAAGAAAACAGGTAAAGAAGGCTCCTTCCCTTCTTGTACCATCACCCACACAGCCTTTAAGCCCTCTAAGGGAGAATTTTCCCCTAGAGAATATCCAAAGGGAAACCACAAGGGTGTCTCCCAACCCAAAGGAGGTGCTCTCTGAGGAGGAGGTAGAGCATATGGGCGATGAGGCTGCCACTACTCCTGCTAACACAGAGGAGGAAAGTGGTAACATCAATAAGACCTCCCCCATGGCAACTTTGAATGAGCAATCATTTGAAGGTCCCTGGTGCCAAGAAACCACAGGGGTGGATAGTGCTTCTGCTAGGCAGAAGACTTCCACTACTAAAAGATCCAATGATCCTTCAATAGGGGGTAACACTCCTGGAGAAGGTGAGGACAGATATAACTATGATGAATTGATGGAGACAATGGGCAACATCAACATGGATGTACTCAAACAGGGCAAAGACATAGAAGAGCTAAAACTCATAGTATTGTCACAACAAGAACAAATCATCAAGTTGAAGCAAATGGTAAGGAAACTGATTTTGCAAAAGAAGAAGAAACAATTTGTGCTCAGAAGGAGGAAACCAGAGACTGATGCTCCCAAAAAGGGGGAGATCAACATGGAAGAAGCATCAAGGGAAGGGGAGATTGATAAAGAAAGAGTAGAAGTTGAGGGGGAGAAGGAAGCAGAAACTGTTAATGCTGCTGAAACCTCACAAGCAGCAGTAACAGAGTTAACACCAACAGAAATTGAAGTAGCTGAAGTGCTAATCAAAGCTAAGAATGACACTCCCAAAGCAAAGGGAGTGGTCATAAATGAAGGGAGATACAAGAAATCAGAAAAGAAAGACATGGCTGCAGATATAAAAAGAAAAGGGAAAGAAAAGATGATAGAATCTGATCAACCATCTAAAAAGCAAAAGATGATTGAGTCAGATGAAGCATTAGCAAAGAAAGTGCAAGAAGAGTTAGATCTAGCAGAAAAGGAACAGGTTGAAAAAGACAGAGAAATGGCCAGAGCACTAGCAAATGAGTTAAATGAAGCATTCCAGAAAGGGTTGGAAACAGAGAAAGCCAAGCAAAGAGCAATAACCTTGAGAAAGGCTATGATGGCCAGATCAAGTGCAAAGAAGAGAAGACCTTCACAAACTTACCTTGCCACTCAGGAAAGAAACAAAATGATAACTTTCTTGAAAAGTGCAATTGGGGTAAAGAAAGAAATGTTTGTGAAGATGAATTTTGATCAAATCAAGGATCTATATGAGAAAGAAATGGAGAAGCTGAAGAGCAATGAAAAGGATAGAGTGGAGTTTGAAAAGAAGGCAAAGGAGAGACATGATATAGATATGAATCAACCATTCCCTGAAAGTGAAGAGGGAACTCCTATAAAAGAAATGGAAAGGGAAAAGGAAGAAAAGAAGAAGGAAGCTACTCTAGTACAGGTTCAAAAGACTTTGAAAAGAACCAAGATGATGGCCAAAAGAAAGAAAGATAAGAAGTCTAGAATAGAAGAAGAACAAAATGTTGCTGAAGAAGAAGTGGCACCTGAGTCATCAAGCCAGCAAGGGTCATCAATCAAAGATGATGTAAGCTTATATATGGTAGTGATGGACAAAGTGCCTGAACCAATTTCTGCAGAACCTGTTGGAGTTAAGCCACCAGAGATCATTCACTGGGATGTTCTGAAAATGGATGGAAAAGATTACATCAGACTAAAGAGGAAGGGTGATAAGTATGAAATATTCAATACTTGGATCAAGGTTGTCAAAACATGCTCTAGATCTGATATAGAAGAGATGTTTGACATAGGAATTAAGCTGTATGCAGACCATCTGAATACTCCAGGAATTTCTCTTACAAAACTGGTGATGGAGTATCTATGCATGATGTTCAAACCTGAAGAAGTGAACCAGGTCATCAAGAGTGTGTTTAAAGAAGTCACAAGTTGGACTCTATATGAAACTAGTGGAGTATATGCAGTGACTTTGGATAGAAATCACACAGAATACTTCCTAGTGGATAGAGTATATAATCACACCAGACTGAAGGTTCATGCCATGCTAAAGAAGAAGTTGGGTTGTGCACCAAATTCAGAAATGGCCAAGTATCTCATTCAGAGGATAATCAATCAGAGTTTGGGACTGAATCCAGACTTAGCAGCGTGATCTTGGAAGTTTTGGGAGCATTAAAAAGAGCATCTGGAAGAATATCTGAAGAACTTGACTTCTCTTCTAAAAGTCAAGTTAGGGGGAGATTGTTGGGAACTGAAGATTCTACTAAGTGTAGTTACTACTGCTAGTACAAGTGTAGTTACTACTGCCAGAACAAGTTGAAGATTAATACTGCTAAGTGTTACTACTGCTAGTAGAATTACTACTGCTAGTTAAAGTTAGTACTGCTTGAACAAAGTTAGTACTGCTTAGCTAGTTAGTACTGCTAGTAGTTAGTACTGCTTGAAGTTAATGCTGCTAGTTGAAGTTAATGCTGCTGAGCATTATTAGTGCTGCTAAAGAGATACGGATGGAAAGTACTACAGCTGGATATACTGAAGATATACTTAGTGGATATACTGAAGATATACTTAGAAGATATACATGGAAGATATACTGAAGATTTGTTTATTCTTTGTAATTATCTCTTTATCAGTATATGTATAGAATGTGTAGAATAGATAAAAAAAAAAAAAAAAAAACTTTTTGATAATTGTTTTTCAAGAGAGAAATCAACCTCAAGGCATAGATCCTAATTCTAGAGAAGTAGAATTCGTATTGGTGAGCCTGTTCATCAATATTGAGGTTGAGTGTGTAATCTTGTAACTTTAAGCATTCAATACAAGTTTACTGTTTGATCATTATATACTGTGTTTGATTACTGTTTTATTAAATATCAAAGTGTTTTTCCGCAACTTCTTTGATATTAGTTTCTGAGTATTAATTCTTGTTAAGAATTCGATCCTGACAAGTCTCTACAAGCTCAGTTTTACAAGAATGACATAATGATGTCTTTGGGGTCAGACACTCGCCCTCCAGTTCTAATTAATGAAAATGAATTTCAGCAATGACAAGATAGATTCATCAATTTCATAGAGCGACAAGCTAATGGTGACAATATGATGAAGTCTCTCTTACTGAAGGACCAATGGTAAAGCCTATAAATGATATTCCCGCCATTGGAAACATACAGGCTACAAGGGTTGAGAAGCTTATAAGTGAGTACGATGTTGACGAGGCTTTGCGACACCAAGCAGATAACCAAGCACAATCCAATGCTAATGTGGACTCAGTTAGAAAAGATAATGCTTGGATCAGCAGTTGCCACTCAACTACGTCAGACATGATACATGAACAATTTTGAGGAGTTTAAGGCAAAAGATGGTGAGAGTCTGAAGAGTGTGTTTGACAGATTTTGGGCTGTGATAAATGATTTGTATAAGATTAAGGTGACAAAGACTGAACTGGAAGCCAATCTGAAATTTTTAAATGCTCTTCAACCAGAATGGAGCAAATCTTGTCATAGAATAAGGAATGATGTCCGGATTTCTACAATGCCTATACAGGAATTTTATGAAATCTTGATGACTGATGATAATTTGGTGCTAGAAAAGAAATCAAAGCTTGATAAGAAAAACAAGCCGAAGTCAGTGGATCCGCTCTTCTAGAGACTCAATTAGCCGAACAAGCATTATCTGAAAATGCTTATGATGGGACTACTGATGATGATGGTGAAGCACTAGAAAAAGCTATGATCCTTCTCTCTCAGCATTATCATAAGAAATTTCAGCACAAAACAAGCTCCAACAATCTTCGTTTTACTTCAAGTTCTAAGAAAGTGGATACTAGTGCTCCTTCCAAACCATATGTTCCGAAATATGAGCCTCCCAAAGTGATTGAGCCAAAGAAGGAAGAAAAGAAGGCTACTGTGTGTTTTAACTGTGGAGAAACGGGACACATTGCGAAGGAGTGTCGAGTAAAAGTTGTCAAAGATTCTGCCTTCTACCGAAAGAAGTTAGAACTTGCTGAAAAGAGAGAGAATGGAACCATATTACTTGCTGAGGAAGAATACTGGCTAGACCATTCTGACAATGAAGCTGAGAATGAGAAACAACAGCAATGTGCTTTATTGGGGATGATAAAAGTGATGATGAAGATACTTCCACTGATGAACCTGAGGTACATTCTGAGTTTGATTACAACTTTATTTCCTCTCAAATGAACGTCATAATAACTGCTTTACATGACTTACGTTCAAAGTTCTTATCTGAAAAGCAAATTAATCAAGAAAAATCTGTCATGATTGAAAAATTGAAAATTTCATTGAAAGATGAAAAATTTATTTTGACAGATACAAAAGAGAAGTTTCAAAAGAAATTGGATGAATTAGAAAATTTAAATAAGACTAATCTTGATTCTTTAACAGAAATGACCAATTTGAATCACTTTTTCTGATAAAACAATTGCTTTAGAAGGAAAGTTATATTTGAGAGAACAAACTAAGCAAACAATTTATATGAATAAACCAAGGAGTGATGAGTCAATAAAAGAAAGATGGGGACTTGGTTTTGAAAATCCACATTGTTTAAACAATGTTATAACCAAAACCCCCACTTTATATAATTTTGATTATCTAAATCTTGCAAAATATGCTCCTCAATTTAAAATTGAGTGGATGAATGAAAAGAAAGAATTAGAAATTGAAAATGAGAAAAGAATGAACAACAAGAAAATGGAAATGCCATTTGTTTATACTCGTGAAAATGCCAAATATTTCCCTGAAAAATCAAAGAAGTACAGAAAATCTCAAAATGTTTTAAATGTCAATTCTGCCATTAAATCTTAATTACCAAATGATTATTTTGATATATATGCCAATAGTACTAACAAGGAAAATATATCTCCGGTTTCTTATGATTCTAAGAGATATATTCCCCCATTAGTATTAGAGGGTAAAATCATTGATTTTGACGATAAAATGGAAGAACAAAGTCTTCAAAATGATATTGAAAACGGTTTATTTCTTTTTATCATGAAATCAAGTTTTGAAGAAAAATTCATTTCTCAAAAACAAGACTTTGATGACAAAATTAAGTCTGGATTTTCTTCTGATTTCAAGGAAAATACGCAAGAAGTACAAAACAGTGAGCATTTGCGCCAACCATTGGTGGCGCAAACTAATTGTTGTGGCCAACAGTTGGTAGCGCAAAGTTTAGTTTGCGCCACCAAGGGGTCGCGCAAAACTTCTCCTAACTTATGTGTTTCTGAAAATCATGACTCCGAGGCTAGTTCAACAATGATGAATGCTCAGTTTGATTTCTTAGATAAAATTTCTTCTTCCAATTCAATTGTTGATGACTCTTTTATGCTAAATGATCAGTATTATAAACCAAAGCGTAAAAGAAGAAGATCAAAGAAGTCAAAGAAACAAGATACTATCATTTCTGAAAATTCTAATTCTTTTGATTCAAATGTTTCAGATCGGACTTTGAAGAAGTCATCAAGGCAGATATGGAGGGTCAAGCAGAGATCAACAAAATCTGAAACTTTAGAGGATAAATGTGTAGATCGTATTTGTAAAACGGATACATTTGCATTTTGTAATAAAAACACAAAATATTCAATAAAGCAAATGATTCAAATTGCAAAGAATGTCTCATATTGTTCTTCTAGTTCTGATTCAGATGATTATGTTTCTTCCCCCATGGATGATTGTTTTCATATTTTTTCTAAAAAGAGTGTTTTGAAAAATAAGAGGCAAAGGACTAACAAGAAGGGACCTATAAGCATATGGGTACCTAAATCTGTGTAATTTCTGACTGTGCAACTTAGTCAATTATGGTATCGGGATTCGGGGTGTTCCAAACACATGACGGGCAACAAATCTCTACTTTTAAATTTTAAAGAAAAATGTTGCGGTCGTGTTAAATTTGGAAACTACGAGACAACTCCTATTTTAGGCTATGGTGATCTTGTGCAAGGAAATATCACTGTCAAGCGAGTTATTATGTTGAAGGTCTTAGCCACAATTTATTCAGCATCGGACAATTTTGCGACAAAGATCTTGAAGTCAACTTCAAATACAAACGAGTTGCAGTATAGAATGACAGTGGCCGGGATTTACTTGTCGGAAAGAGAAGATCAAATTTATATACTATTGATCTTTCCAAAGTTAAAAATCCATCAGATATTTGCTTGCTATCTAAAGCCTCTGTTCATGAAAGTTGGATATGGCACCGAAGACTAGCTCATCTCAACTTCAAATACATGGATCGTCTTGTCAAGAATGATTTAGTACGAGGTCTCCCAGTACTCCGATTTCAGAAAGACCACCTCTGTCAAGACTGCGAGAAAGGAAAGATGAAGAAAGCTCCGCATAAGCCAAAGCCCAAAGCTTGCACTACGGATATTCTTGATTTGTTACATGTTGACTTATGTGGACCAATGAAGACAAAGAGCATCGGAAAGAAAAGATACATTTTGGTGGTTGTTGATGATTATTCACGCTACACATGGGCCAAGTTTCTCAAGTCCAAAGATGAAACTCCCGACATTCTCATCAACCTAATCAAAACGATTCAGACTAACAAGCAAAAAGTGGTCAAAGTTGTCAGATCAGACAATGGTACTGAATTCAAGAATAACACTCTTCAAGCATTCTATGAAGATCAAGGCATTCAACAACAATTTTCTGCTGCTCGAACACCGCAACAAAATGGGGTTATTGAACGAAGAAATAAAACGCTTGTCGAGGCTGCCAGATCGATGCTTGCATATTCAGGTCTTCCTCTGTCTCATTGGGTTGAAGCCGTATCTACTGCATGTCATACTCAGAACAGATCCATTCTACATCGACGATTCAACAAAACACCTTATGAGCTTATGAATGGCATCAAACCAAATGTCAAATATTTCAAATCATTTGGGTGTAAGTGTTATGTTTTGAATGATCGCGACAATCTCAACAAGTTCAGTCCAAAGGCGGATGCGGGTATTTTTCTGGGTTATTCTTCTACTTCTGCGGCTTACCGAGTCTTTCTTACTTCAGCCAGAAAAGTGATAGAGAGTGTCAATGTTAAATTTGACGAAGCTGCAGATTTCGTTTCTGGCCAAACAGGTCCAGAACCCGCACTTTCAGGGAATTTAGCTTCTGGACAAAACAGTTCAGAACCTTCGCTACAACCGTAAAATCAGGATCCATCTTCTTCTTTGCTTAATCTTACTGATCTTGATTTTCTTTTTGAGCATTTTTATGATGATGTGCCTAAATCTAACACTGAAAATGCTTCAAATGTTTTGAATCAGGAATCTGTGAGCGCATCTAATTCCAATTCCGCTGCATCTATCTCTGAAACTGATGTTGTTCCAGTACCTTCTGTATCTCAAAACATTATTTCTGAACTTCATCCAGCTCAATCAGAACCTGAACAAGTGAATTCTGAATCTGTTCAAGAAACACCTGTTCAAGAAGAATTTGTTCAAGCAGAACCAGTTCAAGAAGAAGAACAAACTGCTGCTATTCAACCAACAATTACATAATTTGATTCAGATATTGTTGAGTTACCTCCTCCTTCAGTTGAAACTGTTGATTTCTCTTCATCTGATATAGAAGTACCTGAAGCTCTCTCTCAACAGTTATAAGTTGTTCAAGAGATAATAGATCCTCTCCCTCACACCACCAAATGGACAAGATCTCATCCTATTCATCAGATTATTGGTGATCCTCAAGCAAGCGTATCTACTCGTTCAAAGACGGCAACTCCAAACGAATGTCTATTAACTTGCTTTCTAAGTAAGATTGAACCAATCAAGGTATCTGAAGCGTTGGAGGATCCGTATTTGATAATAGCAATGCAAGAGGAACTCAATCAATTTGACGCATTAAAATTTTGGAGACTTGATCCACGGCCAAAAGGAAAAAGCATTATTGGCACAAAGTGGATATTCAAGAACAAGAAAGATAAAGATGGTATCGTCGTTCGCAACAAGGATCGATTGGTTGCCAAGGGTTATCGACAAGAAGAAGGAATCGACTACGATGAAACTTTCACGCCGGTTGCACGATTAGAAGTTATTCGAATGTTTCTCGCTTTTGCTGCTTATCGCAATTTTACCGTGTATCAAATGGATGTAAAGACAACCTTTCTCAACGGGAAACTGAAAGAAGAAGTTTACGTTTCTCAACCAGAGGGGTTTGTTGACAAAGACCATCCTGATCACGTATACTTTCTTGATAAAGAACTCTATGGCTTGAAACAAGCACCGAGGGCGTGGTATGATGAGTTGTCGGCCTTTCTGATCAAATCCGGGTTTACCAATGGATCCATAGATACCACTCTTTTCATTTACCGTTCTAACTTAGATATCTGCTTAGTTTAAATATACGTAGATGATATTATATTTGGTGCGACTAATCAGTCTTTATGTACTTGGTTTTCTGATCTCATGACCTCCAGGATTCAAATGAGCATGATGGGAGAAATTAATTTCTTCCTCGGCTTACAAGTGAAACAACTTCCAGATGGAATCTTTATTAATCAGTCGAAGTATGTGTTTGACATCTTGAAGAAATTCAAGATGGACAAATCTTCTTCAATTGGCACGCCTATGGCTCATGGTGCTAAAATTGGACTAGATCCGGATGGAAAAGTTGTGGACGTTAAAAATAATCGAGGGATGATCGGATCGCTCATGTACTTTACTTCAAGTTGACCGGATATCATGTTTTCTACGTGCTTATGTGCCAGATTTCAAGCAAAGCCAAAGGAATCGCATCTCTTAGCAGTCAAGCGAATTTTTCGTTACATCAAAGGAACTCCGTACTTAGGTTTGTGGTATCCTAAGAGTTCTGATTATAAACTAATTGCTTATTCTTATGCAGATTTTGGTGGAAATCAATTGGACCGGAAAATCACTTCAGGTCATCTTCAATTCCTGGGTGATAGACTGATAAGCTGGGCGTCTAAGAAACAGAATTGTGTGTCTATATCAACTGCAGAAGCAGAATACGTTGCCGCAGCTAGTTGTTGTGATCAAGTGGTATGGATGAAGACACAACTTCGTGACTACGGGATGCTATACAAAACAGTTCCAATCTATTATGATAGCAAATCCGCGATCGCGATATCAGTCAATCCGGTCCAGCACACAAAGACCAAACTCATCGATATGAGGTACCACTTCATAAAGCATCATGTGGAAGAAGGTACTATTGAATTATATTTTGTTCCAATTGAATATCAACTTGCCGATATTTTTACAAAAGCTTTAGATGAAAAATGTTTTAATTTTATGCTTTCAAAACTCGGCATGTTGAATTTAAAAGTTTAAATCTTTACAAATTTTATTCTATAAAGTAAAAGCTTTACAAGTTTTCTTTCTTTTGAATAAAATGTATGTCTAGGATAAATTTTCAAGTTGCTTTGTTTATATCGAAGTTTTATATGTTCAACTTTCAAGTCTAACAAAAATCGAAAGGTCAGCAACATGTTTGAAACTTTTGATACTTCTTTAAAGTTGTGTTATTCAGAATATGTATAGTTTACAATGCTCAGAAAACCTAAAAAGTCAGAATTATGGATCGTAATGAAAATATGGGCTAAGCACTTAGATGTAAAACTGAGTGATTGAGATGAAAAATTATATATATAAAATACAGAAATCTCTAAGTTTAAAAGTTTGTACCTGTGACCTTTCTGGTTTGGGAAAGGAAGTTCCGTGGGATGCTTGTCATCTGGTCCCCTACGGTCAATTGGTCTGGGAGTGATCGAACCCAAATCCTTCTATAGAATCAGATCGACAATCATGTTCTACTGGTATGAATGGGTTTAGGATGTATCGATGTAGCCTTTCTGATTTGGGAGAGTAAGTTCCAAGGGGTGCTTGACACCTAGTCCCCTAAGGCCAACTGGTCTGGGAGCAGCTGACCCAAATCCTGCAATAGGATCAGATAGAAAGTTACGTTTATGGCATGTTCTTTACTTACCAAACTTTTTGATTAAAAGATGCCAATGTGCACAAGTTTAAAAGATGCCAAAGAGCACACTCATGTGAAGATGCCAATGTGCACAATGCTAAAAGATGCCAATGAGCACACATCTCATGATACATGGTGATATGTTTGAGTTGCGATAAACCTATAAATTTGTGAAAGTCTTAATTTTTGACAGCTTAGTGTGAGTAAAGGAAAAGTTCTCTATTATATTTTTAGAATTTCATTTTCTTGAAGCTAATCGAAGTTCGCATGCTAGCACACTGAATAGATTGATGAAAGTTTTTGAAACTGAACATGTCTTAACTTGATATGCAATGAAACTTGTATCTGTATCAAAAAACATACACTTGAGTTCAATTGATTGTAAAATCTGTGATATTTTACTGAGTAGAATTTAATTTGTATTGTGTTTAAAATTTTATATGTTCAGTTGTTTCAAAATTTATATTCAGTATAATTTTCTTTTTACACTGATGTCTCTATGTTTGTGTATCCATATTTTTGTAAATTGGTTTGTGCATATTTCGAGGGGGAGAGACAATCTGAATGAGAATTTGACAATCTTCTGTTTTTGAGGGGGAGTGAATAACGTGGTCAGAAATATATCTGATATAGTGATTAAAGTCCAGATCAGAAATTCATCAGGTAAGTATTTCTGATTTTTCTATACAAATGCTATACTGATTTGTTATATTTCGTGCATTTGTATAGGGGGAGTAAAAGAGCTTTTAAGGTGAAAAATACTATTTCTATGAGCTATCTGTTTTATTTTTTTTAGATTATCTTTTTCTATTTTTTTTGTATAAATAGCACAAGTCATTTTTTTTCTTTCTTTTCTTTTTATCGCTCATTTTCTCTCTGTTTGAATCTTTGTGTGTATCTCTCTGACTGTTGGTTTCCCTCTCTGTGTCGATTCTCAATCTGAGTTTTACAGTTCATTCAATCGATTCAGGTATGATTTCTTACTTCTTTTTAGTTTTTGATTCAAGTTTATATACTATATTAGCTTAATCGTTTCTTTGTTTTTGAACTATCAGTGTGCGACTTTTCTCGGTTCGCACTGTTCATCATCGATTGCTATTCGTGAGTTCTTTCCTTTGTTAAAATCGATTTTTGGGTTGTACTTAGTTACTGATTTCAACCTTCAGGTATGCGATTTCACCATTTATTTCGTCGTTTTTTGCTTTGATTTTGGGTTTTATTGTTAGCGACAGTTCATCTCTATTTTTCAAAATTTTCAAAATTATGTATTGAACAATGATTTTAATCAGTATCAGTTTGATCAGAATGTGCTTATAATCGTTCATTTACGTATTTCGAACACACAAATTTTCATTTACAATCGATTGCTTTGAATTTTTGAAACACAGAGATGAACTCGCGCAAAGTTATGTTTTATAGGGTTTTTTGCATGGCTAAGTTACTAGCGCAAACTTAAGATTTGCGCCACCTTCTTGTAACGCAAACTTAGATTTGCGCTACACGTTGGTAACACAATCTTAGTTTTGCGCTACATACTTGAAACACATTTTTTTCTCGTATTGTCTGTCAGTTTGCGCTACACGTTGGTAACTCAAACTTAGTTTTGCGCTACCTTCGTGTCGCGCAAATCTTTCTTATGTTTTGTTTTTCTTGAAAATTTTACTAAGTTACTTTTGCATAACAAGTGCTTCGCGCAAACTTAGTTTTGTGCCACGCACTAGAAACGCAAACTTATTTTTGCGCCATGTGTTTGTCGCGCAAAGCTCAATTTGCGTCACCAGTACGTAGCGCAAACTTTAGTTTGCGTCACTCACTTCTCGCGCAAATTTGACTTAGCAATTTTTTTTTTGTGTTTTTCACTTCTATTTTTTTCCAAGGCTAATATTCATAATTTCTGTTTCATAGGTACTGTAATGGCTTCTCAAACCATCACTGATCCCATGATTCAAGATGAGATTGTGCTTCAAGATGAATTCTATGATCCTTCTGATCGTGCATCGAGTGAGACACCTATGCCGTTTGTACCTTCTACTGAGGCAAATCTTACTGCTCAACGACGAACACCGAATGATGTGTTTCCCACTCTGCTCTATGTTTTTCCGTACAAGCCAAACAACTATTTCGTGGATTTTGACAAGATCAAGATTCATCCAGTGATTCGAGCAATTCTCAAAGGACATCCTCTTGCTCCGGCTCTTACTTCATGTGCCGATGTTCCTGAGGTGTATCTTCAACAGGCTTAGAATACTATATCTAAGAATGAGCGGGCCTGTCCTCATCACTTCGACTTGCAGATCGATCAGTTTGATTCTTTTCTCTCCTACAAACGACTTCGACTAACTCTGGAGCTTCCTGAACCCAATTCCCGACCAGGTCGAACCTCATATGACAATTTTCCTTTAGAATCAGATGTTCTAGAGGGTATTCACGATTTAGGCTATATTGGTGCTTTAGATAAAGTGAGTCAGTTTGAAAAATCCAACCTTCCACCGGTTTGGTATGCGTTGTTCTCGGTACTCAACAGGTGTCTCACATCTAAACATTCAGGAACAGACAACGCTAGTATGCATTATCTCAGATTGTTCCATGCAGTTGTCTATGACTTGCATGTCGATTACACTTACATTTTCTGGACCGCGCTTTCTGAGTGAGTGCAAGACAAGATGACTCATAAGAAGCGGAAGTTTATTCCTTTTATTCGGTACATGAAGCTCATTGTTCAGAGTATGCTAAGAAGTAACCCCGATATTCCTAGACGATTTTCTTGGAATCAAGTTGGGGATACTGAGATGACTTTCATTCAGAAACAAAAGAAAACTTTTGAGTACTCGATGCCGATTCCTCTTGCACTCATTACAAATTATGCTGATCCGTCTGATGACAGCATAATTCAATACTGTATGGAAAATGATTTTTCGTTGGAAACCGAACAAGCAGAACCATCTCATGATGATCAAGATGAACAAGCAGTTGCAACAGATGTTGCGGATCAACATATTGGTGATGTACTTGCTGGAATTGACAATGCTGATATTCATAATGAGCCTGCTGATGTTGAACATAATGATGATGACAATGCTGATGATGGTAATGATGGATATGGTGATCATCCTGCTATTCATGCTTTAGAAAGGGAGATTAGAGCTCCAGATTTGAATGAACCGGTAGTTGTTATGTCTGACGAAGAATCTGTACCTATTAATACTGCAGTTGCTGACATACAAGTTGATGAATTAGACTTAGCTTTTGCTAATGCTACAACTCAGCTACAGGGTCATGGTACAGAAACTTCTTTCACTGATATTCATTCTTCGGCTACACTCACTTCAGTTATCGAGCCTTCTTCTGTTCAAACTAGAGATCCAACTGAAAAGTTTATGACTTTGAATGAAGTCATTTGTCAAATGACTGATCGTTTTGATACTGAGAAAGAGGCACAAGTTCAGAAGTTAAAGACTCTTTTCAAGGGCAAGATGGTAGAGATTGATGCTAATATGATTCCGCCGGAGATTCTGTTCAGACGACCATCTGGAGTTGTCATTCGTGAATCGTCAACTGTTTCTACTACTGCTCCAGCGATTGTCTCTATTCCTCTTCCTCCACCATTTACTCAGTCAGCTGGCTTATCTTCATCAACTTCAGTTCCTCCAGTTTCTTCACGCACTCCAGTTCAAGATCTTCCGACTTCTGAATTATCTGATCTATTATATGCTCGTCTCATTTCTATATCGCCGCCAGATCAACAACATAAAGACTTCATATCTCTGCTAAGGAATTTCCAGTCGACTCCGTCTACAGCTTCTTCTTCTGCATCTGACAGAATATCTGCTTTGTATGAGGAGTTCACTTCTTTCAGATCTGAAGCTCAGACAAATTTTTCTGATATCAAAGAAGGTCTATCTCTCATGACTCAAGCCTTAACTGATCTATCTAACAGGTTTGATCTTCATGAACAGAGTTGCAGAACTGAAGCAGGCTTGTCTCATAAAAGGAGACATGACCAAGATGATACTGATCATCAAGGTCATGAGGGGGAGATGTCAAAGAGACAGAGGGTGGAGAGTTCTTCAGCTAGGGAAGATCAAAGTCAATTTGAGGCTGCTGACAGAGAAAAGAATGCTGATAATGTTCAAGATTGTAGTGTTGAAAATCTTGTGAACATTTTGATTGATAGTATTGATTTGTCTTCTATGTCTAATGTTTTGAACATTTCTGAACAGAACATTGAGAACAACATGCAGATAGTTGTATATGTTGATCCAGATTCTGCTCCAAAGTCAATTGTGTTAGATGATTCTGAAGCAGCGAATGACATGAGATCTTTTTTTGCTAATTTCATAGAGATCAATTCTGATGATGGTGATGATATCAGATATGAGAAGCTCTGCAAAGTGAAAGAAGAAGACTACAATGATATAATTGTCTTATCTGATACTGAAGAGAATGTTTTCTTTCTCGATGCAAAGGATGAAGAAATAACAGACACTTTGTATGGAGACTTACCTTCACAAGATGACATTCCTGAAGCTACTCCAGTCACTTCTAGTCCTGTTGCTGTTCAAGCTCCGACTCCCACTGCTCCCTCAAGTACATTTGACATAGGTCAGTCGTCCAGAGCTCAAGCTAATATTCCTTCTTTTGATCCTGTGATTTCTCCTAGTATTTTAGAAGAAGGTCCAGCTTTGACAAGACAGCAGAGACAACAAAGTTTACAAGAAAGGCATATGGATTCAAGACTTAGATCTGCTTTTCTCGAGGACTCTCAAAGTAACATTTTCGTTTCAAGGAGAAAAGAGATCAACATACATGCCATTCTTGGTGTTGAAAAGGAGTCTGCTGATTTTTAGTACGAATACTTGATGTTCATCAAATGCCAACGCCGTGGAAAGCATCTCGTTTCTTCACCTCATCTAATAGTACGGGTTATCAGCGTTTCGATAAAGAAGTTTGTTCATATCTGGTATCCGGTATTTAAAGTGGAAAGAAGAGACTGCAACTCATATACTTTCTCGGAGGCTGATTTTATTGATTTATCTATTGATGACGTTGAGTTTCTGTACAATCATTTTAGGAGACTTTTCTACAGAACTGAAGATGTCTCTCAAGCTTTATTTGCGATTAAAAGATTCATTCAGCGCCAAATCAGATTTTACAGAGTTTTTGACTTCCAAATGGCTGCTGAAAGCTTTCAGCCTGTGGTGAATCTTCAATACCCGATCGTAGCTTGTCGAACATAGATTCATATTCTTTATTCACCATATATCAGAGTCCATATGGAGTTATTTACAGGAATGCTTCTGGTCAAAACTGCTTCCTAAGATTTGAAGAGATTAATCATTACTCTGATGGAACTTTGAAGGTGATCAAACTACAATTGGAGAATCGTCTGAAAGCAAATGTAAGAAGAATTTTGGAATCAAGAAGAGATGTTTTTGTGATTGAGAATGATGAAATTCAACTTCTCAAGAAAGCATTGAATTCAATTGATGAGAGGTTGATTTTCAGTTCAACTCTAAGACGCTTAGAAGTATTGCTTGGGCTGAATCGACTTCGTCAAAGAGAAGAGCGCCATTGATTACTAAGGGGGAGATTCTTAAGTCTATTTTAGTAGTAATCAATATATTTATACCTTGTATCTAAGTGTGCTTATTTTGACTTTATCTTGTTTACTTTGCCAAGGGGTATTTAAGTCCCTTGTGGCTTTGTTTCTAGGAACTTCGGATTGCATTTTGAATATATCATACATTTGGCGCACAACTCTCTCTACTTTCTCTCTCTAAGATTTGGTTGATGTTGGTTTATCATGTAGGATGCCAAATATGTCAAAAAATGTCCTAATAGACCGCTTTACAAGACCACACTATTGTTTGTCCAATATAAAAGTGTGTGTCCCAGTGATTAACAATTCAATCAAGTAAACCAATAAAGAATACGATAATGCAAACCTGGTATTGATTAATCAAACGATTACAAGTTATTGATGAAGAAATCGATCTATCTCTGCTTCTATGTCTCTCTGTGTACAGCGCACCAACAAGCAGCCTCTCTCAATGATTAATTTTCAATTAATCTCTCTTAACCCTAATTAACTCTAAACTAATCTAATTTATACTTAGGCCTTATTAGCCTAATGGGCTTGGCTTGGCTTGGGCCCAACAACTAAAACAATTAACTTATTTAAACAATAAAGACTAATAAAGAAAATACGTAAACACACTTTGACTATTTATTACAAAAGGACCCTAGACTATTTGTTGAGACAACTTTATCAGCTTTGACTTCAGTTTTCCATCTTCAGATAATGATGATCTTGAATCCAATAAAACCGTGCTTTAACAATCTCCCCCTTTGGATCAAGATCATTACTAAAAAGATTTAGCAATTCAATTCTTTTCTTTAAGCTCAGAAAATGCAGTCTTCCTCTTTGTCTTCAGAATGTCACAATCTCCCCAATCGATTAAAATATCTCTTGGAAAGAAATTATCTCCAGTTTCAGCTCGGAATGCTTCAGCAAATCATCTTCAAAGAAAATTTCTTCATTGCAGCATATCTTCAGAAATTCTTTCATTCTTTCAAAAACTGTGTTTTCTTCATTTCTTGGTTGACGCTTCTCCCCCTTTTTGATGAAAAGATCAAAGAGTTCATCAAAACTTTCCTTCAAGAAATGTCATCTACCACTGATCTTGCCAACAGAACCACTGATTATCCGTCAATTCATAAAGGTGCATCCAGATCTTTGCAAATCCAGACAAAATAGAAAGGTAACACCTGAATCAACAAATGAATCAGTTAAAATTGCCTGTCAGTAACACAAAGTCACTGTGTGTAACGAATACACATTATAAAGGAGCTTTTATGATGTTCACTCCCCCAGGGCTTCCATTCAATCATCGAAAAACCACAAAGGTAATTTCTATGAACGTTATGACAAAGAAACAAATTCTTTGTGTGTTCGTGCAAGTGATAGAATAAATTAAGCATATGATGATTGCTTATAAGGCTCAAAAAGTGTAAACCACTGGTACAAGTAGTTAAACACAGACTCAATGTGCATGAGTGAAATGCGAAGGAGGGGCAAATTTCCTTCTTTTCAATATCCATATTTTCCAAATGAAATCAGATAGCATATGTGTTGCGTCCCCTTTGAAAATGAAACATTTTCTTGTTGAGAAGAAAATGAGTATCTGGTGGGGTTATATCAAGAGTTGGCATGGGCTAGTTGCCTGTTTCAATAATGTTCACCAAAGAGATGTGAAGCATTAGAAATGTGGATGCCTGGCTCAGAAAGTAGTTGGTGAAGAGTTTAATATTCTTTTACTCTGATCTCTCACCCTCTTTCTTTTTATCATTAAGCTCATGGCTAACCAAACTCTCTTACAATATCTCTCATCACACATCCCACACTCATTTCTTTTGACTCTTCACATGCAATCACTAAGGATTTACTTCTTGGCTAGGAGACACTGGTTAACGTGAATCCATAGAAGTTCAGTTAAGTCCTAGCACACTGACCCCATGTTATCCTATAAAGCATATGATGCTCAGATGGTTTAACTTTATCAGTTAAAGTGCATAGATGAAGCAGAAAACATTTAAAATCACACTTCCAATTCAAGAAATCTGGTTGAGAATTGGGAAGTGGTTTGAACATTTAAGAACATGTTTTCTTATGATTGAAAGTTGTCCTTCTTTCAACCATAGATGAGATGAAGGTAAAGAATTATACCTTTTGAGCGCAATCTTCCATCTCATGAAGTCAAGCTTAAAGTCATAAAGATATGATCTTATAAGCATCTCTCAAACTGCAAAAGTCTAAAGGTCTAGTCAAAGTAACTTTATTCACTGAAATTGAAATGACATAAAGCAATAAAACGACTAAAGTACGAGTTCTGATCACAAGTAATCAGAAGTCATTGCCATACTCTTTACTTGTATGCTCCCCCTAAAAGCATGCATCACTAACAAGTTATCAGTAACCACAATTCATTTAAAAATGCTTCCCCTCAAACTAACATTGACCATCAATGAAATACTTATCACACTCCCCCTGAGATCATGAACAAACTATTAAAGAGCAGGTATCCCTTGGCAACAAGTCGTGCTTTGTTACGGATAACGGTACCATCTTCATCTTTCTTGTTTTTGAACACCCATTTCGTACCAATGATGGTTTTACCTTGAGGTTTGGGTACGAGTCTCCAGACTTTTAGTGCTTCAAATTGATTCAGCTCATCTTGCATCGCAGTAACCCAGTCTGAATCTGCAAGGGCCTCAGATACGCGAGTAGGCTCGATCTTGTTCAGAAAGGATACATACATACATAGATTTGATGTTGCAGACCTAGTTTGCACCAGTTTAGAAGGATCTCCAATTATTTGATGTACCGGGTGCTCTTTGGTCCACTTATGTTCATGATGGAGTGGATTAGATGTAGATTGATCATTGTCAGCATCTAGGAATTCACTATTATCTCCTTCAGATGGTTCAAACTGAGCCGGGGTTTTAGTTGAAGTAGTAGTTGTAGAAGTTGCAGTAGGTACAACTTGGTTAATCTGTTGATCAGTCCTTACAGTATATCCTACTGAGTCAGCTACTTCTGTCTCGGCGGTGTTGGTCACAACTTCAACTTTTGAAGTAGGCTTTTGAACTGGAACTTCTTGCCGAATCAGGAAATTGGATTCAGTAGAGATATCGGAAGTGGTTGGATGAGTAGTCATCGAGTCTTCCATCCTGTCAACCACAACAGATTTAGGCACATTAGATCCAAGAAATTCATCATAAAACAGTTCAAATAATAAAATCCAAATCAGATAATTTAGAAGTAGACGATGAAGCGCCATCTGATTTGTTCTCTTGAGGTGTAGATCCTGGACTGGTTGGCCCAGAAGCTAATACTCCGGTAATTACGGGTTCTGAACTGTCGTGCTCAGAATCCATGTCCTCATCGAATGTAACATTGACGCTCTCGATCACGGTCTTCGACTTCTTCAAATAAACACGATATGTAGAAGATGTAGAGGAATAACCAACAAAGATGCCCTCATCCGCCTTAGCACTGAACTTGTTCAGATTCTCTCTGTCATTTAGAACTTAACACTTACAACCAAAAACATGAAAATATTTAATGGTTGGTGTTCGGTTGTTGATCAACGCATACGGAGTCTACTGAAATCGGTGGTGTATCATGGAGCGATTCTGAGTGTGACACGCAGTCGATACAACTTCAGCCTACAAAAATAAAGGTAATTCAGATTGGCTGAGCATTGTCCGAGCGGCCTCGACAAGTGTACGATTTCTCCTTTCGACGACTCCATTCTATTGAGGCGTACGTGCAGCAGAGTATTGATGTGATATCCCGACCGATTCGAGATATTCTTCAACTATCTTGTTCTTGAACTCTGTGCCGTTGTCAGTTCTTAGAATCTTGACTTGTTTCTACAGATTGACTTGGGTCGTCTTCAAAAATTTAATGATAACTTCAGACGTCTCATCTTTAGATCGTAGGAACTTGACCCAAGTGTATCGCGTATAGTCGTCCATGATAACTAACACGTACTTCTTTCCGCCTAAGCTTTGCGTTCGCATAGGACCGCACAAGTCCATGTGCAACAACTCTAATGGAGAGCTGGTACTTGGTTCAGGCTTTGGTTTGTGGAGGGCTCTCTTCATCTTTCCCTTTTCACACGCTGCACACAAGTGTTCTCTTTCATACTTCAGTTCTGGAAGCCCTTTCGCTAGCTTTCCACTGACCAACTTGTTGATGTACCGAAAGTTGAGGTGAGAAATCCGTCGATGCCATAACCAGCTTTGTTGCATCGAGGCCTTTGATAGTAGACATATCTGATTGTCAGTCTGGACCTTTGACAAGTTGATGGTGTAGAGGTTTGACTTGCGAGTGCCGACCAAGAGTTCTTTTTCTTCTTCAGTGCGTACTGAACATGTCTTGGCCTTGAAATTAACCTCTAAGTCTTTGTCGCAGAACTGGCCAATGCTGAATACGTTGTGTCCTAAGCCTTCAACGTAGCTCACCTTCTTGATTGTGAGATTTTCATGTACAACATCACCATATCCCAGAATTGGTGAAAACTGATTGTTTCCAAAACGAACTGTGCTGCAGTATTTGTCTGTATAATTAGACAACATACTCTTCTGCCCGATCATATGCTTGGAACACCCGCTATCCAAGTACCACATATGACGGGTCTGCACAAAATAAATCAGGAAAGAAGAGGTTTAGGTACCCATTTATAAATGGGACCTCCACTGTTAGTACTTGATTTTGGTACCCATTTAAATTTGGGCCCGCTTTGTCTTTGAAAACCATAAGCATGATAAGACGAATGATAACGATAAGATGAGACATTATATGAACCATACCAAACATCAAAATATTTACGAGAAGCATAATCACATTCACCACAATTTAAAAACTTTTTATCAGATGGTGCTAACTGGAATAATTGCTTTATAGAGTATTTCTTGCGAGAATCAACAAGATTAGATTTAAAAGTAGCAACATTCACAATCAATTCATCTTTACTAGAACTCTTTTTATTAAAACTAGAACTAGATTTAGCTTTCTCGTCTATCTTCTGTTTCGGTATCCATGCAGTCTTAACTCCAACCCTTTGCTTTCTCATATCTGAAACATTTGAAACTTTATAGTTAGAATGATAAGAATTAAAAGAATGTTTTTTCTTTGGCTTACCCGTGGTGATCGGTTTCTGTGAATACTGAGATTTTCTTTTCTTACCTTTCTCATTATTAGATTTCACATAAACTGATTTGTCAACTTTTGTTGATGTTTCACCTTTTTCAAACACACTGGGTAATCCAAACGAATTAACAACACAAGATGAATGATCCGGAAGTTTGGAAGTAAAATCAAATTGAGCAACACAATCATTCAAAATACCATCAGAGTTTAAGAAATTAAGATAATTCTCAAGTGAACCAGACCTGTCATCAGAATTTAAAGCCTTGGAGAAGTTAGAAAAATCAGTATTTTTGAACACTGTTGAATATACAGTTTGTTCTAAGTTCATCAAAATTCTTTCTTCTGTAAGAGTATTCTCGAGTTCAGAAATTTTACTTTCCAAAACTAAAGGAGGAACGTAAAGCTTGCCTTCGATGGGTTTAGCCTCCAATTCTTTTTACAGAATAACTCTCAAAATAATCATTCGAAAGAAATTTTGATTTATCAGAACTATAACTGTTATTCAATTTCTCATAGAGAAATGGAAGTTGAAATTTAGCTGTGTTCTTTCTTTTAGCATATTCCTTGTCTTTATCTTTTTCAGACAGACTAGTCCAAAAGGGTTTGAGTTCCTAATGTTGAGGAGCCAACAACATAAACCCAAAGTCATAAAGTGCAAGCACTTCATGTAACACCCTAGATTTTCATTATATATTATCGTTGTATTCTTGCGTTTACCTTTTCTTGTAGACGTCGAGTTTTGAATCGGGAGTTAGTGTTTGGGTTTTGGTTGAAATTGTGGGAAACAGAGAGTTACGCGGGCTATGCCGTGGCTTGTAGGCCGCGAGGTAAGTCGCGTAACCCTCTGGAGGATTTCCAGATTGTTGACACGCGCGGGCTAGACCGCGGCTAGTAAGCCGCGAGCTAAGCCGCGTGACCCACTGGAGTATTCCAGTTTTATGGCACGCGCGACTTTTCCCGCGGCTTGAAGGCCGCGGTGTAAGCCGCGCAACCCTCTGGCCGACTTAAGAAACTTTCAGCCAAAATATCTCATTCTGGATAATCTCTCTCTCTCTCTCTCTAAGTTTCTCTTTGGTTTCTTCGATCTTCGAAGCTCCGTTGATTGCTAGTATTAAGTGCATTGCTCGGGGTTTCGGTGTTGAAAGCTTCAACTATTCGTCGTGGTCGATATCTGGTTTTCGGGTTTTCGTATAAAGTTGTTTGGTGAGTTCCTACTATCATTTTAAAAACTGTATACATATCAAAAGCTACCTTTTGGAACTCCTATATATCTCCATGGTTTCAGATCTAAGTTTTCTGCATATTTGATATAACTTGAGTTTTGGGAAATTTTAGGGTTCCCGACCATTTTCGATTAAAATGATGGGTTCATCTTATTTTATACCATATGATTATCTATGGTTGGTCACAAATGTTGTTGTGACAAGTCTGCACCATTACTAGTGGATCCCTAGGTATTGAGTCGACTTATATTTGGGATGTTTTTCCCCTATTTGTAAAATGGATGTTTATGATCCTCGGGGTCCATTTGGTACGGTTGAAACCGGTTACTAGCTATGGATCATAATTCCCCTATTTGTAGCTACGGATGCATATGATCCTCGGGGGCCATTTAGTACGGTTATGTGAGAACGGTTACTAGCTATGGGTCATAGTGTAGTCCTGGTGAATGAGTACGGACCTGTGAGTTCGTGGCCATGGATTCCAAGTGTTTAGCTCATAACTCGGATTGTGGCCTACTTTGTGTTACGCTACAATACTTGGTAAAATGGTTATCTTTGGTCACTTATTGGAAAGATTATCTTATGATACAATTGTTTATGTTTCTTGAAATTTATAAACTGTATGTTCTCACTAGGCTTTTTAAGCCTAACACTTTTTCTCAAATGATATGTATTCAGGTTCTTGTTAGCGGCAGGTTGCCAAGGGTTTGAGTGTCAGGACTGATCCCGAGGGTTTTTGAGATGTTTAGTATTGGATTGTTGGGCATTGTTAAGTCCCACATTTTTGGATGATTCAGGATCAACAACTTATGTAATCTAGATAGTATATGTTTAGATTGGTTTGTTGTTGGGATCCTTTTTCGTATTCAGTTTTTTTTGTAAAGGTTAAGTACAGTTCCCCTTTTTGGGATGTTTATACTGTGACATCCGTCAGAAATCAAAATCTTCAAGGTTAGAATCCATCGAGCTATTAGGGAGTAGTTCATAGAATTTACTTCTCTAGAATCTAATTAGATTGGTTAGATTAGAATTTTCCCGAAATATTTTGGTAGACGTTTAGAAAGCCCGGTTCGGATTAGTAACTGACTAAAACGTCCCATAAAATGCCAAATATTATGTCACATGTCTAAAATACATAAAATAATGAGGTTTATATTATTTAGGTGAATATATATTTATTTGTAAAAATTTACTCAATTTAGAGAGATTTGAGAATTTAAAAATTGTCGGTTCTCAATTTATCTGATTTATTTGTTAGATTTCGATATATTACTTTTTTATAAAAAAAAATTATATGAGGTGGGCTTGGAGAGGCCACATGGCCGGCCCTGCACCCTCTCCCTCTCTTATTTTAAAAACAAAAATCTCATTTGAAAATTCATTTCTTCACTTCAAAAATTTTACTCTTCATTTTCTCTCTCACTCTCTTCATACAACACCCACATACACACTACATTCTCTCAAGAAATTCCAGAAAATTAAGCATCAATCAAGGATTGAAATCATCTTCAAATCAAGAATATCAAGTTTACTTCATCATCTACACTAGGTACAAGCCCTATTTCATCATTTCTTCATGTTTTATTCAAGTTTAATGTTTGTATTTTATAAAAATTCTCATGCATGTGTAGAAGTATTTCATTTATGGTTTTAGAAGTGAAATGGACATCATTTATGAATAAAACATTCATAAAGTGATGCCATAAGATGATCTTCCATGAAAAACCAAGTTAAAAAGTAAAATTTTGAGTCTTTTGATGAATATGTCGATTTTATCATAGGTACAACTTTGTGTACGAAAATTTTGATGTTTTAGTTAGTTTATAATCAACATTCTTGTAATAATTTCAAGTTTAAACAAACTCTTATGATAAGATTATTCAATCTTGTGTGATTAAGAGTCTTGAAAATTGATAAGTGATGAAAAATCACTTATTTAGTGTTCTTTGCCTTATGCAACTCACTTTGGACGAAAATTTTGTAAGTTTTATATGTTTCCAAGGTGTATATTTTCATTCTTAGATCATTATTTAGTGAAAAGGGGTTTAAATCCATGGGGTTTCACAAGAAACCATGGAAAATGGATATCTTAATGCTTATTATAAAAACCTTGTACTACACAGCTTGCTGTCAAGAATGGAACTCCCACTTCCAAGCTGTGTATCTCAATATTTACTCCATGAAATTTGAGCTTTTTGCTTCCAAACCCTAGTTTAATGAGTTAGCTTTCAAATGAACAAGAATCACTCAAAATTATGAGGTTTTGATCACTCAAATGTATTTTAGAAGAAAGTGGTGCAATCTGTCCCAAGCTGACAGAATAGTACACCCTACTTCTAACGGCCATAACTCCCTCATAAATCATCAAAATGAGGTAAATACTTTTTCATATAGTATATTTTTGAGTTAGATTTGCATCCATATATGGATCACTGAATTATGTTGAGTTTTGATCCTCCAAAAGCATGCTACAACAGAAGTGCGCAACTGATTCAAAAACCAGTAACCTACTATTTTGTAGAAATTATTTGGGGCATCAAAACACTTCCAAAATTCATGAAATTTGACCTTAGAGTTCTTAATTCAGTATTTTAACTCTTATAAAAAAAATGGTTAGGATTGTCAATTGGGAAGTTGTATTTTGAAAGCCTGTATGTGGATATAATTTCTGGACAGCAAGTGCTGAATCTAGAAAGATAGTTCTAAAAACCTCAAACTTATGTATTATGGTATAAGGGTGTTATAATAATCATCAATTCTTATTTTTGACAATAAAATACATATATTGGCATTTTATAAGACGTGGGATTAGTTATTGAGGCTTAAGGGCGGGATTTGACATTTAGCACTTTTTGTGCATCTTTCTCTATAGGGACTTAGAAGCTCCGGGCTAGGGGAAATTGCTATTGCGTATCTTGCGTCATTATTCAAGGTGAGTATTCACAGCCCCACTTTTATTGTTTTGATTGAACTTGGGGTGAAAAGCATGTTTAAATTGAATATTTAAAGATTCATGAGGCTTTGTTATAAAGCGTTACGTATTGAAATTTATGAGGCTTTGTTGTAAAGCGGTTGGTGTAGAAGTTATATGACATGTATGCCAATGATATGTTGGTGTAGAAGTCCCCGGGTACACTACTAGTTAACCCAGAAATGGGCCTATAGTATTAATGGATAACGCTATTTGGTCTGACAAGCCCACCTTATACTGACGAGTAGGGGTGCACTGTACTAGAGAAATATGACTACACATGTGGTTAAAGCCCACCTCTGAGGTAGATCATGGGGCGTTGATTTGGTCCGGAAAGGTTTAGTAGTGGCTCAACGTGGTTGTATCAATGCATACCTCTTGTCATATAAGCTAAATTGTGATACTCATGAATCAAAGAATTGAAGTTTGGTTTATGCGTATGATTTTCAAATGACAACTTGCATATAAACTTGATTTGTGCATATTTAAAAACCTGTGAACTCACCAACTCTCGTAGTTGACCTTATTTTGAACATGCTTTTCAGGGAACAAGAAGGTACTTGGAAATGATTAAAGTTTATCTCTTGTGTAAATCGTGTGCAATACTTTCATAATAGTGATTTTGTACTTCAACTTTTGAAGATGTAATAGGGATGTAAACTTTTGGAACTTGTTGTAAACAATGGTTGAATGTATGGTGGTATTTCTTTCTGTATCCTAGTGCTATGCTTATCGAACTGTCATATTCCGTGTTTCCGCTTTAGCGGGGTGTGACAGACTTGGTATCAGAGCCATAGGTTATAGAGAATACTGGTTTTACTATATAACCATACACTATAACCACTATTTTCAAAAATTACTTTTGTAAACAAGTCTCGAGTTTGAGCATATTACTAGTATAACTAAGATGGGTGTCGGCTTAGCATATTACAATTAGGCAAAGCCTGATCATTTATGTCTAATTTAGTGTGCATAAGAAGGGACTCGAAATGGTTATATTAAGAGTTGCTAAAAATAGAAACTTTTTGTTCAAGAATGAAAGGCATGAGTTAGTATGTGAGTTCGCATAAGCATTTTGTGATTTCAACGTTTATTTAGCATGCTAATGTTTAAAAACTTATTATTTATCGCATATATCATGTCTCATTCGTCGTCACACTCTGAGTCTTCCCCAGACGAGTCCGGATATATCACAGGCCGACCTAGGAGGGCACGTGTTAGTGAAGACTACGACCCATCCGAGCATAGTTACTCGGGGTCTAGACATTCACCAACTAGGTCGTCTACTCCCATGTCTGCGTCCTCACCGAAGTCGGCGCCCCGACCTAGAGTCCGGGCGACCGCGTGGATCAGTGTTCCGATGCCGGTCAGGGAGACCTTCATCATTCCACCTAGGAATGAGGCGGGGCCCTCCCGACTGAGGGTTAGACGAGTTATGTCATCACCACCACCACGGGACGAGGAGCCGGCAGGACAGCCGACTGGTATGACATCACTTGAGAGTTTATGGGTCACGGGTTTGTCCCGAGACGCGGAGATTTTTAGGGCTAGACTAGACCATTATGGTTAGTCTCTCGACGGGTTGATGGGTATTTTGAGCACACACGATCAAACCATGAGCGGAGTCTTGGCTATGCTTGCGAACACTAGAATGGTGGTACAGAGGCTATACGTAGGTTTAGCCTTGATGTTGTGAGCGATGGTAGTTGTTATGGGATGGTTTATCTTGTACTTCATGCGTTAGGTGTTGGTTATCCGATGATATTTTGGGAACTTTAAAACTTGTTTCTTTTGGGGGCATATAGCCCATGAATTTGAAAATATCTTCTGTTTGATGGTAAACTTATGAAATTGATGGTTGATATTTTGGAATTATAAAGTTTGGTAGTTATGATGAAATTTTAGTTGCAATTACTAATGTTTCGTATAATTGAAATGTATGTTATCATTGTATGATATGTCGAATGCATGATTAATTATTAGATGAGTATTGTATGATGCGCGACGCATAAATAGATTGTTGGTTCAGACAAATAATTAGATACCGATTTGGAATTTTGTAGTAGAGTTATGCCTCCAAGAAGGGAAGACCCAGAAATTGCACGATTAGTGTCCGACCAAATTCTTGCTGCCCTCCACAGTATAGTGAGTCAGGTAGCAGCAGGCCTGAATGTTAATCAAACTAACAATCCAAGAGTCGGTGCGAATGAGAACAGAGAATGTACGTATAAGACTTTTAGATCTTGCAATCCGAAGGAGTTCCATGGCACTGAGGGAGCCGTTGGGTTATTGACTTGGATAGAAGGAATGGAGTCTGTCCTACATATTAGTAAGTGTACAGAAGCAAACAAGGTGGAGTTTGCAGCTTGTTTGCTGCAAGGGCGAGCGTTGACCTGGTGGAATACTCAAGTACAAACGCGAGGACGGGAAGCAGTTAGTAGACTCACGTGGGATGAGTTCAAAGAGATGCTTAAGGAGGAGTATTGTCCGAGGAGTGAGATTCAGAAACTCCAAGCAGAATTGTGGAACCATGAGATGAAGGGAAATGATATAGACACTTACACTGCTCGATTTCATGAGTTGGCAAAGTTAGTACCCCATTTAGTGACCCCGGAAGAAAACAGAATTGACAAGTACATTTGGGGCTTAGCTTCCGAAATACGGGGAGATGTGACTTCGGGAAAACCAAAAATGATGCAGGAAGCAGTGAGTTTAGCAACCAAACTTACTGACAATGCAAATCGTTCAGGGTTGTTTTTAAATGTCAAAGCCAAGGGCAAGAGAAGGATGGAGGAACCCATGAGAAGGAAATTTGATGGGAGAAAGGGTAAGGAGCAAAGGGTGGCGGGTAATTATGGAATCCAGGCACAGGGAAGGAGGTACGTCCTAAATGTGACAAGTGCAACTACTATCATCAGGGGCGATGCGTCATATGTTATAGATGCAACAAGGGAGGTCATTTTGCAAGGGATTGCAAGGATGCAGCAAGACGAGTGTGTTACGAATGTGGAAGCCCGGATCACGTAAGGAGCTCTTGTCCTAGATTTGATAGGAGGGTGAATGCTAATCAAGGCCGACCAGTTAACCATGGGAATCCAGAGAGACCAGCACGAGGCCGAGTGTTTGAGATCGGGGCAGAAGAAGCAAGGCAGAACCCGGATGTGATTACAGGTACGTTTCTCTTGAACAAGCATTATGCATCTGTATTGTTTGATTCTGGAGCATATAGGAGTTTTATATCATTACACTTCAGGTCTAAAAGTTGCCTAAAGTCTCAAAAACTAAAAGAAGACTATGTTGTCCAATTTGCTAATGGGCAAGAGGTTAGGGCCAAGGACGTAATTTCAAACTGTACATTAGAATTGGCTGAAAAGGAGTTCAGTATAGATCTGATTCCAATCAAATTAGGAAGCTTTGAGATAGTAGTGGGTATGGATTGGTTATCTATAAACCGAGCAGAAATTTGTTGCTCCGAGAAAATTCTCCGAATTCCATTACCGGAAGGAGGGATACTTCTAGTACAAGGAGAAAAGTCAAGGAGAAATTTAAAAATGGTGTCGTGCATGAAAATGCGGAAATATTTGAGGAAGGAGTGTGTTGCGTTTCTGGCTCATGTAGTAGATAAGAAGATCAAAGGGAAGCGCATTCAGGACATTCCAATAGTCTGAGATTTTCCAGAAGTATTCCCAGATGATTTACCAGGATTACTCCCACCGAGGCAGGTTGAATTCCGCATTGATTTAATTCCTGGAGCTGCACCAGTAGCTAAAGCACCATACCGTTTAGCACCGTCGGAAATGCAGGAATTGTCCGAACAACTTCAAGAACTTCTCGACAAGGGATTCATCAGACCTAGTTCTTCGCCGTGGGGAGCTCCAGTTCTCTTTGTCAAGAAGAAGGATGGGACCTTTCGAATGTGTATTGATTATAGAGAGCTTAATAAACTAACTCTCAAGAATCGATATCCACTTCCCCGAATTGATGATTTGTTTGATCAATTGCAAGGAGCAACGTATTTTTTCAAAGATCGATCTCCGATCCGGATACCATCAGATGAGAGTCTCCGAAGAAGATGTTCACAAGACGACATTTAGAACTCGATATGGACACTACGAGTTTCTAGTTATGCCCTTCGGACTGACAAATGCACCAGCGGTTTTCATGGATTTGATGAATAGAGTTTGCAGACCATACTTGGACAAGTTTGTAATCGTATTCATTGATGATATATTGATATACTCCCGAAACAAAGAAGATCATGAGCAACATCTAAAGTTGATACTAGAATTGCTCAAGGACCAGAAATTGTACGCCAAATTTTCTAAATGCGAATTTTGGATTCACGAAGTACATTTTCTTGGTCATGTGGTCAACGAGAAGGGAATTCATGTCGACCCGGCGAAAGTCGAGGCCATCAAAAAGTGGGAAACTCCGAAGACACCAACAGAAATTCATCAATTTCTCGGCTTAGCAGGATACTATCGACGATTTATCGCCAATTTCTCCAAGATTGCGCAACCTCTAACAACTCTGACACGAAAAGATGAGAAGTTCACCTGGGGAGAGAAACAGGAGGAAGCATTTCAGATACTCAAGCATAAGCTTTGCAATGCACCAGTTTTAGCTTTGCCAGAGGGAACTGAAAACTTCGTGGTCTATTACGATGCATCACGTCAAGGATTGGGATGCGTATTAATGCAGAAGGATAAAGTCATCGCATATGTGTATAGACAGCTTAAAACCCACGAGAGAAATTACACCACTCATGATTTGGAGTTGGGAGCTGTAATTTTTGCACTAAAAATCAGGAGACATTATCTTTATGGAACAAAATGTACAATCTTCACCGATCACAAAAGTCTTCAGCACATTCTTGATCAGAAGATGCTCAATATGAGGCAACGAAGATGGGTCGAGTTGCTTAACGACTATGACTGTGAGATAAAGTACCATCCAGGAAAAGCTAATGTAGTAGCGGACGCGTTAAGCATAAAAGAAAGAGTAAAGCCCTTAAGGACACGAGTTATGGGAGTAATAGTTCAGACAAGCCTTAAGACACAAATTCTCAAATCTCAAGAAGAAGCATTAAAGGCGGAAAATTTGAATGGCGAAACTTTACATTATATGGAGAAGGAATTTGAAATAAGATCTGATGGAGTGTGTTATTTTAAGAATAAGGTTTGGATACCAAAGGTTAACAACCTGCGGTCCACAATTATGGAAGAAGCACACAAATCAAGGTACTCGATTCACCCAGGGGCAGACAAGATGTATCAAGATTTAAGAGAGCATTATTGGTGGCCAGGAATGAAGCGGGACGTTGCCTTGTACGTAAGCAAGTGTTTGAAATGTGCAAAAGTCAAAGCAGAGCATCAGACACCTTCAGGACTTCTTCAACAACCTGAAATACCCCAATGGAAATGGGAGCAATTATCAATGGACTTTATAACCAAGCTACCCAGGACTAGAAAAGGTCATGATGCAATCTGGGTCATTGTAGATCGACTCACAAAGTCCGCACATTTCCTACCAATTCGAGAAGATTATAAGATGGAAAGACTAGCACAGATGTATATTGATGAGATCGTTTCCCGACACGGAGTACCCGTTTCTATCATCTCCGATAGAGATAGTCGTTTCACCTCCAGATTTTGGCAGTCACTTCAGAAGGCTTTGGGCACTAGGTTGGATTTAAGCACAGTTTATCATCCACAAACAGATGGGCAGACAGAGAGAACTATTCAAACGTTGGAGGATATGTTGCGCGCTTGCACGATAGACTTTGGCGGTATTTGGGATCAGCACTTACCGTTAGTCGAATTTTCTTACAACAATAGCTATCACGCCAGTATTCGATGTGCTCCATACGAAGCTTTATATGGACGTAAGTGTAGGTCACCACTTGGATGGATAGAAGTCGGAGATAAACAATTGATCTGGCCGGACATCGTTCAGGAGACCTTGGATAAGATATCAACCATTCGGGATAGACTTAAGACAACAAGAGATCGTCAGAAGAGTTATGCTGATAATCGAAGGAAGCCATTAGAATTTCAAGTGGGTGACAAGGTACTTTTAAAAGTATCACCCTGGAAGGGAATAATACGTTTTGGGAAGCAAGGCAAACTGAGTCCAAGGTATATTGGTCCATTTGAAGTGTTGGAAAGAATTGGACCAGTCGCATACAAACTCAAGTTACCACAGGAGTTGAGTGCTATCCACGACACCTTCCACGTGTCGAATTTGAATAAGTGTTTGACCGATGAATCACTAGTCATATCACCAGAAGAAGTCAAAGTTGATGAACGTTTGTGTTTCAGGGAAGAACCGATCGAAATACTCGATCGAGATGTCAAACGATTAAGACGATGCAAAATTCCAATTGTGAAAGTCCAATGGAACTCGAGGCACGGTCTGGAATACACTTGGGAGCGAGAGGATTATATGAGAAATAAGTATCCTCAACTGCTTGTAAAGAATTCATCTGAGGAAAGCAAAATGTGAATTTCGGGACGAAATTCCTTTAACAGGGGAAACTGTGACATCCGTCAGAAATCAAAATCTTCAAGGTTAGAATCCATCGAGCTATTAGGGAGTAGTTCATTAGATTGGTTAGATTAGAATTTTCCCGAAATATTTCGGTAGACGTTTAGAAAGCCCAGTTCGAATCAGTAACTGACTAAAACGTCCCATAAAATGCCAAATATTATGTCACATGTCTAAAATACATAAAATAATGAGGTTTATATTATTTAGGTGAATATATATTTATTTGTAAAAATTTACTCAATTTAGAGAGATTTGAGAATTTAAAAATTGTCGGTTCTCAATTTATCTGATTTATTTGTGAGATTGAGATATATTACTTTTTTATAAAAAAAAATTATATGAGGTGGGCTTGGAGAGGCCACATGGCCGACCCTCCACCCTCTCCCTCTCTTATTTTTAAAAACAAAAATCTCATTTGAAAATTCATTTCTTCACTTCAAAAATTTTACTCTTCATTTTCTCTCTCACTCTCTTCATACAACACCCACATACACACTACATTCTCTCAAGAAATTCCAGAAAATTAAGCATCAATCAAGGATTGAAATCATCTTCAAATCAAGAATATCAAGTTTACTTCATCATCTACACTAGGTACAAGCCCTATTTCATCATTTCTTCATGTTTTATTCAAGTTTAATGTTTGTATTTTATAAAAATTCTCATGCATGTGTAGAAGTATTTCATTTATGGTTTTAGAAGTGAAATGGACATCATTGATGAATAAAACATTCATAAAGTGATGCCATAAGATGATCTTCCATGAAAAACCAAGTTAAAAAGTAAAATTTTGAGTCTCTTGATGAATATGTCGATTTTATCATAGGTACAACTTTGTGTACGAAAATTTTGATGTTTTAGTTAGTTTGTAATCAACATTCTTGTAATAATTTCAAGTTTAAACAAACTCTTATGATAATATTATTCAATCTTGTGTGATTAAGAGTCTTGAAAATTGATAAGTGATGAAAAATCACTTATTTAGTGTTCTTTGCCTCATGCAACTCACTTTGGACGAAAATTTTGTAAGTTTTATATGTTTCCAAGGTGTATATTTTCATTCTTAGATCATTATTTAGTGAAAAGGGGTTTAAATCCATGGGGTTTCACAAGAAACCATGGAAAATGGATATCTTAATGCTTATTATAAAAACCTTGTACTACACAGCTTGCTGTCAAGAATGGAACTCCCACTTCCAAGCTGTGTATCTCAATATTTACTCCATGAAATTTGAGCTTTTTGCTTCCAAACCCTAGTTTAATGAGTTAGCTTTCAAATGAACAAGAATCACTCAAAATTATGAGGTTTTGATCACTCAAATGTATTTTAGAAGAAAGTGGTGCAATCTGTCCCAAGCTGACAGAATAGTACACCCTACTTCTAACGGCCATAACTCCCTCATAAATCATCAAAATGAGGTAAATCCTTTTTCATATAGTAGATTTTTGAGTTAGATTTGCATCCATATATGGATCACTGAATTATGTTGAGTTTTGTTCCTCCAAAAGCATGTTACAACAGAAGTGCGCAACTGATTCAAAAATCAGTAACCTACTGTTTTGTAGAAATTATTTGGGGCATCAAAACACTTCCAAAATTCATGAAATTTGACCTTAGAGTTCTTAATTCAGTATTTTAACTCTTATAAAAAAAATGGTTAGGATTGTCAATTGGGAAGTTGTATTTTGAAAGCCTGTATGTGGATATAATTTCTGGACAACAAGTGTTGAATCCAGAAAGATAGTTCTAAAAACCTCAAACTTATGTATTATGGTATAAGGGTGTTATAATAATCATCAATTCTTATTTTTGACAATAAAATACATATATTGGCATTTTATAAGACGTGGGATTAGTTAGCTAGGCTTAAGGGCGGGATTTGACATTTAGCACTTTTTGTGCATTTTTCTCTATAGGGACTTAGAAGCTCCGGGCTAGGGGAAATTGCTATTGCGTATCTTACGTCATTATTCAAGGTGAGTATTCACATCCCCACTTTTATTGTTTTGATTGAACTTGGGTTGAAAAGCATGTTTAAATTGAATATTTAAAGATTCATGAGGCTTTGTTATAAAGCGTTACGTATTGAAATTTATGAGGCTTTGTTGTAAAGCGGTTGGTGTAGAAGTTATATGACATGTATGCCAATGATATGTTGAGTTTTAAAAATAGTTAAGTCCCCGGGTACACTACTAGTTAACCCAGAAATGGGCCTATAGTATTAGTGGATAGAGCTATTTGGTCTGACAAGCTCACCTTATACTGACGAGTAGGGGTGCACTGTACTAGAGAAATATGACTACACATGTGGTTAAAGCCCACCTCTGAGGTAGATCATGGGGCGTTGATTTGGTCCGGAAAGGTTTAGTAGTGGCTCAACGTGGTTGTATCAATGCATACCTCTTGTCATATAAGCTAAATTGTGATACTCATGAATCAAAGAATTGAAGTTTGGTTTATGCGTATGATTTTCAAATGACAACTTGCATATAAACTTGATTTGTGCATATTTAAAAACCTGTGAACTCATCAACTCTCGTAGTTGACCTTATTTTGAACATGCTTTTCAGGGAACAAGAAGGTACTTGGAAATGATTAAAGTTTATCTCTTGTGTAAACCGTGTGCAATACTTTCATAATAGTGATTTTGTACTTCAACTTTTGAAGATGTAATAGGGATGTAAACTTTTGGAACTTGTTGTAAACAATGGTTGAATGTATGGTGGTATTTCTTTCTGTATCCTAGTGCTATGCTTATCGAACTGTCATATTCCGTGTTTCCGCTTTAGCGGGGTGTGACATATACCTTTGGTTGATGCTTAATTGTACAGTTTCCGCAGTTTTAAATTACCCTGGTTTTTAGGGCGTTACAAGTTGGTATCAGAGCTCTAGTTTAAGTGATCTAGGCATGAATGTAAGATGTCTAGACTTAGACTGAGTATATTAAGCATTGATTCGTGAGTATTGGGTAGAACTACTAAGATGGGTTGGTCTTAGAATTGACGGAAATTGTAGTTATCAAACGTTGTGGTGATGGTATCCAGAACCGTTATGTATTGTATGTTCATAATCTCACTTAGCTAATGTTATTATGAGAATATTTATACGTGATTGTTCCTGAATTACTGTTGCTATGACATTTGGTACTGTAATAGTACGTTCTGTCGTGTTTATTCTCTCGATCTGTCTCTTACTCTTATCGTATTTCTGTGGCAACCATTTTTAGGATGGTAAATACGCACAGTCGACCGTTTATCGATGGAGATCTGTGTGCCGATAGTTCGTCTGAGCGAGAACCCGTGGTTAGGGCGGCGACCGTCATTCCTTCGGGCATGCCACCGTTATTTACTGGGGAAGTGAAGCTAGGACCAAGAGTGGTCCTGACGCCCACCAGCCCCGTTGTTCAGTTTGCTAGCCCTCAAGCTGATATGATAGCCAACGTCATGCAAATGGTGACGACGGCCATGAAGAAACAGCAAGAGGTTTTTCTGAAAATGTTAGAAGACCGGGACGCGAGCCTTAGAAGGCATGGAGCAGTGGAAGAGAATGTGCTGACTGGCTCTGGGGGCAGAGTCAGAACTGAAGAGCACAGGGTTGTTGGTACTCCGAAAGGTGGAAAGAGCTGTTCCTACAAATCTTTTCTGGGTTGCGGACCACCAGAGTTCTCTGGTTTCGAAGACCCAGTTGCATGTGTTAAATGGATCCGAGCGGTCGAGCAGGCTTTTGGCTCTTCTGAATGTGGGGATGATCAGAGGGTGCGGTTTGGTACCCAATTGCTTAGGGATACGACCCTTACTTGGTGGAATATCGTTCAATCCACCCTGTCTCCTACTGTGTTGGCTCAGTTGTCTTGGGTCGAGTTTAAAAAGAAATTGTTGGAAGAGTTCTGTAGTGAAAGGACTATGGACCGAATCGAGAAAGAGTTTCGGTCTCTTGTAAAAGGAAACCTGACGATGAGGGAGTACACCCGTCAGTTCATGGAAAAGCTGGATTTGGTGGGGCACGTGGCCCCAACGGAAAAAGATAAGATGAAATCCTATCTTAATGGCCTACCAGCGGACCTGTTATCTTTGGTCCACAATTCTAAAGCTTCCAATCTCCGAGAGATGGTTGAAGAAGCTCAGTTTATGGAGGAGTTGTTCTTGAGAAGCAAAGCTGAGAAAGCGGTGGTAGTGTCTGAGAAGAGAAAGTGGGAGAACAGTTCTGTGCCTCCCAGGAGATCCCGACCTTTTTCCAGGAACCGAAGCTTCGACAGTCAGCAGGAAGCTAGATGGTGCCACAAGTGTCGAACCAAGCACCACGGTAACTGTAACACCACTTCTCAAACTTGTTATAAGTGTGGGAAGCCTGATCACACCGCCAAAGATTGGTCGATCAGAGGACTTATCTGCTATGAGTGCAAGGCACCGGGGCACGTAAGAAGGGATTGCCCAAAGCTTGTGACGGGTAGCACGACGGCAAAGAAGGAGAACCCACCTAGGGTTCCGGGTCGAGCGTTCCAGATGACGACTGATGAAGCCAAGGCATCTGCTGATGTGGTATCAGGTACTTTTCTTATAAACCCTGTACCTGCTCATGTTTTATTCGATACGGGTGCCAGTTTCTCTTTCATATCTGAGTTGTTTCGTCAAAAGATTGCTATGCCCACTACAAGTCTTGAGGATGCGTTAGTGGTAGAGATAGCTTATGGTAGTAAGGTTCTAATCCGTGATGTTCTGAAGAAGTGTACTCTCGGTATCGAGGGAAGAGAATTCTCGATCGATTTATTGCCGATGATAATCGGAGGTTTTGACGTTGTGGTCGGTATGGATTGGTTGTCAAACAATCATGCCGAGATCGTGTGTTCTAAGAAGTTGATTCAACTTCCCAATCCCTGTGGCGATGCCGTTGTGATCTATGGTGAGAAAAGAAAAGGTGAAGTGGCAGTAATCACAATGGCGAAGGCACGCAAGTGCTTGTTGAAAGGATGTTCATCTTTCCTAGCCTACGTGATCGACGCCAAGGTAGAGAAGTCAAAGTTGTTCGATGTAAAGATTGTGCACGAGTTTCCAGACGTTTTTCCTGACGACTTTCTTGGGTTACCGCCTGATCGTCAAGTAGTGTTTCGGATTGATCTTGTGCCAGGAGCAACTCCTATTGCTAGAGCTCCTTACCGTTTAGTGCCATCAGAGATGCAATAGATGATGGCACAACTCCAACTGCTTTTGGAGAAGGGCTTCGTAAGACCGAGCTCGTCACCGTGGGGAGCTCCGGTCCTATTTTCAAGAAGAAGGATGGCACAATGAGAATGTGCATTGATTATCGTGAGTTGAACAAGGCGACAGTGAAGAACAAATATCCGCTTCCAAGAATCGACGACTTGTTTGACCAACTGCAAGGAGCGGGTTGTTTTTCCAAAGTTGACTTACGTTCGGGTTATCACCAAGTGAAGGTAAGAGAAGAAGACGTTCCGAAGACAGCCTTTAGAACGCGTTACGGCCATTACGAGTTTTTCGTGATGCCTTTTGGCCTAACGAACGCACCAGTGGTATTTATGGATTTGATGAATAGGGTGTGCCGACCATTCCTCGACAAGTCGGTCATCGTATTCATTGATGACATACTCGTGTACTCTAAGAGCGAGTTGGAGCACGAGCAGCACCTTCGTGAAGTTCTTGATGTGCTGAGAAAAGAAAGATTGTATGCCAAATTTTCCAAGTGTGACTTTTGGCTTGAAGAGGTGCAGTTTTTGGGTCATGTTGTCACTCAAGACGGAGTAAAGGTAGATCCCTCCAAAATTGAAGCTATGCTGAATTGGGAGCCTCCCAAGAATCCACCCGAGATCCGAAGTTTCTTGGGTCTGGCGGGATATTACCGAAGATTTATTTAGGATTTTTCGAAGATCGCTTCTTCCTTGTCAGTTCTAACTCGGAAGAATGCGAAGTTTGATTGGACCGAAACGCAAGAGAAGGCATTCCAAATTCTTCAAAAGAAATTATGTGAAGCTCCGATCTTGTCGTTACCTGAAGGGTCAGAAGACTTCGTGGTCTATAGCGATGCTTCGAAGATGGGTTTAGGTTGTGTGTTGATGCAACGGAGCAAGGTAATTGCTTATGCCTCAAGACAGCTTAAGATAAACGAGAAGAACTATCCTACCCATGATTTGGAGTTAGCAGCAGTAGTGTTCGCCTTGAAGCTTTGGCGACATTATCTCTATGGAACAAAGTGTACACTCTACATAGATTATAAGAGCCTAAAGTATGTCTTTGATCAGAAAGATTTGAATATGAGACAATGGCGGTGGCTCGAATTGCTTAAAGATTACGACTGTGAGTTGCTTTACCATCCCGGGAAGGCAAACGTGGTAGCCGATGCGTTAAGTCGGAAAGACTATAGCGGAAGTATTCGGGCTACCTGTTCGAGAATCGAGTTAGTATCCACCCTTGTTGAAAAGATCAAGGCATCGCAAATTGAAGCCTTGTTAGAAGAGAATCTCAAAGAGGAAGTCATGACGAAGCAGCGTTTACTCTTAACAGAAGATAGCCGTGGGCTAAAACTGTTCAGCGGTCGTGTGTGGGTACCCAAGATTGGGGGTAACCGAGATCTACTACTTGAGGATGCTCACAAGTCCAAGTATTCCATTCATCCAGGAAGTACGAAGATGTACAGGGACTTGAAGCTGCACTATTGGTGGCCGGTAATGAAACTTGATGTGGCGCGGTATGTGGAGCATTGTGTTACGTGCTCACAAGTTAAGGCCGAACATCAAAGACCATATGGGAGTCTTCAGTCTTTAGAGATTCCCGAGTGGAAGTGGGAGCATATCACCATGGATTTCGTGACTAAGTTGCCTAAAACTCTTCGGGGTCACGATACCATTTGGGTGGTAGTTGATAGATTGACAAAGAGCGCTCACTTCCTGGCTATGCGCGAGACTTTATCGATGGATAAGTTAGCAAAACTATATATCGATGAAGTGGTCTCGAGGCATGGAATACCTTTGTCGATCGTGTCAGATCGCGATAGTCGGTTCACTTCGAACTTTTAGGATGGGTTTCAGAAAGAGCTGGGTACACGAGTTAAGTTGAGTATGGCTTACCATCTACAGACCGACGGGCAAAGCGAGAGAACGATCCAAACGTTAGAAGATATGTTGAGGTCTTGTGTCATCGATTTCGGGGGTAGTTGGGACTCGCACCTACGTTTAGTGGAGTTTGCTTACAAAAATAGCTACCACTCGAGTATTGGAATGACACCTTTTGAGGCGTTGTACGGGCGAAAGTGTCGAACTCCCGTGTGTTGGCTTGAAGCGGGGAAAAACAGTTCGCCGGACCTGAAATCGTGCAAGAGATGACCGATAAGGTTAAGAGCATTCGTGAAAGATTGAAAGCGGCCCAGGATCGGCAGAAGAGTTGTGCCGATAAAAAGAGACGGCCGATGGAATTCCAAGTGGGCGACCGTGTGTTGCTGAAGGTATCGCCGTGGAAGGGCATTATACGGTTCGGAAAGCGTGGGAAGCTGAGTCCCCGTTTCCTCGGACCTTTCAAAGTGCTCAAGCGGGTGGGTTTGCAATCCTACCAATTGGAATTGTCGCCAGAGTTGATCAGAATACACAACACGTTTCATATTTGTTACTTTCGGAAGTGTTTGGCGGAAAAGGAAAGCCTCATCCCTCTCTCCGAGTTAACAGTAGACGAGGGTAACCGTTGTGTAGAAGAGCCTGACGCTATCTTAGAGAGAAAGTCTAAGAAGTTGCGTCGCAAAAAAGTCACTATGGTCAAGGTGCAGTGGAAGCATCATAGGGGAGCCAACGTGACGTGGGAAGCTGAGGAGGATATGAAGCGATGATATCCTCATCTCTTTATATAGTTGGGATTTCGGGAACGAAATCATTCCCAAGTTGGCGAGGATTGTAACACCCTGGATTTTCATTATATATTATCATTGTATTCTTGCGTTTACCTTTTCTTGTAGACGCCGAGTTTTGAATCGGGAGTTAGTGTTTGGGTTTTGGTTGAAATTGTGGGAAACAGAGAGTTACGCGGGCTATGCCGCGGCTTGTAGGCCGCGAGGTAAGTCGCGTAACCCTCTGGAGGATTTCCAGATTGTTGACACGCGCGGGCTAGGCCGCGGTAGTAAGCCGCGAGCTAAGTCACGTGACCCACTGGAGTATTCCAGTTTTATGGCACGCGCGACTTATCCCGCGGCTTGAAGGCCGCGGTGTAAGCCGCGCAACCCTCTGGCTGACTTAAGAGACTTTCAGCCAAAATATCTCATTCTGGATAATCTCTCTCTCTCTAAGTTTCTCTTTGATTTCTTTGATTTTTGAAGCTCCGTTGATTGCTAGTATTAAGTGCATTGCTCGGGGTTTCGGTGTAGAAAGCTTCACCTATTCGTCGTGGTCGATATTTGGTTTTCGGGTTTTCGTATAAACCTATTTGGTGAGTTCCTACTATCATTTTAAAAACTGTATACATATCAAAAGCTACCTTTTGGAACTCCTATATATTTCCATGGTTTCAGATCTAAGTTTTCTGCATATTTGATATAACTTGAGTTTTGGGAAATTTTAGGGTTCCCGATCATTTTCGATTAAAATGATGAGTTCATCTTATTTGAAGTAAAAGGATGTTTTACTTGCACATTTATGTGGGATACTTGAAAGAATGTTTAAAGTTCATTTTGATGATTTTCATTCTTACCAGAAGTTAAACATGAAAATGAATTTTTGTTTATAAATGTTATTTTATACCATATGATTATCTATGGTTGGTCACAAATGTTGTTGTGACAAGTCTGCACCATTACTAGTGGATCCCTAGGTATTGAGTCGACTTATATTTGGGATGTTTTTCCCCTATTTGTAAAATGGATGTTTATGATCCTCGGGGGCCATTTGGTACGGTTGAAACCGGTTACTAGCTATGGATCATACTTCCCCAATTTGTAGCTACGGATGCATATGATCCTCGGGGGCCATTTAGTACGGTTATGTGAGACCGGTTACTAGCCATGGGTCATAGTGTAGTCCTGGTGAACGAGTATACCTTGGTTTCCTCGGGGGCCCTACCTCACATCGTAGTACGGACCTGTGAGTTCGTGGCCATGGATTCCAAGTGTTTAGCTCATAACTCGGATTGTGGCCTACTTTGTGTTACGCTACAATACTTGGTAAAATGGTTATCTTTGGTCACTTGATGACGAGTTTTGTATCAAAAAGGCCCGATTGTGGCAAAGGTTTCATTTGTAAAACTAAACCTGTCAGGATCTGATTCTTAACAAGAATAATGAAAACTCAGAAACAATATTAAAGAAGTTGCGGAAAAACACTTTAATATTCAAATATCAATGAAACAGTAAAATAGAAATCACAACTTGTAAACTTTATTGAGTGATTAAAGTTACAAGCTTTCAAACAAAACCTCAATCTTGATGAAACGGCTCACCAAGACGAATTCTACTTCTCTAGAATTAGGATTGTAAACCTTGAGGTTAATTCTCTCTCTAAACAAAAACTTATAATGTTCAACTTAACAAAACTATTCTGAATAATTCTATACATATACTGAAAATAAATGATAATTACAAAACATAAAAGATCTTCAGTATATTCTTCCACAATTATCTTCAACCTTCCATGATTATCTTCAAGCCTTGATCTGCGCGTATCTTGATTATCACATAAGCAGTATTAAATCATAGCAGCATTAACACTCTGAGCAGTACTAATCTTCACCAGCAGCAGTAACTTTGCTTAGCAGTATTAATTTCTTCAAGCAGTATTAATCTGGCTCAGCAGTAGTAACTTATCTCAGCAGTAGTAACCATGTTGTACTGGCAGCATTAGTCATACTTAATCAAATCTTCAGTTCCCAACAATCTCCCCCTAACTTGACTTTTAGAGAAGAGAAGTCAAGTTCTTCAGATGCTCCCAAAACTCCATTGCTTATAATCCTATATCAGGATTCAACCCCAAACTTTGATTAATAATTATCTGAATCAAGTATCTTGCCATTTCAGAATCAGGTACACAACCAAGCTTTTTCTTCAACATAGCATGCAGCTTTAACATGCTATGGTTGTAAACTCTATCCACTAAGAAATATTCAAAGTGACTTGTATCCATAGCCAATGCATATACTCCACTTCTTTCATACAGAGTCCAGTTGTTGATGGTTTTGAAAACATTTCTGATAGCATGCTGAACTTCCTCTGGCTTGAATAACATGCAAAGATATTTCATCACAAGTTTTGTAACTGGTATCCCTGGAGCTTTCAGCTTATCAGCATATAATTTCATCCCCACCTCAAACATTTCCTCTAAGTCAGATCTGGAGCATACTCTTACTATCTTGGCCCAAGTAGGATACACCTCAAACTTTTCATCCTTCCTCTTAAGCTTGATATACTCCTTTCCATCTACTTCCATGGTATCCTAGTGAATAATCTCAGGAGGCTTGACACCAACTGGTTCAGCTGTTATAGGCTCAGGCACTTTTTCCATCACCACCATGTACATATTCACATCATAAGTACTGGATGGTTATTCCTGAGATTGAGCTTTCTTTTCATCAGACTCAGGTGCCTCTTCTTCTTCAGCTACCTTTTGTTCTTTCTCAGCTTCTTCCTCAACCACTCTAGGTTTCTTAACAAGTTTTCTTCTTGCCATCATTTTTGTTCTTTTCAAAGTCTTCAAACTTTCACCTAGAGTAACTTCCTTCTTTGGAGTTTCTTGATCATGAGGAAAGGGTTTTTCTATTAGAAGGTCATGCCTCTCTTTCATCCTCTTTTCCACTTCAACTCTTGCTTGGTCATTCCCTTGTAGCTTAGTCATCTCTGCATCATACAACCCTTTGATTTGTTCAAATGACATTTTTGAGAACATCTCCTTTTTGACTCCCATAGCACCTTTGAGGAAAGTGATCATCTTCTTTCTCTCTTGAGTGCCAAGGTAGGTCTTTGAAGGTTGTCTCTTCTTTGCACCCATTTTGATCATTACAGTCTTTTTGCAGATTGCAGATTTCTTCTGTGCCATCTCTATTGCCAAACTCTTTTGAAATGCTTCATTAAGTTCTGCAGCTAGAGCTCTTGCCATCTCCCTATCCTTTTCCATTTGATCTTTTTCTGCTTGCTCAAGCTCTGCCTGAATCTTCTTAGCTAAAGCTTCATCTTACTCAATCAACTTTTGCTTTTTAAGTGGTTGGTCAGATTCCACTATCTTCTTTTTGCCTTTGTCCTTGCTTGTTACCTTCTCAACACTTGCTTTCTTGATAACCTCAGCATTGTCTTTTATGACAACTCATTTGGCATTTGAAGTGACCTTAGGAGTATCATGTTTAGCCTTGATTAATGCTTCAGCTACCTCAATTTCTTCCAAATTGCTGCTAAGGAGGTATGTTAATATCTCTTTAACAATTTCTGCTGCTTCATTTATTTCAGCAGCATTAACTGTTTCTGCTGCTTTGCTTGCTTCAGCATCATTAACTGTTTCTGCTGCTGTATCTGTTACTGCTGCTTCTTCAAATAGTGAATCTGTTTCTACTGCTTATACATCAAACTCCCCCTCAACTCCATGTATCTCCCTCTCCAAGTTGACCTCAGCCTCTGACTCCCCCTTTTTGGGAGCATCATCCACTGGGTTTCTTCTTCTGAGCACAAATCTTTGTTTCTTCTTCTTTTCAACCACCTTCTGAACCAACTTCTTTAAGCTGCTGATCTCTTCTTTTTGGTTGATGATGACTTTCATTGAGTTCATTGACAACCTTATTTTGAGCATCCAGTTCAGTTGCCATTTTGGACATGGCAGAAATCAATTCATGGTAGTCATATCTATCCTCACCTTCTCCAGGAGTGTTACCCCCTTTTGAGGGATCATTGGAATGTTTAATAGGGATCTCCAGCCATGATGAAGCACCACCTATTCCCTTGGTTTCTTGGCACCCGGGACCTTTGGATGATTGCTCACCCAAAGTTGCCATGGGCAAGGTCTTAGTGATGTTACCACTGGCCTCCTCTGTGCTAGCAGGAGTAGTGGCAGCCTTCTCACCCACATGCTCATGCATATCCTCAGTGAGCACCTCCTTGAGGTTGGGAGACACCCCAGTGGTTTCCCTATAGATATTCTCTAATGGAGAATGCTCCATTAGAGGGCTTTGAGGTTCTGGGATTGTAGGAGGTACAACAAGGGAAGGAGCCTTGTGTACCTTTCTCTTAGTATAAGTTTTGGTTAAAACTGGTGTTGGCTTAAGAACAAGGGACTAAGGAAGTGATATAGTGGTTGAAGGTTGGGTTTGGATCTCAGTGGGATGGTCTAGTGAGGGCCTTGACCCTGATGCCATACCTTCTTGATTGTGGGACACCACCATCATTGTAGAGAACAATGGGGTGTCAACTCCTTCCGAGTCCTTGGCAGATCTATTCATATTTGAAAAGACCTTGCCCTTAGGGATTTTAGGTACATATAGCTCATTAAACTGAGGTATATCCGTCAATTCAGAGGTTATAACTGCCTGGACAAATCTTGGATACATATAGAAACTCTTTTTATTTCCCAAGTTTGACACAAGGTCATTGAAAATCATTTTGGAGAAATTATACTTTCTGGCAGTGGACAAGCAGACCAAAGCATAAGCAATGGTACTGCTGAACTGACTCCATCTAGTAGTTTTTCTAGAAATACAGTGCATAAGGGTATGAACAAAGAACCGCCATTGGGGAGAAAAGTTAGCTTTGTAAAATTTGAAAACACCCTGTTGTCCTTCATACCCCATTCTTGTGAGATTGGAAAACAAATCTTCATTAGGGATAGAGGTAATACCTGAGGCATCGTCTAGACGTAGACTGATGCGAATGACCTCTTCAGTGACTATCAAGGTTTTGTCACACACCCTTGTCTTGATAAACTGCACACCGTTTTCAGCAACAGCGGTGGCATTGGCCCAAAATTGCTTCTGGTGCTCGATGAAGATTGGTGGTGACACAGTAAGAGCATACGCTATATGACTGGTCTTGAGAAAATCAACTATTTGGTGGAATCCATCAGCCTGCTTCAGCTTTTGAAGCATTGCGATCTCATTGTGTTCATCAATAAACGCCATGGATGCCATCGGTCTTGAGGATTCTTGACTGAAACACACTGGTTACTTGAGAGAAAAGAGTTAGAGAGAAGATGAACAGTATTCAAAGAGTCGTTGTGAGCTTTTAGGCGGGCAAAGAGGGTATTTATATGATTCGGGAAAGAAGCAGTATTAACCCTATTTTCAGTTAAAGCAGTATTAACTGAAAGCAGTATTAACTGAAAGCAGTATTAACTACCTATCAGTATTAACGAACTAGCAGTATTAACTAACTAGCAGTATTAACTAACTAGCAGTATTAACGAACTAGCAGTATTAACTACCTAGCAGTATTAACTACCTAGAAGTATTAACTACCTAGCAGTATTAACTGAGCAGTAGTAACACATACCTGAAGTAGTAACTCAGACTAGCAGTAGTAATAATGAACCTGCAGTAGTAACTTTGCACTGGCAACATTCAAAGTGCACTGGCAGCATTAACTATACTTACACTGTTGACGCTTGTGTTAGTCTGAGCAGGGCAATAAACTTCCTGAGAAAGATGATTAGTAGCACCAAACAAATAAACAAATAACAGGTATACAAACATGAGCTCATTCAGAGTTGATCATGCCCACACTTGTGACCAAGAAAGTGAATCTACCCACATCAAAAGCTTTAGTGAATAGATCAGCAAACTGGTTATCAGTATGAACTTTAGCAACTTGAATAAGCTTCTTTTCATTGCAGTCTCTTATAAAGTGATACCTGATTTCGATGTGCATTGTTTTGGAGTGCTTGACTGGATTGTTAACAATGCTAATAGCACTGCTATTGTCAATGAAGATTGGAGTGTGAAGAAAGGTTACCCCATAGTCCAACATTTGATTCTGAATCCATAGAACCTGAGAACAGCAACTTGCAGCAGCAATGTACTCAGCTTCTGTTGTGGATAAGGACACCGTGGTTTGCTTCTTACACTGCCAAGATACTAGTCTTGCACCCAAAAGTTGACATCCACCTGAAGTAGACTTTCTATCCATATTAGCACCACCCAAGTCACTGTCTGAATATGCAATCAAATCAAAAGTAGATTCATAAGGATACCAAAGACTTAATCTAGGTTGCCCTCTTAAGTATCTGAAAATCCTCTTAACAGCTTGAAGATGTGACTGCTTTGTCCTGACTTGGAATCTGGCACACACACACACTTGAAACATGATATCTGGTCTTGAGGCTGTAAGATACATGAGAGATCCAATCATGGATCTATAAATATGGACATCAACATCCTCCCCCTCAAGATCAGCAGTGATCTGTTTGTGTGTTTCCATTGGTGTGCTTGCTGGCTTTGAGTCTGATAAACCATACTTATCCAGGATGTCTTTCACATACTTTGATTGACTTATGAAAATCCCTTATTTCTGCTGTTTCACTTGAAGCCCAAGGAAGAAAGTGAGTTCACCCATTGAACTCATTTTGAAGCTCTTGTGCATCAACTCTTCAAAGTCTCTACACATCTGATCTTTTGTGGATCCAAATATGATGTCATCCACATATATCTGGACAAGTAGAATGTCCTTATTACTTCTTCTAATGAAAAGGGTCTTGTCAATGATTCCCCTTTCAAACCCATTTTCCAAGAGATAGGTAGACAGAGTATCATACCATGCTCTTGGAGCTTGATGTAGACCATAGAGTGCTTTCTTAAGTTTGTATACTCTGTCAGGATATGATGGATTTTCAAATCCAGGGGGCTGACAGACGTATACTTCTTCATCAATTGTTCCATATAGAAAGGAACTCTTCACATCCATCTGATATACCTTGAACTTCATATATGAAGCATAGGCTAGAAACAGCCTAATTGCCTCTACCCTTGCAACTGGAGCAAAAACTTCCTTATAGTCTATGCCTTCTTCCTGAGTGTACCCTTATGCCACTAGCCTTGCTTTGTTCCTGATTACTATTCCTCTCTCATCCTTTTTATTTCTGAAAATCCACTTGGTGCCAATTGCTCTATGACCTTTTGGAAGGTCCACCAAGTCCCAAACATCCTGCAATTTAAACTGTAGCAACTCTTCTTGCATGGCTTTTATCCAACTTGAATCTTTCATTGCCTCATAAGCCTTCTTAGGCTCAATATGAGATAGAAAGCAAGAGAGTACTGTATGCTGCTGATCCTGCATATCTTAAAGTCTGCTTTGATTCCTAGTCATCATAGGAGAAGAGATGTCTCCTATTACCAGCTGAGAAAGGTGATTCTTCTGAGTTCTTGTCTGATGACTAGATTCTTCATTAATTCCTACATCTAAATTTGAGTCATTTATGTCAGCTGAGGGGATCTCATCAGCTACTTGTGGCTCTGCATGCTCTGAATTCTCCTCATCTCTTCTTTCTTCTTCACTCTGAATTGGTTCAGTAATAGTCTCCTTTTCACAGATTTCAATAGGGTCCATTGTAGGTATTGGAAAGATCACAGATTGAGGAATAATTTATTTGTACTTGTTCTTCCCCTGATCCTCTACTTCCTGATCCTGCATGATCATCACTACTGAAACCCAAAGAGTTAGTTAGTGAATCAATGTCAAATAATCACTGAGGACCTGAACCAATAGGATTTGGTGTGTTCTCATTGTATTTGACATTGTCACTTTCCTCAATTATTCTAGAAGAAGAATTAAACACTCTGTATGCCTTACTCTGAGATGAGTAACCAACAAGAAAACCATCATCTGCTTTGTTATCATACTTTCCTAAGTGAGTTTTGGTATTGAGAATGGTACAAGGACACCCAAAAGGTTTGAAAAATCCAATAAATAGTTTTCTTTTATTTAAAAGCTCATATGGTGTCTTGTTTTTAGACTTGACTACTAGAACTCTGTTTTGGAATAGCAAGCAGTATTAACTGCTTCAGCCCAAAAAGTAATTGGAAGTTTTGAATCAGCTAACATAGATCTCGCAGCTTCAATCAGTGTCCTATTCCTTCTCTCAGCAACACCATTTTGTTGTGGAGTCCTAGGAGCACTGTATTGCCTCTCAATTCCTTTTTCCTCACAAAAGGTGTTTAGGTCAAGATTTTTAAATTCAGTACCATTATCTGACCTAATGACTTTTACCTATTGATTTGTTTGGTTTTCAATTCTTAGAATAAAGGATTTGATCAGTCAACTTGTCTCATCCTTAGTCCTTAGAAAGTACACCCAAGTAAATCTAGAGTAATCATCAACAATAACTAAGTAGTATGATTTCTTACCTATACTCATAACATTTGTAGGGCCAAACAGATCCATATGCAACAACTGAAGAGAAGAAGAAATTGTGTTCAACTCTTTGGACTTATGAGAAGTTTTGTGTTGTTTGCCTTTAGGACAAGCAACACAATGATCATCACATGAAAAGACTTTTGAAGGCAGACCTCTTACAAGGTTGTTTTTAACAAGTTTATTCATTATTTTAAAGTTCATGTGACACATCCTTCTGTGCCAAAGTGATGATTCATCCAAAGAGGCTTTTGAAACAAGACAGTTTAGGGATGAATCATTTGAAACATTTTCCATATCCAAAAAATAGACATTATCCTTTCTAGGAGTTCTTAGTAGTATCATTTTTTCATCAACTACCTTGAATCCAGGAGAAAGGATAATGCATTCTGAATCAGTGAATAATATACTATGCTTTTTGTCACAAACCTGTGATACACTTAACAGGTTGTACCTTAACTGCTCAACATAGAAAACATCTTCAAAGGTCATCTTACCTTTTGTTACATCTCCTTTACCACTAATCTTACCTCCATCTGGAGTATTACCAAAGGCAACATGCCCTCTATCAATTTTCTTGAAATTCTTGAGGCAAGCCATGTTCCCTGTCATGTGTCTAGAGCAACCACTATCAACATGCCAAATGCTCTTTCCCTTGAGCTGCTGGTTGCCCTGCACATAAGATAAATCAATTAGTATTGACTGGGAGCCCAAGCCAAAGTGGTCTTGGGCCTCCCTTTCTCATCAAAGTACGTACACTCCTTTTTGATGAGATTTTTAGATTTAGAATCCTCTTGACTGGAGTACTTTGTCAAGATGATTGGTCTAGAAGCACAAGCACTAGAATCAGTACTAATTTTAGAAGTACTAACAGAGTTAGCAGCACTAACAGGTTTAGCAGTACTAACCTTGTTAGAAGCACTAACAGAGTTAGCAGTATAAATATTTGATGAAGTACTAACAATGTTAGTTTTAGAAGTACTAATACTCTCAGCAGCACTAACATTGATAGCAGTAGTATTGCTTCTGGCAGCACTATCTTTGTCAGGAGCACTATTTGTAGTAGCAGTACTAACAGTTTTAGTGCTTTTGGGAACCCACATCTTGACACTTTTGTTTACAGTCTTTTTCTTCATGTGGCTTTTAGATTTGACATGTTTCTTAGCCACATGGTTCCTTTCATTCTTCCTATAACCAAAGGGTTTTTGCACAGATCTTTGAAAATTTATCCTTTGGTTCATAGGATTAAAATAACAGTGCTGGGCAAGATGGTTCAATTTGCCACATATGAAACAAGGTTTTGGTCTGATGATTCTACTCAGATCAACTCCTTGTTTCTGAGCCCACTGATTATTCCAATTTCTTTGATTTCCCCTCCTTTTATCATGTTTTAGGGGCTCATATTTATTACCTGCACACTGTTTGCAAGGAACAAGATTCACAACTGTAGTCTGCTTGTAATGGACCTTTTTAGACTTTCCTTCAGTCTTCTCTACACCATCAGATTTGACCCAATCCCTTCCACCACCCTCATTGGTAAGAATTTTATTTTCTAAGGGAATCTCACCACTCACAGTGTTATCCTTACTCTTACCAGCTTCTTTCTTAGTCTTGTCCTCAACAACTACTTCATCTAAAGGATCTATCTTAGTGGCTCCCTCATGCAAGTCCTTCCTATCCTTGGTCTCTAGCAAGTCTGATTTAGGAGGGATGTAGTTGTTGTTGTATGGTGGTGGTGTGGTATTGTACCCAATTGTTGGTTTAAGCTTATCATGGATTTGAACCTTTAGAATTGAATCCATGGCTTTAGAAGCATATGAAAACTTTTCCACATCCAGCTTAACCTTGGCTAGCTCTCATCTCAACTTTTCATTCTCCTGTCTAGACTTTGTCAGTTGGATTTCTAAATCATTTTTCTCCCACTTCCAGTAATTTGTATCATATGTGTGTTGAAGTTCATTGGCTTGGAAACCTTTAATTTGTTCCTCAAACCTCTCAACAATTTTCACATAGTCTTTTCTATCCTTTTCTAACCTCTTAAGGTCATCACTCATACTCTGGTTGTGATCCCTGTACCTTTTAACAGTGTCTATGCAAGTTTGAGAACAGAGATTAGAAAGTACCTCAGTTGGGAGATCAGATACCTCTGCCATTAGAGCTTGATTTTGAATGGCCTCTTCTGCTTGATCACTCCAGTCAAACCCCATTCCTTGTTGAGAAACAAGAGCTTGAGCAGAGTTTTTGTTCTGGTTGAAGCTTCCAGTGTGAGCTTGTTGGTGGTTGTTTTGAGACATTCCACTTCTGCATTCCCTGGCAAAGTGTCCCTTCATGTGACACTTGTAGCACTCCACCTTTGACTTATCAAAGCCTGCTCCATCTTATCTTCTTTGGGAGAAGTTGTTCCTCCCAGTCCTTTTGATGAACTTCTTCACCCTCATAGAAAGCATGGCCATCTGCAATTTAATATCCATCTCTTCAAGATCATCAGGATGAAGCTGTTCCAAGTCATCATTGATTAAAGAAGAGTTTCCATGGCTGGAAAGAAAGGCTTCAAACACAGATTCATTGCCTTTTTCTTGATTTACTCCACTGGCAGCATTAACTGATTCAGGGTTAGCAGTTGAATCAGTTGATGCTGATAGGAGTGCAACATTATGAACATATCCAGTAGGCTTCTTCTTTGCTTCCACCTCAGATTCAAACACTCTTAGATCATTATACAGATCATCCAGTTCCTTTTCTTCCAACATGTCATTCTGTCTGAATGAGACAGTGTACATGGTCCATTTATCTCCAAGAGATCTGAGGAACTTTCGGTTGACATCATCTTGTTCCATCTGAACTGCAACAGTAGCCAACTCACCAATTAGCTTATTGAATCTATCAAAAGTTTGAGTCATAGACTCATTCTTTGAAGATGTAAAATTCTCATATTGCTGCTTGAGAATATCCCTTTGATTCCTCTTAGTGCTCTTGGTGCCAGCAAATCTCTTCTCTAAAGCATTCCATAGAATCTGAGCATCAGTGCAGTGATGAAATTGATGTTGATACTCATTAGGGATGGCCAAAAGCAGGGTGCTTAAGGCTTTCATCTCCAATTGTCTCACTTTCTTCTCAGCATCAGTTTTTGGAGGTGGTCTTCTTCCATCTTGTCCAATTTTACCTTCAGCAGAGGGACCATTCTCAACAATGTCCCACATAGAAAAGTTTGTAAGGAGGATGTACTGCTTGATCCTAATTTTCCACATGTAAAACTCATTAGGTTTGAGCATGGGAACCTTTGAAACAAGAGTACTAGTTGATTCAACTGTGTTGTCCATGATGAATGAAGGTTTCTGAGAATACTAGGCTTTGATACCACTTATTAGGATCTGATTCTTAACAAGAATAATGAAAACTCAGAAACAATATTAAAGAAGTTGCGGAAAAACACTTTAATATTCAAATATGAATGAAACAGTAAAATAGAAATCACAACTTGTAAACTTTATTGAGTGATTAAAGTTACAAGATTTCAAACAAAACCTCAATCTTGATGAACAGGCTCACCAAGATGAATTCTACTTCTCTAGAATTAGGATTGTAAACCTTGAGGTTAATTCTCTCTCTAAACAAAAACTTAGAATGTTCAACTTAACAAAACTATTCTGAATAATTCTATACATATACTGAAAATAAAAGATAATTACAAAACATAAAAGATCTTCAGTATATTCTTCCACAATTATCTTCAACCTTCCATGATTATCTTCAAGCCTTGATCTGCGCGTATCTTGATTATCACATAAGCAGTACTAAATCATAGCACCATTAACACTCTGAGAAGTACTAATCTTCACCAGCAGCAGTAACTCTGCTTAGCAGTATTAATTTCATCAAGCAGTATTAATCTGGCTCAGCAGTAGTAACTTATCTCAGCAGTAGTAACCATGTTGTACTAGCAGCATTAATCATACTTAATCAAATCTTCAGTTCCCAACAAAACCTTATTGGAAAGATTATCTTATGATACAATTGTTTATGTTTCTTGAAATTTATAAACTGTATGTTCTCACTAGGCTTTTTAAGCCTAACACTTTTTCTCAAATGATATGTATTCAGGTTCTCGTTAGCGGCAGGTTGCCAAGGGTTTGAGTGCCGGGACTGATCCCGAGGGTTTTTGAGATGTTTAGTATTGGATTGTTGGGCATTGTTAAGTCCCACATTTTTGGATGATTCAGGATCAACAACTTATGTAATCAAGATAGTATATGTTTAGATTGGTTTGTTGTTGGGATCCTTTTTCGTATTCAGTTTTTTCTTGTAAAGGTTTAGTACAGTTCCCCTTTTTGGGAGGTTTATACCTTTGGTTGATGCTTAATTGTACAGTTTCCGCAGTTTTAAATTACCCTGTTTTTTAGGGCGTTACACTTCAGATATACCCTTTTTGAGATGATGTGGGTTCTTGTAACCAAGTCCCCAAGTATCAAGTTTCTCTTTAGGTTTGTTCAAATGAATAGTGTGTTCAGTTTGACCTAAAGTATGTAATATCTCTTCCAAAGCATTCACCTTGTCTATTAAAGATTTCTTTTCTTTTGAAGTAGAAAAGTACCTTTTAGAAAGCTCTATAGTCTTAAACTCACATTCTTTATATTTAGAAACAGTTTCAGATAACTCTTTATGAATTATAGTCTTTTCTTTAGCGTTGGTGTTTATATTTTTGTGCAAAGTTTCAATTAATACATTTTTCTCAGCAATATCATTACTAAGTTTATGTATAGATTGATTTTTCTCATTTATGACACCTTTCTCACGCTTCAATTTAGACTCTAATTCTTGGAGTTTAGACATCATGGCATGCATTTGGTTCAAAAAATCAGATTCAGTTAAGTCACATACCTCATCAGTATCTCCCTCATCAGAATCAACTTCAACTACTGATTGCTTCTTCCCCATCAAGCACAGGTGTGCTGTCTCGTCCTTCTCTCCTTCTTCAGATTCTTGGTCGGAATGGTCGAGCCAGTATTCATCCTCGGCCATTAATGCTTTTCCAGCCTCTTGTTGCTTGGCTAGAAGCATCTTGTTCTTGTAATATTCGGAGTTTCGGACTTTTGGTTTGCGGCAGTCCTTGGCAAAGTGACCGAGCCTGCCACAGTTGTAGCACTTCATCGGTTCTTGCTTCTTGGGCTCTTCGGCTCCATCCTTCTTCTGGTCTCTTATCTTCAACTTTCTCCTTATGCTTGTAGTTATTCGGACCAGACGAGTATCTCTGATTGTTGGAGTTTGGTTTTTTATAGAACTTCTTTTGGAAATCCTTGGTTAACATTAGCATGGCCTCTTTCAGTTGTTCACAATCGTCAGAGTCAGACTTTGCCTCACTATCAGCCTCATCTGATTCAGATGCTATCACCTTCTTCTTCTTAGACTTCTTCTTTACCACAAGAGCAATTGGATCACAACTTCTTTGTCAACCTTCTTCATCTCAGCCTTGATTTCATATACCTCTTCCTCATTCTGTTTGAGGATTTCATAAACTTCATGAAGTGGAATGTCGTTTAGATCTTTCAACTGCCTCATCTGTCTGGTGAATCTCTTCCACTCTGGCTGAAGGTTGCTGAGAAATTTCACATTCAGCTTAACTTGAGATTTGTTGATCTTGTTCTTGTTGAGCTCGTTCAGCAATGTGACAAATCTGTCATAAGTGGCTTCGAGTGATTCGCCAACTTTGGCTTTGAATTCTTCATAATTATTCAAGCAGTTGGAAACTTTGAGTTGGTTGCCGACTTTAGATCCGATCATCATCTTCTCCAACTGATCCCACATTTGCTTGCCAATATCATTGTAGCTATCAATCTTGACATATATTTCATTTTGTATGCCTTAGAGAATAAATGATCTTGCCAGCTTGTCATCCTTGTGTCTCTTCAGTTGATCTTCCGTATATTCACCAATCGATAACTTATACTCTGTCTATTCTTCTTCACCATTTTCTCCGGCTACAGTGAGAACCTTGGTTGGAGGTGTCATGATTCCTTCTTTTAGAGATTTTCTGATATAATCTCCCAAATCATGTCGATCGATGAAGTCCAAGAATCTGTCATTCCATTGCTCGTACTCCCCCTTGAAGAGTACTGGTGGCTTCACATTTGTTCTGATAGCAAGAGCTTCCCGAGACATCCTTACAGGTATGATTAGTAATCAAACTTATCTGGTATTGAAACAATCAACTGGATGAGATCGTTAGAATCAAAAGTTGGATAAAAACTACACTCAAAATTTTCAGAAAATAAATTTTCTAAAAATAATTAAATGCAGTCCTCTCACATAGTATAAAGCACAAATAGATTAAACACAGTTAAAACTGGTACAAAAAACAGATATATGCCAAGGACAGAGGTGCAAAGGACGGTTTGCGCGAGAAGTAGGTCGCGCAAAGAGAGGTTTGTGCTAGAAACGGGTGGTGCAAAGACTGAGAATTGCGTGAATAGAGGGTCACTCAAAGTGCGATTTACGTGAGCCCTGGATGGCGCAAACAAAGGTTTGCGTGACAAGTAGATCGCGCAAAGTGAAGGATTGCGCGAGCCTTGGGTGGCGCAAAAAAGGTTTGCGTTTCACTTGAGTAGCACAAAGCTCGTTTTGCGTGAGAAGAGGGTCACGCAAGGTGAGAGTCGAATGGACACTTGTTCGACCGATAATATGTACGACCGGATGGTTGCTCGACCGATAAGTTGCGTCGACCGGTAAGAAGTTGGACCGGTAAGTTGTAAATAATGAGATCGACCGGTAAAGATCAAACCAAATGATTGACCAGTATATAAGTGGACCGATAATGTGTAGTGGACCGGTATTTGATGTGAGTCTTGACCGGTACTAAACTTTGATCTTGACCGGTATGCTGTGTTAAATCCTTCGATCGGTAAAGAGTTATGGTCGACCGGTATGAAAGCAACTATGGACCGATATGAACAGTGAGATTGTCGGGCGACCGGTATGAATAGTGGACCAATAAAAGGTATTCAACCGGGGTGGACAGTGTGTGTACCGGTCGACCGATAAGGACTATGTGATTGCCTGGCGACCGGTATGTTCTTGATGCTTATCAACCCAGAAACCAAAATCAGTCCAGAAAACAATCAACAACTCGAATTACACTACCTAACTTTGCCAATACGAACGATTAACCAACTAGAACTTATTGCAAACAATTAATTTCAATAAAAACCACTCTAAGAGAGATTTGATTTATGACACAATGACTTCGTGAACGAACCCAGAACAACAAAAATCATCAAATTGAAAAACGAAAATCGATGCGATACACAAAACAACCAATACCCAATCGAGATAATATGCTAATCAAAGACAATCCAAACAATAACAACTTGAATGAACAATCACACAATAAAAATTATGAATCTTTGACAGAAAAACAGAACTGAACAAAAGTTATTCAATTCAATATGTAACGTGCTCTGATACCAATTGTGTATCCCAGTGATTAACAATTCAATCAAGTAAACCAATAAACAATACGATAATGCAAACATGGTATTGATTAATCAAACGATTACAAGTTATTGATGAAGAAATCGATCTATCTCTGCTTCTATGTCTCTCTGTGTACAACGCACCAACAAGCAGCTTCTCTCAATGATTAATTTTCAATTAAGCTCTCTTAACCCTAATTAACTCTAAACTAATCTAATTTATACTTAGGCCTTATTAGCCTAATGGGCTTGGCTTGGCTTGGGCCCAACAACTAAAACAATTACCTTATTTAAACAATAAAGACTAATAAAGAAAATACGTAAACACACTTTGACTATTTATTACAAAAGGACCCTAGACTATTTGTTGAGAAAACTTTATCAGCTTTGACTTCAGTTTTCCATCTTCAGATAATGATGATCTTGAATCCAATAAAACTGTGCTTTAACAAAAAGCATTGCAATAAGATTACATGCCAATTTCGAACGACTTAACAAGTGTTTTACGATATACATTTAAAATAAATGTCGTATTAGTTTTTTACACGACATTTCTGAGAATTGTCTGATGATCACATCTTTTTATAGGACACTTTTTCAAATAATGTCATATAAAAAAGGGAAAAGTTCAGAAGAACCCAACAAACTATCTCAGTTTGAATTATTAAATCCCTGAACTATTTTTCTGAACGAAAAAACAATTAAATTTTCTCATTTTGAATGATTAAGTCCCTGAACTATTTTTTTAAGGAAAAACTATTAAACCTTTTCATTTTGAATGATCAAGTCCCTGAGTATTTTTTCCAATAAATTAAACCATTAAACTTTTAAAAATTGGTTATTTATATCCTTTTAACTTAAAAAGCTACTTGTACCTGACCAGCATGATTTTAAAGTAAAAAAAATATGTTAACCGTAAAACTGATTTACATGTAGGTAACCAACTTTTAAAGTTCGCTGGTTTATTTATTCAAAGGAAATGTTGAAGGACTTAATCGTTCAAAATGAGAAAGTTTAATGGTTTTTTCATTCAAAAAATAGTTTAGGGACTTTATCATTCGAAATGAAAAAGTTTAATGATTTTTTCATTCAAAAAAATAGTTCAGGAACTTAACCATTTACAATAAGATAGTTCGTAGGGTTTTTGTAAACTTTTTCCTATAAAAAATATGACGTTTGATGTCCAAAAACGACCTATAAGCTTAATACAATGCTTTTTACATAGGACACACAAATGTTTGGTCTTATAAACTTAAGCCATATAAAAGAGTCTATTAAGACACATTGACATATTTTGCACCCTATAAACCCGATTTTGTTGTAGTGACATAAGACGCACAATTGTTAGATTCTACAAACCTAAATCCTATAAAGCAGTCTACTAGGACATTAATACATATTCCACATCTTGATAAAGCCAATTTTGTTACAGTTTCATATTAGAGGAATCAACATGTTGTATGAGAATCTACAAGAAGCCACCTCGATTTTCGAACATTATTAGCAATAGGACCTTGTGCAAGATAAGGTTTCTCATTCCGTAGGTGATGGAAACTATAAGCCACTTGCACATCCATTCCTTAATGCAAAAAGCATATAAATGGACAAATGATGATCAAGATTCATACTCAGAACTATTTGTTGACTCTAAATTTTATCATATATATATATATATATATGCGTCCAAATAATTAGGAAATATATGCATGGGAAAAAGTCTTAAAAACAATGTTTTCACGCCACCATGGAATTGAAGAAAAAGAAAAGTCAACATGCAAGGTAAAGTCACCAAAGGAGGCTAAAAGGAAATTGGCATACAGTGTGTTATGCGGGTTTGCATTTGAGTATACTTGCCTCACTTCTCGCCTCAAGCACTGTGTTTTGCATCTCATTTATGATCCGGGCGAGTCTGTTTATTTCAAATCCGCTTGCCAAGTCGCCCCAAAATGTTGACGGTTCCAGTCATAATTAAAATTGTGATGCTCTCCATATGATATTTTCCAAGTTTTTTTCTCCCAACAAAAATTAGAAGATTACGATAGCATTTAATCTGTAAATTCTTCATCGATTTCTCCGGTTTCTCAAGCATTGTAAAACATCATCGAATATAGTGGACTTCTCGGTGGTCTCCTCCGCCCGTGGTTTTTTCTGTTTTGGGTTTTCCACGTAAATCCGGTGTCGTTTTCTCTCTTTATTTATTTCCATCAAGTTTACTTTTATGTTTGTGGTTGATTATCATTTCCGTTGAGAGATTTGAGTTTATCGTTTCCGCATTACAATCCTGTTTTAGTTTATTTTGGATATTGGGTTAATTTTGATTAAGTTTCTACTCGATTCGATCTCGTTTTGTAGGGTTCGACCGATTGTGGTGTGATCGGAATTTGCAACAAGTGGTATCAGAGCTCTCGGTTTTTGTCGATAAAATTCGTTTTGTGATTTTTCAATTGGGTTTTGTTCGATATGTCGACCATGAAAATCAATTTGCCGTTGCTTGATAGGAATACTCGGTTTCCTCTTTGGAAGATTAAGATGAGGGACGTTTTGATACAAATGGGTTTGCATTGGTGTATCGAGGGTCATGATGAGATTCCCGCGGCATGGAACGAGTAGTTGAACGATTATAACGATTTGAGAGCGATATCTCAAATTCACCTACACTTGTCAAACGATGTTCTACAAGATGTGTGTGACGAGACTACTACGGCTGGAATGTGAGCGAAGTTAGAAAGTTTGTTGATGACCAATAATTTACCCAACAAACTCCACATGAAACAAAAGCTTTATACTTATCGATTACAGGAGGGTGGCTCCATTATCGAACACATCTCAATGTTCAAGGATATTGTTGAAGACTTGAAGAACTTGAATGTGTCGTACAATGAGGAAGACTTGGGTTTGATTCTCTTGTGTTTGTTGCCACCATCATTCGCTAACTTCATGGATACCATTATTTATTGCCGAGATTCGTTGTCATTGGAGGAGGTCTATGCATCTTTGAATGCAAAGAACAAGATGAAGCAGATTGATAATGTTACTAAGGCGGCCGAAGGCCTTAGTATAAGAGGGAGACAGTCGGAGAGAGATTTCAAGAGCCCGGGGAGATCAAGGTCAAAATCCAAGGTCAAAAGAAAATTTTGCAACTTTTGTAAGAAGAAGGGTCACGTTATTGATGAGTGCTACAAGCTACAGAACAAAAACAAAGACAAAGGGAAAGGGTCTTCTAGCCAATCTCATGCGGACGTAGTCGAAGATGATACGGGTGATTTGATGGTCGTGACGGATGACGTGAATTTTTCACCACCCGAGTGGATTCTTGACTCGGGATGTACCTACCACATGTGCCTAAACCGTGACTGTTTTTCCACTTATGAGCCTTGCTCGGGGTCGGTTCTGGTTGTAAATGGTGCTTTGTGCAAGATAGTAGGTCAAGGTAATGTTCGAATCAAGATGTACGATGGGGTCATTCGGACTTTGGGTAATGTTAGACATGTACCCGATCTTAAAAGGAAATTCACATAGTAGGCTTGACATCAAAGGCTACAAGTTGATCGGTGAAGGTGGAGTGATCAAGGTAGTTAGAGGTAATCTTGTCTATTGGAAGGGCAGTAGGCAAAGTGCAGATTTGTTTGTTCTGACGGGCACTACCATCAGTGGAGATGCTCAGGTAGCTTCATCGACTCTTTCTAATGTTGATAAAATAAAGTTGTGGCATATGAGTGAAGTCGGTATGATGGAGTTGAGCAAAAGGAAGCTTTTGGGTAGCTAAGCAATCGAGAAGCTCCCATTCTGTGAGCATTGTGTATATGGGAAGCAAAAGAAGGTGCATTCTCGAGCTCAACTCATACAACCAAGGCGATTCTCTAGAACGCGCTTTCGGACCTATGGGGTCCGACGAGAGTCTCGTTGCATGGTGGTGGTGTTTACATGTTGACGATTATCGACGACTACTCGCGTAAGGTATGGGATTATTTCTTGAAACATAAAAACGATGTGTTTGCTACCTTCCATGATTGGAAGACAATGATAGAAAAGCAAACCGACAAGCATGTCAAATATCTCCGGACCGATAATGGTCTAGAGTTTTGTTCAGCAGAGTTTAATGCCTTTTGTACTAGTCAAGGCATTACTAGACACCATTCAGTGGTTCACACTCCCCAACAAAATGGTGTGGCAAAACGCATGAACTGAACGATCATGGAAAAGGTTTGGTGTATGTTGTCAAACTCTGGTTTGGCAAAAGCGTTTTGGGTCGAAGCCGCATCAACAGCTTGTTACATTATTAATCGTTCTCCCTCATATGCCCTTGACAAAAAGATTCCTATTGAGGTGTGGTCAGGAAAACCTGTTAATTATTCTGACTTGTGGCCACTAAAGGTTTATCCTTTGAAGGCTCCTAATAGTTCTTGTGGCCACTAAAGGTTTATCCTTTGAAGGCTCTTTTGTCATCTTGACTAACAAGATACACATGTATCATATGAATCATCATATTATTCCAACTCTCCGTCCGCCTGGAGTTTGGCTATGTGGTTCTTGTTCAAATGTCACAAATAGATCAGTTTTAAGCCCCACTTAATTTGTTATAATGATTTATAATTATAACTATTAATTTCATAAAACATTTATTAAGATAAAACAAAAATTTATTTCTAAAAACATAAATTCGGTTCGTTGTAATTGAGAAAATGAAACTAAATTCCTAGTAGCACTTGGTAGATGAAGACACTTGCTAAGTGTTAATGTAAGACCATTTGGAAAGTTCATATCATATGTTCCTTTAAGCAACAACAAATAGCTTATCTCCATTTGGTCTGGTTTCATCTTCTCTTCACTTCATATTTCATGAAAAATAGTACTAGTATGAGTATCATACTCAATATGTAACACTTAGTCAAAAGTGAATTAAATAAAATGGTAAACATACTTGAAGGGCCGACTCCGGTAGCCTTATGCTTCTTGATTTCTGCCAATCGGGTTGGACAAGTTCTCATTTGGTGCCCATGGTGAAAACAATTAACCTCAGGAATTTCTCCTTTGCCCTTATCTATGCTGGATCTTCCAACATGTGTTTTACCCTTTGCCCCCCCCCCTTTTTTTATTACCCCACTGTCAGGTTTGATTATAAAAGCCTGTTTTGGTTTGGTTGAACCCAACTTGGATTTCATATCCCTCTCAGTAGTTTTAAGTATGCTGTGAAGCCCTGTGAGAGTTTTATTGAAATCTTTCATATTATAGTCTTTTACGAACTGCTTATATGTTTTGGGTAGAGAGTTGAGAACCATATCGATTTACAACTCTTGACCCAGTGGGAAACCAAGACGGGTTAGTTGGTCAAAGTATCCTTTCATTTTCAAAACGCGGGTACTAATTGACGAACGCTCAGTCATTTTACAGACACTTAATGCTTTAAGTGTATCAAATCTCTCCCGCTTTATTTGTAATCGAAACATCGACTTTAATGAAGATATCATATCCCAAGCAGTCATGTTTTCATGCTCCCGTAATAATTCGGGAGTCATGGTGGCTAACATTAGGCAACCAACAATCAGGGAGCCATTTTGGTACTTCTCACAAGCAGTTTTGACTTCAGTTGGAGCATTTATGGCAGGAACATTTGGAGGGGGTTTTTCAAGGACATAGAACTTCTTTTCATGCCTAAGTACTTCCCTTAGGAAGCGAAACCATTCAATGAAGTTCGTTCCGTCCAATTTTTCCTTATCTAGGATTGACCGTAGTGTGAATTGGGATAAGTTGTTTGAGTTTGAATATGAGGTAGACATCTACAAAAACATGATTTAATTTTTGTAACCTTAATATATCAAATAAGTGGATTAACCTTTCAAAAATCATTTGATTTGAGTTAAGATCCATATTTGACCTAGTTCCATAAATGGCCAAGCTACTGTCTATGGATTTAGGCTATTTAGGTAGGCATCATCCAATTATGTTCAACATAACTCTTAGATGTTGTGGGATCCTATTCAATATATCATATATTGAAATTGGCACGTTTAATCCCACTTCAACGCCTTGAAAATACTCATAAATGGCCAAGCAACTGTCTATGATATTCTCAAGTAAACAAACCATACTAAAGTATCGTGATCCCACCTAAATACTAGACTTAGGGTTTACTGGGATTAGTCGTCCAAAATACGACTATTTAAGTGAATGGCCAAGAAACTGTCCACTTAAATCTCGTTAATTTGGCTCCTTATCTTACACTACATTCTACCGACATGATTGGCTGAGCATTGACCATACCGTGATCCTGTATGCTTGACAAATACCTTAAATGGGTGGCATTAAGTTTACGTTTTGTAAAAGGTTTAATTTTAGAAAACATTCTAATTCTTTTAAAACATTTTTATAAAAGTTTATCTTATTAAATCGGTTTGATTTTGATAAAATATCAATTTAAAATATCATATTTTATTTACCGATTTAAAATTTGTTTTATGTTTGATTTTATTTATTTATTTATTTTTAAAACGTTTGCAATTATTATAACAATAATAAAGCAATAAATAAAAGCAAACACAAAATAAACAACCACAACAATAATATATGGATTTGCCCCTAATGTGGTTTTGTGAGCCAACACAACAACCACGGTCAAAACTAAGGACGTCTTCAAGCTCCCACTGGCCTCGCCATCTTGGTGAACTCTAGGGACTTCATCTCGACTTCTTGGAACTCCGTCTTCGTTTGATTTACAATTTAAAAATAGAAAGATAACATATCCTAATCTATTTACAATTGCCCCTATCTAGGAAAATTTAAAATTACAACCCTTACAATTAATACATTTTAATTTTTCAAATACAAATATAAACAACCACAATCACGGGTCTTTAGGGCAAACCATATATTATTCAATATTGTAAACATAAAATAAATATTTGACCAAAGTATAATTAACATAATTAAAAGGTCAAATCATAAGAAACAAAATTTCATATGGCAACATAAATTTAATTGACAAATTTTAATTTGTAGGTTAACAAACCTAACCCAAAAGAGAATTGATCCATCAAAATCGGGCCTTGACCCATCCTACAACACAGCTGTCTAGGGCACATGCCCAACACGAGAAACCAGGGTGAAAGCCCAAAAACAATACTTGGAACTACTAACCCGGGCCCAACACCCAAACGGGGCTTCGACCCAAAAACTAAAATTGGGATAACAAGCCAAGACGGTGACTTTAAGCCAACCGCGACCGGACATTAAAAACGATCAATAAGATTAAGAATCTCGATCGACAACATCCGTACAAAACAACAGTTTTCCTATTAAATAATATAATAACATATTTAAAAGGACCAATTAATGGAGGAGATAAACATTTGGCAAAAATTTTGAACCGATCAAATCCAATAAAACAGTTGGATTTGTATTTCACCCAAATACCAAAAATTTTCCAAGACAAACTAGAAATATCCATGGGCTTTTGGCACAACTTAGACCGAGACAAAGCAGGGTCGTGGAACCTAAGAGGAAAAACGACACCATGTTGTCGCCTGGGAAAAAAAACGCAGGGAGAAAAAGCACCGCCGAGCTGTGGTCGATCCACCCTCGAATGACACAAGGGTCATGATTTGAACACCACTCTGTCATGGCCAAAGACCGCGATATATGGTATCCAGCCGTGGCTGTGAACGTCACGAAGATGTAGCTAGAAAACATCCAAAAGGAAACTCTAAGCATGGCCAGAACCAAATTGAGTCGTACCTCACAACAAGGCAACACCAGATGGTATCCTACCATGAATCCTGAACCGAGAGGAAGACATACATGGGTTGTGACAGGCGACACCAACACTCGCATAGAATAAACCGACCATGGTCCAAAGACCTGGTATGAGATGGTCGGTCAACCTATGGTTACAAAGCCGTATATGACTTTCGGATTTGTGGAGCGACGATGTAAAAGAGGTAACAAAAGTCGTAGATGGCACCGACACGACCGCAGAAAAGTGGAGAAGGCCGGCGGCGACAACTGCAGATAACAAACGTCGACCGACGATCAGTGTGTAGAGAGGATGCCGCTTAGCGGCTATGATGTGGGAGAGAGGTCATGGGAGTAATAGGGTTACAAACCCTTTGTCACCTTCCGCCAACTAAGTCTTTTGGAAATAATTTTTTTTTCTTTTATATTTAATTAGGGTTTAAAATTCTTTTAGGCTTTCAACATGAGGCCCAATTAGAATTTTGATCCAACTTAGAAATTTAGGGTTCAATTAAATTTGCCATATAATATCTTGTTTCCGTTGTTTTAATTAAATGACATCAAAGCGACTCTGATACCACTGTTGGGTTTTAATGCAATTTGTAACCGATAAAACGCAGCGGAAAAATAAATAAATTTGGTTACAATAATTATATAGAAAACTTTTCTAAATAAACTTAAAACCCAGTCGGATCCAATGATGCATTTAATCAAAATAAAACCACACCATAGGGTGTTTCGAATATGTACCTTTTGTAGATCACCCGGGATTGGAATGGAGCACCAAGAAACCAAAGTAGGTTTCCTCTATTGGTAGTCCACACACAAACACGTTTCCCATCTCCAACGGGTGCTAGCCCAAGAACCCTTGATATATACGTGTTTTAGAGAAAAGAAAAGGTTTCTTTTCTATATTTCTCTAAAAGGCTAATTCTAATAAATTCAATCGTATGAAAAACGGTTTAGCCAAACGCCCTATTTATACCAGAATAATTATAGTTAGACTATAATTCAACTAAAGATTAAATAAGGTTTAGTAATTATCTGTAATATTCAAATTCAAATATATGTATATAATTATCTTTTAAACTTTAAATAAAATTATATATAATTACAGATAATACCCCGTAATTAACATAATTACGTTTTCACCCTATAATTATCATAATTACAGTTTAACACATATTTTCATAATTATCCTTTAAGAATAATTATTTTCTTAATCAACTTGATTTAATCCGAGTTTCTAAAGATGGAAACAAACACATTCTTTGTGTGCGACCCTATAGGTTTACATACTCTTCAGCAGTATCTCTGTGTGACATGTGTCGTGGGCATATAATAACTTACAGTGGACATTGGTAAACTTGAGCCGAGAGACATTAAATGTGTTTTTATGGGTTTCAAAGTTGGTGTAAAAGTGTTAGGTCTGATTTTATAGTAATCATTGTATTTATAGGCTTGGTCAAATACTGTGTTTAGTGTCTTATACTATGTTGTATTGACAAAGGGTATTTAAGTCCCTTTGGTCTTTGTCCTTGTAACACATTCACGCTAACTTCAATACATAATTATACTTTGCGCTTACTTTGCTCTCTCTCTACTTTCTCTCTCTAGGATTTAGTGATCTTGGACTCACAATTGGTATCAAAGCCAATCTGAATCTTGAGAGGATTGAGAGATTGTGTTTTTCATTTCTGAATTTGTATATTAATCGAAAATTTGATCGATTTTCTTGAATTTTTCACGAAAATCTCGTTTTCTTGATTTTTCATCAAATTCGGATTGGTTTGTGATCGAATTTCTTTGAAAATTGGTTTGTTAGATTCGATTTTGATTACTAAACATGTTTAATTCACATCGTTTTTCAAGAAATTCAAGTTTTGATCATTGATTATGTGATTTAAAGTTTTTCTAAAAACTCGTTTTTGACGTTCTGTTCAAATCTGAATTTTCGAAATTGTGGTTTTTGATCCATTTGGTTGATTGAATTGTGTTAGAAATCAGTTTTCGATCGAGTGTGAGTGAAAAGATTTCATTAGTTTTGTTTTAGAAATCGAGTTTTGGAAGTTTTCTTGATTTTCTATTGGTTTGCGCCAGGTTTGAACTTTGCGCGAGTTCATATATGTTTGCGCGAGTTCATCCTAGTTTGCGCTAGTTCTTTATTATTCTAATCTTGACTTGGTGTGTTTCAGGTTTTCTCCTCTCACGCAAAGTAAGCTTTGCGCTATAGATAGCTCACGAGAAGTTACATTTGCGCTTCAAACACAAGTTTGCGTCTCCTTCGGTTCGCGAAAAGTGAACTTCGTGTCTCCCGCTACTCACGCAAAGTTGGTTTGCGTCTCCAACAGCTCACGAGAAGTCAAGTTCTCGCTTGTCTCCGCTCACGCAAAGCTCCTTTGCGCTACTGCTTGATTACGCAAAGAACAGTTTGCGTCTTAAGTGCCTCACGCAAACCTAAGTTTGCATTTCCTTCTACTCGAGAGAATCTCAGTTTGCGTCTTCAAGTGTTCGCGAGAATCATAGTTTGCGTTTCATTCATATCACGCAAAGTCATTTTGCGTCACAAGTTTATCACGCAAAACTCAGTTTGCGCTTTCTACCTCTCACGCAAACATCAACTTTGCGCCATCTCAACACTTAGCATTTTTTCTGGATTATCTGAAACATGGATTCTGACAAGTTTGCTTATCAAGCTCAGTTTTACAAAAGTGATCTTATGATGTGTTTGTGTACAGAAAATCGTCCACTTGTGCTGATAGATGAAAATGAATTTACACAGTGTCAAGATCGGTTCCTGAACTTCATTGAACGTCAAAAGAATGGAAATGACATGATTGAAAGTCCAAGAATCTCTAAATCTTTAGAGAGAGAAAGTAGAGAGAGAAAGTAGAGAGAGAAAGTATACGCTCCAAAGTAAACTGATATTCAAAAGTGTGTTCCAAAGTTACAAAACAAAGACTAGAAAGGGACTTAAATACCCCTAGTCTTAACACAACAGATAACACCACTAAACACAATTTAGACAAGGGAAATAAATACAATGATTACTACAAAATTAGACTTAGCAATATCCCCCTTAGTAATCATTGGCGCAGTGGTCTTCAAAAATAATACTCTGAATCAGCATTGACCGAGTAAGCAACTTTGGATAATCATTGGCGCTCTTCTCTTTGACGAAGTATATTCAAACCAACTAAAACTTCCAGTCGTCTTAGAGTGGAGCGGAGGTTCAATCTCTCATGAATTGTATTCAAAGTCCTCTTGAGAAGTCGAATCTCATCATTATCAACCAGAAAATCTTTACTTCTTGTTTCTAAAAATCTTCTTTGAGCTTCTTTTAGACGTTGTTCCAACTGAAGCTTGATCACCTTCATAGTTCCATCTGAGTAATGAGCAATTTCTTCAAATCTGAGAAAGCATTTTTGACTTGAGCCATTCTTGTAGACAACTCCATATGGATCTTGAATTATGGTGAATAAAGGATAAGAATCTAAGTCTGGCAAGCTTCGATTAGGCCTCAGAAGATTTACAACTGGTTGAAAGCTTTCAATGGCCATCTGGAAATCAAAAACTCTGAAGAATCGGATTTGCCGTCGAATGAATCTTTTGATGACAAAAAGTGCTTGAGAACCATCCTGAGTTCTATGATAAAGATTCCTGAAATGATCATATAGAAACTCAATATCATCCATAGAAAGATCATAAAAATCTGCCTCTGAGAAGGTATATCGGTTGCAATCTCTTCTTTCCACTACAAATTCCGGATACCAGAGATAAACTAACTTGTTTATTGTGATGCTGATAACTCGGACAATCAGATGTGGAGAAGAAACGCTATTGTCTCTACGGCGCTGGCACTTGATGAGCATCAAGTATTCATATTGATATGCCTCTGCCTCCTTTTCAACACCAAGAATAGCATAAATGTTGATCGACCTTCTTCTAGAAATGAAAATATTTCTCTGAGTGTCTTCTAGAAAAGCTGATCTTTGTCTTGAAGTCATATATCTTTGTTGCAAACTTCTTGATCTCTGCTGCCTAGACAAAGTTGGACCCTCTTCTAAGATAAATGGAGGAATGATAGGTTCAGAAGGAGTAGCATCAGCTTGAGCTCTAGACAACTGACCAGCTTCAAATGAGCTTGAAGGAATAGTCCAAGAATCTCTAAATATTTAGAGAGAGAAAGTATACGCTCCAAAGTAAACTTATATTCAAAAGTGTGTTCCAAGGTTACAAAACAAAGACTAGAAAGGGACTTAAATACCCCTAGTCTTAACACAACAGATAACACCACTAAACACAGTTTAGACAAGGGAAATAAATACAATGATTACTACAAAATTAGACTTAACAATGATGATCATTTTATCTGAAGGACCGTTTAAAAAAAACCCAAGTTGACTTCTGGATTATATAAGTCTACTAAAGAATACACACATGATGAGTTGTCGGCATATCAAGCTGATCGTGATATTAAGGCAAATCTGATGCTAGCATTGCCAAACTCCATATACAACAGGATTGATTGTTTCAAAACTCATCCTGTTGGATCATAATTGTATTCAAGATTAAAAGGTTTAAACTGTATTTATTTGATAGTTAAAGTTAGAGGGTCTAATTAGTATTTATTCAATAGTTATTTGTAAATGGGCCTTAAATCTATCAAGCCCATAAGCCCATATGGCTTAGGTATTTAAAGTGTTAATTAGTTTAGATTTAGGGTTAACCTTTGATAATTATTCCAATCTGCAAATCTATTATTCTCTGTATTCAAAGGGTATCAAGAACACTCAAGGGTTTCATTGTTTATTCAAGGGATTGGTATGTTACTCTGATTTATATATCTCTTGATTATTATTGTGTTGCTTGATTACTTGATTGATTATTTACCAATTAGATTAAACTGGGATAACAAGTGGTATCAGACCCAAAAGAATCAAGATTTGAATGTTATTCGATTTATTGATTATTGGTTATTCACTGTGTTCATCGACTGTTTATATGTGAAAAATCGAGTTCATGAATTTATGAGTTTTTGAGCATGAAATTGATATGGTTATATGTGATTTATGCATCTGAATGATATCTCATTGCTTAATTGAGTTTTAATTCATTAATCATTTTTTTTTTGTGGATCCTGTTGAATATGGGTTCGACAAACTTCATACTGGTCGACCCCTGGGCTCTTCAAATTGATAATCAAAAAGTTTTTTTTGATCATTAATTCATGTTTGGGTTTGCTTGATATATGTTTCTGGGCACAAAGACATAGATTTTGCATTCAATTTCTGTGTGTTGAGTGTTTTCTGGGCTGCAATCATCGTTCTGGGTCGAACAACATCATACCGGTCGAGACCATAAGAACATATCGGTCCTTACACTTTCCCGGTCGACAACATTGTATCGGTCGATTCTTTCCGGTCTTGCTCAATATCGGTCTTAGTATCCTACCGATCGAACACATAGCATCGGTCATTATTCTATTGGTCGAACACTATTTAGGTCGAACAACCTTTCGGTCTTATCTCTTTACCGGTTATAACATCTTACCGGTCGAACATAGAGTATCGGTCGAAGAATCACTATACCGGTCGAACACTATATCAGTCATATCATTATACAGGTCGAAAGGAATATCGGTCCTGTAGGTTCCGGTCTTAGTCTTTTACCGATCGAACAAACTCCCGGTCGAACTCTCTACCGGTCTTTACAAGTTCCCGGTCGAAAGTCTTACAGGTTGAAGCAACTTCCCGGTCGAAACCATTTCCGGTCGACTACCCTATACCGGTCGACTGCCCTATAACGGTCATAAGACCAGTCTGTTTAACACTTTAGCGGGACCCCCGTGCTAAGTCTGCGAAGGGGGACAAAGTTCTGTTCGAGATCAACATTTTCTTTTTGTTCGGTATTATTTGAAGCTTTATACTGATTGAGAGGACTGCATTTAATTACTTTTGGAAATTTATTTTTCTGAAAAAAATTTAGTGTAGTTTTTATTTTGATTCTAACGATCTTTTCTGGTTGATTGTGTTGATACAGAAAGGTTTGATTACTAACCATACAACCAGGATGTCGAATCAGCTAAATATGTCTGAAGGTTACAACCTTGATTTTGAAAAGATGACACATTCTGAAGTAAAAGAAAAGGCTAAACAACTTGTTGGACGGTTATCAACATCATCTCGCATGATTGATGAGTATGACAAAGAGGACAAAATGCTCAAAGCTGAGAACAAGGCTTTACAGATTCAGAACTCATCTCTTCTTATTCAGATCAATGCTTTAAAAGAAAATTCAAAAGATTCTGATTCTTTAATTGACTTTGCATGGAATAATTGAGTCTAAAGAAAAAGAGATCTTCGATCTTCAAGAAAAGTTGAAAAGATCTGAGTCAAGCTCTACATGATCTAAGAAGGATGCAATGCAAAGAGAGCTTGAGGAACTTAGATGGAGTACAAGTGTTGCAAAGGATACTAGTACAGGACTAAGACAGATAAATTCTCAACTCTGTGCAGACAGAGATAAGTTTAAAGATAAAGTTCTCAGTCTTGAGGTTGAGATTGAAAAGCTGAAACAAAAGGCAACCCAAGACAGAGACAATACAAAAGACCAAGATGAATTGCTGAAGATAGAGAAAGAAAGAAAAGACTTTGCCAAGAAATTCTCTGACTTCTCCAGAAAAGCCTTTGAAGAGAAGAAAGCATTAGAGCTTAGATGTGTTAAACTTTCTAAACAAGTTTCAGACTTTGAGAAGGTTATCATTATTGAAAGAGAAAAGGCTGAGAAGGAGAAGAAGAAAGATTAGCTGAAGAAAGCAAATATAGACTTTTCTGAAGAAAAGAAAATATTTGAGACCAAGATAGCCAAGCTGACAGGAAAGCTATCTGAATTGTCAACAAACATCATGAAGGAGAAGAATGCAAAATCTGAGTTGCATAAGAAGTTTGATCTGATTGAAAAGGAAAGAAACAGTTTCTCTTCAAAGATAAAGGAACTTGAAGAGATCGTATTCAAGGTGATGCTGACTGAGCACAAGACGCCAGAGTCAATAGCTCAATCACCAAGAGAATATCTAGCTGACTCAAATAGTTCATTAAAAACAGCTTCAAGTTCACATGTTTCAAATGTTTTCTATAATCCTTTCTGTGATTCAGATGATAGTCTTACTTCTAAATCTACTGATTAGATTTGTCCTTCTAACCTTTTCTATGACAAAAATGTTGATGGTTCAGGTAACTTCAAGAAGACTAAGTCTCAAAAGAAAAGCTTCTGGAGAAGGGATGATGAGAAAGAAAGAGGAAACTGAATTTGGAGAGTTAAAGGATCATCGGAGGAAAAGAAGAAAGAAGAATCATTTGTGCATACATTAAATGCTAAATGAAACTATGCTACAAAAGGTAAAACTTTTGGCAAACCTGATCTGGTTTACTCTATCAATCAACTGATCAGGTTAGCACAAAAGAAAATCAGTTGTTCCTACTGTGGCTCAAATGATTTTGTAAGAAAAGATTATGTGAATAACTGGTATGGTTCTTATTTCATATCGCCCAATAGAACTGCAACTAAACCATTAGGACCCAAATACCAGTGGGTACCAAAAGCTAAATCTGTGTTGCAGGCACCCAATGTTTAAGGGGGAGGAAGAACTATGGATTTTGAACAAAACAGTTCAAAACCCGGACTTAATTGTCAAAAAGAAGGTTTCTAAGTAAATCAGCTTAGAACCTGGACTTCAACGGAGAATGGCTTCTAATCACATCAGATTAGAACCCGCACTTCAGTGCTTTATTTTTTTTAAATAGAAAACAAAAAAAAAATAATAAATTAAAAAAAATAAAAAAAAAATTTACATTCAGTTAAAGGGGATAATATCTGTGATATTAACAGATTTTTGGATACTTAAATGCTTATCTGACCGTGTGTTCTTAAAGATAAATACTTGCGTTTTATCTTGTCAATATACTTTGTCAAGTATTCATACACATAACGGTTCAGAACATTCTATTTGACTTTGTTATTACCATGTATCAAAAGTTAAATCTTTCTATGGTAATACTCACGTTCTTTGTATTCACTATTGATTGAATCAAACGTCATTTCATGTGCTTTCATTGAAAATATGTTTATATATTGTTCATATAAACAACATTCGTTTTTGATTCTCCAAAATCTTATTCTTCATGACAAAATGATATGAGCTTAATTGTCAAACTCTTTTAGTTTTAGGGGGAGAATTGCATCGTCAAACGTAACTGTTTTGACATCTCCGAAAGTCTTATTCTTCATGTAACAAGTGGTATTTGTGCTTACATGTAAAAAAGACTGTTGAACAACATGTTCTATTAGGAAAATACATGGGATTCAGTGTGAGAACTTAACAGAACTTCCATAGATTCACGATAACTAGTGTTTCCTACCTAGGAAGTATTCCCTGAGTGATTGAGGGGAGAAGGGTCAAAAGAATTGAGTGATGGTGTGTGAAGAGGTAAAATGGAAAAGAGAGATTGGTTAGAAGTGAGCATTAAAATAAAGAGGGTGAGAGAACAAAGTAAAAGAATATTAAACTCTGCACCAAACTTCTTTCTGAGCCGGGCAGCCACATAATCTGATTGGATCACATTCTTTGGTGACCATCATTGAAATAGGCAACTAGCCCATGCCATCTCTTGCATACAACCTCACCAGCTACTCATTCTTTTCTCAAAAAGAGAATGTTTCACATTTTCTGGGGAAGCAGCATATAAGCTATTGGTTCTTCATTTGGAAGATACTAATATTGAACAAGAAGGAAAGTTGCCCCACCTTCGAACCCTTTCTCATGCACATTGAGTCTTTGTATAATTTGTTGTTGTCTCAACAAGTTTACATATACTTTCAGCCAATATTGAAAAGCAATCATCTATGCTTAAATTTTTTCATACACATGCACGAGCACACAGAAATTTGTTTTCTGTCAGAACGTTCATAGATAACCATGTGTTATTCGATGATTGAATGGAAGACCTGGGGAGCCAACATCAAACCAGCTCCTTATATAGTAACTTTGTGTTACTCAGTAACTTTGTGTTACTGACAGGCATTCTAACTGAGTCATTTGTTGATTCAGGGTTACACTTATTACGTGTTTGAATTTGAGAAGATTCGAATGGTTACTACTTTCTATTTTAATCTGAAAAGATTGAAATAATCACTCTTTCCATCTGGGAAGACTGCTCTTATTTCCATACAGGGCTCGTTACATGAAGACTGTGCTTACGTGATCATACACAATGGGGGAGATTGTCTTGAAAAGGGGGAGATTGTTTTGCAAAGTTTTGATGATGATGATTCTCACCAATCATCAAAAAGGGGGAGAAGATACAAAAAGGGAGAATTATCAAAGAAGGAGAATATAATCTGAAGACAGCTAAAGATTTTAAAGATTTTAAAGTTTTTTAAAGCTACAAGTTCTGAAGCTATCAATGACATATCTGAAGAAAAGAGAATACAAGTGAAGACCCGAAGACAATTGCCAATTTTTTTTTAATCTTGAATCCAAAGGGGGAGATTGTTGGATCATAATTGTATTCAAGATTAAAAGGTTTAAACTGTATTTATTTGATAGTTAAAGTTAGAGGGTCTAATTAGTATTTATTCAATAGTTATTTGTAAATGGGCCTTAAATCTACCAAGGCCATAAGCCCATATGGCTTAGGTATTTAAAGTGTTAATTAGTTTAGATTTAGGGTTAACCTTTGATAATTATTCCAATATGCAAATCTATTATTCTCTGTATTCAAAGGGTATCAAGAACACTCAAGGGTTTCATTGTTTATTCAAGGGATTGGTATGTTACTCTGATTTATATATCTCTTGATTATTATTGTGTTACTTGATTACTTGATTGATTATTTACCAACTAGATTAAACTAGGATAACACATCCTAATCTTATGTAGCAACAGCTTGAGAAGATTATGCTTGGGTCTTCAGTTGCGACTCAACTCTAACATACTCGTTATATGAATATCTTTGAAGAATTCAAAGCCAAGGACGGGGAGCCACTGAAAACAGTGTATGACAGATTCTGGGCTGTGATCAATGATTTGAGGAAAATCAAAGTTGAAAAGACTGAGCTTGAAACAAATCTGAAATTCCTCAATGCACTTCAACCAGAGTGGAATAAATCCTGCCACAGACTGAGGAATGATGTCAGAATATCTACAATGCAGATCCAAGAAATGTTTGAGATCTTACTGACTGATGAATGCATTGTATCTGAGAAGAAGGCCAAACTGGAGAAGAAGAACAAGAAATCAGTGGACCCGGTTGCTCTTCTCACGAAACAACTATCAGAACAAGCTTTGTCTGATAATGCTTACAACGGGTCTACTGAATATGATGGCGAGGCGTTAGAGAAAGATATGATTCTTCTCTCTCAGCATTACCACAAAAAGTTCCAAACACGGTCGGGTTCTAACAATCTTCGCTTCACTTCCGGTTCAAGAGTCAAAGTGCCCGAGCCAAAGATTGCTGCTTGTTACAACTGTGAAAAGATGGGTCACATCTCTAAGGAGTGTAGAGTGAAGAAGGTTAGAGATTCGGCATTTTACCGGAAGAAACTGGAACTGGCTGAAAAGAGAGGGAATGGAACTGCTCTTCTTGTTGAAGAAGAATTCTGGTTAGATCACTCTGACGATGAAGCTGCAAATGTAGAGATCGCTCAGATGTGCTTGGTTAGAGATGATCAGTCAGATGATTCTGATACTGATGAAGATGAGGTATATTCAGAATTTGATAACAATTTCATATTTTCTCAGATGAATGTCATGATAACTGCCATACATGATTTACGCTCTAAGTTAATATCTGAAGAGATATTAAATTCCGAAAAGTCAGATTTGATTGACAAATTGAAAATTTCTTTGAAAGATGAAAAATCTATTTTGGAAAATACAAAAGACATCTTTCAAAAGAAATTGGATGATTTGGAAAATTCAAATAAGACTTATTTTGAGTCTTTGACTACTATCACTACTTTAAAAGACGAATTTTCAGACAAAATAAATAAGTTAGAAGAAAAGTTATATCGAAGAAACCAATATGAACAAACAATTTTTATGAACAACCAAGGAGTGAAGAAGCTTTAAGAGAAAAATGGGGACTTGGTTTTGAAAATCCACATTGTTTAAACAATGCGATTGAAAAATCCCCTACTTTATATAAATACGATTATCTAACACTTGCTAAATATGCTCCTCAATTTAAAATTGATTGGATGAATGAAAAACAAGTGTTAGAAATCGAAAATAAGAAAAGAACAAATAACAAGAAAAAGGAAATTCCTTTTGTTTACACGAGCGAAAATGCCAAATATTTTCCTGAAAAATCAAGGAGAGGCAGAAAAGTTTTAAATGATATATCTCCTGTTAAATCTTCAATGTTAGATGATTTTGTTGATCCTTATGCTCCTAATTCTGATAAGGAAAATATTTCTCCAATCATTTATGATTCTAAGAAATATACTCCTCCTTTAGTATTAGAAAGCAAAATCATCGATCTTGAAGATAAGATAGAAGATCAAAATATTTTAAAGGAAATTGAATATGATATTATTCTTTCTTTCATGATGTCTAGTCTTGAAGAAAAATTATTTTCTCAAAAACCAGATTCTATTTCTAACCTTTCTTCTGATTTTAAGGAATACAATAAGGAAGTTTCAAATTTTAAATTTTTTTCTCAAAATAATTCTGACTCCGAGGTAAATTCAGATTTATTAGTTGATCAGATTAGTTACTTAGGTAAAACTTTTTATTCTGATTTAAATATTAAGTATAAAATTCTTGATGATTCTTTTACGCTAAATGATCAGTATTATAAACCTAAGCGTAAAAGAAGAAGGTCAAAGAACTCGAAGAAACAAGATAAAGTTCTTTCTGACAGTTCTAATTCTTATCATTCTAATTTTTCAGATAGGACTTTGAGCAAGTCTTCAAAGCAGAAATGGAGGGTGAAGCTGCTATCGGATGAACCTCAGAGTGATGAGGATAGATGTGTAGACAAATTTTATAAAAGTGATTCATTTGCTTCTTGTAATAAGTTTTCAAAATACTCTATAAAGCAAATGATTCGAATTTCAAAACATGTCTCATGTTCTTCTTCTGATTGTAGTTCTGATGATTTTGCTTTCTCTTCTTCTGATTCTTATGCTCATTCTTGTGATTATATTTCTCGTGCTTCTAATGTCAAATCTTATAATTTTTCCCCATACGAACTGCAACTAACAAACACGGGCCCAAATTCAAGTGGGTACCAAAATCTCAATCTGACACAAAGTTGTAGGCATCTACTGTTAAGGGGGAGTAAGAGAAAAGTGGCTTCTGAGTATTTCAGCTCAGAACCCCTGCTTCAAAGAACTTAGACTTCTAAACATATCAGTTTAGAACTCTTTCTTCATAGCTCTAAGCTTCTGACTGATGAGAAACTGTGAGTGCATCTACTTTCATTCCGCTGCATTTATTTCTGATAATGATGTTTATTCCAGTTTTCTCAAAATGTTTTTCATGAATCTGAGCTTTTCAATCTCGTTTGAATTTTGTTCATCCCAAAATATTTCATTTGAGACACATGCTTAAAAAAAAAAAATCAGATTTTAAAAGTTTAAATGTTTACAAATTTTATTCTAAAGTAAATGTTTTATAGTTTTTCTTTCTTTTGAATAAAAGGTGTGTTTAGGATAAACTTTCAAGTTGTTTGTTTATATTAAATTTTTTATATGTTCAACTTTCAATTCTAACAAATTTCGAAAAGTCAGCAACATGCTTGTAGCCTTTTTATTTTGCTTTAAAGTTGTGTGATTCGGAATATTTATAGTTTACAATGCTTTGAAAACCTAAAAAGTCAGAATTTTAGATTGTAATGAAAATATGGGCTAAGCATTTAGATGTAGATCCGAGTAATTGTGATGAATTTTGTATACATAAAATACAGAAATCTCTAACTTTAAAAGTTTGTACATGTGACCTTTCTGGTTTGGGAAAGTAAGTTCCGTGGGATGCTTGTTATCTAGTCCCCTAAGGTCAATTGATCTGGGAGTGATCGAACCCAAATCCTTCTATAGAACCAGATCGAAAGTCATGTTCTACTGGTATGAATGGGTTTAGGATATGTCGATGTAGCCTTTCTGATATGGGAAAGTAAGTTCCAAGGGGTGATTGACACCTAGTCCCCTAAGGCCAACTGGTCTGGGAGCGGTTGACCCAAATCCTGCAATAGGGTCAGATAGAAAGTTACGTTTACGACATGTTCTGTACTTAATAAACTTTTTGATTAAAAAGTTGCCAACGTGCACAAGCTTAGAAGATGCCAAAGAGCACACTCATGTAAAGATGCCATAGTGTACAATGCTAAAAGATGCCAATGAGCACACATCTCATGATATTTGGTGATATTTCTGAGTTGCGATAAATCTGTAAATTTGTGAAAATCTTAATTCTTGATGGATTAGTGTGATTTTAGCAAAGTTCTCTATTATATTTTTAGAATTGCATTTTCTTGAAGCTAATCGAAGTTCACATGATTGCACACTGAATAGATTGATGAAAGTTTTTGAAACTGAACATGTTTTAACTTGATATGCAATGAAACTTGTATCTGTATCCAACAACATATGTTTGATTTCAACTGATTGATAAATCTGTGATATTTTACTAAGTAGAATTTTATTTGTTTTGTGTTTAAATTTTTTACTTGTTAAGTTGTTTTAATTTTCATATTCAGTATATTTTTTTTCCTTTTTACATTGTTGTTTTTCATTCTTGTGTTCTCATAATCTTTTTAAATGGGTTTGAGCATTATTCAGGGGGGGTGATAAAGGAGAATTTTTTCTTATTTGATCATATCTGTTTTTGAGGGGGAGTATCTGATTCTCTATATGAATGCTAACTTGAATTGTCAAATTTAGTGTATTTGTGTAGGGGGAGTCAAAGAGATCAACAGGTAAAATTTTTCAGACTTCAAATCAGATTTGTGCCAACAGTTGGTAACGCAATCCTCAATTTGTGCCACCTTCGTGTAACGCAAACCTCACTTTGCGCCACCTTCGTGTAATGCAAACCTCACTTTGCGCCACCTTCGTGTAATACAAACCTCAATTTGCGCCACCTTCTTGTAGCGCAAACCTTCCCTATTTTTCTCTATTTCTTTGATTTTGCAGATCTAAAGTTGTCTCGTCTCCAACACTTGCATGACCAAGTTGATCCAGATCATCAAGGTCATGAGGGGGAGTAGTTAATAGAAGCCAAGGAGATGATAAAGAGACAAAGAGCTAAAAAGTTTATCTGCTGATCAAGATTCGCTCAAAGATTCTATTCTCTCAGTTACAACTAATTCTTTTGATGTTCCTGCTCCGACCACCACAGTTCATTCAAGGTCACTCAAAAGAGGTGTGTCGTCTAGAGCACAAGCTACTGATCCAGACTTGTCAAGGCAACAAAGACAAATCAAACTGAAAGATGCTGAGAAGAATTTTCTTTTAAAAAGTTAGATTGCTTTGCAAAGTCGCTTAGTTGGTCCATGCTGATTTAGAAGATGAATTTTGAAGACCACAGCACCAATGATTACTAAGGGGAAGATTGTTAGGTCTGATTTTATAGTAATCATTGTATTTATAGGTTTGGTCAAATACTGTGTTTAGTGTCTTATACTGTGTTGTATTGACCAAGGGTATTTAAGTCCCTTTGGTCTTTGTCCTTGTAACACATTCACGCTAACTTCAATACAGAATTATACTTTGCGCTTACTTTGCTCTCTCTCTCTACTTTCTCTCTCTAGGATTTAGTGATCTTGGACTCACAAAAAGGTTTCAGGTTATGGTGTAACACCCGAAAAATCTAAGGTAAGTATTCCCCTCGTTTCTTGTTTATTAGCTAAATTAAGGATCCCTTTGTGTGCTTAATTGGTGTCTTATCAATCTGTTAATGTCATGTTCATATGTATGTTTAGCTTCGCCTTATCGAACCTTAGAAAATAAGGTTTTCGGTGCGGAGGGGGTGTGGCCCGATAGTGCCACTCGACAGTGCCCTGGGCACAGTCTCTAGTCACTATCACGGGATTTGTACCGTAGGTTCGGGGGTGGTCGCGATTGTGCCACCGCGATAGTGCCCTTGGCAAAATCGCCAGGCACTATCGCCTGAATGGTATCGAGAGTTGAGGGAGTGTCGCGATAGTGCCACGGGCACAATCGCTAGGCACTATCGCGGGCGGTATTTGAGGGTATAAAAATCCAACTTTGACCATTTTGACTTCACTTCTTGTGAGTCCAAGATCACTAAATCCTAGAGAGAGAAAGTAGAGAGAGAGCATGAAGCGCAAAGTAGAATGATATTGAATGAGGCGTGAATGTGTTACAAGGAACAAGGACCAAAGGGACTTAAATACCCTTGGTTAATACAACACAGTATTAGACTCTAGACATAGTATTTGACCAAGACAATAAATACAATGATTACTATAAAATCAGACCTAACAATCTCCCCCTTAGTAATCATTGCCACTTTGGTCTTCAAAATTCATCTTCTGAATCAGCACGGACCATCAAGGCGACTTTATGAAGCATTCTGACTTTTAAAGAAAAATTTCTTCTCAGCATCTTTCAGTTTGAGTTTTCTTTGCTGCCTTAACAAGACTGGACCGGTTTGAAATAAACTTGTAAGAACTGTTGGTTCATCAACTTGTGCTCTAGACGACACACCTCTTTTGAATGACCTTGAATGAACTGTGGTGGTCGGAGCAGGAACAACAAAAAAATTAAAATGGCTGAGAGAATTGAATCTTGAGCGAATCTTGATCAGAAGATAAACGTTTGAGCTCTTTGTCTATTTAACATCTCCTTGACTTCTCCCCCTCATGACCTTGATGATGGGGATCAACTTGGTCATGCAAATGTTGGATACGAGACAATGTAAGATCTGCAAAATCAAAGAAACAGAGAAAAATAGAAGGTTTGCGCTACAAGATGGTGGTGCAAACTAGGGTTTGCGTTACACCAAGGTGGCGCAAAGAGTGATTTGCGCTAACAGAAGGAAGCGCAAAGTGAGGTTTGCACGACAAGTATGTGACGCAAATCTTGTTTTGTGCTAGAAGCTGTTGGCACAAATTGAGCTTTGCTCTACCAACTGGTGACGCAAATCTGACTTGGAGTCTGAAATTTTTTTACCTGTTAACCTTTTTGACTCCCCCTACACAAATGCACTAAATTTGACAATTGTAATTAGCATTCATATAGAGAATCAGATACTCCCCCTCAAAAACAGATATGATCATTAAGAAAAATCTTCTTTTTCACCCCCCCTTGAATAATGCTCAAACCCATTTGAAAATATATATGAGAACACAATGAACAAACGACAATGTAGAAAGAAAAATATACTGAAAATGAAATTTGAAACAACTAAACAAATAAAAATTTAAACACTAAACAAATAAAATTCTACTTAGTAAAATATCACAGATTTATTAATCAGTTGAAAAACAAATATATGTTGTTGGATACAGAAACAAGTTTCATTGCATATCAAGTTAAAACATGTTCAGATTCAAAAACTTTCATCAATCTATTTAGTGTGCACTCATGCGAACTTTGATTAGCTTCAAGAAAATGTAATTCTAAAAATATAATAGAGAAATTTGCAAATAATCACACTAAGCCATCAAAAATTAAGACTTTCACAAATTTACAGGTTTATCGCAAACTCAGAAATATCACCAAATATCATGAGATATGTGCTCATTGGCATTTTTTAGCAGTGTGCTCATTGGCATCTTGACATGAATGTGCTCTTTGGCATCTTTTAAGCTTGTGCACTTTGGCATCTTTTTAATCAACAAGTTTGATAAGTAAAGAACATGTCGTAAACGTAACTTTCTATCTGACCCTATTGCAGGATTTGGGTCAGCCGCCCCCAGACCAGTTGGCCTTAGGGGACTAGGTGTCAAGCACCCCTTGGAACTTACTCTCCCAGATCAGAAAGGCTACATCGACACATCCTAAACCCATTCATACCAGTAGAACATGACTTTCGATCTGATTCTATAGAAGGATTTGGGTTCGATCACTCCCAGATCAAATGACCTTAGGGGACCAGATGACAAGCATCCCACAAAACTTACTTTCCCAACCCAGAAAGGTCACAGGTACAAACTATTAAACTTAGAGATTTCTGATTTATAAGAATTTAATAATCATCTTAATCATAAGGTTTTACATCTAAGTGCTTAGCCCATATTTTCATTACAATCCAAAATTCTGACTTTTTAGGTTTTCTAAGCATTGTAGACTATAAAATATTCCGAATCACACAACTTTAAAGCAAAATACAAAAGCTACAAACATGGTACTGACTTTTCAAAATTTGTTAGACTTGAAATTTGAACATATAAAACTTTAATATAAACAAAGCAACTTGAAAATTTATCCTAAACACACATTTTATTCAAACGAAAGAAAACTTGTAAAACTTTTACTTTATAGAATAAAAGTTGTAAAGATTTAAACCTTTTTTTTTAAATTGAGTCTCAAATGAAATATTTTGGGTTGAACAAAATCAAGATTTGAATGAAAAGCTCAGATTCTTGAAACAAAATGAGAAAAAAACTAGAAATACATCAATATCAGAGATAAATGCAGCGGAAATAAAGTAGATGTACTCACAGTTTCTCATTAGTCAGAAGTTTAACTACAGTGAAGAACGAGTCCTAGACTGACTTGTCTAGAAGTCGAAGTCTGTTGAAGTACGGGTTCTAAGCTGAAGTACTTAGAAGCCAAATTTCTCTTACTCCCCCTTGACATGAGATGCCTGCATCTTAGAATCAGATTGAGATTTTGGTACCCACTTGAATTTGGGCCCGTGTTTGTTAGTTGCAGTTCGTATGGGGAAATAATTGTAAGATTTGACATGAGAAACACGAGAAATATAATCACAAGAATGAACAGAAGAATTAGAAGAAGATAAAGCATAATCATCAGAACTAGAATCTGAGGAAGAACATGAGACATGTTTTGAAATTTGAATCATTTGCTTTATAGAGTATTTTGAAATCTTATTACAATAAGCAAATGAATCACTTTTATATAATCTGTCTACACATCTATCCTCATCAGTAACAGGTTCATCAAATGTCCGCTTAGCTCTCCCTATCTGATTTGATGACTTGCTCAAAGTCCTATCTGAAAGAATTGAATTAGACGAATTAGAACTGTCAGAAAGGACCTTATCTTGTTTCTTCGACTTCTTTGACCTTTTTCTTTTACGTTTAGGTTTATAATAATCATCATTGAGCGTAAAAGAATCATCAAGAATTTTAGACTTAATATTTAAATCAGAAGAAATAATTTTACCTAAGTAACTAATCTGATCAACTAATAAATCTGAATTTACCTCGGAGTCAGAATTATTTTGAGAAAAGATTTTAAAATTGGAAACTTCCCTTTTGTTTTCCTTAAAATCAGAAAAAAGGTTAGAAACTGAATCTTGTTTTTGAGAAAATAGATTTTCTTCAAGACTAGAAGACATGAAAGAAAGAATAATATCAGATTTAATTTCCTTTAAAATATTTTGATCTTCTATCTTATCTTCAAGATCGATGATTTTGCTCTCTAATACTAACGGAGGAGTTTATTTCTTAGAATCATAAATGATTGGAGAAATATTTTCCTTATCAGAATTAGGAGCATAAGGAACAACAATATCATCAGATATTGAAGATTTGACAGGAGATATATCATTTACAATTTTTCTGCCTCTCCATGATTTTTCAGGAAAATATTTGGCATTTTCGCTTGTGTAAACAAAAGGAATTTCCTTTTTCTTGTTATTTGTTCTATTCTTATTTTCGATTTCTAACACTTGCTTCTCATTCATCCAATCAATTTTAAATTGAGGAGCATACTTAGCAAGAGTTAGATAATCGTATTTATACAAAGTAGAGGATTTTTCAATCGCATTGTTTAAACAATGTGGATTTTCAAAACCAAGTCCCCAATTTTCTTTTAAAGCTTCTTCACTCCTTGGTTTATTCATAAAAATTGTTTGTTCAGATTGGTTCCTTCGATACAACTTTTCTTCTAATTTATTTATTTTATCTGAAAATTCATCTTTTAAAGTGGTCATAGCAGATAAAGACTCAAGATAAGTCTTATTTGAATTTTCCAAATCATCAAATTTCTTTTGAAAGATTTCTTTAGTATGAACCAAAATAGATTTTTCATCTTTCAAATAAATTTTCAGTTTGTCAATCAAATCTGACTTTTCTGAATTTAAGTTCTTTTCATAAATTAACTTTAAGCGAAGATCATGTAAAGCAGAAATTATAACATTCATCTATGAAGAAATAAAATTGTAATCAAACTCAGAAATTACCTCGTCTTCATCAGTGTCATAATCATCATCTGACTGATCATCTACAACTAAGCACATATGAGCGATCTCGACATTTGCAGCTTCATCGTCAGAATGATCCAGCCAGAATTCTTCTTTAGCAAGAAGAGCAGTTTCATTCTCTCTTTTCTCGGCCAGTTCTAGTTTCTTTCGGTAGTAAGATGAGTCCCTAACTTTCTTCACTTTACACTCCTTAGATTTGTGACCCGTCTTTCCACAGTTATAGCAGGCAATAGACTTTGGCTCGGGTACTTAACTCTTGAACAGGAAGTGAAGCGAGAAGTGTTATAACTCGAACGTGGTTGTAACTTTTTCTAGTAATGCTTTGAGAGAAGGATCATTGCTTTCTGCAGAGCCTCACCATCATCATTAGTTGACCCGTCATAAGCATTATCAGACAATGCTTGTTCTGTCAGTTGTTTCGTGATGAGAGCAACCGGGTCTACTGATTTCTTGTTCTTTTTGTCCAGTTTGGCCTTCTTCTCAGATATAATGCACTCATCAGTAAGTAAGATCTCAAACATCTCTTGGATCTGCATTGTAGATATTCTGACATCATTCCTCAGTCTGTGGCAAGATTTATTTCACTCTGGTTGAAGTGCATTGAGGAATTTTAGATTTGTTTCAAGATCAGTATTTTCCACTTTAATCTTTCTCAGATCATTAATCACAGTGCAAAACCGGTCAAATGTAACCTTCAGAGATTCATTGTCCTTTGCCTTAAATTCCTCAAAATTATTCATGAAACGTGTTTGGCGTATTTGTGTAGCAACAGATGAACCAAGCATGATCTTTTCTAATTGAGTCCACATCATATTTGGATAATGCTTGAAACAATCAATTCGATTGTAAATAGAGTTCGACAGTGCTAGCATCAAATTGGACTTTGCTTATCTATCAGTTTTTTCACGTTTAATCTCTTCAGCAGTCAAAGAAATGTCATTTTTCGGTCTGATGAACGGTCCTTCAGAAAATGACTTCATCATGTTCTCTCCATTAGCTTGACGCTCAATGAAATTAATGAATCTATCTTGCCACTGTGTAAACTCATCTTCATTGATTAAAACTGGTGGACGAGTGTCTGTTCCCAATTGCATCATAAGATCACTCTTGTAGAACTGAGCTTGGAAAGCAAATTTTGCATAATCCATATTTCAGATAATCAGAAAATTTCTAAGTCCGGGGCTGGAGCAAAGTAGATGGTTGTCGCAAGCAGAGGAAGACGCAAACTGAATTCTCGCGAGCAGTTGGTGACGCAAGATAAATTTTCGTGAGTAGTTGAAGACACAAATGATCTTTGCGTGAGACGAGGAAGATGCAAACCAAAACTTCTCGTGAGAGATGCAAACTTAGATTTGCGTTAGCAGTAAGAGACGCAAAGTATGATTTGCGTGACTTGTTGATGGCGAGAACTTAACCTTTGCGTGATGAACTGGATACGCAAGACTTGCTTTGCGTGAGGCTTTTGAGACGCAAATCTTAATTTGCGTGAATAACCCAAGAAGAGAAGCTTAACTTCTCTTGAAAACCTGAAGACGCATACTATGCACTGAATGAACTCGCGCAAAGAGAGGATCTGGCGCAAACTTGCTGAAAAACACAAAAAACCACCAAAAATCGATTACAGATTAGACAAAAATGGCAATTCCTTTCACAGATATGATCAAAAACAACATTCTAACATTTTTCTATGAAACTTTTCGATTAAAAACCACAATTTCAAAATTTCAAGAATGTAACAGTACGTGAAATCGAGTTTTTCAGAAAAATGAAATTTCTCAAATTTAAACTTCAAAACGTGAATTTATTGAAAAAAGTCATGAACCAAAGGTATTCTCCTATCAAAATCGAATTCAACAAAACAAATTTCAACAAAAATTGATCACAAAAAATCCGAATTTGATGAAAAATCAAGAAAACGAGATTTTCTTGAAAAAATCAAGAAAATCGATCAAATTTTCGATTAATCAACAAATTCAGAAACTAAAACACAGTCTCTCAATTTTCTCAAGATTCAGATCTGCTCTGATACCAATTGTGAGTCCAAGATCACTAAATCCTAGAGAGATAAAGTAGAGAGAGAGAGAGCATGAAGCGCAAAGTAGAATGATATTAAATGAGGCGTGAATGTGTTACAAGAAACAAGGACCAAAGGGACTTAAATACCCTTGGTCAATACAACACAATATTAGACTCTAGACACAGTATTTGACCAAGCCAATAAATACAATGATTACTATAAAATCAGACATAACACTTCTCATCTCAAATCGTTTTGGGGCCGTCTTGGAGCTAAATAGGGAGATTTTCTTCCACCTCTAAACCTACCAAACATTTATTAAAACCCTAGATTATTTAGGGACATTGATTGGTGCTTAAGGGTGTTGAAGAGCATTCAAGGAAGACATTCAAGTCTCATTCAAGCCATCACTCTCTCATCTTCTCATCCAAGTTTTCTAGGGTTTTGTGTAAAACCCTAGATAGTGAGTTTTCTCTTAATATTTTCAAATGAGATACATATCTTGTACATTTACTTGCTTAACATCTCATGTTTACATAATAGTTGATCAACTGATAAGTTTGACCTAACTGCTACATTTGGGTTTGTTGAAAGTAAAGTCTTGGTTATTATTGTGGACATTGACGAGGTTATTATTCTTGGTATTAAAGATTGATAACATGTGTTTTGATGAGTTTTGGATAATATTTGGGTATGTGCATATTTTAGAGTTTTGTACCTAAATTATGCTTGGGATTGTTGAAGTCTTATACATGTATCTTATGGGTATGAATTTGTGTATAGAGACGGACGTTGTACGTACATAGAACGAACCATGAGTAAGTGCTAGGAGGATGTAGTCTTAGGTGTCACTATAATGGTATGCGCGTAGACCTCCGCCATTAGGAGTAATGTCTGTGAGGTAGTCTTCAAGTGTGCCGGGCCTTCGGGATGTTGCTCAAGCGAGTGAACATCAAGGTATATTGACTTGAGGTAAAACTCATTGGTGTAATGGGTCTCCCCCATGATTGACCCCGTATGGACTTTGGTGATTGAAGTGTCATGACTGTCCATAACATGCTTTATATATGTATGCCATGTTTTTATGCAACTCACTAGACCCGTTTGGTCTAACACTTGATTGTTGGTATGTATCTCAAGTTCTCGTGGTGCAAGCGCCAAGGAGGCTTAGCCGACCGTTAGTGGTGAGCATGGGAGAATTTTTGGGATGCCATTTGGTGAAGACAACTCTTTTGATTATAGTTGACAACTGACCTTAATCTTTGTCTAGGAAGGCTTAGATTAGGAAGTTGTTATCTATTATTGTTTCTTTTTACAAACTTGTAATTAATAGACATTTATTGTTCCCTTTTTGTATGAGCTCATGCATTGGCATTTTATGCATACCAAGTTTCCATTTTCCGGAAATTTTTGTTAGTCCCATTTTTGGGGTGTTACAAGTTGGTATTAGAGCTTTAGTTTAAGTGAACTAGGTGTTGACCTTAGCATACCTAGACTTAGATTGGCTATGCTTATAGAATCACTGTCCATTTGGGTAGGGCATTCCTAGGTGGGGAGAGTATTAGGATTTCGGAATTGCATTGATTGAGAATTATGATGATGATAACAAGGATTCTTGTGTAAAATACGTTCACAATCTCACTTGGCCAGTGTTGTTCTGAATTTATGATTACGTGAGCATGTTTGAAGTTATTATTATGATGATTGATCCTTGTAGTAGTACGTAACGGACCGGTTATCTTTTAAAGAATTAACCGGTATCACTCTTATCGTGTGTGACTGTTAGAGCATAAATATGTTGGATTCAAGATCATAAAGATTGAAGACAAAAGATCAAGAAGTCAAAGATGCTAAAGTCAAATCTCATTAAAAGTCAAAGTCTATTTTGTAATAAGTCAAACTTAGTTGTATTTGTTTTTGTTTTTAGTTTTCTTGTATTAGGTGGTAGTATAAATACTTTTTCTCTTTGTAATTTCAGTAGAGAACACTCATTGTAAACAAATCAGAGAAGAGGTGATTAGAAAATCATTCTAGAGAGAGAGAGCGTTTGTAGAGAGGGAAAGTTGAGAGTTTGTAATATTCGATTGAGATCAATGACATATGATTTACGAATTCTCATCTTGATTACTTGTTAGTGATTAGAACTTGAATATCTGGGAATAACAATTGGTATCAGAGCAGATCCAAATCGAAATTTCAAGAAAAGTCATAATGTTTGTATCTGTGTTCTTCAAGTCCAGATTTGATTTTTGAGTTTTAGTGAGTTTTTGGAGTTGTAATCGATTAAGTGTTGTTAGGAAAGTGAATTCGATCGATTTTGTATAGAAAGATTTGTCAATTGCACTGTAATCAATTCGATTTTTTGAATTTTTGTGATTTTTGTGTTCACGAGTTCTTGACACTGTGTCTGCATCAAATTTATAATTTTTATGTATTTGATCGAAATTCTGTGTTAATTTTGTGTTTTAGATGTTTAGACTAGTGAATTGTGGAAGTTTAGTGTTAAGATTTTAGGTTTAGATGAGTGTTTGGTGAATTTGATCGACTCTCAAGGTTTACGGGTTGTTCTTCAAGTTTGCGTTTCATTCAAACAGGTTTGCGGGTCATTCATCAAGATTTGAGTAAGTTCTTCAGAGGTTTGCGGGTTATTCAAAGGTTGCGGGTGTATTCAACGAGATACGCAAAGTGATATTTGCGTTTTCATCAACAACCGAGAAGTGAGCTTTGCGGGTGTAACTACAATTGCAAAGTTGGGTTTGCGTTTGTAATGTGACACGCAAAGTTTATCTTGCGGGTGTAACTAGACACGCAAAGTTTATTTTGTGGGTGTAACTTGACACGCAAAGTGTGTCTTGCGTTTGTAAATTTGAAACGCAAAGTTGACAAAAGCAAAGGATTTCTAGAAACGCAAAGTTGAGTTCAGAGATGTTGTGGTTTGCGTTTCCTTCTTGAACCGCAAAGTGTGGTTTGCGTTTCCTTCTTGAACCGCAAAGTGTGGTTTGCGTTCCACACTGCAAACGCAAAGTTAGGGTTTGCGTTCCATGTTACAAACTCAAAGTGTGGTTTGCGTTTCATACTTAGATTTTTTTCTTTCTGGAAATTTTTCAAAAGTGTAATATGGTCTTTAATAGTGAAAATTTTCTCTAGGGGCGTTGCCCCTCGACCCTGCAAGGACCCCCGTGCTAAGTCTGCCGAGGGGGACAAAAGTTCTTTCTGTGATCAAAATCTCTGAATTTTTTTTTAGATTTCTGTATTTTTCTTGTGATTTCATATTGGATTAACGATCATTTTTTGTCAAGTTCTTTTTGTGACAGGTATTCAAGATGGGATATTTTTCTGATGATGATGAAAATAAGATTAAAGAGCTCAAAATGGAGAACCAAAGTCTTACTTCCTTAGTTGATTATCACAAAAAGAGAAGAAGTCAGTGCATTAAAGAAAATAAATGAAGATCTGATGAAACAGACTTCTGGGCTTAATGAAGAAAAGATCTTGCTTTTGGAAGCTGACAACGCTAATCTAAAGAACAAGATTTCTGAATTAACCGGGTGTGATAATGAAAAGAAGATCTTTGAATTAGAACTACAAATTGTTGAAGAAAGATCAATTTTTGAAAAAGAAAAGAAAGAGTTTGCTAAGAAATTCTCCGAGTTTTCCAGAAAATGTGCTGATGAGAAGAAAGTGATTGAGCTTAAATGTTCTAAGCTTTCTCAGCAAGTGTCTGACTTTGAAAAAGTAATCATCCGGGAAAGAGAGAAGTTTGACAAAGAAAAGAAAATCATTGAGCAGAAGAATGTTGGATTTTTTAAAGAAATATCTGATGGAAGAAAGAATGCTGAGAATGGATTTGAAGAAGAAAGAATTATATTTGAGAAAGAGATAAAGAAGCTTACTGCACAGCTATCTGAGCTATCTACTTGTGTGCTTAAAGAGCAGCAAACAAAGTCTGAATTTGAGACGAAGATTGATCTTATTGTAAAAGAAAGAGATAGTTACTCTTCAAAGGTAAAAAAGCTTGAAAAGATTGTTTCAAAGGTGGTGGTGACTGAGCAAACGACTCCAGAGTCAAAAATTCATACACCTAGAAATAGTTTAGCTAGTTCTAACAAGACCGCGTCAAGTTCACATCAGAAAAGTGTTTCTACAAGAAGGTTAGTTAAATCTTTTGATCAAATTCGTACAACTAACATTTTCTATGATCAAAATGTAGATGGTTCAGGTGCACATAGACGAAGAAGAAGATATCAAGAAGAGAAGATGGTTTGGAAGATAAAACCAGTTAAAGATGAGAAGAATGATGAGAAGAAGGTAGAAAAGAAAGGAAAGAAGGAAGAGAAGAAAAGTAACAAATCATTTGTACATGCATCAACAGCCAAGAAGAAAAAAGTGCTAAAAGGTAAATCTGATCTTGCTTACTCGAGAGATCAAATGTTCAGGTTATCTAAGAAAAGGTATTGTTCTTATTGTAATACATATGATTTTGTTCATAAAGCTAGTGATCATTACTGGTATGGTTCTTACTCAGTTACTCCCATTCGAACTGCAACTAACACACATGGACCCAAATACCAGTGGGTACCAAAACCGAAAATTGATTCTATGTTGCAGGCACCACAAGTCAAGGGGGAGTAAGAGAACTGTGGCTTCTGAATACTACAGTTCAGGACCCGTACTTCAATGCTTAAAAGAAATGCTACTCCCGAGCTGATAAGAGAGTGCACTCAGATACTCAGAAGAGGAAATCAACCTTCAAGGGGGAGTACATAAATTTTTCTGGAAATATGTATTCGGAAGATATGATGAACTACACTTCAAATGGAGTTGTAGATCTCTATCATGTACCTTTTACTGATAAATTTCAGATGCATATTTTCAGGGGGAGTAAAAGGATTATGATTTCTGATTGCTTAAGATCAGAACTCGTTCTTTAATCGTTTTACTGTTTTATGTTCTTTTGTTGTTCGAATAAATTTTGTGAATAAATTTTTGACTAGACTTTGAGACTTATGCAGGATGAGAGAGGATGACACGATCATATCATTTTTGACTTTAGCTGACTTTATGAGTATTAAGATTGAGCGAAAAGGTAAATTTATTATCTTAATCTCAAATGTATCTGAAAGAAGGACAACTTTCAGATATAGAAAACATGTTCTTAAATGTTCAAACCACTTCTCGAATTTTAAACAGATTTTATAATTTGGAAGTGTGATTTTAAATGTTTTCATTTTATTTTTGTGCTTCATTGATAAACAAACCGTGTGTTATCCAAAGATTAATACTTGTGTATTGTCTTTTCATATACTTTCAAGTATTCACACACACTGGTTTGATTTCTTGTTCAAATAGTTCTTACCATGTCTCATATTGAAACATAATTTTTTCGATGGTAAGACACTCCGCTTGTACTTCAAAGAGTTTTGAGCGTCATTTCATTTCAAAACGTCATTTCAAGAATGTCTATATCTTGGTTCATATAGACAATATCTATTATTCTTGACCTTAAGCTTTGTTTGATATATAATTTCATTTCTGATCATTTTCATACAATGTCAGATTTTCAAACAAGTCTTTTGCATTCATGTTCATTCATTCAGTATACTTGTTTGAAAATACTTCAATGTTTTAAAATGCTCATATCTTCATGATTATATTCTGAGCATACATTCATCTGACATTTGTATATGAGCTTTAACTGTTATAGTTAAATCATCTGAGCAACATTATGCTTTTATAGGAAATATGGGTTCTTTGTGCTAGGAATTATCTGAACTTCTATGGAATCATGTTAACCAGTGATTTCTACCCAAGAAGTTAATCCATAGAGATTGAGTGTGAGGAGTCAAAAAGAAATGAGTGTGGGTTGTGTGATGAGGTAAAATGGAAAAGAGTGTTTGGTTAGTAGTGTGCTTAATGATTAAAAGAAAGAGGGTGTGAGATCAGAGTAAAAGAATATCAAACTCTGCACCAACTACTTTCTGAGCCGGGCAGCCACATTACTAATGTCTCACATTTCTTCGTGAACGTTATTGAAACAGGCAACTAGCCCATGCCAACTCTTGAATAAACCCCACAAGCTACTCATTTTCTTCTAAAAAAGAAAATGTTTCACATTTTAAAGGGGACGCAACACATAATCTATCTGATTTTCATTTGGAAAATCTGGATATTGAAAAAGAAGGAAGTCTGCCCCACCTTCGCACTTCAATCATGCATATTGAGTCTGTGTTTATCTACTGTTGTCTCAGTGGTTTACATAACTTTGAGCCTTATTGAAAAGCAATCATCATGCTTAATTCTTTCTACACATGCACGAACACACAAGGAATTTTTTTCTTTGTCATAACATTCATAGAAATTGCCTTTGTGGTGTTTCGATGATTGGATGGAAGCCCTGGGGGAGTGAACATCAAAAAGCTCCTTTATATTGTGTATTCGTTACACACAGTGACTTCGTGTTACTGACAGGCATTTTAACTGATTCATTTGTTGATTCAGGAATTACATGTTCTTATTTTGTCTGGATTTGTAAAGATCTAGATGAATACTTGGTTATGGATCACAGAATCAGAGGCTCAGTTTGACAGATCAGATTGGTCAAAGACATTTATTGGAGAAAGTTTTCATGATCAGATGCTCTATTCATCAAAAAGGGGGAGAAGATAACAAGAAATGTGTGATTCAAAGCAATATTGAAGTTGTGAAAGAAAGTTATTAAAGAAAGTTTGCTGAAAGAATTAAAAGATTTCAGAATTGTTGAAGATAAGTGAATTGTTGAAGATAAGTTTGTTCAAGGTTGATAAGAGAAAGTTCAAAGAATTTCGAATGCAAGCAGATTTTGGAGAAAGTTTATTTGAAGAAAGTTGGATAAATCGTTCAGAGCTGAAAATGAAGATAATTTCTTTCAATGTCTGAAAGAGGTTTGCTTACAACCTTGGGGGAGATTGTTATTATTTTTAAAGATCAGATATTGGGAAGATTGTTGAAAGTTTTTGAAGACAAAGCTAAAGAAGAATTTCATCGTGTTAAGGGGGAGTTTGTATATCTTGTTTGGATCAAAGGGGAGATTACAAGAGAAGATAAAGATTTTTCAAAGGGGATTTACTTCAATTGAGCTTAATTAGAGAAGATCGCATTGCTAAATCTTTTAGTAATGATCTTGATCCAAAGGGGGAGATTATTAGAGCATAAATATGTTGGATTCAAGATCATAAAGATTGAAGACAAAAGATCAAGAAGTCAAAGCTGCTAAAGTCAAATCTCATTAAAAGTCAAAGTCTATTTTGTAATAAGTCAAACTTAGTTGTATTTGTTTTTGTTTTTAGTTTTCTTGTATTAGGTGGTAGTATAAATACTTTTTCTCTTTGTAATTTCAGTAGAGAACACTCATTGTAAACAAATCAGAGAAGAGGTGATTAGAAAATCATTCTAGAGAGAGAGAGTGTTTATAGAGAGAGAAAGTTGAGAGTTTGTAATATTCGATTGAGATCAATGACATATGATTTACGAATTCTCATCTTGATTACTTGTTAGTGATTAGAACTTGAATATCTGGGAATATCAGTGACAGTTCATAATGGTAAACACGAGGAGTCGGGTCGGGGCAACCGAGGATGTAAATGAGGCAAGTGTAACCGCCCTGGAAGTTACTCGGCAAGCAAACACAACAGCAGATCAAATCATCCCACCGATACCCCGAATGCTAGAAGGGAATATAAATATGGTCCCTCAAGTGAACATGGAAACCGAGGGCCCGGTTGTCCTAGAGGTGGACCCTCAGTCGGTCCTATTGGCTAGCATAATGCAAATGGTGAACTCTGCGATGGACAAACGGAACGAGAAACTCATGAAGGCCTTAGAGGACAGGGATGCAAGCAACCGGAGGCATGAGACGGTGGGGGACAACGCAATGTTGGGATCAGGTGGTGCAGATAATGTCGTGGGGACGGAGGAGCATGCGTTTAGAGCTAAAAAGAGGAAGGAAGGGGGTTGTTCTTTCAAGACCTTCCTATGTAGTCGGGCTCCAGAATTTTCTGGGACGACCGACCCGTTAGTCTGCATGAAATGGATTCAGGATGTGGAAATGGCTTTCGAGTCAAGCGAGTGCGCGGACTCTCAGAGAGTCAAGTTTGCCTCTCAACTGCTTAGAGGGGATGCTCTGAGTTGGTGGAACATTACCCGAAGAGCACTCATACCGAAAGTTTTGGCCAAGCTGACTTAGCTAACATTCAAAAAGAAAATCATGGAGAAATATTGTAACGAAAGAGCGCTTGACAAAATAGAGGAAGAGTTCCGAAGTCTGAAGAAAGGTAATATGTCGGTCGCCGATTATGCCAAACAATTCTTGGACAAGCTAAGTTTAGTCGAACACTTGGCAACGGATGAAGGGTCCAAGATAAAGGCATTTGTGAAGGGATTACCGGCGGAGATGAAGACGGGCGTGAGGAATGCTCAAAAGGCTACTTTGCAAGAAGTGATTGAGGCATCCCAGTTGGTGGAAGATAATCTACTACAAGAGAGGGAGGAGAAGAAATTGCAAGACGATAAGCGTAAATGGGAAGGGCCAACCGGGCCCGCGCGACCTTCCAAACCCTTTAGCGGGGGGGGGGGGGGGGGGAGGAATTCTGACCCGCGACGGGAGGCGAGGTGGTGCCCCAAATGTAAGAGGAAGCACTTCGGGTCTTGTAATCCGAGGCCATTCTCTGGAGCTATGGAATGTTTCAAGTGTGGGCGAAAGGACCACATTAGTCGGGATTGCCCCTCACGGGGAGTTTGTTATGAGTGTCGGGAACCGGGGAACATCAAGCGTGATTGCCCTAAGCTAGCTAGGGGTAATCAAGGGGCGTCGAGTGGGACATTGTCAAAGAAAGAAGTTCAATCGAAGGCGCCAAGTCGGGCCTTCCAGATGACATCTAGTGAAGCAAAAGAAGCGGCGGACGTAGTGTCGGGTACGTTTCTAGTGAACTGTCTACCTACCCATGTTTTATTCAATTCCAGAGCGAACCGATCTTTTGTGTCTACCTCTTTTTGCAAGAACCTCTCTACTCCTTGTAGTTTGTTAGATGATGCTCTAGTGATAGAGGTAGCCAATGGAGAGCATATGATTGTTCGGAGTTGTTATGTAGGATGTAACTTAGAGTTAGATGGAGAGCCTTTCGTTATAGACTTGTTACCGGTCAATATTGGAGGTTTTGATGTAATAGTGGGGATGAATTGGTTAGCTAAGCACGACGCCGGCATCTTTTGTTCTAAGAAGTTGATTCGAGTACCCTTGTCGAAGGGTGGTGAAGTGTTAGTTTACGGAGAGAAGAACCGAGGAACCAATATGATTATATCGTCACTCAAGGCACGCAAGAGCCTAGCCAAAGGATGTGAGTCGTACTTAGCCTATATGATCGACGCGAAGCTAGAGAAGAAGAAGTTGGGAGAAGTGGAGGTGGTGTGCGACTACCCGGATGTCTTTCCAGACGATCTACCTGGACTTCCACCGGAGCAACAAGTGGAGTTCCACATCGACCTTACTCCAGGACCTGCTCCGATTGCTCGTGCTCCCTACCCTTTAGCCCCGACAGAAATGCAACAGATGATGACGCAACTCCAAGAACTGATCGAGAAAGGATTTATACGACTGAGCTCGTCGCCTTGGGGAGCACCGGTGCTATTTGTGAAGAAGAAAGATGGGTCTATGCGGATGTGTATAGACTACCGCGAGCTCAACAAAGTTACCGTAAAGAACAAATATCCACTTCCTCGGATCGACGATCTCTTCGATCAACTTTCAGGGAGCGGGATGTTTCTCAAAAATAGACCTACGATCCGGTTATCATCAAGTGCGGGTGAAGGAGAGCGATATACCGAAGACGACTTTCCGAATGAGGTACGGTCGTTATGAGTTTCTAGTTATGCCGTTTGGGTTGACCAATGCTCCGACCGTGTTTATGGACTTGATGAACCGAGTATGTCGACCCTTTTTGGACAAATCGGTTATAGTCTTCATCGACGATATCCTCATCTACTCTCGTGACGAGTTAGAGCACCGACGACATCTACGGGAAGTCTTGGAAGTTCTTCGAAAGGAGAAGTTGTTTGAAAAGTTCTCCAAATGTGAGTTTTGGCTCCAAGAAGTTCAATTCTTGGGCTACGTAGTGTCCAAGGACGGAGTGAAAGTGCATCCGACAAAGATAGAGGTGATGATGAATTGGGAGCCACCGACAAGTCCAACGGAGATCAGGAGTTTCTTGGGCTTGGCCGGTTACTACCGGCGGTTCATTCGAGATTTTTCAAAGATCGCCTCACCACTCACATCATTGACGAGGAAGAACGTCAAGTTCTCTTGGACCGAGACGCAAGAGAACGCTTTCCGAACTCTTCAAAAGAAGTTATGCGAAGCACCGATATTATCCTTACCCGAAGGATCCGAAGATTTCGTGGTGTATAGTGACGCATCTAAGTTGGGGTTAGGGTGCGTTTTGATGCAAAGGGGAAGGGTGATCGCGTACGCATCGCAACAACTCAAGTATCATGAGAAGAATTACCCTACGCACGACATAGAACTAGCGGCAGTGGTATTTGCTTTGAAGTTATGGCGATATTACCTTTACGGGACGAAATGTACTTTATTCAACGACCATAAAAGTTTGAAATACATTTTTGACCAAAAGGATCTCAACATGCGGCAACGAAGATGGTTAGAACTCTTGAAGGATTACGACTGTGAATTGCTTTACCCCCCCGGTAAAGCCAACGTGGTAGCAGATGCATTGAGCCGGAAGAGTTATGGAGGGAAAGTAAGGTAACTTTCTCTAGGATTGAGGTGATGTCAATACTGGTAGAGGACATCAAGAGGAGTCAAACGGAGGCACTTCAGGAAGAAAACCTTAAAGAAGAAATCATGGTGAAGCAACGGGAAGCGCTAACGGAAGACAATCGTTGCCTTAAGTTATTCCAAGAAAGAGTTTGGGTACCGAAGATCGGGGGAAACCGTGAGTTACTATAGACGGAGGCGCACAAGTCCAAGTAATCCATACATCCCGGTAGCACCAAAATGTATCGAGATTTGAAACTTCATATTACTGGTGGCCGGTAATGAAGCTCGACGTGGCGAACTACGTGGAAAGATGTGTCACTTGCCTCCAAGTCAAAGCGGAACATCAAAAACCTTATGAAAGCTTACAACCATTGACCATTCCGGAATGGAAGTGGGAGCACATCACGATGGACTTCTTCACCAAACTACCGAAGACCTTGAAGGGTCACGACACTATTTGGGTAGTGGTGGATAGGCTTACCAAAAGTGCGCATTTCTTGGCAATGCGGGAGACGTTACCGATGGTTAAATTAGCTAAATTCTATATTGATGAAGTAGTGTCTCGTCACGGTGTTCCATTATCCATAGTCTCGGATAGGGATAGTCGGTTTACTTCCAAGTTTTGGGATGGATTGCAAAGGGAGTTGGGCACGAAGGTTAAGTTGAGTACGGCATATCACCCCAAACCGATGGACAAAGTAAGAGGACGATCCAAACTCTCGAGGACATGCTTCGATCGTGCGTCGTAGACTTTGGAGGGACTTGGGATTCACATTTGCCTTTAGTGGAATTCGCCTACAATAACAGTTACCATTCGAGTATTGGGATGGTCCCATTCGAGGCACTTTACGGGCGGAAATGTAGGACACCGGTGTGTTGGCTCGAGGCGGGATAGAAGCAATTTACGGGTCCGAAAATTATGCAATCAACGGCGGAAAAGGTGAAAGGTATTCGAGAACGGTTGAAGGCGGCTCAAGACCGGCAATAGAGCTACGTGGACAAAAAGCGAAGACCAGTTGACTTCCAAGTGGGAGATCGAGTTATGTTGAAGGTGTCGCCTTGGAAGGGGATCATCCGTTTTGGGAAGCGCGGAAAGCTTAGTCCCCGTTTCCTTGGGCCCTTCACGATTTTAGAGAAGATCGGACTTTAAGCTTATCGATTGGACTTACCACCGGAGAAGGACGTAATCCATCCTACCTTTCATGTTTGCTACCTTCGCAAGTGTTTGGCCGAAGAGGAAAGTGTTATCCCTTTGACGGAAATTCGCGTGGACAACGGGAACCGATGTGTAGAAGAACCGAAAGCTATTCTAGAGTCAAAGACAAAGCAGTTTCAGCATAAGGAAGTGACGATGGTGAAGGTTCAATGGAAACATCATCGGGGCACTAACGTGACTTGGGAATCGGAAGAGGACATGAAAAAAAGATATCTGCATCTATTTTAGTAAATAAGATTTCGGGGACGAAATACCTATTAGGTGTGGAGGATTGTAACACCCGAAAAATCTAAGGTAAGTATTCCCCTCGTTCCTTGTCTATTAGCTAAATTAAGAATCCCTTTGTGTGCTTAATTGGTGTCTTATCAATCTGTTAATTTCATGTTCATCCGTATGTTTAGCTTCAACTTATCGAACCTTAGGAAATCAGGTTTTCGGTGCAGAGGGGGTGTGGCGCGATAGTGCCACGCGACAGTGCCCTCGGCATAGTCACTGGTCACTATCGCGGGATTTGTACCGTAGGTTCGGGGGTGGTCGTGATTGTGCCACCGCGATAGTGCCCTTGGCACAATCTCCAGTTATTATCGCCTGAATGGTACCGAGAGTTGAGGGAGTGTCACGATTGTTCCATCGCGATAGTGCCATGGGCACAATCTCCAGGCACTATCGCGGGTGGTGTCTGAGGGTATAAAAATCCAACTTTGACCATTTTGACTTCACTTCTCATCTCAAATCGTTTTGGGGCCGACTTGGAGGTAAATAGGGCAATTTTCTTCCACCTCTAAACCTACGAAACATTTATTAAAACCCTAGATTAGTTGGGGACATTGATAGGTGCTTATGGGTGTTAGAAGAGCATTCAAGGAAGGCATTCAAGTCTCATTCAAGCCATCACTCTCTCATCTTCTCATCCAAGTTTTCTAGGGTTTTGTGTAAAACCCTAGATAGTGAGTTTTCTTTTAATATTTTCAAATGAGATACATATCTTGTACATTTACTTGCTTAACATCTCATGTTTACATAAAAGTTGATCACCTGATAAGTTTGACCTAACTGCTACATTTGGGTTTGTTGAAAGTATAGTCTTGGTTATTATTGTGGACATTGACGAGGTTATTATTCTTGGTATTAAAGATTGATAACATGTGTTTTGATGAGTTATGGATAATATTTGGGTATGTGCATATTTTAGAGTTTTGTACCTAAATTATGCTTGGGATTGTTGAAGTCTTATACATGTATCTTATGGGTATGAATTTGTGTATAGAGACGGACGTTGTACGTACATAGAATCAACCATGAGTAAGTGCTAGGAGGATGTAGTCTTAGGTGCCACTATAATGGTATGCGCCTAGACCTCCGCCATTTGGAGTAATGCCTGGGAGGTAGTCTTCAAGTGTGCCGGGCCTTCGGGATATTGCTCAAGCGAGTGAACATCAAGGTACATTGACTTGAGGTAAAACTCATTGGTGTAATGGGTCTCCCCCATGATTGATCCCGTATGGACTTTGGTGATTGAAGTGTCATGACTGTCCATAACATGCTTTACATGTTTTTATGCAACTCACTAGACCCGTTTGGTCTAACACTTGATTGTTGGTATGTATCTCAGGTTCTAGTGGCGCAAGAGCCAAGGAGGCTTAGTCGACCGTTAGTGGTGAGCATGGGAGCATTTTTGGGATGCCATTTGGTGAAGACAACTCTTTTGATTATAGTTGACAACCGACCGTAATCTTTGTCTAGGAAGGCTTAGATTAGGAAGCTGTTATCTATTATTCCTTCTTTTTACAAACTTGTAATTAACAGGCATTTATTGTTCCCTTTTTGTATGAGCTCATGCGTTGGCATTTTATGCATACCATGTTTCCATTTTCCAGAGACCCGAAAGGCCATTGTGAGTAGGGATGTGACTTTTGATGAAAGCTCTATGTTGTGCAAGCCTTCCGTTTCTGATCAGCCTAAGGTAGATGTTCCTAGTTCTTCTGAGGGATCTCGAGTGGAGGTGGAGCTACCAGTTGGTCCTAAGACGACGCCTTCTACTGTCTCACAGTCGTCTACGCCTTCGTTGTCTGATGGTGAGGGTGATGGTGCTCCTAATTTGCCACCATATGAGCCACAGCCTTGTATTGCCAGGGATCGAGGTCGAAGACAGATAGTCCATCCTGAACGGTTTGCTGAAGTTGAGGTGGTAGCTTGTGCGTTTAGTGTTGCCTTCGAGATGGGGTCAGTTAGGATCCTTCTACATATATGGAAGCAATTAATTCTGAGGATTTAGAAAAGTGGATTGTGGCAATGCATGATGAGATGAAGTCCCTACACAAAAATGGTACTTGGGAGCTCGTTCCTCTTCCCAAAGGTAAAAAGGCGATAAAGTGCAAAAGGATCTACAAGAAGAAGGAAGGGACACTAGATGAAGAGCCTCCCAGATATAAGGCTCAGCTTGTGGCGAAGGGATTCATTCAAATTACAGGTATTGATTTCATGGATATTTTCTCACCTATAGTCAAGCATTCTTCCTTACATGCATTGTTGAGCATAGTTGCATTGAATGATCTTGAGCTTGAGCAGTTAGATGTTAAAACTGCATTTCTACTTGGTGAGCTAGAGGAAGACATTTATATGGATCAACCTCATGGATTTGTGAGTGTTGGTCAAGAGGATTATGTTTGTCGGCTAAAGAAGTCCTTGTACGGTTTGAAGCAATCGCCAAGGCAATGGTACAAAAGGATCGACACTTTTATGACTTCACATGGTTTCTCAAGTTGTTTATATGATAGTTGTGTTTATATAAAGAGATGTGAAGATGGTTCGTCTGTCTACTTATTGATATATCTGGACGATATGCTCATAGCTTCAAAGAACAAGGAAGACATCCAAGAGGTCAATGATCAATTGAATATGGAGTTTGAAATGAAGGACTTGGGTAAAGCTCGAAAAATTCTCTGCATAGAGATTTCAAGAGACCGAAAGATGGGAACTTTGACACTTAGTCAAAGGAACTATATCGAGAAGGTGTTGAAGAGATTGAACATGGATGGTGCCAAAACGGTAAATACTCCTATTGCCGCTAATTTCCAATTATTTGCTCGTCAATGCCCCACTTCTTATGAAGAAAAATAATATATGTCTCGGGTTCCTTACTCTAGTGCAGTTGGGTCATTGATGTACGCGATGATCTGTACGAGACCGGACTTAGCCTATGCTATGAGCATGGTGAGTCGTTATATGGCTAATCCGGGAAAGAGCACTGGAAGGCGGTTCAGTGGATTCTCTGGTACCTATCGGGTACTAGAGAGCATTGTTTGTTTTTTGGGACTTCAAGAGATGGTGTTGAAGGGTATGTTGATTCTGACTATGGTGGAGATATGAATGGCCGACGCTCTCTTACCGGGTATGTTTTCACTATGGCGTCATGTGCCATCAGTTGGAAAGTCGTTCTTCGGTTGCTCTTTCTACAACTAAGGCTGAATACATGGCTGTTACCGAGGTTTTAAAGAGGAGATATGGCTTAACAACTTGTACAATAGCCTTAGCAGTGATGAGCTTACTGTGGACTCGGTATTCTGTGATAATCAAAGTGCCATATTTTTGACGAAGGATCAAATATTCCACGAGCGTACGAAACATATTGATGTGCGTTATCATTTCATTATAGAGGTCATTGCTAAGAGAGACTTCAAAGTGAGGAAGGTTTCCACTCACGTTAATCCGGCCAAAATGATGACCAAAGTTCTTACGACAGTTAAGTTTGGTTTGTTTACAAACTTGGTCGGAATCCGTGGTTTAGAGTAGCCCGTGAAGGGCCGACAGAGGAGGTATGTTCTTGTTTATCCACTTTCGAGAAGTCGTATTCAATTTCAATTTCACTACTTTCGTGTTGATGATGTGTTTTGAAGCTTGTGTTGGAGCTTTGTTTCATGAAGTTTAAAAGTTTGTTCGGATGATGCAATTATGGAGTCAAAGGTGGAGATTGTAAAATTGTTGACTCCAAATTTTATCATATATATATATATATATATGCATCCAAATAATTATGCATGGAAATAGATAAATATATGCATGAGAAAAAGTCTTCAAAACAATGTTTTCGCGCCACCATGGAATTGAAGAAAAAGAAAAGTCAACATGCTAGGTAAAGTCAACAAAGGAGGCTAAAAGGAAATTGGCATATAGTGTGTTATGCGGGTTTGCATTTGAGTATACCCGCCTCACTTCTCGCCTCAAGCACTGTGTTTTGCATCTCATTTATGATCCGGGCGAGTTTCTTTATTTCAAACCCGCATGCCAAGTCTCCCCAAAATGTTGACGGTTAGTATGCAGTATCCAGTCACGATTAAAATTGTGATGCTCTCCATATGATATTTCCATGTTTTTTCTTTCAACAAAAATTAGAAGACTACGATAGCATTTAATATCTAAATTCTTCATCGATTTCTACAGTTTCTCAAGTATTGTAAACATCATCAATTATAGTGGACTTCTCAGTGGTCTCCTCCGCCCGTGGTTTTTCCCGTTTTTGGGGTTTCTACGTAAATCTGGTGCCGTTTTCTCCCTTTATTTATTTCCTTCAAGTTTACGTTTATGGTTGTTTATCGTTTCCGTTGAGAGATTTGAGTTTATCGTTTCCGCATTACAAACTCGTTGTAGTTTATTTTGGATCTTGGGTTGATTTCGATTAAGTTTCTACTCCATTCGATCTCGTTTTGTGGGGTTCGACCGAGTGTGGTGTGATCGGAATTTGCAACATGTGCATACACTATGCAACCACCTCCGAGACAATGTCTGAGAACTATGTATATAATTGACCAATTAGTTCTTTTTAATTCATTTTAAGACGCATAATCATTTACATTTACAAACCCAATAAATCGTGTAAACTCACGAACTCAATTACATGTGTTATTTCACATACGTGTGAAAATGCAGTGTTTATATAATGTTGTTTCATATGAGAAAAGTTCAAGAATGTTTTGCGTGAGGAAAAAGAATAGTCTTGACCGTTTCACATATGAAACAACAATTGTATATAAACACTACATTTTCATTCGTACAACAAAACACATGAACACTGGTTTGTAAAATTATTATATGAATTATTAGGTTTAGAAAAGGAGACCCTGTTAAGTCTGATTTTATAGTAATCATTGTATTTATAGGCTTGGTCTTATACAGTGTTTAGTGTCATATACTGTTTTGTATAAGCCAAGGGTATTTAAGTCCCTTGTGGTTTTGGTTGTTGTAAGACATTCACGCATATTCTAATCAGATTGTTACTTTGTGCTTCATCTCTCTCTCTCTACTTTCTACTTTCTCTCTCTAGGATTTAGTGATTCTTGGATTATCAATTGGTATCAGATCCAATCTAAACCTGAGAGGATTGAGAGATTCATGTTTTGATATCTGAATTTGTGAATTAATCTGAAAATTTGATCGATTTTCTTGAATTTTTCAAGAAAATCTCGTTTTTGGATTTTTCATCAAATTCGATTTGTTTTCGGAAATTTTTTTGTTGTAAATTGATTTGTTGTAAATTGAAAAGTTCAGTTTACGTACTGTTAGATTCAAGAAATATTCGATTTTGTGGTTATAAATAGAAATGTATGTTGAAAAGTGTTAGAAACTGTTTTTCGAACATATCTGTGGGAGAAATTTTCATTAAAATCGAATATGTAATCGAATTTGGTGCTTTTTCTTGATTTTCTCTCATTTTGCGCCAGATCCAAGCTTTGCGCGAGTTCATCTTGATTTGCGCGAGTTCATCCTGATTTGCGCGAGTTCATCCTGATTTGCGCGAGTTCATCCTGATTTCAGAGTACATTAAGAAATTTCAGAGTTTTCGCTAACCGTTCATCACGCAAAGTTTAAACATTGAGTCACATTCTTATCACTCAAAGAAAGTTTTCGCCTCTTTCAGCTCGCGAAAAGATCAGTTCTCGCTACTTTCTTCTCACACAAAGAGTGATTCTCGTCATCATCTCAAGCATAGTGCAAGTTCTCGCCAACAACAGGTCACGCAAATCATAGTTTGCGTCTCCAACTGCTCACGTGAAAATTCTTTTGCGTCATCATCACATCGCGCAAAGTCAAGTTCTCGCCACTGATTATTCACGCAAACCTAACTTTGCGCCAGCTTACGCTCACGCAAACCTCTAGTTTGCGCCAACTCAGTCCAGGCTTGAAAATTTTTCTGTCTCCATGGATTCTACAAAATTTGCTTTTCAAGCCCAGTTCTACAAAAATGATGTAATTATGTCATTGGGCACAAAAACTCGTCCTCCAGTACTGATAAACGAAAACGAATTCACTCAATGGCAAGATCCGTTCCTGAACTTCATTGAGCGTCAAGTTAATGGAGATAACATGATGAAGTCTCTTTCTGAAGGACCTTTCGTAAAGCCTAACAAAGAGACTCCCGTAACAACTGAAGAGGCTTTGCGTATGAAAGCTGATCGAGAATTAGAAGCTAACCTGATGCTAGCTTTACCAAACTCTGTCTACAACCGGGTTGATCATTGCAAGGATTATCCAAATTTGTTGTGGGCACAATTGGAAAAGATTATGCTAGGTTCATCGGTCGCAACTCAACTCCGACATACACGTTATATGAACAATTTTGAGGAGTTTAAAGCCAAAGAAACTGAGTCTCTAAAGAGTGTTTTCGATAGATTTTGCACAGTACTGAATGATCTACGTAAGATAAATGTGAACAAGACAGAGCTCGAGACAAACCTGAAATTCCTCAACGCTCTTCAGCCAGAATGAAACAAGTCTTGTCACAGATTGAGAAACGATGTTCGGGTTTCTTCAATGCAAATCCAAAAGATGTACGAGATCTTGATGACTGATGAGAGCATAGTGCTTGAGAAGAAAGCAAAACTGGACAAGAAGAACACAAAACAGTGGACCCGTTTGCTCTCCTCACGAACCAACTGGCAGAACAAGCATTGTCTGATAATGCTTATAACGGGGCCACTAATGATGATGGCGAGGCACTCGAGAAAGCTATGATTCTTCTCTGTCAGCACTATCAGAGAATATCAAAGTGCCCGAGGCTAAGAAAGATGTCGCATGATTTAACTGTGGAAAGCCGGGTCATTTTTCAAAGGAGTGTCGAGTGAAGAAAGTTCGGGATTCGGCTTACTATCGGAAGAAATTGGAACTAGCTGAGAAAAGAGAGAATGGAACTGCTTTGTTAGCCGAAGAAGAGTTTTGGCTAGATCACTCTGAAGACGAAGCTGATTCTATCGAGACTGCTCAAATTTGCATAATCAGAGATGATCAGTCTGATGATGATGATGAAACTGATAAAGATGAGGTAATTTCTGAGTTTGATTACACTTTAATTTCTTCTCAGATGAACATTATGATAAATGCTTTACATGATTTACGCTCGAAGTTATTATCTGAATATAATTTAAATTCAGAAAAGTCAAATTTGATTGATAAATTACAAATTTCTTTGAAAGAAGAAAAAATTATTTTATTTCATACAAAAGACATCTTTCAAAAGAAATTAGATGATTTAGAAAAATCAAATATGACTTATCTTGAATCTTTGACTGAAATGACCAAATTAAAAGATAATTTTTCAGATAAAATAAATGAGATGGAAGAAAAATTATATCGAAGAAATCAATCTGAACAAACTATTTATTTGAACAAACCACGGAGTTATGAGTCTATAAAAGAAAAATGGGGACTTGGTTTTGAAAATCTACATTGTTTAAACAATGCGATAGAAAAATCCCCTACTTTATATAAAATTGAGTATCTAACACTTGCTAAATATGCTCCTCAATTTAAAATTGATTGGTTGAATGAAAAGCAAGTGTTAGAAATCGAAAATGAGAAAAGGATGAATAATAAGAAAAAAGAAATTTCTTTTGTTTATAAAAGCGAAAATAACAAAATTTTCCTGATAAATCAAAGAAAAGCAGAAAAAGTTTAAATGAAACATCTCCCATTAAGTCTTCATTGTTTGATGATTATGTTGATATATATGCTACTAAATCTGATAAGGAAAATATCTCTCCAATCTTTTATGGTTCTAAGAGATATACTCCTCCATTAGTATTAGAAGGCAAAATCATTGACCTCGAAGATAAAATGGAAGATCAAAATATTTAAAAAGAAATTGAATCAGATGTATTTCTTTCTTTGATGACATCTAGTCTTGAAGAAAAATTATTTTCACAAAAACAAGATTCTATTTCTACCCTTTCTTCTGATTATCAAGTAAACAAAAAGGAATTTCTAAAATCTGAAAACTTTTCTCAAACTTTTTCTGACTCCGAGGCAAGTTCAGATTCATTAGTTGATCAGTTGGGTTTCTTAGGTAAAATTGCTTCTTCTGATTCAAATTTTAAATCTAAAATTCTTGATGAATCTTTTACGCTCAATGATGATTATTATAAAACAAAGCGTAAAAGAAGAAGGTCAAAGAAGTCAAAGAAGAAAGATACGGTTATTTCTGAAAATTCTAATTCTTCTGATTCAATTCTTTCAGATAGGACTTTGAGCACTTCTTCAAAGCAGATATGGAGGGTGAAGCGGACATCGGATGAATCTTAGACTGATGAGGATAGATATGTAGACAAACAATATAAAAGTGATTCATTTGCTTCTTGTAATCAATTTTCAAAATAATCAATAAAGCAAATGATTCAAATTTCAAAACATGTCTCATATTCTTCTTCTGATTCTAGTTCAGATGATTATGCTTTCTCTTCTACTGATTCTTATGTTCATTTGTCTGACAATATTTGTCATGCCTTGTATGTCAAATCTTACAAATATTTCCCCATAAGAACTGTAACTAACTTTCATGGACCCAAATACAAGTGGGTACCAAAATCTCAGATTAATTCTAAGTTGCATGCATCAAATGTCAAGGGGGAGTAAGAGAAATTTGGCTTCTAAGTACGTCAGCTTAAAACCCGTACTTCAATGGTTTTTGACTTCTAAACATGTTAGCTTAGGACTCGTTCTTCAAAGATTTTAGCTTCTGACTAATGAGAAACTGTGAGTACATCTACTTTATTCCGCTGCATTTATCTCTGATCATGATGTTTTTCCAGTTTTCTCATGTTTTTAAGAATCTGAGCAAATTCATTCAAAACCTGAATTTGTATAACCCAAAATTTTCTTTTGAGACACAATTTCGTTATACATTATGTGGAAGATAATATTATTGAATTTTATTTTGTTTCAACTAAAATATCAATTTGCCGAATACTTTACTTTTGTCTTAAATTTTTAACCTCGGCATTTGAATTTAAAAGTTTAAACCTTTACAAATTTTATTCTATAAAGTAAAAGCTTTATCGATTTTCTTTCTTTTGAATAAAATGTGTGTCTAGGATAAATTTTCAAGTTGCTTTGTTAATATTAAAGTTTTATCGAAAAGTCAGCAACATGTTTGAAACTTTTGTATTCTACTTTAAAGATATGTGATTCGGAATATTTATAGTTTACAATGCTTGGAAATCTTAAAAAGTCTGAATTATGGATCGTAATGAAAATATAGGCTAAGCACTTAGATGTAAAACTGAGTATTTGAGATGAATTTTGTATACATAATATACAGAAATCTCTAACTTTAAAAGTTTGTACCTGTGACCTTTCTGGTTTGGGAAAGTAAGTTCTGTGGGATGCTTGTCATCTGGTCCCCTAAGGTCAATTGATATAGAATCAGATCGAAAGTCATGTTCTACTGGTATGAATGGGTTTAGGATGTGTCAATGTAGCCTTTCTGATCTGGGAGAGTAAGTTTCAAGGGGTGCTTGACACCTAGTCCCCTAAGGCCAACTGGTATGGGAGCGGCTGACCCAAATCCTGCAATAGGGTCAGATAGAAAGTTACGTTTACGGCATGTTCTTTACTTAATAAACTTTTTGATTAAAAGATGCCAAAGTGCACAAGCTTAAAAGATGCCATAGAGCGCAATGCTAAAAGATGCCAATGAGCACACATCTCATGATACTTGGTGATATGTTTGAATTGCGATAAACCTATAAATTTGTGAAAATCTTAATTCTTGATGGCTTAGTGTGAGTACATGCAAAGTTCTCTATTATATTTTTAGAATTGCATTTTCTTGAAGCTAATCGAAGTTCGCATGCTAGCACACTAAATAGATTGATGAAAGTTTTTGAATCTGAACATGTTTTAACTTGATATGCAATGAAACTTGTATTTGTATCCAACAACATACATTTGATTTCAACTGATTGATAAATTTGTGATATTTTACTAAGTAGAATTTATTTTGTTTAGTGTTTAAAATTTTATATATTTAGTTGTTTCAAAATACATATTCAATATATTTTTTTTATACATTGATGTTTCAATCATTGTGTTCTCATATTTTTTGTAAATGGGTATGTGCATTATTCAAGGGGGAGTAAATAAGGAGAATATTATGAAAATATCATATTTGTTTTCGAGGGGAGTATATGATTTTCTATTTGAATGCTAACTTGAATTGTCAAATTTAGTGCATTTGTGTAGGGGGAGTCAAAGAGCTTCACAGGTGAATTTTTTTTTTCAGATTCCAAGTCATATTTGCGCCAACAGTTGGTAGAGCAAAACTTAGATTTACGCCAACAGTTTCTAGCGCAAACAAAGCTTTGCGCATCCTTCAGCTAGTACAAAACTAACTTTACGTTTCCTTCTGCTAGCGCAAAACTAAGTTTGCGCCACAAACTGTTAGCGCAAACCTCTCCTATTTTTATTTTACTCTGATTTTGCAGATCTTAAGCTGTCTCGTCTCCAACATTTGCATGACCAAGTTGATCCAGATCATCAAGGTCATGAGGGGGAGAAGTTAAGGAGATGATAAAGAGACAAAGAGTTCAAACGTTTATCTGCTGATCAAGATTCGCTCAAGATTCTATATTCTCTCAACTATATCAATTCTTTTGTTGTTCCAGCTTCGACCACTACAGTTCATTCAATTTCATTTAAAATAGGTGTGTCGTCTAGAGCACAAGCTGATGAACCGATTGTTCTTTCAAGATAATTACAAACAGGTCCAGTCTTGTCAAGGCAGCAAAGACAAATCAATCTGAAAGATGCTGAGAAGAATTTTTTTTAGTCAAAGAAGCTTCTTCGCAAAGTCGCTTAGATGGTCTGTGCTGATTTTGAAGATGGATATTGAAGACCACAGTGCCAATGATTACTAAGGCGAAGATTGTTAAGTCTGATTTTATAGTAATCATTGTATTTATAGGCTTGGTCTTATACAGTGTTAGTGTCATATACTATGTTGTATAAGCCAAGGGTATTTAAGTCCTTGTGGTTTTGGTTGTTGTAAGACATTCACGCATATTCTAATCACATTTTTACTTTGCGCTTCATCTCTCTCTCTCTACTTTCTCTCTCTAGGATTTAGTGATTCTTGGATTATCAGACTCTAATAGTATGATTGACTCAAAAGTTGCTAAAAGCTTGCACAGGAAGATGTAAAAGAATAGCATACCTATGCTAAAATAATTGTAGAAGGCTCCTTGGTAGCAAGAAACTTGTTTAGGCAATCGCCCTGTATTTTCTAAATCCTGCAAACAAACCCATAAAGATTCAACTGTTACTCAAGGTAAAAGGACAATTCCATATATACATATAGGCAATTACCTGATCAAGGATGATCTCTTCTGTTTGCTTTAAAGCATAAGGAGTATCCAATTATGCACTAGCAGGGATTGATATCACCAGATTTCAACTGCAGATAGCGTTAAATGCTTACATATATAATGTTGCTAATTGTGCAAACCACATATGACAACAAGTTATTTGGTCCTAATTATGAACCAAATGCAAACATTTGATCCTACTTTAAGATGTTGTTACAAGGCTCACCTATCCAAACGACACAGTGGAGCATTAAGAGCCTTATGAAGACTCTTCTTTATGGCCATTTTCTAGTTGAAACGAAACGAACCACTCTAGAAAATAAGATGAAGAACATCTTAAAGTAACTGAAAAGCTAGGATCAGAAAACTCAAAGTGTTATAAGGATATGATACATATTTATAAGATTACCCAACCGAAATTCTTGGATAAGTCGTTTCCTGTACCAAGAGGTATAATCGTTGTTGGTGGAACAGGATCTCTCCCTTGTTTCTGAAGCTCTCCGAGGCAACCAAGCACCCATCCCACAGTTCCATCACCTCCATCTACCTATCAAATTAAATGCCAATATCTTCATACATCATGTCTTAGTATTTAAAGTTTGATGCAAATATTATAACAAAATCAGCTTTATAGAACAACCAAAGTGTACTAATATGCTGCTTTATGTGTGTCCTATGTAAAGGTATTACAATAATTTGATAGGATATTTTTAAGAAGTGTCATATGAACACATCTTTTTATAGGATGCTTGTTTTTGCAAGGCATCTTTCCAAATAATGTCATATAAAAAGACTAATATATGACACATTATTTTAATTAAAAAAAAGTGTTCTATTAAACTTTGTTAGAAAATGAATGGGGTTGAAGGAGACGATGAATATGCTGAAGGTTTAAAACCTCGATATATTGATTGAGAGAAAACGTACAATATGAAAAGTAAATAATGAGTAATCTAACCTAGACTACAAAATACAACATATATATACGAAGACTAAATGGGCATGGTCCCTATACTGACATGGGCATGGGCCCTATATATACATTAACATCCCCCCTCAAACTCAATCGGGTGAAGAATGAGACAGATGGAGTTTGGAAATGAGATCACGAAACCGTCCTGGTAAATGACCTTTAGTGAAAATATTAGTCGGTTGATCAAGAGTCGAAATAGGAAGAAGCTGAATAGTCTTACGAGTCACATGTTGACGAACAAAGTGACAGTCAATTTCAATATGCTTCGTTCGCTCGTGGAAGACATCATTGTGAGCAATCTGAATGGCACTGTTGTCGTCACACCACAATGAAGTTGGAGACTGTTGAGGAGCCCCCATGTCAGAAAGTAGCCAGCGTAACCACACAAGTTCTTGAGTCGTGTCAGCTAGTGCTCGATACTCAGCTTCAGTATTGGACCGAGCTGTGAGAGATTGTTTCTTGCTTCGCCAGGATATAAGAGAGTCGCCAAGAAAGAAACAGTAGCCAGTAGTGGAGCGACGATCAGTCATGTCACTGTCCCAATCAGCATCAGAAAAACCTCGCAAAGTCAACGATGAGGTGGATGGAAAATGAAGACCATGAAACATGGTCCCTTTTAAATATCGAAGAATGCGTAGACAAGTGACCCCACTAACTGGCGATATAAAGTAGGATCACGCAGAGGAGGACCAGCATTTGGAAACAAATGAAGGTTGTGCTCAAGAGGAGTGGATGTTGTTTTGTTGTCAGTAATCCCAGCTTTTGACAAAAGATTTGAGGTGTATTAGGCTTGACACAGATAAATTCCCGATGGATCTAAGAGCACCTCAAGACCAAGGAAATAGTGTAAAGAACCAAGATCCTTCATCTCAAAACAGGAGCTGAGAGATGACTTCAGATTGGCTATGCCTGTAGAGTTACTGCCAGTAATAATCATATCATCTACATACAGGAGAAGTAAGATTGTGCCAGCCTTAGTGGTTTGAGTAAATAGTCCTGAATCATAGTTGCTGGGTGAGAAGCCCAAAGAGGTGACTGTGGAACTGAATTTCTCAAAGCAAGCTCGCGGAGCTTGCTTGAGGCCATAAAGAGCCTTCCGAAGACGACAAACATGACCTTGTGGAAGTCGAACGCCTGGAGGAGGTGTTATGTAGACCTCCTCAAATAAGTCACCATTCAAAAAGGCATTATTAACATCCATCTGAAAGAGAGGCCATTGTTTTGTAGCGGCGATGACAAGAAGACTGCGAACAGAAGTGACTCAAGCAACAGGTGCAAAAGTCTCCTCATAATCGATACCGTACTCTTGATTGAAGCCCTTGGCCACAAGGCAAGCTTTTTACCGATCAATAGAGTCATCAAATTTGGTTTTGATCTTGAACACCAATTTGGAGCCAATGGGTGACTTGCCTGGTGGAAGAGGGACAGATTCCCATGTCTGAGCTTTGTCAAGTGCCTGAAGTTCCTCATCCATACCTTTCTGCCAATCAGGGTTAGATGAGGCTTCCTTGTAGGAAGTAGGTTCGTGATTTGATAGCAGAGTAGCATAAACATGATAATCACGAAGATGAGAAGGAACTTGTCTTACCCGTTCTGTTCGTCTGACATTCTGAGACTGACAAGTTCCAGGAGCCAAAGACTCAGCAGGAACCTTAGATGTTGGCTGTGCGGATGGAGCAGATGATTGATGTTGATCAAGAAAACTAGGAGAGGCAGATTGTGTGAGGGCAGGAGACTCTGAAGGAGAGGCATACTCATAAGGAGTTGGGACAACAGGTGGAGGTGATATGATGTCAGATTGGAGTGAGTCCAATGAGACGGAAGCATCAGTGAAAAACAGAGTGGTGAGGTTAGGAGCCTCACGAAACTTGGATATAGAAGAGAAAGGAACATCTTCCCAGAAGGTAACATGACGAGATATACGAAGACGCTGGGAGATAGGATCCCAGCAGCGATAAACCTTGTGCTCAATACCATATCCAAGGAAGCAGCACAGTCTGGAGCGAGGTTCAAGTTTGGTATGTTTATGAGATTGTAGTTGAACAAAACAAGCACTACCCCAAACTTTTAGAAGTTCATAGGCAGGAGTGACCTCATAAAGAGCCTCATAAGGAGACTTATTATTAAGGATGGGAGTAGGGTAACGATTGATAGTATAAACTGCAGTGAAAGCAACTTCACCCCAAAAACGTTCTGGACATTTAGCGGAGATGAGAAGAGTGTGAACCGTATCAAGAAATATGACGGTGTTTGCGTTCGGCACGACCATTTTGAGGAGATGTGCCGGGACAGGAGTACTGAGAGAGAGTCACCTAAGATTGAAGAAAGGAGAGAAAAGATGACTCTTTGTATTCCATAGCATTGTCAGCTCTAATAATCTTTATGGATTTTGAGAATTGGGTATGAATCATCCGGGCAAACATAATATAGATTTGGGGTAATTCCGAACGATGTTTCATGAGATATATCCATGTGAAACGTGTATGATCATCAATAAAAATAACAAAATATCGAGCACCCCCCCATGGATGGATGTGGTGCTGGTCCCCATACATCAGAATGAATAAGATCAAAAGAAGAAGTAGAATTAAACTCATTCATTTCAAAAGGTAAAGCATGATGTTTGCCAAGTTTGCAAGATAAACAAGAAAGATTGTCAGTTGATAAACAATTTCCTAACACCCCTAAATCAGCTAATGATTTTATTCTGGCTAGAGATAAGTGACCCAACCGGGCATGCCACAACTCAAAAGAAGAAGTGCTGGAAACTGAGGCAACCAGGCTTAAAGATGGTAATGGAAGACGCAGGTAGACCACTTCAATCATCCGTCCAACTTTACGGCCGAGTCCAAGGATCTGCTTGGTCTTTGTATCCTGTACAACACAACCAGAAGAATGAAATAAAATGATCAAATTAGATTCAAGAAGCTGCGCTATCGAAACTAAGCTCAGAGATAGCTTCGGAACATTTAGAACATCCGGTAATTGTATATGAGGAGTGGAAACATTTCCACTAAAGGATATCGGTAGACCAGTGTTATCAGCAGTTCTTACTGACGTAAATTGCTGAGGTGGTTTCTTAGAGAAGAAACCATCAGGGCAAGGTGTCATATGATTGCAACACCGAGAGTCAAAAAGCCATACGTTACCTGATGCAGCTGAGTATGGAGAATTCATACCCATAGCACCAGACATGATCTGCTCCATGAGTTCCTGATTGCGACGCATCAGTTCCATTAGGTCAGGTGAGGAGGCGGTAGAAACCTCAGTATCAGCAATGGTAGGCCCAGCAACAACGTGAGTCCGGTTCTGAGAACCAGTGTGCTTTGAGTTCTTTGGACAGTCAGACTCATAATGACGTGGATGAGTGATGCCACACCTACGGCACTTACGGATAGGACAATCAAGAAGAAGATGAACAGGAGAATGGCAAAAGGCACACTCGGATGTGTTCGTCTTTCCCACAGATTTAGAATGATTGTTGTTGGCCCATTTGCCTTTTGACTTGGGATGAGACGTGTAGAGAACACTATCAGTAGCGGGCATCAGTGATCGCATGTGAAGACGGGTTTCTTCACTTATCAATTCTGATATTGCTTCTTCAAGAGTAGGTAAAGGCTGCCTATGAAGAAGAGAAGCACGAACATTCTCAAATTTGTCAGTAAGACCCATCAGAATAGTAATTAAATGGAGCTGGTTGACGTAGGCAGTGAATTGTTTAGCTGTGTCATCAAAAATCTGTGGTGCTCCAAGACTTATATGATCTCTGAGAGACTGAATTTCAGAGATATAAGAGTTTATGGATTGAACAGGAAGCTGACGTTTGCTCTGAAAAGTGGTCCATAGTTGATACTGATAAGATAGGCCTGAGGACGTGTACCGCTTGGCAAGGAAATCCCAGAGACTTTTGGCGGTAAGATAACCAAGAAATTGTTGATTCATCTCAGGAGTAGTGGAGGCATTAATGAAATCCAGAATACGAGCATTATTGATGTCCCACTCATTCATGCGTTTTGCAAAGTCAACATCATTCTCAATTGCTTCCTGAACTGGAACTTTGGATGCACTAGTAACATAGGTGTAAAGGCCATGGGATTTGAGCAGAATTGTCATATGATGATGCCAGAGAATGTAGTTGCTACCATTGAAAATAACCGAGATGGGATTTGAGTGACTGAGATTGGCAGCCATGTGACTGAGAAACAGTTCGACCGGAAATAAAAATTGACCGGTATAAAGTAAGACCGGTAGAGGCTTGACCGGTAAAGGATTCGACCGATAAAGAATTCGACCGGTAGAGTTTCCACCGATAGTATTTCGACCGATAGTATTAGACCGGTAGTATTAGACCGATAGGATTCGACCGGTATTAACGACCGATAGGTGTTCGGCCGATAGTATTCCACCGATAGGTTTCGACCGGTAGAATGATTTTGACCGGTAAACTACTGGTTTGCGGCTAGGGTTGACTCGTAAGACGTTTCAATCGATTATCAAACAACAATCGATATCGATAAACAGTTCAATCGATAATCAACAACAATCAATTAAGGCGACGGTGGCAAGAGGCGACTGGATCGATTATCAACAACAATCAATTAAGGCGACGGCGACAAGAGGCGACTGGATCGGATGAACAGTACGATGAAATGTGCGTTGAACAGTGAATCGGATGAACAGTACGGTGAATAGTGAAATCAATGAATAAACCTACAGCTCTGATACCATGTTAGAAAATGAATAGGGTTGAAGGAGACGATGAATATGCTGAAGGTTTCAAACCTCGATATATTGATTGAGAGAAAACGTACAATATGAAAAGTAAATAATGAGTAATCTAACCTAGAGTACAAAATACAACATATATATACGAAGACTAAATGGGCATGGACCCTATACTGACATGGGCCTGGGCCCTCTATATATATTAACAAACTTGTTACCACAATACCTTAATTTATATAGAACGTACAACTGTATGGTCCTATAAACTTAATTCCTATAAAGTAGTCTATTATGATATTTCGACATACTTGACATCCTTTAAATCCAAATTTTATCATAGTGAAATTTGAAATGATGGATGAGTTGGCATACCACAATTCGTAACCTTTCACGAGTTTCTTTGGCACAAGCGTCTCCTAGAGTAGCAAAGTTTTCAAGGAAACCCAATCCATACTCAACAAATTCATGAGGCTTCACGGTCAGAAGGTCCAAGACCTGCTACCAACAAGAAAAAACTTAATTTGTGTTTGAGATCAACAAATAAATGTATTTAATTTATGTTGCTAATCCTAGGACTATTTACTAAACACTTACCGCCTCTTACCAGGTAACTAAACACTTATTTCTTCTTATTGTGTAAGAGACACTTACCACGTAAGGAATAACAACAATATACCCGTGCCATTTTGGTAGTAGAGAATCTTTTCCGGTAAATGAGATAGAGACGATACAACAAAATTGGGTTTATAGGACACCTTTATAGGTTTAAGCTTAGAAGACCAAACAATAAAACATTCTATCTAAAAGTGTTGTAATAAGTTTAAAAGACGTTTTCACGTGTCTTAACAAGTTTCTTACCTATTATGAGAAGTGAGCACATCTTTTGATATGAAACTTGTTTTTACAAGACATTTTTTTCAAACGTTATCCTCAAAATAGGTCATGTGACGTTTTTCTAATTAACAAATTTCTAAAAAACTTGTTACAATACCCAAAAACATGTTATAAACTTATTACAACACATTTAGATATAATACACCCAATTTTGTGGAAAAAATATTTTATCAAGAGAATTATATAAAAAAATAAAATAAAACTTGTTCTTCGCCCATTAAATCCTGCAATTTAGATTTAAGCACATAGCCTTGTCGGCCACTACTCTTAGAATTAACAAAAACAACAACGGGCGATTCAGGGGTACCGAGAGGAGATTCATCACCACTACCATTATCGACGAGATAATGGCATTTTCCAGCATCAATACTTTTAGCCGCAATGGCGTCACAGATAGCAAGGCACAAATATGCAGGCATCGTCATCTCCCACCTCAACTCACCTCTGGAAATCCTCATTCCCGACAATGAACACCTTTTGATCGATTCTTTCACCAATGACTTACTTGCCGCTTTATTCATCCTGGCCTCCGCCCCCGATGATGCCATTTTCCTTTGGATTCGATCTCCGAAATCCTAAATATTTACACAAACAACGATGATTATTGTATGAGGCCTATTCGAAATTGACGTTAAGTTTGTGGAGAGATAGCAATATATTGATGTGACAAAAAACAAACAATATAAACATGTCTATGGCTTGGTGTGCCACGTTAAGTGGTGGAGGTCGTGTTTTTCAAGTCCAGCGGAGGTGAACTTCTGTTTTTTCTTTTGTTATTTTTGTTCTTTCGATCGACGCCCATAATATCGCTCCACGAGAAATCGATACGTGCTCTCGAGATATATAAACATCCGAATTTCAGTTTTTATGCTTGTATTGCCTCAAATTAATATCATGATTATGCTTAACGTTATTGTTCACCCAAAAAAACAATAATTTAAGGGCTTTTTATTAAACACTTATTCGTGCTTACTTAGCAATTAAACAAACTTTGTTTTGAAGGTTTTCTTTCTCTCATCTCTCCTTGTGACATATACATATGGTTGGTTATGTTATTATGTGTTTTTGAAATATTAGGTTTATTTATTCGTTTTAAAAGTGTTAATTACAATTTTGGTCGCTTGTCTATGGCTGTTTTTTGGTTTTCGCCCTTTGTATTTGTGAAGTACATTGCATCCAAATTTTGTGTTTTTAAACCCAAATAAGTTTGTCCATTAACATCGTTAGAGGAGACTCCATTAAGTACATAAGTGCAAAGAAGTTGATATCCCTCAAGAAACGCCCCATGAAGTTGGTTATGCGAGAGGGTTGTTTGGTTCATGGAATTGGAATGGCAAATTCTATTGACCAAATTCTAAGCTCATGTTTAGTTCATGGAATGAAAGTGATGGAATACTTCCAATTCCAATGAATTCCACAATTCAGAGAATTCATCATTCCTTGACTTAAGTGAAGGAATTGAATTCCTACCAACCAAACGCGTTGTCAAATTCCATTACAATTCTTTCGATGGATTCCAATTCCATCAAATTCCATTATGTGAACCAAACGTCCCCTATGAGTTCTCAAATCCTTTCACGCTTTCACCCAAAATCTATTCACCAAATTCAACATAAAGCGTGTACCCAAAAGCTATTCACTCAAATGTACCACAAACTTTTCAATAGGTTAACAGATGTTTTTAGAAGTACTCCCTCCATCCAAATTAAGCATCCATAATTCTATTTTAGATTGTCCCAAAATAAGTGTCCAGTTTCAAAACTAAGTTTTCACATTCCCCTAAACCCGAATTATGAGATGAACAAAAGTTCTCTCTCAAATACCAAGGGTAAAACTATCATTTAGTTACTTAAAAAGTGTAACAATTACACATTCCTAAAATTGTGTTATTTTCATTATAGACATTTACTTTGAGATGGAGAGAGTAAAAGTAATTATAAAAACCTATTAAAGAATCTATGCATTGGGACGTCTTAGATGTATTTCATTTAATAGATGTTTTTGGAAGAAATAAAGGGAACTTTGGTTGGGGTATTGAGGAGTAAGAAATAAGAATGATTAAAAAAAAGGTGGCTTAAGTTTGATATAAACTTGCATTGAAAAAACTACCACATTCTTAATGTTGTGAGTTTTGGTAACCCTAGATGAAACATCCATTTGCTAGGAGTCGGGGGTCATGGGAGCACAACCCGAAATCCATTAATTTTCATACCTTCCACCCTAATTCCAACAAATAATAACCAATTTAGATGATATCAAAAAAACAATAATTTAGCAATTACCCACTCACCATTTTACTTATTTAGGACCATGACCATAAACTAAATACAAAACCACTTAAACCACTTTTCAGGCCTTTAAATAACAAAGAAAAACCACCCTCTCCAATGTCCACTTTATACCCCCCCCCCCAAATAAAATAAAAGCGAACCCATAATCAGATTATCAAAATACAAACCACCCACTCCAATAAATCCAACGTTTGTAGGTGAAAAAACATCTAATCCACCAGCCAAGCAAATTGATCAAAATGATAGAATCCAAAATAAGGAACCAAGCAAACAACTTATGTTGTAATCCCAACCATATAACAGAACCATAAAAGAAGAAAATTAATTTCAAAAAAGGAAAATAGAGCAACAATACACCAATTTGGTATTCCATCAAAAGATCCATATAACACATATTAGAGTGTTGAATTTTTTTCTCCAAAGTCAAAGAATAATGGAATCCAAAATAGTGCCTAAAGCATATTCGATGCTTGTTTCAGACCAATTCAACTCACTTGAAACCCACGGTACCCACTGTGGTTTTCACGCACCTCATGCAACTTCCAATTGCCTTTTGCTTGTCCACGTGAGTCTCATGTGATCAAAGGAGATAATGGGTCGGTGGGTTACAATCAACAATTAATATGGTTTTCTCCATTAAGCGTGAAACTCTCTCTTCACTCTCTACGTCTCTCTCTCTAAAATAAACATAGAGATTAGTTTTAGAGGAAGGCTTTTTATTCGATTCTCCATTGTAATTTCATTCCAAGCAATGTACTTTATCATCGTGATAGTGAACTTCTCGGTGTCCTCCTCCGCCCGTGGTTTTTTCCATTCTGGGTTTTCCACGTAAATACGGTGTCGTTTTTCTTCGTTTATTTTCTGCACTTGTTTACATACGTGTGTTGGTGTTTCGATTATTTGTTTTATTTGTTCGTCGAAGTTTTCGGTAAATAATTCTCATTTCCGCTTGAATCAATACGGTTCTAATTCGGAGCATCGATTTTGGGTTGGTTATCGGAACATTACGGTTCCATTTTTATAACATAGAGAGTTGTCCAAGTAACACAACTCTTCAGTAACCACATTCATCATTTTGAAACCACAATTCGTCTTAGAGGGTTGTCCAAAAAAAAGCATATCAATGAAAATAAACAAATTGATGAGTCTGCATTCTTTGTTTTACAACTTGTATGAAAAAAAAGAACGTAAAAGTTGAATGTAAATAGACCCTAGCAAAGTAATGTAGAAACATGGAAATGTTCAAAAAAATCTTTGTACCTTTGTTGGAACCCGCACAAGAATACAACTCCAACTGCACCTGCAATCTACATGACATTTCAAAACGCTTTAAAAGTAGAAAGAAAAAGGTTGTGTAAAGGTTTCATAAACAAAAAAGATTACTTCACTAATGACAAGCTAAAATAATCTAGTTTGGCATTGTGAAGGTGGAGTATTGTTCGAATCACATACAACTCCCATGTAGAATGTCGTAACAACCAATATCGAAAAGATGAACTTGAAGATTTCAAAATCAAAGTTCTATAGGAAAACAATAGATGATAATATGCAACAAATCGGATAAAAACATGGGTTTTATTCAATTTAGAATAGCTTTTGCATCAAAACCTGCAAATATCCTCGAAAAAATAGTGAGCACAATGTTCTATCTTCAGAAGTCTTGATCTTGATCTTCTTTAACTTGTTCCCGTATTTTGCCAACGACTTGATCATTCTCGTCATATTTTAGCATTCAAATGGAATCCCCCATTGATAACAACCTCTTCAAGGAATCATGAAACTTGAATCCACCAGACAATTAAGAAGATGATCCACGAATCAAGATTCTTAATAAACCACTAAGACCTCTTCTGTAATGGAAAATGACGCAAACAAGATCTAAAATTAATTAAAATAGTAACAACAACAATAAAGAAACAATGTAGATTGGTAAAAGTTTTCTATAAATTGTACATTTGCTTTCAACATAAAATAAGAAAAATGATAAAAATAAAACATCTTAACAAATATAACTTTACCTATTACCTCTACAAATGTGTTATCACCAGGAGATTTTGGTTCTACAAAAAAAAACATATGATTTATGTCTGCAAAATAGGGGTTAGATGTACAGAGACATGTAAGAATCGATCACCACACATAAAACCAACATCAAGATTCCCATGATTTTAAGTCCTGAAATCTTCAAAATATGTATTCGTAACCCGTTAGCAACATCGAAAGTTGGAATGCGTACGTCTATCGTTGGCATTTGATTACTTAACACAACTTCAAGAAACAATCTTTAATTCTAGAGAGATTTTTGATAATTTAAAATTGGGAAGGTGCTGAGGGATTTCGGGAGTATCTTGAGAGATTTAGGGACAATATTTGAGCACACCGATTACCGATTTGAATTTGAATGTGAAATTTGAATTTCATAAGGCTGAAAGATTTTAGTAGGAGGCCTCTTAGAAAGGAAATGTCAGAGCAACATTGGGGAATGAGAGACTAGAAAAGCCTACTTTTGAAATTTGAATTTGAAATTTTTGGATCTAAACCTGTTCTTGAGATTTTCTTGCAGTAGGAGTAGGAATAGGAAAAAGAAATTTGAAGTGAATAAGGAAATGGAGTATGAAGAAAGCTCAAATAGGAAGGTAAAGAGTTGAATAATGAAGAAAGTAAAGTTGAACTTTTCAACTTTTTAGTGGTGGGTCCAGAAGTTGTACCTCATGCATATCTGGTTGTCTTTAAGAAATTTCAAGGTTTTTATGCATAAATTGATAGTAATCTATGCATAAGGTGTTGTAACTAAGAGTTTCGGCCTAAACGCATATTAATGTAGTACTAGCAGTGTGCCCGTGCAATGCACCGGGTGAGCAAGGTGTGGAAGTTATTGTAAATGGAAAATAAAAAGCCCTTAGGCGTGTAGCTCAGTTGGCAACAGAGTATAACAATTTTGCTCAAATACACAACATGTTCAAGTTCAAATAATCCTATTCGTAAATAGGCTTGAATCCCTCTGCTGGTCTAATGTCAAACCTTATAACTCCCTAAAGGCAGAATCCATTAAAGCAAACAGATTCTACCAAAAGGGCCATGCTAATCGGTATAAGAAACACAGAGTCTAATGTAGGTAACAACACAGGCTAGATCAAAGATCAACCGCCCCTGTACAATATTGCCATTAAGGTGGTGGGATCAAAGATCAACCACCATCTAGGATCTATAATAAGAGACCAAGGAGGGGGGATCAAAAACACACCCCCTAGTATAAGAGTTGAACAGCCCCAAGACCCAAACGTGTCCACAACAGTCCTATTAATAAGATTTAATCAGCAACTACAGGTTTAAAAAGTTCCAAAATAGGTGGTAATAATCAAAAGGACAACAACCAGGTCAATTTGGCCAATGGCCATTGCAAAAGACCAAAATCTGATGTCATAAATCCATAATAACAGCTTAAAAAATAGAATAATTAACGAAATCAGAAAACCAACTGTTTTTCCAAAGTTGAGACCAGTATCTAGAGGAACAAACTTTGAACTTCTAATCGTAACAGAATTTGACAATTGGACTGTTAGCGCACAAATCTATTGGATTCAAGATCATCCAATCTGAAGACTGGAATCTGAAGCTAATGCTGAAAAGTCGGCTCTTAATATAAGTCTAATGTCGTTTGTAATAAAATGTCAAAGTTTATTGTATTTTAAGTATTTTAGTTATAAGTCCTAAATATCTAGATATTATGTTTTATTAGATATTTAGATAGATATTATATTGTTTTGTTTAAGTTAGGTGAGATATTAGCATATCTCATATTACAACACAACTAACAATCAGAACACTCTTCATAGAGAGAAACAGTGAGAGAGCTTAAACAGAGAAACAATATCAACCTTTGTAATCCGCGTTTGTAGTCTAAATAGGTTGGTAATCATATCTTGTTTGTTGTTTGATTATCTGGTAAACGATCGTGTTCAATCATAAACGGACCCACAATTGGTATCAGAGCAAATACCCGATTCAAATCAAATTTAGAACTGTGTTCTTCATCGACTCTGTGTTCTTCATTTCAAAATCATTTTCGAGTTTTAGAGTGTTTTTGGTATTGAAATCGATCAGGCAAGGATCGATTAGTGTGCTAGATCGTTTGGGTAGTGTTTAATTTCAGTATTACACTTCAATCGATTCAAATTTTGTGATTTTGTTGCAAAACTTTTCACTAGTTCAACTCACTTTTCCATCGATCTAATTTTCAAAAAGTGATTTTTGCTGAGATCAAGTGTTTATAATCTGTTCTAGATTGATTAGTGGTCAATTTGTTAGAATTTGGGGCTACTAATCGTTGACAAACAGGTTTATTTGAGCAAACAAAGCCGATTTTCGAAGAACAGGGACGAACTCGCGAGAAACGAAGTTTACGCCAGTTCATAATGACTTTTGCGCCACGTACTGTTCGCGCAAAACTCTTTTGCGCCAACTTCATCTCGCGCAAATCTACCTTTGCGCCACACAAGACTCCGGTCACAACAGTATACCGGTCGACAACTCCGGTTTACGCCATCAACTATTCGCGCAAAACTCAAAACGCGCGAACCACTTCTCACGCAAACTTTGCTTTGCGCCATACAAGTCTCGCACAAAACTTCCAGTTCGCGTGACCCGTCTCTCACGCAAATCCTTTTTTTGCGCCAGACCCTTCTAGCGCAAAGTTGACTTTGCGCCAACCTCTCTTAGCGCAAAATTGTGCTTTTGCTCCAGTTCCAGACGGTTAAAATTTGGAAATTTTATTTCTGAATTTTATTTGGATTAATGATCATATCTGTCAAGTTCTTTTGTTACAGGAATCATGGATGATGATTTCTTTGCTCCACTTAGAGAGAAAAGTTTGTCTCAGAATATTTCAGATGTTCAAGAACAGTACAACCTTGATCAGATGTCTATTTCAAAAGAATTTTTATCATCTGCAACTGATATGAAATCTACTGTTTTAGAAAGAGGAAAATATGAGCAGTGGAAAATCCATTTCTTAGACTTTATTGACAAACATGAATTGAATACTTATATCAGATTATCGTTGTAGGAAGGGATGATGAAAGTTCCAACAATGTTCAATACTTTTCGAGGAGCTTATGGATTTATGGAAATGAAAGTGGTTCCCGTATACCTTAATGAATACACAGATGAGCAGAGAAGGAGACATGAAGCTGATAAATTTGCCAAAATTCTTATCCTGAAAGAAATTTCAGAAGAGATTACTATTCAAATTAATAGCAGACTTTGCAAATGGGCTTCAGCAAAACAGTTATGGGATCAACTTGAAGAGATATCAAAATTGTCTCCAAAAGAAAAGGTAATGGTTTTCAAAACTGAGAATGATAAGTTGAAAAGAAAGATCTCAGACTTAGGAGATCAAAGTGTCCAGATCCTGCAAGCAGCTTCTGTTGAAGGCTATGAAGAAAAGATAAAGGATTTGGAGAGTACAAACATTGAGATTCAAAAGAAAATATCTGAGTTTGTGAAGAAGTTCTCAGATCTTTCCAAGAAGAGTATTGAGGAGAAGAAGGTGATTGAGCTTAAAAGTATAAAGCTTTCTCAACAAGTTTAGTAACTTTGAGAAAGTAATCATTTTAGAAAGAGATCAGTTTGCCAAAGAGAAGAAGGCAATTGAAAAGACGAACGTTGGATTCTTAAAAGAGATATCAGATGGAAGAAAGGGTGCAAAGAAGGAATTTGAAAAAGAGAGGAGCACCTTTGAAGCTGCAATTAGAAAGCTTAATGCAAAGCTATCTGAACTTTCTAAGAGTGCACAAAAAGAGAAGAAAAAGAAGTGTGATCTTGAGACGAAGATTGACCTTCTTGTCAAACGAAGAAATAATTATTCTTCAAAGATTGACGAGCTTGAAAAGATTATTTCAATGGTGGTGGTGACTGAGCACAAGACTCTAGAGTCAATTATCCACTCACCTAAAGATGATTCAGCTGATTCAGAATGCTCTTTCAAGTCAGCTGCAAGTTCAACATCCAAATCTGTTTCTTCAAAAAGGTCAGTTAAATCTTCTGATCAAATTCGTAATTCTAACATTTTCTTTGATAGAAATACCGATGGTTCAGGTACACATCAAAGAAGGAGATGCAACTACAAAGAAGCTGAACTGGTCTGGAACAGGAAACCAGTTGAAGCAAAGAAGAAATATGAGTTGAAATGTAAAAACTCATGTGTACATACGCCTAATGCCAAGAAGAACAATGCACATAAAGGTAAACCTGATTTTGTCTACACGAGAGATAAATTAATCAGTTTGTCAAGTAAGAAATTCTATTGTTCTTATTGTCGTACACATGATCCTGTTCATAAGAGTAGTGACCATTACTGGTATGGTTCTTACTCTGTTACCCCCATAAGAACTGCAATTACCACTCATGGATCCAAATACCAGTGGGTACCAAAGAAAAGGGATAATTATGTGTTGCAGGCACCTACTGTCAAGGGGCAGTAGGAGAATGAAGGCTCTTGAATACAACAGTTCAAGACCCGGACATCAATATAAAAAAGGCTTCTAAGTATATCAGCTTAGAACCCGTACACACCTCCTAGTATTAGAGTTGAACAGCCCCAAGACCCAAACGTGTCCATAAAAGTCCTATTAATAAGAGTTAATCAACAACTACAGATTCAAAAAAGTTCCAAAATAGGTGGTAATAATCAAAAGGACAGTAACCAGGTCAATTTGGCCAATGGCCATTGCAAAAGACCAAAATCTAATGTCATAAATCCATAATAACAACCTAAAAAATAGAATAATTAACAAAATCAGAAAACCAACTATTTTTCCAAAGTTGAGACCAGTATCTAGAGAGGAACAAACTTTGAACTTCTAATCGTAACAGAATTTGACAATTGGACAACTCCAAAACAGTAGCAGAAATCGTAAAAGCACCCGCTCTGTTGTAAAAATGAATAATTGAAAGCAGTCCCAATTAAAAACACTGAGTCCAAATAAATTGCAAAATCTGAGACCAAAACAGATAAGAAACATCAAAACAAGACATTTCCCTACAATGATACTAAAATGAAAAAAAAAACGCGAAGACAGATTGAGCAAAAACCAACAATCTCAGACCATGAAGGCTACTGTTTCTGATTCATAACCACCTCCATGTGAAATTCCAACCTCCAACCTCCAAGAAAAACATGATAAGAGGGATATACCTGCACAAAGACATAATAAACGCTCAAACATGAAGCTTGACATGGCAGTAAATGAAAGGTGTCAAAGTTTATCACATTTCCATGAGAACAGAAAACAAAAGTAGACACGTACTTCAGCGATATGTAAATGTTGCCTCTCATTAACTTCTAAGAGAAACTCTTTTCACAGAGGCTCCCCACCAGATTTATCCAATACCTACATACAACATGCTTCGCTATTCACAGCCTACCCCAACCTTATATTACTCATATCAGAAAACCAATGTCAATGCAAATCATAGTCCTGTACATATTTGTTCCCTTCTAAGTCTAGTAGATCATGGCACATTGCATCACAAGTCCATTCATGAAGATGGGTGCAATCTCAACCTATACATTGTTATACAGACAATAAGAGGTGAAAAAATATGTCCAAGCAATCAAATAACCAATTTTATCATAATGCAATATTAATGCTCTAAAACTTGTTCAGTTTTGCAAACTTACTTTCTTCATTAGCACATGAATCATCTAAAACACCCTTGATGAACCTAAAACTCGAGAGAAACAAAAGAAGTATGATTCTTCCTTACAATTAAAATCACATGAGATGATATATATGTATTATATTTGCATGATAAAAAGGAATTTGCTCTCCTACGACGGTTCGAACCACCGATGAAGTATCAAATTTCAAGATTGTTGTTATATATTTGGGACATGAAATATATGACATCAAGAACCAAATTGCCACTAATTTTAACTTGAAAAGTAAAACCAAACGAATGGAAAAGAAAAAAAATACAACTGACTTCATAAAATAAAAAAAGAGAGTGAACTAAAGCAATTACCAATTGATTATTCTCATTGAAATGTAAGCCTACCTTTGGAATCAAAATCACCAAGCAGATCATTAATCAGACTCTCAAGTCGATCTTCACACAAAAAACATAAACGATAAGAAAACAGATAAAACCCTAACATGCAGAAAAGAATAAAAATCAAACAACAATACAATAGAAACCCTAACTCGAGAAAGACACAAACCCTAAGTCGTTACATGTGCATTCTTGAAGGAATTATGGAAGAAGATGAACAATTAACTCTATGCATCTGCCTCGAGTATATGATTAAGAACTGCAAATTCCCGATTAAGATGAAAGAAATTGATTAAAAAAAACTTACATGAGGAAGAGCGAGAGAGCAGATGGAGATAAAAACTTACCTGATGATGGAAGACCTTTTATCTTTCTGATGATGTACACGATTATCAAGCATCATTTGAAATTTGAAATTGTAGAGTAGAAAGAGACAGAGGTAGGGATTCGTTCCAGAAGAAAAGAAAGTTGCAATGAGAACTATTGAAACTGTTTTGGAAGAAAGGGAGGGTTCAGAGCGTCTATTTTTGGTCAAGGAGTCATGGAGGTAAATCAATGCAATAAGAATCTTGTACTTTATGCATATGGAGTTGTAATTAAAAGTTTTATGAATTTTTTGTATAAAATGGTTGTACTTTATGCTTAAAGAGTTGTCTTTGAGAGTTTTTGCTTAAATGCTTATTAATGTAGTATAGATATATATTAGGGTGGGTTCAAATGAAAATTCAGTTTTCATTGTGCACATAAGTACCAATCTTAGCCATTGATCAAAACTTAGAAAACTAATCAATGGTTAAAACATAATAAGATTAATTGAGAAGTGATTACGGACAAAACTGTAAGTTTGAATCAACGTCTACCATGTTTGCCTTTTTATTTTCTTTTTTAATTAGAAAACTTTTACCTCCTTAAAGTTTAAAATATATTATCTAAAAAATTACTAATATTTTAATCAAACAAAATACATGAAAAAACGCGAATTTCGTGCACTTCGATATGACATCTATCTCGATATACTTTTTTTTTTCATTTTAACCATTTTTTACGTGAAATGCTATATATATGTTTTATTCATTATGAATATGTATGCACGTCCCCGGGTGTCCACATTCAATATGAATAACAAAGGTGAACGTTCATTCACAATTCATGATGAATAATACAACATTATTAATCCCAAATGCAAGTGTCTCAACACAAATCAAACATAAATCTCACAAATGTTATTGATCTTCAATCAAGATTACAATCCTCTCTAACTACAAAATTTCTCTTTATATATGCTCTCTCAATGAATATAATGAAAGCATACACTTAGAATACAAAGAGAAAAACTATGTATACCTACAACTTACAAGGATACAAAACTTAGCTAACACTAAATCTTTGACTTTTCATTTAAAGACTTTGACTTTACTCTGTGAAGCTTTGACTTGAGGATTTCAATCTTCAACCTTGATGATCTCTGATGCAACATTATTAGCTCTAACAATCTCCCCCTTTGGATTCGAGATCATACTTTAAAAGAAAAATTTATAATCTCCCCCTTTGTATTCACTTTCTCTACTCAGGTAGTCAAGATCATTCTTGAAAAGAATTTCAGCTTTAACGAACACTTTCCCCTTTTTTTGGAATGACTTCAAATTTTAACAATGTACCTTAAAGTCTGTAACAATATCCTCTTTAAAGAATCGAGATCATTCTTCAAAAGCAAAACACGGCTTTAACAATCTCCCACTTCCTTAACTGACATTGTCTTCAGAAAAGAAATTATCTTCAACTTTAGCTCACTTTTCTCTTTCAAATAATCTTAAAAGAAAATTTCTGTTAACTTCAACAAACTTTGAGAAATTATTGAATCAACAAATTCTGAACTGTCTTTCTTTCTTTGAAACTACTTTATCTTCCTTTTGTAACTCTCCATAAATCATTTCTTGAAATCATATCTCAGAAACAACTTTTTCATCCTATTCTGTCTCCCTCTTTTTGATGATTGTGAGCAGTAGCATCATCAAAACTTTGCATGAAAAAATATTCATCCAATTTCTGACCAATAACCTTATCTGATCTTTCCATCTGATATTTGGAACATCTGTCAATTCATAAATGATTCCAAATCTTTTCAAATTCAGAATAGAATGGTAAACCTGAATCAACAAACGAATCAATTAACATGCCTGTAAGTAGCACGAAGCCACTTAGTATAACGAATGTACTGTACAAAGAGTTTTATTGATGTTCACTCCCCAAGACTTCCATCCAATCATCGAAAAACACAAGGTAATTCTATGAATGTTCCGACAGAAAAATAATTTTTTTGTGTGAATATGCATGTGTATGAAAGAATTAGCAATATGTGTCATTCAGACTCAACAAGTTTTCCACGACTCAATGTGCATGATCGAATGTCGAAGGTGGAGCAGACTTCCTTCTGTTTCAATATCCAAGTCTTCCAAGTGAAGATCAGATAGCATATGCGCTGCATCCCCATGAAAACATGAAAGATTTCTTTGTTGAGAAAGAAATAAGTGGCTGGTGGGGTTTATACAAGAGTTGGCATGGGATCACTGCCTGTTTCAACGATGTTCACAAAAGAATTGTGAACAAATCAATAATGTGGATGCTCGACATAGGAATTAGCGGGTACAGAGTTCTCATATTCTTTTAACTCTGTTCACTCACACTCTTTCTTTTTAACCATTTAGCTCACTTCTAACCAAACTCTCTTTTCCATTTTACCTCATCTCAATGATAAAATCTCAACCCTTTGAGTTATCTCCCCCACTCTTTGAGGTATGACCCCTCGCCTCTCGATCACTCAAGAATAACTTCTTGGGTAGGAAACACTGATTATCGTGAATCCATAAAAGTTCTTTATGTTATCACACGGATCCCATGAAAATTTGTCCTAAAAGCATGATGATCAAAAATTTAACTTGAACAATTAAAGCTCAGTAATAGGAATGACAATGTCAGATAAATGTATTCTCAACAAAAATATTAGCATGAATATTTGAGCATTTTGAACTTTGAAGATTTCTCACAACAAGTATATTGAATGATTGAAAGGAATACAAAAGACTTGTTTGAGAGTCTGACAATGTATCGAAAGATCAAATATGAATGATAATCATTTAAAGCTTAGGTCATGAAAGAATTTGAAGGTGTCTATATGAACAAATATAGACTGTCATGAAAGAATCGCTCAATTTTGAATGAATTTAATGCTCAACAACTGTGAAATTCAAACAGGGTGTATTACCATGGAAAATTGTTTCAATATAAGACATGGTAATAACAAAATCAACAAGAAATACTAAACCGGTGTGCATGAATACTTGATAGTATATGGAAAACATAATACACAAGTTTTTATCTTTGGAAACATACGGTTAGTTAATCAAAAAAGTTCATAAACAAAAACATTTAAAATCACACTTCTAAAATTCATAAAATCTTTTTGAGAATCGAGAAGTGGTTTGAACGTTTATGAAGAGAATGTTTTCATGCTTGAAAGTCATCCATCTTTCAAACACATTGAGATTAAGGTTATAAAAATCTTACATCTCATAACTCCGCCTCAATGTCAAGATTGAGTGAATAAAACTTGTAAGCTCCCCTTCAAAATCTGGAGAACGTAAAAAAAAATCGTCAAAAATACCAAAATCTTAGACAGAGTAAAACATTGAAACACGAGTTCTGATCCGATTTAATCAGTAGTCAATATTTCACAAAAGATTGAGTGTTAAACTTATGTATATAGAAATCATCAACTCCCTATGAATATATGCATTCAGAAAAATATGTCAGTACAAATCATATTCAAATTATCTAACTCCCCTTTGAAATACGATCATATGTTCTTAGTACTCACTCCCCCTGAAATCATGAGCAAATCTTTAGTGCAAATATCATACAGATTATGAAATAAAGACATGAAGAAAAATTATAAACCAAACTGTACAAAGCAAATACGGATTGTGTAAAAATCATGTTTTGAGATTCCGCATGCCTAATATTGAAATCAGAAAATTAAATCTCTTTTCATCTAACGACTTAGTGAAAATATCAGCAAGTTAATAATCCATATGACCAAGTACAATTCGATCGTAACTTTCTCAATATGGTCTTTTATAAAATGATATCTCACGTCTATGTGCTTTGTCTTGGTATGCTAAACAATATTTTCAGGTATAGAAAATGCGCTCTTCAAGTCACAGTAAATCGGTATCTTGTTATACTGGACGCCATAGTCTCGTAGCTGGGTTCGCATCCACAACAATTGAGAACAACTGATGACAACAACTACGTATTCTACTTATGTTGTTGAAGTGGATACACAGAGTTGTTTCTTCGATGCCTAAATAACGAGCTTGTCTCCCATGAATTATATATGACCTGGCGTACTTTTCTTGTCTAACATGCAACACCGATTAGACCCTTAGATTGATTCAGTCGATACAGAGGTGCGCTTGAAGTGGGGGTGTGCTTCCCCTATTGGGTTGGGCCCTTCCCCAAAAGGGCCCACCATCGGGTCATAATCGCCCATGATCTGCATCTGAATATGTGGTTAGTTCGAATCATGTATCCTTAGGATACCACAAACCAAGATATGTGGTTCCCTTCATATATCTAAATACAGCCGAAAGATGAGACTCTTTGGGTTTGGCCTGATATCTCGCACACAAACAAGAAAAAGGTGAATGTTCGGAAACCAAATCTAATTTTGTGTTCTTTAAGTACCTTTTTCTACTTGATCTTTGATAAAATGATACCTGATATATATGTGCTGAGTTTTGGAATCCTGCATCGGATTTGCCGTTATTACTATTGCACTTTTAGAATTGCAGTAGATGGGGAATTTGTTTAACGTATATCCGTAGTCTTTAAGCTACGTCTTCATCCACAACACTTGCGAACAACAACTAGCAGCCGCTACATATTCTGCTTCGGTCGTAGAAGGTGATTCCCAAATTTGTTTCTTCGAAGACCAACTGACTAATTTGTCTCCCAATAACTGACAGGCTCTGGACGTGCTTTTTCTGTCTAACTTATTACCTGCATGGTCTGCATCTATGTAGGAAATTAGTTCAAACCAAGAATCTTTCGGATACCAAAGGCCCATATTTAGTGTGCCTTTAAGAAAATGTAAGATTCTTTTAATATCAGCAAGAAGGGATTCATTCAGATTCGCTTGATATCATGCACAAAAACAAGTAGTGAACATTATATCAGACCTACTTGATGTCAAATACAGAAGAGCGCCAATCGTGATTCTGTAAGTCCATTGATCTACTGATTTTTCGAAGATATCAACTTCCAACAAACTTCCAGATTGCATGGGCGTCTTCATGGGAGTTGAATCAGTCATATTAAATTTCTTAAGCATATCTTTAATATACTTTGACTGGGTAATGAAAATCCCTTTCGGGGTTTGTTTAACTTGTAATCCCAAGAAAAAAATTCAACTCTCCCATCATTGACATCTGAAACCTACTATTCATGATGTTTTGGAATTCATCACAAAGCTTAGGGTTCGTAGAGACAAAAATAATATCATCTACGTAAATTTGTTCAAGAATCAAATCCTCGCCTTTTTTCTTCAAAAACAAAGTGGTGTCGATAGTACCATTGCGGAATCCATATTCGGAGAGGTACACTGTCAATGTCTCATACCACGCGTGCGGTGCTTATTTCAGTCCATAAAGAGCTTTATCAAGCACGTACACGTGATCTGGATATTTTGGATCAATAAAAACTTATGGCTGACTCGCATACACCTCTTCGTGTAGGATATCATTCAGGAATGTTGATTTAACATCTATCTGGTACAATTCGATATTCTTATGAGCGACATATGTAAGAAAAATCCATATGGATTCAATCCTGGAAATGGGTGCATAAGTCTCCTCATAGTCTATGCCTTCTTGCTGGTTAAAGCCTTTTGCAACCAATCGTGCCTTGTTCATGACAATTATACCAGCCTCATTCTTCTTATTTCGAAAGACGCATTTAGTTCCAATAATGGTTTTATCCTTGGGTCTTGGTACCAACCTCCACACCCCGTTCGTTTTGAATTCATTTAGCTCATCTTGCATGACATTTATCAAGTTCGGATCTTTCAGTGCTTTTGGCGGCTTTTTAGGTTCCATGTTGCTTAGAAAATTCATGAACATACAATAATATGCAGATGCAGATCTGGTTGTTACTTTTGCATTCGGATCACCAATGATATTTGTTGGAGGATGTGCCTTTGTCCATCTGTGTGTGCTCGGTAGATGTTCAATATATGTCTGATTATTTGTCTCATCAAATTCATCTTGTACCGCAGACAATTCAGTTTCATGTGTTTTAGACTTGTAGCACTTGGTGATGAAATTGCTTCTTGAAGTTGTATTTCTGATGGTAAATCTCCGGACATAGCTGATGTTGAGGTTGGGTCAACGGAAGGTAAACTAGCTCAACTAAACTGTCTGGTGTAGCACTCTCAGAAGTAACTTGTTCTTGACTAGTTGAAGCATCACTAACTCCTTCAGACGGGGCAAATATGTCTGCACTTGTAGTAAGTGTGTTAGTATTCTTTGAATTGTCTTGCTTGTTATCTTCTGTAATCATATCATTAAAAGCATCAAAGAATAACAAATCAAGATCTGATTCAGTTAAGGTTTGAGATTTAGAAATCTTATTTTGTTTTAGCTCAGGTTCTACTCCTTTTGATGTAGAAGCTTTATCACTAGCTGCGAGTTCTGAACTGAAGTGTTCATAAGTCCTTGTTGAGGATTCATCAAATGATACATTAGTTCTTTCAATCACAGTCTTTGTCCGAGTATTCTAGACTCTGTATGCTTTGGATTGTAGAGAATCGCCAATAAATACTCCTTCATCAACCTTCTTTTGGAATTTTGATAGATGCTCTCTATCGTTTAGCATCCAAACACACGAAAGAATTTAACCGTAGGTTTTCGACCATTTATAATCTCATAAGAAGTTTTTATTAAAACGTTTATTAATTATGGTCCCGTTCTGTGAGAAGCATGCAGTGGCTACTGCTTCAGCCCATAAGAATAAAGGTAGATCAGAGTAAGCTAGCATTGTACGTGCTACTTCTACCAACATCCTGTTCTTTCTTTCAACGACCCCATTCTGCTGAGGTGTCATGGCTACTGAGAAATTGTGCGATATGCCAACTGATTCAAGATGACTCTGAAGAGTTTCATTTCTGAATTCGGTTCCGTTGTCAGTTTTGAGTTGTTGAACTTGGCATTCAAGAAGAACTTGTATGTTTTTAATGAACTTAATGATTAGATCTGGAGCTTTAGACTTAAGCCGCAAGAATTCAAGCCATGTGTACCGGGAATATTCATCAATCATCAACAGTATGTACTTCTTCCCATTTATGGATTGAGTCCGCATTGGTCCACATAAATCCATGTGAATATGCTGAAGTGGGGCAATGCACCTTGACAACATTTTTGACTTATGAGTACTTCTCCTCATCTTGCCCATCTCACATGCTTAACAAATAGACTATTTTTCCAATTTTAGTTATGGTAAACCAATGACCAATTCTTGGTTTCTGAGCTTGTTGATATCTCTGAAGTTCTGATGAGAAAACCTTCGGTTCTATAACCAACTGTCTTCTGATGTTTTTTTTGAGATAAATCAAACAGACTTTGATGCAACTAGTGTAGGAAAATGAACACCATATAGTTGACCCATTCTTCCTGCTTTAATCAACTCTACTCCACTCTTGTCTAGAATATAGCAGTAGTCTTCATCAAAACTGTTAAGTCCAAATATTGTATCCAAGATTTAATTAGAAAGTCAAAGCTACAAAGTCAACAATGTCAAAGTTATTAAAAGTCAAAGTTGTCTTGTTTTACTTAGTGGTTAAGTTTTACTTTTAGTTAGGTGGTTTAAATAGGTGTTTTAGCTTTGTAATCTTGTAAGAACTTCATTTTAAAAATCAGAAGTGTGGTTAATGTTCAAGATCTACTTTCTCTCTCTACTCTCTCTCTTTCTCTAGACTTTTATGTTTAATCTTGAGAATTTAGCTTGATTGTTTGGGATTTTATCTTCTACAATCGGTATCAGAGCTGAACCAAACTTTTCGAAAATGATTTGATCAAAGATTGAATTGAAATCTGGAGTTTTAAATCGAAAATTTGTGTTTTTCGAATTTTTTCAAGAACGTGAGTTTTGAATACTGTTACATCCGAATTTGTGTGAAAAATCATGTTTGTTTCAAGAAAATGGAATCATTGTATTCGTTTTATGATTAGAATTGATTCTTGTATTGATTACATATTATAATTCTAACTAATTCGATGTCAATTTTCGAAATTTGAGTTTTCTGGATATTTTCGTTTGAACATTGTTCTTGATTGTTTTTGTGTGAATTGTTGGTTTTAATTGAAAATTGATTGTATATTTGTGGTTAGTATTGTTTTTCGATGATGCTGATAAATTTTTTTAGATCAAATTTGCTGGTTTGAGTAGATTTGAGAAAGAATCTGCCAAGAACACGGTTTGCGCAAGTTCATACACTTTGCGCAAGATTCATAGACGGTTTGCGCAAGTTCATCCTCAAAGTTCATCTTGCAGATTTGCGCATCCCTTGGATTACGCAAACCTCATATTTGCGTATTCAGTTGGTCTCGAAAACCATAATTTGCGCAATTCAAGGATCACGAAAATCTAACTTTGCGCATCAAGTCCACTTTGCGCATCAAGGCAAATACGCAAAGTCACATTTGCGAATCCTTCGGTGTACACAAAGCTCACTTTGCGCATCAAGGCTAACACGCAAAGTTCACTTTGCGCATCAAGGCTCCTACGCAAACTTACTTTGCGCAACACGCTTATCCCGAGAACCTTACTTTGCGCAACTCTCTGCTTACGAGAACCTGTCTTTGCGCATCACGTTGATTCCGAAAAGCTTGGTTTGCGCAACTCATTACTTATGCAAAACTCAATCTTGCGCAAACAGTGTCATTTCCATACTTAGTCAAAATTTTCAAAACTGTAATATGTCCTTTAAATGTGAATTTTTTTTTTCTCTGGGGGCGCTGCCCCTTGACCCCACCCGCTAACCGGGTAGCGGGACCCCCGTGCTAAGTCTGCGGAGGGGGACATTGATTGTGATCAAATATTTTCTGATTTACAGTTTGGGAACGATCATTCTTATCAAGCTGTTTTCTTATTCAAGATGTCAAGTTTGTACAAATCTAAGATATCTGTTATTGAAGCTGAACGAAATGATCTAAAAATAAAAAATTCAAAATATCTGAAAAGGATTCAAGAGTTGCAACTTAAATTGTTTAACTGTGTTAAAACTCCTGAATGTATAAAGTGTACTGATAATATTTCTAAATTTTCAGGTATCGTCTATGAGAAGGAAAAAGAGATAAAAGAGAGAGTAGAGAGAGAAAGTAGATCTTGAACATTAACCACACATCTGATTTTTACAATGAAGTTCTTACAAGATTACAAAGCTAAAAGACCTATTTAAACCACCTAACTAAAAGTAAAACTTAACCACTAAGTAAAACAAGACAACTTTTACTTTTAATAACTTTGAGATTGTTGACTTTGTAGCTTTGACTTTCTAATTAAATCTTGGATACAATATTTGGACTTAACAATCTCCCCCTTTGTATTCAAGATTTAATAAAAATTTGACGCTAGTCTTCAGCACTTGATTCTTCAGCTTTTGTCTTTGACAACTTTGAACTTTGAAGCTTTAACAACCTTTAATCTTTCAGCCTTTAAAGAATCTTGAAAAGTCTTTTACACTTTGCAGCTTTGAAAGTCAACATGTCATGAATACAAAACTGGATTCTTGAAACACCTTTGAAACTTTAACTTTGAAACATCTTTCACAAACTTTGAACATCTTTGAAATAACTTTGATACTTTCTTTGAACAATGAAACAACTTTGAGGAATCTCTGATATTAAATCTTCATCTCTTTGATCTCTTGACTGTCTTCAGAGAAACAAACTTTCACAAATCATCTTGATTTATCTTTGAATAAACTTTCTTCAGAATCTTTTGACTTTGTATCAGCGGAAGCATTTTGAAATGACTTTTGAACATTCAGAATTTCTTCACAAGTATTTTCACTTTGACAACTCTTCATTGCTTTGAAATTGAATCTTTATAAAATTCTCCTCATTTAACCAAACTCTCATTTCCATTTTACCGCTCCACACAATGAGAATAACTCAACCGGATGAGTTATCTCCCCCACTCTTTGATATTTACCCCTCACCCCTCAATCACTCAAGAATAACTTCCTGGGTAGGAAACACAGGTTGCGTGAATCCATGGAAGTTATGTTTAAGCTCACACATGAATCCCATGTAGGTCCTAAAATGCATGGTTGCTCAACAATTTAACAGAAAAGTTAAGCACAAAGTGATAACAGTGTCATAATGTATGCTCATTTAAAAATATGAATGAAATTTGAGCATTTGAACTTTGAAGATTTCTCAAAACAAGGATGTTGAATGAATGAAATGAATTCAAGAGAATTGTTTTGAGAATCTGACAATGTATCCATCAGATCAAATTAAAAGGATAGGGTATCAAAGAATTGGAAATTTGTTTATATGAACAAATATAAACAATTTATCAATGAAAGCACAAATATGTAAAAGATGAATGATGCTCAACAACTTTGAAAGCAAACGGGGCTATTACCATAGAAAAATTGGTTCATTTAGAGACATGGTAATAACAATTTCAACTAAAATGTTGAACCGGTGTGTTTGAATACTTGACAGTATATAGAGAAGATAATACACAAGTATTGATATTTGTAAAATACACGGTCAGTTAAACATTAAATCTCAAAACTTGAAAAACATTTAAAATCACACTTCTAAATTCATGAAACCTTTTGAGAATCAGAAGTGGTTTGAACATTTCAGAAATTGTTTTTCATGCTTGAAAGTTGTTCTTCTTTCAAACACTCAGAGATCTAGATCAGAAGATATTTACCTTTTTTAAGCTCCCCCTCAAATCATGATAGAATGATTTAGATTTTTTGTGCTCCCCATCGATATTAGCAGATTATCCTTCTTTGATCATTGAAAAACGGGTCCTGATCTGTCATGTGATCAGAAGCCACCACCTTTACTCCTCCTATAAATTAAACATCTGAAATTTGTCAGTTAAAACAGGATAGAGATCAGACACTCCCTTTTGAATTGTAGACCATCATATCAGAAAAATCTATCAGTGAAAAAGAATAGGATAGAGATCAGATCAATTCTCTTGGGATGTAGACCATCATATCCATCGGATGCAAAAACCGGAGTAAGGTCTTTTGATCGCTGAGGTCCGAGTCCTAAACTGTTGTGTTTAGAAGTCAAATTCCTTTGAAGTACGGGTTCTAAGCTGATGTGCTTAGAAGTCATAGTCTTGACATTGAGGTGCAGGTCTTGGACTGTGTTATTCAAGAGCCATCGTTCTCTTACTCCCCCTTGACTTGAGGTGCCTGCAACACAGAATCAGTTTTCGGCTTTGGTACCCACTGGTATTTGGGTCCAGAAATGTTAGTTGCAGTTCGTGTGGGGGATATGGAGTAAAAACCATACCAGTAATGATCATTTGTTTTGTGAAAATGATCATGTGTACAGCAGATAGAACAATAATATTTCTTACCTTTAGATGCTTTGTTCTTCTTTGCTTTGTGTTAATGTACATATGATTTGTTTCCTTTCAGTTCATCAGTCTTGTCATCTTTGACTGATTTCTTTCTCCCGATCAGTTCCTCTTTCTTGGAACTTCTTCTCCTCTGATAAGTATCTGAACCATCTAAATATTGATCATAGAAAATGTTAGCTCTACGAATCTGATTAAAAGATTTAATTGACCTTTGTGAAGAGACATATTTCTGATTTGAACTTGAAACAGACTTTTCAAGCTCTTTGATCTTTGATGCAAAGTTGTCTCTTTCTTTCACAAGCAGGTCAATCTTCTTTGAAAACTCAGACTTCGTTTTCTGCTCTTTCAGTGCAGTAGCAGACAGTTCAGATAACTTTGAAGTCAGTCTTTTGATTTCAGTTTCAAAGATTGATCGTTCTTCTTCAAATCCTTTCTCTGACTCATTTCTTTGGCCGGATAATTCTTTAAAGAATCCCACATTCTTCTGTTCTATGGCCTTCTTTTCTTGAGCAAACTTTTCTCTTTCCAAAATAAGTACTTTTTCAAAATCAGATATTTGTTGAGAAAGTTTAATGCATTTGAGCTCCACTGACTTCTTCTCTTCAGCACTCTTCCTGGAAAACTCTGAAAAATTCTTAGTGAACTCTTTCTTTTTACTTTCAAAATCATATTTTTCTCTGACCATCGTTTGTTCCAAGTCAGATATTCTTCTTTGAAGCTCAACATTTGAACTTTCCAAGACAGATATATTCTCTTTGAAAGCCTTCAACTTGTTTTGAAGCATAACTGATTCTGCTTGTAGCTCAGGTGATTTCTCTTCAGTTGTCTTCAGTAGGCTTTGAAGATTTATAATATCTCTCTCTTTCTCTTTTATCTCTTTTTCTTTCTCATAGACGATACCTGAAAATTTAGAAATATTATCAGTACACTTTATACATTCAGGAGTTTTAACACAGTTGAACAATTTAAATTGCAACTCCTGAATCCTTTTGAGATATGCTGAATTTTTTATTTTCAGATCATTTCGTTCAGCTTCAATAACAGATATCTCATATTTGTACAAACTTGACATCTTGAATAAGAAAACAGCTTGATAAGAATGATCGTTCCCAAACTGTAAATCAGAAAATATTTGATCATAATCAATATCAAGCAATTACTCAAAATATATCAATTAAGATCAAGAATTAGAGAGAGAAACTAGAGAGAGAAAGTAGATCTTGCATTAGTCACGAATCTCACACATACAATATGAGCTCTATCGTTACAAGCTTACAACACCAACAACATATATAAACCACCTAACTAACAAGACTTAACAATTAAGGAAATTCTAAACTAGCTTTGACTATTGAAAGACTTTGACAATGTTGACTTTTACAACTTTGACTTTCCTATTAAATCTTGTATACAATATTTAGACTTAACAAAAACCAATTTGCACTATTTCTCAGTAAACTAACTGATGGAAAATAAGTTGTGTGCCAATCCTTCTACATACAGAACCTTCGAAATGGTTATCATGTTGTTTTTTATCACACCATATCCTCTGACAAAACCTTTCATATTGTTGCCGAAGCTGACTTAACCTGCATAATGTTCTACATAATCGAACAGTAAGTGCTTACGTGTTGTCATGTGCCTTGACGCACCTGAATCTATGATCCACACATGACTAGCCTGCAAGAAACAGTCACTTCAACTTAGGTACCCATATGAATAAGGGTCCTTTCTTGTTAGTATCCTTAATTTGGATTCCGCAAAGGTACTATCGACACCACTTGTTTTTGAAGAAAAAAAGGTGAGGATTTGATTATTGTACAAATTTACGTAGATAATATTATTTTTGTCTCTACGAACCCTAAGCTTTGTGATGAATTCCAAAACATCATGAAGAGTAGGTTTCAGATGTCAATGATGGGAGAGTTGAATTTTTTCTTAGGATTACAAGTTAAACAAACCCCGAAAGGGATTTTCATTAACCAATCAAAGTATATTAAAGATATGCTTAAGAAATTTAATATGACTGATTCAACTCCCATGAAGAATCCCATGCAATCTGGAAGTTTGTTGGACGCTAATATCTTCGAAAATCAGTAGATCAACGGACTTATAAAATCATGATAGGCTCTCTTACGTATTTGACATTAAGTAGGCCTGATATAATGTTTGCTACTTGTTTTTGTGCACGATATCAAGTGAATCCGAAGGAATCCCATCTTGCTACTTTTAAAAGAATATTACGGTATCTTAAAGGCACACCAAATATGGGCCTTTGGTATCCGAAAGATTATCTGTTTGAACTAATTGACTACACAGATGCAGACCATGCAGGTAATAAGTTAGACAGAAAAAGCACGTCCGGAGTCTGTCAGTTCTTGGGAGACAAATTAGTTAGTTGGTCTTCGAAGAAAAAAAATTGTGTATCAACTTCTATGGCCGAAGCAGAATATGTAGCGGCTGTTAGTTGTTGTTTGCAAGTGTTGTGGATGAAGACGCAACTTAAAGACTACGGATATACATTGAACAAAGTCCCCATCTACTGCGATTCTAAAAGTGCAATAGCAAAAACGGCAAATTCGGTGCAACATTCCAAAACTAAGCACATAGATATCAGGTATCATTTTATGAAAGATCACGTAGAAATAGGTACTATTGAAATGCATTTTGTATCTAATGATTTTGAGGTTGTTGACCTGTTAACAAAACCTCTTGATGAAAAGATATTCACTTTCTTAGTTAGCAAGCATATAATGTTAAATCTGAATGCGTGAAAATAGTTTCCTATCTTTATTTAAGGGGGAGTGTGTTCTTGTTTTGATTGTGTAAGTGTTTTGGTTGAATAATACTTTCTAATTCTGATACACATCACCAAAGTGGACTCATGTTCAATGAGGACTAAACTTATCATATGTTTTGTAGGTATGAAAGTTTCATGAATTACTGATATATCAAATTCCTGGACATTGACTTCTGATCAACTCATATCAGGACTCATACGTTAGTATGATGAGCTGAAAGCACAACTCTAGGGGGAGTACACATTTGTGCACACTTCAAGGGGGAGTACCAGATAAAAGTCTGTAAGTGTGTAAGTGTCTGTGTGTGTTCAAAAGTTTTGAAAATCTGAAATTTTTTCAAGCGAGAGATGCTATTTTGAGCTTAAATGAGAAAATTTGCAAAGTTAATATTTTTGAAAAGTCAAAAGTCAAAGGGTCAAAAGTTTTTATTTTTGTAAAGTTACCAATTTGTTTTCTAAGTCTAGTTATCGCAAGCAATGTTTTGTGACAAGTAACTTGACGCAAGCTTTGGTCTACGACAAGCTACTTGACGCAAGCCATTGCAAGTGACTTCTAAACTTGAGGCAAGCAATGGTCAGCGACAAGTAACTTGACGCAAACCAAAGCATGCGACAAGTGAAGAACTCGCATCCTTCGACTTGTGACATGCTAGAACTCGCTGATGGTAACTTACAACTTCTTTCCTAGGCACAACTTGTCGCAAATTGTACCTTGCGACAAGTTCACACAACCTTGTTGATTCTTTGCGACAATTTCATTCCTCTTTGGCTTGCGACAAGTAGGGGGTCAAATTAAGTCGTGCCACGTGTCGAACCCTATTCTGAGTACATATAATAGTTTATTCCTCAGTTAAACCCAGTTGATTCAAAACCCATTATTGCGACTTTTCACACTTAGATTCTCTCTCAACTTAGAACTTACGAGTTCTTATTCATATTCGACTTTTCAGATCTTTACATAGATTCAGTGTAGGTTTTTGTTCTTATCATTTGTTTCTTTGTAATGTATATTGTTTCTATTGTGTTTGATTCTTGTTTACAAGGTCTACGATCGATTAATTTAGGGTTTATAAGTGAGACTGTTCATCTTTTCTAAACCCCATCGTACCGAACTTTCTAAAATTGGACTTTTGGACTGAATGATGTTGATTTAATCATAATGTTAACTTGTTTATGTTAATGGGTTTCTAAAATATATCACTTTAATACTATTCTTGAACTGAAATTCTTATACCTTGACATTGGATTCGACTTTTAGAATTTTTGGACTGTTTGAACTCTTGGACACTGATTTGCACTCTAATCGACCCTAACACTGATATTTCATTGAAATTAAAGTTTCAAATCATGTTTAAATGTATAATTAAACACTAATAAACCAAAAATTATGGATGTTTAAGGGTTTTTAAGTGATTTTGATTTTTGAATTTCAAAAATATAACAAGTATGAACTCTGCAAGTTCTTGATATGAATGTTGCGAGTTATTGGAATCAACACTATTCACGAAAAGTTCATGATTTTATGAGTTTTGGGATTTCGTTGATTGTGCCAAAAGAATTGTAAGTGTTTTTTTGTTGCAATCTTGTTCTGCGACAAGTGGCCGAATTTCTTGATTTGCAACAAGTACTTTGTTTCAGTACTTTGAGTCAAAATTTTCTAGTTCTTAGTTTACGACTTTTGGACTTAGAAAATTTTCAAAGATTTTTCTGAAAAAATCATTTTTGGATTTCACTGACAATTTGGACATCTGTCCAATACTTTTCAACTTTTCAGGAAATATCATGGCAGTGATAACACTCCTGATCAGACTGTTCATATGGATGAGCATGATCCTCATGTTTCTAAGGAGACATTTATGCCCTTATCCAGATTTCATTACCAATCTCAAGTTGGTGAAAACCCAGACCTTACACTCATTCATCTAAATGATTACCTGTTGTTGTACCCAAATAGTTATTATGTTGATTTTGATCATCTCAACATAGATCCACTGGTACTTGACATATTCAAAGGCCATCCTCTTTACTATGCCTTGACTGCTACTGCAACAGTACCTCACATATACTTACAGCAAGTTTGGAGATCAATCACCTTTGTGAACACCAACAATCAAATACACTTTGAGATTCAAATTGATCATTTCACATCAATTCTAAACTATCAGAGGCTGAGACTGATACTTGATATTCCAGAAAAAGATTCAAGACAAGGCATAAATAGTTTTGATGATATCTCAATTGACACTGAAGTCTTTGAGGCATCTGAGCCTTGGGATATGTTGGAGAGCTCACAAATATTAGCCAATTCAAGAAGAATAACTTACCACCATTCTAGTATACAATATTTTCAATTGTCAACCGGTTTTTCACTGCCAAACATGCCGGGATTGATAACACTAGCATGCACATCTCAAGCTATTCCATGCCATAGTCTATGATCTGCATGTAGACTATTATTTCATCTTCTGTACAGAATTGTATGAAAGAGTAATGGCAAAGAGCACGACAAAGAAGGCAATTTTTGTGCCCCTTCAGAGATTTCTACAACTTATTATCCGGAACATGCTAAGATCAAACCGAGACATTCCAAAAAGGAACAACCATGAAGTTGGTCCTGAATATGTTATGAGGTATCTCCAAAAGTAGAAAAAGACATTCACTTACTCTATGCCAGTACCTGAAGCATTGCTTGCTTATGCTAATTCAAACTCAGTGAGTTTAAAAGCTTATAGAAAGTCTACTAGACGACCAGAACCGGTTGCCCCTACCTTAGGCTCAATCCCTAGGAGAGTGGAGTTTGTGAGGGTTCAATCTACCAGGGTGGTAATTGAACGGGGAGACAGAGAGAAAATTCTAAGAGGGGAACAGGAGTGGGTCATTCTTCTAGAATGGAGGCTGTGGAATCCTAGGCTGATATTGCCACACATCAAGTGGGTTCTACATCTCAACCTAAGCATACTATCATACATCAATTGGGCCATCAGGAAGAGAATGCTGAGGAAGGTCAGAACTCTGAGACAGAGTCGGATCGAGAGACAAACACATATCATGAAAGTATCCCATCTACTACTGCTGATACAAATGAGGAAAGAGATGCAGACTTGAATGATGACAGAGATGATCATGGAAATGATGACAAACTGGGTCATGACTTTGCTTTTCTTAATGATGATGCCATTGATATTGATGCTGAAACCACTATTCATAATGTGGTTGGTGATATAAGGAGAATTGAGGGAGACTCAGTTGAAAATATTGATAATGTGAGGTTGAGTGCAAGGGAAGAAAAAGAATATGGTGAGCGTGTGTGTACCATAACCTACCAATCCAGAAGGGCAACCACATCTGCTAATGGAACTCATGTGTTGAGTTTTGGTATTGAAACAGACATCAGTAGCCCACTTATGCATATGCATACCCAAGACAACCATTCTGTCACCTCACAATATGTGATCATCTCAAATATTCACGGGGATGAAGCACAATTGCTATCTGGCTCTCACTCGGAGTGTTTAGATATTGAAAATAGAGAACATCAGCCCCATTTCTCATCATCTTTCAATGTGATAATGTCCCAAATCAACTTCTAATTACACAAACAATCAAGATGACAATAAATCGTAATCACATGTCATTGAATTAATCATCACAGATTACAATCCCACTTTCTCTCTCTACTTTCTCTCTTACTACAATCTCTCTCTAGAATGTAAACAATGAAAACCTTCTCTAATAAGCTCTGTGTCATGTGTCTTACTCACATTAAAAGGCAAAGGCAAGGACTATTAATACTACCTACAATAACAAAGAAACAAAAAAACAACTACTTTGACTTTGACTTGTTACACTTGACTTTGACATTCTTGCTTGAGAGTTGACATTGAGGCTTTGACTTGTTTGACTTTGATATTCAAACATTATGATCTTGCATAAAACAAATATGTGCACTAACATTCTCCCCCTTTGGATCAAGATCATCTCTAAAAGATTTTGCAATTCAATCTTCTCTCTTTAAGCTCAATTTGTACAAACTCCCCCTTTGATCAACTTTATCTATCCCTTTGTTGATTTTTTGTCATTTCAAGTCATCTTCATAAGTAAACGTAATATTTGAAATCCAATATCCCCTTTTATGCTTATAACATTCTCCCCTTTCTTTGATAAAAAAACTATCTTCAAAACTTTCAACAATTTTCTCAAAATCTGTTCTTCAAGAATATTAGCATTCTCCCCAAAGGTTGTAAAACCTCTTTCAGACATAGCTCTGATAGCTTCAGTAAAATTATCTCCAAATAAAATTTCTCCAAAATCTGCTTGCTTTCGGGATTCATTGAACGTTCTGTTTCTTTAACATTTCTTGAATGCTTCTCCCCACTTTAACATTTCATACACAAACATTTCTTTAACACTTCTCCCCCTTTTTGATGATTGGAGCATGAAATTATCGAAACTTTACAAGAAATGTCTTTAAACTAATATGATCTGACCACTGATCTTTTACTAGAGCCTCTGATTATCTGTCGATCCAAAGAATATATTCATCCGAATCTTTGCAAATTCAGACAAATTATGAGTGTAACACCTGAATCAACAAATGAATCAGTTAGAAGTGCTTGTCAGTAACACGAAGTTACTGTGTGTAACGAATACACATTGGAAAGGATCTTTGATGATGTTCACTCCCCCAGGTCTTCCATTCAATCATCGAAACACCACAAAGGAATTTCTATGAACGTTATGACAAGAAAACATATTCCTTGTGTGCTCATGCATATGTTAGAAACAATTAAGCACAAATGATTGCTTTTATTTGGCTCAAAATTGTACAAACCATTGAGACAACAACAGTTAAACACATACTCTATTGTGCATGATCGAAGTGCGAAGGTGGGGCAGACTTCCTTCTTTTTCAATATCCAAATTTTCCAAATGAAAACCAGATAGATTATGTGTTGCGTCCCCTTGAAATATTGAAACATTTTCTTGTTGAGAAGAAAATGAGTAGCTGGTGGGGTTTTTATGAAGAGTTGGCATGGGCTAGTTGCCTGTTTCAATAATGTGCACGAAGAATCGTGAAACACTAGCAATGAGGATGCCCGACTCAAAAAAAGTTGGTGCAGAGTTTGATATTCTTTTACTCTGATCTCTCACCCTCTTTCTTTTAATCATTGACCTCACATCTAACCAAACTCTCATTTACATTTTACCTCATCACTCAACCCACACGTAGTATATTGACTCCTCACACAATTGATCACTCAAAGATTAACTTCTTGGGTAGGAAACACTAGTTAATGTGAATCCATAAAAGTTTCAATTAAGTCCTCCCAAAATAAACCCATGTTGTCCTAAAAGAACGTGTTGGTCAAAAGGTTTAACTATATCAGTTAAAGCACAAATATATACAAGTCAGATGTCTATATGCTCATGAACATAATCATGAAGATTTGAGCATTTGAAACATTGAATACTTTTCAAAACAAGTATATTGAATGAATGAAATGAATACAAGAAACTTGTTTGAAAATCTGACATTGTATGAAAAAGATCAAAATATCTAAATGATTTGGCAATTAAGGCATAGGTCAGCACAAATACATTCGTATTTTGTCTATACGAAACAAGATATAGACATTCTTGAAAGAACGCTTCGAAATGAAATCATGCTCAAATTTTATTGAAGTTCAATCGGGGTGTCTTACAATCGAAAATTTGTTTCAATTTAGAGACATTGTAAGAACATATTAAACAAAATATTAAACTAGTTGTTAGGACTGAAAGTCCTATGTGATGAAAGTGGAATAAAGTATTTATAAGGGTGCATAATGTAATTCATTAATAGTTGATTAATTAGATGGGCCCAAGCCCATAAGCCCATTAGGCTTTGTAAGCCTAAGTATATAAAGGCAATTTTGTCTCATAATTAGGGTGAGACGTTTTCATTAGTCAAAGTTTTCAGTCTCATTATTTTCATAATTCTAGTCTATAGGTTTACTCTCTCTGATCAGAAATTCTTTATGTAAACCTATACCCTTTGATTTCATATTAATCATATGACTAGTAGTTGTGGCCATATAATTGTTCATTTTTGATAATATTTGTTGCTGATTGCACTGTACTGGGAACTACAATTGGTATAAGAGCAAAGAGACTAAAGGTTTGATCCAGAAAAAGGTTTGTCTAAAACCCTATTCGATTATCTGCTTAATCTGCTAAGTTTTTGGTTGATCTGGGTCGATTGATATTTTTTTGTTTATCGATTACTGTTTATATGCATATTATCGGTCTAAGATGTCTATCGATCTGGGTTGATTTCTCTAAGAATTATCGGTCTATTGTTTTCTGGAAAATGTTTATCGGTCTTTGTGTCTAATTGAAAATCGATTGTTATTGGTTTTATCGGTCTTGTTTACTGCTATTCGATCTGATTGTTTGACCTCGTGATTAAATCTGCCATTCGACCTGCTTATTTGTTGAATAATCGATTGATTTTCTGGGTTAAATTGATCTGTTCCTGGGTCGATTTCTCTTGAAATCCATCGTGTTCTTCGGGTTGTTCTTCGTGTTTATCGATCGAATTATCTGTTCGATTTTATCGGTCTTATCTGTTGATTTTATAGGTCTTTAAGACTATTTGCTTATTTGATCTAATATGTTATCGACCGATAGTTTTTTTTTTCGACCGATAGATATTGGACCGATATCCTTCGAACGATACAGTGTCTTTACCGGTCCTTTATTCGACCGGTACATTGTCACTACAGGTCCTTTGTTCGACTGACACATTGCTTCGATCGGTACCTTGCATTACATTTCAATCCGTTCGACCGATACCGCTTGACCGATATTAGTTCGACCGGTCTTTGGCTTTGACCGATACTTTGTCCTTATCGGTCTTTTGATTCGACCTGCGTTGCTTCGATCGATATTTTGTCTATTCCGGTCCTTTGCTTGACCGGTACTTTGTCTATACCGGTCCTTTGCTTGACCGGTACCCTCCTCGACCGGGTGACTTAAAAAAAAAAAGGAAAAAAGGGTCAAATTTTTTGTCTCACGATCATTTTGAAGTGCATTTCTTTTAGCCCCCATACTTCAAGGTTTCAGTAGTTTGTCATTTGTGACCCTAAACTTTCAAGTTTCACATTTTTTCACATTTGGTCCTTGCACTTTCAAGTTTCATCTCTTGTCAAGTTCTGTCTCTGTATATCAAAAGGAATGCCTTCAAGCGAAGCTCTTTCAATTAGTACGGATGAGAATCCACCAGTACTTTTCAGAGGAGAGTACGAGCAATGGAAGGACAGATTCTTGGACTTCATCGACAGAAATGACTTGGCTGACTATATCAGATTATCTCTGAGGGAAGGAAGAATGGAAACTCCGACAAACATTTGTTATTTTATGGGAGAAAATGGAGTAACAGAACATGAAATGTACACACTACCATTTCCGGAATACACAGATGAGCAAAGAAAGAGATTTGAAGTTGATAAATTAACTAAAGCTTTTATCTTGCAAGGAATTTCCGAGGAGATTTCAAAAGAGATTTCTGTCAGTTTAGACAGTAAAAAGGTTACAGGAAAACAGCTGTGGGAACATCTTGAGAAGATAATGACAGGACCAAAGATGTCTTCAAGAGTAAATTTTTTGGAAACTGAGAACTCCGAACTAAAAAGACGGATTTCTGATCTGGAAGTTCAAAATTTCCAAATCCAACAAGCAACATCTGTTGAAAGTACTGAGGATCAGATTGAGCATCTGAAAGATACAAATGTTGAGCTTCAAAAGCAAATATCTGATTTGGAGCAAAAGCATGCTCAAGATAAATCCGAGTTTGAGAAATCGTTCGCAAAGAAGTTCTCAGATTTTTCGAGAAAATGTGCTGACGAGAAGAAAGAAGTTGAGCTGAAATGCATAAAACTTTCTCAGCAAGTTTCTGATTTTCAGAAAGTAATCATTCTTGAAAGAGAGAAGTTTGCCAAAGAGAAGAAGGCCATTGAACAAAAGAATGTTGGTTTCTTCAAAGAAATATTCGGCCAACGAAATGATGCTGAGCAGGGATTTGAAGAAGAGAGAAGCATGTTTGAGAATGAGATCAAAAAGCTTACTGCCAAGTTATCTGAACTATCTGAGAAGGCACTAAAAGAGCAGAAAACGAAGTCTGAGTTCACGAAGAAGATTGACCTACTTGTTAAAGAAAGAGACAACTTTGCTTCGACGATTAAAGTGCTTGAACAGACTGCATCAAGTTCAAATCAGAAATCGGTCTCTTCACAAAGGTCAGTTAAATCGTTTGATCAGATTCGTAAAACTAACCTTTTCTATGATAGCAATATAGATGGTTCAGGTACACATCAAAGAAGAAGGAGATACAAAGATGAAGTACTGGTCTGGAAGAAGAAACTAGTTGAAGATGAGCTGAAAGAAAGAGAATCATGTGTACATGCGTCTAATGCCAAAAGGAACAATGTGCGTAAAGGTAAACCTGATCATATCTACTCGAAAGATCATTTACTCAGGTTATCAGGTAAGAAATACCATTGTTCTTATTGTCATACACATGATCACATTCACAAATCCAGGGATCATTTCTGGTATGGTTCTTATTCTATATCCCCCACAAGAACTGCAACTAACATTCGAGGACCCAAATACCAGTGGGTACCAAAGCCGAAAATTGATTCTTTGTTGCAGGCACCTATGTCAAGGGGGAGTAGAAGAACGATGGCTTCTAAGTAAATCATCTTAGAACCCGGACTTCAGCGAAACTTGGCTTCTGATTACGACAGATCAGGACCCGTTCTTCAATGTTCAGAGTTGGATATTTTGCAAATATCCAGGGGGAGCTTATCTGATCTATATCAATTCTATCATGATTTGAGGGGGAGCTTAAAAGGTAAATATCTTCTGATCTATATCTCTGATTATTTGAAAGAAGAACAACTTTCAAGCATGAAAAACAGTTTCTGAAATGTTCAAACCATTTCTGGTTCTCAAAAGATTTTATGAATTCAGAAGTGTGTTTTTAAAGTTTTTCAATTTTTGAGCTTTAATGTTTAACTGATTGTGTGTTTCTAAAGATCAATACTTGCGTATTATCTTGTCTTTATACTGTAACGTATACACACACACAGGTTCAGTACTTCATTTGTATTTGTTATTACCATGTCTCATAACGAAACAATTTTTCGATGGTAATACCCTCGTTTGAAATTCAATGTTGTTGAGCATCAATCATCATTTCTAATTTTGTGCTTTCATTGCAAAATTGTTTATATTTGTTCATATAAACAAAATATCCAGTTGTTTGATACCCTAACCATTTTATTTGATCTGATTGATACATTGTCAGATTCTCAAAACAATTTTTTTGATTTCATTTCTTTCATTTCAATATCTTTGTTTTGAGAAATATTCAAAGTTCAATTGCTCAAATCTCATTAGCATACATTTTGACAATGTTATCATACATTTTGTGCTTAATTGTACAAGTTAAACTGTTGAGCGAATATTCTTTTTAGGACTTACATGGGATTCATGTGTGAGCTTAAACAGAACTTCCATGGATTCACGTAAACCAGTGTTTCCTACCCCGGAAGTTATCCTTGAGTGATTGAGGGGTGAGGGTCTTAAATCAAAGAGTGGGGGAGATAACTCATCCGGTTGAGTTTTTCTCATTGTGCTGAGCGGTAAAATGAAAAAGAGAGTTTGGTTAGAAGTGAACTTTAATTTTAATAAGAAAGAGGGTGTGAGAACAGAGTTAAAAGAATATCAGAACTCTGCACCAACCACTTTCTGAGCCGGACAGCCACATATTCTGATTGGTTCACATTCCTTGGTGACCATCATTGAAACAGTCAGTGAGCCCATGCCAACTCTTGCATTAACCCCACCAACCACTCGTTTCTTTCTTAACAAAGAAATGTTTCATTTTCTTTGGGGACGCAGCATATCTGCTATCTAGTCTTCACTCGGAAGATTTAGATATTGAAAGAGAAGGAAAGTTGCCCCACCTTCGCACCTCTTTCATGCACATTGAGTCCGTGTAATATTTGCTGTTGTCTCAACAGTTAACACAATTTGAGCCTGATCAAGCTAAGTAGCTTCAATCATTCTACACTTGCACGTACACACAAGGAATGAGTTTTCTTGTCATAACATTCATAGAAAATTCCTTTGTGGTTTTTCGATGATTGAATGGAAGCCCTGGGGGAGTGAACATCACAAAAGCTCCTTTCCAACGTACATTTGTTGTACAAAGTGGCTTCGTGCTACGTAAAGCATACTAACTGTATCATTTGTTGATTCAGGTTCACAATTCCTATTATACTGAATTTGAAAAGATTCAGATATATACATTTCTTGAATTGACGGGTACTCAGATCAAAGGGCGGAGAATGTCAAATTATCATAAAGGGGATATCAAAGAAAGTGCTGAAATTGAAGAAGTTTTGATGCTCATGGTGCTCACAATCATCAAAAAGGGGGAGAAAAAAAAAGTTCAATTTCAAAGTTTTAAAGAAAGAAAGTTATTTCTGAAGACAGTCTAGAGATCAAAGAGATGAAGATGATGTTTCATTTTTTTCAAAGAGATTTCAAAGATTGTATTGATTCTTTCTGTATCATGTGGTGTCTGCTACAAGTTTGTTTCTCATTCCTCCTACGAGCTAATTGAAACAAGTTCTTAAACTGAAAGCTTATTCAACTCACGGTTCAAAGACAAATTCTTTGTTTTAAACTGAAGATGCACCGTGGAAAGTCACGTTACTCTCACATTATCTTTCTTGTGTGCTGATCCGATGTGATTGAGTTTTTACAGCTGAAAGCTTCTTAATAGTGCGTTCAGTCGAGGCTACTGTACATTGAATCTGGTTACAAAGTTGATACTATAAAGACCAAGAGCTTTATTCAAGGGGGATCGTGGAAAGTCATGAAGACATACAACACCAAAGTTCTTCAAAGATTCAAGAGGGAAAGAAGATCAAGGCCTGAAGTTTTCAAGAAGATAAATGATTTATTCAACTTTATGGGGAGATTGTTAGGACTGAAAGTCCTATGTGTTAAAAGTGGAATAAAGTATTTATAAGGGTGCATAATGTAATTCATTAATAGTTGATTAATTCGATGGGCCCAAGCCCATAAGCCCATTAGGCTTTGTAAGCCTAAGTATATAAAGGCAACTTTGTCTCATAATTAGGGTTAGACGTTTTCATTAGTCAAAGTTTTCAGTCTCATTATTTTCGTAACTCTAGTCTATAGATTTACTCTCTCTGATCAGAAATCCTTTCTGTAAACCTATACCCTTTGATTTCATATTAATCATATGACTAGTAGTTGGGGCCATATAATTGTTCATCATTGATAATATTTGTTGTTGATTGCACTGTACTGGGAACTACACTAGTGTGTGTGAATAGTTGACATTGTATAGAAAAGATAATACAAAAGTATTTATCTTTGAAAACACACGGTTTATTGACATGTAAGCACAAATAAAAATGAAAACATTTAAAATAACACTTCTATATTCATGAAATCGTTTAAGAATCAAAAGTGGTTTGAACGTTTGTAACACCCTGGATTTTCATTATATATATTATCGTTGTATTCTTGCGTTTACCTTTTGTCGTAGACGCCGAGTTTTGAATCGAGAGTTAGTGTTTGGGTTTTGGTTGAAATTGTGGGAAACAGAGAGTTACGCGGGCTATGCCGCGACTTGTAGGCCGTGAGGTAAGTCGCGTAACCCTCTAGAGGATTCCCAGATTGTTGACACGCGCAGGCTAGGCCGCGGCTAGTAAGCCGCGAGCTAAGCCGCGTGACCCACTGGAGTATTCCAGTTTTGTGGCACGGGCGACTTTTCCTGCGGCTTTAAGGTCGGGTGTAAGTCGCGCAACCCTCTGGCCGACTTAAGAGAGTTTCAGCCAAAATATCTCATTCTCTTGATCTCTCTCTCTCTCTCTTCATTTCTTTTCTCTCTCTTGTCTCTCTCTCTAAGTTTTCTTTGGATCTTCAAGGGTTCATATATTGCTAGTATGAAGTGCTTCTAGCAAAGGTTCGGTATAGAAAGCTTCGTCTCCTCTCGGTGGTCCATATTTGGTTTTCGGGTTTTATTTCTGAAACCTATTTGGTGAGTTCCTACTACCTTTTTATAAACTTTATACATGTCAAAACTTACATTTTGAACTTCTATATATCTCCATGGTTTCAGATCTAAGTTAACTACATTTTGACATAACTTGAGTTTTGGGAGATTTTAGGGTTCCCGATCGTTTTCGACTAAAATGATGGGTCCCATCTTATTTGAAGTAAAAGGATGTTTTGCTTGCACATTTATGTGGGTTACTTGAAAGAATGTTTAAAGTTCATTTTGATGATTTTCATTCTTACCAGAAGTTAAACCTGAAAATGCATTTTGTTTATAAATGTTATTTTATACCATATGACTATCTATGGTTGGTCACATAGGTTGTTGTGATGAGTTTGTACCATTACTAGTGGATCCCTAGGTATTGAGTCGACTTATATTTGGGATGTCTTCTCCCTTCTTTGTAAAATGGATGAATATGATCCTTGAGGGCCATTTGGTACGGTTATGCAAGACCGTTTACTAGTCATGGATCATATTTCCCTTATTTGTAGCTATGTATGCATATGATCCTCGGGGCCAATTTGGTACGATTATGTGAGATATGTTACTAGCTAAGGGTCATATGGCAGTCCTAGTGAACGATTTTGATTTGGTTTCCTCGAGGGCCCTCCCTCACATCGTAGTACGGACCTTTGTAGTTCGTGGGCAAGGATTCCAAGTGTTTCGACTCATAACTCGGATTGTGACCTACTTTGTGTTACGCTACAATCCTTGGTAAAATTGGTTATCTTTGTCATCGTATGGCAAAGGTTTCATTTGAAAACTAAACCTTATTGAAAAGATTTCCTTATGATACAATTGTTTATATCTCATGAAATTTATAAATTGTATGTTCTCACTAGGTTTTAAGCCTAACACTTTTTCTCAAATGACGTGTATAACAGGTTCCCGTTAGCGGTGGGTTGCTAAGGGCTTGAGTGACGAGCTTGGTGTCGGGGATTTTTGAGATGACTAGTATTGATGTTGGACAATTGTTTAAGTCACATTCGTTTGGTGATATTGGATTAACAACTGATGTAATCTAGATAGTTTATGTTTAGATTAGTTTCTTTTTGAATTCCATATTCGTATTCAGGTTTGTAAGGGTTATGTACATTTCCCCTTTTTGGGAGGTTTATACCAAGTGTTGATGCTTATTTGTCCAGTTTCTGCAGTTTTAAATTACCCTGGTTTGTAGGGTGTTTCAAGTTGGTATTAGTGCTCTAGTTTAAGTGATCTAGGCATGAATGTAAGATGTCTAGACTTAGATTGAGTATGCTAAGCATTGAATCGTGAGTTTTGGTAGAACTTCTAAGATGAGTTAGTCTTAGAGTCGACGGAAATTATAGTTATTGAACGTTGTGGCGACGGTATTAAGAACCTTCAGGTATTGTATATTCATAATCTCACTTAGCTAATGTTATTATGAGAATATTTATACGTGATTGTGCTTGATTTGTTGTTACTCTGACAATTGGAAATATGGTAGTACGTTTTCCTTTGTATTTACCCTACTCTTCTCGTCTCTCATTCTCTGTCCTGTGTAGCAGATCAGAATGGTGAGTACGCGCGGTAGACCGTGTACGTGTACAGATGGTGTCGAGGAGACAACCTCAACCGCTGTTCAACCGGCCGGGGTTGAAGTCGTTATGCGCCTATCTGTTCAGCCAGTACTAGGTGGGTGACCAGAGCTCTTTCCGCAGGTAGACCTGGCTCCGTCCCACCCAGTCTTCAGGGATGCGATTCCCCAATCAGAGTTGATGGCCAACATGATGTTGGCAATGGATGAAGCTATGGCTAAGCAGCAGGAGTTTCTACTGAAAGTGATCGAGGATCGCGATGTAAGCCATCGGAGGGTTGAGGCAATTGCGGTGAAGGCTGTGGCGGTTGCTGAAAAGAGGAAGTGGGAAAGCAGTTCAGTACCTCCCAAGAGAACTCGACCTTTTGTCGGAAACCGAAGCTTCAGCGACTATCAAGGCGCTAGATGGTGCCGGAGATGCCGAACCAAGCACCATGGTAGTTGTAACACCGCTCCTCAACTTTGCAGCAAGTGTGGGAAGTCTGACCACTTCTCACGTGACTGTTCATTCAGAGGGCTTATCTGCTTCGAGTGCAAGGCACCGGGGCATGTGAGAAGAGATTGCCCAAAGCTTGTGACGGGTAGTGCGGCGGCAAAGAAGGAGAACCAACCTAGGGTTCCGGGTCGAGCGTTCCAGATGACGACTGATGAAGCCAAGGCATCCGCTGATGTGGTATCGGGTACTTTTCTTATAAACTCTGTACCTGCTCGTGTTTTATTCGATACGGGTGCTAGTTTCTCTTTCGTATCTGAGTTGTTTCGTCAAAAGATTGCTATGCCCACTTCTAGTCTTGAGGATGCGTTTGTAGTAGAGATAGCTGATGGTAGTAAGGTTCTAATCTGTGATGTTCTGAAGAAGTGTACTCTCCGTTTCGAGGGAAGAGAATTCTCGATCGATTTACTGCCGATGATAATCGGAGGTTTTGACGTTGTGGTCGGTATGGATTGGTTGTGAAACAATCATGCCGAGATCGTGTGTTCTAAGAAGTTAATCCGACTTCCCAATCCCTGCGGTGAAGTCGTTGTGATCTATGGTGAGTAAAGAAAAGGTGAAGTGGCAGTAATCACAATGGCGAAGGCACACAAGTGTTTGTTGAAAGGATGTTCACCTTTCCTAGCCTACGTGATCGACGCCAAGTTAAGGAAGTCATAGTTGGTCGATGTAAAGATTGTGCGTGAGTTTCCAAACGTTTTTCCTGACGACTTGCCTGGGTTACCGCCTAATCATCAAGTAGAGTTTCGGATTGATCTTGTGCCAGGAGAAGCTCCTATTGTTAGAGCTCCTTACAGTTTAGCGCCATCAGAGATGCAAGAGATGATGGCACAACTCCAATACCTTTTGGAGAAGTGTTTCGTAAGACCGAGCTCGTCACCGTGGGGAGCTCTAGTCTTGTTCGTCAAGAAGAAGGATGACACGATGAGAATGTGCATCGATTATCATGAGTTGAACAAAGCTACAATAAAGAACAAGTATCCGCTTCCCAGGATTGACGACTTGTTCGATCAACTCCAAGGAGCGGGGTGATTTTCCAAGATCGACTTACGTTCAGGTTACCACCAAGTGAAGGTAAGAGAAGAAGACGTTCTGAAGACATCTTTCAGAACGCGTTACGGCCATTATGAGTTTCTTGTAATGTCTTTTGGCCTAACGAACGCACCAGCGGTATTTATGGATTTGATAAATAGGGTGTGTCGACCGTTCCTCGACAAGTCGGTCATCGTATTCATTGATGATATACTCGTGTACTCTAAGAGCGAGTTAGAGCACGAGCAACACCTACGCGAAGTTCTTGATGTGTTGAGAAAATAAAGATTGTACGCCAAGTTTTCCAAATGTGACTTTGGGCTTGAAGAAGTGCAATTCTTGGGCCACGTTGTCACTAGAGATGGAGTGAAAGTGGACCCTTCCAAGATTGAAGCTATGTTGAATTGGGAACCTCCCAAGAATCCGTCCGAGATCCGAAGTTTCTTGGCTCTGGCAGAATATTACCGGAGATTTATTCAAGATTTTTTTCGAAGGTCTCTTATTCCTTGATAGTTCTAACTCGGAAGAATGCGAAGTTTGATTGGACCGAAACGCAAGAGAAGGCGTTCCGGATTCTTCAAAAGAAATTATGTGAAGCTCCGATCTTGTCGTTACCTGAAGGGTCAGAAGACTTCGTGGTCTATAGCGATGCTTCGAAGATGGGTTTAGGTTGTGTGTTGCTGCAACGGGGCAAGGTAATCGCTTACGCCTCGAGACAACTTAAGATACACGAGAAGAACTATCCTACCCACGATTTGGATTAGCAGCAGTAGTGTTCGCCTTGAAGCTTTGGTGACATTATCTCTATGGCACGAAGTGTACACTCTACACAGATCATAAGATCCTGAAGTATGTCTTTGATCAGAAAGAGTTGAATATGAGACAACGGCGGTGGCTCGAATTGCTTAAAGATTATGACTGTGAGTTGCTTTACCATCCCGGGAAGGCAAACATGGTAGCCGATGCGTTAAGTCGGAAAGACTATAGCGGAAGTTTTCGGGCTACCTGTTCGAGAATCGAGTTAGTATCCACCCTTGTTGAAAAGATCAATGCATCGCAGATTGAAGCCTTGTTAAAAGAGAATCTCAAAGAGGAAGTCATGACGAAGCAGCGTTTACTCTTAACGGAAGATAGCCGTGGGGTAAAACTGTTCAGCGATCGTGTGTGGGTACCCAAGATTGGGGGTAACCATGATCTACTACTTGAAGATGCTCACAAGTCCAAGTATTCCATTCATCCGAGAAGTACGAAGATGTACAGGGAATTGAAGTTGCACTATTGGTGGCCGGTAATGAAACTTGATGTGACGCGGTATGTGGAGCGTTGTGTTACGTGCTCACAAGTTAAAGCCGAACATCAATGACGATATGGGAGTCTTCAGTCTTTAGAGATTCCCGAGTGGAAGGGGGAGCATATCACCATGGATTTCATGACTAAGTTGCCTAAAACTCTTCGGGGTCACGATACCATTTGGGTGGTAGTTGTTAGATTGACAAAGAGCGCTCACTTCTTGGCTATGCGCGAGACATTACCGATGCATAAGTTAGCAAAACTATATATCGACGAAGTGGTCTCGAGGCATGGAATACCTTTGTCGATCATGGCAGATCGCGACAGTCGGTTCACTGCGAACTTTTGGGATGGGTTTCAGAAAGAGCTGGGTACACGGGTTAAGTTGAGTACGGCTTACCATCCACAGACCGACGGGCAAAGCGAGAGAACGATCCAGACGTTAGAAGATATGTTGAGGTCTTGTGTCATCGATTTCGGGGGTAGTTGGGACTCGCACCTGCCTTTGGTGGAGTTTGCTTACAATAATAGCTACCACTCGAGTATTGGAATGACACCTTTTCAGGCGTTGTACGGGCGAAAGTGTCGAACTCCCGTGTGTTGGCTTGAAGCGGGAGAAAAGAAATTCGCCGGACCTGAAATCGTGCAAGAGACGGCCGATAAGGTCAAGAGCATTCGTGAAAGATTGAAAGCGGCTCAGGATTGGTAGAAGAGTTATATCGATAAAAATAGACGGCCGATGGAATTCCTAGTGGGCGACCGTGAAGGTATCGCCGATTGAAAGCGGCTCAGGATTCGTGAAGGTATCGCCGTGGAAGGGCATTATACGGTTCGGAAAGCGTGGGAAGCTGAGTCCCCGTTTCCTCGGACCTTTCAAAGTGCTCAAGCGGGTGGGTTTCGAAGCCTACCAATTGGAAATGCCGCCAGAGTTGAGCAGAATACACAACACGTTTCATATTTGTTACCTTTGGAAGTGTTTGGCGGAAGTGGAAAGCGTCATCCCTCTCTCCGAGTTAACAGAAGATGAGGGTAATCGTTGTGTAGAAGAGCCTGACGCTATCTTAGAGAGAGAGTCTAAGAAGTTGCGTCGCAAAGAAGTCACTATGGTCAAGGTGCAGTGGAAGCATCATAGGGGAGCCAACGTGACGTGGGAAGCTGAGGAGGATATGAAGCGAAGATATCCTCATCTCTTTATATAGTTGGGATTTCGGGGACGAAATCATTCCCATGTTAGGGAGGATTGTAACACCCTAGATTTTTATTATATATTATCGTTGTATTCTTGCGTTTACCTTTTGTCGTAGACGCCGAGTTTGGAAACTAGAGTTAGTGTTTGGGTTTTGGTTGAAATTGTGGGAAACAGAGAGTTACGCGGGCTATGCCGCGGCTTGTAGGCCGCGAGGTAAGTCGCGTAACCCTCTGGAGGATTCCTAGATGGTTGACACGCGCGGGCTAGGTCGCGGCTAGTAAGCCGCGAGCTAAGCCGCCTGACCCACTGGAGTTTTCTAGTTTTGTGGCACGCACGAATTTTTCCGCGGCTTGAAGGCCGTGGTGTAAGCCGCGCAACCCTCTGGCCGACTTAAGAGAGTTTCAGCCAAAATATCTTATTCTCTTGATCTCTTGATCTCTCTCTCTTCATTTCTTTTCTCTCTCCCGTCTCTCTCTCTAAGTTTTCTTTGGATCTTCAAGGGTCCATATATTGCTAGTATTAAGTGGTTCTAGCAAGGGTTCGGTATAGAAAGCTTCGTCTCCTCTCGGTGGTCGATATCTGGTTTTCGGGTTTTATTTCTGAAACCTATTTGGTGAGTTCCTACTACATTTTTATAAACTTTATACATGTCAAAACTTACATTTTGAACTTCTATATATCTCCATGGTTTCAGATCTAAGTTTACTACATTTTGACATAACTTGAGTTTTGGGAGATTTTAGGGTTCCTGATCGTTTTCGACAAAAATGATGGGTTCCATGTTATTTGAAGTAAAAGGATGTTTTGCTTGCACATTTATGTGAGTTACTTAAAAGAATGTTTAAAGTTCATTTTGATGATTTTCATTCTTACCAGATGTTAAACTTGAAAATGCATTTTGTTTATAAATGTTATTTTATACCACATGACTATCTATGGTTGGTCACATAGGTTGTTGTGACGAGTCTATACCATTACTAGTGGATCCCTAGGTATTGAGTCGACTTATATTTGGGATGTCTTCTCCCTTCTTTGTAAAATGGATCATATTTCCCAAATGGTATTGAGGGCCATTTGGTACGGTTATGCAAGACCGTTTACTAGTCATGGATCATATTTCCCTTATTTGTAGCTATGTATGCATATGATCCTCGGGGCCAATTTGGTACGATTATGTGAGATATGTTACTAGCTAAGGGTCATATGGCAGTCTTAGTGAACGAGTTTGACTTGGTTTCCTCGAGGGCCCTCCCTCACATCCTAATACAGACCTTTGTTATTCGTGGCCAAGGATTCCAAGTCTTTCGACTCATAACTCGGATTGTGACCTACTTTGTGTTACGCTACCATCCTTGGTAAAACTGGTTATCTTTGTCATCGTACGATGAGTTTACATTGAAAAGGCCCGGTTGTGGCAAAGGTTTCATTTGAAAACTAAACCTTATTGAAAAGATTTCCTTATGATACAATTGTTTATATCTCATGAAATTTATAAATTGTATGTTCTCACTAGGCTTTAAGCCTAACACTTTTTATCAAATGACGTGTATAACAGGTTCCCGTTAGCGTTGGGTTGCTAAGGGCTTGAGTGACGAGCTTGGTCTCAGGGATTTTTGAGATGACTAGTATTGATGTTGGACAATTGTTTAAGTCCCATTCTTTTGGTGATATTGGATTAACAACTGATGTAATCTAGATAGTTTATGTTTAGATTAGTTTGTTGTTGAATTCCATATCCGAATTCAGGTTTGTAAGGGTTATGTACATTTCCCCTTTTTGGGAGGTTTATACCAAGTGTTGATGCTTATTTGTCCAGTTTCCGCAGTTTTAAATTACCCTGGTTTTTAGGGTGTTTCAACGTTTAAGAACATGTTTTCATATCTAAAAGTTGTCCTTCTTTCAGATACGTATGAGATTAAGATTAGAAATAAACCTTTTTGCTCAGTCTTAAACCTCATCAAGTTAGCTCTAATTCATTATAAATATGATCGTTTAAGCTTCCTCTCAATTCTACAAAAGATATAAAGTCCATCAAAGTACAAATTTTTATTCACAACATTTATTGAAAAGTAAATGACATAAAGCAGTAAAACATTGAATGTACGAGTTCTGATCTGAAGTAATCAGAAGTCATATACTCCCCCTGAAATTATGCATCATAAAATATGTCAGTGAAAAACATGATAGAGATCAGATACAACTCCCCCTGAAGTATAGATCATCATATCTTCCGAATGCATATTTACAAAAAAATATGTACTCCCCCTTGAAGGTTGATATCCTCATTTGAATATAGGAGTACAAACTCTTATCAGCACGGGAGTATCATCTCTTTTGACCATTGAAGAACGAGTCCTAAACTGTTGTGTTTAGAAGTCAAAGTCTTTAATCTTTGAGGACCGGGTCCTGAACTGTAGTATTTAGAAGCCTTGGTTCTCTTACTCCCCTTGACCTGAGATGCCTGCAACACAGATTCACTTTTCGGCTTTGGTATCCACTGATATTTGGGTCCATTTTTGTGAGTTGCAGTTCTATTAGGAGTAATAAAGTAAGAACCATACCAGTAATGATGATTTGATTTATGAACAAAATCATATGTACGACAGTAAGGACAATACCTCTTTTTAGGAAACTTGGTCAATTGATCTCTCGAATAAGAAAAATCAGGTTTACCTTTCCATACATTGTTCTTTTTGGCTTTTGATGCGTGTACAAATGATTTGTTACCTTTCTTCTCATCCTTATTCTCATCATTGTTTTCCTCATCAACTAGTTTTACTTTCCAAACCAGCTTTTCTTCATTATATCTCCTCATTCTCCTTCTTTGTGTACCTGAACCATCTACATTTTGATCATAGAAAAGGTTAGTAGTACGAATCTGATCAGATGAGTTAACTGACCTTCTTGTAGAAGCATTTTTCTGATGTGAGCTTGCGGCTGTCTTTTTAAAGTCAGTTGAATCATTTCTAGGTGTGTGGATTTTTGACTCTAGAGTCGTTTGCTCAGTCACCAACACCTTTGAAACAATGTCTTCAAGCTCTTTTATCTCTAAAGAATAACTGTCTATTTCTTTGATAAGCAGGTCAACCTTTTCTTGAAACTCGGACTTCGTTTTCTGCTCTTCCAGTGCACTTGTGGATAGTTCAAATAACTTCTCTGTCAGCTTTTTTATTTCTACTTCAAAAATTTGTAGTTCTTCTTCTGTTAGATCACATATCTATTGGATTCAAGATCATCCAAACTGAAGATCGCAATCTGAAGCTTAAGCCGGAAAGTCGACTCTCGATATAAAGTCTAATGTCGTTTGTAATAAAATGTCGAAGTAAATTATTGTTTATTGTAATTTTAGTATTTAGTTTAACTTAGTTTAAATATCTAATTATGTTAGATATTAGATTTAGTTAGATAATATCTAGATATTATATTCTAGATATTATATTCTAGATATTATATTGTTAGTTAGATAATATCTAAGTTTAGATATTAGGTGAAGTGTGTTGTAGAAGCTATCAATCGATCATAATATCAGATCAGAAAACACACACTTAAAGGTGAAAAACGAAGAACACATCCAAGCTTGAATAGATCAATCCTGTAACCATTTCTATTAATCAATACAGGTTGGTAATTGTCACACCCCGCTAAAGCGGAAACACGGGGCATAACAGCTCGATACGCATAGCACAAGATTAAAGTTCATACCACCATACAATTTAATTATTTAAAACATTACATAAAAAAAATATTTATCATCGTTTACAATTTCCAAAATCTTAAACATAACGGACTATATTCGTAAAGGTAAGCTTGCTTCAAAACAAAGTTCAGGTAGCTTAAACATCGATGTCTACCTTCTTGACTTCCTGAAAAGCATGTATAAAACAAGGTCAACTACAAAGAGTTGGTGAGTTCACAGGTTTTAAATATGCACAAATCATTTTTATATGCAAGTTGACATTGTAAATCACGTGTAAAAACCAATCTTCAATTCATTGATTCATGAGTACCATAATTCAATTTCTTTATGATAAGTGTATGCAAAGATAATATTACGTTGAGCCACTACTAAGCCGTCCCTTACCAATTTCAACTCCCCCGATGAACTAACTCAGCGGTGGTTCATGCCACATGTTTAGTCATCTTCTCTAGTATAGTGCACCCCTGCTCGTCAGCATTAAGGTGGGCTTGTCACACCAAATAGCGCTATCCACTAATACTATAGGCCCGATTTTCTTCGAGTTAATAGTAGTGTCACGGGGTCTTAACATTAAAAACTCAACACATCAATTGCATACTTATCATATAGCTTATAATTCCAAATGCTTTTAACAAAGCCTTATAAATTGCCAATTCGCAATACTTTCAAACAATTCTCATGAATCTTTAAATACGCAATTTAAACATGCTTTCCACCCCAAAATCAATTAAAACGATAAAAGTGGGGCTGTGAATACTCACCTTTTGGAGAAAGTGCGAGGATTTTGAGATAGTGATCACCGAAGGTCGTTACTCCCTATAATTCCTATAACGAAAGATGCCACAAGGAAAATACGTCATTACTCGTCCTAAGTCCAAATAATCCTTCCGAGTGATTTATGAAATGCCAAGAAGTGTATATTTTAGTCCAAAATCATTCAATTAGATATTTTAGTCTAATTACTAAATTATATACTATAACGTGATTTCATGTACAAATATGTAAATCTTTGAATAAATTATAGAGTTATAAAGTCCAAAAATCCTCTTTTTAACAAATCTGACCCTTGACTTAAGCTGTCAAAATTTTATGCCTACTTTTAATGATACTATAACCATTTTCCATATGTTTAACTTACTGCCTTGGTGAACTTTTGGCATAGGTAACACCCTTTTTAGAGTTGATTAGATAGGGCAATTATGTTCTTAAAGTTCATTGGTCACAGAGATCCATGCAGTGTACACCTTCTGCTTGTCTCGATCATTTGAAGGGTCAAAACTTACTATTTTCTGGTGATTCAAGTTGGGTTTTGTTCCTTATTCAAAGAAGAAACTTCCAGAAAAAGATTCATCTTATTTGGACCAATAATGAGTGAGTTACATCCGTTTTAAGACAAGTGTCCCAATCTGACAGAAAGTTGCTTTTTGCACACTCAACTTGTTAATGATGGTTGAGTACTCAAATCTTTATATTTTCAAGTGAATCAAATTTTGTTTGGTTCCCAGATCATTAAAGTTACTTCCAGAAAAAGAATCATTAATTTTTATGGTTTTGCATGATGGTTATGGTTGATTGATTGCAAGATTTTGTCCAGCCGGATTCTAATTGCACCATAAACTTTAAAGGTAAGGTTGAGGGGTCAAAACTCCATATTTTTGAGTGATTCCAGTGGGGTTTGATTGGTATTTCATTATATTAAATTCCAGAAGAAGATTCATAGCATTTGAGTCCATAGTTTTCAAGTTATGCCCAAAATACTAACATGCAATGAATCTGACAGAAAATAAAAATTGAAATAACTAAATTTTATGAACATTTTATCACTTTTTGGCCCATAAATTGGGGTTGCTTGATTGAAAACGTTTTTATCTTCCATTTTACATAAGTTTTAATAAAAATCATCCTTTAACTTTTTGAAACACATGTATGGACTCTAATATCTTTAGATTGTAAGAAAAATGGACATGCATGTCATTCAAACTTCATTTTCTTGAGTTTTAGAGGTATGGGTCAAGGGTTATCACCATTGCTTGACATTTAACATGTCATTGGTGTATAACCTACCATTTAGGGACTTTACAAAGCCCTAAATTCTAGAAAACCTTCAAGAAGATGAAGAAGAATGAAGGAAAAATGATGAAAACTTGATTTTTATGAAGATTTAAAGGTATGATTCATGAAATACAAGAGTAGAATGTTACCTTGATGATGAGGAGTTGTTTTGATCTTCAAAAATTATGATTTGGAAGGAGGTTTGGGGCTGGAGTTTAGAGAGAAATGAAGAGAGAATTGGTGCTAGAGAGAGAGAGAGAAATGAGAGAAATGATGGAGTGTTGGTGGTCTTGAAGAAGAAAATAAAAACAAAAGTGAGGATATAGGGGGGGGCACATGGACAATTCTTTACAAAAAAATATATTTATTTATTTTTTTATTTAAGTTTTATATATATAAAATGTAATTTTTATAAAAATATAGGTTATGGGTAGGTGAATTCTCAATTATTTGCTTAAATTTTTGTTTTGATTGCTTAAAATTTAGAATTTATATTTGGTTAATTAAATTTTATAATTAACCCACTCATTATTATTACTATTAATAAAATAAAATTTTAATTTTATCGGATTGGCATTTTATAAGACGGTGTATCCCGTTACGCACAGTGACCGGATATTCTAAGCGCACTGCCGGGAACCTTAGGAAACTATAGCCCTTGCCTATAAAATTAGGTCGTAGAAGGATGTTCCTATATATTTAATCGTGATTTACACAGCTCGGGTGCTAACCTGGAGGTTCCGGAAGGCAGATGTCACAGTAATCATATTGTGTTGTTAATCTATAAAACTTGATATATTGTGTGGACCGACAATTGGTATCAGAGCCTGATTTATGATCAAAATCAAGTTTTTAAGAAAAACGACTCTGTGTTCTTATTTGAAAATCTATTTCGAGTTTTTGAGTGTTTTAGGAGTTAAAATCGATCAGTTTGTGATCGATATAGATGCTAGATAGACTTGTTGTATTTTGATTTCAGTATAAAGCTTTAATCGAGTTCCATTTTGTGATTTTAGTGGTCTGAGTTCGAGTTTCAAAAGTTACTGTGCCATCAAATTAATTTTCAAAAAGAGATTTTTATCGAGATCAAGTGGTCACAATATATTCTAGAAGTGTTTGTAGTCATATTGGTAGAGTTTGGGTCTGTTAATCTTGGAAAAACAGGTTGAAAAGTTGAATTTGTCGAAGTACAGACGAACTTGCGCAAACCAGAAGACGAACTCACGCAAAGCTCACTTTGCGTAACTCACTTTGCACAACCAACTCAATACGCAAAGTCCACTTTGCGCAACCAACAGGACACACAAAGTTTACTTTGCGCAACTCAAGCAACACGCAAAGTCCACTTCTCGTGACCAAAGGCTTACGCAAACTTCACTTCTCGCAACACTCTTGAAACGCAAACCTCGAACTTCACTTCTCGCAACCCTCGTGATACGCAAAGCTCACTTCGCGCAACGCACGTGATACGCAAACCTTAGTTTGCGCAACCCATTTGACACGCAAACCTCACTTTGCGCCATCAACCTCTTGCGCAAACCTTCTCAAAACGCAAAGTTTTTTCCAGACTTAGATTTTTCTTCAAAATGACATCCAGAGAATCCCTTGCAATCGGAACTGACACCATTTCGCCAGTTCTCTTTAAAGAAGAATACGAACAGTGGAAATATCGGTTTCTGAACTTTGTTGACAGACATGAGTTGGGTGATTTCATCAGGAAATCTATAGAAGAAGGGGTTATGAAACCAGTCATGACGACTCGTTTGGTTGGAACCGTGCCAACTCAGGTTGAACTTAAGTTTCATGAGCTAGAAGATGATAACCTCAGAAGAGCTAAAGGCGACAGATTAGCTAAGTCATATATTCTACAAGGAATTCCAAATGAAATCTATGTAAAGATTGACAGCTACAAGGCCTCCGGCAAAGAAGTGTGGGATCAGCTTGAGAAGATGATGTTGGGTTCAAAGGTTGGGAATCAGCTGAAAATCTCCAACTTCCTAAATAATTATGAAGAATTTAGAGGCAAAGTAGGAGAATCTTTAGAAGAAACCTATGACAGGTTTGTGACTTTGCTGAACGAACTAAGCAAGAATAAGGTCCACAAATCTCAAATTGAGTTGAACGTCAAATTTCTAAGTGTTCTCCAGCCGGAATGGAAAAGATTTGCCAGACAGATGAAGCAGATCAAGGATCTGAATGAGATTCCACTTCATGAGGTGTATGAAACCCTCAAACAAAATGAAGAAGAGGTGGATGAAATTCTAGATGAAAAGAGGCAGAAAGGAAAGACAGTTGAAGACACAGTTGCTCTTGTTGTCAGGAAGAAGAAAAACAAGACAATTGTGTATGAATCAGAAGAAGATGAAGGTTATGCAAACTCTGACATGGATGAAAATGAACAACTGAAGCAAGAAATGATTCTGCTGTCAAATGCTTTTCAGAAAAAGTTCTACACGAAGCCAAGTTCAAACAGTCAGATATATTATTCTGGTCCGAACAACTACATCTACAAAGAAAGGGTTAAAGGAAGTAGGTATGAAGGAAAGAAGTTTGAAGGGCAGAGATTAGAGGAGAGGAAACCAGAAGAGAGAATGTTTAAAGATGAAGGATCCAGTCAGCCAGAACCACCTACGTATTACAACTGTGGCAAAACAGGTCACTATGCCAGAGACTGCCCAAGGCCAAAAGTCAGAAACTCCGATTATTACAAGAACAAGATGCTTCTTGCAAAACAACAGGAGGCTGGTAAGGCACTGATGGCTGAAGAAAATAATGGCTTGATCATTCAGACGAGGAAGAAGAGGATGAAGAAAAGGATGAAGTCCTCAACATGTGCTTGATGGGAAAGCAAGAATCAGATGTTGAAGCTGATTCAGATGATGAAGAATAGGAGGTATGTGATTTATCGTATTCAGATTTCATGAATAAAATGTATGCCATGAATTTAAAACAACAAGAGTTAGAGTCGAATCTTGAGCGAGAAAATGGTGTCATTACAGACAAAAACCAATTGATACAAAAACTTAGCAATGAAATTGATGAGAAGAAAGTATTGGTTGAGGTTTTACATAGAGATAATGACACCAACGCAAAGGAAAAGACAATAATTCTTAAAGAGAATTCTGAACTCAAAACTAAACTGACAAAAAGTGAGATTGATATATATGAGCTTACAAAATTGCATTCTTCTTGTACCAAAGAAAACTTTTCTTTACTTGGTAAATTAAAAAGTTTGGAAGAGAAGTTATAAAAACTGGGTCAAACTAAACAGACTATTCATCTGAACAAACCCAAAGATGAAATAGAGAGATGGGGAATCGGTTATAAGAATCCTCACTGTCTTCAAAAAGGAATGTCTGAAGTGCCTGCACTTTATGATCATCTTTCTATGAAATTAGCTCGACGAATCCCTGAGTTTAAAACTTTCTAGACTAAACTATCAGAAGAAGATGAAGCCAACGAAACTGAGAAACGTTTGAAGTCTTCTAAAGTTCACCTTCCATTTTATTATGCGAAGATGAATAATAGTTATAATGAAAATCCAATATATCAAAAGAAGAAAACTCTTTCAAGTGATTTCTTTCAAAGTTATTCTGAAAAAGAAATGGAGGTGAAGCCTATTCAAGGTAAATTATATGTCCCTCCTCTTGTTTTAGAAAGTAAAATTTCTGAACTCGAGAATTCTTTAACAGATGAAAGACTTTTGATGAATATTGAACAAATTTTTTTTTCAACTGTGTTCAAAAATGTTATTATTTCCAAGGCTTCAAACTCTGAGGATATGTTTGGTTTAGCAAATAAAGGGTTTGATTTTCTGAACGCTGACGGTGGATTAGATGATTGTTCTAATCAATTTTACTTTAATGCAAAACTTCCTAACCATTCATCTTTTGTTAAGAAATCTTTAAGAAAAACCAGTATGCCTGTTAACAGCGCAAAATCAACGAAAGTTGATAACTCAGTCTCTGTGAAAGCTAAAAATGCTAAAGGTAAGATTACATCTAGGCATTCACAGAAACCGAACACTACTGGTAATCCGAAGAAGAAGAATTCGTTTGTTGCTCAAAATTCTAACTCACCAGTTTCACATGTTTCAGATCTGAGCAAGCAAAGGCCAGAAGTTAAATCTCTGTGGCAACCGAAACAGAAACTTGACAAGACCGTTAAATCGTTTTCTAGTGTTAATTGTAGTGAGACTTCGCCTAGTAAAGATGTCTTAATTGCTGATGTTGATATTTTGAACTCAAAACTTGCTGTTTCTCGTAAAAAATATACAATGAAGCAATTATTTCAGTTATCTTTATCTGCTAGAAAGTATTCTATTTATGATAAACATGTTTCTACTTCTTGTCAAGATTCTGAAGATTGGTTTGGCAATTATCATGTGCATTAATCTCATTCTAATTATTCAAATGTATTTCAAAAGAAAAGAGGACCCAATTTGAAATGGGTACCAAAATCTTGTGCTAACATAGTAGGACCCAAATTCCAGTGAGTACTTAATCCTAAATCTGTGTTGCAGGCCCACAAAGTTAAAAAAGGGAGCTTACAGATATGACTTCTAAACAAAACAGTCTAGGACTCGTTCCTCAAAGAAAATAGGTTCTTGAATAAAACAGTTCAAGACCCTCACTTCAATGATAAAACAATGGTTTCTTAACACGTCTGTTCAGAACCCGTGCTTAAGAAGAGAATATGGCTTTTGAACACATCAGTTCAAGACCCGCTCCTCAATGCTCAAGAGTCTTAATTCCATCTTTGTTTTAAGTCTATTTAAATCAATTGTTTCATTATTTCTCTTATGCAGATCCGTCATATGTGGTACTTGGATAGCGGATACTCCAAGCATACGACTAGACAAAAAGATATGTTGTCCAATTTTAAAGAGAAATATTGCGGATCAGTCAGATTCGGCAACAACCAGTTTTCTCCTATAATGGGATATGGTGATGTACAACATGACAATGTCACGATCAAGAAGGTGCGCTATGTTGAAAGCTTACGGCACAACCTGTTCAGTATTGGTCAGTTCTGTGACAAAAGCTTAGAGGTCAATTTCAAAGCCAAGACGTGTTCAGTTCGCATTGAAGAAGGCGAGGAACTCTTGGTCGGCACAAGAAAGTCAGACCTCTACACAATTAACTTGTCAAAAATCCAGAACGACAAGCAGGTTTATATATTGACGAAAGCCTCGAAGCAACAAAGTTGGCTATGGCATCGAAGGCTCTCTCACCTCAACTTCAGGTACATCAACAATCTGGTCAGTGGAAAGCTCGTCAAAGGACTTCCAGCGCTCATATATGAAAGAGAACATCTTTGTGCAGCATGTGAAAAGGGAAACATGAAGAGGGCACCTCATAAACCAAAGCCTGAACCGAGTACAAGCGCTCCATTAGAGTTATTGCATATGGACTTATGCGGTCCGATGCGAACTCAGAGTCTAGGCGAAAAGAAGTACATACTCGTGATCGTGGACGATTACTCGCCATACACATGGGTCAAGTTTCTACGTTCAAAGAATGAGACACCAGATGTTCTCATCAGATTCCTAAAGACGACCTAGGTGAATCTGCAGAAACCGGTCAAGTTTCTAAGAACAGACAACGACACAGAGTTCAAGAACGAAAAGGTTGAAGAATATCTCGAATCTGTCAGGATTTCACATAAATACACTGTTGCTCGTACGCCTCTACAAAATGGAGTGGTCGAAAGAAGAAATCGTACGCTAGTCGAGGCTGCTCGTACTATGCTAAGTCAATCATACTTGCCTCTATTTTTGTGGGCTGAAGCTGTATCGACCGCGTGCTATACACAAAATCGCTCCATGATACATCGCAGATTCAAGAAGAATCCTTATGATTTAATCAATAACCAAACACCGATAATCAAATATTTCCATATATTTGGGTGTAAGTGTTTCGTGCTAAACGATAGGGAGAGTCCCAACAAGTTCAGTGCTAAGGCGGACGAAGGGATATTCATTGGTTATTCCTCGACATCAACTGCATTCCGTGTTTATCTGAAGAAGTCAAAGATGGTGATTGAAAGCATCAACGTCACGTTTGATGAAGAGATGGCTTCCGAACAACACAGTTCAGAACCCGTTATAACCGGAGTACTAGCTTCTGGGCAACTCAGTCCAGAACCTGCGTCTCAACAGAATAAATCAGATGAAGCATCAACGTCAAATAATCATATATCTGATTTAGACTTATTATTTGAATTGTTTTATGATGAATTTTTTGAATCTAATGTAAAGAAATCTGTTATGGTTGACAGGATGGAAGACTTAACGACTACTCATCCAACCAGTTCAGATGTTCCTATTGAATCCAACGCCCCGATTCAACAAGAAGTTCCAATTCAAATGCTGACTCCAACAGTTGAAGAAGTTCCATGTGATGAAGAGACAAAAGTAGTTGAACCAGTAGGATGTTCTGTACAGATCCATCCACAGCCGGAACAAGTTGTACCTGCTGAGCCTTTTGAACCTACCACTTCAACTGCAATCATCATTCCTCCTGAACAAGCTGAAGAAGGTATAAGTGGATTTATAGATGATACAACTGACATACATTCATATAATTCACTACCTCATGAACATAAATGGACCAAAGAGCACCCGATAAGCTAGATCATTGGCGATCCATCAAAACCGGTGCAAACTAGGTCAACATCAATCAATATGTGCATGCATGACTCCTTTCTGAGCAAGTTCGAGCCAACTCGCATATCAGAGGCACTTAAAGTCTGGAGACTCGTACCAAAGCCTCAAGGTAAACAATAATAGGTACGAAATGGGTGTTCAAGATCAAGAAAGACGAAGATGGTACCGTTATCCGAAACAAGAAAAGACTAGTAGCCAAAGGATACAGACAAGAGGAAGGAATCGACTATGACGAGACACATGCTCCTGTGGCGCGATTAGAAGCAATTAGAATATTTCTAGCCTACGCAGCCCACAAGAACTTCACGGTCTTTCAAATGGACGTGAAGACTGCCTTTCTGAATGGCATTCTGAAGGAGGAAGTCTACGTCTCTCAGCCAGAGGGTTTTGTCAATCAAGAGAAGCCGAATCACGTCTACATTCTCGACAAAGCACTCTACGGTCTGAAACAAGCTCCTGGAGCCTGGTATGATGTCTTTTCCAATTTTCTAGTCAAGTCTGGTTTTTCAAAAGGAACGGTGGATACCACTTTGTTTATCAAAAAGGAAAAAGCCGATATCATTTTAATTCAAATCTATGTAGATGATATTATTTTTGGCTCTACAAATCCAAAGTACTGTAAGAATTTTTCAAACCTTATGGTGTGTAGATTTCAGATGAATTTGATGGGAGAGATGAATTTCTTTCTCGGATTACAAGTCAAACAGTTTTCTACGGGGATTTTTATCAATCAATCAAAATACATTATGGATATTCTTCGGACGTTCAAAATGGAAAATTCACAACCGATTGGTACCCCAATGGCACCAGGTACTAAAATTGTTACCGATCCTTCGGGAAAGGCTGTTGATATTAGGATTTATCGAGGGATGATAGGTTCTTTAATGTATCTTACTTCTAGTATGCCAGATATAATGTTCTCAAGATGCTTATGTGCACGATATCAGGCTAATCCTAAAGAAATCCATATGTCTGCTGTGAAGCGCATATTTAGGTATCTAAAGGTCACTTCAGATCTTGGTTTGTGGTATCCTAAAGATACTAGTTTTGAACTAACAGCCTACACAGATGCAGATCATGCAGGTTGTATGTTAGACAGGAATAGCACGTCAGGACATGTACAGTTCCTCGGTGACAAGCTCGTAAGTTGGGCATCGAAGAAGCAACTTTGTGTTTCAACTTCCACGGCCGAAGCAGAATATGTAGCGGCTGCTAGCTGCTGTTCTAAGGTCTTATGGATGAGAACTCAATTGCGCGACTACGGTTTCCACTTCAACAAGATCCCGATATACTGTAACTCCAAGATCGCCATCGCAATATCAGCGAATCCTGTTCAACAAACCAAGACTAAGCACATAGACGTCAGATATCATTTTATTAAAGATCATGTTGAAAAAGGAACAATTGAACTTTTCTTTCCAAAAAACTGATTATCAACTTGCTGATTTGTTTACCAAACCTTTAGACGAAAAGAGGTTTAACTTTCTTGTCTCTAAGCTTGGTATGCTAAATCTTAAGATTTAATCAGTAGTTACCTATCAAAGTTTTCTAAATTGTATACTTTTTCATCATTTCTTCATTCTTAACTCTGATTGATATCTGCACTTCTCTATTCTGTTCATGAACCAAGGGAGAGTATGAGAAGAATTTGACAAGTGGTCAATATTACTTCGAGGGGGAGCTCATAAAATTTTGCATGTGCCTTTTAATGCCAAATTTTATTTTGTAATGCAATAATTTAGGGGGAGCTCTTCAAGAAAAGGGGAGTACGGATATGACTTCTGATTATTTCTGATCAGAACTCGTATTTTAAAAAGTTTTACTGCTTTTTGTCTTTTCATTTTTAAGTGAATAAATTTTACTTTGACTTGACATAAGACTTTTGCAGAATTTTTGAGAGATGCTTACAAGTTCATATGTTTATGACTTTAAGCTTAGCTTCATGAGATGGAAGATCGTACGTAAAGGTATAATTCTATATCTCCATCTCATATATGGTTGAAAGAAGGACAACTTTCAATCATTTGAAAACATTGTTTTTTAATGTTCAAACCACTTCCCGATTTTTTAACAGATTTTATATTTTGGAAGTGGACTTTAAATGTTTTCGAATATTTAAATTGTGCTTTAACTGAAATAGTTAAACCAATCTGAGAATCACGTGCATCATAGTAAAACAAGGAATCATTGTGCTAGGACATAACACAACTTCTATGAAATCACCTTAACCAGTGATTTCTACCTAAGAAGTTCATCGATAGGGATTAAGTGTGAGAAGTCGAAAATAAATGAGTCTGTCACAAAAAGAAAGAAAGTTTGATTAGAGTATGCTAAATGTTTTAAAAGAAAGAGCGTGTGAGAACAGAGTTAAAATAATATCACAACTCTGCACCAACTTTTTCTGAGCCGGGTAGCCACCATTCTAGTGATTCACAATTCTTTGGTGATCATTATTGAAACAACCAACTAGCCCATGCCAACTCTTGATCAAACCTCACTATCTACTCATTTTCTTCTCAACAAGAAAGTGTTTCACATTTTCTAAGGGGATGCAACACTTTTGCTATCTGATTTTCATTTGGAAAATCTAGATATTGAAAAGAAGGAAGTTTGTCCCACCTTCGCACTTCAATCATGCACATTGAGTTTGTGTTTAACTTACTATTGTCTCAGTGGTTTACACAATTTTGAGCCAAATAAGCAATCATCAAGTGCTTAATTCTTTCTATCACAAGCACGAACACACAAGGAATTTGTTTCTTTGTCATAACGTTTATAGAAATTACCTTTGTGGTATTTCGATGATTAAATGGAAGTCCTGGGGGAGTCAACATCAAACAGCTGCTTTCCATTGTGTATTTGTTACACACAGTGACTTAGTGTTACTGACAGGCATGTTAATTGATTCATTAGTTGATTCAGGTGTTACACGACTAATTTGTCTGGATTTGCAAAGATCTAGATCAATATCTTATGAATTGACGAATCAGAGGCTCTAACTGAAGGACATTTCTTACAAAAAGTTTTGATAAATTCATTGCACTTATCATCAAAAAGGGGGAGAATGACTACACAAGAAATGGCAAAGATCACATGTTTCAAGAATCACGTCCAAGATTGAACTCTTCAAAAGCAAGTATTCTGAAGACATGCTGATTTCAGAGCTAGAGAAATAGATTGCATCTTCTCAGCTGAAGAAGAAGACTGAATTACTAAATTCTTTTTAGTAATGATCTTGATCCAAAGGGGGAGATTGTTAGATCACATATCTATTGGATTCAAGATCATCCAAACTGAAGATCGCAATCTGAAGCTAAAGCCGGAAAGTCGACTCTCGATATAAAGTCTAATGTTGTTTGTAATAAAATGTCGAAGTAAATTATTGTATATTGTAATTTTAGTATTTAGTTTAACTTAGTTTAAATATCTAATTATGTTAGATATTAGATTTAGTTAGATAATATCTAGATATTATATTCTAGATATTATATTGTTAGTTAGATAACATCTAAGTTTAGATATTAGGTGAAGTGTATTGTAGAAGCTATCAATCGATCATAATATCAGATCAGAAAAGACACACTTAAAGGTGAAAAACAGAGAACACATCCAAGCTTGAATAGATCAATCCTGTAACCATTTCTATTAATCAATACAGGTTGGTAATCATATTGTGTTGTTAATCTATAAAACTTGATATATTGTGTGGACCGACATCTTCAAAGCCATTCTCAACACTCTTTGTTCCATCAGATATCTCTTTGAATATTCCAACATTCATTTGTTCTATAATCTTTTCTCTTTTTCAAACTTGTCTCTTTCCAGGATGATCACTTTCTCAAAATCAGATACTTATTGAGAAAGCTTAGAACATTTAAGCTCAATCGTCTTCTTCTCTTCAAAACTCTTCCTAGAAAATTCTGAGAATTTCTTTGCAAACGCTTTCTTTTCTTTCTCAAAATCATCTCTGTCTTTTACCATCTTTAGTTCTAGATCAATAATCTTCTTATTCAGCTCTTCATTGCACTTTCCAAATTCTTAACTATCTTCTAATACTTATCAACAGGATCTGCTTGCTGTATCTGAACCATTTGTTCTTCTAAGACTTAGATCTTTCTTTTCAACTCAGTATTCTCAGTTTCCATAGTCTTTAGTTTTGATGACATCTTTGGTCCTACCATCATCTTCTCAATTTGTTCCCACAACTGTTTTCCTGTAGCCTTCTTACTATCTAATTTGATAGAAATCTCTTTTGAAATCTCATCTGAAATTCCTTCCAATACAAAATATTTGTCTAATATGTCAGCTTCATATCTCCTTCTCTGCTCATCTGTATACTTATCAAGTGATAATGGAATCTCTCTTTGGTCTATTAACTTATCTTCACTTGGAAAAGTATAAATCCATGTTGGAATTTTCATTTTTCCTTCCCTCAGAGATATTCTGATATAATCACCCAAGTCATTGCGATTAATGAAATCCAGAAAACGATCTTTCCATTGCTCATACTCTCCTCTAAAAAGCATCGGTGGCTTTACATCTGTTCCAATCGTAAGAGCTTCTCGGGAAGTCATCCTGTTTCAAATATTCAATAAGAACTTGACAAACTAATCGTTAGTCCAAAAAAAATCAGATTACTTAGAAAAATACAGAAATCAAATTTCCAAAAATTCACCTAGTAATGAATTCGCAGGATACTGAGAAACACCAAGTATTTGCATACAAGCACAATCAATCAAGAATTCGCATACAAGACAAATCAAGAATTCACATACAATAAACCTTCAGAATTCGCATACAACAATTCGCAAGACAAAGACACACGAATCCAATACTTAGAAAAATTTGAAAAACTTTTATGAGAAACAAAGGAATTCGTATGATATCCTGATGCGAATTCTGAGGAATTCGTAATACACACTTATGAGAATTCTAGGCTTTTCGCATGACACTCAGATGCGAAATCTGATCAATTCGCACAACAACTTATGCGAATTCTTTCCTTGTAAAGACTTTCTCAGAAAACATTTCGCAATAGAGACTTATGCGAATTAAGAAAGCTATACGAATTTTATCCTTGAAATTTTTCTAAGAAAACTTTTCGTAAATCACAGGTATACGAATTTTGATGGTTTCTCAATACTCTCACATACGAATTTTATGCAATTAGCAAGAGACTCATCTGCGAATTCTTTACATGAAAAATTTTAGAATTCAACAAATATACGAAATCTAATATGCGAATTCTAAAAGGATGCGAAATAAAGCGTTTCTGCGAGTTCTTCGAACGAATTCTTGAGAATTTTGCGAGTTCTTGAGATCTACGAAGAAAATTCTATCTGAATGGCTCAAAAACTCATCAATTCTTCGAATTCCAGTCTCAAACTTTGTCAATTAGATCACCTATACTTCTAGAACATAATTCTATCAATGAATTTCAACAAAATACACTTTGAAGTACGAATCGAACCTTTTCATAGTGCGATAGAACTCGTGTAAAGAAAAATAACAAAATCATCAAATTGTCCAAAATTACAGTGCAATCCTTTTCCAAACTTATACAAGAATGATCTAGACCATAATTCGAACACAATCCAATCAAACACAACTCGAATTACACACAAAAATGGAAAAATCAATCAAGACTCAATAAAACATTGCGAACTTTTCATATTTTCTTGATTTCACTCTGGATCAGCTCTGATACCAATTGATAATGTCCCAAATCAAGTTCTAATTACACAAACAATCAAGATGACAATAAATCGTAATCACATGTCATCGAATTCATCATCACAGATTACAATCCCACTTTCAATCTCTACTTTCTCTCTCACTACAATCTTTCTCTAGAATGTAAACAATGAAAACCTTCTCTAATAAGCTCCATGTCATGTGTCTTACTCACATTACAAAGGCAAAGGCAAGGACTAATAATACTACCTACAATAACAAAGAAACAAAAACGCAACTACTTTCACTTTGACTTACTACATTTGACTTTGACATTCTTGCTTGAGAGTTGACTTTGAGGCTTTGACTTGTTTGACTTTGATCTTCAAACATTATGATCTTGCATCCAACAAATATGTGAACTAACACAATGCACAATTGAGTCTAGAGCCTATTGTAATACCAGTTCTTACTCCATGGACACTGTTACCTACTGCTAATATCGGAAGTCTTCGTGACCTGATCGGAACATCCATAGTATATTCACAATTTGAACTACGAGGATTGGATGGAAGTCCTGTCATTGCTACCAACTTGCTAGCTTTGAACACGGGCCACACAGTTGCTTTGTCAACTGCTGTGACAACAGAAAACCTAATTGGCCTCGGAGTTACTATCCCTGACTTTATGTCAAAGAGTTCCTAAGCAGCGCCTTAAAGGTTGTTGAATCATCTGTGAAGGACCATATTTCTGAAGAGTTGTCTAGAGTTAAAGGGTTGTTGAAAGGAAAGGATCCAGCTAATGAAGGCCCCAAGCACCTCCACCTTCACTAGTGCAACAAGTTGATATGTCAGTGGAGGAGCTCAAAGCACTTATGTATCCCAAGTTACTTTCACAAGCACCTGTAGATCAATCTAATGTTCACATGATAGGTCTTCTGAGGACTCAACAACCACAGCCAGTTCCTCAAGTTGTTCCTCAGATGACTATAGGTGTAGTGACTGTATCTGAGTTTAATGCATTCAAAGATGATGTTTTGAAGTCTATTCATGAGCTAACCAGAGTTGTCCAAAGTTATGGCAAGTCTCAAGCAGTTATCAGAAAAAGGCATGACCATGATTCCGATCATGATCATGAGGGGGAGATGAGTAAGAGACATAAAACTGTTGGAGATACTGATGTTAATGCTGAAACAGTGAACTTCGAAGTTGAGGATGAGACATAACATCAGACACATGGGCAGAATGATCAGAATGAATGCAAAGAACTTGTACTGTGTGGATTTTGAAGTAGAACCAAGGGTTGCAAACCCTAAGGTTACTACTAGAGCTGAAATGTTGATGATTACTGTAATATAAGCAATTGATGTTATTGATCTATCTTCAGATGATGATGAGGAAGTTGATGAAAAATATGGAACGTTTTGGAAGATAAAGGAAGAGGATAGATAAAAATTGATGGGATCAGATGACGATGCACAGAATGATGATATCCCTAAGAATGAAGAAAATATTTTGGATACCTTTCTTGAGGAGAACAAATATTCAGATGTGTTTCAAGCCATCAATGAGCAAGGAACTCTAGAAGATATACAACTTAGTCATGTGAAGAATGAAATTCCTGAGGCTACTAATGAGGTCCCAGTGATTCTAGTGTTTAAAGAATTCAACTTTCTTGAAACTACTGAAATACCTGTCAATCAAACTCAATCAGTTCTGATAAACATCCAAGCCAAATTCAGAATGATCAACCTTCTCAAGATGTTCAGATTGAGAATGATCAACCTAAAGATGATGTTGTTCATGTTCCTGATATGCCAAATCAAGATGAGGCAAGTCCTTCTAATGCAAATGCACCTGAAGCATCTCTTTTTCCTACTGAAGCTGAACTAAGGCATATAAGGCATGCTCTTAGAGTTCCTTTCCTTGAAGAGTAGATGAATAAGGTGTTTTTGCATAGGATCAGGCCAATGGATAAGTTCAAAGTCTTGGGAGTTTCCAATCAGCCAAAGGAATACCAAGAAGAGTATCCAAGTATGATCAACTATCTGAGACAGACTGAAAGAGCTGCGAAAAATAAATCTAGAATAGTAACAGATAAAGAAGTCAGATTGAAGAAGTTCTTCAAAATATGGTTTACTGAAGTTGATTTCAACTTTCTGAATATTGATGATCTTGTGCATATGTACCGTTTATTTAGAGATGGGAATATTGTCTTTGCTTTGGAAGCTATAAAGAGGTTTATGAGAAGGCACGTCTTTTATACTTGCTGCTATGACTTTCAGCTGGTTATTGATACAAATCAAAGGAGAGTCAACATGATAAGGCCTAATCTGACTCTTTCTGATATTGAAGATTATGCTTTGTTCTTTGTACTGGAAGAACCAGAGTTGGGTGTGGTCTACAATAATAGTGAGAATGAAAAGAGGTTATTCAGAGTGTCTGAGATGGCTAAGTTTTCTGATGGAAGACTCAAGGTTATAAGACTACAACTCAATACTAGATATGCTAATTGTGAGAGGCAAATATTGCAAGAAGGTGATCGAATATCAAGAAGAGAAAGGCTAGTGATGAACAGAGTTCTTGAAGCTTTAGATGACATAATTGATATCAGAAGAGGCATCAGAAGGTTTGAATTACTTTTTGTAATCAGAGATAACCGTGTTAGAATATTTACAAACTGATCTAAAAGGGGGAGATTGTTAGAGCATTAGTTTGAATCATTTGTAATGTGTTTGTTTGTCATTTCTATGCTTAGCTTTGTATGAGGTCAAGGCTTGTCTGACCCATATATAAGTCCTTGTCTTTGATGCTTTGTAAGATTTGCTTGTGTAAGATGTGTGACTAAAGTGAGATATATGACAACTCTAGAAAATTCTCTCTACATTGTTCATATTAATTTGATCTTAATTGTGAAAATACGTGAATTCTTGGACTAACACAACAACTTTCCTATTGAGGTCAACTCTGATATTAATCCCTGGTGCCATCGGAGTGCTAATAGGTGGACAATTATCCATTTTAAATTTCTTTAAAATGTCAGAAATGTACTTAGTTTGGTTAATGAAAATCCCCATTGAGAAATAAATTCATCTCTACCATCATACTCATCTGAAATCGTGACACCATTAAGGCAGAAAAGTTTTTGCAGTACTTAGGGTTAGTTGACCCAAAAATCATGTCATCAATATAAATTTGAATGAGAATAATATTGCTTTTTTCTTTCGTAATGATAATTGTAGTGTCGATTTTATCTTTACAAACCCGGACTTGACTAGAAACTTTGAAAGGACATCATACCATGCGCGAGGGGCATGTTTTAATCAAAAAAGGGCTTTGTCGAGAATGTAGACATGAACTGGCTTCTCATCATTGACAAACCCTTCTGGTTGAGAAACATACACTTCCTCCTTTAAAATGTCGTTCAGAAAAGTTGTTTTCACATCAATCGATAGACAGAAAAGTTTTTGTGTTCAACATATGCGAGAAACATTCGAATCGCCTCGATGAATGCAACTGGAGCATATGTCTCGTCGTAATCAATGCCTTCCTCTCGCCGATAGCCTTTAGCCATAACTCGAGCACTATTACGAACTATGACACCGTTTTCATCTTTCTTGTTTTTGAAACCCATTTAGTGCCAATTATTGTCTTTCCTTTAGGTCACGGCACGAGTCACCATAATTTCAGTGCTTCGAACTGATTGAGTTCTTCTTGCATGTCTACTATCCAATCAGGATCTTCAAGAGCTTTTGATACACGTGTTGGCTCTATCTTTCTCAAGAAAGAATCATACAAGCACTCGTTTGCTGTTACAGACTGATAAGGTGGGTTTACACCCTTCTTAATCGGAGAGCAAGTGTATGGTGTTGAATCAAGTAATACGTATAGAAATACAAGTATCGAACTGAAGGAACTTGGTAATGAGTACCACAATTACTATATTAATTATTAATTAGAATAACAGAAAATGATTGTTGTTGAAAAGGCTATTATTCACTTTGGCACATAAATAAGGACAAAACGGAAGGCTGGAAATGATTTGAATGAATGAGAAACAGAAGTTGGAGGGTTGGAAACCTCATGAACATAAAATTCGCATTTATGTAAATACATAACTTGGATTGGACTGAACAATGAAAAGCATAATCATGACATCAAAACACTTTATCAAGTTGTATTGAATTCTTTTCAAACCCTTGCTTTATCTCTCGATCTCCACAATAATAAGTTGAAAAGCTTAGTGATTAATAACAACAAGAATGAAAAATCATATCTCTATCTCAATTGCATTCAAGACATAAAGGATAAAATAAATCTAAAAAACTTTTCTCAAAGAATTAAAGATATTAAAGATCATCTATTTATCAAACTATTACACGCATTAAGAACAATCTCATTTTTTTCATCAATCAGACCACCCAAAATCAAAGCTTCTATATAGCTACAAGTTTAATTATTCATGATTCAACCAACCCCCCAACATGAAGAATTTAGCTCATGTTGGGGGTCTTCAAAAGCAGAAATGAAATACAAAAGTTTGAAAGTCAAATCATTGCTCTCAGATTTAAAGCAATAAAACTCCCTGAAGAAGCAATTCTTCAATTTTCCGTACCCGTCGCACGTCGAATCTTCTTCTTTCGATCTCCAATTTTGTTTTTCTTCTTCCAAAATTGTCCTCCGAAGCTCTCTAAAATTGCCTCTTTTTCTCTGTAAATCCGTGATATCATAGCCTCCCTTCAACCTATTTGATTTAGGACCAAAACGTAATAGTCAAGTGTTTGGCGCGATCGCCCGCGCAGATGGGGTCTATGTGTCCCACAATGTATGTAAATCAAGATGCTAACAATGAATTATCAATTGAAACTCTTTTTATTGATTTCAGACTACAAAATACAATATTTCTCTCCCTAGCTCAAGAACACATTCAACCTCTGAATTAGTCATATGTCATTGAATTAACAGTCAAAGATTACAATCTCAAGTTTCTCTCACTACTCTCTCTCTAGGAATGTTTTCAAATCGCCTCTTCTCTAATATGTTCTCTACTACAACTAATTACCACTCTCAATCACAATCACTTTCTTACTTACAAAGCAAAGACACGAGGTATTTATACCTTCTTCCAATTACAAAGAAATAAAAACACAATACATTGACTTTGACTATTATTACAAAACGACTTTGACTTTCACTAAGAGTTGACTTTCCAGCCTTTGACTTCTTAACTTTGGTCTTCAATCTTTATGATCGTGAATCCAACAACTTTGCCCTCTAACATTCTCCCCCTTTGGATCAAGATCATTACTAAAAGATTTAACAATGCGATCTTCTCTCTTTAAGCTCAATTTGAATAAACTCCCTTTTTATCAACCTTTATCATTTCTTGTAATCTCCCCTTTGATACAAAAATGATTTTCTCAAACAATCCACATTCTCCCTCTATTCATATGAAAATTCTGACATTCTCCCCTTTCTTTGATAAACTCTGTATCTTCAAAAACTTTCAGCAATCTTCCAAAAAATCTGTTCTTCAAGAATTATTAACATTCTCTTCCAAAGGTTGTAACCAAACCTCTTTCATACATAGCTCTAATCGCTTCAGCAAATTATCTTCAACAATTCTGAAATCTTTGAACTCTTTCAGCAAACTTTCTTTAACAATCAATTCTTGAACATTTTTCTCCCAACTTTAACATTTCTCAATACCATCTCCCCCTTTTTGATGATTTGAGCATGGATATCATCAAAACTTCCTCGAAGAAATGTCTTTGACCATTCTAATATGTCCAAGAGCCACTGATTCATTGATCTGTAACCATGTATTTATCTAGATCTTTTCAAATGTAGACAAAAATAAGCGTGTAACACTTGAATCAACAAATGAATCAGTTAATACGCCTGTCAGTAACACGAAGTTACTGTGTGTAACGGATACACATAAGAAAGGAGCTTTTTGATGTTCACTCCCCCAGGGCTTCCATCCAATCATCGAAACACCACAAAGGCAATTTCTATGAATGTTATGACAAGAAAACAAATTCCTTGTGTGTTCGTGCAAGTGTAGAAAGAATTAAGCACTTGATGATTGCTTATAAAGGCCCAACATTATGTAAACCACTGAGACAACAGTAGATAAACACAGACTCAATGTGCATGATTGAAGTGCGAAGGTGGGGCAGACTTCCTTCTTTTTCAATATCCATATTTTCTGAATGAAAAACAGATAGAAAATGTGTTGCGTCCCCCGAAAAATATGAAACATTTTCTTTTTAAGAAGAAAATGAGTGGTTGGTGGGGTTAATAACAAGAGTTGGCATGGGCCATTTGCCTGTTTCAATAATGTTCACCAAGAATTGTGAGACATTAGTAATGTGGTTGCCCGACTCAGAAAGTAGTTGGTGCAGAGTTTGATATTCATTTACTCTCTTCTCACACCCTCTTTCTTTTAATCATTAAGCTCACATCTAACCAAACTCTCTTTTCCATTTTACCTCAACGCACAACCTACACTCATTTCTTTTTGACTCCTCACATTCAATCACTATGGATTAATTTCTTAGGTAGGAAACACTGGTAATCGTGAATCCATAGAAGTTTTCATTTAAGTCCTAGCACAAAGAAACCCGTAGTTTCCTAGAAAGCATATGTTGCTCAAAAATGGTTTAACTTTATTAGTTAAAGCTCAAATACACAAATGTCAGATGTATATATGCTCAGAATATAATCAAGAAGATATGAGCATTTTTAAACAGTGAAGTATTTTCAAACAAGTATATTGAATAAATAAACAGGAATACAAAAGACTTGTTTGAAAATCTGACATTGTATGAAAAATGATCAGAAATGAATGATATAACAATCAAAGCTTATGGTCAAGAATAATGGATATTGTCTATATGAAACAAAATATAGACATTCTTGAAAGAACTTTTAGAAATGAAATAACGCACAAAAATTCATTGAAGTGTAAGCGGGGTGTCTTACCATCGAAAAATATGTTTCAAATTTGAGACATGGTAAGAACATTTTAAACAAGAAAATCAAACCGGTGTGTGTGAATACTTGAAAGTATAAAGAAAAGACAATACGCAAGTATTTATCTTTGGAAATACACGGTTTGTAATCATGTAAGCACAAGTAAATCTTGAAAACATTTAAAAAATCACACTTCCAATTCATGAAATCTATTTAAGAATCGGGAAGTGGTTTGAACATTTATGAACATGTTTTCTATGATTGAAAGTTGTCCTTCTTTCAACCACATATGAGATTAAGATTAGAAATTTAACCTTTATCGTTCAGTCTTAAATCTCATGAAGTCAGGCTTAAAGTCATAAAGATATGATCTTGTAAGCATCTCTCATTCTGCACAAGTCTCAAAGTCATGTCAAAGCAACTTTATTCACAAATTTATTCAAAATTAAAATGACATAAAGCAGTAAAACATTGAAAGTATGAGTTCTGATCTGAAATAATCAGAAATCATCACCTTTACTGCCCCTGAAATTATGCATCTAAAATATGTCAGTGAAAAAGCACATGATAGAGATCTAAAATTCTATTTTGAAATGTAGTTCATCATATTTATCGGATGCAAAGTATTTCAGAAAAATATGTACTCCCCCTTGATGGTTGATTTCCACATTCGAGTATTGGAGTACAATCTCTTATTAGCACAGGAGTAAGGTCTTTTGATCACTGAAGTACAATCTCCTAAACTGTTGTGTTTAGAAGTCAAACTTCGTTGAAGTACGGGTTCTAAGCTGATTTACTTAGAAGCCTTGGTTCTCTTACTCCTCCTTGACAATAGGTGCCTGCAACATAGAATCAGCTTTCGGATTTAGTACCTACTGGTATCTGGGTCCATGTGTGTTAGTTGCAGTTCTAATGGGAGTAACAGAATAAGAACCATACCATAAATGATCACTTGTTTTGTGAACAGGATCATGTGTACAACAATAAGAACAATAGTATTTCTTACCTGATAACCTGATTAATTAATCTTTCGTGTATATATGATTAAGTTTACCTTTACACGCATTGTTCTTCTCGGCTTTATGTGTATGTACACATGACTTCTTTCCTTTCAGCTAATCTTTCTTCTCATCTTCAACTGGTTTCTTCTTCCAGACCAGTTCTTCTTCGTTGTATCTCCTTCTTATTCGATGTGTACCTGAACCATCTATATTTTTGTCATAGAAAAGGTTAGTACTACGAATCTGATTAGAAGATTTAACTGACATCTTTGAAGACACAATCTTATGATGTGAGCTTGCCGCTGTCTTGAATGAAAATTCAGAATCAGCTGGATCATCTCTAGGTGTGTGGATTTGTGACTCTATAGTCGTGTGCTCAGTCACCACCACCTTTGAAACAAACTTTTCAAGCTCTTTAATCTTTGAAGCAAAGTTGTCTCTTTCTTTGACGAGAAGGTCAATCTTTGTCTCAAACTCAGATTTCATTTTCTTCTCTTTCAGTGCACTCTCAGATAGTTCAGATTTCTTGACAGTAAGCTTTTGTTGGCTCAAATATGAGTTAAGTCTGGATAATGCTGCTGAAGTGTTAAAGATTAATACTACTGAAGATTTTACTACTACTACTTGTAAGATTACTACTGCTAGTAGAATTACTACTGCGTGAAGTGTTAGTACTGCTAGAAGAATAGTTAGTACTGCTTGGAGAGTTAGTACTGCTAGAAGTTAGTACTGCTTGAATATTAATGATGCTGGATGATTAATAGTGCTTATGAAGATGATGTTGATAATGATGACTTGGAATGAAAGACTAGGAGCTGAAGATAATAATGAAGATAATCATGGAATGGATGCTGAAGATCAATATTTCTTTAGTAATTATCTTGTAATCAGTTCTGTATATATAGCTTAGTAGTTTTTGTTAGATAAACAAGTTTTACAAGTTTTGCATATACGTTTAGAGAGAATTAACCTCAAGATTATTTTTAATCCTTTCTTTAGAGAAGTATAGAACATCTGTTGAGTCTGTTCAACAGATTGAGGTTTTGTTTGTAATCATTAAGTTAATTCAATATAAATTGTGAATTGAGTTCATACACTGTTTGATTGATTTATTGTTAAAGTGTTATTCCGCGACTTCTTTAACATAGTTTATGAGTGTTTAGTTTAAATTCTTGTTTCGAATTTCGATCCTGACAAGTGGTATCAGAGCCTAAGGAACTCAGAAATCAATAATCATCATGGACGGATCACATCACAGTGTTCTTGTTTCAAAGGTCCCCATGCTCAAACCCAATGAGTTTGACATGTGGAAAATCAGAATCAGGCAATACATTCTTCTCAAAGACTACTCAATGTGGGACATCATTGAGAATGGTCCCTCCAATGAAGGAAAGATGGACGCAGATGGCAAGAGACCTCCACCAAAGATTGATGGAGAAAGAAAGATGAGGCAGACTGAGATGAAAGCTTTGAGCACTCTGCTCTTGGCAATTCCTAATGAATACCAACATCAATTTTGCAACTGTTCTGATGCTCAAATCCTGTGGAATGCATTGGAGAAGAGATTTTCAGGTACTAAAAGCACTAAGAGAAATCAGAAACCAATTTTCAAACAACAATATGAAAACTTTATGTCTACAAAGAATGAGTCTATGACTCAAACCTTTGATAGATTCAACAAGATGATTGGAGAATTGGCTACTGTTGGTGTCAATATGGACCAGGAAAATGTCAACAGAAAGTTTCTAAGGTCTCTTGGTGAAGAATGGATCATGTATACAGTATCATTCAGATAGAATGATAATCTGGAATGATAATCATGTATACTTTGAAGTAGAAGTTGAATCTAAGAAGAAGCCATCTGGATACTCTCACAATGTTGCTCTCTTATCATCTACTACTGATTCTTCTGCTAATACAGAATCAGTTAGTGCTACATATGGCTCAAAACAGGATGGACCTAATGATTCTGTTTTGTAAGCATTCTTTGCTAGTCATGCTAAATCGGCTCTTATCAATGATGATCTAGAGCAGCTCAATGTTGATGACCTTGAAGAGATGGATATCAAGTGGAAAATGACAATGCTCACCATGAGAGTCAAAAGATTCATCAAAAGAACAGACAGAAACAACTTTGCCATGAGAAGAGAAGATGGGGCTGGATTTAACAAATCCATGGTAGAATGCTACAAGTGTCATAAGCTGGGGCACTTTGCAAGAGAATGCAAAGGAGGAATGTCTCAAAAACATGGAAGCAACAATCAACAATCAAAGTCCACTAACTATAACAGCAATCCATCTCAAGCACTTGTCTCACAAGATGGAATGGGATTTGATTGGAGTGATCAAGCAGAAGAGGTAATCCATAATCAAGCATTGATGGCTGAGGTTTCAGAGTCCTGAAGCACTGCAATCCCCACAGAGGTAAAATCTAACCTTTGCTCTAAAGCATGTCTTGAAACTGTTAAAAACTACAAGGATCACAATCAAAGCATGTGTGATGACTTTTAAAGGTTAGAGTAAGATAGAAGAGAGTATAGTTTGATCGTAGAGAATTTTGAAGAACAAATTAAGTCATACCAGGCTAATGAACTTCAACATTCATATGATCACAACTATTGGAAGTGGGAGAAGAAAGAGTTAGAGATTAAGCTAGAAAAGTCTAGAGAGGAATGTGAGAAAATTAGGAGTGAATTTGAGAAGGCCAAACTAGACATTGAGAAATATTTCAATGCTTCTAAAGCAATGGACTCTTTACTCAAAACACAAGTTCATGAAAAATTGAGAAGAGGAATAGGCTACAAAAACACCCCTCAACCTTACAATAATAACTACATTCCACCCACCTCAGACCTCTTAGAAAGACAAGATAAGAAGGAATTACCTGAAGGAGCCACTGAAGTAGATCCACTAGATACAGTAGTGGTTGAGACAGAGTCTGAAGAAGAGAATACTGAGGGTAAGAATAAGGAAGACCATGAAGAAACTCCCTTAGAAAACCACATTCTTACAAATGAGAGGGGGGGGGGTAAACCATTTGTCAAGAGTGAGAAAGTGGAGATGTCCAAGACAGAGAAAGAGAATGGTAAGAGTGAGAAAGCTGAGACCTCTAGGAAAGGAAAGGAAAAGGTACAGGGAAATCATTATATGCAAACTACTGTTGTAAATCCCTGTACATGTCAACAGAACAAGCCCCATCAACATGATAAAATAAGGGGAAATGAGAGAAACAAAAATAATCAGTGGGCTCAAAAACAGGGAATTGATCTAAGAAAAATCAATAGACCAAAGCCTTGTTTTATTTGTGGCAAATTGAATCATTTAGCCAAACACTGTTATTTCAATCCTATTAACCAAAGATTTACTTTTCAAAGACAAACACAAAATTCTATTGGTTATAGGAAGAAATCAAAAAGGAATCACATGGCTGAGAATGTGAAAACAACAACTTTGAAATCTCATATTCAGAATAAGTTTGCTAAATCAAAAGAAAACACTCCAAGCAAATCAAGGAGTAACTCACAGCATAAGAAAGCAAACAACTTTCTCAAGATTTGGGTTCCAAAAGTCAAGAAACTAGTTAGTACTGCTACTTGAAATAGTACTGCTAACAGAAATAATACTGCTGATAGCAATACTATTGCTGACAAAGTTAGTAATGTTAACCAAGTTAGTACTTCTAACCAAGTTAGTACTGCTAACAAGGATAGTGCTGCTACCAGTGTTAATACTGCTAAGCCTATAATTTTGACAAACTATTCCAGCCATCAAATTCCTAACTCTGATCATCTCATCCAGACTAAGATTACTGATTATGAATATGTTGATGAGAAAGGGCAACCCAAGACCACTTTGGCTTGGATTCCCTCTAAAAACTAACTGTTTCATCTTATGTGCAGGGCAACCAACAACTCAAGAAGAAAGCATTTGGCATGTAGATAGTGGTCTCTCTAGGCACATGACAGGTAACATGGCCTGCCTTCAAAACTTCTAAAAGTTTGATGGAGGACATGTTGCTTTTGGTGACAATCTAGCAGGAGGTAAGATCAGTGGAAAAGGTATGGTTTCAAAAGGTAAGATGTCTTTTTAAGATGTTTACTATGTTGAGCAATTGAGATACAACCTGTTAAGTGTATCACAGGTTTGTGACAAGAAACATAGTACATTATTTATTGAGACTGAATGTATTATCCTTGCCCCAGGATTCAAGGTAGTTGATGAAAATATGATACTACTTAGAACTCCTAGAAAAGATAATGTTTATTGTTTGGACTTAGAGAATGTTTCATCTAATTCATCATTAAACTGTCTGTTTTCAAAAGCTTCTTTAGATGAATCATCTCTCTGGCACAGAAGGATGTGTCACATGAATTTTAAAACAATGAACATTCTTGTGAAAAACAACCTTGTAAGAGGTTTACCTCAAAAGGTGTTTTCATGTGATGATCATTGTGTTGCTTGTCTTAAAGGCAAGTAGCAAAAAACTTCTCATAAGTCCAAAGAAATAAATACAATCTCTTCACCTATTCAATTATTGCATATGGATCTCTTTGGTCCTACTAATGTGATGAGTATTGGAAAGAAGTCCTATTGCTTAGTCATTGTTGATGAATTCTCTAGATTTACTTGGGTATATTTTCTAAGGACTAAGGATGAGACAAGTGGATTGATCAAATCCTTTGTCCTTAGGATTGAAAACCAAACTAATTTAAGGGTTAAAGTCATCAGATCTGATAATGGAACAAAATTTAAAAACAATGACTTAAACAACTTTTGTTAGACTAAAGGTATTGAGAGACAATAAAGTGCTCCTAGAACTCCTCAACAAGATGGTGTTGCTGAGAGGAGAAATAGGACAATGATTGAGGTTGCTACATCTCTGTTGGCAGATTCAAAATTTCCAATTACTTTTTGGGTAGAAGCAGTTAATACTGCTTGTTATGTCCAAAACAGAGTTCTAGTAGTCAAATCCCAAGGAAAAACACCTTATGAACTTTTTAACAAGAAGAAACCTTTTATTGGATTTTTCAAACCTTTTGGGTGTCCTTGCACAATTCTCAACACCAAATCTCACTTAGGAAAGTTTGAAAGCAAAGTTGAGGATTGATTTCTTGTTGGATACTCCTCTCAGAGTAAGGCATATAGAGTATTTAATAGTTCTTCAAGGATTATAGAGGAAAGTGACAATGTCAAATGCAATGAGAACACACCAAATCAAATTGGTAGAGGTCCTGATTGGTTGTTTGACAATGATTCACTAACTAATGCTTTGGGTTTTAGTAATGTGCAAACTGCAGGAACAAATTCAGAACAGGTACAAGCACAGAAACAAAAGTTTGTGCTGTTTCCTATACCTACAGTGGATCCTGTTGAATTTTGCCAGCAAGAAAAGAAAGATGATTCAGAAACAGAGGAGTCTGAACCAGAACAGAATGAAGAGGACAAAGGTGATGAAGAGAATAAGAGTGATAAAGTGGATGCTCACAATTCAGGAAACACAGGTCTTGAGATGCCCATACTGTCAGAAGATGATACTGATGAAGAAAATTCTTCAGTATTTGGTGGAAGCACTCCTTGAGAAGAATGACTCTAATCTGGATGCATATATCAATGAGGAGGTTGTACATCAAACAAGAACTCAGAAAAACCATCCTCCTCAGTTGATGATTGGTGACATCAATTCTCCAAGGATCACAAGGCATCAAAGTAAGATAGGAGGATTGAAATACTTGCAGTCAGGGTTGTTATCTTGTTTTCTATCTCAGATTGAACCCAAGAAGGCCTATGATGCAATGAAAGAACCAAGCTGGATAGAAGCAATGCAAGAGGAGTTGCTGCAGTTTGAGCTGCAAAATGTGTGGGATATAATTGATCTTCCACAAGGACAAAGAGCAATTGGTACTAAATGGGTTTTCAGGAATAAGAAAGATGAGCGAGGAATTGTGATAAAGAACAAGGCCAGGCTTGTGGCACAAGGGTATACACAAGAAGAGGGGATAGATTATGAAGAAGTATTTGCACCAGTAACCAGAATTAAGGCAATTAGGCTATTTCTAGCCTATGCTTCTTTCATGCAGTTCAGAGTATTTCAGATGGATGTCAAGAGTGCATTTCTATATGGGAAAATTGATGAATAAGTGTATGTTTGTCAGCCTCTAGGGTTTGAGAATCCTACCTTTCCTGATAAAGTATACAAACTAAAGAAGTCACTCTATGGGCTACATCAAGTACCAAGAGCATGGTATGACACTCTGTCTACCTATCTTTTGGAAAATGGTTTTGAAAGGGGAATAATTGACAAGACTCTGTTCATCAAAAGGAAGAAGAAGGACATCCTGCTTGTGCAAATCTATGTGGATGACATCATCTTTGGATCCACAAAAGATTATATGTGCAAGGAGTTTGAGGAGCTGATGCACAAAAGATTCAAGATGAGCTCTATGGGTGAACTTACATTCTTCCTTGGGCTACAGGTTAAACAGAAGAAAGATGGTATCTTCATCAGCCAATCCAAGTATGTGCAGGATATACTTACAAAGTTTGGATTTTCAGATTCCAAGCCTGCAAGCACACCTATGGAAACACACAAACAGATCACTGCAGATCTTGAGGGGAAGGATGTAGATGTTTATTATTATAGATCTATGATAGGCTCCCTCATGTATCTAACAGCTTCAAGGCCAGATATTATGTTTGCTGTCTGTGTGTGTGCCAAATTTCAAGTAAGACCTAAGCAATCTCATTTTCAAGCAGTCAATAGGATCTTCATATATATCAAATGACAACCTATGTTGGGTCTTTGGTATCCTCATGACTCACCATTTGATCTACTTGCATATTCTGATAGTGATTTGGGTGATGCAAACTTTGATAGAAAGTCTACATCAGGAAGATGTCAGTTTTTGGGAGCAAGACAAGTTTCTTGGCAGTGTAAAAAGCAAACCACAGTGTCCACCTCTACAATAGAAGCAAAGTATATAGCTGCTGCAAGCTGCTGCTCACAGGTGCTATGGATTCAGAATCAGATGTTAGACTATGGTGTTACTTTTCTTCACACTCCAATCTTCATTGATAACAACAGTGCTATAAGCATTGTTAACATTCCAGTCAAGCACTCTAAAACCAAGCATATAGAAATCAGGTACCATTTTATTAGAGATTGCAATGAAAAGAAGTTAATTCAGGTTTTGAAGGTACACACAAGTAACCAATTTGCTGATCTATTCACCAAAGCTTTTGATGTGGGCAGATTCACATTCTTGGTCACAAGTGTGGGCATGATAAACACTGAATAAGCCTCTTTTGATTTTCTTTATGTACCATTTCTTTAGAGATTCCTTCCTACTTACTTTCTCATAATGTATTGTGCATGGTGCTGCTAACTATGTGTGTTTAAGTGTTTCAGATTACATTGTTGAATTGGATACTTAGTACTTCTAGTTCAATTAATACTGCTCTCACTATTACTCTTTCTGACAGTTCAAATATGGTTAAGTATGGTTACTACTACTAGGTGGTTTATACTGCCAGTGCAAAGTTACTATTGCTTGCCGTATTTCTACTGCTAATCAGTGTTACAACTTCTTGTATGTGTTAATACTGCTAGTCTGTGTTAATACTGCCAGTATGCGTTACTACTGCTGGTATGTGTTAATACTGCTATTCTGTGTTAATACTGCCAGTATGCGTTACTACTCCTAATATGAGTTAATACTGCGGGTAAGTGTTAATGCTGCTAAGGTACTTAGTACTGCTTCTAACTGAAACCCTCCACCTATAAATACCCTCTTTGACCGCCAAAATCCAAACGGTTCTTTGAATTTTTTACGAGTGCTCTTTCTCGCTCTCTCTCTCTTGAATTCTTACTTCCCAGTGCATAAACCCTAGTAGTGATTCAATCCAAGAACGATGTCAGGACTGGTGTTTGTTGATGATCACAATGAGTTGACAATGCTACAGAAACCCAAGCAAGCAGAGGGTTTTCACCAGATTGTGGATTTCCTAAAATCCTCCCACATCGCCTACGCTTTAACTGTCAATCCCACAATCTATGTGGAACATCTGCGACAATTCTGGGCCAATGCTTCCATTCACACTGACGATGGCAATCAAGTCATCAAATCAAGGGTTTGTGATAAACCTCTAACTATCAGAGAAGGCTGTATTCGCATTCATCTATGACTAGATGATGCCTCAGGTATTACCTCTCTTTCCAAGGAAGATCTGTTCCAAGTACTTGGTCGAACGGGGTATGAAGGCCCAACTAAGGTCTATAAGTTTTTCAAAAACAGATTTTCACCTCAGTGGAGATTTTTGGTCCATACTCTGCAACATTGTATTTCTAGAAAAACAACAGGATGGAGTGAGTTCAGCAGTACATTAGCTTATGCTCTAGTCTGCTTAACTTCCTCAAGAAAGTTTAATTTTTCTCAAATGATTTTCAATGATTTAATGTCAAACCTGGATACCAAAACCAAAAGCTTTTATATGTATCCAAGGTTTGTGCAAGAAGTACTAAATAATAAATTGACGGATTTACCCTATTTTAATGAGGTGTATGTACCAAAACCTCCCAAAGGGAAGGTATTCTCCAACATGAAAAGACCAAGTAAGGACTCTTCTGGAAAAGAAACACCATTGTTCTCTACAATGATGGTTATGTCTCATTCCCATGGTGAGGCATCAGGGCCAAAGCCCACATCTGACCACCCAACTGATGATCTACCCACACCATTCATTTCAATTGATACTCCTCAGATCCCTATTGTCAAGCCAAAATCCCCCATCACCAAAACATATATAAGGAAAAGGTACAGAAGGTTCCTTCCCTTCTTGTATCTTCACCCCCAAAGCCTACAAGCCCTCTGATGGAGCATTCTACATCAAAGAATATCGAAAGGGAAACCATAGGGGATTCTCCCAACCCCCAAGAAGGTGCTCTATAAGGAGAAGGATGAGCATGTGGGCAGTAAGGCTCACACTACTGACTCTGCACAAGGTGTGGATCAGGACAGTGTGAACATCTCTAAGACCTTCCCCACGAAAACTTTAGGTGAGCAATCATCTAAAGGTCCCAGGTGCCAAGAAACCACGGGGGTAGAAGGTGCTTCTGCTAGGCAGAAGGCCTCTACTAAAAGATCCAAGGATCCTTCAAGGGTGGTAAAAACACCTAAAGGAGGTGAGGACATATATACTTATGATGAATTGATGGATACTCTTGGTACAATAAGTCTGGAATTTCACAATCAAAATTTGGAGATACAAGAGATGAAAAAGGTGATCACTTCTCAACAAGTGCAGATTACCAACCTCAAAAAGATGGTCCTCAAATTGGTGCATAAAAAGAAGAAAACCCAATTTGTTCTGAAGAAGAGGAGCATTAATCATGATGCTTCCAAAAAGGGGGAGACTCAAGAGGATGAAAATGAAAAGAAAAGCCCTGTTGGCATGGAATCTCAATTTGAGGGGGAGATTGGTGCTGTAACTGAGAAAGAAGCAGAAACAGAACAAGCAGCAGAAACTTTTGTGAAAGCAGCAGAAATTGGTAAAGCAACAGTAACTGAGTCAGCAGCAGAAACTAAAGATCCATCAGTAGAAACAGAGAAGGTAGCAGCAGAAACTGGTTTGTCTGTAGAAGAGATAGAGATTGCTAAAACTCTGGTGAGGGCCAAGACTGACACTTCCAAGGCCACTAAAAAGGCTAAGGGAGCGGTAATCAAAGAAGGTGGCTCAGAGAAGAAAAGAAAAGAAGTCAGTGAGGCAGAGGCCAAAAGGAAAGGGAAAGAAAAAGTGGTTGAAACAGTGAAACCATCAAAGAAATCCTCACAAATAGAACTGGATGAAGAGTTAGCAAAGAAGTTGTAAGAAGAGATTGAAAAGGAGGAAGAGATCCAAACAGCTAAAGACAGACAGATTGCCTAAGATTTGTCTACAAAGATAAATGAAGAATATCAGAAGAGTTTAAAGCTTGCTGCTAAGAAAATTACTATAAAAGCATCTAGGCAAAGGCAGCCATCAAAGACAAGACAAAGACAGCCTTCTAAGACCTTTCTGGCTGCAAAGGAAAAAAGAAAGATGATCAACTTCCTGAAAGGGTCCATTGGAGTCCCTGAAGGAATGTTTACTAACATGTCCTTTAGCAGAATTAAGGAATTATACAAGAAGGAAATGGCCAAGCTTCAAGGGGATTTCAGTCAGAGGGTTAAGTTTGAAAGAAAAATGAAAGAGAGACATGATCTGAATATTCAACAACCCTTCCCTGACAGTGAAGAAGGCACTTCTACAAAAGAAAGGGCAGAAGTGAAAAAAGAAGAAAACACTAGCCCAGAAGATCAGAGCTATTAAGAGAATGAAGTCTATTGCCTCAAAGAAACAAGCAAAGAGGCCAAGACTTGAAGAAGTTGAGAAAGAGAAGCATAGTGCAAGAACAGAAGCTGAAAGTCCTACTGTTGCAGAACAGGTTGAAACTCCAGTTCAGAATCAAGAGCCAACAACTCAACAATCAGAACAGCAAAGACAACCTGAGGAACAGTTTGAGTTGTACATGACAATAACTAATGAAAAACCAGTGAAAGTTGATCCCATCTCTGTGGAAGCTCCAGAGATTATCCATTGGGATACTCTAGTGGATAAAAGAACAGAGTATTTCAGAATAAAGAGAATGGGTGATCATTATGAAGTGTATGCTACATGGGGTAAAATAATCAGAAGCTGTACTAGAGTGGATTTGGAAGAAATGTTCAAGGTTGGTTTGAACTTGTATGGGGATTTACTGAAAGGAGCATGGATGAACATTAAAAATATGGCCATGGAGTACTTGTGCATGATGTTTGATCCTGAAAGTGTGCAGTATGTTATCAAAGACTTGCATCTTGAGAATCGATTTAAAAGAATAGATAACTGGATGCTGTTTGAAAATTGTGGAGTCTTTGTGATAACCATTGAAAAGAGCTATCATGAATACTACTTGGTGGATAAAGTATATGACCACAGTAAAGCAAAGCTGCAAGGGATGCTGAAAGCCAAGCTGTTATGTGCTAAAGGTTCAGAAATGGCCAGAATAGTGATCAGAAGAACTATCAATCAAAGTCTTGGTTTGGATCCTAATCTTGGAAATTGAGCTGAAGTTTTGAAAGCATCATGAAGACCACATTTTGAAGAACTTAACTTATGGATTTCAGAAGTTAAGTTAGGGGGAGATTGTTGGGTCAGATATGAGTTAAGTCTGGATAATGCTGCCGAAGTCTTAATGATTAATACTGCTGAAGATTTTACTACTACTACCTGTAAGATTACTACTGCTAGTAGAATTACTACTGCGTGAAGAGTTAGTACTGCTAGAAGAATAGTTAGTGCTGCTTGGAGAGTTAGTACTGCTTGAATATTAATGTTGTTGGATGATTAATATTGCTTATGAAGATGATGTTGATAATGATGACTTGGAACGAAAGACTAGGAGCTGAAGATAATAATGAAGATAATCATGGAATGGATGCTGAAGATCAATATTTCTTTAGTAATTATCTTGTAATCAGTTCTATATATTAGTCTAATAGTTTTTGTTAGATAAACAAGTTTTACAAATTTTACATATACGTTTAGAGAGAATTAACCTCAAGATTATTTTTAATCCTTTCTTTAGAGAAGTAAAGAACATCTGTTGAGTCTGTTCAAGAGATTGAGGTTTTGTTTGTAATCATTAAGTTAATTCAATATAACTTGTGATTTGAGTTCATACACTTTTTATTGATTTATTGTTAAAGTGTTATTCCGCGACTTCTTTAACATAGTTTCTGAGTGTTTAGTTTAAATTCTTGTTTTGAATTTCGATCCTGGCAGCTTTTTAATCCCTTCCTCAAAAATCTGTCTTTCTTCTTCAAAGTCCTTCCCCACATTTTTCTTCCATCAGATATTTCTTTAAAAAATCCAACATTCTTCTGTTCTATGATCTTTTTCTCCTTTGCAAACTTTTCTCTTTCCAAAATGATGACTTTCTCAAAATCTGAAATTTGTTGAGAAAGCTTTATACATTTCAGTTCAACTGTTTTCTTCTCGTCAACACATTTTCTGGAAAACTCTGAAAATTTCTTTGCAAACCCTTTCTTCTCAGTCTCAAAATCAGATCTTTCTTTGACCATCTTTTTCTCCAAATCAGATATTTTCTTTATAAGCTCAACATTAGCATCCTTCAAATCCTTAACTTTCTTCTCATTGTTCTCAATAAAATCTTGCTTCTTGATTTGGACAAGTTGATTTTCCAGGTCTGAAATCTTTCTCTTCAGCTCAGAGTTCTCACTTTCTATCTGAGAAATTTTCATGTTCAGAACCCTATTTTCAGTCTCTAATTCTTTTTCCCTCTTTTCAACCAAGCTGAGATCATTCTTCAAATTCCTTTCACTCTCCATCCTTTTATTTGAAATATTTATTACGTTTTTATTAAGTCTATCAATTTCTGCTTTGAATCTCTTAATTACAAGTAGATCTTCTTTATGGTCTTTTTCAAACTCTGAAATCTTACGTTTCAGTCTTGCAATCTTATCTTCATCATCATCAGAAAAATATCCCATCTCGAATATCTGTTACAAAAAAAACTTGAAATGATCGTTAGAAATTCAGAAATAACCTGTATTACAAAAAATCAAACTTTGGTCAAATATAGAACTCGAATAACAAAGGATACAAATTTTGTGCAAGAAACAGTAACTTGCGCGTTTTGGAATTCGCACACAAAGAATGAACTCAGAATAAACTTTGCACAAACAAAGATATGCGAGTTTGAGTTTCACGCACGTCGAAGGATGCGAGTTCTGAGGTTCGCGCAAACAGGCTCGTGCGAGTTTATGCTTCGCGCACACCAAAGCTTGCGCATTTCTCACTTCGCGCACGAGGTAGCTTGCGAGTTCTTGACACTTTTCGCGTTCGAAACTTAGAAAAAATATTGACAATCCACTTCGTGCTAAATGTAAACGCACAAGAACAGTACTTGCGAGTTTTAAACTTAGAAAAATTTGACAAACCCACTTCTCGCAAAATGTCACTTCACGCACACCAAATAGTGGTGAACAGTAGAAACACGTACATAGGGTTATGCGCGTTTCTACTTCTCGCACGACAAATCTTGTGAGTTCTTCATTTCTTGAGAGTTTAAGCTTTGTGCGAGTTCTTCATTCCTTGCGTGTTCTTGATCTGTACGTTTTCCAGATCTTGCGAGTTCTTGGGTTTCTTCGAACAAAAATGCAACTTTTCGACTGAAATCGACCCAGAACTTCTTCAATTGACTTGAAACTCTGCAATTGACTAGAACACTTTACAAACAATGAATTTTGATCTAATGCACTAAAAATTCAACTTCGATCTATACACAGTATTTTTCTAAACTCGAACAAAAATTTTAAAATATTTCAAAATTCGTACAATATGCTCAAGATGTAAAATCGACTACAATGACACAAAACTCAGATAAAAAACATGACTGTAGCAAAAAATTTGAATCTTGAACAATAACTTACGAGTTCTTCCAAAAGTCGACCAAAATCTTGAAATTTTAATCCATGTTTTCTGAATTTCTTCTGCTCTGATACCAATTATGTGTCCCACAATGTATGTAAATCAAGATGCTAACAATGAATTATCAATTGAAACTCTTTTTATTGATTTCAGATTACAAAATACAATATTTCTCTCTCTAGCTCAAGAACACGTTCAACCTCTTAATTAGTCATATGTCATTGAATTAACAATCAAAGATTACAATCTCAACTTTCTCTCACTACTCTCTCTCTCTCTAGAAATGTTTTCTAATCGCCTCTTCTCTAATCTGCTATCTACTACAACTGATTACCACCCTCAATCACAATCACTTACTTAATTACAAAGCAAAGACACAAGGTATTTATACCTTCCTCCAATTACAAAGAAATAAAAACACATTACATTGACTTTGACTATTATTACAAAATGACTTTGACTTTCTGTTAGGTCCGAGATCTGGATCATTTCATGTTTGTAACTAAGGTTAGGATAGGAGTAGGCTTTTTTTATTTATTGGAAATGAAAATCTAATCTAGAGAGAAAGCAAAGTGATTAAGGACTACATCTTTGATTAATTGGAATTATATGAATTATTACACAAGCTAAGACTCCTATTTATAGTACTCCACCTACCTACTACCTTGTTACACATTTAAGCCCAAGCCCATCGACAACTAAGCCCATTAGGCCCAAAGCCTTTTACAAATACAAACCAAATACATTTGAACACTATTTAAATGATATTTACTTTCCAATACTTTTTATACATTAACATTCTCCCCCTAAAGTTTTGGAAAGTAAATCATCTTCAAGCTTTAAGATCCTCTCCCCCTTGATTTGCTTGAAAAAACTTTAGTGCATGCATTAACAATTGTAGGCTCGGCTCCCCTTGAAAGTTGCTCTCATTCTTCGTTTTCGACTTTAAAACCAGATCCGATGTACACCGTAAGCTCGACTAAGTGTACGAATATCATCTCAAAATGTAGAAACCCAACTCGTTCCGATAAGCCCACAAGAATGATAACGAGTGAATATGACGTGACAAACCGAATGCATCCTTAGTTTTTAACAAAGGAACCGTCGTTAATCGCGAGTCGAATACGAGTTCGGCTTGAGAGTCGTAAACGTGTTGCTCGAAGAGGGAATAAATGATCACACACTACATTGTAGGGATGAGGAACAAATTTGGCCAATTTAACTGACTTTGGACCAAAAAAGTTAGAAAAACTAAAGGAGCACTAACGGTCCGTTAACTTTACTATTCACCATCACTTTATATGAAATCACATGAATTGATGCTTTTTCTCTTCCTTTTTTTTCACCATTCACGACCAAAAAACCTTTTTGATGTATCTAATAGTTTCATGAAAAATCAAAGAAACGTTTTTTCATAAACAAATCTATCTATGTATCGTGAACAATTGTCGGTGATGCAACAAACTTTTTCCGGCGATAACAACCTTTCTCCGCCGAGACCTTCTAACAACCAACAAAACTTCGATTTCATGATGTAAACCTGTGTAATGATTTTGAAAACTGATTGAAATGAACAAATAACAAGATCTGGACGACGATGCAAGAAAATTTCGATGACACAGTAAGTTTTCCGGCCACTGCGATTTTCCGGAGAGATTTTGTAATCAGATCTGTGTTTCCTCTATTTTGTTGTTCTAACTCCATCAAACAATGAAAAATCGATAGATAGACATTATAGAACATATCTGGAATAATATTTGACAATATCACTGTGTAATCTCGATTTTCCGGCGATGAACAGTACCAATTCCGGCGAAAACGTTTTTCCGGCAAGGTGATGTTCAACAGATCATATCTTCTCGATTTTATGCTCAAAATACACCAAATAACTCACAAACAATCGAGATAAACATTAGTAGCAGATCTGTACGAAAATTTTCCAGTTTTTCAGCTCAAACCTCGATTTTCCGACGAGATTCCGGCTGCTTCATTGTTTCCGGCGAATCAACTTACAAAGCTCATATCTAGCTCATTTTTCATCGTTTTTCGATTCTAAAAATTGTAGAATGCTCGAAATTCAACAAAGAACAGATCTAGGGAAGCTAAATCATCTCATGCAAGAAAACTTTCCGATCTAAATTTTGACGCGAAGAATACCGAAAATTTCGAACGAAAACTTCGAAAAACCTCAAAATTCAACGAAATTTTAATCCAAAAGTTGTAGTAGATCTGTAATCGTATAAAGAACAAATCTTCAAGAGGAATTGAGATATGAAGGCACTTACATGTAGATCGGGCTAAAACACACAAAATGTCGAGATCGATAATCGTTACGAGAAAAATTTCATCCTTCGGCTCTGATACCACTTGTTAGGTCCGAGATCCGGATCACTTCATGTTTGTAACTAAGCTTAGGATAGGAGTAGGCTTATTTGATTTATTGGAAATGAAAATCTAATCTAGAGAGAGAGCAAAGTGATTAAGGACTACATCTTTGATTAATTGGAATTATATGAATTATTACAAGCTAAGACTCCTACTGAGAGTTTACTTTCCAGCCTTTGACTTCTTGACTTTGGTTTTCAATCTTTATGATCTTGAATCCAACAAATTTGTGCTCTAACAGGGTCACGCCGATAGTCGCGCCAACGACTGTCCGCAGAACCGTGTGGATGGATCCGCGCCTTGAGTCGTGCAAAGCACTTGTTACAGACCTGCAATTTTTCCATAAATGGCCTAAAGTGCCAAATTCCTCGTCCAGATGACTCAAAACTTGTCTGGCCTTGTAAAAATCCATAAGACCTATACTTTCTCACAAAAAGCATGTTAAAGCCTACTATTCTACTTAGAAACTCACAACGAAAGCACCGAATTAAGATTCCAAATAATGTCGAAAACGACATTATCACAGACCTAGTTTGCACCAGTTTCGATGGGTCTCCGATAATTTGATCTAACGAATGCTCTTTGGTCCACTTTTGTAGTATGATGGAGTGGAACATAGGTAGATTGATCATTTTGGTCATCTATGTATCCATCTTCTTGGGGTTCAGTTGAAGTAACAGGTTCAGAAGTTCCAATTGGTCGTACACTTGTTGTTTGTTGAGTAGGCAAGTCTGTACTGGCAACCGATTGTACATCTTCTGATTGTTCAACATTTTGTATATCATCAACTGAGTGAGTCTCTGAATGAGTATCTTGCTAAACTGGTGAAACATGTTCACTTTATATATCTGGAGTGATTGGATGATGTGCACGTGTATCTTCAGATCTGTCAGTCACAACAGATTTAGACACTTTAGTACCAAGATACTCATCATAAAAATATTCAAATAAAAGATCAAAATCATTTAAATGAGATGTATAAGTAGATGCTTTTTCAGAAGTAAAAACACTAGAACGAGGTTGGACTAATTTATCCATAACCTAACACTCCTGTAAGTACGGGTTCTGAACTATTTTGTTCATAAGCCACTTCCAGTTCTTCATCGAATGTGACATTGATGCTTTCCACAATGATCTTTGATTTCTTTAGATAAACTCTATATGACGCGTATGTTTGAGAGTATCCGATGAAAATTCCTTCTTTAACTATTGGACTGAACTTATTCATGTTTTTCTTGTCGTTTAGCATATAACACCTGCATCCAAAAATATGGAAATGTTTAATGCTAGGTGTTCTATTGTTTATACGATCATAAGGTGTTTTACCAAAGCGACGATGAATGATCGAGCGATTTTGCGTATAACATGCAATCGAAACAGCCTCAACCTACAAGAATAGAGGTAAGTCGGATTTTTAAGCAACGTACATGCAACCTGAATTAGAGTCCTATTTCTTCTTTCAACTATCCCATTTTGTTCAGGTGTTCTGACTGCATAATACTGATGTGTTATCTCGACCGATTCGCGATAATCTTCAACGGTTTTGTTTTTGAATTCTATGCCATTGTATGTTCTAATCAGCTTCACTGTTCTCTGCATGTTCACTTGGACACTCTTTAGGAACGACATGATGACATCAGGTGTCTTGTCCTTTGACCTTAAGAATTTCACCCAAGTGTATCATGAGTAATCATCCACTTTCACCAAGACATATCGCTTGCCATTGATACTCTGTGTACGCATTGGACCACATAAGTCCATGTGTAATAACTCCAAAGGACCATTTGTATTAGGTTCAGGCTTAGGCTTATGTGAAGCTCTTCTCATCTTCCCTTTCTCACATGCATCAGATAGATGTTCTTTTTCGTATCGTAACTCAGTTAATCCTTTGACTAAATTTCTCTTCCCCAACTTGTTGATATAGCGGAAGTTGAGGTGAGAATGCCATCTTTTCCCTGTTACTTTGTAACTGTCAATCATAATATAGACGTCGTTCGGGATTCTTTGGAGTAAGAGAGACCTAGCTTCCTTGTCAGCCTTGTATCTATTCATTTGTTCAGAAGTGTAGTTTGAGATATCTTTAACAACCTGCTTTGTCTTAGGTTCTCTTGGTTCATCACCATCCTCACTTTCAGAGTAGAGTAGTCATCATCTGGTACTTCCATATATATAGGTTTCATAACACCTTCAGCTAAAGATTGTTTGATATATTCACCATTCTCATGTCGATCAATAAAATCCATAAATATATCCTTCCATTGCTAATATTCGCCTTTTACTAAAATTGGTGGTTTTACATTAGTACCAATTGCGAGAGCATCTCTTGAAGTCATCTTGAAAACACTTGTAGTGATCGTTTACAAAAATCAGAAGTTTTTCACAAAACTGAAACTTGTCTGAAAAATGACTAAATCTAGAAGTCGCAGACCACAGTACTTAACTTGTCGTGTGAACAGTGACTTGTTGCAAAGAACACTGAGTTCAACTTGTCGCAAAAACACTGAACCAAACATGTCGTAAAACACGGATTGAAGAAACTTAGAACTGAACTACTCGCAAACTACTTGACACGAGATTTGAACTTATCGCAAGCCGCAATACATGAGTTCTGAACTTGTCGTAAGTTAAATGAACCAAGAAGTCACTATTCGCAAGCCGAGATACCCGAGAACTTGCTTGTCGCAACACGTAGAATTCGAGAAGTTTACTACACGCAAGCCGTAGGGTGCGAGTTCTGAACTTATCGCAAACCAAAGACACGAATTCTAGCTTGTCGCAAGCCGAGGGAACAAAGTTTCTAACTTGTCGCATCTTGAAGGAACCCAAACAGTAACTTGTCGCAGATAGTCACTTGCGTCAAGTTTTTTGTCGTAAGGAATTAAGATGCGAGTTCTCACTTGTCGTGGAGTACTTCTTGCGAATTATGTACATAGAAAAATCACCAAGAACACTAAAAACTTTCTAAACCTTGCAACAACCTCGAAGAATCTTGCGAGGTCTTTATGGCGTTTGCTTGTTCTTCAGATCTTGCGAGTTCTTCAAAAAATCGACTTGTAAGTCACAGATTAGGCCATAACTTCTTCAATTCATCGAATTTAATCACCAATTGAAGATATCTTCACGATCAATATCTGAACAATTCTTTGGTTGATCAATTCAACTAAAAAAAAGTCTTCAATGAAATTCGATTGAACACAGTGTTTTTACAATCTTCCAACAAAATTCTTACAAAACACCAAAATTCACACAATTTGTTGTGAATTATGCAATACCACTCAAACAAGAAATGTTTTACAACATAATTCGAGTACAATAGAATCAATTTCCAACCAAAAACACCATAAAATCACAAAAACCGATTCTTGATAGTTTAAAACTTGCGACTTCTTGAAAATCCTTCAAATCTTTAATTTTGATCACAATTTCTTATTTCTGTCTGCTCTAACACAAATTATATTAATCCCAAATGCAAGTGTATCAACACAAATATCACAAATGTTATTGATCTTCAATCAAGATTACAATCCTCTCTTACTACAAAATTTGTCACTCTACAATCTCTCTCAATGTATATAATGAAAGCACACACTTTGAATATAAAGAGAAAAACTATTTATACCTACAACTTACAAGGAAACAAAACTTAACTAACACTAAAGCTTTGACTTTTCATTTAAAGACTTTGACTTTCTCCTTTAAGCATGTTGACTTTAACTTTACTCTTTGATGCTTTGACTTGAGGATTTCAATCTTCAACCTTGATGATCTCGGATACAACGTTATTAGCTCTAACAAACATTCAGGATTAATAATACATGAATTAATTATTCATGTATTATTCATCACGAATCGTGTATTATTCACCCTGAATGTTGTATTATTCATCCTGAATGATACATTATTCATGATGAATAATATATGAATGATCCGTGAAGGTGTGGACAAATGGCACACTCTCTTTTGTTTCCCGATTCACAACCGAAATTTGGTCTACTTCATTATGAATATGTGTGTGCATCCCCTGGTGTCCCATATTTAGTATGAATATGAATAACAAATGTGAACGGTCATCCATTATTCATGATGAATAATATACTATTTAGGATGAATTATACAACATTAAGAATGAAAAACACAATTTCATGAATCGTGTATTATTCACCCTGAATGTTGTATTATTCTTCCTGAATGATACATTATTCAGGATGAATAATACATGAATGACCCATGAAGGTGTGGAAAATGGCGCACTCTCTTTTGTTTCTCGATTCACAACCGAAATTTGGTCTAATTCATTATGAATATGTATGTGAATCCCCTGGTATCCCATATTTAGTATGAATATGAATAATAAATGTGAATGGTCATCCATTATTCATGATGAATAACATAGTATTCAAGATAAATTATTCAACATTCACGATGAAAAATACACAAATTCATGAATCGTGTATTATTCACCCTGAATGTTGTATTATTCTTCCTGAATGATACATTATTCAGGATGAATAATACATGAATGACCCGTGAAGGTGTGGAGACATGACGCTCTCTCTTTTGTTCCCCGGTTCATAACCTAAACTCGATAGGTTCTTGATTTGTCTCGATAGATGTTGGGTTACGGTGATGAACAACACGATGCCTTACGATGTTGAAGAAATTGTTGAAGAAGGTGATGTCGAGTTACCGACTTACGGTGTCGAGGTGTTGTACACACCTGAACATACATAAATATTCATAATGAATATAACTCATATATAGCATTTCACATAAAACAATATCGAGATGGATGTCATATCGAAGAGCACGAAATTCCCATTTTTTTGATATAATTTCTTTGATTAAAATATTTGTAATTTTTAAGATAATTTATTTTAAGCTTTAAGTGGGTAAAAGTTTTTAATTAAAAAAGAAAATAAAAAACTAAATATGGTAGGCGTAAGTTTAAATTATCTTCCATTTTTACCCCTAATTATCTTAAAATTAAAAACTCTATTTAATATGAGTTATTGGATCAATAGAGATGAAGTGGCAGAGATTCGTCCTCATGCACGTGCACAATGAAAATTGAGTTTTCATTTGTTCATATATATATATATATTTGAGCCAACATTAAATATATATTGATATTTGAGCCAACATTAAATACAAAAAGTCAAAAGTTTTCTTACAAAGATTTGATATTTTAATTTTAGTCCCACTAGTTTGATTAGAATATCCATGACCCTTTAGATAAGAGGATTTTGTTAGACCCAACTCTGATATGTAAAAGTATTGAAAATATTCTAAGTCCTATTTCAGTGGACTTCTAGAGATAGGCATCATAGAGCAAGCCTATCTCTAAACTACATTCCAAAGTTAGAATATTCAGCAAGAAGATATCAGAGATAGCTTCATCTGAGGCACTACATCAGAGCTCTGAACACATTGTCTCTGAAGTTCCAGCTGAAGAATTCTACAAGTATGGATGCAAGATCAGAAGACATCTCACCTAGTGATAAGATTTACCCTTTAGGTAGATTACTGTTCAAGCGTGTCTTGTGTGTCAGTATAGTACACTGTTCACTTTTTAGTTCTATAAATAGGACGTGCAACCCATTGCTCAAAGTGTGCTTCTCCTTTACCTACTTGTAAATGAATTATTTCTTTAAGTACTGTGAACTGTACAAGGAGATCTTGTAAGATTTAAACCACCTTTATGGTGTTCTTCATAATCTACTTGTTTATCCAGTGAATATTTGTTTGTTCATTATTCTTACTTGGATGTTTAATCTTCTTTACTGTGAGTACGAATCAAACTTCTTGATTTAAACATTATTTGCTTCCGCTGTTATTATCATTATTATTGTGATATGTTTGTTTAAATCATTGTAAAAAAAAATATGGGATCCAACAATTGGTATCAGAGTTTCTTTGTTTTTCTTAAAAAAAACAAGATCAAGTCTGCTTTACTCGGATTGATTACTATCTTTTGATTCTGTTTTCATATATATACATGTTCATATAAACTTTTGTTTACTCAAGAACATCATATGCTCCAGGTTTGAAAACTACTCACAATCTTTTATTTTGTTAAAAGATAACATCTCAAGCTTCATCTCTTTCAAAAAATTCGTCATCATGTTCGAAAATGGCAAACTCAAGTATAAGTGCTATTTATTCTACTGGATCTTTGACAAAGCCTCCTACTCTTCTGAGAGATGAATATCCTCAATGGAAGATTAGGATGGTTAACTTCCTTGAAGGAATGAACAAAGATTTCATGAGATCTATTACTGAAGGTCCTTTCCAACCCATGGTTTTGATTCCTAGAGTACCTATAATAGCAACAACTTCAGAAAAACCTGCTTATTTTGAGAAAAAGACCACTGGATTTACTGAAGAAGAAATGACTAAAATGAAAAATGACTTAAAAGTTGTTAGACTCTTAATCATGGCCATCCAAATGACATCTTTCAAGAACTTTACTCATGTGAGACTGCAAAAGAGATTTGGTACCAGTTGTTAAATCAACTTGAAGGAGGCATTAAAACTCAAGAGAATAGAAGGACACAATGCATTAATGAATATCATGACTTTAAGGCCGTACCTGGAGAAACTTTACAACAAACATATATCAGGTTTAATGTCATGATAAATAAATGCAGAAAGTGTGGGATCATAAGTTCCAAGGAAGAGAACAATTTACTTTTCTTGAAAAGTTTAAATGATGAATGGCTGCAACTGTCCATGTCATTTCGAGTAAATCAAAATCTTAAATCATGCACACTCACAGACATTTACGGTACTCTTGTTGCTCAAGAAAAGGAAGTTGTCAAACAAAAGAACAAAACTTTTTTGGGTGGACCACTTGCCTTGATGTCAAAAGATGAAAGCATTTCTGAATAAAGTTCAAAAGAAAGCAAAACCAAAAGATCAAAAGGTTCAACGAAAAAGTTTTCTGAAAAGGAGTCTAAAAGAAAATCAAATAGGGTCATGATAGGAGATGAGGTCATAGATTCAGACTCATATGAAGATGAAGACATAAAAACCTTTGCTCAATCTCTTGCTTTGATCACTCATCAATTCAACAAGAGATTTGGCAAGAAAGTGTTTTAAGAAAAGGAGAGAAGAAGGGGAAAGTAGAGGAGAAAGAAGAAGATTTCAGAAGGAAGAATACTAATAAGAGCCAAGATCTACTCTGCATAGTGATTAGAAGGTTGTTCAAAACACTCATCATGAACTTGTTCAATATCAAAGACCAAAAAACAGTTCCAACAACCTCAGAGATACTTCCAACAACCACCCCAAAAGTCAGAAGGTACTGCTCTTCCAACAAATCAGAATGATGGAAGATATTTCAGATGTGGCAAGCCAGGTCACTTCTCTGCTAACTGTAAAGGAATATTGATCAAAAATCAAGATTATTACAAGAACAAATACAAATACAATGTGTAAGAAAGAATTCTTGTAGCAGAGATAGAAGACTAACTCTCTGACTCAACCTCTGATGGAGAAGAAGAAACATCCAACCTCTGTGGCATGGGATTAACTGATGATGATCAATCAGATGGATAATCCCAGGATAACTCTGAAAATGTACACTCTCCATCTACTTCTGAATCTGAACTTGAACTAGATGTACTCAAACTCACTGATGAATTTCAGAGTTTAAAGCAAAAACTTTATGATGAAAAAGAAAAGAGAAAACAAGTTTTGAAAGACTTGAATTTTTACAAAAGAGAAAAGAATCTTTTAGAATCAGAAAAGAAATAGATTTTTGATGAAAAGACAGAGCCTGAAAAATCCCATAGGATGAAAGAAAAATCTTTCTCTGAAAAATACAAGGAACTTGAAAAAGTTTTAAAGGCAAAAGAAGAAGAAATAAAAAGATCTGAGTATGAAAGGCTACACTATGTTGCTTTAACCAACTTTTTTCAAAAGGAGAGAGAGGTTTTACACCAATCTCTAGAAAGAAAGGAATTACAGATTAAAGGCTATCTAGATGCACAAGATGTGCATATCAAGATAAATTTCCATATGGATACTTAGTGCTTGGGATTCAATGAAATAGATCCATTTACTTGAAAGAAGAAAACATCTTGGTCTTCTACTTCCTGTGTTGGAAAAATTCAGAACCCTGACTTTCCATCTCTGGATAACTCTAATGTCTTCAAAAGATAAACCTATGAAGGATCAAAACTCAGAAACTTGAAATTTAAGAACACTTCTTACTCTGAAGCAAAAACAGACTAAAAATCTTTTCAAAAAACTTTCAGAGAGTCTTCAGAAGTTCTTCAAACAAAAACTCAGAGTAATGATCCCAAAGAAACTTTCAGATTTGATTCTTTTCTTGTTAAAAAACAAGAGGTCTCTGAAGGAAGTACCTATGAAGTCAAACCTCAGAGCCTACTTAACTCTAAAGCACCTCTATTTTCACCAAACTCAGAAGAAAAGATCAGAACTACTTTTGAAGAAGACATTAGAAGAGCTTTTGAAGAAAATGTTGTATCTGACTTGAAAAAGAAAGCTTGCTTGAAAAAGTTCATCAAAATTTTTAAACCTAGAGAACTTGTCAAAACTTTAGAGGTAGTCACCTCTGATAGAATCAAGAAAGACTTTCTTTACTCTGACTCTGATTATGATTCAGAGGTCCATGAACAAATCATTTTCACTCCAGAAAATGTCATTCACAAAGAAAAACAGATTGTGTGCTCTGGAATTTTAAACAAGCCAATTCAAATTTCGAAACCAAAACCTAGAGTACCAATCTGTCCTGACTTTCTGGACATGTGTCTGAAGGCTAAATCTTCTCTAGAATTGTAAAAAGAATTGAAGGAAAAAGCTAGGAGTAAAACTAACACTTCACAGTTCTATGCCTACAAACCAAATTAACTCCAAAACAAAAAGGCAAATGGCAAGCAATTAACCATTCTGTTCCAGATTGTGTAGTAAGCAAAAAGGAAAAGAAGATGTTTTGGGCCAATAAAAATCAACTTCAAAAGAAGGCCAATTTCAATACCAAGAAGTTTGAAGTAGATAGGAATGTTTGTAAAATTCCTAGTGCTAGCTCAGATAGATTTCAGAAGAAAAATGTACCAAAAGTCATTAATGAAATCAAACGCTTTGCACAAACTTCTTCATGTTCTGTAAACTGCAATTGCATTAATCTTTTGATTAAATTGAAGAATCATTTCAATGGTCCTCATTGCTTTATGCATAAGTCTCAAAAGAAGAAAACATCATAGACTAAGCCTCCAAAGCATCAGAAATGTCAATCTGGCACGTCATCAAAAAATGAAGAGCCAAAGATTGAAAAAAAAACAAAAGCCTAACATAAATGGACCCATTATGAGATGGGTACCTAAAAACCTCTAATCTGTCTTGCAGAAACAACATATGCCCATCTTGTATATTGATTCTGGATTTTCAAGGCATATGAATGGGGATAAAAGGTTACTATCCTCTTTCAAAGACCAACTTGGAGGAGCAGTAACTTTTGGGGATAACAAGCAGGGACATATCAGAGGATATGGAGAACTTGCAAGAGGAAATGTATCAGTTTCAAAGGTTTCTTATGTTGATGGATTAAAGCATAATCTGCTAAGCATAACTCAACATTGTGACCATGCTTTTGATGTGAAATTCCAGAAGAAATACTGCTCTCTGCTACATTCAAATACATGTCAGGAAATGCTCAGAGATGACAGAAAAGGTAATTTGTAACGCATGAACTTTACAAAACACACAGATACCAATTCAGAGAAACTTTGTTTGGTATCTCTGAATAATGAGGATGCTTGGCTCTGGCATAAAAAGTTCTCTCTCTTGAATTTTTCATCACTTGATAAGTTAGTAAAACTTAATTTGGTTAAAGGTCTACCATCTCTAAAGTTTATGAAAGATCATATATGTTCTGCTTGTGAGATGGGAAAACTGAAAAGATCATCACACAAAACTAAAAATGATAACAATTGTCCCAGCCTCAGCACATGCTTCATGTTGACCTCTGTGGACCAGTATCTATGCAAAGTCTGTCTGGAAAGAAGTATATACTTGTACTAATTGATGAATATTCAAGATATACTTGGATTGAGTTCATCATAGCTAAGTCTGATGTCCCAGAGATTCTGATAATTTTGTTAAAAAGATTACAGGTTCTGTTCAACTGCAAGGTTCAAAAGTTGAGAAGTGATAATGGCACAAAATTAAGAAATGCCAAGATCAACTCTTATCTATCAAAAGAAGGCATTACACCAAACTTCTCAGCAACAAGAACACCTTAACAAAATGGTGTTGCTGAGAGGAAAAACATAAATCTAGTTGAAACTATAAGAACAATGCTTGCAGGATCTGATCTTCCAACAAATTTTTGGGCTAAAATAGTGTCAACAGCCTGTTTTAGTCAAAACAGAGCTACTATTGTTAAAAGATTCAAAAAGACCGCATATGAGGTCATTAACAATAGAAAACCAAATGTCAAATACTTTCATGTTTTTTTGGTGCAAGTGCTTTATCTTGAATGACATAGATCAATTCAGCAAATTTGACAAGAAGACTGATGAAGGAAAGTTCATTGGTTATTTTTTGATTCCAAGGCCTTCAGAGTGTTCAACCTCAGAACCAGGACCATTCAAGAAAGAATCAATGTCTCATTTGATGAAAGAGAATCTCGAAGCTATGCCATTCACAATTCTAATTCCCAAACCAAACAAGCATCTGACTCATCAAAGCTCAGAGAGTCAAAATTGACCATAATATTTGAAGACTTCTTTGATGATGATGATGATGATACCTATAAATTTATATTCAGAGACAATCATAGAGCTGCATCAGAAGAACCTCGGTCATAGGTACAAATCTTTCTGGTCCTTCTGATACTGCACCTTCTACTTCAAACAATGCAGGTCCAAGTGATACATCAAGCCCAAATATTGAAGAAGAACAAGAGTCTTCTGAAGAAGAAGGTGAAATAGAGACTTCTGCTGAAGAGACTCCAGTGCCACCATCACCATCTTTGGAAATATCTTCAGAGCCTCTGAACAACACAACAGAGATGCCTCACCATGACATCTCTGAAGCTTAAACTCCACCACACATTCATGATCCTATCTCAAGATGGACAAAGGATCACCCCCATGATCAAAGAATAGGATCTCCCTCTGATCGTGTAAAAACCAGATCTGCCACCATCAATGAATGCTTCTTTGCAAAAAATTTAAGCATCATTGAACCTAAAAAGGTAAATGAAGTTTTTGCTGATCCAAATTGTATCAATGCTATGCAAGAAGAGCTTCAAGAGTTTGAAAGAAATAAAGTCTGGACCCTGGTTCCACTTCCCAAAGGAAAATTTGCAATTGGAACCAAATGGGTTTTCAGAAAAAAAAAAGAAAAAAGATGGCAATATTATCATAAACAAAGCCAGATTGGTTGCTAAGGGATATTTCCAAGAAGAAGGAATTGATTATGATGATACCTTTGCACCTGTGGCTAGGCTAGAAGCAATTAGAATCTTCTTAGCCTATGTTGCACACAAAGGGTTCAAAGTATACCAAATGGATGTCAATCCTGCCTTTCTTAATGGTAAACTCAATGAAGAAGTATGTGTCCAGCAACCACCTAAGTTTGAAATCTCAGAGTTCCCAGACCTTGTATACTATCTTGATAAAGCTCTGTTTGGCCTTAAACAAGCTCCTAGAGCATGGTATGCAACTCTGTCAACCTTTCTGATTGGAAATGGTTTTCAAAAAGGAACTATGGATACCACTCTGTTCAACAAGAAGTATAAAACTGAGCTCATTCTGGTACAGATATATGTTGATGATATTGTTTTTCGGTCTACAAATCAAAAGTATTGTGACAAGTTTTTAGAGTTGATGAAGAGTGAATTTGAAATGCGTCTAATGGGAGAACTAACATTCTTCCTAGGACTGCAAGTAAAACAAATTTCAAAGGGAACATTCATAAATCAAGCCAAATATGTCTCTGACATTTTGAAATAGTACAAACTCAATGATTCAAGTCTTATGAAAACTCTTATTGCCACAAAAGTTAAGCTTGACTTTGATCCTTCAGGAAAATCTGTGGATGTCAAAACCTACAGAGGCATGATAGGGCCACTCTTATACTTAACTGCAAGCAGACCCGATATAATGTTTGCAACCTGTATCTATGGTAGGTATCAAGCTAATCCAACTGAATCGCACTTATCTGCTGTGAAGAGAGTGTTTAGATACCTCAGAGGCACACAATCTCTGGTCTCTAATATCCAAAACTCTCTGGTTTGGAACTAACAACTTACACTGATGCAGATCATGTAGAATGAAAATTAGACAGGAAAAGTACCTCTTGATGCTGTCAACTTTTGGGACCAAGTTAGTGAGTTGGTCATCTAAGAAGAAAATTTGTGTGTCAACTTCTAAAGCAGAAGTAGAGTATGTTGTTGTTGCTAGCTGTTGTTCACAAGTAATATGGATGAAAACTCAACTCAGAGACTATGGTCTTGACACCAAAAGAATTTGTATCTTGTGTGACTCAAGAAGTGCAATTGCCACCTCTGTTAATCCAGTGCAACATTCCAGGACAAAGCACATTGATGTCAGGTATCATTTCCTTAAAGGTCATGTTGAAAAAGGCACAACTAGATGTATTTTATTCCAACTGAGCTTCAACTTGCTGATATTTTCAAAAAACTTTAGATGAACGTAGGTTCAATCTCTTGATCAACAAGTTGGGCATGCTAAATATGTTTACTTAATCTCAAAACATATCAGAGCCTCTGACACCTTCTTTAGAGCCTCTGATATCCTGAGGTAGCATATTTTAGATCAGAGCCTCTGATACACACTTCAGAGTCTCTGAGTTTCTATATCATGTTCACAAATCATCTCATTTTTTTTAAATCTAAGGACAATTCTAGGGGGAGAGAACCAAAAATACAATTCATATATTAAGGGGGACAACCGAACCCTACATCTGTCAAGGGGGAGTAAACAAATGACAGGTAATACAGACTGACTTCAGAGCCTCTGATCTTCAAAACTAGGTCATTTATCGAATTCACAAGGGAAGGTATGTACTTCACCTTTATTCTCAACCTCCTCCTTTTGATAGAAAACCAAACTTGATTCTGATCTTCAGAATGAATTCCAGAGACTGCACTTTGTACTTATCTTCAGAGCCTCTAATATCATCCACTCTGAAGATACATCCGAGCACTAAACTCTAGTGTTCTTGGATATTTCTTCAATCAAGTTTTGGATTTTTAATAATTTTGAGAAATAAAAGAATTTGAATTTCTGAGAAAATATTTTTACATATGTAAAATTCTTTAAAAAGAAAAGGGCTTGTGTGGGTTATTTACTTAGGTGACTATCATATTCAAAATAGCAAATCCAAAATGACAGTTGTCTGGCGTAAGGGTCCTTTCACCCTCCCGCTACATGTGTCCATTTCTGAATTGTTGGTTGATGGAACATTTCTGAAATGGGTACTCACAAACGCTGCTTCCATAGCCCCCTAACCCACGTCTCACGTCCATAAAAACCCACTCCACACTCCATTTTACCTTTACCCTCTCAAGAATTTTCTCTCAAACTTCATCTTTTCTCTCAAACATTCAAAAGCTTCATTCTCTCAAACCTGCAACAATGGCGCAAAACCAAGAAGGTTCAGATGATTCAAGAGGAATCGTTCCTCATCTTGACCAAGCCAAGTTCAACATCCCCATGAAAGGAAACAATTTCTACCTTGAACTGAACCCAATGAAATTCGAAGAACAATACCGACCCATTATTGAATTTTTCGATCCTGTGAACTCAACGATGCCTTGACCAATTTTAACTCAAATGTTCCACTAAACTATGTTCAACAATGGTGGTACTAGTTGGCTACATAGATGATGGTGAAAAGGATGTCACCATTCGCATTTCACCCAAACCCCCATCTCAAGAAACCCTACTTCACTTATTTTTTCACTTAGGTTATAAAAAATAAATTATAAGGTTATGTGAATTTAGGAGACAACATCTACCACCAGTTTGGAACTTCATGTTCAGTGTGCTAAACTAACACTGACTTGCAAGCTTAGCAGCCAAGATCAGGCCAACCCTACTATTAAATAGGAATGTAGACATGGCAGAGCTGATCTGATCCACACTGCAGTGGAAGGGAAAACAAGGCTTCGGCGAAGGGAAATCGACATGTTTATGTTTTGTTATCCAAGTTCATCTCCTTGGTCATTAGAGGAGTAATAAGGAAGTTCACCCTCTCTAAAGAAGGACCAAAAACCCCACTATTCGTAATGAAGAATTTTTAGCCAACAACAACTCCAGCTACCCATCAGAGCGAAGGTTCCCTCAGAACATGATCAAATATATTCCAGAGAACCACCCCATTCTTACCAATCTTAGAAGTGTTATCCAATAACCAGAATCAGTAATGGAATCCCCAACACACTTACGTCTTGAGCCTGAGTTAGAATCAGAGAGTGAGCACTCTGATGCTCTTTTCGATAAAAACAGAGGACAACCCGAGGGTGTCTTTGAAGAGAGAAGATAAGACGGTGCCTCTGACGCTGAGAAATAGATTAGTTCTCTAAGAATAGAGAAGAGTGATGCAAAGAGTATCTCAGAGAGAGTGATTCTTGAAACCCTAGGAGTCGAGAGTGGCGTGGTAGAAAAAGATGCCCCTAGAGGCACACATGTGAGATTCCAAAGCCCAACTCCCAGTGCTTCTATACAATATGTTGTAGGTGGTCCAACACCACAGAACATTGAAACAGAGGTGCACACAGCTTAGGGGAAGCCACAAATATGGATATGTCCTCTCCAAAAGACTTAGCCATTGAAGAGATAAGTACTCCTTCGCCGCAGAATACGCCACCATCCCCTACACACCATGATCTTTAGAGACTCATCCTTTAGATCTAGATATCTTTAGTATCTCACGTAGGGCTTACCTAACTAAGGGGAAATGGAAGACCTTAGTCACACAAGGGTTGACTTGCCTGGACAACAAGTCTTATCAACACATTAGATTTTCTTCTCCTAAACCGTACCCAGAGGAAGAGCATCTAATCAGAAATGCTATAGAGAAATCCCCACCAAAGGATTCTCAAGAATTAGCAGGAATTCCTTCAAGAGACAACCTCAAGCCATCTCTGAATAAAGGCCCCTCTGAACTCGATGGTAACTTGGAATCATGTGTTGGTACCAAGGTTCCCATCTCTGATTTTGTTACTAAAGATGAGGTCAAGATATTTAGTGATGAAATCAGAGGATCCTTGAAAGATCTAAAACTTACCTTGGACAAGACCTCAGAGGCCTCTGCCTCAAACTCTGAAGTTTAACGACTCACTTCAGATGTCTCTGAGTTGCGCACTCAACTCCCAACAACCAACAACAGGATTGTAACTTTAGAGAAGCTTGTAAAGGGTAGCTCTGAAAATATATCAAAGGAACTCTCATCTACCAAGGCCGACATTATCAAGGCCATTCCAGAGCTTCCTTATCCAGCATCCTCTGTCACCACTGCTGACATGGAGAAATTCAAGACTGAATTAATGAAGATAATCGCAGAAGTCGTTGCTTCCTTACCTATCTTTGCTGCTCCCCTACCTCTAAGACAAACACCAACAAACGCAACAGATTTGGTCACCAAGTCCGATCTCCAAGAATTATTACGGCAGATAACAAACAAGATGCTTACAATATCGGGCAAGTTTATGGCCAAAGCAGGCCAATAAACTAAGCAGTTCACAGTTTGCTTTACAATGCCTTACCTCCTGAGACTGCTTCTAAGGTGAGGAGGAAGGTTCCAGAGACTTCCTACATAGAGGATGTTGGATCCCAGATTTAATCTTATGAAAATGATATAAACAATAGGAGTGATAATGAGGACAGCGGAAGCAATACAGTTTAATATCAAAGTAGATTCAAATATCAAAGTTCATAAACAGATATGTAAAATGTACAAGATATTCTTTTAGAAATACTTTCAATATATTAAAAGATTTATCAGATACAAGATATATCAAAAAGCACACTTTTGTCAATGGAGTGATGGTCCTATTTATAGGACCATAAAGTGTACAGTGTACGATCTGACATATAGAAGCATGCTTGAATAGTGTCTTACCTGAAAGGTAAGCTCAAGTCATGCTTGAACAGTGACCTACTCTAAAAAGTAATTCTTAACACTAATGATGTGTCATCTGTTCTTCTGATACTTGTAGAGAGGATCAGCGTTATCTTCAGAAAGGAGGTCTTTAGAGCTCTGATGTAGGTTCCTCTGATGAAGCCATCTCTGATGTCTTCTACTGAAAATTCATATATCTGGAATGTAATTCAGAGGCAGGTTCGCCCTCTAAAGTTTGTCTCTAGAAGTCCTCTAAAATAGGACTTAGATATTTTCAATACTTTAACAATCTGGAATTGGGGCTAACAATCTCCCCCTAAGTATTGAAAATAAAAATTGCAAGAGTGGCAGAGAAATGAAAAATTTAATCTAGAAAGCATAGAGGGGAAAATCATCCTCTTAAATATTACTTCTCAAAACATTAGGAATTTAAAAATAGAGAAAGTAATAACAAAACATAAAGAAACGAACTAACACCTATCACTAGAACAGATTCCATGGAACTTCATTACAAGCTCTCTGAAGTTAATCATTGAGCCAATCTCTAAGTCTAGTTTTGCCAAAAGATCTGCTCCGTGGCGTTCTTCCTTCACATGTATCATCTTCTGCACACCTCTTAATGTCTCATCAGAGTACTTTGAGACTTCTGAAGCTAAGAAGAATTTCTTGATTTGGTTGACTCTGTAGACAAAACCCAGAGGCTCTGCGATTGTAGATCCAATCTTGTACTTGTCAAGATTCTCTATTGTCTCCACAGGTTCAGTTACTCCCAATATTTCTTCACCCAGATTCAGAGCAATCTGGAATTCAAGTCTTTCTCTGAGTTTGACATAATCTTTCATTGCACGTCTCACTTCATAAAGGCCCATTCTGAATGGCCTTCCTTGATAGTATTTGGCAGATCAGTAAACATACAGATGAGGTAGATCATAAGGGTTTAGATTTACAAGATCATTGTCATTGAACTCATAAACCTTCTTATCAGAACGAATTACCTCATAATGCCTGTAGATGATCTTGTCGTAGGCAATTGTTTTTTCAGAGACTTTGTTGACTTTTGTTATCGCATGATATGAGAGAACCTTTTCTCTCGGACTTGTCTTGTCTCTTATGAACCTTTGCACGTAGTCTGGCATATTCTCTCTGATTCTTGTATTCACAGGAATAACTTAAGTATCTTCCAGATTGAATTTGTAGTAGATGTAACATAAGTGATCCTCTATGAAAGTCTCTGGATTTAAGGCAAGAAATGTGGGAGGTTGAGTGAAGACTTTTGCTGGTAGACCAATGCTTGCCTTCTGAACAAGATCCTTTGGAGGAGCCTGTTCATCGACAACCCTGGTTGTTTCTTCAGCAGACAATTGTTTTGTCTCTAGTTTCTTTGTCTGTGATGATTGAGGGATTTCAAAGGTGGTTTCGAAGATGTAGTCATCAATCTCTGGAGTTTCTCTTAGCTCAGCTTCTGTTGAAGTGTAATGTGGTTGGGCATTTTTGTAGACATATTCTTCCACATCAATACCTTCAATTTGTTTTTCTTCCTCGACAGTTTCTTCTTTTTCAAATTCTGATTTTTCTTCTTTTTCAGAATCTGATCTGAAAGAATCTCTCATCACAATTTGTGCTCTTTCGGGAAATGAGAATGCATCTTCAGAGGTTGATAAGTCCACCATCTGCTCATCTTGTTCTTCATCCAGAGCACCAATGGTCTCTGGTATAGCATTTACTACATGGATGGTTGGTGCCTCTGAAGTTGATGGTACTAAAAATATAACAGGTACAGAAGATGCTAGGATTGTTTTGATGTCTTCAGCAGAGGTGGAGTGCCTCTCTGGTTCCTTGCCTTGTACACTGTCATTGTGGGATTTACAGAGAGTTGACTCTTTTTGTGATTCAACAACTTTGTTTGATGGAGTCTTCTCACCCTTTTGAAGTCCTGATGACCCCTGAGGTTGATCATCTCTTTCATCAGAGTCTTCAAATCTCGTCCTCTTCCTTGCCTCTTTAGAGCAAGCAGCCTCTGGTGCCTTTCTTTTCAACTGTCCTTCTGAAGATATGGCATGCTTCAGAAGGTCTTCAACATTCTTGTTCTATTGGATGGCCTTGGTGACAAACTTGCTTGAGATGGTCATCATTTTGTTGGTGATGGATTTAGAGAAGTTGTTGAGGTCAGCTTTGGTGATGAGCACTGAAGGTATGGGAGATGTTGGAGCAATAGTTGGAATAGGAATCCTGGCGATTGACTCAACTAATTTCCTCAAGATTTTCTTTTTGAAACGAGAAAAGTCTTCAGAGGTAGGTGTTGGAGCAGATGGATGTGGGATTGCCTTTAGTAGTTCTGTTGTGGTTGCTTCAATTTACGTGGATAGGACAGAGGAATTGCCAATGACGAGCTTTTCCAGAGCCTCCATTCTTGAACCCTTATAAATCAAAGTTGTGCGCAGCTCAGAGACCTTTGAAGTGAGCTTTGCAACTTCAGCGTTTGAGGCAGAGGCCTCTGAGGTCTTCTCCATCTGAAGTTTTAGATCCTTCAGAGATCCTCTGATTTCGTCACCAAAGATTTTGAACTCTTCTTTGGTAACTTAGTCAAAGTGGGAAATCTTAGAATCAACACATGATTCTAATTTACCCTCGAGAACAGAGGGGCCTTCTTTCGGAGTTGTTTTGATGTTGGCTCCTGAAGGACTTCCCATTAATCCTTGAGAATCCTTTTTCAAAGATTTCTCTATAATGGTTCTAATAGTTCTATCATCATCAGAGTCAGAGGTAGATGAAGACGAAAACCTAACGTGAGTGGACACCTTGTTGTCCAGGCTAAGGAGTCCTTGGGCTAGAAGGTCGTGCTATTGTCTCTTTGAAAGACAATCCTTACGAGAGATCTGATGTCTCTTTTGGACTAAGGGACAGTCACCTATATCATGAGCCATAGAGGCATCATGTGTGTGTAGGTAGCGTACTCTGGGGCAAATGAGTATTACTGGTTTTGTCTAAGTCCTGTTGGGAGGGCTTAGCCATATCAGAGTGTTCCCCTTTGGTTCTTGCTTCAGAGGCAGAAGAAGATGCCTCTGAGCGGATGGCTTGGTAAGGGTTTGAGGTGTGCATCTCTGTTTCAATATCCATTGGTGATGGACCACCTTGGATAGTAGATATGGTAGCACGGGGAGTTGGGTTTGGGAGTATCCCATTTATGCCTTCGAGGGCATCTTTTGCTACCTCACTTTTCTCGGCTTCTAAGTTAAGAAACTCACCCTCTGGTTTACTCTCAGCCTCACCTTCCTCTTCTTTGACAGAGTTAAGCTCTTCGTCAGAGGGAGGCTTCTCTGGTTTTCTCTCACTCACTTTCAAAGAGCCACCCTCTGGTTGCTCTCTATGATGTTGTTGTGTAGCATCAGAGATGTCACTCTCTGATTCTAACTCAGGCTCAGATCCTAAATGTGTTGGGGATCCCACCATCGGTTCTGATGATGGGGTAACACGACTAACGAGAATTCGGTTATCAGAAGTAGCAGGAAGGTATTCAAGCATGGTTCTTGGGAATCTTCTCTCATTTAGGTAAGGAGGAACAACAGTTGATTTGAAAGAGTTCGTAATGAATAATCGTGTTCTTGGGCCCTCCTCAGTGAAAGAATTCCGTTCTCATTGCCCGTCGAATAACCAGAGAGATGAATCCAGGGAATAAAATTGAGATTGGTTGCTTCCCTTTGGCAAGATCCTTGTTTTTCTTGTCTACATCAGTCAACAACTAACAGAATAGAAGATGTGTGATGTTTATGCTTCGATTGAAGAAAAGAGCATACATGATGACAAGGATGGTTGGATGAGCCTAGTCTTGGCTACCTATCTTACATGTTAGTGTGCGATTCAACACACTGAACATGAAGTTCTAGGTTGGAGGAACGTATTGGTGTCGAAACTGCCTGAGGCTCCTAATCTCCTTGTTGTAGCCAAGATGATGAAGAAACAGATGAAGAACTTCAGGAGTTGGTGGTTTTTCAAACTGTTGGATTTAAAAATCTATAGTAGTGGGTAGGCTGAATCTGTTGGTCAAGGTGTTGGGTGTGATTCTGATGTTAATTCCTTGTTCGCCTAGATCAATGTATCCAATCAAACCTCCTTGTTAATTATTGTATTCACTTGAATACCACCATTGTTGGACATATCGAAGAGGAACATCTAGAGCGTAGTCTGTTAGGCCATCTCCAAATTGCTCTGAACCTAGGGGAAGAAAAGCTGGAGGTAACTGAACCTGTGGAGTCATTCGATAAACTTGAGGAACAGAAGACTGGATCAATCGTTGCAGAACCTCTGGGTTTTGTCTACAGAGTAAACCAAGTAAAGAAGATCTTTCTAGCTTCGGAAGTTTCGAAGTACTCTGATGAAACCTTGAGAGGTATAAAAAAAATGATCCATGTGAAGGAAGAAAGGCACAGAGCAGATTTACTTGGAAAGCTTGACTTAGAGATTGACTCGATGATCAACTTCAGAGCTCTAATCATGAAATTCCATGAAATATGTTCAAGTGACAAATTTTAGTTTGTTTCTTTATTTTTGAATATTACTTACTCTGTATTAAACTTCCAAATGTTTAAGAAGTAATATTTAAGAGGATGTTTTTCTCCTCTACGCTTTCTAGTTTAAATTCTCTATTCTCTGCTATTATTGTATCTTTTATTTTCAACACTTAGGGGGAGATTGTTAGTTCCAAATCTTATGTTTGTTAAAGTGTTGAAAATACCCAAGTCCTATTTCAGAGGACTTCCAAAGATAGACCTCAGAGGGCATAGACTTCAGAGGACGAAGACATCAGAGATAGCAACTTTCAGCATAAGACATCAGAGATGGCTTCATCAGAGGCTCTGAAGACAACGTCAGAGCTATGAAGACATTATCTCTAAAGATTGCGCTGAAGACTCCTGAAGTATCAAAAAAGATAACCAATCACTTAGTGATAATATTTACTTTATATAGTAGGTTACTGTTCAAGCATGTATTGAGCTTACCTATTAGGTAAGACACTGTTCAAGCATGCTTCTATTTGTCAGAATAGTACACTGTTTACTTTATGGTCCTATAAATAGGACCATCACTCCTTTGACAAATGTGTGCTTTTTGATATCTTGTATAAGAAGAATCAACTGAATATATCTTATGACGATCTTGTTCTTTCTACTTGCTTTATATATGAACTGTGATATTTGAATCTGCTTTTGATATTAAACTATATTGCTTCCGCTGTTTATACTTTTGTTGTTTATATCATTATTGTTATAAGATTAAATATGGGATCCAACAACCATTATTTCAATGGCTCTGCCTGATGAAGTTTTCCATTCCATCATGCATCTGAAAACTTCTAAAGAAATGTGGGAAACCATATGTGTTCAATATGAGGGCACCACTGAAATCCAAGAAACTCGTAAGATTAACTTGGTAAGACAGTATGAAAGTTTCATCGCTGGTAAGAATGAATCTCTCTCTGACGTTCATCAGCGGTTTAACTGCTTAATCATTGACCTAAGAACTGTTGGCAGGACCTATTCTAATTCTGATGTCCTAACAAAATTCTTAGAATGTCTTCCTGAAAGCTGGGACAGTTATTCAATATGTCTTAAGCTTACAAAAGAATTAAATTCCCTTTCTCTCAGCACTCTGTATGGATTTTGCTCAACTATGAGCAATCGAATCTCCTGAAGAAGAACCTTGTAAAAGATTCTAAAGACTCCAAAAGCACTCTTGTTGCTTTAGTCTATTCAGAGATAATTCCATCTCAGCGATCTACTCTCACCATCACTGAGTTAGATTCTGAATCTGAGGATCTATCAGACCCTGATCTTTCAGAGTTTGATGAGTCCTTAGCACTCTTGACAAACTCTTTTAAGAGATTTGCAAGAAAGAGAAACTTCCAAAAAGTAAGCCTCTCTCTCTTACTGAAAAGCCAAAATCAACGCTTGTAGATAAGGCTACTGTCACTTGCTATAACTGTGAAAAGATTGGACACTTTGCTAGTGAGTGCAGGTCGAAAAAGGTCTTCAAACCTTCTACCTCAAGAAGATCCAGTGATGACAAATACCTAAAGTTGAAGAACAAATATCAAAAACTGAAAAGCTATAAGGAAAAAGGTAAAGGTCTCATCGCTGAAGAACATGACTGGGCTGAATCAGAAGAATCAATCTCTGATGAAGAATCCACCGCTAATCTTTGCCTCATGTCTGAGATTAAAGAAGAAGTGGAAGAAGCATCTGAACCTTTCAAGAGCTACATATCATCTCAGGTATCTATCTCTACAAATCCCTCTCTGCCTGAAGCTGAGAAAAGTCGCGCTGTTGAGGTGCTGACGATTGACCTTTATAATGCCCTAAACGACAAAACTCAAGCTGAGAATAAAAATGTTCATTTAACTCAAGAGCTAGAGAAATGTCATGAAAATATCAGATAACTAACTATTTTAGAAGAGAAGTTGAAAGATCAAGTCATTATAAATGAAATCATCAACATTGAACGCGAACAAGCCATCGCTGCTCTAAAAGAAGAAAAAGCTCATGTTGAAAAATGGTGCAAATCATCAACAAAGATCTCTGAGATAATAAATGCTCAAACTCCTGAAAGTGATAAAACTGGTCTTGGCTTTTGGACACCACAGGATGAGCCCAAAAAAGAATGTTCCATGATTAAGTTTGGAACGTTTGTCACTCCTATCTCTGACACTTCTTATGATCAATTCTATCCTTCTTCTAATTCTATCCCTGAGGAAAAATCCAAAGACACTAAGTCTGCGGATAAAGGAAAATCCATTCTTCTTCCTCAGAAGGCTACCAGGAAAGCAAAGCTGAAGGTTACTTCTAAACCTTCAGCAAATCAATCCTCTAGCTCTGTGATAGAAATATTTGATCTCTGTCCTCCAAAGCTAAAGATTGATCTTAAATCCACGAGATCTGAAGAAATGAAAATTCCTCCCAGATCTCATGAGAAAAGCCTTCTTGGACCTGGACCTGCTCATCTTAAACTTGCAAAACCTTCTACTTCTTGTCCTAAAACCATTTTCAAATACAGAAAATGTTATCACTGTGGTTTTACTGACCATATTGCAAGCAAATGTCCGACTGCCACCAAAGCTGATAAAACAGCTAAAGTAAAGATAAATACCTCTAAGACTGAGAAGGTCACCAAAGTTGAAAAATCAACCAAGGTAAAAAATACCACTAAGGTTAAGAAATTAACCAAAGTGAAGATTACCACTGAAGCTGAATCTTTTTCTGCTGAGAAGACTGCTGAAACATCCTTATCCACTAACTCTAAAGGACCCATTGAAAAGTGGGTACCAAACAACGCTTAATCTTCCTTATGTGTGCAGGGATCAAAGGGTATCTTGTATCTCGATAGTGGATGTTCTCGTCATATGACTGGACAAAAAGACCTGCTCACTGAATAAAAGGAAGAGAAAGGTCCCTCTGTGACCTTCGGTGGAAATGGAAAAGGATATACCCGAGGGTTTGGTGTCCTCAGCAATGGGACAACTACCTTTAGAAGAGTCGCTTATGTAGATGGACTGAAGCACAACCTTCTGAGCATCAGTCAGCTATGTGACAAAGACTACGAAGTTTGCTTTTCTAAGAAAGCATGTTTAGTGGTGGATGAGAAAGGAAAACTTGCTCTCAGTGGTTATCGCAGAGAAAATATATATGTAATAGATATGGACTCTACTATCACTTAAAACTTATGTTTTCTCTCTAAGGCCTCTTCTGATGTCAAGTGGCTATGGCATAAAAGGCTCTCTCATCTAAATTTCAAAACACTGAATTCTCTCTCATCTAAGGAACTGGTTTCTGGTCTTCCTCAGCACTCATATGCTAAAGATTCTCTCTGCTCAGGATGTAAAAAAGGAAAACAATCAAAAGCTAGTTTCAAGTCTAAACAAGTTTTCTCAGTGACAAGTCCTCTTCAGCTCTTGCATATGGATCTGTTTGGCCCTGTCAACATCCAATCAATAGCTGGAAAGAAATATACGCTTGTCATTGTAGATGAGTTCTATCGTTATACCTGGGTTATCTTTCTTCGCTGTAAGAGTGATACTCCAGAAGAACTAATATCTTTTGTTAAAAAGATGGAAGTGCTGAATAATCTTTCTGTTCGTTCAATAAGAAGTGATCATGGAATTGAAAAACAGTTCCCTGAACAATTTCTTTGAGAACAAGGGAATTTGTCATAACTTCTCTTCAGTAAGAACACCCCAGCAAAACGGACTCGCTGAAAGACGAAACAGAACGATCATTGAAGCTGCTAGATCTTTGCTCAACAATTCTCATCTCCCTACTCAATTTTGGGCAGAAGTTGTAAACACTGCATGTTTTACTCAAAACAGATCGCTGATAGTAAAGAGATTTGGGAAGACATCTTATGAACTTTTTCATAGAAGGAAGCCTTCTATCAGCTTTCTTCATATCTTTGGTTGTCAGTGCTATATCTTCAACAACAGAGATCAACTTGGAAAGTTCGACCCAAAAGCTGATGATGGAATATTTCTAGGATATTCCTCCATCTCCAAAGCCTACAGAGTTTTCAACAAAAGAAGACAATCTGTGGAAGAAACAATTCATGTCACATTCGATGAAACTCGCTTAGCGAACTCTAAACCAATCACTGACAATGAAGAGTTAAATGCCTGGATGTTTTCTCACTACAGAGAAACAGAACCTTTTTACTCAAACCATCAGCATTCAGATCCTCCAGCCGCTGATGATGATCCAAACATTATACATCCTAACGCTGAATCCACCTCATGGGTTTCAGCTGAACCTCTTAACACACTACTACCATCAGATCTACCTTCGTCTGAAAACCTCTCTGATAACAACAACATGTCCAGTACTCAACAGTTAATTTCTGATGAACCTCAAATGTCCTCATCAGTAATCATTCCAATTGTTGATCCAACCTCTGAGTTAAGCAATCATGCTCCTGCTCAGCGATGGACCAAAGATCACCTAATAGATCAAATTATTGGTGATCTCAATGCAGTTATTCAGACACGACGAAGCTCAAGTAATATCTGTCTCTTCGTCAACTTTCTCTCTTTAATAGAAGCAAAGAAGACTGATGATGCCCTCAGAGATCCAAACTGGGTCAGAGCTATGCAAGAAGAGCTGACTGAGTTTACTCGTATAAAAGTTTGGAATCTCGTTCCTAGACCATATGATAAGACTGTTATAGGCACCAAATGGGTGTTTAGAAACAAGTTAGATGAACATGGAACTGTAACCCGCAACAAGGCTCGACTTGTTGCTCAGGGATACAGACAAGAGGAAGGCATAGACTATGATGAAACATTTGCCCCTGTGGCTAGGCTCAAAGCAATTCGACTATTCTTAGCTTATGCAGTTTACAAAGACTTCATTGTGTATCAAATGGATGTAAAATCAGTGTTCCTAAATTGAAAGTTGAAAGAAGAAGTCTATGTAGAACAACCTCCAGGGTTCTATGACCCTAAGTATCCAAATTATGTTTATAAATTGGATAAGGCTCTCTAAGGTCTAAAACAAGCCCCTCGTGCTTGGTATGACACTCTCACATCATTTCTTATCTCTGAAAATTTTGAACGTGGCAAGATTGATAATACGTTATTTTTCAGAAAGATAAAAGGTCATATAATTCTTGTACAAATATATGTCGATGACATAATATTTGGTTCTACTAACCCATCTCTATGTACTCGCTTCGCTGAAAGAATGAAGAAAGAATATAAAATGAGTATGATGTGTGAGCTGACATATTTTCTTGGTCTTCAGATTAAACAATCTGACAAAGGTACTTTCATCAGCCAAAGTAAGTATGTTAAAGATATGCTGAAGAAGTTTGATCTTGCAAAAACTTCAGTGATGAAAACTCTTATGGCACCACCCCTGACACTTAACAAAGATCCTTCTAGAAAACCTGTTAATGTCACTGCCTATAGAAGAATGATAGGCGCCCTGCTGTATCTTACAGCGAGCCAACCTGACATTATATACTCTACTTGTTTATGTGCACGCTATCAATCTGAACCCAAGGAATCCCATCTGATCGATGTTAAGCGAATTTTCAGATATCTGAAGGGAACTCCTAACCTTGGTCTTTGGTATCCCAAAGACTCAGGGTTCGATCTAACTGGTTATTCTGATAGTGATTTTGCAGGCTGTAAACTTGACAGAAAGAGTACCACTGGTGGATGTCAACTCCTGGGAGGAAAGTTGGTAAGCTGGACAAGCAAGAAGCAAAATTCAGTGTCCACTTCCACAGCTGAAGCTAAATACGTAGCCGCTGTAAGCTGATGTTCTCAGATCTTATGGATGAGAAATCAACTATTAGACTATGACCTTCAGCTATCAAAGATTCCTATCTGTTGCGACAGCACTAGTGCTATCGCTATAGCAAATAATCCAGTACTACATTCAAAGACGAAACACATAAAGATCAGATATCACTTTATGAGAGATCATGTGATGAATGGTGATATTGAACTTCACTTTATCCCTACTGACTTTCAGCTTGCTGATTTATTCACCAAACCTCTTGATGAGACAAGGTTCAACTTTCTCATCAGTGAACTTGGAATGCTGAATCTCGAAGAATAATTCTTCAGCGTTCATGCGTTGTGTCAGTAATCATAAGTTCCCTTTTTATCATTCTCTGATAAACATTCTCACTCTCAGGTATGTTTTCTCAATCCCTATAACTGAATCATCAATCAGTCAAACTGATTTTCAAAATATAAACTTTAATCACTGAATTCTTTTTGATGATTAAAAGCTTTTTGAAAAATACATTCATCACTGATATTTCTTGTCAGTGATCTATAAAAAAGAAAATTTATCCCTATCTTTACCATCAGGGATACTTTCAAAAAGAAAATATATCGCTGATTTTTCTTCAGCGATAATTTCAAAACGGACAAATGAACAGTCTCTCTTCTATGACGTCATTTGAACCGACAATCCACGACATGTTTTTTTTCCTGACACGTTCGTCCGTTGCCCTTCCATCCAATCAACTTCGTGGGACGTGTCCATGTCATGATGAGCATTTGTTTTCCCGCCTCTCACACTCTCTTTCCTCTCTCTCAAGTATAAAAAGAATGTTTTTCCATTCTTATCATTTTACGCTTTCTGGAAATACTTTCAAAGCAAGAATACTCTCTCAAGCATTCTAGCAATTCTCAAGCATTTGCATCATCCTTTTCAAAGATCAACAGGTTATTCTTGATCTTTTTCTAATTCTTATCTTAAATCTTTTTACATAAAACAACATTTATGGGTTTATAAGATTCTAATCACATAAAATCATTTTGATTTTTTATTTTATTCTTTAAAAACCATTTTATTTTGATTTTCTTCATTGAAATTCTTTGGTCTTTCTTCTTGTTCATGTATATTATATTAAGAACACCTTGTTAATCTTCAAATTTGTTGATTTTCTATGTTTCTTTCCTCAAATAGAAACTAGAAAATCTTCTTTATGTTTAGACTAAAACCTTTTCTTATACTCTTTTATCTACTCATATTCAGAATGGCTCAATCTGCACTTGTCGCTTCTAAGAACGTCAAATTCGCACTCACTGAATCGGAGCTTCCAAAGAACAATTATCTCGCACGTCTCGATTTTGACGGTGTCAAGTACCCACATCTGAAGGAAGCCGCAGCATTTCTAAAACAATCCTGCATTGCTTACGCTATCACTGTGGATCCCACACCCTCCAAAGCTCTTCTCCAGTAATTCTGGTTCACCGCTGAAGAAACCTCTATCACCAACAAAAAGGGTGAACAGGTTCCTGCCATTTCCTTCAGCACTGAACTAGGATCAGGGATGATGACTGCCTTAGGGCTGAGGAAAGCTCTGCGTTTTCCTGACAAACCCAAGAATGGATTTGATGCCTTGCCAACTGATGCTGAACTCATCCAATTCCTGGATGCCATGGAATACGCTTGGGAACCCAAGCCAAGGACGACGATTCCCAACAAGAAGTTGACTCTTGTGAAGAAGGCACTGATGCCTTCTCAGCTTAACTACATCTTCTCACACTTCATTTAGTGTATGAGTGGGAAGAGTGGGTCACTGGACCAAGCCAGCAAGATTCAGGTCCAGATGTCTTACTCAGTGATCGCTGGACGAAACTTCGACTACGCAACAACTATCTTTGACGATCTCAAGTCAAAGATAGAGAAGACCGAAAGGGATCCCAAGGTCCCCTACGTACGCTTCATCTGCGCGTACCTGAAGTTCCTCTACCCTGCTACTTACCCCACCAACGCTGATGCATCTTTTCCAAAAGTGGGTCAGCGCTCCCAGGAGGTCAAGACACTCCCCATTGAGGTAAGTATCTATGAACTTCGCTCTCGTCTCTCTCTCCTAACTTCTTCGTCTTCAGCGGCCATGCAGGAGGTTCCTTCTTCTGCTATCCCTGCTACTACCCCTTCCAAACGACCATCAACTGGTTCCCCTGGTCCTTCGAAGAAGGCCAAGGTGACCAAGGAGAAAAGTACCACTAGTTCAAGACCTAAGGATGTTTATCAACAAACCTCCTTAGATGCTTTCGTGGGTCTCTCCTCCACATCCTCAGCGATAACCACTTCAACCGTGCCAGCGATCTCGGTCGCTGTCACAACAACAGTGACGCAACCTACAATCTCAGTTCAGCAACAACCTGAGGTAACTACCCCTATCCCTACATCTTCTATCCCCATCTCTAGTCCTTCTATTTCTTTGATCTCTAACTCTCCATCTATTTCTATTCAACCACAGTTTGGACCCATAAGACGTGAAGCTCTGAAAAACTAAATTATATTTCAGGTCCTAGTTTGGCGACTGTTGACACCAATGTCAACAGTTTGACTACCAAGGTGGAGGCTCTGACTGCATCCCTCAACAACACCACCAATGCTGTTCAATCAGCTGGTGAAGCTCTGAAGATGATGACAGCCAATTGCGCCTCCAAAGCTGACATTTCTCAAATCACTACTCTCCAAGAAACGATTGTCAAAGTCAAGGAGGACTCACAACAACAGTTTGCAGCTCTGACTACAAAAGTTGATGCCTGTGAAGTCCTTCTTCAGCAAATCCTGACCCGCCTGAAGGAACCAGCTCCCACTCCTGCTCCTTCATTTACAGAAGACGATCGCACTGCTCTAGACGTAGTTGTGGAGTTTATTCATCAAGCTACATCCGATATCCCTGTACTTGAAGACCGGCTCAAAGGACTGGAGGCTGAAGTCCAGAAGTTGTCCACCGTTGAGACCTCTACTCCTTCCCAAGATCTCTCCCTCCGTGATAATGACAAAGAGGTGGAGAAAGCATCTGAAGAAAATAAGGAGAAAGAAGCTGATGCTGCTGAACAATTGAAGGAAACTCCCTCTCATGTTGAGGGGGAGATAGCTGCTGAGAAAGCCCCTCCTACCATCGCCGATCTAGTTGATGATGAGGAAAGGGAAGAATATGAAGATGATGATGAAGCCCTTGATCTTGAAGATCAAGTGGAAGAACCTCTTCTAGATGATGATGATGACGATGAAGAAAATCAATCCTTATGGTGTTCTTCAGCCGTCACTTCATCAGCGATAGCTTCGAAAGAAGTTATCAAAGCAGGGGGGAGTCAAGAGACACCTTCAGGAACCCCTTCCCAAAGCAAAGGTGCAACTGCTGAGGGAACCCTGAAGATGATTTCACTACATGAGGAGAATCCTTCTCAGGTATGCCTTACTCTTGTTCCTTTATCCTTCTATAAAAATCCCACCCCTGTTTCTTTCTAGCCTTTATCTCTCTTCTTACCTAAAAAAAAATAAATCTAACCTTTTTCTTTTTCTGACCAGATAGTTCTCTCCCCTGATTAAGGGTAAAGAGCTTCAAATAATACCAGCTGCTGAAGCTGATGACCAAATAATCCCAATCTCTGTCAGAGAGATTGATGAAGAAGATGAAGAAGAAGAAGAAGAGTCCTTGCAACATCATGGAAGGCCCTCTAGACCATCTCACTGGTCAGAGGAAGAGAGAAAGAAAAGAACGGAGATGATCTCTCATCTGGAGAGTCAACGACGAAAGGTCCCTCTCAATCATTAGATCTGGAGTTCCTGACTGAAGCTGAAATTGAAGAATCTGTCAGGGTTGAGAAGCTGATTGCTGACTTGTCAAAGAGATGCCTCTCTGGCTCTCAAAACTCAGTCTTCTCAAGTCAAAGACAAGAAGCTGAAAAGCAAACCAACGGAAGTCCAGGCAGCTCTTTTGAAAGATATTGAAGAGGAACGCTCCAAAGAAAAAGCAGTCAGCGATAATTCTGTCGATTGGTGCAAGGACAAAATTGACTATCGCTCTGACCAATGAAGATCGTAGCTGTTGCTATCTCTGGAAGAAAGAAGAAGAATAAACTCTCTGTCACCATGGAGATTACCAGAGAGGATGGAAGCTGCAAGGCTATGTTCATTTCAAAGCTGGAAGACTTTGGCTACATGGAGTGGCTTGAGTTCAAAGATGCGCTGAAGAAATCAAAGTCAACATACAGAGGCTATGTTGAAAGGGTAAATGATGCCCTCATCAACAGAGTCGCTGCTATACTAAAGGTGCCATCTACTCTTCCTCCAAAGTCCAAGAAAATCAAGAGAAAGCCTATCTCCTCCTCATCTGATAATGTCGCAGGGATCAGGAATGAAACCTCCATCAAATTCTCAAGAGAAGCTATGTTCGGTCCTCCTCCTGATCTTTCAGTTCTGGATCTATCCCTGCCTCCTGGCGGACCATATGTTGCGGGACAAGTACTTGAAGAACCTTTTGGAATATTCTTCAGAGATGACGAGGAACAACTCAGATTTCAAAGGGTGTCTGAAATCCCTATCGGTCCCCTCGCTCTTCTCAAGGATCTCATGTGCCTATGGTGTACTCTCTCTCGTGCTGCTGAGGCCAATCATAGCGATCATCTACAAAGAATCATTAGAGCGAAGGAAAAAAGGAGAAGAAATACCTGAGTATTTGATCAATCCTCCTAAACCCTCTTTAGATAGCTGATAGATTAGTTTCCTTTCTTGTAATCTATTTGTTTAACTTACAGTAGTTAGTACATCACTTGTACTTGTAATTTTCATACCTTGTAATTCTTTTCTTGGATTAATGAGAATTTCAGTGAAGTACTTAACTCTATCAGTGCTGTAAAAGATCTCTCAAAATAGTAATTGGGACATGTGTGTTATGAGTCCTGATTATTCCATCATTTTGAATTATAAAGTAATTTTCTTCAGTTACTTTGTCATTATCAAATAGGGGGAGATTGTTGATCCAAACTCTCTCAGTAATTTGATAACGACCCTCTTCTATACTTAGTGAAAATTACGTTTTAATATGTATTAGTGTTTCACCATCAGCGATCAAACTGAGTCTGTTGAGTTATCTCTGATAGTCTTTCTTATAAACATTTCTATGTATTAGTGTTTCACTATCAGCGATCAGACTGAGTCTGTTCAGTTATCACTGATAGTTTCTGATGTAAACAGTAAACGTAATCCCTGAAGACAAGCCTCGCATCAACAGATGTTCATAGCTGAATCGAAGACGAAGTTGTTGAACAAAGACAAGTCTACTAGTGACCTGATGCGGATATCAGTGAAGCAAAGACGAATCTACTTATACGCGAAGGAACATGAGGAAAAGCTTCAGCGATCGCTGAACTCTTGATATCTCTGAAGAAAGAGATACTCAGCGATCGAATGATCACTTAGCTTATGCCTCAAGTTTCCTTGTCTCACCTTGCACAACTTAGTACGATATGTCAGAACGGACATGTCTCTGCCACAATTCGTACAACACCTGTGTCAACTACACTGTTCATTGTCCGGCCGAAAGCATGTCTACCAAAAGTCAGACTCCCAAAACCAATCAGTGAACGACACGTGTAAAATGCCTTGCCATGCATTTAATGCAGAGGGTATAAATAGGAAGATCACCCCTTCATCTGAGGTGTGCTTAATCCGTGAACCCCGAAATAGAAACCTTTGTTTTCTATATCTCTTAATCCCCCATTCTCTGAATTTCTTGTGCAACCATCTTAGTGTTTCTTAAGTTTGTTTAGATTGAGTCTGTCTTAATCTTATTCCGCAACAAACTTGTAAATTGTATTTGATTTATCAATAAACAATTTATTAAACCTTAATTCTTGTGCTTGTATTCAACCCCCCCCCCTTCTACAAACTTGTTAAGCACCTTAGGGACCAACACATCCTCCGATAAGCATACCAGATTAAGTTCTTAAGCTGAATTTCTATTCAACTCGCGATCAAAGATAGATTTGATGTTATATACTGAAGATGCACTCTGGTTGTCATGTCATAATCCACATATATCATTCTTGTGGGCGTTAAGGAATGTGTTGGGTTTACTAAAGATTAAAAGTTGTCTTTATGTGCACTCAGTCGAGGTTACTGTCCACATCATATCTGATATTTCAGTTGATACTCTAAGAATAAGAGCTACTTTCAAGGGGGAGCCGGAGATGTTTGAAGTTTAAGCAACACTAAAGTTTTTAAAAGAAATCAAGGGGGAGAAGAGCTGAAGCTGATAAGAGATGATTCCTTTACAAAACTTTAGGGGGAGAATGTTAATGTACTATATTTAGAAAGTTTTGTAAAGTCATCCTTAGTGCAATAGGCTTTGTCATTATCATAATGGGTTGGGCTAATTTGTGTAACATGGGTGATTGGGGTATAAATAGGAGATGTTTGTAGTTTGTTTGTAACCTTTCTTTCACAATGTAGCCTTTCAAGTTTGTAAGTGTTTCTAGAGAGAGAAACTCTTTCTCTCTCTAGGTTGTGAAAAATACAAACATTTCAAACCAATCTACCTATTGTTCAATCTTTCATGCATTGATTAATTGTGAATTCATGACCTTACACTGTTATACTGTTCACTGGCTCTGAAGTTAGTTCCAGAGAAGGTGAAGCAGGCTCTGAAGTCTCTTCAAGGGATGTCTCTGGAAATTCTTCAGATGTCTCTTGTTCATCTTCTGCTTCTAAAGAGAATTGTCCTTCATTTTGTCTTGATTCATTTCTTGGACCTGCATTCAAGGAAGCAGAAGTTGTGACTTCAGAGAGACCAGAGAGAGTTATACCTGTATTTTGAGGTTCCTCTGAAGTTTCTCTGTGAATATGCCTGAAAAGAAACTCCGAGTTTTCATCATCAAATAAATATTTGAATATTTTGTTTAGTTCAGATTCTCTCATTTTTGATGATTCAGAGAAACTTTTGGCAGTTGAATTATCTTTAGTGGCAAGACTTCTGTCATCATCAAAAGACACATTGATACTCTCTTGGATTGTTCTTGTTCTAAGATTGAACACTCTAAACTCTTTTGAGGCTAATGAATATCCAATGTATTTGCCTTCATCTGCTCTCTTGTCAAACTTTCCAAGAGACTCTCTATCATTCAGAATATAACATCTGCATCCAAAAACATGAAAATATTTAACATTAGGTTTCCTATTGTTAATGAGTTCATAAGATGTTTTCTTAAATCTTTTGACAATGGTAGCTCTGTTTTGAGTGAAACAGGCTGTAGCTACTGCCTCTGCCCAAAAGTTTGTTGGAAGATCAGATCCTGCAAAATTTGTTCTTTCAACTTCAACAAGTGTTCTATTTTTCCTCTCAACTACACCATTTTGCTGAGGGGTTCTTGCTGCGGAGAAGTTGGGAGTTATGCCTTCTTCTGAGAGATATGAGTTGATTTTGGAATTTCTGAACTCTGTCCCATTGTCACTTCACAGTTTCCGAACTTTGCTGTTGATTAAAACCTGCAATATTTTTATCAACCTTATTAAGATATCAGGTACATCAGACTTAGCTCTAATGAATTCTATCCAAGTATATCTAGAGTATTCATCAATCAAAACAAGAATATACTTCTTACCAGATAGACTCTGCGCAGAGAGAGGACCACCGAGCTTCACATAAAGCATATGCAGAGGTCTTGGACAATTATTATCACTTTTGGTCTTATGGGAAGATCTTTTCATTTTTCCCATTTTACAAGCAGAACAAAGATGATCTTTGTTGAACTTCAGAGATGGTAATCCCTTAACCGGATTTAGTTTGACCGATTTATCAAGGGAAGAAAAGTTCAGATGAGAGAACTTTTTGTGCCAGAGCTAGACATCTTCACTGTTCAGAGATACTAGACAAAGTTTCTCTGAGTCAATTTTTATGTGTTTGGTAAAATTCATTCTATATAGGTTACCCTTTCCATATGCTCTGAGCATTTCTTGACCTGTTTTTGAGTGAAGAAGTAAACAGTGTTTTTCTTGAAATTTCACATCAAAACCATGGTCACAAAGTTGACTTATGTTGATTAAGTTATGTTTTAACCCATCAACATAAGCAACCTTTGATACAAAAACATTACCTCTTGATAGTTCACCATAACCTTTAATCTGACCTTGCATATTGTCTCCAAAAGTTACTGCTCCTCCTGATTTAGCTTTGTAAGAGGATAGCAACTTCTTGTCTCTAGTCATATGCCTTGAACATCCAGAATCTAAGTACCATATTGTGTCAGGATCGAAATTCGAAACAAGAATTAAACTTAAACACTCAGAAACTATGTTAAAGAAGTTTGTCGAATAACACTTTAACAGTAAATCAATGAAACAGTATATGAGATCAAATCACAAGTTATATTGAATTAACTTAATTATTACAACCACAACCTCAATCTGTTGAAAAAGCTCAACAGACGTTCAATACTTCTCTAAAGAAAGGATTACTAACAATCTTGAGGCTAATTCTCTCTAGTACAAAAACGTATTCTCTGTGTGTACTCTATATATCTATGATCTAAGACTTTTATACTATATATACAAAACAGAATACAAGATAATTACAAAAATAATATTGATCTTCAGCATCCAGTCCATAATTATCTTCAACATTATCTTCAGCTCCTAGTCTTTCGCTTTAAGCAATCAATCCATCTTTATCTTCATGAGCAGCATTAATCTTCAGCAGTACTAACATGCTAGCAGTAGTATCTCAGTTGGCAGTACTAACTCTCCAAGCAGTACTAACTTTTCTTCTAGCAGTACTAACTCTTGAACCAGTAGTAATACTCTTAGAAGTAGTAATCTTCAAGTAGCAGTAATAAAGTCTTCAGCAGTAGTAATCTTCAACACTTAGCAGTACTAACTGGACTTAGCACATTTTAGACCCAACAATCTCCCCCTAACTTAACTTTTCAAAACCAGAAGTTAAGTTCTTCAGAATGTGGTCTTCATGATGCTTTCAAAAACAACTGCTCAGATTCCTAGATCAGGATACAAACCTAGGCTTTGATTGATTATTCTTTTGATCACAATTCTGGCCATTTCTGAACCTTTAGCACATAACAGCTTACCTTTCAACATCCCTTGCAATTTTGCTTTGCTGTGGTCATATACCTTATCCACCAAGTAGTACTCATGATAGCTTTTATCAATGGTTAAGACATAGACTCCACATCTTTCAAACAACATCCAATGATCAATTCTTTTAAAACCATTTTCATGATGTAGATCTTTGATAAGATACTTCACTCTATCTGGATCAAACATCATGCATAAAAACTCCACAACCATCATAGTTATACTCATCCCAGCTCCTTTCAGCATGTCACCATATAGATTTTGTAGGAGGTGCAACAGTATGTTGTGATGGTTCTGCTTCCATTTTTTCACTTTCCTTTTCTTTCTCAACTTCCTAGTTCTAGGCCTCTTTGCCTTTCGCTTTGTAGCAATAGACTTCTTTCTTTTTACAGCTCCAATTTTCTGGGCTAGTGTTTCTTCTCTCTTTACTTCTGCCTTTATTTTGTAGGAGTTCCTTCTTCACTGTCAGGGAAAGGTTGTTGAATGTTCAGATCATGTCTTTCTTTCATTTTCCTTTCAAACTCAACACTCTGACTGAAGTCTCCTTGAAGCTTGGCCATCTCCTTCTTGTATAATTCCTCTATTCTGCTGAAGGACATATTGGTAAACATCCCTTCAGGAACTCCAATGGATCCTTTCAGGAAGTTGATCATCTTTCTTCTTTCTTGATTGGCTAGGAACATTTTTGAGGGATGTCTTTTCTGTGGAGCTTTCATAATAACCCTCTTTACATCCTGTTTCAAGCTCTTTTGATACTCTTCATTGCGCCTTTTTGCAAATCCAATGCAATCTTTCTGTCTTTGGCAGTTTGAATCTCATTCTCCTTTTCAAGCTCTTCTTCCAGCTTCTTTGCCAATTCTTCATCCATATCTATTTGCTTCTGCTTCTTCACTGGATTCTCAGGTTCAACCATCTTCTATTTCCCTTTCTTCATTGCATCTGACACACTAACCTTTGTCTTTTTCTTCTCTGATTCTCCTTCTTCGATCACCACTCCCTTAGACTTTTGAGTGGCCTTAGGAGTGTCATGCTTTGCCTTCACCAAAGTCTCAACAATCTCTATCTCTTCTCTGGATATTTCAGTTTCTGCCGCTGGTTTATCTGTTTCTACTGCTGATTCTGTTACTACTTCTTGTTCATTTGTTACTGCTGCTTTGACTGTTTCTGCAGCTTTATCAATTTCTACTTCTTTTTCTATTTCCTTCTCCCCCTTCTTTTCAGATTCACCATTAAACTCCCCCTCAACTTGAAATTCCATATGCACTGAACTTTCCCCCTTTTTGGAAGCATGATGTGCAGTTCCCCTTTTCTTCAAGACAAACTGGGTTCTCTTCTTTTTTTGCACTAATTTCAACACCAGCTTCTTGAGTTTGGCTATCTGCTCTTGTTGAGAGATTATCACCTGTTTCATCTCCTTTATCTCTTTACCCTGACTGATGACATCCAGATTGACATTTCCAATTGTTTCCATCAATTCCTCATAGTTATATCTGTCCTCACCTCCTTTAGGTGTTTTTACCACTCTTGAAGGATCCTTGGATCTTTTAGTAGAGGCCTTCTGCCTAGCAGAAGCACCTTCTACTCCCTTGGTTTCTTGGCATTTGGGACCCTTAGATGATTTCTCATCTAAAGTTGCGTAGGGAAGGTCTTAGATATGTTCACACTGTCCTGACCTACACCTTGTGCATAATCAGTAGTGTGAGCCTTACTGCCCACATGCTTTTCCTTCTCCTTATAGAGAACCTTCTTGGGGTTGGGAGACACCCCTGTGGTTTCCCTTTAGATATTCTCTAATGGAGAATGCTCCATTAGAGGGCTTGCAGGCTATTGGGGTGAAGATACAGGAAGGGAAGGAACCTTCTGTACCTTTTTCATTACATATGTTTTGGTGATGGGGGAAATTGGTTTCACAATAGGGATCTGAGGAGGATCATTAGAAATAAATGGTGTGGGTAGGTCATCAGTGGGTTGGTCAGATGTGGGCTTTGACCCTGATGCCTCACCATGGGAATGAGACACACCCATCATTGTAGAGAACAATGGAGTGTCTTGTCTAGAAAAGTCCTTACTAGGCCTTTTCATGTTAGAGAACACCTTCCCTTTGGGAGGTTTAGGTACATACACCTCTTGAAAAGAGGGTAAATCCATCAATATTTTGTTTAGTACTTCTTGTACAAACCTTGGATACATGTAAAATATTTTTGTTTTTGTTTTGGTATCCAGGTTTGACATCACATCATTCAAAATCATTTGTGAAAAATAAAACTTTCTGGAGGTTGCTAAGCAGAGCAAAGCATAAGCTATGGTACTGCTGAACTCACTCCATCCAGTTGTTTTGCGGGAAATACAATGCTGAAGAGTATGAACAAAGAATCTCCACTGAGGTGAAAATTTGCTCTTGAAGAACTTAAAGACCTCAGTCGGACCGTCATACCCCATTCGACAAATTTCAAGAAATAGGTCTTCCTTTGGGAGAGAAGATATACCTGTGGCATCATCTAGACGTAGATGAGTGCGAATGCAGCCTTCTGTGATTGTGATGGATTTATCACAGACCCTGGATTGGATGACCTGATTGCCATTGATAGTCTGAACGGAGGCATTAGTCCAGAATTGACGCAGATGTTCCACATAGATTGTGGGATTGACTGTGAGTGCATAGGCAATGTGGGATGCTTTCAGGAAATCTACAATTTCTTCAAAACCCTCAGCTTGTTTGGGTTTCTGCAGCATTGCGAGTTCATTGTGATCGTCTACAAATTCCAGTCCTGCCATCGTTCTTGGGTTCGAATCAACTCTAGGGTTTATGCACTGGGAAGGAAGAATTCGAGAGAGAGAGAGAGAGAGAGAGAGAGAGAGAGAGAGAAAGAACACTCATAGGAAATTCAAAGAGCCGTTTGGATTTTGGCGGTCAGAGAGGGTATTTATAGGTGGAGGGTTTCAGTTAGAAGCAGAACTAAGTACCCTATCAGCATTAACAAGCCCGCAGTACTAACCCATATAAGCAGTAGTAACACATACCAGCAGCATTAACACAGACTAGCGGTATTAACACAGACTAGCAGTAGTAACACACACCAGCAGCATTAACACAGACTAGCAGTATTAACACTGTCTGGCAGTAGAAATAAGGTAAGCAGTAGTAACTTTGCACTGGCAGTATAAACCACCAAGCAGTATTAACCACACTTAACCAGGATTAATAGTGAGAGCAGTATTAACTTAACCAGAGGTACTAAGTTTCTAAACAGTAAGGTAATTTGAAACACTTAAACATGCATAGTTAGCAGCACCATGCACAATACATCATGAGAAAGTAAGCATGAAGGAATCTATACAGAAATGGTACATAAAGAAAATCAAAAGAGGCTTATTCAGTGTTTATCATGCCTACACTTGTGACCAAGAATGTGAATCTACCCACATCAAAAGCTTTGGTGAATAGATCAGCAAATTGGTTACTTGTGTGTACCTTCAAAACCTGAATTAGCTTCTTTTCATTGCAATCTATAATAAAATGGTAGCTGATTTCTATATGCTTGGTTTTAGAGTGCTTGATTGGATTGTTAACAATGCTTATAGCACTGTTGTTATCAATGAAGATTTGAGTGTGAAGAAAAGTAACACCATAGTCCAACATCTGATTCTGAATCCATAGCACTTATGAGCAGCAACTTGCAGCAGCTATATAGTCCGCTTCTATTGTAGAAGTGGACACTGTGGTTTGCTTTTTACACTGCCATGAAACTAGTCTTGCACCCAAAAACTGACATCCTTCTGATGTAGACTTTCTATCCAAGTTTGTACCACCCAAATCACTATCAGAATATGCAAGTAGATCAAATGGTGAGTCATGAGGATACCAAAGACCCAACCTAGGTTGTCCTTTGAGATATCTGAAGATCCTCTTGACTACTTGAAAATGAGATTGCTTAGGTCTTACTTGAAATCTGGCACACACACATAGACAACAAACATAATATCTGGCCTTGAAGCTGTTAGATACATGAGGGAGCCTATCATAGATCTATAATGATGAACATCCACATCCTCCCCCTCAAGATCTGCAGTGATCTGTTTGTGTGTTTCCATGGGTGCGCTTGCAGGCTTTGAATCTGAAAATCCAAACTTTGTAAGGATATCCTGCACATACTTGGATTGACTTATGAAGATACCATCTTTATTTTGTTTAACCTGTAGCCCAAGGAAGAATGTAAGTTCACCTATGGAGCTCATCTTGAATCTTTTGTGCATCAGCTCCTCAAATTCCTTGCACATATAATCTTTTGTGGATCCAAAGATGATATCATCCACATAGATTTGAACAAGTAGGATGTCTTTCTTCTTCCTTTTGATGAACAGAGTCTTGTCAATGATTACCCTTTCAAAACCATTTTCCATGAGATAAGTAGACAGAGTGTCATGCCATGCTCTTGGTGCTTGATGTAGCCCATAGAGTGCCTTCTTTAGTTTGTATACTTTGTCAGGAAAATTAGGATTCTCAAACCCTGGAGGCTGACAAGCATACACTTCTTCATCAATTTTCCAATATACAAATGCACTCTTGACATCCATCTGAAATACTCTGAACTGCATGAAAGAAGCATAGGCTAGAAATATCCTAATTGCCTCAATTCTGGCTACTGGGGAAAATATACTTCTTCATAATCTATCCCCTCTTCTTGTGTATACCCTTGTGCCACAAGCCTGGCCTTATTCTTTATTACAATACCTCTCTCATCTTTCTTATTCCTGAAAACCCATTTAGTGCCAATTGCTCTTTGTCCTTGTGGAAGGTCAACTAATATGCAATAAGAAACATGAACTTGATCGTTAGTCCAGATAAAATCAAATGAATACAGAATAATACTGAAAATAAGAAATGAAAATAAGAGAAGCTGGCGCACAAGACAAATTTGTGCTAAGCAAAGCTGGCGCAAAAGACAATTTGCACTATGAGGATATGGCGCAAAAGACAATTTGCGCTAAGAGAAGTTGGCGTAAAATACAACTTGCGCTAAGAGGAGCTGGCGCAAAAGATAACTTGCACTAAGAGGAGCTGGCGCAAAAGACAGTTTGCGCTAAGAGGGGATGGCGCAAAACTAAGATTTGGCGCAATATGCGAATTCTTGTACAATCTCGCGAGTTCTTCACTTCAGCTTGCACTGAATCTCTTAAAAAACGACTAATACATCAAGAACAGATTAACAGTCCCAAACTTTGACAATAAGACCACTAATACATCTAGAACAGATTACAACCATCTAATCTAAAAAACAAACACTCTAAGAAGAAACAATCGATAGAAAAGTGCCTGTTCACTCATGTAAACCAAAACACCAAAATCATCAAAATGATAATCTATTACAGTGCAATGCTCAATTAAATCAATACAAACTCAATCTAAAACACTTTTCGAGCAAAACCTGATCGATTACAATTCAAAATATGCACTAAAACTCAAAAATCGATCTGGACATTGATTTTCGTGTCGAACAATATTTCTTTTTTATTTCAATCTGGATATAGCTCTGATACCAATTCATTGTCCCTGTAAACTTCAAGTTCTTAATCAAACAATCAAACAATAGATAAACAAACCTGAATTTGATTTAATCCAAACGATTACAAATATCTTGATTTGAATATCTCTCTCTAAGCTCTCTCTCTCTCTCTCTCTCTCTAGAGTTGGCGGCTGATAATTTCTATTTTGGGCACACCCTTACACACACACAACCCTAGCACCTTAATAACCATAAACCTATTTAGGGAAAAACAAAATACATAAAAAAATAAACTTTGACATTTTATTACAAAATGACCAAGACTTTAATTGAGAATTGACGTTGTAGCTTTGACTTATTGAATCTTTCATCTCCTTTCTTGATGATCTTGAATCCAATAAATCTGTGATCTAACATGAGTGTCATCACAAAAGCTACAAGTCCCCGTATCCGGCTCACCATGGGCACCACCGCAAGACTTAGCTCCGTAAACGGCTCTACAAAGCACCACCGCAAGCTTACATAAAAACATGACTTGGGGACCACTCACTAGACTTCAAACGCGGATACTAAATTCAATGATGAGTAACCAGACTAGATTACAAACAGACATCGAGTTTAACCACCCACGATATATACCTTGAGCCCTTCAATAAATGTTACACAGTTATCGAGTTCAACCACCCACGATCTATACCTCGAGCTCCCGCTAGCCATAAATAATATCCAGTCCCCAAACGGGGATAAAATCCCCAACTAAGCCAACTGAATGTCTCATATTCCAATGGAAGACTCAAACAAATGAACTAATGCATTCAAAATATGTAACTCTCAAATAAGATGCAACTAAGTAAACCATACAACCAAGGATCCTTAATGAGCTACCAAATCTGAACAAATGTTTCACACACTCATCTGAGTGTAACCCAAGCCCCAAAAGGCATAATGAACGTTTGGCTAAAATATGTGAGCCAATAGGGTTACACAAACCAAAATACATCTTTTTCCCAAAAATCATTGTCTCACCAATCACTATTCGCCTTCGGACCAAAACTAAGGGATTACCATTTATAAAATGTTCCCAAGGTCGAGAATGACCAAAATCAAAGGACTCACACATTCGTACCTTCAAAACGTCCCATTACATGAAAGATGCATATTTCCAACAAGCACTAAAAGTGTATTTTTGACCAAAAATCTATTTATGCAATAAATCATCAAAACACATTTATTTGTGACGCCTTTATCAAAATGCCTAAAAATCCTAAATGTGGGTGTTTTACAAAGTCTATAAAGTTAAATACCTCGAATAGTCAAAGACTACAAAATAACTCAACAATTGATATTTTCATGTAAAACACATAAACACTTTAAAAAATACATTTAGGCAGGTACAAAGTTTTCACAAATCAACTTGAACTCACCTTGCTAGATTTAAGCTAAATCTAGGTTTTAGCCCCAATCTTGAATCTCCATTGATGAAGGCTTGAATCTCTAAGAAATCTCCCTAGATCTTAGATCCAACACATCTACAAGGTCACCTTCACCACACAAGTCATCAAAATCACACTCAAGTTAAAGGATGAAAGGGAGAAGGATGATACCATCAAACCCTAGCTTAACATTGAGAGAGATAAGGAACTGTTAGGACTGAAAGTCCTGTGTGTTGAAAGTGGTATAAAGCATTTATAAGGGTTTAAATTGTAATTGGTTAAAAGTTTATTTGATAGTTAGGCCCAAAGCCTTTAGGCCCATTATGATTGTATGCCTCATATATAAAGGCTTGTTTAGTTTTCTTTATTCAGTTTAGAGATTAGTTTAGAAGTTTTAGATATCATTCATAATTCTCTAGTCAATAGGTTTACTTTGCTTATCAGATATTCTCTCTGTAAACCTAAACATTTCTTGAATATTAATCATATGACTAGATGTTGTGGCAATATTATTGTTCTTCATTGATATTATTGATCGTGATTGCATTGTACTGGGATCTACAATTGGTATCAGAGCAGGAACGAATTAAGTTTATTCGATACGATCAAAACGGTTTGTCTAAAACTTTTAAGTGCTTCTTAGATAATATTCTTATTGATCGAAGTCTGCATATTTGTTTTTTTTTCTTATTGATCGATTATTTTTCTTGGATTAAATTTTTTCTGGAAAATCAAGTCTGGTTGAATTGATTGATCTGATCTCCTGCCATATCGAGTTTCTAAAATCTGGGTTAAGATTTCTAAATATCGATTTTTTTCTTCTAGTTCATCGTCTTTTCTAAGAATCATATCGGTCGCTGATATATTAGAATATTGATTTTCTGGGTTAATCTGTTCATATCTGCATGAGTTTCTGAGTTTCTGGGAAATTTTCTGGGTTGAGCTTATCTGTTCGTTGAAACAAAGTGATCGATTGCATCTGTTTGATCGATTTTCTCGGAAGACTACCTGTTATCAATTAATCGAATTATCTTTATCAATTTTTGTTTATCCGTTACTGACTCCGACCGGACCTTATTGACCGGACCCTTGCGACCGGACCCTTGCCGGGTGTCCTTCGACCGGTTTGTTGTCTTTCGACCGGGGTGTTGCTCCCGGACCCTTTCGCCTCCATCCACATATTTTTTTATTTATTTCATGCGTGGGTGGATGGAAAGCATGGAAAGTATGTATGGTTGATTTACAAACTTGTATATGACAAGGTAATACGGCTTGGAAATTCTATCAGTGCATACGGTGTTGAGCCAGTAGGACGGTGTGGGATCTCCATTCTTATTGGGTGATAAACCATAGTGGGGCAGTGGATTTTTTTTTAATGTAAGTCGACTGGTGGCAGCTGCAAGATCGATCGGCGACTGTTTCTTTATATACATCTATATATATATATATATATATATATATATTATATATATAATCTCATATCCATCGTGTCTAGCTAAAGACCGGTACTAGCATCCGCCCGGTATCTCGACCGGTACTGTGCTCGCCCGGTGTCTATCGACCAGACTGTATCCCGGTGTCAATCGACCGGACCACAAACCCCCGGTGAAACTATCTCCCGGTGCCTCGTCCCCCGGCCTCTCCCCGCCCGGTCCCTTGCGACTCCCGGTGTCCAGCGAAGCAACATCTCACGACAAGAACAAGTTTTGAGGTTTTTTACGAATTGTTTTTTGAAATCACTTCGGTCGATTCGGTAGTGATCGTGGACGAACTTTTTCGGTTTTAAATCATTAAGGGTTGTTTACAAAGCTTAAACGATCGATTTTGATCCTAAAATTTTCACCCATATCAAGTTTTTAAATTTTCATTCGGTTTCCGAAAAACTTTTGGTTGCTTCGTTCTAAAGTTTGAGAGATTGTTTCGATATTTAATCAGTTGAGGGAGCTTAAGGGAACATAAACGATCATTTTTGGTCGAAAAGTTTTAACCCATACTTTTTTTTTAAGTTTTCGATCATTTTCCGAAAAGTTTTCGGTTGGTTCGTTTGTGATCGTGGGTTGACCGGTTGAGTTTTAATCTGTTAAGGACTGATCAGGGAGCTTTAACGATCGTTTTGCATTGAAAATTTCTAACCATTTCGAAGCTTTGCAGGTTGGCTCAACGAGGAAGATGATGAATAGTGTTTCCGTTAGTAAGCCATTAAATGCTTAACATTTTCGTCCTTTTTCGTTAAGTCTCAGTTAGTCCGGTTAGTTTGTTAGTTTGTTAGTTTGGTTAGTTTGGTTAGTTTTATTTCATGTTTAGTCCTTTTTCATTAGTGTCCAGTTAAGTCCGTTAGAAGTTTTTAATTTTTACACTTTTAGTCCCTCTAGTTAGTAGTTTTAGTATATGTCATTTTTTAGTCCTTCTAGTTTTAAGTCTATTTTTTTTGTTTTTAACTTTTAGTCCTTGTTAGATATTAAGTTTTAGTTAGTGTCGCTTTCAGCCCCCGTACTTCAAGGTTTCAGTAGTTTGTCATTTGTGATTCTAAACTTTCAAGTTTCACACGTTGTCACTTTTGGTCCTTGCACTTTCGAGTTTCATCTCTTGTCAAGTTCAGTCCCTGGACTTTAAGTTTTCCATGTAACAATGAGTTATCTTCAAATTTCTCGGTTACAGGACGACAATGACTGGCTCAAGCGCAGGAATAAAGATCTTGAGCTGGTGTTATAATCCAAGTCATATTACCCTTTGTTTTTTAAACAAATAGACTATCTTAACCAAGAGGTTTCAGATCTTAAAAGAGCAGCTGATATAAAGAAAAAGGTTCTACATGAAGCTTCGAAAAAAATATCTGAACTTGAACGAAAAGTTGCAGATTTTGAAGCACAAGAAGAGAAGACACTGGAACTTGACGAGAAACGTAAAGATGTGGAGAGTGAAAACCTGGATCTGAAGAAAAGACTTGCCGTTTTTGAACAGGAAAAAGTTGATTTCTCAAATGAAAGGAAGAATCTTGAAAAAAAGACTATTGATCTGTCAAAGAAAGTTCTTGATGAAAGACAGGCTTTTGAGCTTCAAAATGCGAAACTTTCTCACAAAGTTGCTGATTTTGAGAAAGTAATAATCTTGGAAAGAGAAAAGTTTGTCAAGGAGAAGAAGGAAATTGAACAGAAGAACGTTGGACTCTTTAAGGAAATATCTGGCCAAAGAAAGGATGCTGAAAAGGGATTTGAAGAAGAAAGAAGCATGTTTGAGGCCGAGATCAAAAAGCTTACTGAAAAACTATCTGAACTAACTGAAAGTGTGCTGAAAGAGAAGAAAACGAAGTCTGAATGCGAGACGAAGATTGACCTTCTTGTCAAAGAGAGAGACAGATTTGTGTCAAAGATTAAAGAGCTTGAAAAGTCAGAATTAAGCACAAATCAGAAAACTGTTTCTTCAAAAAGGTCAGTTAAATCTTATGATAGAAATATAGATGGTTCAGGTACACATCTAAGAAGAAAGAGATACAAAGAAGAAGAATTGGTCTAGAGAACGAAACCAGTTGAAGATGAGGTGAAAAGAAAGAAATCATGTGTACATGCACATATAGCCAAAAAGAACAATGCGCGTAAAGGTAAACCTGATCATATCTACTCGAGAGATCAATTAATCAGGTTATCAGGTAAGAAATACTATTGTTCTTATTGTCATACACATGATCCTATTCACAAGACCAGTGATCATTACTGGTATGGTTCTTATTCCATTACGCCCATTCGAACTGCAACTAACATTCATGGACCCAAATAACAGTGGGTACCAAAGCCTAAAATTGATTATGTGTTGCAGGCACCTACTGTCAAGGGGGAGTAGAAGAACTATGGCTTCTAAGTAAATTAGCTTAGAACACGTACTTCAACGGAGTTTGACTTCTATGCAAAACAGTCTAGGACTCGTACCTCAAAAAACTATGGCTTTTGAACAAAACAATTCAAAACCCGGACTTAAGTATTAAGATTATGGTTTCTGATTATAACAGATCAGGACCCGTTCTTCAATGTTCAGATAAGGATATTTTGTAAATATCCAGGGGGAGCTTATCTAACCTAAATCATTTTATCATGATTTGAGGAGGAGCTTAAAGGTAAATATCTTCTGCTCTAGATCTCTGATTGTTTGAAAGAAGAACAACTTTCGAACTGAAAAAACGTTTTTTTTAATGTTCAAACAACTTATGGTTCTCAAAATATTTTATGAATTTGAGCATTAATGTTTAACTGACCGTGTGTTTCCAAAGATCAATACTTGTGTATTATCTTGTCCATATACTGTCAAGTATTCACACACACCGGTTCAGTACTTCATTTGAATTTGTTATTACCATGTCTCATAACGAAACAATTTATTAGTGGTAATACCCTCGTTTGAAATTCAATATTGTTGAGCATCAATCATCATTTCCAAATTTGTGCTTTCATTGCTAAATTGTTTATATTTGTTCATATAAACAAAATATCCAGTTCTTTGATACCCTAACCATTTTATTTGACCTGATTGATACATTGTCAGATTCTCAAAACAATTCTCTTGATTTCATTTCATTCATTCGATATCTTTGTTTTGAGAAATCTTCAAAGTTCAATTGGTCAAATCTTATGAGCATACATTTTGACAATGTTATCATACATTTTGTACTTAACTGTTCAGTTAAATTGTTGAGCAACTATTTTTGTTAGGACTTACATGGGATTTGTGTGAGAACTTAAAAAGAACTTCCATGGATTCACGTTAACCAGTGTTTCCTACCCCGGAAGTTATCCTTGAGTGATTAAGGGGTGAGGGGTCTTAAATCAAATAGTGGGGGGGATAACTCATCCGGTTGAGTTTTTCTCATTGTGCTGAGCGGTAATATGTAAATGAGAGTTTGGATAGAAGTGAGTTTTAATGACAAAAAGAAAGTGGGTGTGAGAATAGAGTTAAAATAATATGAAAACTCTGCACCAAACACATTCTGAGTCGGGCAGCCACATCTACTGATTGGTTCACATTTTTTGGTGACCATCATTGAAACAGGTAGTGAGCCCATGCCAACTCTTGTTTTTACCTCACCAACCACTCGTTTCTTTCTTAACAAAGAAATGTTTCATTTTCTTTGGGGACGTAATATATCTGCTATCTAGTCTTTACTCGGAAGATTTAGATATTGAAAAAGAAGGAAAGTTGCCCCACCTTCGCACCTCTTTCATGCACATTGAGTCCGTGTAATATCTGTTGCTGTCTCAACAGTTTACACATTTTTGAACCTGAAAAAACTAAGTAGCTTCAATCATTCTACACTTGCACGAGCACACAAGGAATAAGTTTTCTTGTCATAACATTCATAGAAAATTCCTTTATGGTTTTTCGATGATTGAATGGAAGCCCTGGGGAGTGAATATCACAAAAGCTCCTTTCCAAAGTACATCTGTTGTAGAAAGTGTCTCTATGCTACTTACAGGCATACTAACTGTATGATTTGTTGATTCAGGTTTACAATTCCTATTATATCTGAATTTGAAAAGATTCGGATATATACATTTCATGATTTGACGAATACTCAGATCAAAGGGCGGAGAATGTCAAATTATCACTAAGAATGAGATCAAAGAATGTGTTGAAATTGAAGAGTTTTGATGATCATGATGTTCACAATCTTCAAAAAAGGGGGAGAGATTTACAAAGTTCAATTTCAAAGCCAAATCTTAAATCTGAGGGTGAAAAGCCTTTAGATTCAAAGATTGCAGCAGGAAATATTTTATTGGGTCTTCTATCCCGTATCATGTGGTGTCTGCTACAAGTTTGTTCCTTCTACGAGCTGTTTGAAACAAGTTCTTAAGCTGAAAGTTTATTCAACTCGCAGTTCAAAGACAGATTCTTTGTTATTAAACTGAAGATGCACCGTGGAATGTCAAGTAACTCGCACGTTATATTTCTTGTGTGCTGATCCGATGTGTGGAGTTTATACAGTTGAAAGCTGCTTGATAGTGCATTCAGTCGAGGATACTGTACATTGAATCTGGTTACAAAGTTCAAATTATGAAGACCAAGAGCTTTATTCAAGGGGGAGCTTGGAAAGACATGAAGACATACAACACCAAAGTTCTTCAAAGATTCAAGAGGGAAAGAAGATCAATGCCGAAAGTTTTCAAGAAGATAAATGCCTTATTCAACTTTAGGGGGAGATTGTTAGGACTGAAAGTCCTGTGTGTTGAAAGTGGAATAAAGCATTTATAAGGGTTTAAATTGTAATTAGTTGAAAGTTTATTTGATAGTTGGGCCCAAAGCCTTTAGGCCCATTATGATTGTACGCCTCATATATAAAGCCTTGTTTAGTTTTCTTTATTCAGCTTAGAGATTAGTTTAGAAGTTTTAGATATCATTCATAATTCTCTAGTCAATAGGTTTACTTTGCTTATCATATATTCTCTCTGTAATCTAAACCTTTCTTGAATATTAATCATAAGACTAGAGGTTGTGGCAATATTATTGTTCTTCATTGATATTATTGATCGTTATTGCACTGTATTGGGATCTACAGGAACTTACCACCACAAAATACTCTTGGATATTCCAATAGACTTAATATATCTTGATATATCCTTGAAGAGCTCTCAAAAATGAAACCATGGCAACTTGAATCACCAAAAACGGAGTTGAGATGCAAAGTTTAAGAGGAAATGAAGTTCTAGGGCTGAATATCGGGTTTTATGGTCGAACAGGGCGTTTCGCGGGTTACCACATGGCCTTAACCCGCGACACAAGTCACCCGCTTCCCCTAAGTCACGCGGGTGGCTCTAATTCGCGGCAAAAATCGCGTAGTGCACTTTTGTTATCCCAGATAACAATGTAAATCACAAGATGACAATCAAATTCAACTCACTTTGTATTAAATTCTTGAATCAGATTACAAATATACTTTCTCACTCTAACTCTTAATATGCGTACAGCTAATCTGAATGTAACAAGTCTATAACACGTAAACTACAACACACCTATATATACAAACACAAAACACACATACCACTGGAACGCACAAAAAACAAAAACTCTTACAACACAACAAGCTTGACTTTGACTTTTATTACATTGACTTTGACTTTGATGCTTTGAGGGTTGACTTCAGCTTTGACTTCAATCTTCAATCTCCTATGATATTGTACCCAACATATTTATGATCTAACAATCTCCCCCTTTGGATTTAAGGTCAACTCAAAAAGATTTTGCAGAATAATCATTTCTCTTTATGTTCGGTAAATGTAATCTCCTCCTTTGTAAAACTTTAGCATTGGAACTTCAGACTTCTATTTATGCTGGAAACAACTCTTCTTTCTTTGATCTTTAACAATCTGTAATCTTCCAAAAATCTGTCTTCAACCATATAACAATCTCCCCCAAAGATTAATAAAAACCTCTTTCAGATTCCAGAAAGAAATTATCTTCAAAATTCGCTCAGAATGCTTTAGCAAAATATCTTCATAGAATATTTCTATAAATTCAGCTCATCTTCATAAATCTTCAAATCTTTCCATTCCAGCTTTCAATTATCTTTCTCAAACCAACAATTCTTGAATACTTTCCAATAACTTTCTTTATCTTCTCCCGATCTATAACGTTTCTGAATCAAACACTTCTTGAACTTTTCTCCCATATTTGATACAAACTTTTCGTTCCAAACATTTCTTCAACATAACTTCTCCCCTTTTTTGATGATAAGAGCATATTGATCATCAAAACTTTCAAAAAGAAATGTCACTTCATCTATTCTGACCACTGATCTTATGAAGATCCTCCGATTCTTCGTTAATTCATAATAGTGTACTCCTCTAGATCTTTTCAAACATAGACAAATAAGAATGTAGCCCCTGAATCAAGAAATGAATCAGTTAATATGCCTGTCAGTAACACAAAGTTACTGTGTGTAACGAATACACATTGAAAAGGAGCTTTAGTAATGTTCACTCCCCCAGGTCTCCCATTGAATCATCGAAACACCACAAAGGAATTTCTATGAACGTTAGGACAAGAATATAAATTCCTTGTGTGTTCGTGCAAGTGTTAGAAATAATTAAGCACATTATGATTGCTTATATATGGCTAAAAATTGTATAAACCGTTGAGACAACAATAATTAAACACATACTCTATTGTGCATGAACGAAGTGCGAAGGTGGGGCAGACTTCCTTCTTTTTCAATATCTAGATTTTCCAAATGAAAATCAGATAGCATATGTGTTGCGTCCCATTAAAATATATGAAACATTTTCTTGTTAAGAAGAAAATGAGTAGCTGTTGGGGTTTTTATCAAGAGTTGGCATGGGCTAGTTGCCTGTTTCAATAATGTTCATGAAGAAATGTTAAACACTAGTGATGTGGCTGCCCGACTCAGAAAAAGTTGGTGCAGAGTTTGATATTCTTTTACTCTAATCTCTCATACTCTTTATTTTTATCATTGAGTTCACATCTAACCAAACTCTCATTTTCATTTTACCTCCTTACACAACCCACACTCAGTTGTTTTGACTCCTCACACATTCCATCACTCGAGGATTAACTTCTTGGGTAGGAAACAATGGTTAGTGTGAATCCATAGAAGTTTCATTTAATCTAACACAATGAACCCATGTTGTTTTCATAAAAGATCATGTTGCTTATAAGTTAGATGTCTGTATGCTCATGGAAACAATCATGAAGATTTGAGCATTTTAAACCTTGAAGACTTTTCAAACAAGATAATTGAATGAATGAAAAGAATACAAGAAACTTGTTTGAAAATCTGACATTGTATTAAGGAGATCAGAATCTCTGAATGGTTTATCAAGTAAAGCTTAGGTCAGCAAATATTGGATTTTGTCTATACGAAACAAGATATAGACATTCTTCAAAGAACGTTTAGAAATGAAATCAAGCTCAAAAATTCAATGAAATTCAATCGGGGTGTCTTACCATCAAAAAAATTTGTTTCAATTTAGAGACATGGTAAGAACATATCCAACAAAAATTAAACCGGTGTGTGTGAATACTTAACAATATATGGAAAAGATAATACACAAGTATTTATCGTTGGAAACACACGGTTTATTGATCATTGAAGCACAAATAAAATGAAAACATTTAAAATCACACTTCTATATTCATGAAATCGTTTAAGAATCAGAAGTGGTTTGAACATTTAAGAACATGTTTTCTATTATTGAAAGTCGTCCTTCTTTCAACCATATATGAGATTAAGAATAGAAATAAACCTTTTCAACCTGTCTTATATCTCATGAAGTCAGCTTAAAGACATAATGACATGATCGTGTAAGCATCCTCTCAATCTGCATCAGTCATAAAATTATCAAAGTACAAAATTTATTCAAAACTTTATTGAAAAATAAAAGGACATAAATCAATAAAACATTGAATGTATGAGTTCTGATCTGAAGTAATCAGAAGTCATATTCAGTACTCCTTATTTTTACTCTTACTCCCCCTGCATATATGCATCAGAAAAATTTATAAGTTAAACATATGCATAAATTGTTAACTCCCCCTCAAATGGATATAGATCATCTTTTCATCATATCTCACTCCCCTTGACATCATGATCACACGTTAAAGTGCAAATATCTTTTCAGAATAAAGATAAAAAAATGAAAAAAAATAACAATAAGAAAACTTTAATAGGTAAGCACAGACTATGTCTTGAGATTTTGCATACCAAGTTTTGAGATAAGAAAATTAAATCTCTTTTCGTCGAGAGGCTTGGAAAACAAATCAGCAAGCTGATAATCAGTGTTTACAAAATAAAGTTCTATTGTACCTTTTTCGACATTGTCTTTGATAAAATGATATCGTACGTCTATGTGTTTGGTTTTTGTATGCTGTATAGGATTTGTTGATATTGCAATAGCGCTTTAGAGTCACAATATATCGGGATCTTATCAAATTTGAAGCCATAATCTCATAGTTGCGTTCTCATCTACAACATTTGAGAACAGCAGCTTGCAGCAGCAACATACTCTGCCTCAGTCGTTGAAGTGGAAACACGCAATTGTTTCTTTGATGCCCAACTAACGAGTTTATCTCCAAGAAACTGTATATGACCCGATGTACCCTTCCTGTCTCACATACAGCCTGCATGATCTGCATCTGAGTAGGCTGTCAGTTCAAAACCAGTATCTTTAGGATACCACAGACCAAGATCTGTAGTCCCCTTCAGATATTTAAAGATTCTTTTTACTGCAGACATATGGGATTCTTTTGGATTAGCTTGATACCTTGCACATAGACATGTAGAGAACATAATATCTGGCCTACTTGAAGTTAAATACATCAAAGAACCAATCATTCCTCTATAGGTTCTAACATCGACAGGTTTTCCCGAAGGATCCATGCCAATCTTAGTTCCTGGTGCCATCGGGGTTCCAATAGGTTAGAAGTTTCCATTTTGAAGTTCCGAAGAATATCAAAAATGTACTTGGATTGATTTATAAAAATCCCCATTGAAAATTGCTTGACTTGTAATCCGAGAAAGAAGTTCATCTCTCCCATCATACTCATCTGAAAACGTGACACCATAAGCTTTGAAAAATTCTTACAGTATTTAGGATTTGATGAGCCAAATATAATGTCATCCCCATATATCTGAATAAGAATAATATCGACTTTTTCCTTTTTAATGAACAAAGTAGTATCGATTTTACCTTTTGTGAAGCCTGACTTGACCAAAAACTTTGATAATACCTCGTACCAGGCTCGAGGCACTTGTTTAAGAACATAAAGTGCTTTATCCAGGATATAGACGTGATCTGGTTTGTCTGGATATACAAAGCCTTCAGGTTGTGAGACATAAACTTCCTCCTTAAGAATGTCGTTCAGAAAGGTAGTCTTCTCATCCATTTGGTAGACTGTAAAGTTTTTGTGAGCGGCGTAAGCAAGGAACATCCTTGTTGCTTCAATACGTGCTACTGGAGCGTAAGTCTCATCATAATAAATGCCTTCCTCTTGCCTGTAGCCTTTTGCAACAAGTCGTGCTTTGTTTCTAATTACGATACCATCTTCATCCTTCTTGTTTTTGAATACCCATCTTGTACCAATTATAGATTTACCTTCAGGTATTGGTACAAGTCTCCAGACTTTCAAAGCTTCGAACTGGTTCAGCTCCTCATGCATTGCAGTCACCCAATCCAAGTCAGCTAGAGCTTCTGATACGCGAGTGTGCTCTATCTTGCTCAGAAAGGAATCATGCATACACATGTTTAATGTCCCAGACCTAGTTTGCACCGGTAAAGTTGGATTTCCAATTATCTAGCTTTTCGGGTGCTCTTTGGTCCACTTATGTTCGTGAGGGAGTGGATTCAATGTAGATTGATCATAATTCTCATCTAAGTATCCACTTTCAACATCTTCTTGTTCAACATTTATTGGGGGTATAATTAAAGTTTCTTGTTCTGAATTTTCAGTTGGGACAACTTGTTCAGTTTGTTGATTATCCATCACAGTGCAGCCAACTGAAGTAGTAACTTCTGGTTCAAAATGTTTAGGTGCAACTTCAACTGAAGGAGTATTTGTTTGAATATGAGTTTCTGTCTGAACTGGGGGAACGAGTTCATTTAACACTTGTGAAGTGATTGGATGTTGACAGCTTGATTCTTTAGACCTGTCAATCATAAAAGAATTAGGCAGTTTAGATCCAAGAAACTCATCGTAAAAGAATTCAAACAACAAATCTAATTCAGATAAGTGAGAGGTAGAAGTAGATGCTTTATCCGAATTAGTCTCATTAGATACAGGTTCTGGACTGATCTATCCAGAAGTTAAAACTCCGGTAAGTAAGGGTTCTGAACTGTGTTGTTCAGAAGCCACCTCCTCATTAAATGTAACATTAACGCTTTCAATCACAGTCTTGGACTTCTTCAAGTACACCCGATATGCAGCAGATGTTTGAGAATATCCAATGAAGATGCCTTCATCAGGCTTATGTCCAAACTTGTTGGGAAATTCAGAAATGATTGAGTATGGTTAATGCTGCTACAATAGAGTTACTACTGCCAGTACATCATGATTACTACTGCTAGTAGATTTTACTACTGCTAGTAGTTAGTACTGCTGGAGTTAGTACTGCTAGAACAAAGTTAATACTGCTGAGCATAGTTAGTACTGCTGAACTTAATACTGCTCAGAGTATTAATGCTGCTGAAAAATTAATGATGCTTATGAGATGAAGATTATATGGCAAGGATGACAGCTGGATTGAAGATATTCATGGAAGCTTGGAGATAATGATGGAAGATTATAATGAAGATCTTTTATTATTTTGTAATTATCTTTTATCTTCAGTATATGTATAGAATAGTTTGTTTCTTTAGTAAAAAAAGAATAATTCTGAGTTTTTTAGCTTTCATAGAAAGAATCAACCTCAAGGTTAGAACCCTAATTCTAGAGAAGTAGAATTCGTATTGGTGAGTATGTTCATCAATATTGAGGTTGTGTGTAAAAGCTTGTGACTTTCAATCATTCAATAAGAGTTTGCAAGTTGTGATTTTGATTTACTGTTTAATTGTTTTTCTGAATATTAAAGTGCTATTCCGCAGCTTCTTTAATATTGTTTTCTGAGTGTGTGTTCTTGTTAAGAATTAAGATCCTGACAAGTGGTATCAGAGCTAGTATAACTCAGAAATCAACATCATCATGGCTAAAGGATCAGAGTCTTCAAGCACAGAAATTCCCACAGAGGTAACAGCTAATCTTTACTCTAAATCCTGTATTGAAACTGCTAAAAGGTACAGGGATCACAATCAGAAGATGAGTGATGACCTTAAGAGGTTAGAGAAAGATATAAAAGACTATGTGAGAATTGTTGAGAGGTTTGAGGAACAAATTAGAGGTTTTCAAGCCAATGAAACTCAGCACATGTATGACACAAATTACTGGAAGTGGGAGAAAAATCAATTAAAGTTTCAACTTAAAAAGAAAGAAGAGGAGTGTGAGAATATAAAAAGTGATTATGAGAAAGCTAAGCTTGATATTGAGAAGTACTCATATGCTTCTAAAACCATGGATTCAATTCTAAAGGTAGTTGATGAAAAGATGATACTACTAAGAACCCTAGAAAGGATAATGTATATTGTTTTGATATGGAAAGTGTTTCATCTGATTCATCCCTAAATTGTCTTGTTTCAAAAGCTTCTCTGGATGAATCATCACTTTGGCACAGAAGGATGTGTCACATGAACTTTAAAACAATAAATAAACTTGTTAAAAACAACCTTTTAAGAGGTTTGCCATCAAAAGTATATTCATGTGATGATCATTGTGTTGCTTGTCTCAAAGGCAAACAACACAAAACTTCTCATAAGTCCAAAGAGGTGAACACAATCTCTAATTCTCTTCATTTATTGCATATGGATCTGTTTGGCCCTACAAATGTTATGAGTATAGGTAAGAAATCATACTGCCTAGTTATTGTTGATGATTACTCTAGATTTACTTGGGTATATTTTCTAAGGACTAAGGATGAGACAAGTGGACTGATCAAATCCTTTATTCTAAGAATTGAAAACCAAACTAATCAATGGTACTGAGTTTAAAAATATTGACCTAAACACCTTTTGTGAGGAAAAAGGAATTGAGAGACAATACAGTGCTCCTAGGACTCCACAACAAAATGGTGTTGCTGAGAGAAGGAATAGGACACTGATTGAGGCTGCTAGATCTCTGTTAGCTGATTCTAAACTTCCAATAACTTTCTGGGCAGAAGCAGTTAATACTGCTTGCTATGTCCAAAACAGAGTAGTAGTAGTCAAGCCTAAAAACAAGACACCTTATGAGCTTTTAAATAAAAGAAAACCATTTATTGGATTTTTCAAACCTTTTGGATGTCCTTGTACTATACTCAATACCAAATCTCACATAGGAAAGTTTGATAGCAAGGCAGATGATGGTTTTCTTGTTGATTACTCATCTCAGAGTAAGGCTTACAGGGTTTTTAATACTTCTTCTATAATAATTGAGGAAAGTGACAATGTCAAATGCAATGAGAACACACCAAATCCTATTGGGTCTGGTCCTCAGTGGTTGTTTGACATTGATTCACTAACTAACTCTTTTGGTTTCAGTAGTGATGATTATGCAGGTTCAAGAAGTGGAGGATCAGGGGACACACAAGTTCAACACATTATTCCTCAGTC